>OZ024933.1:117865161-119335360 GCA_964017235.1 Sabellastarte sp. h YS-2021 | reverse complement strand
TTGTATGATTTTAATCAATACTGATGTGAATCACAGAGATATCCTGACAACGCTGTTTTGTGACAACCTCAGGCTAGATTTGGTTTCTCAAGAGGAATGGTCTAACCTATTATTTTTCCCTTGTTGTTGAAAAGCCAAGTTAACTCTGTTGTTGTGGGAACAGCGTTCTCAGGACCCTTAGTGTCATTTCAGTGCTACATGAACTTTGACATTTAAATTTTGACCCATTATGGGTAAACATAAAGGTTGGTGTGCATTGTGTAACGACAGACACTACCCACCAACAGGGAAAAAATGCCAGTTGGAGAAACAAAGTGGACAAGAAAGTGAACATTTAGATCACTGTGTTAACAGCTTGAACCCAAGACCTTCCAGTGGTGCGCAGGACAGTAAAGCTAGTAGCAAAAAACGTGGCAAGACGACAAAATCTGCAACTCACCCTTCCAAAGACAAGCTGGACTTTACAGTTGTGAAGGCTATAGCCTTACAGGGTGATAGTGACAGTGAAATGACCACAGAAGAAAGAGTGGTGGAGAAGACAGGGAAAGAGCCGATCGGGGTGGATGATGTTCAAGTGCTCATCTTACAGGAGCTGAAGAAAGTCAGAAGCAGGCAAGATATGGTGGAAGAACAAGTGGCTGATGACAAGAAGGAGTCAGTCAGGAGACGGGACAGTGCAAAGGTAAGTTCAAATAATGACTCACATGTTTGTAGTAAAAGAAAGTTGCGTAAACAAAAGCAGTTGGTTTCTTCTGAGTCATCAGATGATGACTACCAGTTACCTACATTAGCAGGCATTAGAACATTCAAGGTATTACAACAAAAAATCAATCACAGGGTTGATTAACTTGGAGTAATCTTCCAGTTCTCAAGGTAATGATTTGGGAAAACTTAAATGAAAACCGGGGGCGGGGTCCTGTCAAGCTTTTGGTCTCCCACAAAGTACCCTGGCCCCATGAATCTATCTTGGGGGACCCAAGCGGGCAGAGGGTAACATATGATCAACTAAGTTTCACCCAATTTATACAAAGTTTGTGACGACTGTGTTAGAGGAAGGAAACTTAGATTGTAGAGAGAAAATGTTAACATACCTGATCGATTTGATGGAGGATGCAACCGACTTCTTGTGGGTCAACGCTAAAGCGGCCCACGCGGTCCTCTTATGTGAGATAAAGAGAGGTTCGGTTGATTGGCTTAACACACAAAGAATAGACAGGATTAGACGGGCTCATGCCCAAAAACATAATCCTGCACATAAGCAAACGAGTGGAGACACATGTAAGAAACTCTGGTACTGTAAGGCCTTTCAATCAGGATCCTGTCATTTCACCAAGGACCATGGAGTATCAGGTAAGCTGCATAAGCACATTTGTGCTCATTGTCTGTCCCAAGGTAGATTCATGGGCCATTCAGAAAAAGAGTGTAATTCTTGGAAAAAATCTTTTCATTCAAAAAACGAAAAGTCAGCTGCTCAGCATTGAGTGGAATTCTGAGCAGCAAGATCAAAAGTGTGAAACACTGTAATTCACGTGGAACTGTGAACTCAGATGATGTGTGTGTAAACAACAGTGATTCAAAAGGCAAACATTTCAAAAGTGATGTTACTTTCAATATTAATTCAGATATTAACAACACCCAGGTCATTGGTAAGAAAACCTAGTATGAGGTCAGTAGACTTATCACCAGAATTGTTTACAATTCAGCTGTTTATAAGAGAAAGGTTCAAGGTTTGCTGGTTAGAGGCAACAAAACGAGGTCTCTAGGACAAAAACAGTTGGGGAAAGGGGTTAATTTTGCACCTGTTCCTCTAAATGGGAAAACAAACAGAGTGTGGCAAACCAATGACCTGGTGTGTGTTCAGTCATGTACAAATGATTTTATCTAAAATGTTGAAAACTGTTGAAGTTTGACAAGTGCAGAAAGTGTTAATAATGAAAGTGTGAAAAACAAAGGTAAAGTTAAGCCTCAAAATGATGGCAATCCCCACAAGGTCATAGCAAGTGCAGACAGTGTGGGTGGAGGAGGTGCTATAAATAGAAATAATACCACTATCATCACTCAATGTGTTATTAAAAATAGCTTTCCCCATTCACAGAAACCTTTCTCTTGCGTGACAATTCGGCAGTACTAGCTACTGGCAGGCAATTTTTTTTAAAAACAGATGCACCCAGTCACAACAATGTACTCCCACTCGTGACGATACACAATGCATGTCTGGAAGTAGAAATAATTGTGAATCTCCTTTGGCTGCAGTCGCACTTACTCGAGCAGATGGTCAAGTAGATAACTTTAGTAAGCTATTTGAAATTAATGACAGTGCAAATGATGACAAATATGTGAATACTGTATTTCAAAAGCAAATGCATCACAAAAGCTTTAATCCTGATTTGTCAAAATATTTTAGTGAGTGATCAAAGCAGACAGACTTTGATTTTGGATTTGTTCCCCTGGCGGATTTTATTATGCCAAATGAAGTCAAAAATGCAGCCCAGGTCAATCTCACTGAGTTTGAAATGCATGAAATGGTGAAAAATAGCAACTGTCCTAACTATTTGTATTGTAGGCTCCCTCATAATATGACGTATTGCGTCAGAACAACGCTGAAAAAACGTAGAACCATGCTTAACGCCGAACGCTAAGGAGGCATTAATATAGGCGTCATCATGCTGTATTCCTAACAAGTCAATATCTTTAGGGTCAATTCTGATGTGTCGGAAAGTTCTTCTGATGTCTATTGTAAAGATCATGGCACCAGGGCCCAATTCCTTTAGCCTTTGAGTAATTAATGAAATATTATAGAAACACTTCCCGATTGACATATACAGAAAAAATATTCACAAATGAAGATAATAATATTACCATTCCCCAGGGACCACCAGACCAGAAAAAACAGTAATTGAGATTAACATATATTTACTCTACTAAAATATCATTGGTCGACAGACAAGGTTCCTTATAATACACATTGATGTCGACTGCTAGCTCTATAGTTGAGTCATAGACTGCATGTTAAACTGAGGAATTATTGTGCGCATTATCAAAACGTTGCATTTGTACTGTACATTTATTTTTTTGATATATAAACTATCTAATGTTATTTCCATGTGCTATATGTAAACAAAATGAAATAAATGATGCAATTGAATGCTCATTTTGTGAGCAATGGGTACTTTGAATATATGTAAAATTAAAAAAAGAGACAGATTAAATATCTAGATGCAGCTGATATTAACTGGGATTGTGAGGTTTTTACCAATTCACAGTTTAGAGGATGATGAATTGATATACATATAAGTTGCAAAAGTAATTTGTTAAATGTAAACATTAGTAATATATATGATAAATGTAAAAGTGTATAAATAATTTTATTCAAAGCTATAGTGAACGTATAGTGAGTTTTCAAAAGATATTGACCCAGACAATTATGTGCACAACAAAGTAATTAAAAATTAAAACGATGTTACACAACAACAATTAGGGGCCACGGTGGCAGAGTGGTAACACTCTTGCCTCCCATCTCTGAGGCCAGGGTTCGATCCCTGTTATGGCCTGAAGTGGGAAAGCTGGTAGTTGCTTGCCGTTGGTCGGCAGTTTACAGTACAGAACCCTAGCGGACTATATGTACTGGTTTCCTCTGCCCTTCCAACTACCCGCTGTGATATGACCTGTACAGTGTTGAAAGCGACGTAAAACCCCAAATAAATAAAACAACAACAATTACAAGTTGGCTTTAGTTTTTGCAGGAGTCTCTCGCTTATTCATTTTGATGCAAAAAGTCTTTAAAAGAATTTTGACAAAATAGAACCATTTGTTCGTAATTGTGACATCAAATTCAATGTGATTGCAGTCTCAGAAAAATTGGCTAACTCAAAATGAGACATATCAGTTCAGGCTTAAGGGTTATGAAGTTACTCATTTAGTAAGTCAAACAAATGTGGTGGAGGAGTCGCAATTTACATTGAAAATGACTTGTCATTAAAAATATGCAATAATATGACAAAACTTGTCAATGATTTAATAGAGTGTTTAACTGTTAAAATAAGAACTAAAACAAAAATGAAATATGTTACTTACTTGTGTATACAGAAAACCAGGGACATGTATTTGTAAGTTCATTGAAAATATAACTGAAATTCTTGATGTTATCAAAAATATCAGGAAAACAGTCATAATAGCTTAATATTGATATATTAAATTATAGCTGTAACAATTGTACAAGAAGCTTTGCAGATTTTATGTTACATATGGTTTATTTTCATGTTATCCAGAAACCAAGTAAAAACACTCATAGACAATTTCTGTGTTAATGTAGAAAGAAGCAAACTAACAGTAAGTATAAAAGAGCTATAAATGAAAATAATATTACTTTACTATGTTAAGCTTTAGATAAAGAGGACTGGAATACTGTATGCAATTTCGCAGATGTTAATTATGCATATGAAAATTTTGTATATACGTTTATTGTGCTATACAATCAGTATTCTCCACTAAAATGTTAAAGTGGCAGTAACCCATAAGCCATGGTTAGCAAAAAGTTTATTAAATGCATGTAAGAAAAAGAATCATTTATACAAAGAGTATCCAAATATAAAATGTGTTAAATAAGCAGATAAAACATGAGATATTAGAATAAATTAACAAATATCATAAGGCATAGTAAAAGGCAATATGATAATAACATATTGATTAAACTTAAAAATATTAAGTCAATGTGGTGTGTTATTAACAAAGTTATAAACATCTCTATCAGTTTTACACTGTTGGACCAAATTTGGCAAGAAATAGTCAAGTGTATAACAAAACATATTAATATATTTCAATATATGGAAAGAAGGAATCATTTGTCAATGTTTTACATGGTGTAAATGAAAATAAAATTTAAAAATTGCGAGTAATGTTAAGAATAGAACATCAACAGGATAAGATGATATTGATATTTGTGTTTTAATGAGAGTAATTGATTCTGTTATTGTACCTTTAACTAAATGATTTAACTTATCATTTTAGCAGGGGATAATTCCAAATAAAATGAAAGTAGCCAAACTAATACCACTTTTTAAAGCAGGTCAGAAAGATGTGTTTACAAATTACCGTCCTGTGTCATTATTACCACAGTTTTCCAAGATTCTTGAAAATTTATGATGTATAAAATTAGATCATTTTATAAATGAATGTAACATTTTATGTGAAATCAACATGTTTTAGGTCAGGTACATCAACATCACTAGCTATTATAAATTTAATTGATAATACTACTGATAAATTAGACAATAAAAAAGTACAATATTTATATTTATTGAGTTAAAAAAGGCATTTGATACTATAGATTCTACATTACTATTAAATAAACTAGAGCATAATTGTGTGTGAGGTATTGTAAATGGGTGGCTAAAAAGTTATTTAGAAGGGCGGAAACAGTTTATATTATTAAATGATGTTAAATCAAGTCTTTTAACAGTGTCTTATGGTGTACCCCACGGTTTAATTTTAGGTCCTAAATTATTAATATTATATATTAATATACATATTATTGTTTTTTACTGAAAATGATTCTGTTTGCATATGATACTAATGCATTTTGTTCTGGGGGTAACTTATAAGAATTATTTAAAGATGTCAGTATGGAATTAGATAAGCTTAAGGATTTGTTTGTTATTTAGAAAAAGGAACAATCTTCTGACATCAGGGTAACTATAATAATAAATAATCATAATGTAAATAGTTACTGTTACTAATTTTTTAGAGATTCTCATTGAAAAAGGTCTAAATTGGAAAGAAGGTATCAATTTGGTTTAAAGTAAACTGTCAAAAACTATATCAGTAGTAGGAAGATATAAAGGTATTCTGGATAAAGAAGCATTATATATCTTATACTCTATATTATTCTGACCATACATAAATTATTGTTGTGAAGTGTTAGATACCTATGTATCTAACTTAATGCCAATCTGTATTTTGCAAAAGAGAATTTTATGTATTATAAATAAAACACCACAAAAACAATTTGTTTAGGAAGTTATTGCCAGGTCACACAGTGGCGATGTTTAGTTATGAATAAGCATGATCCTGATATTCGTCCCTGTTGGTAGCATATTCTTGGTCCATCTTCACCATTCTCCATGGATCATCACTGTTCAAAACTATCGCCCCACTTCGTCCAGTTCTTTGCAATTCTTCACAGATGGTGGTGGGTTTGTCGATTTTGTAGCACCCTCGTACCTCAATTCGCCACTCCGTAGCAGGCTTTTTCATTGTTCTTCATTGTTCACCACCTTTCCTTTGAAGATTGTCGAGTGAAAGACGAAGAACAAACAACGATATTCGCAGCAGGGAAGCCATGCCTCGTCGCCCCTGAAGAATATCTTACGAGGCCCCAGAGATATTCGTCACTCCTCTCAGTCAATGAGCGGCAAATGTCGCAGTACTTCGTCCTTGATTGGCGAACTGGCTGCACATGCGAAGAACTGGCTACCAATCAGCTATGACCTTCGTAGCTCATGATGAACGGGCTGAAAAGTATAAAAGCAGCGCCCTGCGAACAATTTGCATCACTTGCAATTTTTCTTCAATGCGTTCACATCGTCGAACTTTGGATAAATTTTTTGATATATTTCATACATGAAATATGGTGAAGAGACCTGGACTTGAAAAGAGGAAGAGGGTCACTGCCTCAGATTGAAGCATCAGAACAGCCTGAACAGCCAGATGAACTGCCGGAGGACACAGATGATTTGGATGAGGCCACCCAAGACAGCCAGTCCCAGGGGAGATTCAAGAATAAGAGGCTGGTGAGGATGACAGATGCCCAAGATGATGAGATGGCTGAGTGGCTCAAGAACCATCCTGAAATGCATAACAAGGCCAAGAAGGATTATAGGGACATGGACAGGAAGGAGGCTGCTTGGGCAACCCAGGCCAGCGCCATGGGCATGGAAGGTGACTTTGACTAACCATTATGATATAACCTTTTTATAATTTCAGGTGATCAGGTAATAATTTAAATTGTGATGGAGGTACTATGTGTAAAATAATGTGTAAATCCTGTTATTCTGGATGTTTACTTATTCTGTTATTTTATTTTATTTTGAATTGTATGCTTAACCTGAAGAAGTGATGTATTTGCTTTCACCCGTTTGCAGATGACACCACCGATGTAAAGCAATGAAAAACTTATTATAACCCATTGTTATGGTAACAACCTACCTAATGTGTTCTTGTCTCCTCTTCTTTTTTCAGCTGTGGACCTGAAGATCTGGTTTAAAGGGATGAGGACAAGGTATAGCAAGTTTACCTCAAAGAAATCTGGTGATGGGGCAAAGGAACACACAGACAGGGACACCTGGATCCTGAGGTCCTTCAGATTCCTGGATGACCACCACTCCAGAGTCCCTCCCAGACAGTCCTGCAATGTAAGTATATTCTCACAGTCTGACTTACCTGGATATCCTGATGTTTTTGCTGCATAGTGTGCTCATTAATTGGAAACAGTGACTACTTATGGATACAATCTTGTAGCTCTGACACTAATGTTTTGCAAATATGTGTAACATTTTCTGCAGAGAGATAGAAGTACTTCAAAGTACCTACCTGAACTGTTTCTTGCACACATATGCCATATACTTACCATTTGTGTTTGTTTTAATTTACTTTCAGTTGAAACCAGCTTCCACCACATATACGTTTGCCTCTTCCGCAGCCAGCTCAGCCTCCTCTACCTCCGCATCTGCTACCACTACCACTACCTCTGCCACAACCTCATCGGCCTCTGCTACTTCTGCAACTGCAACCATGCCTTTACACCTATCCACAGACTTGGATCCTGCAGGTCAGCCTGTGGAGTCGGGATGTCTGGGTGAACTCTGTCTCTCAGTAAATCATGTCTCTCAGTAAACTGAAGCTCAACCCTGAAAAAACTGAATTTATTGTCTTTGGTTCTAAGGCTCAGCGTAAGAACATTTCCTCTCACTTTCCTGTTAACATTCGTGGTAGCCTTCTTCATCCGGTTGATTCTGTCAGAAATCTAGGTGTGTGGTTTGATGCAGATTTTTCCTTCTCTGAGCATATCGAGAGGACTTGCAAAGTATGCTTTCTTCAGATGCGTGACCTCCGTAGAATTAGGAAGTATCTTATTCCTGAAGTGGCAGTTCTTGATGCAAATGCCTTGGTTAGTAGTCATCTGGACTATTGAAACTCTTTGTTCAGAGGTTTGTCAGGTTTCAATCAGCTCAAATTGCAAAGTATTCAGAATACCCTTGCCCGTATTGTTACAAATCATAGAAAGTATGCTCATGTTACACCCATTATAAAGAAGCTCCACTGGTTGCCTGTTAAGTACCGATGTATTTTCAAAACTGCAACACTTCTGTATAAATTTTTGCATAGTGGTTCTCCTTCCTATTTTGAACTGTTCTTGTCTTTTAGTAGTTGTCCCTATAGTACTAGGCGTAGTTACCCAGATCGTCAATACCTTACAGTTCCTCCTTTCCATTCATCAGTCTTTAAATCAGCCAAAGATTTTAGCCATAGAATTGCCTTTGATGCTCCTAAGATCCGGAATGAACTCCCTCAAGCTGTTCGCAGTGCATCAGTTGCCTCCTTCAGAGAGAAGCTTAAAACATACCTCTTTGCAAAAGCCTACCCACCACAGCCTCCCCTGTCACATCTGTGTCTCCTTGGTATGACCTGGCTATGTCCCTTGATTAATGTTAACTGCCTTGTTTTATGTTTAGATGCGCCTTAGAGTCCATCAGTGATGGAGATTAAGCATTATAAAAGTCCACATTAGATTAGATTAGAACCCAGAGTGTGCAGCACTCCTCCTCCAGGTATCAGCCTCTCCGCTGCAACTGGCAGGAGAACCACAGGGGAAGCGCCAGCACTGAGTCAGAGCTCCTGGACAAGATGTGCGAGCAGAGCGACAACAGTGCCAAGATCTCTGACAGGCTGGAGAAACTCTTGACATCCATGGAGGCACAGACCAATAACAGGACTCCTTGGGCTGGCTGGATGTCAAGTGCCATGGCGAAAATCCATGAGGATCTCTGGACCTCATACCATAGGTGCAGTATGGACCTCCTCAACCAGACCCTCAAGGAGTCCATCTACTTTCACAGAGGGACATCCAGAGGCAGGAGCTTGATAGGCAGGAGCAGCTGGGTGATAGGCAGAAGCAGCTGGACGACAGGCAGAAGCAGCTCTACAGTATGCAGCAGCAGATGAAGGTACAGCAGCAGCAGCTGCAGCAGCAACTTATCTTCCAGCAGCCGCAGCAGCATCAGCAACAGTACACCATTACACAAATGTCTCCACCACCCGCACCTGGGCCCGCAGCTGTAGCTTCCTCTACCCCATTGCTTCAAGGTTCAGACACCCAGGGCAGGACCACTGTTATTTTCCAGACACCATCAGGGCCCAGCACCTCTGGACAGTCTGCAGGTTCATCATCTAGTACTTCATTTACCAAGTTTGTCATCACAGACACTGAGGGAAGGACAACAGGACTCACAGACCTTATTTTTTTTCGGATTTTAATGCGTGATTTGCAGGTTTTTCCAGTGTGCCTTCAACACCCATGACACCTATAACATTACTTAATCAGGATGATTCTCAAGGTTCTTAAGTTTAGTAATTCCCAACCAGGTGTAAATTAATTTCTTTGTATTGTTTGGCTCAAGTATTATGATTACTATTATAAACCAAGTTTCACTTTTGCAGTTGTTGTTGTGAATTGTATGTTAACTTTAGCTGTGACTAATGGTACATGTAATAAGTTTCACTTTAGCAGCTGTTGTTGTGAGTAGTATGTTAATATGTTACATTGACACAATATGTTATGTGATTGCTTGTTTTTCTGTTGTTGAAAATACATTGACAAAATAATGTCAGAACACCATGTGACACATCCTGGCATGCATGATCCAAAAAAGTGGCCTAGTGGTTGCCAAGCCAAGATCTAATATGACCCAATATTACCCAGTGGGTCACTATAGAAGTTGCACAAATTTTGAATAAAATCCAGAAATGAAATATAAACAAATTTTAGCAGGTGGCCAATGTTAAAATTTGTTTATCTTCCATTTCTGGATTTCATTATCTTTTGAATCCAAAGCAGTTGGCTTTTGGTTGCAGAGTTTCCACCTTGGAGCTGGTTAGATGTTTTATCTTTCCTTGAGTAATGGCCTTGATTGATTTTTGACCTGTGTGACCTTGTTTGCCTTGTGGTGGCTAAGTTGTAAACTGGTTTGTGTGACCTGTTAAGTGTTTCACCAGATTTTGTTTCAAACTTGACCTATTTGACCTTAGTAACAATAAAATACATATATAAAGTGTATTATGACAACAATTTTATTGCAATACAAGATATTGCAACTTTATTTCAACAAGTATATAACACCCAATACACAATGTAACACTGTTAATGTGCAGTACTGAATAAATACTAAACACAATATAGTCACTATTAAAAAATGTCCTTGACATATGTGAAGTCTCAAATCATGTCTCTTTGCCACACCGTGGCCCCTACTGGAGCATTATAATACTGCTTCAAATACAGTCTCTGTCTCTTGGCAACCTGTGTATCCCTGTTGCTTCCAGCCACATCCTCAATGTCCTGCAAACAAGCACCTTGCCTCCACTGTCCTGGGATAACTCTGTCATGCTCCTCATCAGCCAGCCCCTGGAGGATACCTGGATCAGACTTGGAATCTATTACAGCCAATCTATTACTATTACTATTACATTTGAAAATATTCAATCTATTACTATTACATTTAAAAATTTTAAATCTATTACTATTACTATTACTTTGGCATCTATTACTTCTATTACTTTCTATTGCATTCTATTACAATTTGTTGCAAACTTGAGAGGTAATTTTAACACAGAAATAAAACTGACAGGATACTTTGTACATCTAATTTTATTGGAAAATGTTTCAGATTATGCCATACAAGGATAAAATATCACAAATATATCACTTGGTATATTTACGATTAAATTAATAGATCCCATATTTATTCTATTCAAGAATGACCTGACTACTTGGAGAATTTATGAGAATTCTATATAAAGCCACTTAAGTGCTCCAAATTTTGTTATGAGAGGTATATTTCTGTCAAATTCTGTGAAAAGCTTTTTAAATGCTGAAAAATATGTTATCATTAGTAAATATTATCTGTAGAATATACACTTTTGTCAAACAATTCTCATAATTCTCATATTTATGCACTTTATGATGAGTTGTTAGATTTGAAAAACTCTTATTATTATGAGAAATACTTGATGAGCAGTGTTTGCAAATTCTTTGCTTGCACAGCCCACCTTAAAATGATTCAAAAATGACATTTATGTTTGAAAATAATAACTCCGGTAATTTAATGTAAATCAGTGAAACAGCTAACACATGCCACAATGCTGCCTTTATTATACACAATAGTGACCTGTGTGATTGCCTTTCATGTGTCACAGTTTCTCCTTACTCAGGAACATTTGGTTAATCCTTCCAAAGGTTAAATTGGCCTCTTTAATCCTTTAATAATACCACCTCAAAGACAGTTGTTTTAGAACACTCAATCAAAGAGGGACAATTAAAGGTCCCTTGATATTTCAAAGTTATTTATTTCAATGCTTATGTGTCTTATTTAGTATTCTTTGATGAATATCAATACATTACATATTGATTATTTGAAAAGTTTATTGATTAAAATTTAAAATGAATTTGACTTATGAGTGCTACAAAATTAATTCATTATTGTTTGAAGTTTATTTAAAGTGATGATTTTATGACAGTTAATTTATTATTGTATCAAAGTCCATTTAAAGTATTCATTTATGTGAAAACTAATTCATTACAGAATTAAAGTCCATGTTAAGTGATCATTTTTTCTACAATCTCCTTCTGAAAAAAAGCAAAGGGTAAATTGTAATAGAAAAATAATAGAAAGTAATAGATGTAATAGATAGAATTTCAATCTATTACTATTACATTTGAAAAATTTCAATCTATTACTATTACTATTACATCGAAGTTGACTCCAATCTATTACTTTTCTATTACTTCTATTACTTTGTTTACAAGTCTGACCTGGATACCTGAGTCTCATGATGTTGTGCAACAGGCCAATACAATAGAGGTAACAGTCTCTGGATTCTGACTCATGCTGGTGAGAAAACAATTAAATCTGTTGGCCATGATGCCAAAAGCATTCTCCACGAGCCTTCTGGTACAAGACAGTCTGTAGTTAAAGATCCTCTCCTCATCAGGAAGTCCTCTGGCACTAAACTGTTTTATCAACAAGGTTCTCAGGGAGAAGGCATCATCCCCAATGAGAAAGAATGGCATATCAAGGTCATCACCAGGCAGTGACTCTGCATCAGGTACATCCAAGGTGCCATCAATAATGCCTGAGCGCAAATCACAGTCATTGAAGATCTAGGCATCAGAACTGGATCCATTGGTGCCAACATCCACCCACAGGAACTTGTTCTTGGCATCCACCAGAGCCAGAAGTATTAGGGAATGGAAGCCTTTGTAGTTGTAATAGAGTAAGCCACCATTCTTGGGACACCTGATTGCCACATGCTTGCCATCTATAGCCCCCAGGGTGTGGTGGAAGTTCCATCTGGAAGAAAATTCTGCTGCAACCTGCTTCCAAGAATCACTGGTACGGGCACACTGCATGACTTTGTCACCATATTCTGCGAGGATGGCCTCACAAGTCTGTCGTACAATGACTGAGATGGTGTTGTGTGCTACCCTGAAGCCAAACATCAGACTCATGTACTTCTCTCCAGTGGCCAAGAAACGAAGTGTGATTGCAAGTCTGCATCCAGGGTTAATAGACTTCCTGTACCATGTGTCATATTTCTCAATTCTGGGCCCCACCCTCTGCAAGACATCTTTGAACATGGCTGGGTCCATCCTGACAAAATTTCTGAATGACACCACATCCTCAGCCTCCAGCTCCTTGATCAAGTGGTCATAGTGTCCATAGTCCAGCCTCCTGGAGAGCCAGGGCTTCACCCAATACCTCCTGGGCCTTGGTCTATGCCTTCCCTGTCTGTCAACCAGTATCTGTGCAATCACAATCTGATTCTATTGATTTAAATGATGAGTCTCATACAGTTGTTACAATAGTCTGATTCTCTGTAGATCCATAGCCTTTGATGTACACTGTCCGACGTCTGATGAGAAATGAAGTGAATCCAGATTCACAGATTGACTGTAACATATATATATTTAACTGGTATTATCGAAAGTGTAAAAATTGTTATTTTTGTAACTCTCTGCCAGGTACAATATTTCAAATAATTTTGTAACTAATTTCGTTTATTAATGACTGTAATAGGCAATCCTGAATTGCAATTATCAGCAAATATCATTGCATATCATTGGCTATAAACATATTTCTAGTAGCGGTTGAAGTCACATTTTAATTGTTGTAATACAAGTGAACTGATGCTATGTCAGTCTGTGTGAAGTCTATAGGTTATTGCCAGAATCGTGTGGCATTTAACACTAATACAAAGTAGATTATACATGTCTACATATCACTAAGCTAGCATTCATGCATTAACAGGATCACTCAAGATACTGATTTTGTATCTCTAAATTCTGAAATTAAACACTACATTTGTATATACTTCCTTGTTTAGAAGCAATATTTATAATAAAAACTATTAATAACTACATAATACTGGAAAGCATGCATGCACACATAGTAAGATGTATCTTAAAAGTATAAAAAATGTGGTAATTAATGCTATTACAGTTTGTAAACTTCTTGCAAACTAGAAAAGGCTGGAAACTGGGTGGATGTAGTAATTCCATATTATACTTTTAATAAAAATGACAGGTTAGATAACACTGAGGAACAACGGATGGGTCACTAGGGAGTGTTATGAATGAATATTTCACTGAAATTTGTAGAAATCTGATCTTAGAAAATAAATTAAAATATGCACCTTTCAAAATTGAACACCAAAAAGCTTTGGTCAAAAAATGAAAATTTATTTGAAATTTGCATTCAAAAATATTAATGCCTAGAATACTAGAGACATCTGTATATAAGTCACTGAATTTGCTCCAATCTCATGGAATTAGCTAGAATTTCATAGAATTTGCTCCAATATCATGGAATTTGCTAGACTGGTAATACCACATAAGCTATTGTCAGTTTTACATTGTCAACAAGTGGCCCCAAGACAGTAAAAATAACTTATACGTCACTAATCAATTGTCAAAGTTGAATATTTCACTGAAATTTTTATATGTAAAACTTTTGTCAACATTGAAAAACTAATTGGAATTTACATGTCAAAGCTGAATATTTCACTAGAATTTCAATGATGAAAAACTTTTGTCAAAATATAAAATTAGTTGGAATTTTTCATTTTGAAAGGCATTTGTACTTGGAAGGTTATGGAGGCAATTTCTGTAAGCTGTAAAGAAACATTATATATTGTTCATCTGTTCAATTTTTATCAAATATATATTATTGTCACTTTTTTTGTACAATAGAAACTTTTATCCTTGCATATGGGTAAGAATCTGTTGAACATGAGTTATCTAGGTATATATAAATTGAATATAATACAAGCTAAAAAATTTTCTACTGCTTAACCTGCGTATATTACACAAAATGTCTCTATACTTAAATGGTATATGTTTATATGTACATGTGATATACAAAATTAAGGTGTTATATGTTCATGTGTCAAGGATGTTTAAGTATTTTTATAGACTCAAAGGCTTGTGTCAGCCCTGGGGAAAATCATCTCAGTTATACACATACACTTATTCTGTTAACATTTTTGGAAGGACACCACACAGTGTATTAAATACAATATTCACTTTATCACCAGATCATGGAAAAAAATTTTGCAATATTAAATTTTAAATCCTTTAATTGCAGAGGCCTACGTGAAAAGAATAAATGAAGTCAAATTTTTGCATGGCTAAAGTCTTACCATCGTGGCATTATACTTTTGCAAGAAACTCACTCTTCAACTAATGGTGAACTAATTTGGAAGAAAGACTGGGATGGGGACATACTCTATTCGCATGGTTCAGCTAACAGTCAAGGGGTAGCAATCCTTCTGCCTAAAGATATCAATACTAACTTCGAAGTAACATCAATTCAAAGAGACTTGCATGGACGTATATTAATGGATGAGTGTACAATAGAAAGTCAATGTTTTATAATAGTTAATGTCTATGCTCCTATCAAAGATAAGCCCCAGGAACAGTTACTATTTCTGAAGAATCTTCAAAACCTACTAGAGACATACTTTGGTAACGCAATAATAATTGGGGGTGATTTTAACACATATTTGAATGTTTCTATTGACAAAAAAGGAGGTACATCAGAGCGACAATCAGAATACAGTCAATTATTACAAGGCTTTTGCCAGGAAATGTCACTCACAGACATTTGGAGGATAAGGCATGAAAATATTCCCGGATTTAAGAGAAGACAAAGAACAAAGCTTGGACTTGTGCAGTCTAGGCTCGATCTTTGGCTAATTTCTGTTCAGCTTGAATACCACGTAAAATGTGTTAAAATTGCACTGGGCAATGGAAATTCAATAATGATCTTCTAACTGACCCAATTTATGTACAGTTAATAAGACACAATTGGTAACATAAAGGATAACATGAATTTTGAAAAAAAAAATACACTTTGGGACTATGTAAAATGTGAAATTAGAAGTCAAACTATAATTTATTCTACAGAAAAGCAAAGCAAATGAGAAAACAAGAAATAGAATTGTCCAATAGATAAAACCTTCTGGAGAAAAACTTGTCAAACAACCCGGATGACAATACATATGTAAAGTACCTTCAGTGTAAGCAAGAATGGGAATCCTTAATTAAAAAGAAAACTGAGGCAATAATATTAAGATCGAAAGCAAAGTGGGTTGAAGAGGGTGAAAAAAGTTTTTCTTAAATATAGAAAAAAGAAATTACAATAATAAATATATAAGGAAATTGATATCACTGGACAATAAAGAACTCACAAACTTAAAAGATATAATTGAAGAAGAAAAGCTATTTTACAAAACCCTATACACAAGTAGCACTAGGAACTCAAAAAAAGGTATAGAAAACTTGTTTAATAAATTAGATATTCCACAGCTTAATGAGTTAGATAAGGCATTATGTGATAAACCATTAACAATAGAAGAATGCACTAAAGCACTAAAAATTCTAAAAAATATTGAGTCACCTGGATCTTGTCAGATGTGGGATCTTGTTTCAAAGGATCTTGGTTCTATGGATATTGAGGCTATTGATATTAATGCTATGGATATGACCTCTTGTAGCCTAGTTATTAATATCAATAGCCTCAATCCTACACATTCCCATGGCAGTTCAGGGATTTTATGGGACATCAGTGGTTCCTTTTGGTTGGAAAATCTATGTCTTTGGCAAATAGCACAGTGGCTAATCATAACCTTGGCCAGTATGCTACCTGGCGGGCTCTGCTTTTGGTTTTCTCAATGCCAAGGTGTGCTGTGTGGAGTTTCTCCAGAAAGTATTTCCTCATGTTGGGAGGTATAACCAGCCTATTTCCTTTGAAGATTAAGTTGTCCACAATGTGTAGATCCTCCTTGATGCACCAGTATTCAGCTATCCCTTTAGGGCAGCCTTTGCGGTCATTTGGCCATCCTTCTTCAATTGTCTTACGTAGCAATTGATATTGGGCATCAGCCTTTGAGGCAGTATGCAACTCTTGTAATCTCATATCTGCAACTGGAACATGGCTGTACATAGCATGAACATGGTATTCAACTTCTTCAGGAAACTTCTGGTTGCAGCTATCCAGTTTTGTGCCATTTTTTCGTGACAGGAGAACTGCAACCGGTACATCTTTTCCTGGTGTGAATTGTATTGTGATGTCATACTTTTGTAACTTGAGCAACATTCTCTGAAGTCTTGGAGGAGTTTTACACAGATCCTTTTTGAAGATGGATTCTAAGGGCTTATGATCATTCTGGATTTGTACATTGCGCCCATATACATATTCATGAAACTTCTCACAGCCGAATACAACTGAAAATAGTTCCTTTTCTATTTGTGCCCATCTCTGTTGTGTGTCGGTGAGTGCTTTTGATGCATAAGCAATTGGCTTCTCATCTTGCATGAGACATGCCCCTACTCCATTCTGAGATGCATCACATTGGATTGTAATATCTTTAGAGCTGTCAAAATATGTCAGCACTGGGGCTCTACACAGTAATTGGATGATCTCACTGTGGACCTTGTCATATGTTTTGTTCCACTGAAACTGAACATTCTTCTTCACAAGCTGCCTTAGAGGTGCAGCAACATCGGCTAAGTTTGGTGCATATCTTGATAGGAAATTGACCATTCCTAAGAGGGTTTGAAGTTCACTCTTCGATTCAGGTGGCTTCATATCTGTAATTGCAGCGATTTTGGATGGGTCAGCTTTTAAACCATCTTTGGAGATATAATGTCCATAGAAACAAACTTCATCCATTCGAAAACTGCTTTTTTCCATATTGAATTTCACTCCATACTTACGAGCTCTGTCAAATAGCTTTCTAGGTATGGCATTGTGTTCTTCCGTAGTTGTTGAGAAGATCAGAATGTCATCTGCAACTATTTCGATGCCTGGTATATCTTGAAATGTCTCATCGATCCTCTTCTGAAAGACATCTTGAGCTGATTTTAGTCCAAAGGGGAGCCTAAGAAATCGATACCGGCCAAATGGTGTGTTGAATGTTGTTAAGTATGAGCTGTCTTTACTTAACTTTACATTCCAGTAACCTGATCTTGCATCAACTTTGGAGAATATCTTTGCACCTTTAAGCTTGTGTAGGAGGTCATCAATTGTTCTGGTTCTGTAGTGTTCGCGTTTGATGGCTGAATTTAGAGATTTGGGGTCAATACAAATACGTAGTGATTTTGTCTGTGGTTTCTCAACAATCACAATGGAGTTGACCCAGTCCGTTGGTTCGTCTACCTTGGCAACAATCTCCAACTTTTCCATTCTGTCCAGCTCATCTTTTACTCTCGAGTGTAAGGCTTGCGGAATTCTGCGGGGTGGATTGACCACTGGTGAGACAGTTTCATCTATTTTGATGTGATATTCTCCAGGGAATAGCCCAATTCCTTTGAATACATCTTGGTATTCTTCTTCTGGCTTCACAGTGTCAACTGCCAAGATAACCTTGATCAAGTTTAATTCTTGACATGACCTAAATCCTAGGAGAGGAACTGTATTTGTCTTCACCACAACAAATTTCAGTTTGCTCTGCTTTCCTTTGTGTGAACACTCAAACTCAGCTTGCCCAGCGACATCTAGTTGTTGACCAGTATATGAAGTGAGTCTGACTTCAGTTGGTTTTAACTCAACCTGTTGAAAGGTCTTGAAGACTTTCATGGGCATCACATTTACTTCAGCTCCAGTGTCCAACTTGAAGCTGACACATTTATTGGCTAGTTTTAGCTTTATAAATGCAGTGTCTTGACTATTTTCTCCTCTTTTGACCATATCTACAAAGAATTCTGTATTTTCTTCATAGACTGTACCTTCATCAGCATATGTGTTATTTTCCATGTCTTCAACTGAGTGGACAGGCTTTGACCTACACATGGATGAGAAGTGGTTTTTCTTCTTGCATTTGTAGCACCCTTTCCCTCTTGAAGGGCACTGGTCTGTGGTCTTGTGATTCCTGCCACATTTTTGACATATACATGAGGCTCCATTTGGCTGCTTGGATTTTGAGATTTGTTGCCTTTGTGGAATCCTTCGTTTTATAGCATGTACATCTGTTTCAGACATAGACTTCATTTGCTCCCTAGACAATAAATGTGCATGTGCAATTTCCAATGTATTGACTAGAGTGAGGGTTGACCCCTTTTCGATTAGTTTTTCTCTCAGATCCTTTGATTGGCACCCGAATACTATCCGGTCACGTACCATTTCTTCAGGTTCAGTGTATCCACAATCTTTAACAAGCAGTTTGAGTTCTGTGACAAACTGATCAAAACTTTCACCCTCTTGTTGGACATGTTGATTGAATTTAAATCGCGAAAATACTTTGTTTGATCTGGGTGTGATATATTCCTTGAACTTTGCATACAAGATATCAAGCTTCTTTCGCTGCTCATCAGTAAGTTCCCATGTGTTGTAGATGTCCCTTCCCTTTTCACCAATCCAGATGAGAAAGTAGCTAACATGCTGTTCTTCAGACTTACTAGCTAGGGGACCTGAGAACATCAACTTAGCATGCTGTAGAAACTTTTTCCAATTTTCTTGAATATTTCCACTATCCCAGTTCATTTGTGGATTTGGTAAGGTACTGCTGGCCATTTTTACAGTCTACCTTTTGCACTTTGTTAAACCTTTTTGTCAAGACTTTTTTTAATTCACCAATGATTTTATCCAACAATGTCTTATGTACTGCTTTAACTATATTCTATTTTAATAACTAGGCTACAAGAGGTCATATCCATAGCATTAATATCAATAGCCTCAATATCCATAGAACCAAGATCCTTTGAAACAAATCCCACTTCTGACACCATGTTTTATATTCTCTGTGTGGGTCTTTTACCAAAGTCGATGTTGACTCTTTCAAAGCATCTTTATTTCTATGTTACATACATAGTAACTGTAAGTTTTATACAATAGATGGCATACACAAAATATGGGAATGGAGCAACATCATTACAGATCTGATGGTTTTAGTACAAATTTTTACAAATTTTTCTGGACTGACCTTAAAGACCTACTATTTCAAAGCTTTAAGTATTCTTTTGAAAACAGAATACTAGGCCAAGAACAGAGAAGAGGGGTTCTCAACCTTATTCCAAAAATTGGGAAAGACCTTCGATATCTATCAAATTGGAGACCAGTTAGTCTCTTGCAAACGGATTATAAAATTTTGACTAAATGCTTAGCAATACGGTTACAAAAAGTGTTACCTAACATCATTAACTCTGACTAAGTTGGGTACATACCTGGTAGATATATAGGTGAGAATACAAGAACACTGGAGGACATTATGACCTATACCAGTAAAAATAAAATTCCAGGATATATTGTGCTGGTCGACTTTAGAAAAGCCTTTGACTCAATAGAGTGGGAGTTTCTCTTTAACACCTTAGAAAAATTTAATTTTGGTAACATGTTTATGAGATGGATCAAAATACTATACACTGACATATCTTCATGTGTAGGAAACAATGGTTTTTATTCTGGTTATTTTAACCTGACAAGAGATATTAGACAAGGCTGCCTAATTTCAGCCCTTCTATTTCTTATAGTAGCTGAAATAATTGCAATAAGTTTGAGAGATAATAACAATATTAAAGGGCTTACTGTCAATGGAAGTATATTTACAATTAAATTGTTAGCAGATGACACAAATCTCATACTAAAGGATATGAAATCAGTTGAACTAGCTATTAGGGAATTTGAATACTTTAGAAAATACTCCGGGTTACAAATTAATCTTGACAAAACAGAAATAATCCCCATTGGTAGCAATAGTTCCAAACACATTGAAGTTCCAGACTCTTTATCAAAGATTAATATTAAAATTGGTCCATTTAAAACCTTAGGTATATGGTTTTTAAAAAATCCAAAAGAAATGGGAACTCTTAACTTTAATAAAAGAATAGAGAATATGAAAAAAAATACTTTTCACTTGGAACTCCAGGACGTTGTCAATAAAAGGGAGAATAACAATTATAAAACCGCTGGTATTGCCTCAAATTTTATTTTTGTTCAATCTTATTTAT
The DNA here is from genome assembly GCA_964017235.1 of Sabellastarte sp. h YS-2021. NCBI lineage: Eukaryota > Metazoa > Annelida > Polychaeta > Sabellida > Sabellidae > Sabellastarte > Sabellastarte sp. h YS-2021. Next base: position 119,314,584 of record OZ024933.1, on the reverse strand, counting down.
GTACCAAACGAGATACTTGATCAAATAAATAAGGAATTTTTAAACTTTCTCTGGAGAAATAAACCTCCAAAAATAAAGAAGGAAACTATTATTGGACAGCTAGAACATGGTGGACTAAAAATGATAGATGTGTATAACATGCATGTAGCAGCTAAATGTAGTTGGATAAGACGGTTAGTTTCAAACGAAAATGGTAGTTGGAAAAAATTATTTTACAAAATGTTGTCGATAAATCGAAATATGTTAAACAAGAAAATTAATCTGGAATATGCAAAAAACTGTCTCCCTCCTTTTCATAGACAAGTCCTGGAAAGCTGGATAAAGGTATTTTGTGCTAAACCTGAAACTACTACAGAGATCTTAAATGAATACATTCTGTACATCAGAGAAATTACAATAGGTAAAAAGATTATTGCATTATATCAGCTTCCAAATAAATATTCCTATGACATTAAAATAGTAGATATACTGGACAGTGAGGGAAATATTTTGAAAAGATCTCAGTTAAATCAGAAACTTGAAACACATTTAAGTGAAATGTTTTATAATTCTGTTGTAAGCTCTATACCACAAGTATGGAAGAAGAAGTTGAGACAAGTCCAAATCCCTAAAGAAGGACATGGTACAGATGAAATTAACATTAAAGTGGACAGTAAATGGACTCCCCTTAGTAAAACTAATTCAAAGTTAATATATGAAAGTTTGCTTAAAAAAAATATTAAGCCACCAACATCAATCAATACATGGATTGAAATTTACCCATTTCTTGAAAAATTTAATTGGACTGATACATTTATTCTTCCCTATAAAGTCCTCAGAGAAGCACATCTGCAAAGTTTTCAATACAAAATTTTGAACAGAATAATTAATTGCAATTATAATCTTCATAAATGGGGTATTAAAGAGTCATCACAGTGTATTTATTACACAAGTGTGGATACAGTAGGTCACCACTTATATGAATGTAATGCTTGCAAATTTTTCTGGAAAAATCTGGAAGAGTGGCTATACAAGCAAGTAAAGGTTAAATTCCATTTTACTGTTTGTGAAATTCTATTTGGATTACCCTTAATTGGGGACCCTCTGCTAGAAGTCTTGAACTATGTCATTATCTTGGCAAAAAAAAATCATAAATAATAAGAGAAACCAATTTATGTATATGTTAAAAGAAAATTTAAAAATCTTGCACAGAATTGAGAAAAATAATGAAAAATAAAATTTTATGAGCTTATGAATAACAATCCTTCCTAAAAATATTTGATGGTTTGCTTAGGGCGGGCACACAACTACTGAATTGTTGTCTGATATGAATAGTATGATTTTTTTCCCACCACTTTGTGTATGTCTAATGTGATGTGTATGTCTAGTATTGTATTTGTATATACAAATTGTATTATACCTGTGGGTTGTGTACTGTATATGTTTTCTTGTAACAATAAAATAATTTTAAAAAAAAGTGAATCCAGATGATCAAGGCAGTTTATATAGGAACTGGCATTGTCCACGAATTGGTCGTCACATCTTCTCAGCACATTCTTCCTCCTCGTCACAGCTTCCTTGACCCTCTACCATGTTCGTGGCTGAGTCCAAGAATATCTCACGGGATTCTCAACACTTCACATTAATTTGTACATACCTCTACGAACTTCGTCACATGTTTGTCAATGTTCTTCACAGAAACAAGATATTCTTGACCGGGTGATGAGAATCACACCAAGACCTTCAACAAGATGAAGATGATGGTATCCCATGGTAGCCAGATCACAGTAATTTGTGGATTTTTCAAATTTTAACCATGTGACCACACTTTCCGGCCCTTTTTGTGGTGAATTACCACAAATTCTAATTTACAGGAATTCTTCCTATTCGCCACTTAATTCGTGGCGACCTCGCCACAGTGTGACCTGGCCATAAGATAGAAATATTTCTTGATTTGGTGAAATAAACAATGATTGATTATCATGCAAAGGGGCGGAAGGAGAAAGATTGAAGTACCAACTGTCGCTCAACCACAGTTTGAGTTAGGATGTACAGCTGAGAATATAGAGAGGAGGAGGAGGGAGGAAAAGGAGAGGGATGAAAGAGAGGAGAGAATAAGAGGTGAGGGACAGAGAGAGGATCGAGACAGAGAGGAGGGAAGAGAGTCAGGAAAGCAAAGATAAGAGAGTGTGAACTGACACGGATACTGATGTAGAATCAACTCAATCCAGGCAGAAGAAGGGCCAGAAGTCCATTTCCCTGAGTGATTCAGACGAAGAAGTCATCATGGAGTTCATTAAACAGCACGGGGAACTTTATGAAAGACCAACGACAGTTTCAAAGACAAGCAAAAGAAAGAAAGATTTTAGGGCAGATAGCAGCTACCAGAAACTTGCCTATCAAGACTGTGAAGAAGTGGTTCAAGACTCAACATACCAAATATGGCAAGCTCACTCAAACGAAGTCAGGACAAGCATCTGAGAAGACCACAGAATGACAGACCTGGCTGAAGGACAGTTTCAGTTTTCTACGAGGTCATATCAGAAGGAAGGGAGTTTCCAAGTCTTCTGCCTTCAAGTCACCCCAGAGGCCTTCTGCAGCCACAGCATCAGCTTCAGTTCCAGATACATGCAGAGACACAGAATCTGAGATGGAAACCAGCATTGCATTAGATGTTACTCATCAGTCTTCGAGCACCAGTCCCAAGCGACGACAGCCTCCAGTCGCGACTACCACGACTTCTGCAGATCCAGTCTTAGATCAGTTTCAGCAGATGAGGTCGATGATTCCCACAATTCTGGATGCACGTCAGGACCCCACTCCAAGTCCAAGACAGTCGTTCTGCAACTATCTCTACTCTCAGATTGAACACCTTGAAGAAAGACACTTTTTAGCTTTCAGGAATAAGACAGTGAAGCTTCTCAGTGAAATACAATACAAGGCAGAAGAACGCAAGAGACAGGTCACCAAAAGTCAAGAGATCACCAAATATCAACTTCCAGAAGCATCACAGGCCACAGCAGGACGTGAATACATACTCACCAATACGGAAAACTCAACCAGTCTTCATTTCACTTGTGCAGCCCACACAGACAGCCACAGGAGAACCTGTTATAGTCATTGCAAAAGAACAGCAACCACCAAGGCCTTCATCATCGTTGGCACAGCCAACTTCTTACGTAGTTGTGGATAACCAAAAGCATGGGACTTTCAGACAGATGATTTTCAACCCACCTTCAGTTGCAGCTTCACAACAGGGGGAAATTTAAACAAAAACACTTCACCCACCCCCCAAGCAAAGATCCTGACTCAAACCTATGTCCCACCCTCCCAAAACCCAACTTGAAATAGAACACCCCATCCACACAAGTGAAATGTTTTCGATTTTTGGAGGGATTTACAGACAGACAAATGTGAGGTCTGACAAAATATTCAAATGTACGAGTGACAATAGAGTTATTAACAGACTGACAAACTGAACAAAAGGAATTTTAAACTAGGACTGCAAATCTGTAAAATTTTGTCCAGAAAATTTCATTGCATTTTATTAATTCTTGGGACAAAATATTTCCTCATAATTTTTTCTTTTTTAGGTATTTATTTGAAAAATGTTTTTTTTATCTAATATTTTGTAAGCATTTTTTTGTGAGAATAAAGCCAGGTCATGGTTGGGTGGGATGTCAAATTTGTAAATTGAGGAACTGGGTTTTAAGCTGTATGTGATGAAATTTATTTTTCTGCACTGAATTTGTGAGGGATTTGTGTTTGTGATGGGTCTATTTGGGTTGTAATTGAATTTACATAAAATAGTTAGAAATTGGGGTTATTTTTGAGGCAACACTTTGCTAAATAGAACTTCTTGGATTATTTGGGTAGTCCTGAAAAGCAATGATAAATGACAGCATGTTCTCCCCTCAGGCTTCTTCCCTCAGTCTTCTTAAACTCTGTCCTCCTGCCCAGCCAGCAGCCCCACGTGATTGAAGTAGTCTTTCAGTAGATCTTGTTGTTTGGCCTCAATCGATGGGTTTCTGAAGTTCTAATGATGTCTCTGTTCCCCCTGGTCCTCCAGTGGTTGTTGTATGTCGTCAGCTGGAGTGGATGGTCTGCCTCCTCCCCCTGATGGCTTCTCAGAATGTTAAGTAACACCAATGTCTCTTACAACTTTTGGTCTCTGCTCCATGGTGGTCAACAGCACCCTGAGATGTTTCACAAGTATACCAAATGAGTTTTCCACCATCTTTCTCCCCCTGGATATCCTATAGTTGGCATTTCCATCTTCTCTGGTCAGTTGGCGTCTAATGTGAGGCTTGACCAGCCAGGGCATCAGGGCAAAGGAATGATCCCCCAGCAGGAAGCAGTGTAGAGCTGGCCCCCCAGGTCCAAGTGGTTCAGGTGGTGGTAGTCCCAAGGTTCCATTCTCAATTCTTGTTTTCAGTTTGTTACGGTTGAAAATCTGTGCAGCAGCTGATGACCCACTGGCCCTTGCATTGACCCACAGGAACTTGTAATCTGCATCGACTAAAGCCAAAAGTACCAGGGAGAAGTAGCCCTTATAGTTGAAATATTCACTGCCTGACTTCTTTTGCTTCTTGATGGCAATGTGCACCTAGTGCACCAACTGCATGGGGAACATTCCATCTGTTTCTAAATCTTTCTTCACTTTTCTTCCAATCTTCAGGATCAGTGGGGCACACCAGACACTCTTGTTGAAATTCTTTCAAAATGACTTTGCAGATCTGGGGGAAAAATTTGAAGATAGTCGTTCTTCCAACCCCCCAGTGGTATTGCAGTGAGGTGTTGCTTTCCTCTGTGGATAAGTGTCTCAATGTAACTGCCAGTTTCAAGCCGACTTCCAGTGGCTTCCTGAAGTTGGTAATTAACTTCCTGAGGTGGGGGGTGATTCTTTCTTGAATCAAATAAAAAAATGATGGCTCCATCCTGGTGAAATTTCTATAGCCTCGTATGTCAGTAGTGATTAGCTCATCCAAGATTCTTCTGTAGCAACCTCTCTCCTATTTCTGCAATATCCAGGGCAGGACCTATGTGGCTTCCTTCTCCTTCTGGTTGGTGGGGGTGATGGTGATGCTGGCTGGGCAGGTTATGGGTTCTGCTGTCTTCTGTGTGTTGTAATCACAACATACAAAAATAAATTCAACTCAATAAAAAGCAAAAGGGCCCTCAAGTGATCTATCAGTTGCCCTTGATGTGTTCCTGTCATCTTTGAAGTGTGAAATGAATGGGACATCACACGGAGGGGGCTTTATATAGTGTGACATGGATCCCGAATCTGGATCTCGACTATAGATACTGACCCACAAAAATAATCAGTCCTGTCGGGAAGGGTTGGAAACATGCTCTGGCTTGTCTGTTTGTGATCGAGCCTGTCTGTAAGGGGTTTAGGGATTGTCGTAGTAGTTCTATGATTGGCCATGCAAAAAATGTCCCCGACCCTACATCTTGTCAGGACAGTCATTATGGCCTGTCCGTAACTATACCATCCTGTCAGTGATTTCATAACCCACTCAGCATTTTCACTTGCTCTTTCAACTGATCCTATCAATTTCACAACAGACCCTAGAGTTGTAGGGTCAGTTATAGGGTCAGCTCCAGTGGAACACCTGCATTAGAGAAGGGGTAAGTCTTAGATAAGTATGTTCCTTCTACCAACCCATTTTCTACCTTATGTGGTAATATTTAACAAAAATTTATTTATGTTGTACTTAAGTGTGTTATAGTTGGGTTTCATTGTATTAAACTGTGATATTAAGTTGCAATTTATATTTATTATATCATATTGAAAATTTCGTTAATGTTATATATTACTTGTGACTAGTAGAAATAAATATCTATTTATCTATCTAACTATTGACGTTGTAGGTGTTGCTGAAATTTAGGGGTGATATGGGAAGTGGGTAGATGAGTACTTTGGATTCGGATTGCCAGGTGCCATGGTACATAATTTGGTGCAATGGGATGCCATAATGGTAGGCCCCTTTAGCCCAAGACTTTCTGAAATCATGAAAGGTGATTAGAGGGTTCAAGTGCAAAGCCAAGGAAATCCTAGATAAGTGCTTTATTGCAACGGAACCTAGAAGTGGAATGAACCCATGAAACCTGGGAATCTGAAACAGGTTGATTTGAATGACCATGAGATACAGTCAACAGCTGCCTAAGTTGTTCAGTTGGACAAAGGCTTGAATGACCTAATACTGCCAATGGAATGAAATGTTGTATGTCCTGTCTATTTTGTATGGTCTTTGACCACTTTATTATCACCCTAGCCAGATGTTGTGAGAGGTCAAATAAGGTTACCGTATGTGGCAATAAATTTGACAGTCTTAAAAGGAGAACAGGCTTTCAAAAACAACGGTTTATGTAACCAAGGATATTCCAAAGATTCAAAAGACCTAGTAATATTTTCTGACAGTGGAATGTCAATGAGTTTGTGGTCTACAATTTGCAATGGCTGATTAACCCTAATACATTTTTGAAAGAGTTGGAGGTACTAGTGCTGAAAAGGAGTTACAGTTAGACCAAACACTGTAAATTGAGCCTTAATGGCAACCATGTAGTTGGCTATATTGGATACAGAATAACATAGATTTTGGACTAGGTATTCCACAAAACTAACAAAAGTTGATGATTTACCTTAGGTGGAAGCAACCCAGCTGCCACCAGGAAGCCAAGAAAGTCTCTGAACATTCTAACATATATTCTCTGTGATGCTGTTCTATACGCAGCCTGGACTTTCAGATGGGCTCTGGTGGTAAGCTGGGCCTTGGTATAAGGCAAATTTAAAAATATAAGTAAATATTATGATTAATAGCAGTAAGGTTAATATGTGTTTGTTGACCATATATATTCTGGCAGAAGTTGTTCTAATTTTTGCTGAGGAATATTAATTGTAACCCATCTGGACAGTAGATCGGTGATATCATTACATTTGAATTGTATATGGACCCTATTGTATGCTAAATATTGCTGATAGTAGCTAAATATTTCTAGCACATGTAGCTAAAAATATATCTCTGGTCTTGTCAGAATTAATGACCTCAACACCTGCCAAATTATAACATGATATTTTGATTTTTTTTATTTCTTCATACTTCCGCCCAGACTTTTAATGCTACCAGCACATGAAGCATCTCTAATTGAGTAATATGATAACTAGCAACCCTTCAGATAAGGCCAATGCATAAATTTATGGTCTTAGTTTACATCCCAGTGCCGTTAAATAGACATATTTCCCTATTATTATTGATCCCATTATATTGTGTCAAGAAAGTGTGAACCCAACTGAGGTTAGAACAAAAATCGTCAGAAATCATTATCTGATATTTTTCATGGTTATCTCTCAGCAAGTGAAACATTCTATTGAGGAAGTACCTCACAGGATGAACGCATATGGTAATATATAGGAGAGATCCCAGACTCTTATTAGCCATCCTTTGATGGAGACAAGCCACTATAAAAGGTGAATTGAAATTACTACAAAATAAGTCAGTGATACAAAACAAGTTGTCTATAGAGCAGTTTATTATGTATTATCGACTTATTTTGTATCACCCTGAAATCTTGCCAAAATTCTGCGCACCGTTTTGTAACATATTAAGTCAGCTGTTGGTACAAAATAAGTGGGCCAAGTAATACAAAATAAGGCAATTTTACTACAAAATAAGTCGGTAATACGAAATAAGTCCCAAATTGATACAAAATAAGTCAGGTAATACAAAATAATTTGTTGATACAAAATAAGTTGTTACAAGCCACTATATAAGGTGAATTAAAATTACTACAAAATAAGTCAGTGATACAAAACAAGTTGTCTATAGAGCAGCTTATTTTGTATTATCGACTTGTTTTGTATCATCCTGAAATCTTGCCAAAATTCTGCGCACCGTTTTGTAACATATTCAGTCAACTGTTGGTACGAAATAAGTCGGCCAAGTGATACAAAATAAGGCAATTTTACTACAAAATAAGTTGGTAATACAAAATAAGTAAAAAATTGATACAAAATAAGTCAGGTAATACAAAATAAGTCGTTGATACAAAATAAGTTGTTACACTCCCTAGTCATTAAGGGTGAAACGTGAATCGGAAATGGTGTTTCAGTTAACAGGCCATACAAAGCTTTGTGTTATAGCTCTGCTTAATGTTTGGATTCACATGTTTTTTTGATATTCTAAAGCAGAAGTATGATTTACAATATGATTATAATGTGGATTGTAATAGAAAATTCATATTAAATCTACAGGAATCCAAATTGTATTTAATCTGGAAGCTGTGCATCCCAATAGTTTTTAAGGGGAAAATGCCATCTGTCAGACCTCAATTGTGTAGTCACTGGTATACAATATTCTAAAAATTTGGAACCCACTTTGCTGTATGATTTGAGGTGCTTCAACTATGTCTGAAACTGTGTTCCAGTAAACTGGGGGGGGGGGGGGGGGGGGGGGGGGTCTTGATATACTTTCAAATCTGTTAAAGGGATATATCAAAACATCCCACCAATTTGTTGTATACAAGCCACATGGTCTTTAGAATTTTCTTCATTTTGCCATATGTATATAGGCACCTGCTTCTCACTCGCAAATACCCCATTATCATGGCTCTGTTTTGTGTTGCTATTAGGATACCATAACCCGTGATTTTGTTCTTATGTTTCTCTCGAGACCCCACTGTTGATGATTTTGTCTTGACTGACATATGTATCACGTATAGGACTAGTCAACATTTGATATTTTGCCTGGTGAATTTTTTCTGATGATAGAATCAGAGAACTTATGTGGTGTATTATGGCTATCTTTAGTTTTGTGCACTGATTGTTACTTGGAAAGTACAGTAAGTATAACATTGCCATCACTATCTCCCATGTCCAGCCAATGTGACCCCTCTCTTTTAATATCAAATCCCCTTTTAATTCATCACCCAATACTTGAAACCCAGGCCTAAGCAAAAAAAAATTTCAGTTTTTGTTTGTACAGATTTTCCATTTTGAGAGGGAATAGGGGCACAGTGACCTTTGGCATGGGAAAGGGCACTTTTGGCATTAATACCCACCTTGTAAAAGGTAATGAATTTGGCATTTGCAATTATTCATCTTGTAGTGACGATGGGAATACCAGCGTTATGTTCTGGTTTAGGATTAGCCATTTCAGTAGTAGCTGCATTTTTTTGCGAGCACCTGATCAAAGGATCTACCATCCTGATTTTTTAAAAGCTTTATATCTACCAAATTGGTCTGTGCACAACTATTTACTAGCTTGAAGTCCCACACATTTATCTTTGGGAGAATTTTTTGACCAAATGTATCTATCAATCTATCGGGTTTTTTTCGTTTTTTTTTCATTTTTGTTTTTGGTCCTACATTCCTGCACTGTATGTTGGAAGAACTTGTTTAACAGTGAGAAACAAAAGCTACAAATGTGTTTGTTTGAAATGCCCTTTGTTTCATGACTTGGTGTATGCATGCATGAATTTTGATTGTAATATTGACATGGCATGGACTTTTGTCAGGCATACCTGTACAGTTTAACTGTTGCAGGTCCATTATTCTGCTTTCAACCGGCTGTTGAATAAATGCATTCTGTGGCAATTTCTCTAAACTTGGCGCATTTCCAATATCAGATAGTGAGGAAAATTTACTGCCCTCTGAATATCCAATCACATAAAATGTCTGTAAAGAGATATTCAGAGAATTTGCAAAACTGTACTGTATTTTCCAAGATATTGACAATGTCTAAAATGCCCTATGGTTTATCAATGCACAATATCCAAAGTACAACAAATCTATCCAGTAAAATTTCACAACAACACAAGTAGTTTATATTCACTTTATATTAGTTCTACTGACCATTCTTCAGATCCAGGAACATTAGGTGGCCTCCACGTTTGTATAAGCACATCATTTCTGACATAATAGCCGACAGGGACCTTATATAGCTCTACTGGTGGCACGACCAGCTTGAAGAAAGGAGCTAACTCATTTTCCTTCTAAGTCATTTTCCTACTGTGAAATCACCTTTGGTTTTGAAAGTGAAATATCTACACTATCTATTGTGTCTTGATCCTAGCCTTAAGGTTAGTGTCACTTGAATTTTGCACATCATGGTCATGATGTATCTGAATGTATTTGGCAAATCAACTAAGACATCTGTAGATTGATTACAATCTTTTGGTTCTTCTTGGGCTTCATTAGTCGTACCTGGAGTCACAGCACAGGAAGGAAAAATACCAGGAATAACCTCTTCTAATTTCTCAGTGCTAACCAAAGGATTGCCTTAGAGGTAACCTTAGGATCAGCAACCACCTTTCACCTTCCAAATCCCTTCCTAAAAACAACAATACCACTTTAATAGGTAAAGTGGGCCTGGTACCCACCACAAAAGAACCAGTACCTAAGTTTGAAACTAAGTTGACCTTATGTAAGGGATAGTTCACACATCCTCCTTCAATACCTTGAACAATAACACTCTCATAGTAGAAGTGCTGACATTCAATGGCAATACACCTTCTAAAAGTAAGGACTGGGTAGCCCTAGCGCCTCTAAATATCTTAATGCGAACTGACCTGAACTACTTTCTAAGGATACAAAACCCTCATACACAAAAGGTTTGAACCCCTCCCTAATAAACTCAGGCTTTAATATACCAATACCAGATTTTGCTCTATTGAGAATTGAACACTTGTTAGATTTGCTAGACACAAAGGAGGTGGGCGTTACCTCCTTTTCTCTTCTTTTCTCTAAGAGCCAACAGTCAGACATAACATGCCCAGGTTTTTTTTGCAATAATGGCATACAGAAGCAAAGGATATGGGTTTCCTCTTCTTACTCATAGTCTGATTTGGTGTTTGACAATTATGTGAACTCTTTTCTTGAGCTACATTTTCAGATCTCTTTCCTACTTCAGGATAAGACTTCTTATTGGAACCATCGGATCTATTCTTGATGAATGTGAGTCAGCGCATAGTAATGAGCATAAGCTGCTGCTTTTGCCAAATATTCAACTTTCTGTTCATCTAAATAGGTTTTAATGTCATCACAGAAACACCTTTTAAACCCTGCCATCAATAAAACTTTCCTTTTCAAAGTCTGTAACTACATCCGTCAAAGTACACTTCTTTTTCATGAGCAAATTCAACATGAGTTTGACTGTCTTGTTTATGATTATTTCTGAATTTTTGACAATAAGCTTCTGGTACCAACTCATATACTTTCAAAATAGCATTTTCAGCACAGCTATAATCCACACATTCAGAAATTGGTAAGGCTGTATATGCCTCTTGGGTTTTTCCCTTTCAAACACTTTGCAGCAATAAGGGCCACTGGTCTGTAGGTCATTTCAAATATTTAGCCACTCTTTCAAAATGTAGAAAGTACCTATAATCTTCTGATTCATTAAACGGTGAAACCAGTCACACATTTTTACCCCAAATAAATTTGGTATCAATGGAATCTTCAGGGGCAATTCTATGAGCATTTAATTCTAAAGTTTTCATTTCTAAGTGCAAGCTCTTCTTTTCTTTGTTGAGCTTCAAGCTCTTTAAGTCTTAACTCTCTTTCAATTTCTAATTGCCTGATCTCATATTGTCCAGAAGGTTCTATCGGTAGAGGTTTATACACTTCCAAACAACTATCAGGTAACTAACTGTTCATCAATAGTCCTTTTAAGTTCATGTTTACGGGATGTTTTTTTTCACCTCTAACTGTAACTCTTGTGCTATGCTTCGCCTTTGTGTTACTAATATTTCTATTTGTTGTAAAAACCTGCATAAGCCCACATTAGCTGTCTATTATTCCTTAATTATATGAAACAGAAATAGCTATTGTATCAGTACTGAAAGGAACTTTTTATCCCATAGTTTGTCTGGTTTATTTTGGTTTCGTTTCTTTTTGTCTACAAGCCTGTTTTACAGTGTAGACTACTTAGTTTGAATATACATATTGATATGTTTTGTTCCTGACTTGGCTTTTTCCACACCTTTGTACTTTGGATATTCTATTGCCTATTCTTACATATACTGCCCATCAGCTGTGTTACCTTTCTATGTGATTGTTTGAATGATCCATTTCTCGTCTTCTTACCTGGATAGAAACATATATTCAGCAAGGCCATTAAAGTGGTAATATTTTGTGGGAATTTTTTGGTTGTGAAAAAGGCTTGTATGAATTAAATTTAGTAATAACAGACCATAGTTCAGTGTTAGAAAAATCTGCAAACAATGGGATAACAAAATCACCTTTAGTACGAAATCAGGAAGTTGGTTTTAATTAAATATCGACAGCAAAGATGGTTGCCACTGCTGAGGATTGTTGATTTCGATTGAGTCCTTGCACCATTTTGTTTTAAATGACCAAAAAATAACTTTAAGCAGAGTAAAAATTACTGGTGAGTTAGACCATAGATAGTCTGGACAGAGGATCACTCGCAAATGTAAAAAAAAACATGTTTGAAAACTGGGACATGTTTTTTTACATCCAACATATATACAGGTATTTATTATGCCATTTTTTATTGCATTTATAGTCTCGAATCAAAGGAGATAAACAGCATTTTGCAAAAGTTATAAACAGATTTGAACATGTTGTGATGTCTGATTAGAATCAATTGTGAAGCAATTCAACTGGGTACATTATAGAACATGTCATAACATCAGTGTTTTTAGGCAGTATGTGGATTTTGTGGATCAATAGAAAATATTGTAAATTTAGACAATGGATCCTGCAATCCTTATACATATGACAAAATAAATTCAAAACTTGTGTAGATATTACTTTTCCAAGATTTCTATGACATTATGAAATATGTTTGCCTTGGTAATTTGAAGAATTTTTTTTGTGTCATCAAACCTAGATAATAATGGTGCTATTATGCCACAAACCCACAAACAAACAAATTTTACAAAATTATTATGCAACAGTTAGGCTCCATGAAATTACAGATATGCCTCATGAAAAAATATGTTTTCAATTTTTTTTTTCAAATCTAATCTAATCTAATGTGGACTTTTATAGCGCTTAATCTCCATCTCAGATGGACTCTAAGGCACAACAGAACATAAAGCAAAGGCAATTAACATTAATCCGGGGATATAGCAAGGTCGTACCAAGGAGACACAGGGTGACAAGGGAGGCTATGGCGGATAGGCTTTTGCATACAAATAAGTCTTAAGCTTCTTTCTGAAGGAGGCAACTGATGCTGCACTGCACACATCATGAGGGAGTTCATTCCAGATTCTAGGAGCATCAAAGGCAAAGCTGTGATCAAAATGTTTGACAGACTTAAAGACTGATGGGCGGAAAGGAGGAACAGTAAGATATTGACAATCTGGGTGACTACGCCTGGTACTATAGGAACTACTACTGTGAGACAAGTAAGGTTGAAAGTAGGAAGGGGAGCCACTATGTAGAAATTTATATACTAGAGTTGCAGTTTTGAACATACATCTATACTTCACGGGCAACCAGTGGAGTTGTTTCAGAATGGGCGTAACATGAGCATATCTTCTGTGGTTTGTAACAATACGAGCAAGGGTATTCTGAATACTTTGCAATTTGTGAAGATTGAAACATGACAAACTCCTAAAAAGAGAGTTACAGTAGTCCAGACGACTACTAACCAAGGCATTTGCAGCTAGGACTGCCACTTCCGTAGTGAGATACTGTCTTATTCTACGAAGGTCACGCATCTGGAGAAAACACGCTTTACAAGTCCTCTTGACATGTTCAGGAATGAAAATTCTGCATCGAACCATACACCTAGATTTCTAACAGAATCAACCGGATGAATAAGGCTGCCAAAGATACTAACAGGAAAGTAGGAGCAAATCTTCTGACGCTGAGACTTAGAGCCAAAGACAATGAACTCCGTTTTTCCTGGGTTAAGCTTCAGTTTACTGAGAGACATCCATCGTTGCACATCAAGAAGGCAGGCATTAAGCCTGGCGAGAGCCGCCGAGGCATTTTTATGAGAGAGATGGATGTAAAGCTGTGTGTCATCCGCGTAGAAGTGGAATTTGATATGCGGATGAAGGCGAATGATTTTACTAAGTGGTGTAGTATAAAGTGAAAACAGCAATGGACCGAGAACTGAACCTTGGGGAACTCCGTAGATGAGCTTGCTTAATTCAGATAGAGTAGAGCCTATCTTAACGACCTGACAACGATCACCCAAGTAGGAAGCAAACCACTTAAGTACAGTTCCACCAAGACCGAACCAGGATTTAAGGTAACTTAGAAGAGTGCTATGATCTATGGTATCAAACGCGGCTGATAAATCCAGAAGGACTAGAGCTGTAGGTTCGCCACGTGCCAGAGAGAGATGTATCTCGTTCTTTATAGACAATAGAGCTGTTTCAGTAGAATGTCCTGGCTTATAAGCTGACTGATGTGGATTATCCAGTTTGTTAATATTGATGTGTTACGTAAGTTGCTTAGCAACAACTCGCTCAACCAACTTTGAGAGGAAACAAAGACCAGACACTGGGCAGTAATTCTTGAGGTCATTTTTGGGCAGAGATGCCTTTTTAATGAGGGGGGTGACAACAGCCCTTTTGAAAGCACTTGGAAAAGAGCCATCACTAAGAGAGTAATTAACCAACTTGGTGATAGATGGAAGGAGTATATCAAGACAGTCCCTGAGAAGGAATGTTGGTATGGGATCCAGTAGGCAAGATTTAGTAGGAGACTCATTGATGCACTTTCTGACCTCGTCTTCAGTCACAGGCTTAAAGGTGTTGAAGGCAGGGGGCACATAATCAGGTGTATCATTGAATGAACCAGAAGCGGAGAATGTGTCCCTGATTTTACTTATTTTATTTGTAAAGAAAGAAGCAAATGTGTCTGCAAGGCTTTTATCGGAGCTATGAGCTGGCAGAACCGTCTCAGAGGTGCGATGCAATACCTTCCTTAATGACTGCCATAGCTTCTTAGGGTCTTCACTATTTGCAGTTATAAGATTGGCATAATAGGAACCCTTGTCTTTGTTGGCCAGTCGATTGCACCATGCAATTTGCTTGCGGAGCCTCGACCTGTTCGACAATGTCTTATGCTTTCTCCACATCCGCTCAAATTGCCGCCTTAGGGAGCGAGCCATACGATATGACTCAGACAGCCACTCATCTGACTGCCGTTTTGCCATGCGTGAGATGATAGGAGCATGCTTGTCAAGTACCTGGGTAACATCAGCCCGGTACTGATCATACAATTCTGTCGCGGTTACTGCAGGAGAGAGTACAAATGGAATATTTCTAAGGTCTTTGCGGAACTGGTTGATATCAATCCTATGATACCTTCGATAAGAGACCATTTTTCCAATGTAGATTGCTGGGTGGGAGAAATCAAGTTGGCATCGTATTGCAGCATGGTCAGAGATAAAGTCCCCAACATTGACATTACAGTCAAAATCTGAGTCACCAGGAGATATCAAAACGTCCAAAGTGTGACCCAGTATGTGAGTCGGACTATTGACACATTGAATCAAACTGCAGCACTGAAGGATGTCATAGAACCTTGACCTGTCACCACACTCAACATCCAGATGAACATTTATGCCACCACAAATGATAAAATTAGAACCGATTGAAGACAGAAAGCCAGAAAGAGCCAGAAAATCTTCCAGAAATTGAGTAGTGCAAGAACCAGGGGGACGATACACACAAGCTGCAACAAAGCTATTGTACTCAGACCTGAAAGATAATATAATGATTTCAAATGATCTAAACACTGGTGAAGAGACAATACTAGGAGAAAAGGATTTCCTACACAGGAAGCCAACACCACCACCCAATCCAGTAGACCTTGGTTTTTGAATTAAGTTGTAATTTGTTGGAGTGACGGAATTCAAGAGACCATCAGTGTCAGTTGGTCTGATATGAGTCTCAACCAAGCCCAGGATATCCAAGTCACTGCGTTTAATGAGGTCATGTAGAAGACTTTATTTCTCATGGATCTACAGTTGACAAATCCAAAATTGGTTGGGCCAGGGTTTACAGCAACATCGCCGCATAACAGGAGGAGTAGGAGAAAGCTTTTTAGTTTCAATTTTGGAGGGACCTGTTTTGAGTTCCTGAGGTAGCAATATTTACGTGCAACAACAGGGAGCCGAAAAATAGATGGGATGCTTCTGTCTACCTTTTCACAATTCAGTCCCTTGTCAGCATTTAACCAGTTCTGTGAGAAACCAACACATAAGAAACATATCAATAGAATAGCTTTCAAGGCCAACATTGTCAAGAAACACTATACCAGATCCAAAAAGCAAAAGGAACAAGGACTATGCCGAAATCAACTGTATGTAAAATAAATGACAAGAAAAAGAAATGAAAAAAGATCACAAAAGGCTTTAAGGGTTAACAAACCATAAAAGCAGAAGACCCATGAATCCTGGTTGCCCCGATATAATTAAGACCACAAGATGTCATCTGAACACTGGCACCACAAAGACCAACCAGTCAAAGACGAGACCAGTGGTCTTGAACAGTCATAATCATGTCTCCAGTGAAGTGTAGAAGTCCTGGGATGAGGTTAAACACAAGGTGACAGTTCAGCAATATCAGCCCACACTAGAATTGATTTAACAGTTAAGCTGGGTACCACATTAGACAAGGTACCTCATGCTAGGGTGATGGATTGCTAGGGTAAGCAAGGCCCCAAATAACCAGTAATAGTAGACTAGGCAGAAAGGTGGAGCTGGAAGGTGGAGGCAAGCTGAGATGAAGGAGGTGGACGAGGGAGATATACCTCCAAACACAAGAGGAGGACCAAGTCCCCTGCATCTGGGTCTGTTTCATAGGCACACCTTTAGAAACAGCCCAGGTGATACCACATGCCTGAAATCATGAAAAGTAACAACTTTTGGCAATTCCAACATTTTATTCCAACAGATACTTGCCTCCAGATGTTTTCTAGCCCTAGAATCTGTAAGAGTAACCCACTGAGAGGGAGTCTGGATCCAAAATTAATGGCTGATCTAGGTACACCCGCCTCACAGCCAACATGGATCTAAGAGCTTTAACAGGGCACAAAGCAAAAGCACCTAGAGCGGTATGACAATGGTAGTAGTGGAAACTCTATCCTGCATGGTTTTCAACCACTTAATGACTACAGTAGCCCCAACATCTGGAAATATAATATCTCCAACACAAAGGTGCCTTGAAGAATCAAACGCATTCACAGCATGTGGCAATATATTAGACAACTGTAAAAAAGAAAAGAAAGCAAATAAATACAAAGCTGTGAATGAGGAAGATGTTGGGATACAGTGACAATCTTAAGCAACAACTGGTCATCCACCATGAAGGTAATTTTTAGTTGAAAATTTCTGTTTATTTTACGAGATTTAACAAATTAAAGAAGCCTCTGATCTTGAAATGGTGTAGTGTCACAAGCATAAATTATGCAGAGAGATCTAATGGCAGTAAAATGATTAACAATATTGTCAGGAGACATACCAGATTCCGACAGATACTCCATGAAAGTCAGAATGTCCATGGTAGAGATTCGATACAGGGACAGGTCCAGGACCACAAGGAAGGCCAGGAAAATCTTAAACAGCCCAGCCAAAGTTTGTTGAAAGCCCTGGAGGCCACAGGGCCTGTCGATGCATTAGGATCTGAAACACAGAAAGGTCTAGCTATTTATCATAGTTAAGCAATGGAAGGTCAATATGAGTGTCAATCCATATGGGGGACTGCACTAACTGTGATAATCTGGGGTAAAGTGCCATCTGGATAGGAGATCTGCCACTCTATTATCCGAACCCTTGATATGTGACACTACTAGTGAAATGTTAAACATAGCTGTCAAAAGCCACACATTTCTGGCACATGTGGATAAGACTTGATCTCTAGTGTGACCATACGTTAAGACATCAACAGCTGCATGATTATCACAATGTGTACCCATTTATCAGACCACATAGCACCCCAGACCTTCAGGGCCACATCAACATTCAGCATTTCAAGCTGTACAATATTGTAATCCTTAAAACCCCTATAGAGAGGAATGCTGTAGACAGAATTTTTATAACAACCACCCAATCCCTGGAGAGAAGCATCCAAATAAAAGCGAGTATTAAGAGGCTTAATAGCATACATGCTAACCCCATTATAAGGCCTAGGAAATGTATTAAATCATGAAAGGTCTTTGAACAAATCTTGAGTGAGAGCTATACATTTATTCTCAAAATTATCTCTCAGTAACTGAAGCATGCAGTTAAGAAAATACCTGGCTCCTTTTACATATTTGGAAATGAATAAAAAGAGACCCAAAAGAGAATATGGTTCATTTTTGGTAACTATTCTCATATCCGACCAATCCTGACATACTTCAACAATTTCAAATAACTTATCAGCATGAATAGATATGGTTCAGTTTACTGTATAATAAAGTATACCTAAACAGACCACTTGAGTATCTGGGGGGCACAGCTTCTTACAGCAATCTCTCCCTGTTGCATGCGACATAATAAGACTGCATGGCTGGCCTTTGCAGAAGCCCAGGAGAAGTCAGTGACATCATCCAAAATGTTAATAAGATAATCTAACATATGCTCCCTGGCTGCCATATCTGACTCATCCTCTATGGTCCTGCAAAACCCAGCCTTCCACCGTATGGGGGATAATTGGTTATATGACACCAGGTCCTTGGTCTGCCCAGCAAGAATAATTTAATGAAGCCACTGGACCATATGGAGGAAAAAACTTCCACTGAACCACCTCTCTGTAATTTGATTTTTTCCTTACCTGGTCTAGCATTTTTAACCAACTGCCTAAGTCCTTCCTAAACTTGAGACTGAAAAAGTAGTTCTTATTTCAATTTATCAGGTGGAGGGATGTATCACATATGAGGCGTCACCATGGCGTAACATTTGTACTACACTGTGGAAATGGGACATGTGCTTTAGCCTTGCTTTGACAATTTAATTTTTTAATCATTAATTCGACTTTTGTCTTGGTACCACCATTGGAAAAAGTACTCTTTTCAATGCTGCCCAAGCGTTGGCCCAATGCATTTAACTGATCCAAAATTTTTGGGTTAATAGCTGCCTTCTCAGAGGTACTTGAAACCGAGGTACTAGGGACACTGGCCCCACCACCAGCAGAGAAAGCACTCTGTCTATCTATAATAATAGGGGACAAATTTTGATCTGAATGCCAAATTAAATCAGATAGGTCAATGTCGGGCTCACAGTCAGAAAGTTCAGAAAACACTTGTCCGGCCTGATCTGACTCCATTTGACTCCTTGCCTCCATCACAAAATCTTCTGCAGTGGCTAGTTGAAGTTGAACAGGAATGCTGCACTCTGTTCTGTTAGATCTGAGGTTATATGTACCAGCTTCCATACTAACGTAAGTAAGTAAGAAACACTTATAAAGCGCCGAATTTATGTAAACATCCTCTAAGGCACTGATGTGCAAAAAGGGATAGTCCAGTTCCAAAACAAGGTACGTTACCATATTAGCGTCTGAAAAGGGACATAGGCTATGGTGGAGGATAAGCTAATCTGAAAAGATGTGTTTTCAACTGTTTTCTGAAACCAGAAATGCTTTCTATGATTCTAATGGCTTGAGGAAGCTTGTTCCACTCTGTGGGAGCCCCTACTGTGAAGCTGTGGAGCCCTGAGCATTTATTTGGTCTAGATGAGGAAATTGATAGGCGATTGCCCTGTGTGAGATCACTCTGCCTAATCAGAGAGGAAAGATATGGAGGTTGGCTGAAATGTATTGCTTTATAAGTAAGGCAATTGTATTTGAACAATATACGGTAATGGATGGGGAGCCAGTGTAGTTTGTGCAGGAAGGGTGTGACATGACAGTATTTATTTAGCTTGTATACCGTATGACATAAGGCATTTTGAACTCGCTGTAGTATAGTATATGCCTTTTTGTGTTGTAAAGTAGTGAGTTACAGTAATCCAGGCGACTACTAACCAAAGCATTTGCCACCTTTACAGCTGTTTCATGATTTAAGTACCTGCGGACCCTTCGTAGTTCCCAGAGATGGTAGTAACTTATGCGACAGAGATTAGCCATGTGTCTTTGCATTAAGTTTTCTGCATCCAGGATGACACCAAGGTTTTTGACTGATTCAGCTGATTCCATGCTGTTGCCAAGCAAACTCACTGGGAAAGATGACTTCAGGGAGCTGCTAATTTGATTATCACCAATCACCTGAATTCCGTCTTGTCAGGATTTAATTTAAGTTTATTATTTCCCATCCAAGCCTGGACCGCCTCACGGCAATTTGTCAGTTCAGTGATACTAGAATCGAAGTTCCTAGAGTCAAGTTCCAAGTAAATTTGTGTGTCACATGTAAACGTGCAAACCACTGAAAAACTAAAAGACCTAAAAGAAATTTTTTGATGTGCACTGGTCAATTTTCAAAGTCAAACTGACCTGAATGACTGCTGGAGGCAAGGCCAGTCAAACCTAGACCAATAGAAAACAAGATAACGAAACAGCATTGGGCAGCACCTAAAATATTATTAAGGGGGGACCAAAGGAATGAGCCCCGAGACACCTAGATGTCTCTAAGCAATCTTAGTATGAGGTGAATCTTCTCTAGTTTAAAGGAACCATTGGTCACATCAAGTCTATCAGTTTTTATTATGTCAAATGTTACATATTATCTAGATCATGCTGTTATACTTATGTCAACATTCCATTTTTAATTCCTTTTTGGTGGTAGGTGTTTAGTGATCTTTCAGTATTTGTATATATCAAGGTCTAAACTTATACCCTTTTGACTCGTTTTGTAACCTAAGAATGGTGGCTCACAAAACACCTCTTTAACACTTTGTTTGACAAATCTAAATGTTCTGCAGCTATTTGCCACAATGCCAACATGTCATACAAGTAAGCATGGATGTATCACCATAGTAAACATTTCAAGACTGGTCATCATTTTGCACATAGATTGAGCTGAAGTTTCATGACAATTGAATATCTTTTGAGTTGCCATATTGTGTTTCCACTTCAAAATGCTAGATATTTCCTATGTTCTGGGACAACTTCAACATGACAAAATGATTGTTTTATAGGAAAACTAGTTATGCTTCCTCGAGTTTTTGGTTAGGCATTGGGTACACCATGCATCAATCCTGGTGTTAAATAATCTTATTGTAATAGGTTTGTTACTAGCTCTCAAATCAGGTACAAATCTGTGTGGTTTCGAGTTTTGTTTTGAACCAGAACTGTGGGACTTAAGTATTCTCAATGACCTGCTTCAATGATGTCTGGTTCATATCTAATACTTGGATAGATTGTATCTATATTGAATGTGTTTTTTGGTATCTGAATCCATTTTTTATGATGTTTATATGATTTCCATGCTGCTATTGGTTAAACTTCATGGTTTAAGAAAATCATCATGTGATAACAATAATCAATTCTGTTCTTATGAAGTACACAATATTCAATATAAGTTGTACAGACGTGAATTCAGTTTTACCTATAAAATGTGGGCTGACTTTTGATGCCATTTGTCACCTTTTGTATAACATTGACTGTCTTCTTTGTCAAGTTTCTACATGGTGAGATTATTTGTAGAACTGAGCTTTTCTGAAATTGTGTTTTAACCAAACATTTTTGCATTTTGATGATTGCAATGTTCTAAAATGATACACATCTTTATGATGTATAGTTAGCACATGACCCACTCTTGTCTTTTAACTTTGATTTTGGGGAAATGTTTGGCAGCATTGGCGGAAAGTTATGTTGACCATTCCCTACTTGATGATACTATTTCTCCAATTTGCAGAATTTCGACATGGTAATTTTTTTAATTTTTTTTATTTATTTATTCAATCCATACACTAAGGTATGCATATGCAATGGAATGGTACATAAACAGTATATGTACAAGGAAGGAAAAAAAACTGAACCAGGAACACAAAACTAGCATAAGAAAATAAAAAAGAAGAAAGAGAAGAAAAAATCACTACAAAAAATATACATTGGGTCATTTCGGTTTTATGAAGTCGAAAAATGTTCCAGTAAACATTTCAATTCAAAACTGTTAAACTGGGAACATTTACTATCCCTAATATACAGTATATCTTTAATGATCCCAACACAAAAATAATCTGGTGCACTATATATTTTATGGATATAAGAATCAAACTTACTACTGAAAACACTTGATAGGGCATATAACTAGTTTCTTTTGCAGTTCATAGATTGAGATACTACATTAACACTTTCAGACACACTAGAGCCACTACCATTTATTGCCACATGAACACAAGTTTTAACACACTCATTACTGTTACATCTAATCTAATCTAATCTACTGCTTTTCAGGCACAATATCTCACCCACCATGGGAATTTAGTGTGCTAGTTAAACAAAATCATTATCATAGGGAGAGTCGAGGGGCGTTCATGATCAGTAATCCAGAATTGTAGTTTTGACCAGGAGGGAAGAAGACTAAGTTGGGAACTAGAGTTGGACAGGTGGGTTTTGAGGTGTTCCTAAAAGATGCAAAGGACTGGGACATAGTGACTGAATGAATTAGAGAAGTGTTTGATTTGTGAACTCTACGGTCAAAAGTGGGGGTTTGAAGGAACTGGAGTTTGGGGATGCCTTGGCTTGTATTTCTGGAAGAGGTGTAGGGGTGAATTAGTTCTCTTAGATAAACTGGTTGACCTTGGTTGAGAATTTTGTATGTAAAGAGGCTAATTTTAAATTGTACCCTGTATCTGACTGGGAGCCAATGGACTTTTTTTGGTTTTACGGGTAATATGAAAGAATTTAGAGGAACGGGTGACAATCCTGCAGAGTGAGTTTTGGACTAGCTGCAATCTCCTTAACTCAAAATCAGTGAACAATGAATTGCAATAATCCAATTTACTGCTCACCAGAGCAATCGCTAACAGAACTGATGTATTAAAGCTTAGAAAGGAACAAATTCTGTAGAGGTCTCTTGCATGCACTCTAGTGGACTTTATGATCTGTGATACATTGTTAGAGAAATTGAAATTGTGGTCGGACACCACTCTGAGGTTCCTGACAATTGATGCTGGTGACACCTGATTTCCCAGAATATTGATAGGGAAGTGAAAGAGGAGCTGTTTACGAATTTGGGGGAGCCTATGATAATAAACTCGGTTTTGTCTGGGTTAAGTTTTAATTTATTTGTAAATTTTGAAGGGCGTTTAAGCAGTTCATAAGGCTTTATACAAGAATATATTCAACCTTTTAAACAACTGTTCATCAATGGGTATATTATTGCAGATTAGAGGTAGGTATTTACTATGTGTTCTGAGAGGTAACCTCAACTGTTTTTTAATGATTTTATGCCATGTAACATAGAAATCTGATGTACTTTAAGAGCCAAGATTCCAAAGTACATACACATAAAGATACATGCAAAATGTTTCAAGGAGTTTATATGTGACATCGCAAAATGCATCTTTAAAAGTAGCAATAATGCCATTTATTGCAACAATAAATTTATCAATCTTCAATAGCTTTAGTTTTTGCTGCAGGACCAATGGTGTGACCCAAATATGTAGCGATAGACTGACACTTGATCAAATGATTATCATATGTTAAACTATCCACAGTAATATTACTGATACCAGGATAATGTAAAAACTGGTATTTGTTTGAATAAAATTTGACCTGGAATTCTTTACCAAAGTCATCACATATATGGAGCATTGATTTTAAAGAGCAATACACTAGGGACAATAATGACATCCGCAGCATAGCCTAGTGCTCCCATAAATAGATCTCCAACATGGCACCCAAACTTTGCTTTTTTCAGATTAAAAAGAAGGACATCCATATAAACAGTAAACGTTATGGGGAAAAGGATACCTCCTTGCTTTACACCATTCTGTACAGAAAATTGTTTAAATATTTCAGTGTCCCATTTGAGACATAACGACTGGTTGGTGTACATATATATTAATAACCTGCATATTACTGGGCATAAACCTCTTCTCAGATGTGAGAACAATTTGACATATTCTATTCTATCAAATGCCTTAGTAGCATTCAGCATCATGACATAAACATCTGGTTTGTTATGTTTTAATACTGGATAACTTCCTCCAGCACAAAAGTACATGTGATTGAACATTCAGTTTTTAAACCAAATTGAAGGTCAGAAGTGTTTGAAATACTTTCGTTCTTCTGCATAACAATATTCTCAAATAGTTTTCCGAGGATACTACTGAGGGTGATGCCACTATAATTATTTGAATCATTCAAAGACTTAAATCTGTTCTTTGGAATAGGAATAATTGTACCGCTCATCACACCAATTGGAACAACCCCATGCTTAGCATTGAGTTGAACAAAAGACTCAGCAAAACCTTCTGCATATGACCACCATGAATTAGATGATCAGTTGAATGTCCAGTATCTATATCGGTTTTGTCCTTATTTAGAGCAGCAATCCCTTTACTAATAGTGTTTACAGTGATTCTATCAAAAACCATATCCCCTGCTGACCTGAGTTTATTTTAATAGAGTTATCCACCTGTATGAGAAGTTCACCCATTTCAGTATCATTATATGGTACCAAACTATATAGTGTTTCATATTTTTCAGGAAACAATTCACAAATATCTTTGTTACCCATACTTGTGTCAACAGTTGTAGGAATATTTGTCTTTTCACCTTTTACCTTCCTGACATCAGCCCAGAAACTAGAAGGATTGCAATTTAAAAGTTGTTCAGCCATTTTGTTATATATATTTTATTATATATATACCGAGTTCTACATCTTATATTAGCCACAACACCATGACTAGGTGAGCCATTATCAACCCACAATTGATGCCAAAAAGTGCAGTTTTTCTGGCTACTTTAACATGCTTAGACCAACCAGGAATAGACTTGTTTCTATTTGGTTTACTTTTTGGCATACACAAAAACTTTCTAAACATCATTGTGCAACAACATTATGTAGGAGAGAGGGTTTGACATCAGAGTGAACAAACACACTTGTGGAGCTCTGAAGAATTTCTTTTTTATGGAATATATCTGGATATACAAACTTAACCGATAACAGTATTAAATAGTGTAAAGTACAGGGAATATAGTGATATCACTGTTGATGAAAATAAACAAGAACTTTTGGATAAAAATATGAAAATATGTTTGTGTTTGTTGTTTTTTTTTTTGAAAGTTCAAATCTTGGAATTCTAATCATTTGACAAGAACATTAAACAATCACACCAAGGACAGTAGACATTAATTGGATTAATTAACCACACAATGGCTATGCCCTTTATACCACCTGTGTTCTTCAAGGCAAGGGACATAATTGATTTCACCACACTCGGTGAATATGAAGTGTATGAAAGTGTTGGGAACACTGTTGGCCCTGGACATGTTATTGCATGTCAGAGAATTGGAGGCCTATGGAGAATTTATGTAAAAACAACTGATGACAGAATCAAACTATTATCAAATAAACTGACTATACGAGGTCAACTTGTGGCAATCTACAATGACAACCCATTTAGATCTGGCCAAAGTTCACCCGATGAAAAGACAATAAAATTAACAATAAAGGATATTCCACTCTCAAAGGAAAATGCAAGTGTTGAAGGAGCCTTTTAATTATACTCAGAATAAAATCTGTTTTCTAGACTTAAAAAGCAAAGATATATACGATATAATAAGATCCAAAGTAGCAACAAAACACTTTATGGAAGCCAGGTGGGGTACTATTCTCAACAAAACATTGAGCACTAATGATTGGAAACAAATATACAAGCGCAAAATTGAAAATGTGGTATGCAAACGGTTATCAGAGTTTAATTACAAACTCGTTCATAATTTAATTTACACTGGTTATATTCTAAGTAAATGGAAAGTGTCAATATCTAATAAATGTGTTGTATGTGGTGAAACTGACACTGTAAAACATCTCTTGTTTGATTGTAAAAGAGGTCCTCAGTGGCCTAGTGGTTAGCAAGTTTGGCATCTAATCATAGGCTGTCACCTCTGTGGGTTCGAGTCCCACAAGTGGCAATTCTGAGGACCTGTCCCAATATGACCCTGGCTGTTGAACGGGACGTAAAACCCCAACTTTGACCTTTGACCTTTGATTGTAAAAGAGTAAAATGTATTTGGGAAAAAGCTGGAGAATGTCTAAAACTGGATATAACTTGGTCTCATATTATTCTTGGTTTGGATGAAATATATGCTAAAGAAATAAATCAGAGTAGAAACAATATAATTTCAATAATATCTTATTCTATATATGCCACATGGGTAAAATGTGGAGATACAAAAGAAAGCTTTAAATATCAGAATCTTACAGTGTGTGTAAAAAATTGTTTGACATATTATTTGAATTTATTTAAAATGTTTAATTCAAAGCTAAACTACTTGAAAAAATATGATGCATATGTGCAAAGAATATTAGACAATTCATAAAATTTGTAAACAATTGACTTAAGAATAAGAAAAAGCTGTTTGATTTCTTCCGCTATATTTTTTATTACTTTATGTTGACACAGTTAAACTAATTTAAATCATTTTGCCTGTATTTTGTTTTGTTTAATGTCATGTAATTGTCATGTAATCAAATTATCTGATCTGTAAATCAGATGGCACTGTAAAAAAGTCTGATGGTTGGTTCCAAACCCTCGCCAACCCAGATCTTATTGCACTATGTAGGAAAAGGGTAAATAAAAAAAAAACAAAAAAAAACATGTACCTCATTGATCATTTTGAAATTCAATCTATCCTTACACATAACATTTCAACATTTTAAAGCAGGCCAAGCCAATATCCACTGACTCAGAAGCTCATTTAAGTTGTCTTTATACTTCTTGAGGTTATCTCTGAGGACCTGTCCCAATATGACCCTGGCTGTTGAACGGGACGTAAAACCCCAACTTTGACCTTTGATCTTGAGGTTATCACAATTGGTCAGATGCCAGAAAGCTTTTCTTTTATCATCACTTTCACTCAATGGCAAATATTTAGCCTGAATATAAGATTGATACTAACTGGACAATGATCTGAGAAATTGTCACTTTCGTGTTGTGACATGTACAAGTATATATATTTAAACAAAGACTCACTGACAAAGAAGTGATCTATGAGTGATCTAGACAAGTTACTCTTACGTTCAAAGCTAAACAACACTTTACTTGAGCTATGACACATTGTCAGGTTTAAGTGTTCACTGGCTAAAATGCTGAAACTTGTGATATTACTTACAGTTTTATTGAGATCAGTATTAAAATCCCCACTGATTAAAGCATAAAAAAAGATGTTGTCTTCTAACAGAGATCTTATTTCATTTAACATTGACTTATATTCACTGTTGAAGTTACAACAGCATGTATTTGGCATGTACACATTACACAATAAGAATGATATGTTGTTCAAAACTAGCACTACAACACATAACTGGGTAGATTGGGTACTTATAGGTGTTACAGATGCAACAAACTTTTTCTTTCACAAAATATCACCACCATCAAGAGGCCTACCACTCACTAACTTATTGGATTCCATCGCCGGCACACAATGATAGTTATAATTATTTATGTTTTGATTGTATAACATAAATTGACTTTCCATGAGCCAGTGTCCCTGGATAAGAACTAAGTCATGCTTAGCTAGAACTTTATACTCAAAATAATATACTCAAATTTTCCGGGTCTACTCCTTTGACTGTTACATGACATAAGGGATAATTTGGCTGTAGGTGTGTTGCTGTCCATAATGTACTTTAGTCTTTGTTATCATCTCTTGTCCTGGAAAGAGTTACAAACTCTAATCCCTTAAGCCCATAGGGTACTGGAAAAAAGTCTTTAAATATGTTGATAGTTTATCCACTTTTGCTTTAAACCCATGTTCTGAACAATGTTACTATCCAATGATGCCATCATTTTTGCGATGTGATTCTCAAACTTATTCAGGTTATTGAGATGATTACCAGGTAATTTAGCCACATTTGCAGAATCAGTTTGTGGCTTACTGGTTTCTTTAATTAAATTCTCACTAACCCAGACTCCACCTTGTTCTCTCCTTGCCCTTTCACAATGGGGACACAAGTCCAACTCTGTATATGTGAAAAACACTCCAATGCACTTAGCCTTGTAAGGACATGGGTCATTGAGTAACCCAACACAATGTGGCATAATTGTATACACTAATAATCCACATCAAAACAACTCAACAGGTGTCAGATCATTCACATATGAAGGCTCTGTTTAGATATATTGACATAAAATGAAATAAAAAATATCCTTTAGACAATCATATAATATAGTAAGTCACTCCATATTATCTCCAGTAGATGCTATGTTAAATGTCCTTTATGCTGATACCCAGATTGGAACTTTTACAGAAAAATTTACCAACAAAAAACTGTTTTTCACATCCTGTTTTCAAACCACCTCCTCAATCCTCCTATTTTTAGTCCAAGTAATTCTTACTCTGCTTTTTAAGATGTCCTGTGGCAATCTTTTCAGACATTTAATCTCAATGTACTATTAAATATTATATACACATAATCTGTACCATACCCTATTACCATTTCTGCTTGCTAAAAATGATATATCTAAGAAAACAATATCGGTTTTCCTGTATTTAAACATGTTGTGATGTTCATTTAGGCTTTAAAATTTTGGATTTTGTACACTGGTTACTTCTGAAAAGGGTTTCCTAGCACCCATACTACTGTCAGATCTCAGAAACTAGCCTACTAAAAATTCTGTATATTCATGGGTTTGAAGACCCAGTTTTGTAAAGCTTTCTTGGGGATATTATTTGTTTGTTGATAATCCAGATTGTGGTATCAAGACACACATGTAAATTGTCCATGTCTGGTATTGGATCTTTTTTTATTCTACCCTAATTTTGTCTAGCATATTGAGGCATAGTGTGTTGGTTTTCCACTTAAAAACCAAAGCAGTTTATATTACTTTTGTCACAGGTGCAATTGCCCCAAAAATAGCACTTCAACTAACATTGCACATCTGATGAGAAAGTTCACCAAATTACTTTCCAAACAGAATAACACCATTTATTGTTATTGTGTAAGGCATATCATCCTATTAAGCACTGTGAATATTACTTGGTGACTTCAGTGTGCATTTCAGTTTATTCTTATGTTTTATCTTGTTTATCACTGATTTTTGCACTTGAATAAATTTGAGTTTGACTAAAATGCATCTTTCGCTTAGATTATTGTTTATAAACAGGTTTGTGGTGTCCTAATTTACCACAGAAGTAACAAGACAGTGGTGTTGTGTTATATTGGCTTACAAACTGCTGGAATCTAGTAGTTTTCACCTGCAACTTTACTGTCATTGGCTAGGGTCATTCTTTTTCAATTCTTCCTGAGGCTTTACCTTACATGTGGTTATTCCTGTTCCTTTGTAAGAATATAAACAAGCTCTTATCTGGCATCTGAGACACCATGTTTCAATTCCTAATTCTGTCAGTGGTGTTCCCTGGAATCCCACCATGTAACACTACTTAATTGCAGGGTTGGTTATCTTCTGTAAACCAGCATCTACTGCAGCTATTGCTTGTGTAGTTATGTCTGTGATGTTACCCAGCATCTCCATTATGTATCACTACTGAACTGTGTCTTTGATGTTAGCTGGTATCGCACCCATGTAGTGCCAGTAATCAATGGGAATATTTCATTTATAGAGGTTTGTGATTTCAGTTTGCTGTGCTCATTATGAGTTGGGTTCAATGACTTTCAGTTTGTTTTCAGATGAGGGGTAAGTTGTGAGATGTTGAAAATGATGATAATAAACCACCTTTCTTTGTTGGTGAGTTAATGGATGATCAGATTGTTTTAGCTGCTCACAGAAAGAAACGAAATACTCTAAACGTCTTTTATTATCTGTTTTGCATTCTTTTTATGTAATAGTTCACAAAATGTTTAGTCGCGATTTGACATTTTTGTATTCACTTTATTATTTCACATTTTTAACTATTACTTCTTCGTGGTCATCTTTGTAATGACTATATATGTTTTATCTTATATTTTCATTCTATGGCTGATTGTTTTTCTTGTTCAGATGAATGGTTTTATTGATTGGGTCTTAAATATTTTTTCAACTATGTAATAGTTCACAAAATCTTTAGTCGCGATTTGACATTTTTGTATTCACTTTATTATTTCACATTTTTAACTATTACTTCTTCGTGGTCATCTTTGTAATGACTATATATGTTTTATCTTATATTTTCATTCTATGGCTGATTGTTTTTCTTGTTCAGATGAATGGTTTTATTGATTGGGTCTTAAATATTTCTTCAACTGTTTGTTTTTCTTATTATTTTGTATTTCCTATTATTTATATCTTACTGGCACATGTTCTGGAGTGCGGTTAGTGAAAGACTATATAAAGTTTCAGCTGTTATTTAATTCCAAATAATTTGACATTCAATCCAATTTATTAAAAATGTAGATAATCAAAAATATAATGCTCACTCCAATTCATCAATATGTCAATAACAGTAGTCATTTACACATTCAACACTCTAATACGCACAAATAATTCACAGACTGATTAACAACTTCATATTTATGCACTCTAACATGACAAATAAAGAATATCTACAAATAAACATATATTTTTGACAATTGTATCAAATACATTTTGTTTCAAGTTACCTTCAAGTTAATAAACGTCAGTCACAAATGTCTTATTAGTAGGTTCAATATTTACATGAAACTGTGAAGATTCACAATCTATAAATATGCAATTATGACATGGTAATCAAGGTTCATATCATAAAATATCAGCAGTTAAGTATAAAATTTTTCCATTAAACAACACAAGTGAGGAACTACAAAAAGGTTCAAACATTATCACATAACATAGCTGAACATCAACCAGCACTAACATGACCTCAATAACATCAGGTTCAGGCAAAACAAAAGACAAAAGTGAAAATAACAAACATTACGACTAATAAATGTGTATAAATGGACTTTATAAGTAAAAATGATTTATACCCACACCACCACATTGATGGTTATACTAACTATACCGAACACCTCTTCTCAGTATAAAAAACCCAAGTGGACTAGAGACAAATGTTGGAATATTACATCTAACATTTTGACAATCCATGTGAAGCAAAATCAGTCTTGTATATAGGGCAATATGTTTGATGTAACAATGTACAAAACGAACTAATTACAAAGAACTAAAATCAACAATGCCAGAATGTAAATTATTTATACCAGAAAATG
Source organism: Sabellastarte sp. h YS-2021 (assembly GCA_964017235.1). NCBI lineage: Eukaryota > Metazoa > Annelida > Polychaeta > Sabellida > Sabellidae > Sabellastarte > Sabellastarte sp. h YS-2021. The sequence continues at coordinate 119,283,398 of OZ024933.1, read as the reverse complement.
ACTTTGTGACAATTACTTTCGGCAGGCCTTTATATATCACTTTTACAAGCTTAATCCACAATTTCCACTCTTACTCACAAGTAGGGGTATGAAAAAAACACATAAGTTTGGGGGTGCTTTGCCTTGTTTTTTCTGGAAGAGGTGTAGGGGTGAATTTATTTTTGTGGGTAAGCTGGTTGACCTTGATCTAGAATTTTGTATGTATTGAGGCCTATTTTAAATTGTTCCCTGTACCTGACTGGGAGACATTTGCTAAAATAACTGATGTTTTAAGGTCTAGAAGGGGACTAATTCTGTAGAGGTCTCTTGCATGAACTCTAATATACTTTATGACCTGTGACACATAGTCTGAACAATATGTCACAGGAAATTGTATTACCTAACACATGACCCTCACGCAAATGATATGAAACTCTCTTTGTCGTTGTCAAGTTTTATTTTTACTGTTGTTAAAGAATATTTGGCAAAAAAAGACATTTATTCTTTGCACTACAAACAGTGACAAAATCACCTGTCAGGAGGTTTTAAGTGTTAGCAGTGTTTGTTATGATACTAAGGGGTGGAACACAAAATAGTCTGGTACTCTTTTACAGCTTTCAAAGGGGCCACGGTGGCAGAGTGGTAACACTGTCGCCTCCCACCTCTGCGGCCGGGGTTCGATCCCCGTCATGGCCGTAAGTGGGAAAGCTGGTAGTTGCTTGCCGTTGGTCGGCAGTTTACAGTACACAACCCTAGCGAACTATATGTACTGGTTTCCTCTGCCCTTCCAACTACCCGTCGTGATATGACCTGTACAGTGTTGAAAGCGACGTAAAACCCCAAATAAATAAAATTTTACAGCTTTCAAACGTAAAGCCCTCTTTTTTCTTCAGTTTTTTCTTTGGTAATTTTTGTCAACCCAAAATATTATTTCCAAATTCAAAACTGCCCAAAAATGACATAAATGATCTGTACCAAGGATTGATTGTTTTTGATATACTCCAATGAAACATTCCATTTCTTACTGGGTTGTTCTCCAAAGGAAATGTTGATATTCTTCAGTAACTATGCATTTACACCCATACTTTATCCAACTCCAGCCATATTATATTTCTTAATGTGCGTTTGTTTTTTAATTTGTTGTAAATCTCCAAACTTATAAAAGAACCTTCATCATCAGTGTTAATGCCTAAGTTAGCCATTTATACTGCACGGAACAAAAGCAGTTAGGTTATGTTTACTTCTATCACATAACTGTGGGTAAGGATATTCAAATCCAGCATGATTGTTTGAAACAGATTGGGAATATAACAGAGGTGGCTGATGTTACATCTACCACTACATCTACATCTACCTTTAACCTTGCTGACCTCCATGACACAAGAGTACCCTTGCAATCATGGAAACCTCATCATTGATACTCTGGAATAACCTGAAGACTTCAATCACCAATCCATCATCACTTCTTGAAAAACTGCCCCTGTCTAGATTGTAGTTATAACTTCGCATGCTACCATTTTTAGTATCTGGACTATCATTGTATTTACTCCTCGGGAGATCTATACAGTAGTCTTGATATGTATATTCGGCAGGAAAGCTTTATAAATATGGTAATCATTTTTCAATCACGTAATTAACCTCGCCTATGGCTCATCCTACCTTTGCTTGACGAAGTTCCCATCTAAGGGCACTTGCTACACTCGTCCTCTCAAAGTGACCATCAAATTTATTTTTTGTGTCTTTTAAGTTATTAATAGCAGTTTAATGTTAAATCCAGCTTACCCTCCTAAACACATGGCCAAAGCATTAATTTGTTGTTGTTTTTTTGTATGTGTTTTTTTCTGATTCTCTCTAAGGCATGTGCTTGGATTAAGTTTCAAACTAATTAGAGAAACCTCTCCAACATTCGCCAGGAGATGTAAGCTTTGGGACATCTAAACTCCCACGGTTATGCACATTTCTGTTTTCAGATGGTTGTATTTGTCTGCCTGAAACAATTCATTCCCCAGCTTGAACTTCCAGTGGAACTGTTTGCTGCATCACTGTCTTGGCAAAATGAACACTGGTTATTCCTTTTATTCCGGTACTCAACCATGTGCTCTTTACATTGTGCTTTGAGTTTTAATCTGTGATAACTTCCTTCCCCATATCGCTAGCAATTTTTTTTTCTTGGCTATATTTTGTACTATTGCTGGAACAACTATTGGTGTGGGCACATGTGTTAACATTGATTTGGGATAAGAAGTGCTAAGAAATTGTCAACCATCATCATCTATGACAGACTTCTTTGTCCTGCTTAAGGAACACATCTTCATCAAAATCTTCATTTTGTTTTAACAGATTCTCAGCTCTAGCTGTCAGATCGTTCTTATCTTTGCTCCATAAGTTTGTTTACAGTACTCTATTTAAGAGCATCAGACTTTTCAAAATGGATGAGCTCAAAACCAGGTTTGGATACGGGGAATCTTTGGTCTAACAAAGGTTTATGTTCTTGTACACTTCTGACAATAATTGGAACTGAACCTGCATCTATTTCAAATCATGTCCTCTCCATTCTTCCTGTCAACTCGAAGGTAAAATTCCACACTAAACTTCTTTCTCATGCTGGTAACACTTTCAGTAGTTCCATGGCACACTTTCTTGCCCTGCTTATGGAACACATCATCTTCAAACTCTTTATTTTGTTGTAACAGATTCACAGCACAGGCTATCAAATCATTCTTATCTTTCCTTCATGAGTATACTTAGAATACTCTATCCAAGAAAAGCAGACTTTTTCAAAAATGGATGAGCTCGAAACAAGATTGCATACAGTGAATCTCGAATCTAACATTGGTTTATGCTCTGATGCAATAATTGAAACTGAACCTGCATCTATTTCATGAAATACAATGCAATGTTAATCTTCAAAACTGTCATTTTATATTTGAATTTGTTGCAATATAGAGCATAAGACACAACTAAGTCCATTTCTCTTTTAAAGAATATAAAAACCATGAAACATACCAATAGTAAATGCGCCAGGGAATCAAGGAACATAAAGGTGAGGTTTTATAGATAATATCTGTATTTACTTTAAGCGGAGACTCTTTCAAATATCTGTCTCATGAATTTATATGACATAACAAAATATCACATAGGTTTTGATTTTTTCCAATATTGTGAATAGGATGTGAAAATCTATTGTTTTTAACGAATGTGACAAAGTGAAAGCAGGTAATGTACATGATTTATGTTATATTAGAGATAATAAATCCACTTTGTTCTCAACACAGGAGATAAGTGTTCTTTTTGAGTTCTTCTGTACTCAGTAATCTGACATGAAGACAATTGATGAAATGATTTGATCTTCTTTGTCATCACCTTGTAAATAATTTGTTGTATCTTTAAGTTTTTTTTCTTATTGTTTGATAGTTGAGTGAACATATGTTATTTCATGTTTGCCACATTTAATTTTTGTACTGAACGTGTTTGTGGAAATTCAGTAAAATTTATTCATAGTAAAGGGCAGCAGGGAATGGAAGCGTTACTGGGCCGGTGTAAATTGGTAATTTTGTGATGGATAATATATTGTTACACTATTACACTTAAGAACTCAGCATCACATACACAACATATGGCTGAATGCATGATAGTGTAATTCCTCCGTCTTGACGCACATAACATATATGGCAAAATCATTTGTAATCCTGTTCAAATGTTGTTGAAGTGGTCATGTGACTTTTCCTTACCCTTTACGTATTTTGCCTGCACTTTCTGACTACATCAATCAAGCAACATTTTCATTTTAATATTGACTGTATCTCGCATTAGGAGCTTAATTGGAACAGACTTATAGGTTGAGAGATGGCAATGAATTATAATGTTGTAATTTGAGATTTGGCATGGCAGAATTTGGTTTGTATAGAAGTCATCCCTGTTGCCTATTTTAGCATATCCTCGTCTCTATACCTCATGATCTAAATTCATTTGATTTTAGTCAATCAAATTTTTACATTTGATCCTTATGTGAAATAATGGCATAATGCTAGAATAGAATAGATTTACAAGTAGTTGGACAATTTATTTATAGATGCATGAGGATTGATGTACAGCCATATAGTTATTCATATAAGGGCCTTAAATCCTAATATGACCCAATTAAAATCTTATCAAATTATTTGATTTCATGTTAAGAAAAATATACTAACAAATATGTTCAAATTGGTGGCTGTGTAAGGTTTAAGCATTTAAGTTTCTACCACATTCACAAACTTTTTAATTGAGAAACTTGTATATTTTCCAACTGGAATAATAACTAAAACTTTGTATTTCATAACATTCTTCCAGTAAAACTTAGAGTATTATAGAGCAGATAAGGAATCAAAATTTTAAAATATATAGAATCCACTGACATTGATGATATGTTTCAGTCTCTATTTTTATTGCTGAGTTTGAGCTTCAAGCTGTTTGAGTCTTAATTCTTTTTCAATTTCTAAGGGTCTGATCTCAAATTGCCCAGATTTTTTCATCGAAAGAGGTTTATACAATGATCCAAACAATTATCAGACAAAAGGGAAACTAATTATGTATTATTTTCTATAAAGGTTTTCAGAATCCCAAAAGATGGTGACTGCAGAAACTCTTTGGTACTGGCTCTTTTTTTGGACTTGTATTAACAAAATAAACCAGTCTTTTGAAAGGTTGGATACTTATGAGACCACACCTGTACTGTTTTTGGTGACAAGGGGAAGCGTTCAAACAATTACAATTTTTCATGTGTATCAGGAAAATGAAAAAGTTTTTATTTTCAAAGTTTTTCTTGCAATTAAAATAATAATTTCTCAGTCAACTGAGATACTCTGATGATTAAAATAAGATTAAATACAGAACTTAACCAATCTAACCTGATCACAATCCTATCCACCTCAATTCAGTTAAAATTCAGCACAAAATGTAGATAATAAAGTCAGGAAACCCAAAAATAGGAAAGATTAGTTTATTAATTACTGTACAACCTGATTACTCAAAATGTAAGCACTTTGGCTTGCTTCGACAGAATTATTACACTCTTCCACTCAATTTAAGTGCAATTTCCAGGTGGAGTTTTGTAATTGGCACCTCGAACAAGATACAGCCATAGCTGACCTCACTTTTTGTACTGGTTATTGTCACAATACTGTCTATTTAGAATTGGTTAACTAAGACTGCAGTTACAGCCATCCTGGCCTTTGTCATTCAGTTTGTCAGAGCTGACACTGCTGCCTCAAACTGAAGTTCTTGATTTAGATTTTATTGACATTAGTCACTTCTTCCGATCTGCAATCACAGTCTTCCATCTCTAAATGTGTCGTGGTTAAAGACTGTGGGATTGCTTCTTTAATACACTGTTTAAAACATGTGTGAGTGAGCACCTCTTCATGAGTAAATTTTATGAAAAAAATAAAAATCGGAGTCTTTTGACCTCGCCAGACTGTTGTTATCCTGAGGAGAGAGACACCATGACCAACGTATTTATGTAGTAAAAAGTGAAATTGAGTTCTTCATGCAACTTGTATTGCAAGCTGACAAGGTCCACAGAGCCACCTTCCTGTGGTCCTGGCATTCTAATTCTAATAGTACTTTTATAGCGCTTAATATCTATCTATTGACAGACTCTAAGACACATTAGACCAGAAATCAGAGATCATGATTGTTAAATCAGGGACTGGGAGAAAACTAGGGTGGGTAAGGTTTTTCAAAGAGATAAGTTTTCAACTTATTCTTGAATAAGGAGAGAGATTTAGCTGAACGTACATCATCAGGCAGATCATTCCAAACCCTAGGAGCATCATATGCAAAACTAAGGTCAAAATACTTTTTAGACTTATATATAGATGCAAAAAAACTGTGGCACCTCAAGCAGCACACCATCAGATTGACTTCTAAACATTCTGTACACACTGTGTCTGGGTCTAAGGAATGGTTCAAAGTATTTTGGATGAGCACTATGCAGAAATTTGTACACCAATAGGGCCGTTTTGAAGACAGAGCGATGCATGATAGGCAACCAAAGACTCTTTCTTACAGGAGTGATATGCGAGTACTTGGTGGTATTCGTCACAATTCTAGCAAGGTTGTTCTGAACACACTGAAGCCTATGAAGATCAAGAGCAGAGAGACTTCTGTACAAGGAATTACAGTATACAAGTCGACTTCTAACCAAGGCGTTTGCAGCCAAAAGAGCAGCTGCATGTGTAAGATACCCTCTGAGTTGCTTTAAATCCCTGATATGAACAAAACAGACCTTACAGATATTCCTGACATGGCAAGAGATGGAAAAGCAGACTCAAACCAAACACCAAGGTTCCTAGTCACCTCAGCAGGTCACCAAGTATTTTAACTGGGAAAAATTTGCCAAGTTTTGTATGGACAGTTTTTGAACCAAACAGAATAAATTCTGTCTTATCCGGATTTAGTTTGAGTTTGTTTGCAGAAAACCACTTTCTTTGAAATCATCTAAGCAGTTTTTCAGTCTGTCAAAGGCCTGAGTGGCATGCTTATATGTGAGATGAACGCATAACTGCATGTCATCTGTGTAAAAGGAGAAACATATGCCAGGATGATATTGAATAACTTTTCTGAGGGGAGTAGTGTATAATGAGAACACAATTGACCCTAAGACAGATTCCTGGAGCACACCATACAATAGCCTTTTAGCATCAGATAAAACAGAACCAATCTTGATGCACTGATAGCTATCACAGAGGTACAACTTAAACCAGTCCAGAACCACGCCACCAACACCAAACCAGGGACTCAGACAATTTAATGAGAGTACTATTATCAATGGTGTCGAATGCTGCTGATTGGTCCAAGAGAACAACAACAGTAGCTTTACATCTAGCACGAGCAAGATGGACTTCATTTTAATAGAGAGTAGTGCAGTTTTGGTCAAGTGACCATGCTTATAGGCTGACTGACTAACATTTTCAAGTCCATTGGAGGTGACATGACCGTTTAACTGAGAAGCTACTACATGCTCAACAAGTTTAGAGATGAAGCTCAAGCCAGACACAGATCGATCCTTTTTTAATACATCCGGAGGTAGTGACGACTTTTTAATTAGAGGAGAGCCTATGGCTTTTTTGAAACCACCCATTATCCATTATATCAATGTGGCTTTTCATGTTCATAGTATATTACTGATATCTATTTCATTTGGTAAAATCTTGAGACAATAGACTCATTGACACGACTATTTTCTATGACTTATGATTTGTAAATTTTGTAAATTCTATGATTTATCTGATAATCCAAATGGTTATATATTTAATATATAAACTAACTGGACAACCTTATTTTAATCTTACTTTCTCTTAAAATATTTATATTTCTTCTGATCTCATCCTGTGAAACCTTCTGCCGTCCTCTGCTCAACTCCACGTCTGAAACTTTTCTTTGCTGGTAACTGTAAGTTATCTACAAATCTTCCTGTGCAGCTACGAAGAAGAGGCAAAATGAAGCCATAAAACTTGCAATTTTTTCATACTATATTAGCCATGTACATAACTATGTAATGGCTTAAACCCCAATAATCTATTTTATTCATATAATAAGTGACCGAAATTTTAATAATTCGCCTTTTAAAATGGAAGAATGCCAGCTAAACTACAGAGAGTCCAGAATGCTCTTTGCCGCATCATCTTCAGACTTGACAAAATGAGTCATGTTACACCCTTTTTGAAAAAAACTCCACTGGCTTCCCATTCAACATCGTATCCTTTTAAAGTATAATCTCCTGGTATTCAAGGCTATCAATCTTTCACAGCCCCCATATCTTGCAGCTTTAATAAGATCGAGCAGTCTCACTCGCAGCAACAGGCTATCTGTCTCCTCAACCCGCCCTAAAAAGCACATAGGCAGGCAAGGCTTTGCAGTAGCTGCACCAGCTGAATGGAACAAGCTGCCACAAACTGTCAGATCTGAGCAAACAATAGGTAGTTTCAGAAGCCAGCTAAAGACTCACTTGTTTAGGCTGGCATATCCCCCACCTTAGTTATACCCTGGCGGCGCTTTTTAGATGTCGACCCATGCCTGTCCCTGGACTCTCCCTTCTTGGACTTAAGCGCATTAGAGGATTTGTATCAATTTTACGCTATATAAATCCTACTATTATTATTATCTGGGCACTGTGCCAGTTGGCATTTCACAGGAAGCAAATGATGCTGACAATTTTGGGGAAAACATGAAAGGATGGCCAAAGCAATACCATTGCCAGAACTGCCATTTACCTTGAAACTGAAGATCAATGTTAATAATAAATGCACTATTAGGCCTTGTCCATATATACATACATTCCAAATGTAATCATCAATAGATTTATCCTGTCAAAAATAGTGGGACACCAATCTTAAAAGCGTTATATCTGTGAATTTCATCTGGGAATGTATATAGGAAAATAAATTACACGTAATGCTAATTAAAAGCACATTCCAAACCCAAAGGACCAATTATAAGGGAGATATAATACTTTTTTACCTTGTTTAACCTTTAGGAAGGGTCATAGATCAAACATGATTCCCGCAAAAGATTCAAAGTATGATTCCTGATAAGTGCTTTCACATTCTAACCCCAAAGTCCAATAATAAGGAAAATATAATGCACTGACCACCCTTTTCCAATCGGACTGTTGGCATAAATATTGGCATCTTATCCTTTCGGAAGTTAGTGACATTTGCAACCCCTGGGATCAATGTAAGGTTAAGGTTACTTCCACAAATACTAGTCGAAATACAAGTAAAACATAACTAAAACAGTGTGGGACTTTTTAATTCTCTGCATGATTTTAAGCAAAAAATGCAAGATCAGATTTTTAAAGTTTTATAGGGGAGACATAATTCTAACCTACACATTCGGAAAATGTGACCCAAGCAAGACTAGGAGGGAATCAAGCAAATGAAATGATTGTCTAAATGAGAAAAAAATAATCTTTCATTGCCCTTGAAATTGTAGGCCAGGGTCATGAAAGGGTATTGTTGGCTTTTTCCACATATAAAAGCTTATATTTAAGACAAACAAATATTTAAGATCTTGATCCAATGAATGGGTATTCATTGCTCTTACCCATGTGTACAAACCTATCGAATTTCTATAAAGGGATTGATCAAATGCTTGTAGATTTACTGCATCTGGAATCATATGTTCCCAACAACAATCGTGTAATAAGCTAAATACCATTAATGTGCTGAATACAAATAAACACACACAATGGCACTCGTCAATTACATGTTCAATAAATCCTATCTTATCTACTATGTCCTCTTACAGTGTTGTACTGAGGTACAAAAACCCAATTTCTGTATTTTTAATGTTTAATTTCTCAAGATTTCAACCGTGAGAACCTCGGTTGTAAAAACATTAGATAGTACCTAGAAGACAAATCTTACCTTCACGTATGTGAGCTTCTGTAAGAGACAAACATTTAATAAATCTGTCATTGATCAGATAATTCACTCAGCTGGACCAACTTCAGGGGTTAGATGTGCAGGGTAGCTGGACTGAGTCCTTCGGCTGGGAGATTATTTGTCCTCTGAGTACATTAACTTGAAGAGGAACAGTCTGGGGAAGTTACCCTGCATAGATAAATACTAAGACACGTACAGTGTAATTTGACAACACCATGGGATCTACCTCATACAAAATTCATACACCTTGATTTGCATCACAATTAATTAACCTGTCATTGATCTGACAGGAAATATTATGTGGGCACATTCCGAACACTGTGGTTAAGCTGTACCTTTATAGTAAGCAAATGACACCTTTTTCTGATCTGTGACACACACAACTCTCGCACATCTTTCTTCTACAGTCTATCAATATATATACATTTCATAACCCAATGAATTGTGACAAGGTGAGGAACTAATTGGGTATGTCATTAAGGTACTGAAAACGTAAATAGGTGTAGACCACAACAGAAAATATACAGAATCACAGTTGTTTATTTAAACTTTATATATTTTATGACAATTGCCCACAGCTTGTTTGAGCTAATGGGCCTCTTGCCCAACAGCATTCGACATGTTTTACTAAGTTATAAAATTCCATAAATATAGTTAAATTAATTTCTTTTAAATTATGAGTTAGTTCTGGCAGTACATCATTGAAATCCTGTAGCATTTGCCTCATTGGAGCAGCAAAATTTGGACAGTGTAAAAAGTAATGGCTTACACTCTCTGTGACTGCATTACAGAGTGGACAATTCCCTGTTGTAATAAAGTCGAAAGCTTTACGCTGTTGATTAAGTGCACTTAGGCTCATCTCTATATGACTTAAATTGATAGATGCACTATCATTATGCCACAAGTATGATTTGTTACTTGTTTGTTTCTAATCTATATTTGTTGGACACAATAAGGACAGGAATTCTGAAGAATAATTATTTTGAACTATTGTTTTATACAGAACTTGCAATTTTTCTATTTACCACCTAGATTGAAGTTGTTCAAGTCCGCATTCTGCAAGTAATGATGATGACTTTACAAGACGGGGTTATCTGAGAGAAATTCTTTTTAAATTTGTCAATACTTTCATTACCTTGTCTTGACTTTTGTTTATATGATTTTTCCTAATCATTCTAGAATTCAATGTAATGCCAAGATGTGTAAGTGTGTCAACATTCTGAAGTTTTTCTGTACCTAAGTTATAAGTTTGGGTGGGTTAACCTCATTAATTTAGAAGATTATATATTTTGTTTTTGTCAAATTAAAATTAACTAACCACTACTTCCCCCAGTTATTAATTACTTTGAGATCCTCATGTAAATGACTGATATCAGTTTCGTTATTGTCACCAGTTAGCCCTTTACATAAGGCAGTATCATCAGCAAAAAGAAAACTCTTAGTTTGTTCATCTTCTTCTATATTATTAAAATATATGAGGAATAATACAGGATCTAGAATGGAGCCCTGAGGAACTCCACAAATGATCGATATGTATTCTACAGTTTCACTATCAATTACAACCCGCTGATTTCTATCTTTTACATAATTTTAAACCAATTTAATAGATTCCCGCTAACACCATTTTTTTCTAACGTGTGAATCAAGCCTTGGTGCCAAACCCTATCAAATGCAGCAGTTGCATCTAGTGATGCAAAGCAGTAATCATGTTAATGATTAATTAATGATTAAAATCCCCAAGAATAAAGACAGACTCACATGTAAAAAATGAGTCCAACATATTTTGAAATTTGACCAAGTAATCCTCAATTTGTGGGGAAGAAAACCCTTGTGGTTTGTACCAACATAAGATAAAGATTGCTTAGAATTTACCATGACATCCAAAATAAGTGTTTCAGTATCAGAAGTTTCCATATCTGTTCACACCAATTTTTTCAAAGGTAAAAACAGCTGCCCGACTACCATGCCAGTTAAAGTCTTTCTAAATTGATTGGAACCATCTAAACTTAAGTCATCATCATAGACAGCTATGTCCAGCCAGGTTTCACTGATACAGATTATATCAAAACCTTTTTTCTATGCACAATTTAAATGTACAATGTCTAGTTTTGTTAGATTATCAGATGCTTCTAAGATTAATATGACACATTTTCAAGGGTCCCATTGAAGTATCAAATTGTCCCAGATTCGGACATACGTTGCCACACATTAGAATCAGGTGTAGTTGTATATTCATCCAAATAAGAATGCCACTTATGTCAAGAAGTATTTTAGACTTATCGTTAATACCAGAGATAGTCTTAAGATAACTTAAAACTTTGATTGCTCTGTATCTAGTTAAGCTAATCATGAACGAGAATTGTAATAACCAGTAACTACGGAAATGCTACAGGGTCTGCAATAGACATAGCAAATTACAATGATTAATTATGTGAAACACAATAATGCAAATATTACATTGTTATGTTTTAAGTGAGCACACTTTAATAACTGTATGAGTAAGTCCTCTCTGGCAGTTGAATCCATAAATAGAAATACAAGATGTAAACTTATGCCAACAGCCTCCCAGCAATGGCTCTGCTATAGAGAATCCTCTAGTTGTATTAGCTTTGCCATAATGAATAACAAACTTGCATGCAGCACTCAGTTGTACACACTTTACAAGAATTTTAAAACATCTTATGTCTAATTTTGAACAGGAATTTTACTGCTACAAAAACTGAGCTGTATAAAAACAACATTTCATTAAAGTGTGAAAAAATGTAAACTATATTCTATGAGCGTGTAATGAAATTTACATGTTTCATCTAATTTATGTCTCACTCAAAAGAAGCATTTAATGTTAGTTTCCACAAAAAGCCACCACACACAAAATTAAATTTGACAGTGATATGTGAACTGACTTAATCTACTGAAATGTTTGGTTTCACTTTAATTCTCTAATTAACCAGACAATGCAGTAGTAAACGAACCCATTTGTAAATAAATATGGTTACAATTGTATAAACTATCAATGAAAAACTTAAAATGTTAAATGGGCTAACAAGTTCAGTTTATGTCATTGTGTTGATTGATCAATTATAACTACTTCATTCCTGACATCAAGATGCGTTTCTAGTAAACAATCACAAGTTTTGGCTGTAGAAATAGAAGATGCCATTATTATTCTGTGTGAAGCAAATGATAGTTTGCTGTCCAAATCATAATACATGAATTGTGATGTAAGCTGAAAAGGGTCAAAATAAACTGATGGGTTCAATTTCATCTGACAATTTTGCCTCAGTTAAGATTTGTTAACCTCAGTGTAAATATCAAATACGAGAAAAACTTTAGCTGACTTTTGTCTGATACTGGTCACAAAAAAGAAAATTAACTGAGAGATGTATACCTTTAAATTTAATCACAAGTAAATGCAAGAACACAATTTTATGAGATAAAACTGTCCGCATGCCCCCAAAAGAATGCAAAAAAATTGAACATATCAGTGGTCTAACACCAGTGATTAAATAAAAACTTATTTAAACAAAAATTGCAACATGGAATTCAGTGACAAAGTATTACTCAGATGGATGGAAAAATGGATCACATGAATCTGGTCCTTCAGGGCAGACAAATGTGTGAACCCATCTGGTATCAAACACTGCATGTATAGAAAATCAGGGGAAAATATAAAATTTGTAAACAAGACGAATCAACAAAATAGCATTTTCTTATATTATGGTTGCCATCTTGAATTTTCCTGGAAATGTAAAATCATCTCAAAAATGGTCTAATATAAATCATCCAGCACAGAGTGAATTTCACAGCCATCAATTGTTGGACAATGTACCATTTGTTGCGAACAAAACTTCAGTTTCCTCATAGTTGGCCGGCCATTCAAGATCATATCAAGCTATTTTTTCTTATAATGGGTTATAATGTGGAAGGCCGAGATCCCATTCCTTGATCCCCTACCTTAAAGTTCAGGTTCATTGGTTTAGGTTCTGTATATTTACATTTAAAGTATGTGAACCACATTTGTCTAGGTTTTAGAATTACTCAGGCTTCCATGGGCAGTGACACCAGCCCCAGGTGTCATATCAAAGTTTGAAGTCAGACAACTAGATTGGAAAATTTTCCCACCCATGTTTGTATCCCCCTAGGTTTTGTGATGGTGCTGTTGTCCGATTTGTACTTGTAGGAGTTAGGACATGGTGGTGAGCAGAGCCCTGTCTGCTCTACACATATTTGTCATGGACCAAGGATGTTCTACTGTACTTCATTTTCTTCATAACTGGTTGTGGTGATTGGTCAGGACGTCTGCCTTCGGTGTGCCACTGACCTGGGTCGGACCTCCAATTTGACACCCACCTTTCACATGTGTAAGCACTTGCTATTTTGTGTTGCTAGTTTGCACCATGGGACACTAGAACTGGTTACTGGTGCTTACTGTCAGTGTGTGATGTCTGGCTGGATGTTGATTCCTGGGCTTGTGTTATCAGTGGGTTTTGGACTGTGGGCTCCGCTCCTGAGGGTGTGGTGTTGCTTTATCACAGTTTACCATTTATATATAGTCACAACTGTTGATCAGGAACTCTTTGAGGAATGATTGTACTCTGCAAGGACCCTTCTGTAGATGCTGTGAGTTCATTAGGAAGTTCGGTTTTCTGTGCGTTGGGATGGTGCATATATTTCGTTATTCTACAAAGTTGTTCTGCGAACACTCTCTTGCTTGGATACTGCAGAGATCGCCAGGAAGGATACTAGGGGGTGATGTTAGTGGTTATCATACATCCCCTTTTCTACTTGTATTGTATTGATGTGGCACACATGATTCTCGACTAGACTCATTGGATCTGTTTGCTAGCGTTTTGTTGTAGTCTAAGGTGTATGTCAATAAGCTAGGGACCTGTAGAATCTGTGCTCCTGCTTCTGCGGGTTCAGCTGAGAGGATGGTGTTCATATCGCATCATGGTCTCATTTAGGATCTGTGATAAGTGCCATTGGACTTGTGGAGGACTTTCAATTACTGACATCTTGTTAAATCACATTAAATTACTCTTGGTTAAATTTTAATTTTAAGAAGTAATTTCATTCCACATGGCTACTGATTAGTTCATTGCGTTATCATATATTGAATGATGAGCACATAACTTGGGTTTTCATGTGTTGTGGTTATATCATTCAATTTTACTATGTTACATCTCATGGTCTTGTAATTTATGTTAGAATACAAGTGTGATGTCACGGAATGTAAGATTATTATAATCTTATTAAACTTTAGGTATTTGGGTTATCTACCATTTAATTTTTAATTAAATAGTTATTATTCCTATAATAATTGCTCTTACGTATTGAAGTCTTTGTGTCTGGTAGCACTACGCTACTTGTGGTTGCCATGCATTGCTGTCAGTGTTTTGTGTAGCAGTGATTAACTTATTAATGTATGTGGTCTGAGGTATCCAAAGCTTTAGTTATCTCTAATAAGACCATGTTTATCATGGCATCTTAGGTTTTTTATTGTTTATATCAATTGATCATGATCAGTTATCATGTTTATTTAGTTGGCATGGAGCTTTCCACGAATGCAATGCAGTCTCTTCTACTCTCATAGTACAATGATAACTTATTATATTTTAACAATTTTTACATTGTGTATGGATGTTTTGTTACCCTGTTGTACATGTTGCACTTGGGGTTTTATCCCCCGTTTTATGGCTTCTTGCCTTAGTTATTACTTAAAGTAGATACATAAATTACAGTACTTCTACACACTTAGTGAATTCATGTTGTACGTATTGCATAACTTAAAGTAGATATATCAGTTACAGTACTTGCTATATACTTAATGGATTAATGTTGTACGTATTGCATATACGGACTTAGTCCTAGTGGTTACACATGGCGGGTCTTCCCCCCGGGGGGGGGGGGGGGGGGGGGGGGGGGGGGGGAGGGCCTGATCCCATCCTCTCTTCTGAGTGAAAAGTTCCATAACTGTTCATATAATTCACTTTCTAAAATGACTTAATTGAGGTTATTTTATTTCTGACTTAGTTACAATGTGCTCATACATGCTTTAAAACCATTTAGTAGTCATGTATATCTAGTCGAAGTTTATATTTTAATAATAAATGTTTTAAATCCTATTTTAGGTTATAACTGACTTAGGGGGTCGTGGATTGGGCTATACAAATCGTAAAAGTGAAGATTAGAAAAATTTGAGTACCTCAGATTTCGGCGGCCACTTTGAGTATTCTCAGAAAATGTTAAATAATGTTTGACTCATAAACAGGTTAGGTGATTTGGTGAGAATCTTAGACTCCAAGGGTTTTACCAACGATATACATGGAAAATTACAACATTTTGAGAAAAATATTTTAACTGGGTTTGAATTTAGGAGCATTTACAGGGTGGACATAATAGTGTCTTTCATCTATGCCAATCTGTTACTAATGACTGTTGCTTTGTTACATCCGGACATGGAACATCTTGCAGTCAACTTATTCAGCGTGGCTTTAAGATTATTTTTCTTGATAATATTTTCAAATTCTTCATTTATTTGGTGTGCTAGGCACATATGCAATAGAAACATGACAAGTTTGTGTTGATGTGTTTGTTAGTTAATACTTTGGTGGTGACTTGGTATGCCATCTTTTATTCCTCATGTGCTAAAGACTTGTGATTAGTATTTACTGCATCATTGTTGATGTGTTTATTACACCCTATCTGTGACATTGCCTATTTCCTGAAATATTCAGAAATTTTGGACAGTCTAAAAGAAAAAATAAAGTTAAGCTGAATTGCGTTTTTCTGTGTCAGTTGTTTGAAATATGATATAAGTTTTGATAGTCAAATGAATGAAATTAAACATTGACATTAAAGGTAGATTTATTTGAAAAATTATTTTTAGGACATAACTTTTTCATCAGATCCTCCTACAGACCCCATATAATAGAATCTCCTCTTTATCAGTCATTTGAGAACATGGTGGTGTCAATCGGGCTTCATGACCATTCATTGTTGCTTGCCTGCATCTACCGTCCTCCAGGATCATGTACCTGTAACTTTCTGGACATTCCAGTTGGTGATGGTCACAAATTCATTACTTTTCTTGATTCATGTGATTTGAACCCTGATGCTTTCAAATCTGCTGTGGTCACTCCTCTTATTAAAAAGCCAAATCTTCCCTCAAATGACCTGAAGAATTATCGCCGTGTATCTGCCCTCAGTTTTATCTCAAAACTGGTAGAATGTGTGGTAATTATTTCAGCAGCCACAAGTGTTGTTTCATTATTTTGCTATTCAACTACAAAATTGTTATCACATACTTTAACATCCAAGAGTTCTTTTTTGTATTTCTCCACACATCTTTTCTAAAGTTAAAACTTTGTTTTGCTTTTTTATCGTATGTGGCATCTTACACTTCATTTTGAGCATATTGCATCCCTCTGCACAAAACGTATTGGTTTATATCTTTTGTCTGTTATTCTCAAGGAGTTTTTTGGGTGGAAGAATTTTATAGTGGATTACTTGATGAATGACAGCTGGGTTGAAGTTTGGTAAAAAGCTTTCAGTTTTGCTAACACTATATGAATAGCTTTTGTAATGCTAGCTCAAATATTAGACAAAGATAAAACCCTGATATGTAATTAACACATGATAATTTGTAGAAGTTCACTGCAAATTTTCAAAAAATAAATCCCCACAGCTTTGTTAATTGGCTGAATTAGATTCATTTAATATTTTTCCACCGCATCTGAAAAAAATAATGAATTAAAATGATTTTAATCTACATTGTGATCACTCACTTTTTGAACGAAACTAGAATATAAATGTTATTGGCACAACACCTAATTTCCTTTCAAACATATTTGAACATGAAAATATTTGTTTAACATCAAAAATCATAATTAAATCTGTAAATAATTTGAACTCTAAAGAATACACAATTTGCAAGCAGGTGACTTGGAAACCTACTCTGGCAATACTTAAAGGATTTGCTTCAGCTGGAATATTCCAAATAATAATTTTATTATACCATGTAAAATTTACCATATAATTATATTCCTGAATTACCCATAGATATTACATTCTTTCTCCTATAAGTACCATCCTTATCTGTAATAATCTTTTTCGTGTCTACAACACATTTCACAAGATACATTTGTGTAAACAAATAGGTCTAAACATGTAACATCTTTGTTTGATGTTAAAAGTAAGACAATCCACTTTAACATTCACTGAAGAGATGTTGCTCTGAGTGTAGAACAATGAAAAACAACAATGCTCGATTGGCTTGAGTTTGATTTAATTTCAATGCCAAGTTAGTGTCTAGGCCAAATTATCAAGTCAAATAGTTGATCTGTAATAATTATCAATATTTGCCAATTTTTCATATGTACTGTAAGTAAATAAGTAAGTAAGTAAGAAACACTTATAAAACGCCGAATTGATGTAAACATCCTCTAAGGTGCTGATGTGCAAAAAGGGATTGTCCAGTTCCAAAAAAAAAAAAGTTACCATATTAGCGTCCGATAGGGCAGATAGGCTATTGTGGAGGATAAGCTAATCTGAAAAGATGTGTTTTCAACCGTTTTATGAAACCAGAAATGGTTTGTATGTTTCTAATGGCTTGAGGAAGCTTGTTCCACTCTGTGGGAGCCCCTACTGTGAAGCTGCGGAGCCCTGAGCATTTATTTGGTCTGGATGAGGAAATTGATAGGCGATTGCCCCGTGTGAGATCACTCCGCCTAATCAGAGAGGAAAGATATGGAGGTTGGCTGAAATGTATTGCTTTATAAGCAAGGAGATTATATTTGAACAATATACGGTAATGAATGGGGAGCCAGTGTAGTTTGTGCAGGAAGGGTGTGACATGACAATATTTATTTAACTTGCATACCGTACAACATAAGGCATTTTGAACTCTCTGTAGTCTGCTAGTATATGCTTTTTGTGTTGTAAAGTAGTGAGTTACAGCAATCCAGGTGACTACTAACCAAGGCATTTGCCACCTTTACAGCTGTTTCATGATTTATGTACCTACGGACCCTTCGTAGTTCCCGGAGATGGTAGTAACTTATGCGACAAAGATTAGCCACGTGTCTTTGCAATTGAGTTTTCCGCGTCCAGGACGACACCAAGGTTTTTGACTGATTCAGCTGTTGCCAAGCAAACTCACTGGGAAAGATGACTTCAGGGAGCTTCTAATTTGATCCTCACCAATCACTATGAATTCTGTCTTGTCAGGATTTAATTTAAGTTTATTATTTCCCATCCAAGTCTGGACCGCCTCAAGGCAATTTGTCAGTTCAGTTATACTAGAGTCGAAGTTCCTAGAGTCAAGTTCCAAGTAAATTTGTGTGTCATCTGCATATAAGTGATGGGTCACATTGAATTGAGATATAACTGAACTGAGAGGGGTTGTATATAGGGTAAAAAGGAGTGGTCTCAGGACTGAGCCCTGGGGAACCCCATAAGGGAGTTGAAAAGCATCTGAAAGATGTCCATCTATTTTAATCCGCTGTTTCCTTGAATTGAGGTATGACTGAACCCACTTAAGCACTAGCCCAGCAATGCCATACCAGTGCTGAAGGCAGTTGAATAGGATTGTGTGGTCTATTGTATCGAAGGCTGCAGATAAGTCCAAAAGGACTAATCCAACAGCTGCACCCTTGTCCATTGAGATGGCAATGTCATTTTGTATTTTTAACAATGCCATTTCAGTTGAGTGAAAGACTCTATATGCTGACTGATTTTCATTGGATATACCCTCTTGAGCAATGTGCTCATTTATCTGCCTGGCCACAGCTTTCTCTATGAGTTTGGAGATGTAACTGAGGTTTGACACTGGTCGATAATTCTTGAGAATGTTTCTGTCAAGACCAGCTTTTTTCAACAAGGGTGTAACATGTGCAGTCTTAAAACAGGATGGGAAACTGCCCTCCTGTAGGGAGTAGTTCACAACATTTGTAATAGGAGTTAAGAGCACACTGATACAATCAAGGGCCAATGATGTTGGAATTAGATCCAAGTCGCATGATTTATTTGGTGTGGACTTAATGATTTTAAGGACTTCTTCCTCTGACATGGTCCGGAAAGAAACAAACTTATTTTTGTAGGAACGTGAGGGGGTCAACATCAGTAGATAATAATCCAGATCTTAGTTTAGCAATTTTGTCTGTGAAATACCTGCAAAAGTGTTAATTAGACTATTGATGGTAGTATGATCTGGAAGCACAATTTTTGGTGATCTATGAAGGACTTTCTTTATGGAATTCCACAAGGCATTGGGGTTATCCTCATTTTTCCTAACCATATTGCTATAGTATTTGGTTTTGCACATTCCAAGAGGCGGTTGAAATGGTTCACTGCGGCTGTATACCTACTGCGATTAATGGCAGAGTTGTCCCTTCACCACTCCCTTACGAGTTTACGCTTGCATCTCTTTGCTGCCAAAATCTTGCTGTCTATGAACCCTTTCTTGACATGTTGTGGAGTTTTGCGTTCATGTTCAGGTGCATGTTTGTCCAGTAAGGGTATGAAAATACTGGTGTGATAGTAAGCTGGCTGTTTTGTAAGGAGCCTGGATAAGCTCAGAATTTGCAATATCAGACATGAAATCGGTTTTGCTTATCTTGCCAATTTTTCTGATTTTTAAGCATTTTATTCTGCAGGAATTTTTGACCGGAAAAGTTGTGGTGAAAAAGACAGCCAGGTGGTCTGATATGCCGTCCTTTACATAATGGTGAATTGAGGAAGTTAGGGATTTACTAGTGCAGAGCACATCAAGGAAATGTCCTTGTATGTGCGCAGGTGTTGACACATGTTGAATAAAATCAAAATCCGACAGAACTGTGTTGAAATTATCTGTCCAGCAGTTTTGACTGTCTAGCTGGATATTGACATCTCCCAGGACAATGTTTTCATATGGTGACAAAGCAGCCGCTTCCATAAAACAGGTAAATTCCTCAATGAATTTGCTTTTGCTGGTGTTTGGAGGTCGGTAGATGATGTGTACCAGGAACTGGCTTGACTGTTACTCTGACAGTTTGATGGTAATGTGTTCAAACGTGTCCCGCTGATCAGTTTGATAAAGCACGCCATCAGTGTTATTCCTGACAAAGACAGCAACTCCTCCTCTCTTGTTCCTGCGTGGGACATAGTGAATCTGGAAACCTGCAGGGGTCATCTCATCTATTAGGCCCTGTGTGTCCGACGGCCTTAGCCTAGTCTCAGGCACACCAATCATGTTGAGGTCATTTGACAAAACAAAATCGCTAAAAGCTGATGTTTTGTTACGCAATGACCAGGCGTTCAGCAGACAGGCTTTAATATTTCTGACCAATGGACCTGGATTCAAGCTAATGTCACCGGAAAGAATCAGGATGATGGACCACCAAGGGTTGACATTTCTGAAACAGTGCGTCACATGATGACAGTGGGCCTGCAGGGCGACAAAACAATGTTGCAACTGTCCAGAGAGGAGAGTAAATAATTGCGTGAATAATTTTTGGTGATGGCAATCCACTTTCGTTGGAGGGGGCTGTTGACCGAGCAGTCAAAAGGATTGAAAAACAGAACCAAAAAGAACCAAAAAGTGCAATGCAAAAAATTTAGCAAACAATGGACAGGGAATGTGGATTGGTACTAATAACCAATATTTTTTATGATATATATCTATTTTACATGTAAGATACTTGGTGTTCTATGTGTGTGAACCATTGAAACTGTAGCATCAATCCTCAATATATATCAATATAAAATTAAATTAGGAGACTTTCCAACACATTAAAAGATACACACCCAAAGAGAATTGTATACTGTGTGAATGAAATCTTCCAAAAGAGAGCTAGTCAGCTTTAGTGAGGTGACACCTTTGGCATAAAATAACTTGACTGTCATGTGTTCCAATCTAGCTCAAGAAAATATGGTGGTACCTTGGTGAGATGATTTGATATGACTGAAGCTCAAGAAAGGATCGCGAAAGCTCAACACTGACCTTTAGTCTGTCAATTTTGGCATATAATTTATGAAGGAGTTAATATATCAATAATATTACTTACTTTGCTTCATTTTGTGCAAGAGTACAAGAGATATAATCAGGCATGTTGTCACTAGTACCAGAACAACTGCAAGAACAATTGCAAAAAGACTTCCAACTTTCACCTGCACATGCAGTGGTAGGCTCAGCTGTAGTGGTGATGGTAGTGGTGTGAACTACATCTGGATGAATCAAAAGAATACATTCACACCAAAGATATCAGACAGTATACAAATTTCCATATTCCCATTTCCAACCCATCAGTGTACACTGACTGGTGTCTGCATTACTATCAAAATTACTGTAAGTGTATGCTTCACCAGAGGCCCAGGCGAGGTTCTTCAGCCTAATCAGACATGGTTGCCTGAAATGGCAGAGACATGATTCCATACACAATGTGCTGCTTTAATATAGCTTAAAATGTAATACATTTACTTGACAGTTCATTATATTTCATTACCATCACCAAAGCTTCTCTCACATCGCATTGTATGTGTATATGTTATGACCCAAATGTGAAATTGTCCATTTCGTGAAATGGACAAGGAAATTGTACATATCATGAAATGGACAACTCAACTGTCCATTTCGTGAAACGGACAAAAAATCAACTGACCATTTCATGAAATAGACAACTAAATGTACAAAATTTTTACTCTCATTCACAGTGAAGAAAACTTGTTGCTTTTTATTGAAACATTGTATTAGAATACATAAATGGTTATACTTAACCTAAAGTCTACTGGTGAGGTGCAGGTTATTATAATTCCTTCAACATTTTATTATAAAAGTTAACATAAACCTAACATTATTAAGCTACAAGATTAGTTAAGTATTTGTTAATATTTGCATTTATATTTATTAAAACTTGAAAAATTTGAGATAGAATCTAGGAGAGACTAAACTGCAACATATATTTTACAACATTAAGAGCTTTTAACACTAAGCCATATTGGTAGTTTATTTACATTAGTAATTGCAAATGTTGATATCACTGTTGTTATTTGCTTGTCCACATTATTAAGACTTATGACAGGCACTGAATTAACCCTTAGATCTAATCCTCAAATGTGTGTCTACAATTCTCAGGTCTCACTAAAAGAAAGCCTCACCACTAGTAAGTTGGATTTAATTGTAATTAGCCCACTTCTTTTTGTAACATTTGGGATGGCTTCAACCTTTCTAAATTGACAGTTACTTTTAATAACCCTTGGATCTAATCTTCAGAGGGTAGGCTACAATTCCTCAGATCTACTCATTAAAGGAAAGCCTTTTAAAGAAGATTAGTGCACAAAGGAGACAAAACTCTATTATTGTATTTCTTTTAAGCAAACAGTAAGAAATAATATAACAGGTACCAATATGCTTTTTAAAAGTGTATTTGTAATTTTAAATAATAATCCCCATTAAAAAGTATGCTTTACATAATTGACACTTGTATTTCAAATATATTACAAATATTTGTAACTTTTTGACTATTAACTAACTTAATGTAAGGTATATAATATACACATCATTATTATAGGGGAATAAAGTGATAAATTAAACCAAAAGATTGACCATGAATGAAAGTTAAACTTTCATACATGACTTTGTCCATTTCATGAAATGGATAGCAAAATATATATAGATTTGTCCATTTCACGAAATGGACAGTGAGGCTGTCCATTTCATGAAATTGACAATTTCCTTGTCCATTTCACGAAATGGACAATTTCACACTTGGGTCGTAACATATACACATGTAAGTGTGCTACGAATATTCTTGAAAAATATAAGCGTAGCCTGGAAGTGTTGTAGTAGAGATGTGCACATGCAAACAAGGTGTAGTCTCTCAACAAGAGTGTCACTACTTGAATATTGAGACTGGGACTAACTACAGGCTGCACAGTGTGTTTATGTACCAGCCAGGTACATGTGAATGTATTATACGGCACATGCAAACAATGTAAGTAAATGAGGAAAACCTACAACACAAGCAAGGAGAATGCATGTGCTCAAGTCTCTCTTAAATTACCCTTGAGACATGCATGCATTTGTAGAAATACTGCGACCTTGATATTCAGTTATAAAATTGCATATGTAGCCTAATTGTCCCTTGCAAACTACCTTTTTTTCTGTAACCAGGGCGTACATCATCATCACTAGCGGATTCTTAGGCACACCATCCAAATTGTAATACATAAATCAGAAAGCCATAAGCCATAATATGGTCATCAGGGGATCATTGGTGGTAGTGAGAAAACCTAAGGAGGGAAAGACTTTGGAAACAGATAAGTTTTAAGTCACCTTTTAAAACATGATAGTGTAGGAGAAGTTCTAGATTTTCTAGTTTTAAGTCACCTTTTAAAACATGATAGTGTAGGAGAAGTTCTAGAATTTCTAGTGTCAAATCATTCTAGAGTTTTGGAGCATCATATGAGAAGAACTTGTTGAAATGAACTTTAGATTTGTGAACTCAGAAAATATAGAAGGGGCCTTTAAGAAACATCTTTTCGGGATGTTTTAACAGCAGATGTATATAGAGACAAACATGTTGCAAAAGCATTTTGGAGGTACTTATATTTGAGTAACAGGGTATATGATTACCCTGTATATGAATATGATTCGTTGTTTAACAGGAGAGACTTTAAGATTTGCCAGTGGAGAGACTTTAAGATTTGAGTGACATGAGAAAATCTAGAAGCACACGTGCGTGCGATTAGATGTAAGAGAGGTTCTAAATTAAAGAATCCATGTGTAATGTTTTGCATGTGTATGTAAGCCATGTTTACTTGCCACTTTGCCAGTTTGATACATATAATCAAATAACACTTTTTGTCTGACAGCGAGTTCTTGCCAGAGCATTGTCTGAGTTTACTTAATCAATTGGCACAATTATTGCAACATACCGTCTATATTTTTGTCTCGTTTAAATGTTCCATGCACAATTTCTGCAACAAAAGAGAAGTTTTCAAATGGAGAAGTTTTCTGTCTACTGTTACGAGTTTGGTATTTTCATAACACCAGAAATACATCTACACATACGCGAAGAAAATCCAGTGTTGATAAGTGACATTTTAAAAGGTGTATTTTTAACTATGTGACAGCCTTTCTTGTATATTCATAATTCATAAGCAGGGGAAGCATTATTGACTATCTTGGTTTGCTTGCTTAAGTCAACCTTTATGTCCTATTAGACAGCCAGGATCATATTGGGACAGACAACCTGTAATTAGAATTTAAACTTGCCAACAGATGACTGATGATCTCTGAATTGTGAAAGGAAGCAATAGGTCTACCAATTCATTAGCCTAATGACCACTAAAATCCGCCCAATTTTTGCTCCATATCTTGGACAAGTTGTTTATGTAAGATCATGACAGGAAGGAAAAACACAAGACTGATTGAAAATAAAAACATTTTAATAAAATAACAAATTTTAGATGGCATTTCCATCTTGAATCTAATAGGGACTCTTGTTTGAAAGGTGACCATATATTCTCTCTGTTTGTTTTTTATGTAGAAAAAAGGAAAAAAAATAATCATATACTATGGTGCGAAATCAGATTGCAGTATTTAGTCCTAGTCTTAGTGGCAGGTAGTGGGCGTGGCTTAATAACGTCATCAGTCACGTGACCGATAATTGGCAGGTGGTGGGCTGAGCCTATGGGGAATCCTTGACCAGTAAAATGACCAGTGACGTCACAGGTCACATGACATATGATGCACAGATAGTAGACGGAGCTTTACAGAAAAATTCTTGACCAGTCACGTGACCAATGACATCACAATGACTGACAGGTGGTAACAATAACAATTGGGTCAAATATAAAGATTTGGTATCAAGGAGGGATAATAATAAGGGTGAAAATAATTATTATAATGATGCCAGATTAGGAGCTCCATAAGGGTGAAAATATACTGGAAATGGTGATTTTATGTTTTCTAAAATTATAAAATAATGGGTTAAAAATTGAGGAGTCACTGAATTCTGAGTATTGGGTACCCCATCCCAAGATATTTTTGGACAAAGTTCCGCAAAATCTCATATTATTGCTCACAACCATCTTGTATGATGTCACACACGATGTCACGTGTAACATCATTATGACTTCATCATATTATTGATTTTTATGACATCATGAATGATGTCACAAATCAGGAGATTTTTAGTTCTTTTATAAGCATACAATCCAGCTGTGAAGTTTATTCAAGAGTTAAACTTTGAAGAAGAGTAAAGACCTACCACAAAAAGTAGTGGTAAGATATATTTTAAATGAATATATTTTGAAAGGAACCATAACATTTTTAACAGCTGTCAAAGACTGATAACTTGCTTTATTAGGATGTTGTAAAACTTTTTTTCTCTGAATTATAAATCTGTGAATTTTTTATGTACATTATATTGATGATATGCAAAGCTTAAAAACATTTTATCGTTTATATAACATGTATTTTAATAAATATATAAGCACAATAGGAACTGGGAAAAAGGCGTAAAAACAATGAAAAATCAATAAAGTAGTTCACTGCACAGTGGTGCACCAATTATCTATAGTAGGTTGTGTAGTGTAGTGGTTAAGGTCTGTCACTTGTGAGTGGGAAGTTGTGGGTTCTAATATATATTAAAAGAGAAATACATTTTCAGAAGTGTAGAAAATGTCACAGAGATAAGCCACTTTTATATAACTTAAGAATGTGTTGTATGTCTTATACTGTCAGTTATTATTATTTACTACAGTAAGTATGATCTTTATCATCAGAGGCTGGAGAGTGGATGTAACCTATTCCCTAAGGTACTTTTTATGAAGTGCAATTGGACCGGCTGATTGCACCAGTGCAGAGTGCACTTTCAGTGCAAAGTGTAAAATGTAGTTATGTCATTATTAAATATTTTTTTAATAATTTTTAGAGGGATATTTTTTAGAAAATACTTAATATTATTTATGTGTTATGTAATTTAGTTAATATTCTAAAACTATATTCACTTCCGGTCACTAGGGTCTTGAAAAATGTCCCAGACATCAGTGTGGTAATCTTTGTGTTATTTACATTTTTTACAGATTGGTGTGTGGGTAAGACCAAGAAGTTCAACATGTCAGTTTCATCAGAACCAGATGTTAGTGATTTGCATCATATTCTGCCCTAACCACATGGAGGGTGGTTGAAGAGCAAGTGATGAGTTAAAATGACATCTTGCATTTTATAGTACAAAGGTGACTAGATGTATCCAACAAGTTTAGTTGACTCGTTTGATATATGAAGAACCAATGGCTTGTTTTATAGCTCAGCAGGGTTTGTGCTAGCGCACATCTGGTTATTTATATATAATACACAGTAAAAATCATACCCTTGGTGTGGAAGATTTTTAAATTTAAATGCTATTTTTTTATAATGTATGGTGATATTATAATTAATTTTATTGTCAATAGATGATGTGTATTATTGAACAAAAATAAACAGTACAATGAAATGTTGTTTTCTTCACAAGTTAACAATTAATATATGAATTATTATATAGTCTAAAATTTTCTGAAAAAATTCTAATAACAAGTCTATAAAAATAATATTAAAGTCCATTTTTTTGTGACTGTCTATTATTTTAAGCCTGATTTAATGGCGAAGCTGTTTTGAGCTCAGGGATTTTTAACTGTGCTCTCACTGTTTGTGGTACTATAAGTGAAGGCCTGGTAGCACACATTGATATCAGTTCCTTATTTTCCTCTTCTGATTTCCTTTGGATGCACATGGCTGTATTTTGAGCAGTCCTATTTGGCTTGTTGGCTCAGCAGGGATGCTCAGATTAGGCTTGGTCATCATTATTTCGCTCCCAACGGTATCTATGAATATCTGAACCGCCTTTTGATAGTTAGCTACTGTTAACCCATCTTTAAAAGAAATGGCCTCATCTGATTCAAAGACAATCAATGGGTCTGTTTGTGTTGACTTCTCGCATGTCGTTAGACAGCTAGAGTCTGTTTTAGTGCAAACACCTCTTACTGGTTTGTTGGTGAGGGTGGATTCCAGGTGTTGGCCCATCACACCTGACACAGTATCAATGGAGGTGTTTGAGTCACTAAGTGCTAAATCAGAGGCGAGCATGGCTGTATCAGTGGAAGTGCTAGGAGCCTCTGATGTGAGGTCAATAGTTTTCTGGGGTCTATCTTCCAATTTAATTCTAAGACACTCTTTTGAATGCTTATGAAAGTCCTCAAGCCTAGTATAGATTTTAGCACAAGATATGCAATCATGTTTTGTATTAAAATGCATTTTTTGTCTGTGTCTCCTTAAGCGGGCATTGCGGGTAAATCCTTTGTTGTAGAAGCCACAGATTTATTTAGTTCTATCCATATTAATCAGTCTTATTAACTCAAAATAATGTTGAGAATTAAACTTGTGATTTATTTTACTCTCACAGTAGCTCTATGGCAAAAGCGAACTGGTTACTATGCTTGTGATGTCATATTATTATTCACAATGACTTATTGCGTCAGAGTGGTGTTGTATTGATGTCACAAAATTCATAAAGACTCATTCCACTCAATCAATCATTAATTTGATTGATTGTATGGAAAGGATCTGGAATTAAATTAAAATCAATTTTTGATGATATTATTAATTATTACTATGTTTATTTGATAAGTTCCATGGAGAGACAAGGAAGATAAGGGAAATGTCCTGAGTGTGATTGGACATTTGATGGAATATTTTATCAAATAAATTGATTGATGCCTTGTAACAATTTATTTTGTATCAACGACTTATTTTGTATTACCTGACTTATTTTGTATTATCGACTTATTTTGTAGTAAAATTGCTGTACCAACAGTTGACTTAATATGTTACAAAATGGTGTACAGGATTTTGACAAGATTTCAGGATGATACAAAATAAGTCAATAATACAAAATAAGTTGCTATATAGACAACTTGTTTTGTATCAATGACTTATTTTGTAGTAATTTCAATTCACCTTTTATAGCGGCTTGTCTTGCCATAAAAGGGTGGACTTAAAGGAATTTAATCCTTATTGTATTCAAAATAGAACGATAGTACAAAATAAGCTGCAATATAGACAACTTATTTTCTATCACTTATTTTGTATTATCAGGTTATAAAACTCCAAACTGTGTAAGGAATTTTGTTTTTAAAACTGTGGAACTCTTTGTTTATTCATTCTTTTACTGTTACATTAACACTTTGGCATAGATTACACTAAAACATAGATCATAAGTTAGAAAATACATCCAAATTGTTGTAATTTTAAATATTTGCCTCTTATTAGCCATTCCATAAAGACCATGAAATTTTCCTGTGTAGCCATTCCTATTGCAAATTGAAGATCCTTGGACATCTCAAAAACTACAATAGATGCAATATGTTAAAAAAGACATAGCAATCTTGATGAATGATGATAAATGTGCCAAATTTGACATTATTTTTCATCCTTTTCCTGTAGTTTTAATGATAATTTTGTAGAACGAGGACTTTTTAGTATTGCAAATATTATGGTTATTGAAATGATACATAGTCATTCTTGTTTTTTTTCTGATACATAAAAAATGCTTAATGCTACCAATGGATCAACACATGTGCCACCTTCTCTATATTCTATTGAATAATGCTGAGCTGACATTTGATTACCATTTGCCTGTTGTCTATAGAATTGGACATTTTGCAAAACAGTATTTGGGGCATATGTAGCTTTTACGCTGTGTAGGTATTGTTGTCACCTAGGTATTGGTGTGAGGCTGGGCATTTGAGCAGTCTCTCAGCCAAGTGGACTGGCTGGCTTTAGTAATACCCCATCCCTGCTGTTTCTCATAAACCATAAGGGGTAGGATGTTGAGCCTTGATAGAGACATTGGTTTAGGAGTGTAGTTGTGCAGCATCATAGTATGACCTTGATTTGACCTTTGACCTTGCAGTAGTGACTTTATTCTTTAAAATCTTATCTGGCCACTATCTTTCAAATTGTAAGGTGTAGGATGTTGATACTTAGGAAGTATAGGTTAGCAATGTGCAGTGTAACATGTTCACCTTTGAGCTTGTCATAGTAATGCTGACCTTTATAGTCTTTAAAAGGTTAATACTTCACAAGAATATTGGCTGGGGAACAGGTGTATTGTTTAACTTCTTAGTCTTACATCGATACTCCCTATAACTTTTACTTGTAATGTTGAACAGTATAATATTTAGACAGATGTTTCTTTAGTATATGAAGTGTACATATCTAATCTCATTGAGTTCATTGATTTTCCCAAGGTTGTAGGATCTGGCCATCTCTGATGCTATTTTTTATCCGGAAACAACATGTTTGTTCCAACCACTTGCAGCATTTTAACCTTTTGATGCTGTGTTTCTACTGATAAACCAAATCTGAGCTCTCTAAATGTAAACTTTATCTGACTCAACAAGTTCATTTACACTTCCACAAATATATTCCAGTCAAGATTTAACACCAAACTCAAGTTCATTTACAGATGCAGATATAATTTTCAATATACTATTGACTAGTCTAATTAATTATATCTCTGTGGAATGGCAGTGCTGAAAATAAGAATTACTATAAGGCATATAGTAAATGGACTACAAGATTGAATAAAGTAAGGATTAAATTCTTCTGAGTCCATTCTTTGAAAGATTAGGTGCAAGATATCCCACCAGCTGAATGCAAGATGACTCATCTGCACCTAAGAATCGCACAAAGGCCAAGGAATGTGAAAGACTATTTCGAGATTATATGCATTATCGAAACCATGATACAATACCCAACCCAACTCCTACCCTAGAAGCTGAAAATCCTCATAACCCAGCTTGTTACATATGTGGGCACTGTGTCTGTGCATTATTTGATTTAAGCTTTGTATGTATGTGTTAACATTTAAAGTAGGGGAGTTATTGATTTTTGTGTTATGTGTTATAGTGTTTATTGATCCATTCATGGACTGGGGAATCCCCCTAGATTAACCTCACTGATACTATTTATAGATTTGGGGGAAGCCTATAGGTTCTAGAACTTCCTCACTTGATCTAGTTACTTTAGATTCTTCTGTGAACATATATAAGGAATGTACATCTGACCACAAGTGAACTTAGTATTCGCTGGCTATAAGGAAGGCTATTGTGTCTTGGAATATAATATTCAAGAAGATAATAATATAAAGTGCTTTTGCTACTGTAAACTTTTGCTGGCGTGAACTGGATACATTGTCTGGATAGACTGCTGTACTTTGGATGTTTTTGGATATTGTACATTCATATAAGAGAGAGTGGATTTATTGCATTTTGGACATTGTCCATATCTTGGAGCAGACTTACAGTTGTGCTAACTCTCTGAATATCTCCAGACAGACATTCTGTGTGATTGGATATACAAAGGAGAGCAGGACAAGAACATTTTGTGTCATTGGACATTGGACAGATCACAGAACAGACCACAGGACGGATTACAGGACAGATTGCTGGATACAGCTGATAAACTTAACTGTTAGTCACAGTGGTCAGGTCAGCCAGGTCTCATTATAATATCAGTGTGTATATGGTTAAGAGCATACCAGTTGACTGTAATCATTATTGTTAATCATTAAATAAATTTAAGTTAAGCTTTTTGCTTTTTTTCTGTTAAAACTTAAAGACAACCGGTAATTGCTACCGCGCTTGCCCGCGACCGTAACAGGAAAATTGGGGGCTCGTCCGGGATCTAACCATTTGATCCAACCATTCAATTAGCATTTTAAAAATTCATTGATTTGACAATTTGTTACAGTCAACAGTGCTCAAAATGGCTAGTGCTAAAGAGTTGGTACAGTCTCCATCTATGAAAGTTCTAGAAACTTTTATAAAAGATACATTAATGCAAGTAGCACAAGAGTTACAGTTAGAGGTGAAAAGGTTAACACATAAGCACGAGCTTAAAAGGCTTATTGTTGAACAGTTGGCTGATGAAGATGTTTTACCGGATAGTTGTTTAGAAGTGTATAAGCCTCTACCGATTGACCCTTCTGGGCAATATGAGATCAGGCGATTAGATATTGAAAGAGAGTTAAGACTTAAAGAGCTTGAAGCTCAAGCTCAACAGCGAAAAGAAGAGCTTGAAGCTCAACAGCGAAAATAAGAGCTTGAAACTCAAGCTCAACAGCGAAAAGAAGAGCTTGAGGCGCAGCAGCAAAAAGAAGAGCTTGAAGCTCTAAAATATGAGAAAGAACTTGAGCTTAAACATGAAAGAGGAATGAGAGCTTTAGAACTCAATGCCCGTAGAATTGCCCATGAAGAGTCCATTGCTACCAAATTTGATTTGGGTAAAAATGTGCGACTGGTACCACCTTTTAATGAGACGGAGGTCGATAAGTACTTTAAACACTTTGAAAGAGTAGGTCAAAATTTGAGATGGCCCACAGACCAGTGGCCTTTATTGCTGCAGAGTGTTTTAAGGGGAAAGCCCAAGAGGCATATACAGCTTTGCCGATTTCTGAATGTGTGGATTATAACTGTGTCGAAAATGCTATTTTGAAAGCATATGAGTTGGTACCAGAAGCATATCGTCAAACATTTAGAAATTATCATAAGCCAGAAAGCCAAACTCATGTTGAATTTGCCCATTAGAAAGAAGTGTGCTTTGACAGATGGTGTAATTCTAGGGAAGTAGGTACAGACTTTGAAAAGCTTAGGCAAGTCATTTTGATTGAAGAGTTCAAAAGGTGTGTTCATGATCACATTAAAACCTATCTAAATGAACAGAAAGTTGAAAATTTGGCAAAAGCAGCAGCTTATGCTGATGACTATAAGCTAACTCACAAGTCCACTTTTAGCAAGAATAGATCCTTTGGTCCTGCTAAAAAGGCTTATCCTGAAGTAGGAAAGAAATGTGAAAATGTAGCTCCAGAAAAGAGTTTAGATAAGGGTCAAACCTCAAATCAGACAATGAGTAAGGATAGGAAACCCAGATCCTTTGCTCCTGTTTGCCACTATTGTAAGAAACCTGGGCATGTTATGTCTCACTGTTGGCTCTTAAAGAAAACAAGATAAAAGGAGGTAACGCCCAACGCCTTTGTGTCTAGCAAGTCTAACTGGCATTTAAATCCCAATAGAGCAGAATCTAATATTGGTTTAGACAAGTCTGAGATTATTAGGGAAGAGTTCAAACCTTTAGTGTCTGAGGGTTTTGTATCCTTGGAAAGTAGTTCCAGTCAGGTCCCCATTAAGATATTGAGAGACACTGGGGCTACTCAGTCCTTACTTTTACTTTTAGAAGGTGTATTGCCATTGGGTGTAAGCACATCTACTGGTGAGAGTGTTACTACTCAAGGTATTGAAGGAGGCTGTGTGACCGTTCCCTTACATAAGGTCAACTTAGTATCAGACTTAGTTACTGGTTCTGTTGTTGTGGGTACCAGGCCCACTTTACCCATTAAAGGGGTATCTTTGTTGTTGGGAAATGATCTAGCAGGTGGAAAGGTGGTTCCTGATCCTAAGGTTACTTCTAAGCCAATTACTTTGGTTAGCACTGAGAAATTAGAAGAGGTTATTCCTGGTATTTTTCCCTCCTGTGCTGTGACTCGAGCTATGGCCAAAAGGCCCAAGAAAAACCAAAAGATTGTAAACAATCTACAGATGTCTTAGTTGATTTGTCAGATACATTCTTGAACAACTATGACCATGATGTGCAAAATCATAGTGATACTAATCTTAAGGCTAGGGTAGATTCTGAAAAACAAGACTCAGTTGGCTGTTAAGATGTATCACTTTCAAATTCCAAATTGATTTCAGAGCATTCCTGAATCAACTCTTTTGTTCAAGTTGGTCTTGCCACCAGTAGAGCTAGATAAGGTCCCTGTAGGCTATTATGTCAGAAATGGTGAGCTTATACGAAAGTGGAGGCCACCAAATGTCCCTGCATCTGAGGAATGGTCAGTAGTACACCAGATTGTTGTGCCAAAAGTGTACCAAAGTGAGATATTGAAATTAGCTCATGAGTCTCCAATGGGTGGCCATTTAGGTATCAACAAAACTTACAAGATAACCAAACATTTCTATTGGCCTCAAATTCGGCACTGTTTGGCAGAATTTTGCAAGACTTGTCAAGTGGTAGGGAAGCCAAACCAAAAAATTCCATTAGCTCCTCTCAAACCCATTCCAGCATTTCAGAAACCATTTAGCAAAGTGATAATCGACTGTGTAGGTCCCTTACCAAAAACTAAATCCAGAAACCAATATCTTTTGACCATTATGTGCGCTTCAACCAGATTTCCCGAAGCCACACCTTTGACCAACATAGCAGCTCCCAAAATTTCAAAAGCTCTGGTCAACTTCTTTACTTTAGTTGGCTTACCAAAAGAGATCCAGTCAGATCAAGGGTCAAGTTTTATGTCCGGATTATTTCAACAGGTCGTATTTCAGTTAGGTGCCAAACAGATCAAATCTAGTGCATATCACCCAGAATCACAAGGTGCACTTGAAAGGTTCCATTCCACATTGAAAAATATGATTAGGACATATTGTTTAGATAATGAAAAAGACTGGGATGAAGACATCAGTTTATTGTTGTTTGCCATCAGGGAGTCAGTTCAAGAATCCTTAGGCTTTAGTCCCTTCGAGTTGGTTTTTGGCCATTCAGTCTGCGGTCCTCTCAAGCTGTGGAAGGAAAACTGGTTATCTGAGAACACCGAGAGCCTAAAATCTGTTAGATTATGTGTCAAAGTTCAGAGATAAGTTAAACAAGGCTTGTGAGCTGGCGCAAGAAAATTTGAAAAATTCTCAGTCAAAAAGAAAGATGCTTTATGATAGGAAGTCACAAAACCGTATTTTCAAACCAGGTGAAAAGGTTTTAGTGTTACTACCTGTCCAGGCAAATACATTACAGGCGAGATATCATGGGCCATACAAAGTGTTAAAGAGAGTAGGTTACCTGGACTATATCATTGAAACCCCGGACAGGAGAAAGTCAACTCAATTATGTCATGTGAATATGGTAAAACCATAATTTGAAAGGGGTATAAAAAACCTGTCATGGTTACATACTGTAACATAGAAAATAACAGTAATCAGGGGCATGAAACCTGGGGTGACACTCCTGATCTCGATGTTGAATGTAAAATCAGGTTAAGTAACTCTGAGATCCTTAATGATTTGGAAACCAAACTGAATCATGTCCCCCAAGATAAGAGGATCCCGCTTGTCAAGTTACTCTTGAAGTACAAGTCAGTGTTTCCAGATGTCCGTAACAGGACCAATGTACTCATGTATGATGTTGACAATGCCCATCCGATCAAACAGCATCCATATCGGGTAAACCCTATCAAACTCGAAAAAATTAAGACAGGAAGTGCAATACATGTTGGACAAAGATATAATTGAACCAAGTCGAAGTAGTTGGGCATCTCCCTGTGTTTTGTTCCTGAAACCAGATGGTTCAATCAGATATTGCACCGACTACAGGAAAGTCAATGTTCTGAGTAAAATGGATTCATTCCCTATCCCAAGAATGGAAGACTGTATTGATCGGATTGGCAATGCCAAATACATCACAAAGTGTGATTTGCTGAAAGGATATTGGTGTGTACCTCCTACTGAGAGGGCTAAAGAAATATCAGCCTTTGTGACCCCAGATGGTCTATATCAGTACAAGGTAATGCCATTTGGCATAAAAAATTAGCAAGCCACTTTTCAAAGACTAATGAATATATGTTTAAAAGACTTAGAAGGTGTTGAGGTGTATGTGGATGATATTGTCATCTTTAGTGATACTTGGGAAGAACATTTGGAAAGGCTTCAGCAAGTTTTGGTTCGGCTCAAAGAGGCAAACCTCACTGTAAATTTGTCTAAGAGTGACTTTGTAAAAGCAAAAGTTATTTATTTAGGGCATGTAGTAGGTCATGGAGTCGTGACACCAATTAAGGCAAAAGTCAAAATCATTACTGACTACCCCATTCCCGAAAAAAGAAAAGCTTAATGAGGTTCCTTGGAATGGCAGGGTATTATAGAAAATTTTGCAAAAAATTTTCAGAGGTCACTGCTCCACTGACTGAGCTACTGAAAAAGAATGTAAAATATCACTGGTCAGAGACTTGTAAAAAATCATTTGACAAAGTAAAAAACCTTCTCTGTTTAGAACCCGTACTAACTGCTCCGGACTTCAGTAAACCTTTCCGGCTGGCTGTGGACGCCAGTGATGTGGGTGCAGGTGCAGTTTTACTGCAATGTGATGATGAAGATATAGAACATCCTGTTTGATATTTTTCAAAAAAAATTAATGTTCATCAAAAGAATTACTCTACAATAGAAAAAGAATGTTTAGCCCTCATCTTGGCCATTCAACATTTTGATATCTACATATCTTCATCATCAAAACCCACTATTGTATACACAGACTACAACCCTTTAGTCTTTTTGCACAAAATGAAGAACAAAAATAAAAGGTTGTTGAACTGGAGTTTAATGTTGCAAGAATATAATTTACAAATAGAACATGTTAAAGGAAAGGATAATGTCTGTGTGGACGCCCTGTCTAGATTTATTTATTTAATTATTTGGGGTTTTACGTCGCTTTCAACACTGTACAGGTCATATCACGACGGGTAGTTGGTAGGGCAGAGGAAACCAGTACATTCAGTTCGCTAGGGTTCTGTACTGTAAACAGCCGACCAATGGCAAGCAACTACCAGCTTTCCCACTTGAGGCCATGACGGGGATCGAACCCCGGCCTCAGAGGTGGGAGGGGAGAGTGTTACCACTCTGCCACTGTGGCCCCCATGCCCTATCTAGAAGCTGTGTTTAAAGTGTAATTTGTATATTTATTATTAGTAAGTTTATAAAGGTTATGCATGGTACCAATTTTACTTTTATTTTTAGATAAATATGCTTTGTAAAAAGTTATTACCTGTGTATGTATACATAGTGAAAATCTCTTGTAAAATTTTGTAACCCCTTGGCTTCCAAAATTTTTCTTTAAGGGGGGAGGTGTTACATATGTGGGCACTGTGTCTGTGCATTATTTCAGTTAGGCTTTGTATGTATGTGTTAACATTTAAAGTAGGGATTTATTGATTTTTGTGTTATGTGTTATAGTAAGTAGTAAGTGTTTATTGATCCATTCATGGACTGGGGAGTCTCCCTAGATTAACCTCACTGATACTATGTATAGATTTGGGGGGAAGCCTATAGGTTCTAGAACTTCCTCACTTGATCTAGTTACTTTAGATTCTTCTGTGAACATATATAAGGAATGTACATCTGACCACAAGTGAACTTAGTATTCGCTGGCTATAAGGAAGGCTATTGTGTCTTGGAATATAATATTCAAGAAGATAATAATATAAAATGCTTTTGCTACTGTGAACTTTTGCTGGAGTGAACTGGATACATTGTCAGGATAGACTGCTGTACTTTGGATGTTTTTGGATATTGTACATTCATATCAGAGACAGTAGATTTACTGCATTTTGGACATTGTCCATATCTTGGAGCAGACTGTACAGTTGTGCTAAATCTCTGAATATCTCCAGACAGACATTCTGTGTGATTGGATATACAAAGGATAGCAGGACAAGAACAGTTTGTGTCATAGGACATTGGACAGATCACAGGACGGATTACAGGACAGATTGCTGGATACAGCTGATAAACTTAACTGTTAGTCACAGTGGTCAGGTCAGCTAGTTCTAATTATAATATCAGTGTGTGTATGGTTAAGAGCATACCAGTTGACTGTAGTCATTATTGTTAATCGTTAAATAAATTTAAGTTAAGCTTTTTGCTTTTTTTCTGTTACAACTTAAAGACAACCGGTAATTGCTACCGCACTTGCCCGCGACAGTAACAAGCTGCTTCTGAGAATGTATTTCCTCCTTCTTCTTCTTATTCTAGCATGGCTTTAGGACCTTTTCCCAATATATATATAAAGCAAAAGGTAGGTTTTTGCTTCATCATCTGAGAAATGCAGGCGTTAAGTGGTCTAGTAAGGGAGAGGTTATTTCAAGGTCTTGGGATGTGATACCTGGGTCTAGTGCCGTAGATTTAGTCAGATAAGCCTTAGTAGACTCTAGTAGGATGAAGCAGAACTATGGTGTACCATCAGGTTCTGGGGAATTTCTGCAAACGTTGAGAGAAGACAATGTGCGCTACATCACTTTTGGAAATAAGAAACCACATTGGCAACTGCAGGAGCCCCATCAAATGAGATTTAATCCAGGAAATATGGTTAGCCCAGAGATGAAGAGCCAGAGGCGTCCCCATATCATGGCCTGGTTCCCAAATGGCTGACTTTAGAGTAATAATTATTGTTATTATTATTAAGAAGAAAGAGAGGGTAGACTAATGAGTGCAAAGTAGAATGGACAATACCTGACAAAACCTATCAAAAAAATTGGTTGATGCCAATAGGGGTTAGGCAGTGTAATTTGAATATCGAAAATAGCTCAAGTTGGCTGTGTTGGTTATGCCAAGTGTGCACCACTGTAGCACAGAGAACATCATGTATTTGTGGTTATGCCCTTCAATTTTAAAGTGGTGGGATACTGGGGTGATTTGATTGGGGTATTTGTATGCATGTCTCTAAGGTTTGGTAGCCTTCTAAAACTAATTATTGGTTTGTCTTTGAACAGTTTTCCACAGTCTGAGCTGTTGCTGATTATGTTCCAGTTGTTGTGTCTAATTTGTTTAATATTGGGGTTACGTGGATTAAAGTTAGTAACCATGACTGCAGTGTCAATACCCATTTTGGGGTGTACCTCCAGTGACTGGTAATTTGTGCATTGAGCAGCTCTCTTGTAGTGCTTCCTGAGTACTTTTTCTGGGTAATCTATTTTTGGGCAATATTGGATGAATTGTTCAGAATTTGTCTGAAAGTCTTCATCGTGGGTACAGATTCTTCTTAATCTGCGAAACTGTCCATATGGTCCCTTAGCTTTGCTTGGGGAATGGTGTGAATATAGGTGTAATGAAGGTACAGGTGGGTGTCTGTTGGTTTTTCATATAAAATGGTGCATAGTTCTCTGTTGTCATTGATTTTGACAGTAGTGTCTAAAAAACTAATTTGTTGCTTTACTGCACTAATATTTGAACTTGATTGTTGGGTGAATACCATCCTGGTAAGTAGTGAATTCTTGTAATTTATTCTCATCATGTGTCCATATCATGAAAAGATCATCAATGAACCTCAATGAATGTTTGGGCAGTTTTTAGAGCATTAGTTTCGAATCTGTCCATGAACAGGTTCACATAACTAGGTGTTGTTGCAGTGTCCATAGCTGTACGATCTGTTTGTAGTTTGTGGTCACCATTGAAGTTGAAGTTCTTTGAGTGAAGAACTAATTCCAATAATTTAAGTAGATGTGGGCCTATTTTTTGTTTTTCATGACCCTTTCTGAGGTGGTCTGCAACTGCAAGTATACTTTCATGGTTGGGTATGTTGGTGTACAATGTGCTAACCTCAAGTGTAACAATTAATGCACCTTGTGAAATTTTACCCAATTGCTTTAGTCCATTGTAAAGTGTTGGGTATCCCTGACATATGAATTTGTCTTTGGCACATAATGTTTTATGTGTTCATCCACAAATTTACAAATCTTGGAGGTTGGGCAATGAATTGAGCTGCATATAGGTCTTCCTGGGATATCCTTTTTGTGGATTTTTGGTGGCAGGTAGAATCGTGCTTCTGTAGGATTTTTGATTTTAAGATATTCAAAGTTCTTTTCAGAAATGAGGTTAAGCGACCTCATTTTGGTAAGATGCTCAGCCTTTTTGTTTGAAGTCTTGGATGTAATGTCTTCAGGAATTCCTTGATAGAAGTTGGTGTCCTGCAACTGTCTATATCCTTCTCTAAGGTAATCAGTAGTGTTTATTACTACTACTGCTGATCTTTTCTCTGCCTTTTTAATGACTATATCTGGATTGTCTTTCAGTGATTTGAGACCAATTCGTTCTTGTTTTGACAAGTTATTATGTTTGTTCTTTTTATTTACTTTTGAGTATCTCTAAGGCTATGTTTGGTGGGTATGGACTCCAACTTCATCTTGGTTTAAATTTTTTTTGGATTTCCTTGTTGGAGGTCTCCAAGTGGGACTCATTGGGATCTTTATAGGCATTTTGGTTCATGAAATCAATAATGGTTGGGTTGTTTAGTGGGTCAGTTATCTCCATTTTATCTCTGTTGAAGAATTCTACAATACTAATCTTCTGTAGAATTCTTTTAAGTCCAGCCATACCTGAGATTTGCCAGGTGGGCCAGGGGTGAGGCAGATACTTAGTCTCTTTTGCAAAGCTTTGATCTGGGTCTGATCTAAAGGAATATTGGATAAGTTAATGACTGTGCGTCCTATGTAACTCTCAAACTTTGTATCTTTTGATAGGATACCTGGTCATGATTCTTTGGCCTCAGATCTGAGGGTATCCAAAAAGTTATATCCTGAATACCAGACATTTTGAAATGGTTATGAGGGTTGTATTAAGCCTATAAGGTAGATTAGGAGAGTAGGATTTGAACCTGTAGTTGAACCTATTTTGAACCGGTTTTATACCTGTTCTGTACCTGTGCTAAACCTGGCTTTTATCTTAATCAATAAAAAGTGGTGAGTATAAAATAAAGTTTATTTTTGTTAGTAACAGTAAATATTAAATGCTGTATATACTGGTACATTAAGACAATATGGACAGTGAGGGTAGTGTTAATTGATTAGTGTTCATTTCAACATAGCTTTCAGGCTATTAATAAATATATTCATCTTGGAGTCATTTTGTTGTCCCCTGGGTTGACCTCACCTTCTTGGGGCAAGGTTCCTCCTTTTGTGGTCGTGTCTCCCATCTCTGTACTGGTACTGTAAGAGTGGGGTCATTTGCTTGAATCTGGTGGATAGTGAATCATTGATTTTCTAAAGCTGTTCTGGATTGAGGAGTCTCTCCAGGTCTGTCATGTCCTTTGTTATTTATGCATTGGTGTATATATTTTAATGCCAGGGTCATATATGTCTTGCACTTCCCGACTGCTCTACTCCACTGGTGTTTCAGCACAGTTTTTCTTGCCTTCCATAAGAGAGTTTCTTTTTATAGAGTGTTTTAAGTCTCAGGTAAATGGATTTGGACTCTTTAGGGTACTGGTCCCTGGTGTATACATATGGTTCTTCTGGTTGGGGGAATCATTGCAGTGTTGCCTGTGTTGGCTGCTATCCCTTCCAGTCTGACGCTAACAGATTTCAGGGTGTTAACTGTCTCATCAGAGATTCTTGTCCTTGGGATGGGTGGGCAATGATTGAAGAAGCAATCATAGTTAAATACCAATATAACTACTTTCTGCTTATGCTCCGACTAGGGAAATAGAATCATGTTTGCCTTATATAATCAATATATGTTAATTGTATTTCGACTGCTGATTTCAGAGTACAGTCATTAATACTGAATGAATCCACAACATCCACTCACAGTATCCAGACCACAACTGAAATACTAAATGGTGAAACTGATTGGCATGCAATTCTGAAAAGAGACCTGCAAGTTAAATAAAGTGAAGATGACTTACCTAAGTTAGCTACAGTAGCTGTGAACACAAAATCACAAGAAACCCTGTCAAATCAGCACAGTGTAACACATCACCATTGTGTATATTTGATATGGGCCAATAAGAACAAGCATTAATCACCACTCATAATGCGTCTGTGAATCCTGAAGAACTAGATGAAGATAATCCTCAAGCCTTCAACTCAGGTGGAGCCCCCCCCCCCCCCCCCCCCCCCCAATAAGGGTGAAAGAAGGTGAGACACAAACTGCGAAAGCCTCAGAAGAATGTTATAACTGCAGAAACGAGGAACATTTCATCCTCCAAAGACGTTCGGTAGGACCGTAACGGACGCGTATTTTAATAATATATATAAATTGATGGAAAATATCAAATAATCTGGGCTTTTAGTCGTACTTTTTGATATTATTACTGCTTTCCATGACATACCTTCAATTATTTATCATTTTTATGTTGTTCTGAATGTTTTTAACTGTATAATAGTTTTGCTAGTTGATATTGCGGGTATTATCGCGGGTGTTTTTTTGGTTGTTATTTACATTTTGAATATTTTGCTAGTTTTACGGGCATCACTGTCCTCTACCGGGAGTTACTCAGTCATTTTTGGTTGTGGTTTGTATTTTATTGTCCTTTAATGTTTTTGCTGTGAATTTTTGCATGTTCCATTTTGTATGTGGTTTGTGATTCCTTATGATGCGGATTGTTAGACTCCTTCTTTGTATTGTTGGCCTCCTTGTACATTGCCATAAGAGTCAAAACAGAATTCAGAGTAGGTGTGATGTAAATATGATGGACCCACTGCCAAATCCATTTTGTTCATTTATGTCAGGACATAGAGTTACTTTGCGTCTTTCAGGCAGCTTGCTCTGGTTCTGCTGTTGGGTGATGTCGCTCTTAATCCTGGGCCACTGAAGTTTGGGTTTGCTAACTGCCGGTCCATTAGGAATAAAGGTCCAATTCTCTGTGATGAAATCCAAACTGGAAATTTTGATGTTTTTGGTCTCACTGTGACCCATATTAAAGCTCTAGACACACCCTCATTTCTAAATGAGTTAACGAGTTAACGCCTGAAGATTTTTCCCTTGTTCACACCAATAGAGAAAACAAATGTGGTGGTGGTGTTGGCTTTTTTATTAAATCTGCTCTTGATTTTAAAACCATCCATTCCCCTGAGTTCTCCTCCCTTGAAAATCACACTGTCTCTCTCACTCTCGATGGGCGTCGCTTGTTTCTTGGGGTCTTTTGCCAGCCCCCTGCCTCATCTGTAGTAAATTTTTTTGAAGATTTTCTGTCATATGTGGGTTTTTTGTCTTCCTTATCTTCCTCCTTTGTCATTTGTAATGATTTTAATATTCATGTGGACATTATGTCTCCAACAGTCCATTGATTCTTGCTGTCTGTCCCAATACATTGATTTTCCAACTCACCATCACGGTCATACCTCAGATTTGTTGATGGCTCCATCCGAGTTTTCTGCAATTTCTGAAGTAAAAGGTTCAGGCTTCATTAGTGATCACAAAATTATGTCTTGTGTGGTTGACTTTCCATCTTTGGATACACCAATGCAGAAAGTTGTTACCTTTCGTCAGTATCATAAATTGAATATTGATGAATTCAGAAGTGACCTCCTGACTATTCCGTTTGTTAGTTCACCATCTGATGACATAGATTTATTGCATGAACAGTACATGTCTGGTTTGTCTGGCCTTCTAGATATTCATGCACCAGTGAAGACTAAACAGCTCATCAAACCAGCGCCAAGCTGGATAACTGATGAGTATAGAACTGCCAAGTGCATGAGAAGGCAGTATGAACGTACCTGGAGAAGAGACAAATCCTCTGAAAATCGTTCCCGTCTTCGACGGCAGATAAACAGATGTAACCACATTCTAAATAGAAACAAGGGGTGTTTCTACCGTGATCTAGTTAGTGAAAATTGCGGTGACAGTAAGAGGTTATGGCATGCACTAAATAGAATATTGAGTCGGTCAAATTCTACTGTCCTCCCATCCTTTGATGATGAAAAATCTTTAGCAAACATATTTGGTTCGTTTTTCATTGATAAAATTAAAAAGATTCGAGACACCTTTAAATACACCCGATTACAGGTTCTTCACACAGACAAGTAGCCGCCAACTTTCAGTTCCTTTCAAGTTGTCACTGATACTGAAGTCCTTAAATTTATCAAGGAATCTCCTTCAAAAGCTTGCTCCCTTGATCCATGCCCCACTCATATTGTGAAACAATGTATTGACATTCTTCTCCCTTCATTGACAAAACTGGTTAGCTTGTCCCTCAAAAATGGCATTTTCCCTAAACCGTTCAAACAGGCTATTGTCACACCCCTCCTCAAAAAGTCCACCCATTCAAAAGAGGACTTGAAGAGCTATCGACCGGTGTCTGGTCTTAGCTTCTTGTCAAAATTGGTTGAGCAAATTGTGGCTGCCCAAATTAGATCTCACATGGATTCTCATGATCTTGGTAACACTTTCCAGTCAGCCTATAAGTTGGGGCACTCAACAGAAACTGCCTTGTTGTGCATCAAAAATGAGATCCACTTATCTCTATCCAAGGGCATGCCTACAGCACTAGTGCTACTCGACCTGTCCGCGGCTTTTGATACTATTGATCATGACACACTCCTATCCTGTTTGTCATCTAGATTTGGTTTTGCTGGATCGGCACTAAAATGGTTTAGATCCTACCTCCAGGATCTTTTTAAGTCAGTCAAGATTGGTTCCAGTCTTTTGAACAAGTGTTCAAATTGAAGTTTGGAGTTCCCCAAGGTTCTGTCTTAGGTCCTTTTCTGTTTTCCCTCTACACAACACCTCTTGGTCAAGTCATCAGAAAATATACCGGAGTCCGTTACCACTTCCATGCGGGCGACACTCAGCTGTTCATTCACTTATCCCCTGATGGTAGTCTCAAGTCTTTTGACCGTCATAAATCGTGTTTGAATGATATTCAGGTCAAACTCAAGCTAAATCCCGATAAAACAGAATTCATAGTCTTCGGTGCCAAAGACAGATACAAATGGCTCAGTGACTCATTTCGTGTCAATATCCTGGGTAATTGCCTCTCTCCTGCAGATGTTGTACGCAATCTGGGTGTTCTGTTTGATGTAAAGTTTTGTTTCACCAATCACGTAA
This sequence comes from Sabellastarte sp. h YS-2021, assembly GCA_964017235.1. Classification (NCBI taxonomy): domain Eukaryota; kingdom Metazoa; phylum Annelida; class Polychaeta; order Sabellida; family Sabellidae; genus Sabellastarte; species Sabellastarte sp. h YS-2021. The sequence continues at coordinate 119,239,335 of OZ024933.1, read as the reverse complement.
ATTCTGTTATCAAATCCTGTTTTATTAGCCTCAGGGACCTTCATCGCGTCAGGAGGTTTCTTTCTGTGGATACATCAGTGGTTATTGCAAATGCCCTGGTCAGTAGTTGTTTGGATTACTGCAATTCTCTTTTTCGCAGTTTGTCATCCCGAAATGCTACAAGGCTCCAATATGTTCAAAATGCGCTTGCATGGTTTGTCACTGGTGCTTCAAAGTACACTCACATTACATCCACCCTTAGGACACTTCATTGGCTACCCATTAGACAACGTATTATTTTCAAAACCCTAGTTTTGGTTCATAAGTACCTCTCTACTGGCCAGCCTAAATAGTTTGCACCATATCTCCCCTTGTACAAATCTGCCATGAATACAAGACGTTCCAATCCCAAAAATTTGTTCCTTCAGGTTCCCTTTTACTGTGCTTCCATCCATAAATCTAAGGTCCATTTTAACAATAGTTTCTCATATGACTCCCCTAAGTTATGGAATGATCTTCCATATGATATACACAGTGCTCCAAATCTCTCCAGTTTCAAAAGTCGACTAAAAACCTACCTATTTCAGAAATCATTCCCACCATAGCTTCTAACTACCGAACACCGGACCGCCTCTCTGGGAACGACTCGGAACATGTCTAATGTCTTATGACTTATGCCTTACGAATTGGATGGTGTGCCTTAGAATCTGTAGATACAGTGATTAAGCACTTGGACAACTGATTGATTGATTGAAAGACAAGCTTATATTAGAGCAGATGCAGCCAGAAACAGGCACACACCATTAGCCTATAACTTCCAGGGAGGACAGACAAAGGACGGACATCCCAAATAGGTCATCCTATAATACGTGGGTGGATAAATTTCAAAAGGAGACAAAGCCCAAAAGTCCTAATGACTTCAGCAAGGCCAGCTCACCAGTGATTTTCACAAAACCTGAAATCAGGATCTCAAGCAAACTAGCACCAGTGAGCAAGACCAGGAAAACTAGTGCCCTCACTGTGGATAACCAAGTTTATAAAGCCATTTGTAGCAAAAGGCCAACACGCCCTGTGATTGCAATCTTACCTCAGAAGATCCTCCTGCCACCACCTAAAGATGGTGCTATAGCACAACAAAGTTTTGATGAAAAACTTAATAATTGGACTATTAGTTAACTATAAAATATTAAGTAAAAAAACACTTTTGCATGTATTTAGTACTCACCATCTACATTGTTTAATTAATACAATCAAAATAAAATTTACTATGATTGGCTCACCAGGGTCCTATGTATTACTATTGCAATAAATTATTCAAAAAAAGAATTATTCATATTCCTTATTTGAACATCTTAATTAAATCATAACAAGTAATGACTATATTAATATTACAGTGGAATACCTTTAATAAATAATGCTTAGCAAAAAGCAAGGAAATGAGTTACCCATACTCGCCACTATATAATATTAATCACAAGAATAGTCTCAGCTCTTTTCCTCCCCAACATGATATATATTATGCCAGATCAGTGAATATTATTCACATTTTGGGGTGGAATCAGAATTTTTCAGACTCTCTAAACAAATTAATATAAATATTTTATGTTGATGAATATGCAACGGATCTTTGGTTCTATTATTTAATAAAGTGTACCAGTTGGTTTGAACTGGTTTCATTGATTATGATTGTACATCAGAAGATTCACAGCACATGATTTCCTATATGTTGGTTTCACATTGTAAACCTCTAGGGCCAATAATGAGTTAGATATAGGCACTTTTAAGGTTGCCTATCCTTGTTTGACCTTGAAGGAGGGGGCCCAAGGTCAAATCTGACCACACCAAAAGATTCCCAGCACATGATTTCCTATAGGTTGGTTTACATCCCAAACCTCTAGGACCAATAATAAGCTAGTTATAAGCACTTTTTAAGTTTGGCTATCCTTGTTTGACCTTGAAGGAGGGGCCCAAGGTCAAATCTGACCACACTAAAAGATTCCCAGCCCATGATTTCCTATGTGTTGGTTTACCATCCCAAACCTCTAGGACCAATAATATTCGAGTTATAAACACTTTTAAGTTTGGCTATCCTCGTTTGACCTTGAAGAAGCGGCCCAAGGTCAAAGCCGACCACACCAGAAGATTCCCAGCCCATGATTTCCTATGTGTTGGTTTACACCCCAAACCTCTAAGACCAATAATAAGCAAGTTATATAAGCACTTTAAGTTTGGCTATCCTTGTTTGACCTTGAAGGAGAGGCCTACGGTCAAATCTGACCACACCTAAAGATTCCCAGCCCATGATTTCCTATAGATTGGTTTACATCCCAAACCTCTAGGACCACTAATAAGCAAGTTATATAAGCACTTTAAGTTTGGCTATCCTTGTTTGACCTTGAAGGAGAGGCCTACGGTCAAATCTGACCACACCTAAAGATTCCCAGCCCATGATTTCCTATAGATTGGTTTACATCCCAAACCTCTAGGACCACTAATAAGCGAGTTATAAACACTTTTAAGTTTGTCTATCCTCATTTGACCTTGAAATAGGGGTCCAAGGTCACATCTGACCACATCAGAAGATTCGCAACACATGATTTCCTATAGGTTGGTTTCACATTGCAAACCTCTAGGGCCAATAATAAAGGAGATATAGGCACTTTTAATGTTCGCTATGTGGGTTATTTCAGCAGTCTGTGGATGAGCCTGAATTAAGAGCTTCAAGTTCAAATGTCTGCAGGGATGTAGAGGACATATATATCTGTCATACATATCAACATTCTACCTATGAGAAATAGCCAGTAGAAAAATGTTGATAGTTTTCAAAGATAACCCCTCTTGTTTTTCAGAATGAGGCTAATTTCAGTCCCAGAGAAGCTTACCCCCCAATGAAGATATCCTGCAAATTTTGTGAACCTATCTGGTGTAGTTTTCCTCTTAGAGCGTTAAGGTCGAAAATCTCTGTACGCACGGCGGCAGCAGTGGCAACGGCTTCGTGAATGCTAAACCATTTGCCTCCAGTGGATACAAATAACCCAGGTTATGTCCTATCACCGCATCAAGTTTCAAAGTGATCTGTGGAAAATCAAAGTATTGATTGACAGATAGACCCACCGACTGGCACCAATTGTTAAAGCAACCTAGCCCAAGTCATGTGCCACCACCCTGTCAAATTTAAAATTGATCAGCAGAAGCGTCTTTGAGTTACAGTCTGCAAACCAAAATATTGACAGACAGATGCACCAACTGACACTGATTTTGTAATCAACTTAGGCCAGGTGGTTTTGTATCACTCTGTAAAGTTTCAAATCAATCCAAGGTGGCATCTCAAAGTTAGAATCCAGAAAGTAAAATGTTCATGGACAGACGCATGTACAGACAGATGCACCAACTGGCACCAATTTCAAAAGCCACCTAGCCCAGATGGGGTACTACTACTATGCTGTCAAATTTCTTATTGATCAACAGATGAGGCTTCGAGTTAGATTCCAGAAGTCAAACTGTTGATGGACAGATACACCAACTAGCACCAATTTCAAAATCAACTTAGTCCAGGTTGTGTCTTACCACCCTCATAAGTTTTAAATCGTAGAGTCCGAAAACAAAAATGTTGGAGAGATACAAGGACAGACTGACTGGCACCAATTTTGAAAGCAACGTAGCCTAGGTAGTGTCCTATTACCCTATCGAGTTTCATATCGATCAACAGAAGTGTCTTTAAGTTAAGAATTTGGAAACCAAAATGTTGATGGACTGACATACCAACAGACACACCAACTGGCACTAATTTCAAAAGCAATTTAGCCCATTTGGTATCCCACCACCCTGCCTAGTTTCAAATCGATTAACATCAGCATCTTTGAGTTAGAGTTTAAAAACCATAGAGTTCATGCACAGAGGCACAGACAAGACGGATGCACCAACTGTTACTAATTTTGGAGGCAACCTACTCCAGGAAAATGATATTTGGCAGAAATTACTAAATGACATCACATATACCCTGGGGTCAAATATTTCACTGAAATCGCACCATTTCAAAGATAAATGCATTTTCTGCCAAAAATTGGCAGATGAATGCACATACCCTGGGGGTAAAAAATTTCGTTGAAATTGCTCTATCCCACATTGTTTTCGATATATTTTTTTATCTTATACAGAATTTCAAGATGGCCACCAAAAATGGTGGGTAAATGATTCTTGGAATGACTCTGAGTATACCCTGGGGGTCAAAAATTGACATATTTGCTCTATCTAGCACTGTTTCCGAGATAAATGCGTTGGTGCATTTTACACAGAAATTCGAGATAATCACCATAAATGGCAGGAAAACGATTTTTGACAAAAAAGTGGAAGGTCGCTCTGTGTAACTAGAGGAGTCGAAAATTTCATCAATATCTCACACCATTTTAGAGATAAATGCACTTTTGCATTTTATATAGAATTTCAAGATGGACACCAAAAATGGCAGGAAAGCAATTTTTTGACAAGTGCCAGACCACTCTGGGTATACCCTGAAACAAAAATTTTTGTCAAATCTCTCCATCTCACACAGTTTCCATTACGCAAAATTTCAAGATGGCCCCCAAACTGGCAGGAAAATGATATATGGCAGAAAGTGCTAGATGACTGAGTGTACCCTGGGGTCAAACATTTGTCCGAAATCGCTCAAAATCATTCCATCTCACATTGTTTCCAAGATAAAATTCATTTTTCCAATCACACAGAAATTCAAGATACCCACCAAAAGTGGCATGAAAACCATTTTTAAGAGAAGTCAGCAGTGGACTCAGCAAATAAATTGGGGTAAAAAAATTCACTTAAATCACTCTAATTCGCATCGTTCCCAAGATAAACGTGTTTTTGCATTTTATGCAGAAATTCCAGATGACTGAAGAGAGACTCTTGGGGTAAACATTTTGCCGGCAGACCTACTTTCTGTCCCTTCTCTCCTAAATACAACCAACCGTCCCCCATAAGGGACTCTTAAGTCAAGGTCATACCATTACGTTGCACACTTACACCCTCAATTAATATCTTACCATTGATCACCTTACGGCTTCCTAGATATATCCCAAACAAGAGTTTAAAGATCAAGGTAACTGTGTCAAAGTCAGGTTTGTGATATATATCCAGGATGAGATTTTCGAACACAAGTTCACCACATAAAATCAAAGGTCAAATTAAGGTCACACTATGACATTGCCCACCTACACCCCAACCAGTATCCTACCAAGCCCCGACTTCCTACACCTTACAGTTTGTGAGATACAGCATGAACAAACTTTGTCCCACTGCCTTAAAGGCTGTGGGGTAAAAATGCTTTATTTTTGTGTATTTTAGCTCAGTATGCCAATTTTAAGATATCATTCCAGTTTTTTTTCAAGCTTCCAGTTTAATTCTCTGAACAAGCGTTGTGTTCATAATAATGAACAAATTGTCATGGTCTCATTATAAACTGGCTAAATAATTCAGCATGTGACAAGCATTTCAAAGTTACAAAGCACAGGAAGGGACATAAAACTGTTTTCATATCATTTTTTCATCTCATTACCACAAGATAGCAAGTTTTTCCCACAAATTGGCAAGTCGTTACCACAAGATACTAAGTCTTTACCACAAGTTAACAAGTCACTACCACAAGGTAATAAGCCGTTCCCAAAAGTTAGCAATTCAGTTCCACAAGTTAGCAAGTTATAACAGTGATTACTAACAGCTTGGCAATATTATCAATTATTACTGAAACTAGTTAATTATATTTATAAATCCATTTAAGATTATTACTAGACAAGAGGTTCAGAAATGTCCTTGACCTTGGACTCCTCCTTCAAGGTCAAACAAGGATAGACAAACTTAAAACTCGCTTATTATTGGTCCTAGAGGTTTGGGATGGTAAACCAACGCATAGGAAATTATGGGCTGGGAATCTTTTGGTGTGGTCAGATTTGACCTTGGGCCCCTCCTTGAAAGTCAAACAAGGATAGCCAAACTTAAAAGTGCTTATAATTCGCTTATTATTGGTATTAGAGGTTTGGGATGGTAAACCAACCTATAAGAAATCATGTGCTGGGAATCTTCTGGTGTGGTTGGATTTGATGTTGGCTCCTTCCTTCAAGGTCAAACAAGGATAGCCAAACTTTAAAGTGCTTATAACTTGCTTATTGTTAGTCCTAGTGGTTTGGGATGGTAAACCAACCTATAAGAAATCATGTGCTGGGAATCTTCTGGTGTGGTTGGATTTGACCTTGGGCCCCTCCTTCAAGGTCAAACAAGGATAGCCAAACTTAAAAGTGTTTATAACTCGTTTATTATTGGTCCTAGATGTTTGGGATGGTAAAGCAACCTATAGGGAATCATGGGCTGGGATTCTTCTGGTGTGGTCGGATTTGACATTGGGCCCCTCCTTCAAGATCAAACGAGGAGAGCCAACCTTAAAAGTGCTTATAACTCGCTCATTATTGGTCCTGGAGGTTTGAATTGGTAAGACAACCTATAAGAAGTCATGGGGTGGGATTCTTTTGATGTGTTCAGATTTGACATTGGGCCCCTACTTCAAGGTCAAACGAGGATAGCCAAACTTAGAAGTCCTTATAACTTCCTTATTATTGGTCCTTGAGGTTTTGGATGAAAAACTAACCTATGGGAAATCGCGGGTTGGGAATCATTTGATGTGTTCAGCTTTGACCTTGGGCGCCTTCTTCAAGGTCAAGCGAGGATTACCAAAGTTAAAAGTGCTTATTACTCACTTATTATTGGTACTAGATGTTTGCAATATGAAATCAACTCATAGGAAATTATGGGCTGGGAATCTTTTGATGTGGTCAGATTTGACCTTGGGCCCCTCCTTCAAGGTCAAACGAGGATAGCCAAATTTAAAAGTGCTTATAGCTCACTTATTATTGGTCCTAGAGGTTTGCAGTGTGAAACCAACTTACAGGAAATCATGGGCTGGGAATCTTCTGATGTTAGATTTGACCTTTGGCTCCTCCTTCAAGGTCAAACAATGGTTCACGGGCTTTGGTGGGTTGTCTTTCTGGTGGATACAAATTTGCATCAGTTCACCGATATGTAGGTCTAGTTTGCTTTGGAAATTGGTGCCAGTCAGTGCGTCAATCTGTCCATGGGTCTGTCAACATTTTGGTTTCTTAACTCTAACTTGCTGATTGATTTGAAATTTGACACTGTGGTAGTACACTACCTGGGTTAGTTTGCTTTAAAAACAGGTCCCAGTTAGTGCATCCTTGTGTCCATGCATCTGTCCATTAAAATTTTAACAAACTTAATTGGACACTTTGTGTATATCTTAGGATGTAAGAATCCAACTGAATTGGACATCTTGTATATATTTTTGGATGTAAAACCCCAACGTAAGTGGACATTTAGCGTAAACTTAGGATATAAAAATCCAACTTAAGTGGACATCTTGTATATATTTCAGGATATAAAAAAAACAACTTAAGTGGACATATAGTGTACATCATAGGACATAAAAAACCCAACTTAAGTGGACATCTTGTGTATATTTTAGGAGGTAAAAACCCAATGTAAGAGGACATTTAGTGTATATCTTAGGATGTAAAAATCCAAACTTAAGTGGACATATGGTGTATATCTTAGGACATAAAAACCCAGCTTAAGTGGACATCTTGTATATATTTTATGATATAAAAACCCAACTTAAATAGACATATAGTGTATATCTTAGGATGTAAAAACCCAAGTTAAGTGGACATCTTGTATATATTTTAGTCTGTAAAACCACCAGTTTAAGTGGACATTTAGTGTATATCTTAGTATGTCAAAACCCAAAATAAGTGGATATCTTGTACATTTGTAATGGACATTTTGTGTTCATTTGGGCTGCAGAAACCCAACTTAAGTAGAGATTTAGTGTATATCTTGACATAGAAACAGCCAACTTTAGTGGACATTTTACGTACGCCAAACATGTATTATAAATGTAAATGTTTTGGCATAATAGTTAGCAAGTAATAACTTTCATGGGAGTTTATTATTCAATTTATCATCTAACTAAAAAGAGAAAATGGTTGAACGAATCCTAACAGATAACCAAATCATACTAATTTTTACAAGTATGAATACATGTTTTTAAGTCTGAAAACAAAAAAAAACAGGATTTTTGACAAACATCAATTCTTTATTTCAAAAGACCAAACGGATTGCTATTTTCAACTTAAAACTTAATAATTGTCACTTGTGATGGATTGAGTTTGTGCCAAAAAATAAAGCAAAAACTAATGTGGCTATTTTTACACCACTTAAGGGGACAGTCTACTTAGTGATGATTTTAATTGAGCTAAACATTAAGTAGACATTTTAGGTAGATACTTGAGTTATATGTTTTATTTCAAACTAAAAGTGTTGCATGGATATATATTTAAAATCCTCATTTAAAACATAAGAACATTTTTAAAATTTCAAGATATCATTAAAAATGAACCATTAGATATATATATATATATATATATATATATATATATATATATATATATATATATATATATATATATATATTACACTTTATTGATCATTAAGTAGACAGTGTGTAAAAACCCAGCTTAAGTCGACACTAACCTATATCTTTAATTTTTAATGATAATAACTTGAGATATTAAAAATTTCTTATATTTTGAATGAGGATTTTAAATATATATCCATGCAATGCTTTTAGTTTGAAATAAAATATATAACTCAAGTGTCTACCTAAAAATGTCTACTTAATGTTTTACCCGATTAAAATCATCATTAAGTAGACTGTCCCCTTAAGTGGTGTAAAAACAGCCACTTTAAGTAGACATTTTAATGTGTAGAAATATGAATTGGAAATCAGATAAATGATCGAAAAATAATTGCTTTTGTATTTATTCTAAATCTATGGCTCTTTGTATAAAAATACATGGTATTCTATATGTAGTTTTAGCTTTACTTTTTCACAGATTCAATGCACAAGTAACAATTATTAAGTCTGGTTCAACACAACTTAAGCTTCCTTTGAAAACAGCCATCTCATATTCAAGTGAAAAGTTCTTACTTCTACATAAATATTCCAGTTGAAAATAGAAATACTTTTGTTTTTTTTTACAAAAAAGAATTGAAATATTTTGTTTTCAGACTTAAATACATGTATCTATACTTGCTAAAATTGGTTTAACTTGGATATTTTTAGGATTCTTGCAACAGTTTTCTCTTTTTAGTTTTAGTTAGATAATCAATTGAATAATAAATTTCTATGAAAGTTACTACTTGCTAAGTTTTATGCCAAATAGTTATGTTATGTATATTTACAATGCATGTATGGTGTACACAAAATGTCCACAAAAGTTGGGATTTTACATCCTAAGCTAGACACTAAATGTCCATTTAAGTTGGATTTTTACATCCTAAAATATACACAAGATGTCCACGTAAGTTGGGTTTTTACCTCCTAAGATATACACTAAATGTCCACTTAAGTTGGGTTTTTACTTCCTAAGATATACACTAAATGTCCACTTAAGTTGGGATTTTACATCCTAAAATATATACAAGATGTCCACTTAAGTTGGGGTTTTACATCCTAAGATATACACCAAATGTTTACTTAAGTTGGGTTTTTACATCCTAAAATATATACCAGATGTCCACTTAAGTTGGATTCTTACATCCTAAATTATACACTAAGTGTCCACTTAAGTTTGTCAAAATGTTGATGGAGAGATGCACAGACACACAGATGATAGAAGGAAGCGTCTTCAAGTAATTGGCCAAGAAACCAAAAAGTCAGAAAGTAGCTATTACTCACTTAGCTATAGGGATAGACTCCCAAGTTACTCACCATGTTATAGCTATAGAAACAGTAATGCATTAAAAATTATTTTAAAAATTAATAAAAAATAATTTAGAAAGATCCAGGCCTGATACTCAAGCAAATGAAATCTATATGTGGCTTATATGCAAAATAAGAGAGAAATTTACACAATAGTCAATGATAAAATTCTCATAAAGTGTTGAAATTTTCACACTTTGGGTGGGGGTACCTTAGTTTTAATGGCTCTAGCAAACAGACAAACAAACAGATCTGAAAGCCTTGAACAATTTTTCATCCTCGAAAGATAAGGTATCTTTTGAAAAAAAACAGCATGTCTCTTGGCCTTGTAGTTTAGGAGGTGTAGTCGTTCATGAGGTTGCGTACGCCCATGCCACAAAGTGATGACATAAAAAGCTAGGGTTATTTCAATGTTCTTAGTAAAATAACTTTAGGGCTTACTATGCATGAGCATTCTACTCGTGAAAATAATCATTTTGGTGTTTATCAAAATCGCTCAATTATTAAGCATTTGACAATCTTTTTAATGTAGTCCTTGATTTCTAGTTATTTTCAATTAGGCAACTTGTTTTCATGTAGTTTGGCAATCAATATCTTACTTTTAAGATATCTTAAGCAAAGTTTTCAGTTAAATTATCTATGGACACGCATTCTACACATAATATTGATCGTTGTTGGTCTTAAATATTTTACTTTTAAGATATCTTATGTTAGGTTTCTAGTTTAACCAGAATATTCCTTCGCAATAGAAAAAGAAATTATTTTTGCGTAGCAAAAACAAGGCAGAACCGATGAGTATTAATGATTGTGTAGAATTGAGCATTTCCTTGTGTTTAATATGTTTTTCCATTTGTGCAATGCGCAAGGTTTCGTAGATGAACGAGTATTTTTTGGTGTTTTATGCAGAAATTCAAGATGGTCACCAAAGGTAGCGGGAAAACGTTGTGGCGAATAGTCGCCAGTAGACTGCAGATGGTGGTTTCTAAACAACGGAAAAGTGACGGAATTCGGTGACGGAAACGGAAAATTGCCTAAAAATTGCCTAATATAATTAAAGATTAGAGTTGTGACAATTGCATTTTTCTAACATTTTTCTTGATATAATTGTTATATATTCAAGGGTTCCAAGTGACATACTATCAGGACACCTTATGGCTAGTTTTATGTTATACATGAGAATTCTGCAGATAATAAGGAATACTTTGGTGGTCGTTTTATGAAAATTGCTCCCTTATTAAGCATTTTACAAGGATTTTAACATACCCTTTGATTTCCCAGTGTTTCTTAATTGGGCGATTTTTTCCGTGGATTTGGTCCATGAATATCTTACTTTTAAGCTATCTTATGCAAAGTTTCCAGTTTAATTGTCTATTTACGACTATTTTCCACATAATAATGAACAATTTGGTGGTTGTCTTATTAAAATCAAGCAAATGTATAGCATTTTACAAGGATTTTAACATAGCCTTGGATTTCCCAGTGTTTTTTAATTGGGCGATTTTTCCGTGGATGTTGGTGATGAATATCTTACTTATAATATATTTTATGTTAAGTTAGCAGTTTAATTATCTACCTATAACTATTATCCACATAAAAATGAACAATTTGGTGGTTGTCTTATTAAAATCAAGCAAATGTGGAGCATTTTATAGCGATTTTAACATAGCCTTTGATTTTCCAGTGTTAATTGGGAGATTTTTTCCGTGGATTTGCTCCCTAAATAACTTGCTTTTAAGGTATCTTATCTTAAGTTTCTAGTTATGTTACCTATAAACAAGTATTCTACACACTATAATGAACAATATGGTGGTTGTCTTATTAAAATCAAGCAAATATTAAGTATTTTACAGATATTTTGACAAAGCCCTTGATTTCCCAGTGTTACTTAGTTGGGCGATTTTTTCCGTGGATTTTGGTGTTTAATGTCTAACTTTTAAGATATATTATGTTAGATTTTCAGATAAATTATCTATACTCGAGTATTCTCCACATAATAAAGAACATTTTGGTGGTTATCCTGTTAAAATCAAGCAAATATTAAACATTTTACAGATGTAGACCTAGGTTATGGAGATATATTATACTCCCTCTCCCTTTAATTGATTAAAGAACTGTTAGATAGTTGTATTTTGTAATCATTTTACATTTTAAAGTAAATTAGGTGATATTTGGGTGATTTTATGTGATTTTTAGGCGATATTTAGGCGGCGATTTTCCGTATCGCCCAATGGAAATTCCGAACTTATCACTCTAACTCACTCCATTTCATAGATCAACATGTTTTTGTTTTTTACGCAGAAATTGAAGATGGTCACCAAATCTGGGGGAAAATGATTTCATTGAAAAGTCACCAGTAGACTGCAGATACCCCGTGGGTCAAACATTTCATCGATATCACTCTAGCTCTCTCTGTTTCCAAGATAAACACATTTTTGTGTTTTACGCAGAAATTCAAAATGGTCACCAAAAGTGGTAGCAAAACCATTTTGGCGAAAAGACGCCAGTACAATCTGCATATACCCTGTGGGTCCAAATTTTCATCGAAATTGCTCTAGTTCCCTCCATTTCCAAGATAAACATGTTTTTGTGTTTTATGCAGAAATTCAAGATGGCCGCCAAAATTTGCGGGAAAACAATATTGGCCATAACTTGCCAGTAGAATCTGCTGATCCCCTGGGATCAAAAATTTTGTCGAAATCGCTCTAGCTCTCTCCGTTTCCAAGACAAATATGTTTTACACAGAAATTCAAGATGGCCACCAAAAGTGTCAGGAAAACAATTTCGTTGAAAGTCGACAGTAGAACTAGACCTACACATCAGAGAACCAATGAAGATTTGTATCCACTGGAAAGACAATGCACCAAAACCAGTGAACCATCATTTGACCATAAAGGACGGGCCAAAGGTCAATTCTAACATCAGAAGATTCCAAGCCCAAGATTTTGTATGAGTTGGTTTCGCATTGTAAACCTCTAGGATCAATAACAAGCAAGTTATAAGCACTTTTAAGTTTGGCTATCCTCATTTGACATTGAAGGAGTGGCCCAAGGTCAAATCTGACCAAACCAAAAGATTCCCAGCCCATGATTTCCTATAGGTTGGTTTATCATCCCAAACCTCTAGGACCAATAATAAGTGAGTTATAAGCACTTTTAAGTTTAGCTATCCTCATTTGACATTGAAGGAGGGGCCCAAGGTCAAATGCGACCACACCAGAAGATTCCCAGCCAATGATTTCCTATCTGTTGGTTTACCATCCCAAACCTCTAGGACCAATACTGAGCGAGTTATAAGCACTTTAGGTTTCGCTGTCCTCGTTTGACCTTGAATGAGGGGTCTAAAAGATTCACAGCCCATGATTTCCTATAGCTTGGTTTACCATCCCAAACCTGTATGACCAATCATAAGCAAGTTATCAGCACTTCTAAGTTTGACTCTCCTCATTTAACCTTGATGGAAGGGCCCAAGGCCAAATCTGACCATGCCAAAAGATTCCTAGCCCATGATTTCCTATATGTTGCTTTACCATCGAAAACCTCTAGGACCAATAATTTGTGAGTTATAAGCAGTTTTAAGTTTGGGTATCCTTGAAGGAGGGGCTCAAGGTCAAATCCGACCACAACAGAAGATTCCCAGCCCATGATTTTCTATATGTTGAATTACCATCCCAAACCTCTAGGACCAATAATAAGCAAGTTATAAGCACTTTTAAGTAGGGCTGGGATGGGTGCTAAAAAATGACTTTGAGTACTCACCCTCTGACAACTGGCCCGAATTCGAATAACCGCGAGATTAGTATCCACCATTAGAAGTCTCCTGTAAACAAATAGGCGATTCCGGAAATGAAACTTTTGAAGAAAAACGTCTTCTTTTTCACCAGGTATTATAGAATATAGAGTAAATTATACATTTTAAGCAAAAAGCACAACTTTAATTGATATTATGTGATGGAAATGCTGAAATGTAGCATATTTTACACAAACGTTTCATTACTCGGGCGATAATACAATACCTCGCGAGTAACCGAGTACTTAAAATGGACTCGAATACTAGCCAATATTGACTCGTCTATCGAGGCTCGAGTACACGTTCGCAGCCCTACTTTTAAGTTTGGCTATCCTCATTTGACCTTCAAGGAGGGGTCCAAGGTCAAATCTGACAATATCAGAAGATTCGCAGCACATGATTTCCTATAGGTTAGTTTCACATTGCAAACCTCTAGGATCAATAATAAGGGAGATATAGGCACTTTTAAAGTCCACTATGTTGGTTACTTTGGCTCTCTGTGGATGACCTTGAATTAAGAGCTTCAAGGTCAAATGTCTGCAAGATTGTAGAGGACATGTTTATCTGTTATACATATCACCTATGAAGAGATTGAACTTTCTACCTATGAGAAACAGCCAGCAGAAAAATGTAGATTATTTTCAAAGAAATGCCCGCAGGGGCCATCTTGTTTTTCAGAATGAGGCTATTTTCAGTCCCAGCGAAGCTTACCCCCAGTGAAGATATCCTGCAAATTTGGTGAACCTAGCTGGTGTAGTTTACCTCTTAAAGTGTTAATGCCGAAAATCTCTTTACGTGCGGCATTTGTGGCGGCATAGCTAAACCAACGTATCCACTGGAGGCCTCTGGTTTTAATAAGACAACCACCAAATTGTCCATTATTATATGTAGAATACTCGTTTATAGATAATTAAACTGGAAACTTGAGATAAGATATCTTAAAAGTAAGATATTGAGGGACTAATGTAAGGTAAAAAAATCGCCCATTTAAGTAACCATGGGAAATCAAAGCCTTTGTTAAATCACTGTAAAATGTTTAATATTTGCTTGATTTTAATAAGACAAACACCAAATTCTTCATTATTATATGTAGAACATTTGTATATGGATAATTCAACTAGAAACCTGACACAAGATATCTTAAAAGTAAGATATTAAGGAATTAAATCTATGTAAAAAAATCACTGTGAAATCAAGGGATTTGTTAAAATCCCTGTAAAATGCTTCATGTTTGCTTGATTCTAATAAGACAATGACCATATTGTTCATTATTATATTTAGAATACTTGTATATAGATAATTAAACTGGAAATGTGACGACATAAGATATCTTGAAAGTAAGATATTGAGGGACTAAATCTATGTAAAAAATCGCCCATTTAAGTGACAGTGGGAAATCAAGGGCTTTGTTAAAATCCCTGTAAACTGCTTAATTTTTGCTTGATTTTAATAAGACAACCACCAAATTGCTCATTATCATATATAGAATACTTGTCTATAGATAATTAAACTGGATACCTAAAATAAGATATGTTAAAAGTAAGATATTGAGGGACTGAGTCTATGTAAAAAATTGCCCAATTAAGTAACAACTGAGAAATCAACGGCTTTGTAAAAATCCCTGTAAAATGTTTAATTGTTGCTTGACTTTAATAAGACAACCACCAAATTGTCCATTATTATGTGCAGAATACTCATACAAAGATAATTAAAACTGGAAACCTAACATTAGATATCTTAAAAGTAAGATATTGAAGGACTATATCTATGTAAAAATCGCCAATTAAGTAACACTGGCAGATCAGGGGCTTTGTTAAATACCCTGTAAAATGCTTAATATTTGCTTGATTTTAATAAGACAACCACCAACTTATTTATTGTTATGTGAAGAATACTTGTTTATAGATAATTAAACCGGAAATTTAACATAAGATATGTTAAAAGTAAGATATTGAGAGACTAAGTGTATGTAAGAAATTGAACACTGAGAAATCAAGGGCTTTGTTAAAATCCCTGTAAAATGTTTATTTTTGCTTGATTTTAATAAGACAACCACCAAACTGTCCATTATTATGTGTAGAATAGTCGGTCTATAAATAATGAAACTGTAAATCTAAACTGTAAGAAATTGAACACTGAGAAATCAAGGGCTTTGTTAAAATCCCTGTAAAATGTTTATTTTTGCTTGATTTTAATAAGACAACCACCAAACTGTCCATTATTATGTGTAGAATAGTCGGTCTATAAATAATGAAACTGTAAATCTAATATGAGATACCTTAAAAGTAAGATATTGAAGGACCAAATCTATGTAAAAAATCGCCCAATAAAGTAACACTGAGAAATCAAGGGCTTTGTTAAAATACCTGTAAAATGCTTAATATTTGCTTGATTTTAATAAGACAACCACCAAATTGTCCATTATTATGTGTAGAATACTCGTTTATAGATAATTAAAACTGGAAACCTAACATGAGATATCCTAAAAGTAAGATATTAAACACCAATATACACGGAAAAATCTCCCAATTCAGTAACACTTAAAAATCAAGAGCTTTGTTAAAATTCTTGTAAAATGCTTAATATTTGCTTGATTCCACTAAGACAACGACCACATTGTTCATGATAATGTATAGAATACTCATTTAGAGATAGTTAATATGGAAACTTAGCATACGATATCTTAAAAGTAAGATATTGAACACCAACATCCACAGAAAATTCGCCCAATTAAGTAAGAATGGGAAATCAAAGGCTTTGTTAAAATTCTTGTAAAATGCTTAATATTTGCTTGATTCCACTAAGACAACGACCACATTGTTCATGATAATGTATAGAATACTCATTTAGAGATAGTTAATATGGAAACTTAGCATACGATATCTTAAAAGTAAGATATTGAACACCAACATCCACAGAAAATTCGCCCAATTAAGTAAGAATGGGAAATCAAAGGCTTTGTTAAAATTCCTGTAAAATGCTTAATGTTTGCTTGATTTTAAAATTGGTAATCATTGAGCATTTGACAGGCATTTTAAACAAGTGTACACTA
The DNA here is from genome assembly GCA_964017235.1 of Sabellastarte sp. h YS-2021. Lineage (NCBI taxonomy): Eukaryota > Metazoa > Annelida > Polychaeta > Sabellida > Sabellidae > Sabellastarte > Sabellastarte sp. h YS-2021. The sequence goes on along the minus strand of OZ024933.1, from coordinate 119,222,695 downwards.
TAGATCTAAACCAATATTTGTGTTTGGTGTCAGATAAATTTTGTACATAATATAAGAAGTGCCAAAATGCCAGCTTGTCAGATAGTATGTATATTTTACAAACTTGTTTTCTCTATCTTGTTCTCTATTGTAGATACGCTATAAATGACTAACCAACACCCCAGCATAATGTACACTAGCCTTCTTCAGGGCTATCATTTTATGATATTGTATTAGACAAGACAAAGTTTTAATTGTCAATATCTGACACTAGTATTTTTAATAATTATGTCTTAATATAATTTCAGGTAACTTGACAATATTTTAGATTGAAGAATCATTTTACATGATTTCAAATTTAATTCACTTTTACATATCTTACTTCTTGTAAGCCTTGTGAAAGTCTAATTACCTGACTCCTGGCTGGCACATGCCATAAACAAACAACCTTCAGATTTCCACAATGAGAACACAGTTATGCTTGTTTAACACATGCTGTGTTGTAATTAGTTCTTATCTCTAACACTGAGTTCCCTGTATGCATTCTGCATATCTCAATGTACCTCCTCTGTTTTATATAGCTATTCCATATATTTACTGAAACTTGGTTTGAATAAAAATGTAAATATACAAACTGGGTTTTCTAGCTAAAGTTACAATGAATTTTAAATCATTAATAAAATGCTTATCGATTGATCAATAATTAATAAAATAAATATCAAATTGCTTATTATCATGTGTACAGTGTTTGCTTGTAGATAATTAAACTGAAACATTAACATATATAATATATAATTTTAATAACACAACCACCAAAATGTCCATTACTATGTGTAGAATTCTCATCTATAGATAATTAAACTGGAAACCTGACTTAAAAGTAAGATATTTAGGTACTAAATTCATGGAAAAAATCGCCCTATTGAAATTAACTAGTAAATAATAACCCGTTTAAAAGATTGTTAAATTCTTGATATTTGAGAGATTTTTAATGAGATCACCACCAAACTGTTTATTATAATCAGTAGAATACTCGTTTATTCATTAACAGATAATTAAACTGGTAACTCATTTATGGATAACTAGACTGGAAACATAACATAAGCTATCTTATAAGTAAGATATTGAGGAATTAAATCTACAGAAAAAAATCGCCCCATTGGAAAACACTAGGAAACCCAACGTTGTGTTATAAGTCCTGTAAAAGCCTTAATATTTGATATATTTTATTGAAACAGTCACCATATTATTGATTATTATGCGTACAATGTTCGTCTATAGATAATTCATCTGGAAATCTAACATTAGATATGTTAAAAGTAAGATACTGAACACCAACATCCATTAGGTTATACTGAAGAATCAAAGACTTTGCTCCTGTGAAATAAAAGGCTTTGTTAAAATCCCTGTAAAAAATTGATAGATTTTAATAAGACAACCAGCCAATTTTTCACTATTATGTGTACAATGCTTTTCTATCAATAATTAATCTGGAAATCTAATATACGATATCTTAAAATTAAGATATTTAGGGACTAAATCCATGGAAAAAATCGCCCAATTGAAAATAGCTTGTAAATTATAAGCTCTTTTAAAAAGACTGTGAAATTCTTAATAATTGAGAGTTTTTTATGAGATTACCACCAAACTGTTTATGATAATGTGTAGAATACTCGATTATAGATAATTACACTGGCAACCTAACAGAAGATATCTTAAAAGTAAGATATTGAGGGACTAAATCTACCCAATAACTCTGGAGGTTATGTTTAATGAAGGTTATGTTTAATTCCCTGTAAAATGCTTAATATTTAATAGATTTTATTAAAACAACCATAAAATTATTCATTATTATATGTACAATGTTTATTAATAGAAAAGTAACCTGGAAAACTAACAAGGTATCTTAATATTAAGATATTGAACACTAACATCCATTGAAAAAAACGTCCAATGAAGTTATATTAAAGAATCAAAGGCTTGTAAAAATCCCTGTAAAGTGCTTAATATTTCCTTGATTTTAATAAAACAACCACCAAATTATCCATAAGTAATTGTACAATGTTAGTTTATAAATAATAAATCTGGAAACCTAACACAAGATGTGCTAAAGAAAAATTCTGGAAAACAAAAGGCTTTGTTAAAATCCCCGTAAATGCTTAATATTTGCTTTATTTTAATGAGACAGCCCCCAAATTGTTTATTATTATGTGTACAATATTCGTCTATAGATATATAATTAATCTGGAAAAACTAACAAAAGATATCTTAAAAGTAAGATATTGAACACCAACATTCACTGAAAAAATTGTTTGATAGAGTTACACTGAAGAATCAAAGACTTGTAAAAATCCCTGTAAAATGCTTAATATTTGCTTGATTTTAATAAGATAACCACCAAATTATTCATTATTTTGTGTGCAATGTTTGTCTATAGATAATTCATCTGGAAATCTAACATAAGATATGCTAAATGTAAGATATTAAACACTGACATCCATGAAAAAAAATCGTCCCATTGGAAAATCCAGAGAAATAAGCCACCACATTATTCAATATTTTGTGTAGAATGAGGAGCAAATTCCATGGAAAAAAATCCAGTTTAGTTTGCTACAGACAAGCATTCTGTATGTACCATCAAGCAAATTGGTGTTTATTTTGTTAAAATTTTTAAATTTTTGAGCGTTTGATAGGAATTTTGAAATAGCCTTTGATTTCTTAATGAAGTAATACTTATAGAGCCCACGAAGGGACAGAGAACTATTTTGTTATCATTTTTTTATCTTGTTACCACAAGTTAGCAAATTGTTAACACAAGATACTAGGTCATTTCCACAACTTAGTAAGTTGTACTAATGAGGTACTAAGTTGTGATTGTAAGATACTAAGTCATGGGAATAAGATACTTACTTGTCGGAACAAAACACTAAGTGGTTACAACTTAGTAAATCTTTTAGTTTTCATTCATAACTACCTCTTCAGTCTAGCACACAAGTGACTCTGGGAGCATCAGATTTGATGCTCAGCCTCTTTTCTTTGAAGTGGCTTTTTATTACCCCTAGCAGCATGCACCAATTATCTTGCATAAACAGAAGGATCTGGACCCTATACCCAAGCTTGTCAGGGTTGGTGTCAGTTTCTTGATAAGCTGTGTGTACTCCAAGTACCCACATAAAAACATTACATGTTTCACCCAAATATATTTATATGCCAGACCAGTCAAGGGGATATTCTTGATTCCGGTCGGTTGCGCCGCCACCGCCGCCGTAGAGATTTCCTTGTATATGTAATAACTCAAAAATATATTAGCATTTTCTTATGTAACTTGGTACATTTGTCAAGGATGGTCTAAGAGAGATCTCTATTTTTAAGTGACCTTAAACTCTCCATATTAATGAAGTTATGACCATCTTAAAGTTTAAAAAGATTTATCCCCCAGTTCACAAATGGTGCAATAGCATTTTTGAGTGCAGCTAGATCTTGTAGGGTAGTAACAACATTAATTGGAACTTTCAAAAGTTAAACTATCTGAAGTTTTGACAGTTATCAAAATAAAAGGTTGTTTTTTTCTCATAAACTTGTGAGATAAGGTGTTTCTCAAGTAGATTTTGGCCCTGTGGGATATTATAAGGTCTATGTACGGAAGAATAGCAAAACTTTATTTTCTAATTGCTAACTGGTACAAAATCGCTCAAATATTTGCTCAATCTTGGTCCAATCAGTCCTAAAATCTAATTGGCTTCAGATTTTGATGGCATTAACATCTATGCAAAATCACACACTATAGTATTAAATAGTTTTTGCAACAATAAGTGAATGAACCAAAAAAATTTTCTTTTTGATTATGTGACCTTGACAAAGGTTAAATGTAAGTATTGGTTGGAAATCCTGTACTTCATGTATTTGCAAATGATATTGCATAAATTAACTACAAACAAACATGAGTCTTAATTAAGTGTATTTGAAAAGGAGACACTTATTGGTGTCACCCTCTATTCAGACAGCCTATGCCACCACTGCAGTCACCTCCATAATATTTTGTAAGTTGAATATCTCCTTTAATATAAGGCCTATCAAAAAGATTTTGGCAGTTTAAATCTATAGGTGTGGGAAAATTTTTTGACAGGTACAAATTTGACCTTTGACCTTTATCAAGGTCACATGATCGAAAAAAGATTTTTGTACATCATATTCACCAGATTTTCTCAGGAACTGCTATCTAAGGATCCACAAAATTTAGCAAGTGCTTTCCTAACATTGAGATCTAGTTGCCAGTCAAATTTCAGATCCATCGGGCCATAATTGACCGATTGGGAGCTGATTGATTATCGATTATTAAAAAACTTGCTGTAATTGATCCTTTTGGGCACATATTGTGTATATTTATTGACAATGAGGACATTACACAGGTTCAGTATGTTATTGAAACATAAAAATTGGCTTTATAACTTCAAAAGTTAGATAGTCATGTTAAGGTTACCTTAAAATCAGCCAAATCAGGTAAGTATCTTTATAAGAGATAGAGTGATTTTAGGCAAATTTTGGACCTACAGGGTACTAAGGACTACTCTAACACCTGAATTTTGGCTGCTATCTTGAATTTTGGCGGAAATTTCACAAGAACCATAAGAGATAGAGCAATTTCGGGCAAATTTTAGAGGACTACTCCTCTAGAACCTATGAAGAATTTAGGCTTTTCTAAATTTTGGCTACCATGTTGAATTTTGGCAGAAATAGAGAATGTCACTTATCTTGAAAACTGTAAGAGATAGAGCGATTTCAATCAAATTTACACCCCTGGATAATAAGGACTACTTCTCTAGGACTCATAAAAAATTTAAACTTTTCAGAATTTTGGCAGAAGTGGAAAATTTTATATATCTCAGAAAGAATAAGATTTTGAAGAGAGTGATTTTCGGCAAATTTTGGACCTCCTTGGTACTGAGTACACTACTCCCATATCACCTCTGAAAAATTATGACTTTTCCAAATTTTGGCCACCAGCTTGAATTTGGTAGAAATAGAAAACTGAAAATTTTAATTACTTAAATGTAGCTTTTATAAGCTACAAGCTTACCATGCAGAACTGAATGCTAATCTTGGAGGCTCCAAGTCTATGGTCAACGTCCAAGAAAAATAGACGTTTAGTGTTTGTCGTAGCCTCAGGTTGTACTCTCGTGGAACTCTTCTCAACTCGTCCTCCTTTTCTCGTTGCAATTTTGAACCATACCCCTCAGCTGTAATACAGCATGGAGGCAGGGTGGGACTCTCTTCAGTTCCACATGGTAAGCTTGTAGCTTGTAAAAGCTACATTTAAGTAATTAAAATTTTAAATTTTATTGCTCTACAATAGCTTACCATGTGGAACTGAATGCTGAATCCAACCACTCGGTGGAGGGATTACAGCTGAGACTGGAAGAAGTAGTCAATTTTTCTTGGATTTTGAAGTAATAGAACAGAATGAATGTTTAAAAAAAGTCTGAGTCCCATTTATGGTGCCCAAGTCTCGAAGAAGAGAAATGGAAGACCTGGGTATGGTTTCCCTGGGGTCAGAGAGGTCCAAAATATGCCTAAAGGTCTCCACTTCCTCAGCATATTGAGAGGGTAAGTCAGCCATAGCTACTTCCCTATAGAAAAGTGGGTCTGGATTGTGTTGAGGTTGGTCTTGATCAGAAGGGGCCCTAGAGAGCTTGGAAGACCTTTGTCTAGGTACAGAGGACTGATCCTCCTCTGAAGATGATGACTGAGAAACATATCTGGCCCTAACCTTGTGCTTTCTCTTATCTGCATGTTTTTTAGGTCTAGCCGAGACCATCCGATCAGAGTGTTGGTCCGAGACATGTCTCAGATCAGATTCATGCATTGATAGGTCACCTCTGAGACGAGGAGGAAGGGAGGGATCATATAAGTCCACCTCCATAGTCTCATCCGATGAGGTGCTGGTTGAGTTCTCGGAGGGGGTTTAGGGTCTAGGTTCTCGGGCTGTTTGCTAGTACCAGACTTAGAGGCTTAAGTGGTGGTCTGATCCACCTCCACTTCTGTAGACGTCTTTTTGCATTAGATCCAGCAAACGACTCCACCTCCTTGTTGCCTAGCAGATCGAGGTCATCATCTTTGGAAGTGTCTGATTTCTGTTCCTGACATAACGTTTCCTGTTTCTTATCTTTAAAATTTGTTCTTCCAAGAAGCTAGCACAGATCTCACATGGAGATTCGAGAGTAACACAGGGGTCATCTCCTCTATTTGCTACTCGACAGGAAGGGCAGTAGTTAAGATTGTCAAAGGGAAGACAGAACTGTCGTCACTTAAGGATCTAGGTTTGTCTTTGCACGATCGTTGGGGATTGGAGGACATTTTTACTGCAGTAAATGAGACACGTTGAAGCCTGATCTGAGAAACTCACAAAAACACTAAAAACTAAAGAAATACTTTTCCTGTCAAAACGGAAGTTTTACAGAATATTTTATAACATTAGTTACACAAAATAACCAAGTGGGAACATCCAACAATATGTATAAACTGAGAAACAGTAGAATATATGACAGCAAAATAATACCCTTCCAAGTCACATAGCCAACGAGAAAGGAGGATGAGTTGAGAAGAGTTCCACGAGAGTACAATCTGAGGCTACGGCAAACACTAAACGTCTATTTTTCTTGGACGATGGCCGTAGATCTGCAGCCTCCGAGATTAGCATTCAGTTCCACATGGTAAGCTATTGTAGTGCAATAAAATGTCATTTATCTAGAAAACTGTTAGAGATATAACCAGATCTACGCATCGGAGAACCGATGCAAATTTGTATCCACTGGAAAGACAACTCACCAAAGCCAGTGAACCATCGTTTGACCTTGAATGAGGGGACCAAGGTCAAATCTGTCCACATCGGAAGATTTCCAGTCCATGATTTTCTATAGGTTGGTTTCACATTGCAGACCTCTAGGAGTAATTAAGCAAGCAAGTTATAAGCACTTTTAAGTTTGACTGTCCTTGTTTGACCTTGAAGTTGGTGCCCAAGGTCAAATCTGACCAATCAGAAATTTCCCGGCAAATGATTTCCTGTAAGTTGTATTCACATTGCAAACCTCCAGGGCCAATAATAACCGAGTCATAATAATTTTAAGTTTGGCTATCCTTGAAGAAGGGACCCAAGGTCAAATCTTGCCACATCAGAAGATTCCCAGACCATGATTTCCTATAAGTTGGTTTAACATTACAAACCTGTAGGACCAATAATAAGCAAGTTATAAGCACTTTTAAGTTTGGGTATCCTTGTTTGACCTTGAAGGAGGGGTCCAAGGTCAAATCTGACAACACCAGAAGATTCCCAGCCCATGATTTCCTGTAGGTTGGTTACACATTGAAAACCTCTAGTACCAATAATAAGGGAGATATAGGCACTTTTAAAGTTCGCTATGTGGGGTACTTTGGCAGTACGTGGATGACACTGAATTAAGAACTTCATGGTTAAATGTCTGCAGGTTGTAGAGGAGATGTATATCTGTCACACATACCATCTATGAAGAGATTCAACCTTCTACCTATGAGAACCAGCCAGCAGAAAAAGATAAATAATTTTCACAGAAATGCCCGAGGCGGCCATCTTGTTTTTCAAAATGAGACTAGTTTCACTCCCAGAGAAGCTCACCTCCCAATGAAGATATCTTGCAAATTTGATGAACCTAGCTGGTGTAGTTTTCCTCTGAGAGCATTAATATAGAAAATCTCTCTACGCAAGGCGTTGGCAGTGTAGCAAATGTTTAGTCTAGTTTTATATACCTTTTAATATATACCTTGTAGTTGTGTTTTCTACTGACAACCCAGTTTATGTATTTTACAAGCCTTTTTCCTTACTATTTTCTATTTTTTTTTTACTTCTTATTCCTTAATATTTCATTGTCTTGTCAATATATTGTAGTATAATGCATGATCCCATTGTTATACTTGTTTTTTACTACAGGAACATGCACACATATTTGCCATTATATGTCTCATCTGTTACACTGTTCACACAAAAACATGGTCAAAATATATATGTGTACTGCAACCCAGGAAACTGCATGCTTATGAGAATACTGCTTGCCACTGGACCAGTGGTTTCACACTGAGCTTAGCATAAACATGTAATCATCTCCTGCACATTAAAAACAGATAAAATTTCCATGGCTGATAAGGGAGTGAGGTGGATTTAAAGGAACCATTTTCACTTATTTGCTAGACTGTCTTGCTAATTCATTCCAACCACTTCTTATGTCATTCTCACCACTTATTAACTCATTCCCGCCACTTACTAAGTCTTTCCCACCACTTAGTAACTCGTTCCCAGCACCTACTAAGTCGTTTCCACCACTTATCAAATTATTCCCAGCACTTCTTCAGTCATTCCCACCACTTGGTTACTCATTCCCACCACTTAACAAGTCGTTCCCACCACTTGCAAAGACATCTCCACAACTTGTAAGTCAAATATGCCCACATGAGAAGAATCCCAGCCCATGACTTCATATCCACAACCTCTACTACTAATAATAAGTACTTATTAACTCATTCCCGCCACTTACTAAGTCTTTCCTACCACTTAGTAACTCGTTCCCAGCACCTACTAAGTCGTTTCCACCGCTTATCAAATTATCCCCAGCACTTCTTCAGTCATTCCCACCACTTGGTTACTCATTCCCACCACTTAACAAGTCGTTCCCACCACTTGCAAAGTCATCCCCACAACTTGTAAGTCAAATATGACCACATCAGAGGAATCCCAGCCCATGACTTCATATCCACAACCTCTACTACTAATAATAAGTGAATTATAAGTACTTTTAAGTGTAGCTACCTTCGTTTTGACCTTGAAGAAGGTGCCCAAGGTCACCAAAATACTAAGTGGTTACCACAAGAGAGTAAATCCTTGGGTTTTCAGTCATACCCATCCCTTACTAAGTCGTTGCCACACCTTAGTAACTACTAAATTGTTCACCACTATTAACTCATTCATACTACTTACTAAGTCGTTCCTACCACTTACTAAGTCATTCCCACAACTTACTAAGTCATTCCCACCACTTGCTATGTCATTCCTACCACTTACTAAATCATTGTCAGCACTTACTAAGTCATTCCCATCACTTGCTAACTCGTTCTCACCACTTGCTATGTCAAATATGACCAAATCAGAAGAATTACAGCTCATGATTTCTTACAGGTTGGCTTCATATCCATAATCTTTAGGACCAATAATAAGTGAATTATAAGCACTTGTAAGTGTGGCTACCTTCGTTTGACCTTGAAGAAGGGGCCCAAGGTCAACAAGATACTAAGTGATTATCACAAGTGAGTAAATCCTTGTGTTTTCAGTCATACCAATCCCTTACTAACTTGTTTCCACCACTTACTAAATTGTTCACCACTTGCTGAGTCATTCCCACCACTTACTCGTTTCCACCACTTGCAAAGTCATCCCACCACTTGTAAATCAAATTTGACCACATTAGAAGAATCCCAGCCCATAATTTCTTTAAAGGTTGACTTCATATCCACAACCTCTAGGACTAATAATAAGTGAATTATAAGTACTTTTAAGTGTGGCTACATTCGTTTGACCTTGACAAAGGGGCCCAAGGTCACCGAAATACTAAGTGGTTACCACAAGAGAGTTATTCCTTGTGTTTTCAGTCATACCCATCCCTTACTAAGTCGTTGCCATACCTTACTAACATGCTCCCACCACTTACTAAATTGTTCATCATTATTAACTCATTCCCACCACTTACTAAGTCATTCCCGCTACTTGCTAAGTCGTTCCTACCACTTACTAAATCCTTGTAAGCACTTACTAAGTCATTCTCACCACTTACTAAGTCATTCCCACCACTTACTAAGTCGTTTTTACCACTTACTAAGTCGTTCCCGACACTTGCGAAGTCATTCCCACCACTTACTAAGTCATTCCCACCACTTACTAAGTCGTTCCCACCACTTACTAAGTCATTTCCACCACTTACTAAATTGTACCCACCTCTTACTAAGTCATTCCCACCACTTGCTTGCTCGTTCCCACCATTTGCAAAGTCATCCTCGCCACTTGTAAGTCAAATATGACCACATCAGAAGAATCCCAGCCCATCATTTCTTATAGGTTGGCTTCATATACATAATCTTTAGGACCAATAATGAGTGAATTATAAGCACTTTTAAATGTGGCTACCTTCATTTGACCTTGAAGAAGGGGCCCAAGGTTACCAAGACACTATGTGGTTATCACAAGTGAGTAAATCCTTGTGTTTTCAGTCATACCAATCCCTTACTAACTCATTCCCATCACTTACTAAATTGTTCACCACTTAGTAACTTGTGCCCACTACTTGCTAAGTCATTCCCACCACTTACTAAATTGTACCCAAAACTTTCTAAGTCATTCCCACCACTTGCTTACTCATTCCCACCGCTTGCAAAGTCATCCCCACCACTTGTAATTCAAATATGACCACATCAGAAGAATCCCAGCCCATGATTTCTTATAGCTTGACTTCATATCCACAACCTCTACTACTAATAATAAGTGAATTATAAGTACTTTTAAGTGTGGCTACATTCATTTGACCTTGACGAAGGTGCCCAAGGTCACCAAAATACTAAGTGGTTACCACTAGAGAGTTATTCCTTGTGTTTTCAGTCATACCCATCCCTTACTAAGTCGTTGCCGCACCTTACTAACTTGTTCCCACCACTTATTAAATTGTTCATCATTATTAACTCATTCCCACCACTTACTAAGTCATTCCCACCACTTGCTTACTCGTTCCCACCACTTGCAAAGTCATCCCCACAACTTGCAAGTCAAATATGACCACATCAGAAGAATCCCAGCCCATGATTTCTTATAGGTTGACTTCATATCCACAACCTCTACTACTAATAATAAGTGAATTATAAGTACTTTTAAGTGTGGCTACATTCATTTGACCTTGACGAAGGTGCCAAAGGTCACCTAAAGACTAAGTGGTTACCACGACAGAGTAAATCCTTGGGTTTTCAGTCATACCCATCCCTAACTAAGTCATTGCCACACCTTAGTAACTTGTTCCCACCACTTACTAAATTGTTCACCACTATTAACTCATTCCCACTACTTTCTAAGTCGTTCCTACCACTTACTAAGTCATTCCCACAACTTACTAAGTCATTCCCACCACTTGCTATGTCATTCCTACCACTCACTAAATCATTATCAGCACTTACTAAGTCATTCCCATCACTTGCTAACTCGTTCTCACCACTTGCTATGTCAAATATGACCAAATCAGAAGAATCACAGCCCATGATTTCTTACAGGTTGGCTTCATATCCATAATCTTTAGGACCAATAATGAGTGAATTATAAGCACTTGTAAGTGTGGCTACCTTCGTTTGACCATGAAGAAGGGGCCCAAGGTCAACAAGATACAAAGTGATTACCACAAGTGAGTAAATCCTTGTGTTTTCAGTCATACCAATCCCTTACTAACTTGTTTCCACCACTTACTAAATTGTTCACCACTTAGTAACTTGTTCCCACTACTTGCTAAGTCATTCCCACCACTTACTCAATTGTACCCGCCACTTGCTGACTCATTCCCACCACTTACTCGTTTCCACCACTTGCAAAATCATCCCCACCACTTGTAAATCAAATTTGACCACATTAGAAGAATCCCAGCCCATAATTTCTTTAAAGGTTGACTTCATATCCACAACCTCTAGGACTAATAATAAGTGAATTATAAGTACTTTTAAGTGTAGCTACATTCGTTTGACCTTGACAAAGGGGCCCAAGGTCACCAAAATACTAAGTGGTTACCACAAGAGAGTTATTCCTTGTGTTTTCAGTCATACCCATCCCTTACTAAGTCGTTGCCACACCTTACTAACATGCTCCCACCACTTACTAAATTGTTCATCATTATTAACTCATTCCCACCACTTACTAAGTCATTCCCACTACTTGCTAAGTCGTTCCTACCACTTACTAAATCATTGTCAGCACTTACTAAGTCATTCCCACCACTTACTAAGTCTTTCCCACCACTTGCTAAGTCGTTCCTACCACTCACTAAATCATTGACAGCACTTACTAAGTCATTCCCATCACTTACCTACTCGTTCTCAGCACTTGCTATGTCAAATATGACCAAATCAGAATAATCCCAGGCAATGATTTCTTATTCGTTGGCTTCATATCCATAACCTCTATGACCAATAATAAGTGAATTATAAGCATTTTTAAGTGTGGCTACCTTCGTTTGATCTTGAAGAAGAAGGGGCCCAATGTCACCAAAATACTAAGTGGTTACCACAAGACAGTAAATCCTTGTGTTTTCAGTCATACCCATCCCTTACTAAGTCGTTGCCACACCTTACTAACTTGTTCCCACAACTTACTAAATCGTTCACCACTTGTTAACTCATTCCCACCACTTACTAAGACGTTCCCACCACTTGCTAAGTCATTCTCACCACTTACTAAGTCATTCCCACCACTTACTAAGTCGTTCTTACCACTTACTAAGTCGTTCCCGACACTTGCGAAGTCATTCCCACCACTTACTAAGTCGTTCCCACCACTTACTAAGTCATTCCCACCACTTGCTAAGTCGTTCCCACCACTTACTAAGTCATTTCCACCACTTACTAAATTGTACCCACCTCTTACTAAGTCATTCCCACCACTTGCTTGCTCGTTCCCACCATTTGCAAAGTCATCCTCGCCACTTGTAAGTCAAATATGACCACATCAGAAGAATCCCAGCCCATCATTTCTTATAGGTTGGCTTCATATACATAATCTTTAGGACCAATAATGAGTGAATTATAAGCACTTTTAAATGTGGCTACCTTCATTTGACCTTGAAGAAGGGGCCCAAGGTTACCAAGACACTATGTGGTTATCACAAGTGAGTAAATCCTTGTGTTTTCAGTCATACCAATCCCTTACTAACTCATTCCCATCACTTACTAAATTGTTCACCACTTAGTAACTTGTGCCCACTACTTGCTAAGTCATTCCCACCACTTACTAAATTGTACCCAAAACTTTCTAAGTCATTCCCACCACTTGCTTACTCATTCCCACCGCTTGCAAAGTCATCCCCACCACTTGTAATTCAAATATGACCACATCAGAAGAATCCCAGCCCATGATTTCTTATAGCTTGACTTCATATCCACAACCTCTACTACTAATAATAAGTGAATTATAAGTACTTTTAAGTGTGGCTACATTCATTTGACCTTGACGAAGGTGCCAAAGGTCACCAAAATACTTACCACTAGAGAGTTATTCCTTGTGTTTTCAGTCATACCCATCCCTTACTAAGTCATTGCCACACCTTAGTAACTTGTTCCCACCACTTACTAAATTGTTCATCATTATTAACTCATTCCCACCACTTTCTAAGTCGTTCCTACCACTAACTAAGTCATTCCCACTACTTACTAAGTCATTCCCACCACTTGCTATGTCGTTCCTACCACTCACTAAATCATTGTCAGCACTTACTAAGTCATTCCCATCACTTGCTAACTCGTTCTCACCACTTGCTATGTCAAATATGACCGAATCAGAAGAATCACAGCCCATGATTTCTTACAGGTTGGCTTCATATCCATAACCTCTATGACCAATAATAAGTGAATTATAAGTACTTGTAAGTGTGGCTACCTTTGTTTGACCTTGAAGAAAGTGCCCAAGGTCACCAAGATACTAAGTGGTTATCACAAGTAAGTAAATCCTATTTTCAGTCATACCCATCCTTTACTAACTCGTTCCCACCTCTTACTAATTCGTTCCCACCATTTACTAAATTGTTCACCACTTTGTAACTCATTCCCACCACTTACTAAGTCATTCCTACCACTTACTGAATTGTTCACCACTTGTTAACTAATTCTCACCACTTAATAAGTCATTCCCACCACTTGCTAAGTCAAATATGACCACATCAGAAGAATCCCAGCCCATGATTTCTTATAGGTTGGCTTCAAATTCATACCCTCTATGACCAATAATAAGTGAATTATGAGCACTTTTAGGTGTGACTACCTTCGTTTGACCTTGAAAAAAAAGGGGCCAAAGGTTACCAAGATACGAAGTGGTTATGACAAGGCAGTAAATCCTTGTGTTTTCAGACATACTTATCCCTTACTAACTTGTTCCCACCACTTACCAACTCCTTCCCACCACTTACTAAATTGTTCACCACTTAGTAACTTGTTCCCAGTACTTACTAAATCATTCCCACCACTCACTAAATTATACTCACCACTTACTAAGTCATTTCCACCACTTGCTCAGTCATTCCCACCACTTGCTAACTCATTCAATCACTTGATAAGTCAAATGTAACCACATCAGAAGAATCTCAGCCCCCTTATTTCTTACTAACTCATTCCCACCACATACTAACTTGTTCCCACCACTTTCTAAACTGTTCACCACTTATTATCTCCTTCCCACCACTTACTAAGTCGTTCCCATCACTTGCTAAGTCAAATATGACTAAATAAGAAGAATCCCAGCCCATGATTTCTTATAGGTTGGCTTCATATCCATAACCTCTTGAACCACTATTAAGTGAATTATAAGCACTTTTAAGTGTGGCTACCTTCGTTTGATCTTGCAGAAGATGGCCAAGGTCACCAAGATACTAATTAGTTACCACAAGAGAGTAAATCCTTGTGTTTTCAGCCAGGACTATTATAAAATGCCTGTCAAATGTTCAATAATTAAGCAAATGTTAAGTTATTAATGTGTGCCAGTGGTGTAGTGGTTAGAGTTCTTGCCTCCAACCTCTGAGGCTGTCAGTTTGAATCTCGAGCCAGGAACTTCATGTTGGAAAGTTGGTTGTTACTTCCCCATGCCGGGTGGTTTACAGTGCAGTATGCACTGGTTTCCTTCACCTGTAAACTACCTGTCACAATATGACCCTGGCTGTTGAATGTGATGTAAAACAACAAATAGTCTCTCTATTAATGTCTGCCAAATGCTCTTTGATAATTTCACAAGAAACCTGAAAAAGGTATCTTAAAATAAAGATGATGACCACTCATAACCACATTAAAAATCGCCTAATTTAAAGATACTGGACAATCAAAGGCTTTTTTAAAATCCATGTAAAATAATGAATATTTTGGGCGATTTTTATGAAAGAAACACCACATTGCTCATTATTTTATGTAGAATGCTAGTTTATAGATAATTGGACAGAAAAATTGTGGTTAGATATCTTAAAATTAAGATATTGAGCAGTAACACCCACGGAAAAAGTCAACTAATTATATAATACTGGGAAATTAAAGTTTTTTTTTTAAATATCAGTCAATTTTTCATTAATTAAGCAATTTTAATTAAACAAGAAATTACTCATTAATGTGTGCAAAATGCTTGTTCCTAGATCATTTAACTGGAAACATAAGATATCTTAAACTTAAGATATGGAACACCCATGGAAAGATTACCCAATCAAATAATACCCGGAAATCAACAGCTTAGTTAAGTTCCTTGTAAAATACTACATACTTTGGTGATTTTAACTAGACAAACACCAAATTGTTCATTAGTATGTGCATAATGCTTGTCTTTAGCTAATTTTTAATCAAGACAGTCTATTATGCATGTTTGTAATCTTGCAGATATGCGTGAGTACACAAATAAATACAATGTACACATGTAGCCATTTAGTTCAAAATGTATATTTGACATGAAAAAAGTATATGTCTTCTATTTTTTTTATTTGTGGAGGGAAGAACTTAAAACAAAGTTTAAATGATGCTTTCACAAATCCTTTACCCCACAGTATAAATATAATTTACATATACACTATTAACTTTTTTAGTATTTTAAATTTAATTTGTGTCTACCTAAGTGAGGTTTTTACAAACTGTCTACTTAAGGAAAATATACACTTCAAAACTTTAGGCTGTTATTGTTGCTTTACTTCATGCAAAATTGAAATGCAAAATTATTTTATTCAAATTATAGGTACCAAAGAACAGGACAAAACTGCAGTTGCCATATTTAAATCACTCCAAAATAATTTTTCAGAGGTCCAAACATTAAGTAGACACAAAAATGTCTACTTAAGTAAAATGTCTACCTAAGGTGGTGTATTTACACCGAAGTGTCTACCTAATGATGAATCCAGGAGTATATATATATATATATATATATATATAATGGTTCATATATATATATATATCTAATGGTTCAGACAATTAAAGGCTTTTGGTACACCTAGAACAAAATATGTACCACAAACCAGTGACGATACTAGTGCTTCAGCAACAAATAAATGTTACTAGCAAAATATCTAAAAATCAACAATACATGAAATTTGGACATATACTTGTTCATATATTGAAAAATTTAGCATTACATGTAAAGTAAGATATTGGTCAGTACTACACCTACAGTACTCAAGGCAAATTTAACTAGAAAAGCCCACAGAAAGCTGAGAATTGCAACAGTACTATTTTTTCGTGTTCTCGATTATCGAATCAAGAATATTGCCAGGATCTGAATGAACCTATTACTGCATATTATAGACACTATTGGGGCAGTGGCCTCTATTTTTGCTCAGCAAAAATGATGCTTGACTATGGAATATAAATATATACTCAGAATAGATCTATCCTGCAATGAAAAAAATCCTTAACAAAATTCCTGGATCCAGATGATTATTCCAATGATCAGCAAAGTTGCATTATCAACATTTTCTGAAAATTCCATCAAAATCTGTTCATAACTTTCTAAAGTTTTTTTACAAACATGCAATCAACCAATGAGGATAAAGCCATATAATCCTTGGTGGGGTGTAACAACTAAGTTAATTCAGATATTGCTCATTTTGACACAATAAGAAGTTACAGGATAGAGCAGCAAGTAGATGTTTTGAACCCAATGTTTTTGCTTTAGCATATAGTTAGGTATAAACACACTTTTGTTGAAATTTATTAAACAGTTTGTAAAAGGATAAACATTAAAGGTTAATAGGATCACTTTCAGTTATGGATTATTTGCCACATAAAGAAAGAAATAATGTAGATATAAAATAAAACCTGTAATGTGTTTAGCCATTACATCAACTACAAGAAGATGCAATTGAGATATAATGAAAGCCATTTGAAGAGATATGTAAATTGTGCTATTTCTATCTGCTTTATTCAACTGGTTGTGCAGAATAAACATTAATAGGCTTGGAATTCCACAAATGTGTGCTGTTATAGACATTGCTAATTTTTTTAATGTAAAGACACAATCTCTTCAGACGATCCAGTGTCAGAAATGTCACACAGTGTAGATTAAGATTGAATTGATTTTGAATATGTATCATCATACTATTTTAAACTGGCATCTACAGCAAATTTGGACTTTTTGCTATTCCCATTATTTTGGGGAATTTGATCACTTCAGCGTAAGGGTGTAAGAGGTACTGAGTCAGTGTAGCTCAGTTAAAGGTAGATTTGTGGAGTCCTCCTTGTCACCATTCTTGGTTGATAAGGCATATGATCACCTTAATATTTTATTGTGTCGACAAATAAGAACACCATCAGCACCCAGTAAAGATTTTAGAGGTTTAGACGGTTTAAATGTTTACAAAGCAGTTTAAAACCCTATCTTTGGTTTACTGGACTTTTCCGATGGTTTTCTTTGCATTGTCACGTTTAGAAAATGCTTGGTAAACATTCTCCACACACAAACTTTTGCAGAAAACATGTATTAAACTTTGCAAAATAACTCAAACTGATGTTTGACTGGAAAAGTTTTTGAAATATTTCCAAAGTATTTGAATAAAAAGTTATGCCGTGAATGCTTTATGTATATTTATAAAATAGCCCAAGAATTGAAGGTTATACTGAAAACATTTTTCAAATATTTATCAACAAATGTGTGATAAACAGTATACACGTTCAAGCAAAATTTGTTATAATATTTTGTAAATGTTTTCTCCAAACAATTTGCTAGTATTCCATCACAGCTGGTCCTCATACCCATCAATTAAAAAATCTTGACATGATTTTGATAAAATGTTTTAACAACATTTTATCACAAATGGTTTTTGTGGCCATATTTTCATAAGTGTTTAATTTATACATTTGCAGGGAGCGATGGCAACGATCAGTAATGGGGAAGTTTAGATAACTTTGCTACAAATTGCCTCAAATGCAATACCTAACAGTAAATTTTAATTGGGGCACAATTTCTAAGCAACTTCCTTGCACGTTTGTTCATAAAAAATAATATTGTTATTGGTAGGTATTCTAAAAGTTTGTAAAATTTTACCTCTCACAATAATTAAGGTTAGTATTCAAAGGAAATGTTTAACATTTCATTTAATTAGTTTAATTTTATTTACCTTGTAATCTACTTAAACTTTATGTTTATTTGACATAAGCAGTTAGTTGTAATGATTTACTGATTTCATTTTCAAAGAGTGCATCAAATAAATCTTTTCCAAGAAAACTTCAAATTTACACAAAGTTTCCTTTAAGAATTTATGTGGTTTCACTGTTTTGCTATTCAACGACAAAATACTTTCTTTGTATGCCTCAGTAGATTGTCTCCAAGGTCTCCTCTTTACGTATTTTCCTGATTAAATTTTTCAGAATACACATTTTAATATTGTATTAATCGTTTCCTTTTCAGAGCTCCTCCAAAACTGATTTTTTTTCCTGTACGGCATCCTTCATTTCTTTCTGACTACTTCACTTGTTCTGACTACTTCACTTGTTACTCACATCTCAATGCACAGACATAATGGTTTAGATATTTTATCCATTATTGTTGAAGACTTTTTTGACTGGAAGGATTTTATAGTGCCTCGGATGGTGCTATTAGTGATTGATAGCTTGATTGATGTTTGATAGAAAGCTTTTTGATGGTGTTGTTACAATTTATGGATAGTGTTTTTCATGCATGCTCAGATAGAATAAAATAAAATTGTACAATTATAAAATTTCTACAAGTTCACTGCACATTTTCAAAGGAACCTCCTCACAGCTGTGTCCACTGGACGAATTAGAATAGTCTAAAATTTATCCACCACATCTGAAATAGTAATGATTTTTTTATGATTTTTTTTTCCAACGGCTCATTCACTATCTGAATGCAATTAGAATATAAATGTTATCAAAAGAATACATAATTTAATTTTAAACATATCTGAACAAAAAAATCAACAAGTATAAATCCTACTTAGTTCTGTGAATAATTTGAATTCTGAAGAATACATACTTTGGCAGCAATCTTATGATTATGAAAGCTATTTTGAAACCTGGTCTGTCAATAATTATGTAAGAAAATAATGCAACAGAAAAAATACAAAAAAAAATTATTATATAAATTTTAAAATAAAATAGGCCTGAATTGAATTACCCATAGGTGTTCCATTCTTTGTCCTATAGGTACCATCTGTGCCAGGAGTAATCCTCCTCACACCTACAACATATTTCACGAGACATTTCTTGCAAGCAAACATGTATAAATGTGTAATATTTTGGTCTGATAGCAAAACCAATAGCAATACCATTTGTAGCAGGCGATATCGTGCTGAGTATAAATACAATGCAATACAATAATTCTGATTGACTTGACTGTTTCATTGCCAATTTATTGTGTGTGCCTAATTACCAAGCCAATTAGTAGGTCTGTAGTAATTATGAATATTTGCCCACTTTTCATGTGTAAAATAGCATCATTTTTATATATATATATATTAATGTAAATAATAATAATTAAAATAGGACGCTTCACAACACATTAAACATTACACAGCCAAAGAGCACCGTATACTGAATGAGAAAGGAATCTACCAGAAGAGAGCCACAGCACTTCAGTAGTTCAAGTTTGCCATTGAATCACTTGAAAAAATTTCTGGCATATAAATTGTGAAGTAATTAATATATTAAGAATATTACTTACTTTGCTTCATTTTGTGCAAGAGTACAAGAGATATAATCAGGCATGTTGTCACTAGTATCAAAACAACTGCAAGAACAATTGCTGGTGTGAGCAGACTGTTGGACTTCCAACTTTCAGTTGCACATGCAGTGGTAGGCTCAGTTGTAGTGGTGGTGGTAGTGGTGGTGTCAACTATGTCTGGATAAGTCAATATAATTCATTCAAAACATTATAAAATTGGATAGGCCTGATGAAAAAATAAAGACAGAAAACTTTAACATTTAGCTTATTGTAAACTCCCAAGTAAAGTGTGTTTATCATTTTAAAACACTGATGCTATTTGCGCATGTGTTAATTGCTTGCTTTATCATAAAGTAAACCATATCTTTTTATATATCTGAAGTGAAATATAAACTTTCATATAATGAATAGACTAAGCAAAACTATTCAATTAAAATATCATCGTTTAAAATCTATGACATCATAATTCATGGCTTCCTGAAGTCAGTGGCAGGTTATAGCTTTTGTAAAATTGATCTGCAATACTCAGAATGTGGAAATGTACATTGTTCATTCACAAGGCTTATTATCAAATTTAATTTTAGTATGATAAAGTCCTGATATAATGAGACTGGTGATAAAAAACTAGTAAACTAGTTAGGGGATTAGAATACTGTCACTGTGGGACAAGTAAAGGTTTATGAGTTAGATGACAGACAGAGGGATAATGATCCTGCAGTCAGAAGTGAAAATTCTTATACTGGGAAATACCGGAAACTCAGAATAGAAGTTCTCCCACAGCTGGTGTAGTGCAAGATAATGACTCCCCAATATTTTTGGAAACAGAAGATAAAATATCATAAAGGGAGCTACAATTTCATCTCCTTCGTCAAGATTTTGAATTGCTCCCCAACTTAATGGTCATATTCTGTAGGGGGTTAACTTGAAGCAAAGTCCATACCTTATATTAGTTTACCTATTATGTATTTATATTGAGTTTCATGATTGCACAATTAAACTGAAATTACTGTTGTATCAAATCTCACACAGAAATATGCTTTTGACTGAGCTTTCATAATGCACTATTCACGCCATACATCTATTCCCTCCATTCAGTGTGTTTAATTTAAATTTGCAAAACAAAAATGACAGGAAGAAACTGTATTAATCTATATCAGCAGATAATGTTTGACGAATTGGTGAACTTTTTATAAAGCTTAAATTGCAACTTCAGAAATATTAGAAATTTCAGTTTTCACTTTGCAAGCTGTCAGAGAAGAGGGAAGAGAAGAGTAGAATAGAATCTTTCCTTGACATTAGTGACTGGCATGTGTATTTTGATTCTCAGACAATGGCCAGATGTTTCATTTAATTAAGTAGTTTTACCTCTGTTCAACTTCCATATAGTGCAGTTATTTGCGACATCAGTATAGCAATCCCATCACAATCCCCTTCTCTTGGGTTAATAACTTACTTCTTTCACAAATAAAACATGAAGGCGTGCTGCAGTCAGTCTGGACCCATTTCCAACCCATCAGAACACACTGGCTGGTATCTTCATTGTTATCAAAATTACGGTAAGTATATGTTTCACCAGAGGCCCATGCGTTGTCCCTTAGTCCAATCATACACTGTTGCCTAAAACATCATGGACGTCATTTCATATACAGTGTTATAGTACTATTTTATAGCATTTAAACATAATACTTAGTCCGTTTTTTTATCCACCGGATGCCATTTATGAGCTATATACAAGGATGTATGGAGGGGGATATATATTTTTGGTATACAACAGCGCCTCTCTACCCTAGATCATTAGCACCAACAATTGTCAATTTTCATTAATATCTGACAAACTAGATGACCTACACATAGGTGATATATGTCACTAGAAAGGTCTAATTTCAGCTTTTCTTCTCGTTTTTGTTCTATAAAAGCCTATGCATCAATGGAAGAGAAATTACAAGTTAACTAGTTAGAGGGTTTATATTCACGGGTACCTCTATAGTATCCAATCTAATCTAATTTACTGCTTTGCAGGCACAATATCTTCCCCACAAAGGACAACTCAGTATCTAGCACAGTAACAAAAATCATTAGTAGTAAGGAGAGTCGAGGGATGTTCAAGGTCATTGATCTGGAGTTGTGGGTGTGACCAAGAGAGAAGGAAACTAAGTTGGGAAACTGGAATTGAAGAAATGGGTTTTGAGGTATTTGCTGAAAGATGAAACAGTGGGACTGTTTTTTATTTGACTGAAATGATAGATTTATGAACTCTATGGTTGAATGTAGGGGTATGAAGGAACTTGAGTTTCTCGCCTTGTATTTCTGGAAGAGGTGTAGGTTTGAATTAATTTTCTTAGGTAAACTGGTTGACCTTGTTTGAGAATTTTGTATGTAATAAGGTCTATTTTGAATTGTACCTGTAACTGAATGGGAGCCAATGGAGTCTTTTCAGTTGAGGGGTAAAGTGAGAGAATTTAGAGGACCGAGTGACAACCCTGGAGGTTCAGCTTTGGACTTAATTCAAAATCAGTGAGTCTTAAGAACAGACAATTGAAATAGTCCAATCTGCTGCTAACCAAAGCATCTGCTAAAAGAACTGATGTTTTAAGGTCTAGAATTGGACGAATTCTGTAGAGGTCTTCCACATGAACTCTTGTGGACTTTATGACCTGTGACACATGGTGTGAGAAAGTGAGATTGGAATCAAACACCACTCTGACATTCTGAACACTTTGTGCTGGTGAGACCTGATTACCAAGAATATTGATTAGAAACTGAGGAAGGAGTTGTTTATGGTTGTTTTTGGAGCCTGTCAGAATAAAGTCAGTTTGTCAGGGTTCAGTTTTAATTTATTTGTAAACATGAAATTTTGAATGCTGTTTAGACAGTTCTCTAACTTTTGTATAGAGTGAAAGAAATTTGCTGGTGAGAGTGTTATGTATAGCTGGGTGTTATCGGTGTAGAGCTGGTAGTTAATAGTACTGTGAGAGTGAATGATTGAACTGATTGGGTCAGTGCAGAGAGAAAAAGAATTGGACCAAGGATTGAGCCCTGGAGGAACCCATACTGGAGGGCAGCAGGATTTGAGAGTGTGCTACCTACCTTGACAGAGTATGTTCTTCCTGACAAGTATGATTTGAACCAGCCCAGTGCTAGTTTACATAGTGAACATTAAGTCTGCCCAGGAGAATGGTGTGATCAATGATATCAAATGAGGCAGAGTGATCCAGAAAGGTAAGGGCTGTGACAGACACTTTGGCCATATTGAGAAAAATATTGTTGTGAATATTAAAGAGGGCACTTTCAGTAGATTGGTGTTTTCTATAAGTTGATTGGAAGGCAGTTATAAGGCTGGTTTAATCAAGGTGTGTTTATAGCAGAACTGCTACTACCCTTTCAAGTATCTTTGAAATAAATTTTAGATTAGAGACAGGCCTATATTTTTTGAAAACTTCTTTGTCTAAGGATGATATTTTTGAGGATTGAGGTGACATGGGGCTGCTTGAAAAAAAATTAGGATACTTATCTTGTTCAAGAGAGGCGCTAATTATTGGGGTGATGTGTTGAGAATTCAGGGAAGTAGGCAAAGTTGAGCATATTTTTTTCAATTTTTCCACAAAATCTGTTAGCCAAAAGCTGATGGGGATTTATCAATGACAGCATCTTGGCTGGTAGTCTGTGAAACACAACCAAGGATTTTGTCATAATTTTTGTGGGTTGTAGTGATTATTCCGAATTTTTGCTTTAAGGATCTCAGATTGACCTACATACAGATTTTATTTTACTGGTGGACTTTCTGCATGTATTGGGATCTATTGAAGGTAGATTTATTTCTGCACCAAATGCATTCAAACAAACGCTTGGTCTCCTTTGCTGCAATTACAGTATCGTTAACCCATCCTGGGATGTACTTTGCCTTGGTGTGTTTGGAGTGAGGTGGTGCATGTTTGTCAATATGAGTGGACAATGTAGTGTGATATTGTCTATACAGAGTATCAGCTTCCTTGGACAGATTATTAATTAGTTCAGAAGCAAGGAGATCTGATTTCAATTTCACTTTATCAATTTAATGGTATTTACGCAAGGTAACAGTAGCATTAGTTTGGGATCTGCGAGTTGAGAGATTTAGGTTGAAACTAATTGAAAAATGGTCAGAAAAAGCATTAGTGGTATGGACATTAGAAATATTATCGTTATTGGATTCGGTTAAAAGCAGGTCAAGAGTATGTCCATGCATATGAGTCGGAAAGTAAACTTTCTGAATTAAATCAAATGAGTCAATCAATGAGTTTTTGAAAGGTTTTTGAATTTGAACATGTGTTTTCCAAGGGGAAAATTGAAATCACTGATGATCTCGAGATTTTCAGTGGTGTGGTGAATATCCACCAAAAGTGACTGAAACTGTTCAAAAAAGGTTGAAGTTCTGGAGGATGGTGGTCTGTATATATTCACAAAATAAAAAGATTCTTTGTGTAGGGATATATTGAGAACATTTTCAAAGGCGGTGCAGGTCTTTGTAGGAACAATGGAAGGATCCAATCTATCTTTGATGAAAAAGCCCAATCCTCCACAACAACACGGACCTTGTGTGGCTGTTGATAAAGATTGTAAACTGGTGGAGTGATTTTGGATAAATTGGCACTTTTAGTGTTGGGTCTAATCCAAGTCTCTAAATGGTGAAGAGATCAGTGTCATTGTCAGAAATAAATTTTGCAATGGCAGGATATTTATTGTGTATTGACATAATATTTGCAAAGGTGACCTTTGGACACTAGATTGGTCATGGGTTTGGGTTGATGTCACCAACAAGCAGGAGTAGGATAAAAAGGCAAAAAGGTGGTAGAGCTGGTGGAATTGATATTGAGGATTTGATGATGAAATGTAGACAGGAGATAGTATGTGACAGCTTTTTTCACATTCTGTCTTTAAACATGCATTTATTTATCGAAGAAATCATACAAAATGGTAGATAATAAAAGTAAAACATCCCACATGTGACATATACAGAAAATAATATATCACTCATAAGCATTAACAATATAATACTCATGCTTACACACTTGTATAATATTGTCATCTGCATTTATGATATATTTTCCTGTACATGTCATTCAGGAAGTTTTCCTATTATATTGGATTATCAATATTTAAAGAAGGCACGTGTATTGTATTGTTACTTGATAAAAGTACTACATATAATTAAATATTACAATTTGGCGAAAACTGAAAATATTTTATTTTACTATTTCACTAGTTTAGAATTCTGACAATGGTCATTTAATATTCAAAGCCTTAAACAGTAAAATTCAAGTCCTGTCAGAGTAGAGTTCATATCCTGACCCAATTCCTGAGATAATCTATGTTCTTTTACAATGACTTGGTTGACAATATTGTTTAATATTGTCAATAATGCATTATTAATGTATGGATGATCCCAGCACATTGACAGCAGGGATAAACTAGAAATATAGGTATCTTGATTGAACTATTAAGCAGTTGATCTAATTGACTCTAAATCAAAAGACACACCAAGGTCGAACGACATTTCTAACAAATCAAGCACGACAAAACAGTAGACAGATCTTTGATGATAGATCAGCCAAAAGGACTGAGACCACTTCATCGATCTTGATGAATCCGAACAAATCAAAGTGTTCCTTTTCAAAAAGTCGCAACTTAATCTGAATCATTAGGATCTTGTTTTACAACAACATGGATCAGAACCAACTGTCAACAGGTTGCCCTCTCTTACAACATGCTGGAGGACCATTTTGCTATGGACCCACAGGATCCACAGCCCCCCACCCATCCTTGAAGCCAAACATGGGGACGCCTTGTAAGTGTAAAGATGATGCAAGCACATTGTAACCAGGGATACACTATAAAACCTGACAAATGTACCTTGATTGACCTGTTATGCAGTTGTCTTATTAGGTTAAACACATACCTAGGTCAAGTTATAAACCTTACAATACAAGCACACCATTACAACTAAAGTAGCTTGTAATAAAGAGCAGCCAATTGATTGAGACACGGCCTTCTCAAGGCTACATGTAGACTGAATATAGGAACAACACAATGTGTTGTATGTCAAAAAATATAGCAAGCAGAATCAAACACTAGAATGATGTTTTTATCAAATATCGAAACCCCAAGGTGTTTTATTCTGTTACTCCTTCTGATATACCGGAGGATATGTTTTTGGCCAAACGTAATGCAGACCTACAGGATCCATAGGGGGATTAATAAGCACAGTAACAAGTTACTCAGTGCTGCTTTTGTAATGTTTGTGGGATAGCCACTACTTTGGATATAACCTATGAGTACATTTTTGTTTGGTGACGGCTTTTAATAAATACTGAATGTTATATAAACAAATTCTACCTACATTTAAATATCAGATAACCGAAATAACACTAGCTTAAAAATAGTTTACCATATTTTGCATAAAAGACTTTTAAAATAGGCCTTTTCTCCTGTATTTGCTTCTGCCTCGTCAAGCTTACTTGAAGCTTCCCTTACATCCCATTGTACGTGTATACACATGTAAGTGTGCTGCAAATATTGGTGTATTTTCCCAGACTGTGACAGCCACAGGCCACACAATGGGTTAATATGGAATCAAGGTGCACATGAGTGTCTAATATGGCACATATAAACCCTGCAAATGAATGGTGAGATCTTGCAACACTTGGAAGAGGAATGTACATACAAGTCTCTTGTAAGCTATCTTTGAGACATATATGTGTTTAAAGGAATGATATGTGCACTCAGAGAAAATGTGCATGCCAATTTTCATTGTGGGGTCTGTTCGACCTTGAAATTCTGTCATCAAACCACAAGTGAAGCTTAAGTGCCGCTTGCAAATCAGCCGATTTTTCTCTGTAACCAGGACGTATGTGTATGTACGATGGAATGTAAGGGAGGCTTTAGACAAAGTCTAAAGACCTACTTGCTCAACAGAGCTAATTGATTTGCTGGGTCATTTGATGTCTCTTTTGTTAATAATCACTCACTTTTATACAACAGTATGATCTCTGGATTTTGGTTTTGTTCAATGATACTTACAAGCAGCTAACATACTGAACACAATAAATAAACTTCCACATTATATTGGAAGTTATATCAGCAATGTAAAACGTTGTGTGCCTTATCAACCTGTGGGATTAAGCTCATATTGATATTTATACTGTTTTACTGTTAGAATGTACTTATAGGAAGCTTGAAAAGCAAAACATAATTAATATTTCATAAAATATGTCTACAGACTAACTGAAATTAAGACTAAAATACTGTTATCACAACTATATATATTTTATTACACATTAACATTTCGTCCATGTCAGTTATTTAAAAGAAGACTTTCACATAAAGTAAGCTTAGAACTTTTAAAACTAATAGTAAAAGAGAAAAACAACTTTAGTGTGTTTATCCATAACTTGTGTTTATTTTATGTAGTCTAATCCGATTTTTATTATCCCCCCCCCCAAGCTGAAAATGTCCTATATAGGGGGACACACAGAGTGGGATATATATTTTGTTCACAGTAGCGCCTTCTTACCATGGATAATAATTATTGTCAACAAGTGGTGGTGTTTTCATTAATATTTTGGAAACTATGTAACATATAAATATGCTGTATATGTATCATTAGAAAAGAATATTTACAGAGCTTCTGTTAGTTTTAATGCATGAAAGTCCATACAGAAATAGTGAAGAAATTGCAAGTTAAAATTGACATGTTTATATTCAATAGTCCTCCTAAACAAAACACAGTCTAGTTTGTCATTGTTGTTGAAATATGGATGGATTATGTATTTTTCTCATAATTCATACAAAATGGTGGATAATAAAAGAAAAACATTATGTATACATTAGACATACACAGAAAAAAATCACTTATGAAGCTTAACAGTATAATACTCATGCTTCACAGTGGTACAAATATTGTTATCTTCATTCATGATATTTTTCTGTAAACATAATTTGGGAAGTTTTCTTATTTTATTGTAGTGTCACAGGTCTACTTTGTAATTCTCCCTATGTAGCTATTTATTTGGATAATGTGGTTTGAACTTTTGCCAGTTATAATATATCTGTAAATGTTTGTTGTTTAATTGTAAATGTTTAAATTTATGTATTTTACTTTTAGTTATAACTTGGAATGATGTCTTGAGTTACTATGGCACACTGAACAAATGTTGTTTACCTTGGCTTATGTGAACATACTGAAGTTTCTTTGTTTTCCTCTTACAACTTTAACGAAGCTATATTGGTTGACCATAACATGTGGTATGATTATGAGTGTGCTTGGAATCAGTACTCCTTTGGTGTTTACACAAAATTGTTATTCACATTTTAAAAAATTATATGAGTGGTAGAGTTATGTTACTCCTTCAAACGTCTTAGCGGGTAGGCTCTGCATAAATAATCATGTTGCCAACTTTTGGATAATCCAATCCCAGAAAAGGTGTTCAAAGGTTCAGAGCTCCAAACCTGAGCATAGTCTCAAGTTATACTGTTTCCTTACATTAATTCTGGTGTCCAAATTCTTTTATGAAAATGAACAAAACTAATATATGTTTCCTTATGCTGTGGGGGTATGACTACTTGGGAGTCATTCTCTTCAGTTCTGGTACCAGTCTGAAATGCTGCATTGTGGGATGTTATGCTCCAGTAATTTTTGCTATAAAAGTTAAGGTTAATTGAAAATTTGGTGCCACACTCTTTGGATTTGAAGAGTACACAACGATTGATTTTATTTATGTGTATTGCTCAGTTTCATTATGCCAAAAGTATTTTACTGTGATAAATGTACGTCATAGCATACACGTCCGGTGGGCAAAAGGTGCCAAGTGGCAGGTGAGTCCCTGGTTTCTGATGTGGAGGTCGATGCACCCCCTTCTCCTTCAGTGTCCAGCCTAAGTTTGGTGTCTGACCAAATCTTGCTAAGACTACAACAGGTGGGGGGGACAAGATGGATATGATGGACAGGAGGGTGCAACAGACTGAAACAGCTCTGGATCAGGGGAACTCACAGGCAAGTAGCGTTGTTAATCCTGCTAAAAATTTCACCAGTTAAAAATCCAGTACAGGCGTCAGGACAGGACACAGTTACAGAGAGTGTGGTCCCCTCTTTGGGTTATCTTAGAGGAAATGAATCTCTACAGACAGAAGTCGATAAACGTTAGGCTGAGTTTGAGAAACTCAATGTAACTGCTGCTCAAGGTAGATTAAAATCACAAAGAGGCGGTCCCGGTGGTTTTTCTGTTAAGCAAATGGTGGATTGGCCTGAAAATTTCATCCTTACTGACAGTAGAAAGACAAGACCAACATACGATGATTTGGCCATCACCCAGTGGGTGTCCGGGTTTGTCTGCTGTATTCAGGAGGAGAAGTCAACTTTTCCTGGGAGGCAGCCAAGGCACTGCATGCTATTGTTTTAACTAATATAGAGGCGGACCAGCTAAAATGAACAGATACTTACAAACTTGACAGAATTCGTAGGGCACATTCCCAAAGGCATGTGAATGCTGGTCAAGTTACAAATCCCAGAGTTTCTTTGTTGAAAAATTTAAAAAATAGTAATTCCAAGAATCTAGTAATTTGTAGGTATTTTTAAGAAGGCTCAAAGTTTGCTACCCACCATAGAACTGCTGGGCAATATTTTAGACATGTTTGTGAATCATGTGATGGTCCACATGTTACACGTTTGTGCACTCAAAAAAATACCTAATAAAACTAGGTAACCACTGCAGTAATGCAGTGGTAAGTTATCATGGAAAAAAGTATTTTCTGATCGATTTGTCTATAAAACCGGATTTGTAAATACAGAATTGTTTGATGTAAAGTATGTAGCTAGATTGTTATCTGTTTGTGAACAAGTAAAACCGGCATTTTCTTATTCAGCAGTACTGAAAGGTAAAAGTGTTGTTGCTAACCAGGTTAATGTACACTCTTCTGTGGATAGGTCGGATAATAGAGTCCAGCAGCAAAAGGTACAAGGTAGCACAAAGATTGTACAGTATGGTAAAAACAGGCAACATAATAAAGCTGTCAAGGACAGTACTGATTCCAATTTACAACAAGGTGTGTCACACATGGGTAGAGACATGTGTTCATATGTGAAAAACAAGTTGAAATATGGTTCACTATTGAATGAGAGTTGATAGTGACGTAAAACCCTCAATAAATAAATGAATGACATAGGCCTCATGACATACAAAATCCTCAACCAAGGTCAGCCTGTTTACCTAAGAGAACTAATCCACCCCTACACCTCCTTTAGAAATACTAGACGAAGTACCCCTAAACTCAAGTTCCTTCATACCCCCACTTTTGACCGTAGAGTTCATAAATCAATTAAACACTTCTCAAATTCTTTTGGTCACTATGCCCCAGTTCTTTGGAACTCTCTCCCCTTCCAAATAAGAAACAGTCCCTCTGTCGCATCTTTCAGAAAACACCTCAAAACCCACCTTTTCAACTCTAGCTTGCCAACTTAGTCTCCTTCCCTCTCGGTCCAACCCACAAACCTGGTACACTGACTTTGAACGCCCCTCGACTCTCCTTATAAGACATGATTTTTGTTAACTAGCACACTGTGTTCCCCTTAGTGGGGAAGATATTGTGCCTGCAAAGCAGTAGATTAGATTAGATTAGTTGTGTTGACAAGTTTGTACACAAGAACCAGTTTCATCCATTATTTGCATGTGATATTGAAAGCAATATGGAAAGTAAATGTCAAAATGAGGACAGTACATGTGCAAGTAAAGAAAGTCAAACAGGAGTTTTGCCAATAGTTCTATCTGTGAAAGATGGAAACAAGAGTGTCAAAGGTAAGAAATCTAAGTCTTTTAAATTCAGCAATTCTTGTGATAAGTTGGAGTCTTTGGAGAGTGCAAAATCCGCTGGTAGTAGCTCACTAGGCGTCTCTCTGGTTTCAGAGGTGACTAATACCGTACAAGGTGATCAGTTAACAGAGAATACCGGCAGCAATCCCTCAGGTAGTGTAAAATCCGCTGATAGTAGTTTACTGCACATTTCAAACACAAAAGTGCTTGACACGGTGGAGCAGAAAGAGATTGTTAATGAAGTGTTAGTGACAATGTTCATAAAGTAGGAGATACCATTAAAGATAAATACGCTTTGGAGTTACAAACTACATTGAAAAAAAGATTAAACACTGCGAGACAAGCTCCTAAGAATAAATTATGCATAACTCAAAATATACCATTATTTGGTTTCATACACATTTATGGGCTAAAAAGCCAGGTGTTTGATGCATACCATAATACAGAATGCAACTGCATAAAAAGTTAAGGGAGGATGGTAGGCATAATTTCAGGGGCTTGCAGGTACCGGTCCCTTCAAAACTAAATCCGGAAGTATGGGCTCAGTATTTGCAGAAGTATTGTGACTGGCAGTTGCCTTTACTCATTAAGTTCAGATTTCCGTTAGATTTTGATAGAGAGTGTGTAATCACTTCTCAGCATATCGATCATAAGAGTGCTGCAGAGCATCCGGATCATGTTAGTGGTTACTTGAAGGAATAGCTACAGGACCAGGTGATATTGGGCCCTTTCAAACAGCCTCCCATTTACCACCTATACACTAGTCCTTTTATGACTTGGGATAAGCCTAATTCGGTCCATAGGAGAGTTATCATAGACTTGAGTTGGCCTTTAGGTGAGTCAGTTAATGCAGGTGTCCCTACTGATAAATACTTAGGTACGGAATTCATCTTAACTTATCCTTCAGTAGTCAGTAGATGATATTACTCAAGAGGTACTTCGATTGGGTAAGGGTTGCAAAATTGTTAAAACAGATATCAACAGAGCATTCAGACATGTTCCCATTGATCCTGGTGATCTAGATTTATTAGGCTTACACTGGAAAGACTACTTTATCGATTGTTCAGTACCTTTTGCATTTAAGCACGGACCTTCCATCTTTCAGAGAATTTATGACACAGTATGCTTCATTATCAGGCAGGGGGGTTACGATATCTTTAACTATATTGATGATTTTTTGTGTGCGTCCCTTCCATCTAAAATTAATGCCACTTTTGTTAGATTACAGGGATTGTTGCAGGAACTGGGTTTAACAGTCAGTGCCAAGAAGCTGGTGGCCCCTGGTACTCAAGTCACTTGCCTGGGCATTGTTGTAGATACCGTGGCCCTTTCCATCTCCCTACCGTCAGATAAGTTGCTTGCAGTCAAAAACACTTGTTTGTAATGGACTGATAAAAATATCTGTACGAAAAAAGAGTTGCAATCATTGTTGGGCTTATTATTGTATCTTGCCAAGTGTATTAAGTATGCCAGGTATTTCTTGAATAGAATGCTTATTTTGCAATGAGAAAATAGTAATAATAAGCATATTTTGATTTGAGGTGGTTTAATGCCCCTTTACCTGTTTAATGCCCCTTGTAAGTCTGTGCCCTTCAGGATTAGGAGCTATTTTTGATAATCAGGTGCATACCCTCCCCTTGCCAAGTGGTTGGAAGGACTTGAATATATAGATTATACTGAACTTATCAATATCCTGGTGGCTTTGAAAGTTTGGCATATCCAATGGTCTGGGTTATCCATTATGATTAGGTGTGATAATGTGGCAGTGGTCTCAGTTCTTACAACAGGTAAGACCAGAGTCCCCACTATGGTAAAATATGTTAGAAATATCTTCTTGTTCATATTGCAGGTCCCCGGAACCCAGTGGCTGATCTTCTGACTAGGTGGCATCTGACCAGTAATACTTTTAAAATATTGCAGGAATTAGTGGATCCAGTGTCGTGGGTGAATGTCTCTGCAGAATTGTTGCAGGTTGATGAATCTATTTAACTATATTTTTAGGTTCTCACCCATTGGATCAACACCTGACTTGCCTGGCAACATATAGACTTTCTACTGTATTTGCTGACTCCACCAAGAGAGCCTACACCACTATGTTTAGGACCTTCGTGGCCTCTGTGGTCTTTATGTCATGGGATGTACATCAGGTGACTGCAATACAGTTACTTTGCATTCTTGAGTGTCTGCAGTTTAATGGTGTTAGGTGTTCTCAATTGTCAAATTATTTGTCAGCCATTTAGACAACATTGCTTACTTTTAGTCTAGATGTAGCTGGTTTTGCTGATGTTCGTCTGAAATATTATCAAAAAGCTGTTCAAATGCATGCTCCTTTGAAAGCTAATTTGAAAAATAGTCATTGACATTCCATTGTTGAAATTAATTATACACCAGTGTGATTACACTTACATGGGTTCGAGACATTGTACCTTCTCAATTTTTATTCTTTCTTAAGATTGTCTAACATAGTCCCTCATGCGGTAGACCAGTATTCCCCTTTGAATCATTTGGCTAGAAGTGATGCATTTTTTCGTTCATGTAAAGCTGTAATCTTGGTAAAATGGTCTAAAACCATGCAAAACAATGATCAAGTGAAGCTTATTACTGTTCCAAAAATTTCAAATTCTAGCTTGTGCCCAGTATCAGCTTTAAGTAACCTATTATTGCTAACACCTAAAGGTTTGAATCTCCCGTTATTTCAGATTAAAGAGGCTCAAGAGTGGGTCCCCTTACCTGACAGTCGAGTCAGAAGGCATTTTGGTATCATATTGTCTAGACTTTACTTGAAAAACACTGGTTATACCCCACACGCTTTCGCATGTTCAGGTGCCATGTTTGCTTTCAATAATGAAATTGCTCTGCAGAAGATTCAGAGACATGGTACCTGGACGTCGGATTGCGTCTGGAGGTATATCACTGATTCAGCTAATGCTGGGGAGTAGGTAGCAAACATGTTCAAGGATAAGCTTGCGCCTTCCTAACCTCTACCTTGGGGTTTGGGTGGAAAAGTAGTTGTGAAAATTTGAAAGTAAATTAATATTTATTAAAGCAAATTTGTTTCAGTAAATATTACAATTCATAAGGTAAACTTACCATAATACACCCTTTCATATTTTCTTCCAATTACACTTTGTAGTTTATAATTTAATTTCCCAGACAGCATTCCGCCGTTGGACCGACGTTGGCCCAATGTCAGCACATCCGTCTGTCCGACGTTTGGCTGCTGATGTTGGGCCAACAGCTTTTTGACCGTTGGGCCAACGTTGGCCCAACGTCGGCAAGCC
Organism: Sabellastarte sp. h YS-2021; assembly: GCA_964017235.1. Lineage (NCBI taxonomy): Eukaryota > Metazoa > Annelida > Polychaeta > Sabellida > Sabellidae > Sabellastarte > Sabellastarte sp. h YS-2021. The sequence continues at coordinate 119,188,646 of OZ024933.1, read as the reverse complement.
ACCGGTAAAAATTATATTCTATGTATAGCATCAGCCAATCAGATTATGTTCACAACTTTTTTAGTGTGAATTTATAATGAGAATATTATTTTTATGTCTAAAATTATTAAATGGTTAGGGCTTTTAGGCCCACTGAAATATGATTTTTAGACATACCATAATAAATAATTTCCCCAAATCCCCTATTATTGCTTGCTCCCATCTTGAATTCCAATGGCGGAATGCTATTTGGGTTCTTATCTCAAAATCATTCTTGTATCATTGTTCCTCAACATTCTAAATTGGGGCTAATGGTAAGGTGATCTTATCAATCAATAATTTTAAGTATTTGACTTAAATTGTCATGATTTGTAAATATGAAGTAAATTAGAGATCTTGTTATATGTATAAATAAAAGATTTAATCCTGCAATGCTGCCTTATCTTGTTGACTAAAGGTCATAGGTCAAATTCATACAACTGGTCACCGAGGAACTGTGGGGGTATGACTACTTGGGAGTCCTACGCTTCAGTTCTGGTACCAGTCTGAAATGCTGCATTGTGGTATGTTATGCTCCAGTATTTTTTGCTATAAAAGCTAAGGTTAATTGAAAATTTGGTGCCAATATTTACCCAACCCTTCCCAGCCCCCCACCCCCCCCCCCAAATTTTTTTTTGGTTGTCATACTTCCCAGTGTTATATTGTGTATTTTCAGGTGCAAGATCTCAAGTAAGGCAGAACTTCATGGTTGGAGCAAGGCCATTCTGCTGCTACCTGGGGCAAAGCTTGCTGTTAGAATTGGTTTTTCAGTGTGCTTAAGCATAAGATGCTTAAATGTAAGACAGTGATGGTCTCTTGTCTTTACTATATAATGGTCAGTAGTTAGCTTCAACGTTACTGGCTCCAAGTTTAGGGATGAGAGAGATTGGGGGCTGTATTGCTCAGCCCCTTAGGGCAACTTGGGGCCTTTGAGGAGAAGCAGAAGCAGTTAGGGCTAGTCCCTAATGTAAGGTTTCACATTGAGATTATTATATTGAATTGCTGTCAATGTTATTAAATTTGAAATATTGTTGTTAAAATACACTTATAAGGGACTTGCTCAACCATGTGGATTTTGTGAGGTTGTAATGTGAAGTATTGGATAAAATTGAGTAATACATGCTATATGGTATGTATGCATACTGTATCAACTGTAAAAGTAGTGTTTATAGCGTAAATTAGTATTTGTTTGAGATGTGGATCTGTAACTGTTATTAGTATATTTTGTAACGTTTAGTATTTTAACATGTGTGATTGTATACGTCATAGTACTGGAAACATTTTATTATACTGTCACATATATTTAAAAAGTATGGTCATTTTATATGACTGATGTTTATGTATCATTCAGGGCTTAATTGTACTTAGTATTATAAAGTTAAAGCCAAGCTGTACATGCCTTGTTGTTGTCATTTTAGTACATACGTCATATATCATGTAGCTCAGGCATCGTGCACGTTGTTTGGTAGTATCTGGTGGCATGTGTCCGTTAGGGAAGTACCATTTTGTAAATTATTACTATTCAACGCAATATCTTTAATTCAACTCCCTCCACGTCTCCCTTTTTATAGTTCTTAATCCACAATCACCTTTTTTTATTTATTACACCCCCTTTTGACAAAATTATTAGATAATAACACATAAAAATTGTCTAACTTATCGTGTGATCCCCTTTTATATCACATTCCCCGTTATCGAGGACCATCACTCTCACAATATACACCCACTATCCACACAATTCCCCAAATTTATGTTCAGTTTTACACTTAAAGCCCCCAACTTCTCAGAAATGTTTTTTCTCCATATCCTACTGGCAATCCAACCAGTCATTGCTGCATATTAGCACCACATTAACTAAAGCATTCAATGCCCTGATGTCAGTTCCTGTCCCTTCAAACCCCGCACCACCACTTTCTGCTTATATTTCACAATCAGGTCCTCAAAATGTATTCCACCAGCTCTGTCTACCTCCTGTCTCTTCATCCTACTCCTTCTTGCCGGTGATATTAACCCAAACTCAGGAACACCAAAGTGTCTGAATATCACCTATGCAAACATCAGATCAGTAAACAACAAACACCCGGTCATTGCAAAAATTTTTTCTGACAATGGCACTGATCTTTTTGCCATGTCAGAGACCTAGATAAGACCCGACATCACAAGCGCCAACTTATTGGAAATCATCCCACCAGGTTACAGTCTATATCAACAGCCATGAGTGACCTGCAGTGGTGGAGGACAGGGGTTTTTCGTTAAAGATGGGCTTGATGCATCTGTTGTTCCTACAAAGACCTGCTCCACCTTTGAAAACTTCCTCATCAAGATATCCCTGAACAAGGAATTTTTTACTTTCTGAATATATACAGACCACCTTTCCCAAGTACTCATACCTTTTTCGAACAGTTTCAGTCACTTTTAGAGGACATTCACCACACCACAGAAAATCTGGCTATCATCGACGATTTCAATCTTCACCTTGAAATAACATGTTTAAATTCAAAAACCTTTCACTCACTGATCAATTTATTTGACTTAATTTGAAAAGCTAATTTCCCAACTCATATTCAGAAACATACTCTCGATCAGGTTTTAACTAAATCCAACACTGACAATATTTCCAATGTCCATACCACCGATGCTTTTGCCAACCAGCTTTCAGTTAGTTTCACTCTAAATTTTTTTAACCCCTAGATCTCAGAATAATGCTACTGTTTCCTTTCGTAAATACCATAAAATCGACAAAGAGAAAATGAAAGCAGATCTCCTTGCTTCTGAATTGATCAATAATCCATCCAAAGAACCTGATACTCTCTACAAACAATATCATACCACCTTGTTGACCCTTATCGACAAACATGCTCCACTACACACTAAACACACCAAGGCAAAGTACATCCTGGGATGGGTCAACAAAACTGTTATTGCGGCAAAAGAGACCAAACGTTTGTTTGAACGCATTTCATGAAGAAATAAATCCACCTTCAATAGATCCCGGTACATGCAGAAAGTCCACCAATATAATAGAATCTGCATGCAGGCCAAATTTCAATTCCTCAAAGAGGAAATTCAGGACAATCACCTCAACCCACAAAAATTATGGCGTGTCTGGGCGATATATTACACAGACTTCCATCCAAGATCCTCCCATCAATAAAGGCCCCCTCAGCTTTTGACTGACAGGTTTGTGGACTTCTTTACAGAAAAAAAATGAAAAAAATACGCTCAACATTCTCTGCTTCTGTCAATTTGTAACACATCATCCCTGACTCGCCTCCCCTATGTTCTCCACTTTTTTTACTGTAACAGAGGATCAAGTTACTAAAATTATTACTATTTCTCCTAGTAAATCATGTTAACTAGAGCTTTGGCCTACTTTCCTTGTTCCGGATTATCTGGATATTCTCATTACCCCCATCACCTCAATAATCAATGCTTCTCTTGAGTAGGGAAAGTGTCCAAACTTTTTCAAGCAGCCCCATGTTAACCCTATCCTCAAAAAAGCATCCTTAGACAGGGAAGTTTTAAAAACTACAGGCCTGTCTCAAATTTAAACTTTACCTCAAAGATACTTGAAAGGGTAGTAGCCGTCCAGCTACAAACTCATCTTGATGAAGCTGGTCTATGACTACCTTCCAATCAGCTTATAGAAAACACCATTCTACTGAAAGTGCCCTCCTTAATATTCAAAACAATATTCTTCTTAACATGGCCAAAGGGTCTGTCACAGCCCTTACCCTTCTGGATCTATCTGCCGCTTTCGATACCATTGACCACACCATTCTCCTGGACAGACTCAATGTATATTATGGAATCAGTGAGGTAGCACTTGGCTGGTTCAAATCATACTTGTCGGGAAGGACACACTTGGTCAAGGTAGGTAGTACACTCTCGCATCCCGCTGCACTCCAATTCTGTTCTTTCTCTATACTTACCCAATTGGCTCAATTATTCATTGCCACAGTAGCATCAACTACCACTTCTACACCGATGACACCCAGTTATACATAGCACTTTCACCAGAAAATTTCTCTCACTCCATGCAAAAACTAAAGAACTGCCTAAATGATATTCAAAATTTCATGTTTGCAAATAAATTAAAACTTAACCCAGGCAATACCAAGTTCATTCTCATAGGCTCCCAAAAATCGTAAACAACTCCTCCCTCACTTCCCTATCAATATTCTAGGAAATCAGGTCTCACCAGCACAAGGTGTCAGGAACCTCGGAGTGGTGTTTGACTCTACCTTCAATTTCTCAAACCACGTGTCACAGGTCATTAAGTCCACTAGAGTACATGCAAGAGACCTCTACAGAATTTGTCCCTTTCTAGACCTGAATACATAAGTGCTGTTAGCGAATGCTTTGTTGAGCAGCAGGTTGGATTACTGCAATTCACTCTTCGTATCGCTCACTGATTTTGAGTTAAGGAGATTGTAGCTAGTCCAAAACTCACTCTGCAGGGTTGTCACCCGTTCCTCTAAATTCTCTCACATTACCCCTCAACTAAAAAAACTCCACTGACTACAAGTCAGATACAGGGTACAATTTAATATTGGTCTTATTACATCTAAAATTCTCAACCAGGGTCAACCAGTTTACCTAAGATAATTAATCCACCCCTACACCTCTTCCAGAAATACAAGGCGAAGTACCCCCAAAATCAAGTTCCTTCAAACCCCCACTTTTGATCGCAGAGTTCACAAATCCATTAAGCACTTTTCTAATTCCTTCAGTCACTATGCCCCTGCCCTTTGGAACTCTTTTCCTTTCCATGTAAGAAATAGTCCCTCCATTGCATCTTTTAGGAAGCACCTCAAAACTCATCTCTTCAGCTCTAGCTTCCCAACTTAGTTTTTCTTCCCTTCCGGTCACACCCACAATCCTGGATTACTGACCTTGAACACCCCTCGACTCCCCTATGGAAATGATTTTGCTTAATTAGTGCACTGAGTTACCCTTTGTGGGGAAGATATTGTGCTTGCAAAGCAGTAGATTAGATTAGATTAGAGTATCTATTAGAGCCATACTTAGTATACTCATAGTATCAGTATACACTTACAATGGTGTATGCTTTTGTAGGCTGGTGGTGCTTTGGCCTGTAGTACAGGCTTATGGTGTTTAATTGGTCATTTAGTTGTGATACAAGTGTAATTTATCGTTTTTAGTTGCCATTTGCACATGTAACTTACTTATGCAAATACATAATATAGAGTTAATGCTATTATTTGTACAGCAATGCTGGTTGATATTAGTGATCTTATAACGTAGGACTTTAAACAATGTTGCTACTATTAGTTCACGTTGGTTTACTGTAATTATTCCCGAGGTAACTGCATAGCTAGTATATGCAGGGCAGGGTGGAAAAGTAGTTTTAAAAATTTGAATTTAAATTAATATTTATTAAAGTAAATATGTTTCAGTAAATATTACAATTCATAAGGTACCATAATGCACCCTTTCATATTTTCTTCCAATTACACTTTATAGTTTATGATTTAATTTGTTATCTCAACCACATTGTTGTATCATTGTTCCTCAACATTCTAAATTGGGGCTAATGGTAAAGTGTACTTATCAAGCAATAATTTTAAGTATTTGACTCAAATGGTCATGATTTGTAAATATGAAGTAAATTCGAGAATCTTGTTGACTAAAGCTCATAGGTCAAATTTATACAACTTCTGGTCACAATGGTACTAATACAAAATATGACCTACCCCAACTGACAGTCATTTACAAGAAACTGATGGATATCTTCACCATATACTGTAATTAAATCTCCTCCTTCCCTTTGACAAAAGCTCTGGGCAGAATAGAAATTCATTTCTGTTTCCATATTGACTCCAACTTGTGCCGAAGATATCATGTACTCTTTAATTGTGTAGCTGCACCATTCTGAAAAAATGAAAACAAACAAGAACAACCAGCAAAATGAGTTGCCATTCCACAAGTCACCAGCATTTTATTTTATAATCCATTATGTAAAGTTTTTTATGTATTTTGATTGATTTATTGTGCAAGTGTTAATGTGTAATTTGCTTTCATTTTTATCTTTTAATAGCCAAAACAGAGGCAGATACAGGTTTTTCTGAAAGGTGGGACATGACTTGTCTGGGGCACTAATATTTTGTACGCGGATATTTCATAACGGGCAATTTCGTACCAATTGCCAATTAAATGGAAAAAGACCCTAGTAGAAAAATCCTCTATAGACCCAAAGTAGAAAAATTCCCTAATTAAAAATCATTAAATGATAGATTATAATTAAAGAAATAAGACAACTTTTTAATATCGTATAAACAATCGATAACGCTGAACCATGTTTTAAAATACATAATTAATGTGCACTACATAACATACAGTAGACATAATATAATAACGGAAAGGTTGGGTGAAATTCAAAACTCATAATATGGGGAAATGTGCGCCATGAAAATCAAAGCTTAGATATTTGTGTATTTTTCAAACCCACTTCGGATTTTTATCTACTAGGGTTTTCTATTACTGTCGCTTTTCTGCAAGCTTTTTTCTATTTGTATTTTTTCTACTCTTGGTTGCCAGACACATGTTACTGTTATTTGTAACTGTTATCTTTTTATTAACAATTTTATGAACAGTACCTTTTACATGAAATAAACATGAAATGGGCTTTGCTACTGTAATTAACAGTTGTAGGACTGTAAAAAATTAAAGAACTATACATACATGTAGATCTTATAATCTGTACACAATAATAATTCTTTTGTCAACTATTTTTTTTAAATAACAGATACTTTCATAGTTTTTCGTTGAAAGAAGTTGGTAAAATTTAATGAAACTATTTCAGAATTTTTATTGTTTTTCAGTTTAATTTGCAAAAGGTACTGTTAGTAAAACTGATTATCAGTTAAAATCCTGATTAAAACATAGAGTGAACTACTAAATTATTAATTTTGGATAAAATAGAACTAAATGGGTTCCATTCTGTGAATTATATACCATTGTTAAATATACCATATTAAGTTGATTAGCTTTACAAATCAACTTATCAACAAGACATATAATCCTCTGTTTGAACATCAGACCTAACTTGGTACAAACACAAGGGAGTCTTATCCCCTTTGGGGTTGTTAGTTTTACAATGATACAGGTTTAATAGTTGTCACTTCAAACATGTATGTTAGTCTGGTGAGGAAATACAGAGACAGAGGGGTGGGGTATGGGGGCGTGGAGGATGAGAAAACCCCCAATGACAAAGGTTTCATACTCTGAAAGGGGAGTGTGCGTCCTCCATGCCCCCTAGATCTGCCTCTGCAAAATACAAGATACCATTACAATGGGTACATTCTAAATTATACCACTACACTTTGGCAGGCATCAGTTCTAGCACATATTACTGAATGGATTTCTCGGAGATAAAATTAATTTAAAGCAATGTTCAAAAATATAAAATGATTCAGTTGACCAGTGACAATATATTGAAATTTCCAATAACTGATGGTAATAATAATATATCACATGGATGTGAATTAATGAATGGGGTTAATTAGCCGTGAGGCTTTTAAAAAGAGTGAGATTATTGAAATGGTCAAGAAGTGTAGCAGAATAAATCAATGGAATACAATGCATTTATTCAAAGTGAAGGGGACAGCAAATTTATAGTATTGTGGCAACTATACATACAAATTTCACCACAATTTAAACATGTACAAATTTATAGCATCATAGCAAATAAGGGTATTTAAAACATGTAAATAACTAAAGGCATTTAAAGGTAAACATGAATTAATAGGATCACAACAATTAATAGACACTCATGCAAACCTAAAACATCACACTAGAAAAACAAGCACTATACACCATTAACCAAGCTTTTTCCCTTAAAATGTTAAACTAAAATACTAAACCTAAAAAGTCAGATAAATATAACCCATTCTAAATAATCACACACCGTATGGCTTAGAAAAATACTCAACTAGACTCTCAGGGTATTATCCCCAGCATTTTGAATGAACTATCCAACACGTGGTCATTATGGTTCATCAATCATGAAATAATCATTGGTCATAATTTGAGGCCTTCTAAATGTATAATTCTCAAAAAGTCATAACTCTTAGGATAGTCGGATTTTAAAAATTCAAAAAGCATCTTAATCAGATGAACATTTTGATATAAATCACGCTCCTGTTAAAGTATTAATAAAAAATCAAAAAAAAATATTCATGATTTATGTTAAGAGACTCATAATTTGCAATTTTCAAATGGCCCTAACTCTGTGATGGATAGTCGGATTTTAAAAATTCAAAAAGCGTCTTAATCCATGAGTCCCGGTGAACGATTGAATACTAACCATAACCGTATCAAATTTTAACCATACCAAAGCGTTTATTATGATAGAACATGTGACACCAATACCACACATGTTGCACATAAATCGCACATGTAACACATGTCAAACTGCATGTGTGACACAAAAGCGAACATGTGACACATAAAATTGTACATGTGATGCATGTTAAACTGCATAACTGCATGTAACACATAAAAAACACATGTGACACCTAAAATGGCACATGTAACACATAAATCCCACATGTAACACATGTCACACCGCACATGTGACTCCTAACACATGTAACACGTCTCACTGCACATGTAGCACATGTGTCACAGAAAATCGCACATGATACACAAAATTGCACATGTGACACATAAATCTCACATGTAACACATGTCACACCGTACATGTAACACATATGACATCGGATACTGCACATGTAACACATGTGACACATAAAATTGTCTCTGCAGACACGAAAAGGTTAAATCCTGTGAGAAAGAGGGGTATTCCAACCTAGAATCGAGACAAAAGGCCACAGAAGACTTATATTGGAAGTATAGAAAGGGTATTATGAGACGCTATGCTGATATTTTGACAAAGGCGCATCATTTGAAATGTAGTACAATTCATCAGGAAGTGATGGACAATTCCATACCTTAATGTATAAAAACATTATTCTTCAACGAAGCTCATCTTTGTTAAATGATATTATTGACAGTAAAGAATAAGACGACAATAGCATGCGGATGAGGAATCCGATTCCCATACAGTGGAAGAAAGCTCTGAAACGGATGGGGAATCCGATCTGCATGCAGAGTATGAAAACTCTGCAGAAGGATATGCAGCTCCTGCATAGAATCCTGGCAACAATGAACCGTGGTTGTGGTCCCGAGGCAATACCCTCGTTGTTAAGCAAATAATACCTTTTGGTTGTCAAAAAGAAGGGAGGACAAGGAAACCCTGTTAGAAATAAAAACTAGGATTTAAAAAGCATGTAATTTTATCAATGCAAATACGCAGCAGCACGTTTCTTAGTTATATAGGGTGTCAAATGTCCTATATCGGGTGTCGCATGTATTACGCGCGTGATACGTTCGGTGTCATATGTGTGATTTTATGCGTCACATGTATGATTTATGTGTCTTATGTGTAACATGTGTGGTATCACATGTGTTAGTCATATGTGCAATGTGTTAAGTGTGCACTGTGACATGTGTCACATGTCCGTTTTGTGTGTCACAAATGCAATTTTATGTGTCACATGTGCGATTTTGTGTCACATGTATGATTTATGTGTCACATGTGTCACATTTGCAGTGCCACATGTGTGGTGTTACATGTGTTATGTGGGGGCCCACAGTGGCAGAGTGGTAACACTCTCGCCTCCCACCTGTGAGGCCGGGGTTCGATCCTCGACATGGCCTCAAGTGGGAAAGCTGGTAGTTGCTTGCCGTTGGTCGGCAGTTTACAGTACAGAACCCTAACGAACTGTATGTACTGGTGTGCTGTGTTATATATGTTATGTGTGAGGTGTCAAATTTTTTATGTCACATGTGCAATTTTATGTGTCACATGTGCAATTTATTTTATGTGTTACAAGTGTGATCCATAGGTCAGATGTGCAATTTATGAGTCACATGTGTGATTTATTTCTCACATGTGCGATTTTATGTGTCACATGTGCGATTTTGTGCCAAATGTGCAGTGTGACATGTGTTACATGTGCAATTTTATGTGCAACATGTGTGGTATTGGGTGTCACAAGTGTTATACCATAATGAATTTCTTTGGTATGGTTAAAATTTGATTCACCATTGCTTATATATGGTTATGTTTGGTATATAAACATTCATCTGGATTCACAGCTTAAGACACTTTTGAATTTTTAAAATCGTTCATCCCTCGCAGAGATAGGGCCGTTTGAAACTTGCGAATTATGAGTCTCTTAACATAAATATTGAATATTTTTTCGATTTTTAATTAATGCTTTAACAGGAGCATGATTGGTTTCAAAACATTCGTCTGAACTCATTGCTTAAGAGACTTTTTGAATTATTAAAATCCGACTATCCTTCTCAGTGTTATGACCTTTTGAAAATTTAGAAGACCCAAAATCTGACCAACCACTCTTTCATGATTAATGAACCGTAATGACCATCTGTATCTGTAGGACAGTTCTTTCAAAATGCTGGGGGATAATATCCTGAGAGTCTAGTTGAGTATTTTTCTAAGCCGCACAATGTTTGATTACTTTGGATGGGTTATATTTATCTGGCTTTTTTAGGTTTAGTATTTTAGTTTAACATTTTAAGGGAAAAAAAGCTTGGTTAATGGTGTACAATAGTGCTTGTTTTTCTAGTGTGATGTTTATGTTTACATGAGTGTCTATTAGTTGTTGTGATTCTATTAATTTATGTTTACCTTTAAATGCCTTTAGTTATTTACATGTTTTAAATACCCTTATTTGTTATGATGCTATAAATTTGTACATGTTTAAATTGAAGTGACTCTATAAATTTGTATGTATAGTGGCTACAATGTTATAAATTTGCTGAATAAAGTTTGAATAAATGTATTGTATTCCATTGATTTATTCTGCTACCCTTCTTCACCATTTCAATGATCTCACTCTTTTAAAAAGCCTCACGGTTAAATAACCCCATTCATTAATTCCCCCCCTCCCACATCCTGTGATTGCCAGTTACTGTGACAGATGGTCTGTGGATTGGGTTTCTGGGATACTAAAGCAGTATTTCATGGCACCCCCCCGTGAGGCCTTAATATCACCCTTACTACTGCTGGCTATAACATTCCTCATTTTTGAGTAATGTTTTTTATATGCAATGAATTACCCACCGAGTGGTAATGCTGTTGTCTGAACAATCACTTCTGAGCTGACATTCAGTAAGTCTCCATCAATGCTACGTTCATAATTAAGGACTCTCATCCTGTAGCTCACTCCAGGTAGAAGGTATCGGATATATTCTTCACAAATTTGATGATCCAGTCGAAAGCAGCCGTCTGAATGCCATTCGGAAGATGAATCTACTTCTTTGTATTCTGCTACATATGCATCATCCATGTCAATTCCATTGCAGTCCAATGTAATTCTTAATTGGTAATTGTAACTGTATATGCTTATTGCATTGTCAAGTATTGATGTGTCTGAAAGAAAACACAATTACCTTAAATCAGATGCTCCAATGATTGATTCATCTTTATGTCGTATTTATTTATAAGTTTGTACACTAAGTAAAGCAGATTCTAACATACAATTTTACTAATTACACAAAACAGTACCCTACACACAAATACACACAATAATGTACATGCATACAAATGCAAGTTAAGAGTAAACAGTTACTGAGTGTAAACCTCCACCAAGACATTTATTTCATTATATTTGAACAAAGTACACCTATTGCCTCAAATAAACAGAAAGTTCATGATTTTACCCTTGTAACAATGTTTAGGTAGTTTCAATATATATATATATATATATATATATATATATATATATATATATATATATATATATATATATATATATATACAATCAACAATATTTTAAATACTTTTGCCTAACCCATACTTCAATCCTTGTCAGTAATGACAATATATATCAATATAAAAAAGCCTGAATTATACTCACCCAATGCACCAACTGTTATAATCACAAATAAAATCAAAAGACACATTTTACTCTGAATCATTTTATCGGAAAAGAAAGTTAATAGTTTAATAGTAGTCTGGCTCAAATATTTCGTTATTCGTACATGCATTCATTCTTCCCATTGTGGTGTTTAAAGCCAGATGTGTACATATAATCTATTTACAGACAGTATTTCTTGACTTCCCTCTTTTATTAGTTTAGTTATACATGATTTGTAGAGGACAATAGACCAATCATGAAGCTACAAAATCTAAAAAGATCCTTAACCGAAGTAACAGTTAGGTAACAGTGAGACATGTAAGATAACACTACAAAAACTTCTAAATTCTGCTTAGACACAACAGTAACAAGATATGCACTTTTGACTTCATAGACATAAAGCATTTATACAAAAGGCAAACAGGTAAACACCAGTTTTTGATATGAACCTAAATTTAGAAAAATTGATCAATGTGTTGTTGCATTATTTACCTTGTAATTTGTGTATAGATCATTATTTCACGGGGAAAAAATTACACAATGATTTCCATAAAAACATTAACAGAGTTCTGTAGGTGTTTCACAGTATATTATTATGAAACTCCTTAACTATAAAACTCTGTCTGGACTAGTGTAATTCTGTGCTCTACCACAAAAAAGACAAACATTAGTACTGATATCTTTCCCATACAAACTACACTGGCTCCCAATTCAGTACCATATACTGTTTAAACACAACCTCATAACCTACAAGGCAATATATTTTAGCAAACCCCCATATCAGTCCTAATTAATCCAATTAAGTGTAGTGACCTTACACAGGGTTTCCTCAACCAGATCAAATAAACACATGGGGGTGTGTAGTTTTGCAGTTGTATGAATACAACCATTAACCATCCTGAATGACGTTTATGCAATGTATATGCTGTACAAATTTATCCCAAATATATTGCAAAAGAAGATCTAATCTACGTAATCTAATGAAGTTTGTTACAGTGCTTAATATTCATCAATTGGCAGACTCTACTGAAGACAAACAAAGTAAATAATCATAAATCCAATAACAAACCAAGTCATTACAAAGAAGACACAGGATTGAGAGTTTTGCTATGACGGATAGGCTTTTGCAAACAGATAAGTTTTGAGCTTTTTCCTAAAGGCAGCAATAGATGCAGTGTGCATTATCCGAAAGGCCATTCCAAATCTCGGGAGCATCGAAAGTAAAACTATGGCCAAAGTGTTTGACTGACTTCGAGAGTGAGGAGTGGAAAGGAAGAACTGACGATCAGGGTGACTACACCCGGTGCTGTAAGAGCAACTGCTAAGAGAAAGGAATGGTCTAAAATAGCTAGCAGCACCACAAACTTAAATTTATAGAACCAATGTTGAAGTTTTAAACATACAGAGGTAATTGACAGTGGGATCACTCTAGGATAGGTCTAACATGAGCATACTTTCTATGATTTGTGAGTTAAGGGTATTCTGAATACTCTGCAGCTTGTGCTGATTGAAACATGACCAACCTCTAAACAGAACTTTATAAAAATCTAGATGACTACTAACCAAGCCATTTGCAGCAAGTAAGATGCCAACTAAGTCTATAAAGGTCACACATCTGAAGGAAGCAGGCTTTAGAAATCTTCATAAAATGTTCTGAAAAAGAAAAGTCAACATTGAACCACACATCTAGGTTTTTGACAATGTCAGCAGGATGGAAAAGACTTCTGTAACAATGGGATTCTTTGTTATCTGGCTTGACCCTTGATGGTTAATGGAGAAGCTCTTGCCTTCCATTGATCTTCGTACTTTGGGTGCTCATCTTATTGTATGTGGGGGTAAATGAGATTGTATAGCACGGCTCTGTTAAGAGCTTGGTAAGGCAATATTTTGCCTCTATTTCACCTCTAGGCGTTAGCCAATCAGTTTTAAGGTCAAATAGCAAATAGCCTCACCTCTATATTGGGGTCACTTTGAATCAGGCAGCCATACTGTTAAGAACTACAAAACATAAAAATTTTGACAAGGAACCAAGGAATTTTAGATTGTGATTTTATGTATAATTTATTTTATTATTTTTAATTAACATTTTGGTGTGCTACTATCATGTGGTGTCATTATGCCAGGCAATAAGAAAACACCCATTACCAACATAAAGAAAAGGACGACGGCATCAGCAAGGGCCAGATTGTCTACAAAAAGAGTAAGGAAAACTGCATCAAATGCTGATGGGTTGTGTGTTATTTGGTGGGTTTCTTTGGAGCTTAATTAATGTTAGTCTTCATTTAACAACAGACAACAAGATAGGTCTTGACACTACAAGCATTTATTCTAAACTCCCAGGATTTCACATAACAAAGTCTTATATATACATTGTATGTACAATATGTAATAGTTGGTACATTACAAATAGTGGAGCACACACATATATAACAGGTTGTACATACAGGATCAAGTTGGAGCTACTGTAAGTACTGCCTCCCAACCATCCGGAACATCCAATGAAGTCATTATTACACTTCTAGAAAAATTAGACGAATGCAATAAGGTTCTATCTAGTAGGATGGACAGAATGGAACAGAGGTCATCACTTAATTCTACACCTGTAATACCCCGGTCGCATAGCCACAAAACGAACCATTCTGCAACTCCACCACCTCACAACAGCTTCAGAGGAGTACCTAACCTCCCAAACCACCCTATGGTGAGAGGATCAGAACTCACCCCACAGCACCCAGTAGGCCCATCCACTGTATCACAATTACCTGTTCATACAGTAGTGAATCAAGCACCAGTATTCACAGACCCAAACAGGCGGGATGCCATAATACCGAGCCTTGACGTCTTGAGACGGATTGCCACGGTAACAGACAGTGTGAATATCAATGTTCCCCCACAAATGCGTTGGCCTAATGAAGGGTTTCACGCTTCCAACGGAAAGAAGTGGATTGTCTACAACGACTTATCATTTCCTCACTGGGTCTCAGGTCAATTAACTAATATCTACAATATTCAGGATCCAAACCTCGTAAAGCAGGCCTTGCTACAGGTCATCATGGCCACTAGGGACGCTGCCTCTCTGCCATGGCCAGTAGTCAAAAACACGTGGGCGGTATCCATGCACGAGGTGGAGGAGGGCTCGTTGGACTGGTCACAAACCACTCAGTGGTCATTAAACAGGCTGAGTGCTTCTCAACTGGCGATGACGAATGTAAGTACGACCCAACCAAAGAAGCTTTGCAAATTCTATAATGAGGGCTCCTGTTCCCACGAGGGCAAACATGGGAATGACACACATGCTTGCAGCTTCTGTAGTAAACAGGGTACAAACTTGGTACATCCAGAGCTCAAGTGTTCATTCAAGGTCAGGGCTTCCAATAGACAGAATGTCAACAACAGCAATTAGGGAAGGCAGCTACCACTTGAACACGACCATCTAATATGTAACAAGGGGGGAGGGTGCGTTATATGTGATCACAGAGATGAGAACAATAGTAATTTGTATGGTTACAGTAAACACGACTGTGATAACAATATTGAACAAACTATTGGGAAGGACTCCCATGTGGTTATGAATGATAAATCACAAAGTCATTATAACTATAATTCTGAAAGTAACTCTGGTCGTATTAATAATGTTAATATGTATAATAATGTTTTTGTATGTAATCAAAATGTAAAATCTAACTCAGAGTTTACCAGCCAGTCTGGTTATCGAACAGATGAAGTTTTACTGGAAGATTACAATTCGTATAATCTTGTAGAAGGCAGCTTATTAAAAGCAGCCCTCAGAATGTCAGCTAACAGTAAGGGTGATGGGGTTGTAAATTGTAATACTAATAATACTAATAACACCACCAACCAAAATGTATATGTAAATCATCAAATCAGCCCAATGGGACCGAGGGGCTGCCTATTAATCAGTTCAATGACGTTTTCACACATCAATGCTGTGTTGACAGTTCTGTCAAGTATTATAGAGTTGATTTCACGAACTGTCAGTTTATAAATGAAAGTACTGGTGAAACTGTGCACATTGTGTTTATTGGTGATCTAGCCATACAAGGTCATAATAGCAAATTTTATTATTTTTACAACTTGGGGTGTAACAGAGTTTTCATCTCCCTGTGTGACCAGGTACCTCAGGGTCTGTTAAACATTAATTATTCATGTTGGTGGGCTCTAAGAGTAAACAAGAATGTACCTGTGGTAACAGACAATGCTAAGAAAACGGAGCGTGTCGATCCAAAAATTGCATATGAGAACTATGAAAAAGACTGTGTGGTACATAAATACTTTAAAATGCCATATGTGTCATATATGAACTGTATTATTGAAAACATTATTAGGCATCAAGATAACGTGGTGGTAGATAAGGCCAGTCAACACAGCAGTAAGAACAGAATTATCAAAACTACTGTATCCTGCACTAGTACGAATTCACTAGCAAACAGTGTCTCAGAGGGTCCCATATTAGACCAGGGTTTGCAAGATTATACAAACGCAGACAAAGGCATAACAGGCAAAGATATATACTTACCTGATAAGACCCACAGCCACATCACACTTTCGGCTGATGAATTTTCCTTTGTAGGCCCAAACCGACAGCCCATTGCCATCAAGAATACTGATCAGTATCTGCGCATTGCTGACACTATTAGGAATACAGGCTTGCCAAACTATAGGGAAGCCAAATTACCAATTAAATCGGGTCTAAATTTTAAAGCTTGGGAGCATCACCTCAGGGATTACCCTGATAAGTGTTTAATTCATTATCTAAAGTTTGGCTTCCCTTTGTCTCTTCAAGATTCACATGAGTTGGCAAACACAGATATTGCCAATCATTTTTCAGCAACCAGATACCCAGACCAAGTATCAAGCTATTTAGACAAAGAAAAGTCACTAGGGGCCATATTGGGCCCCATGAGCTCCCCACCTTGTGATCACTTCCACTACTCCCCCCTTCTCACAAGACCAAAAGATGGGGATAAACGCAGGGTCATATTGAACCTCTCTTATCCAAAGGGTAACTCAGTTAATGACCATGTAGACAAACAACATTTTGACCATAATAAATTTATATTAAAATTTCCCACAATAGATGACAGCTAATGAAACCATCAGCATAGGTAAGGATACTCTACTGGCCAAGATTGATGTTGCATGTGCGTTCAGAAACTTAAGGGTGGACCGAGCCAATGTCTTAAAATTTGGCATAAAATGGCAGGATCAATTCTTCCTGGATATCGGAGTCGCGTTCGGCTGGGTGCACAGAGTTCGGCGTTCCAGATGGTCTCCGACGCCGTCACGTACGTCATGCCCAAACGTCACCATAAGATCTTCGCCAACATTGACGAAGCACACAAGGCCTTTAATGACCTATTTACTCTTCTGGAAGATCTTGGTCTCCCCATCAGCATGGAGAAGCTGCACTCCCCCTGTAGGTCCCTTACATGCTTAGGGATAGGTATTAACTTGGTTAATAACACTCTCAGTATTGAACACAGCAAACTCCAAGATATATACTTGGAATGTGTTAAATTTAACAACAAAAAATATGTCACAAATAAAGCTTTTCAATCACTTTTGGGTAAACTCATTTACATACATAAGTGTGTTTCACCGGCTAGAGTATTCATTAACCATATGCTTGCTCTCTTCAGAAACAATTATGACAAGAAGAGAATTCACCTGACTGCTGAATTTTTCAAAGATCTGGCATGGTTTTTAAGCTTTCTGCCACAGTTCAACGGAATTTCATTCATTACCAAATAGGCCATACCTCACAACCATACATTGCACGTGGATGTATCATTAACTGGCTTGGGTGGAGTATGGGGCAATAGAGTTTATGCTACCCCCATCATTCCCCTCCTCCATTTTGATTTGAAAATAGTTCATCTCGAGATGCTCAACTTGCTAGTTGCCATCAGAAAATGGAAGCTTTTTGGTCACACTCCAAAGTTAAGGTCCATTGTGACAATATGGCTGTGGTTCAAGTGCTAGATTCTGGTAAGACCAAAGACCCATATTTGGCTGCTTGTCTTAGACATTTGTGGCTCCTTACGGCTTCATACGATAGTGGACTCGAAGTTGAGCACATTCAGGGCAGTAAAAACATCATAGCTGACCTAGGTTATATTATCTAGGTTATATTCTGACAAGCCCACAGACGTCCAATTGTTCACTCACCTAAACCAAGAATATATTTGGGACAAGATTAGAATACAGGATCTAAAGATTGACTTTAATATATAATTTCAGATGCCTCTGATATCTCCACCCCCCTTCTGGACAGTGCATGGCAGAAGATACAGCAGGCATACAGACCGTCCACCTCATCATCACATCAAAGGCACTTTAGAACATACTTGTCATATGTTGTGTTCATGGGATTCCCCAATTGTATAACTGTTCATAGTATTCTTACTTTCCTTGAATACCTACATCAGAATTCTCTGTCCCCTAAAGTCATCAAAAATTACCTTTTATCTATACAATGGCTTTGGAATTCCAAATTGACCATTCCTGCCTTTCCCATCATTCCATTGCCAAATACCTCAGGTCCCTTTCTATCAATTCCATGTTTAGGCCCACCCCCAGGGGCGTTTTCAATGTACATACACTGTACAAGATCTCAGTCGCTTGCGACTCCTTGTCTGACCCTCCATTGTATAGAGCCATCTTCTTGGTGGCTTTCTATGGATTTCTTAGGATGTCTAACATTGCACCCCACAGTGCCAAGCTTTTCTCACAAGATCTAAAGCACTCCAGAACCATAAAGACCATCATATTATCCAACTCCCAACCATTTCCAACCCATATCTGTGCCCAGTTAGGGCCCTCAGGTCTTTGCTTTCTTCTAGACCCCTTCCAGCTTCTGCACCACTTTTTGCAAATATTTTTCCACCTTTCAATCAAGTAATAGATTCACATGTCAGAGACTCCTTAAAGAAAATTCTTAAATACCTTAACATCCCTACCCCAGGTCATGGGTTTCATATGTTTCGCAGGTCCGGAACGACCTTGGCTTTTGATAGCAACGTATCCGTCCAAAACATCATGGCCCATGGTATGTGGCACAGTTCGGCGGTATGGACGTACCTATAGAATGCTTCTACTGCCCCTTCCATCATACCCTCCACCTTTTCCTCTCTCATTTCTTCCACCTTTTGATGGGCTTGATGCTTTTAAAACCTGTTAAATCTTAACAAATTTTAAAATGCTCTGAGATATTGTATATAGAATGTGTACTAACATGTAAAATAAAATCCTCAAACCATATCTTTTACTGATTTCACATAATACTGGTCTTGGGTTTGATCTTGACAACTGGTGTGGCTCTTGGTGTGGCTTGGCATTTGACCTGCAAGAGGTTGTCCAGATCAGTATGATCCTGTACTCTGAATTGGTTTTACCCGATAACAATATATATTTTTATTCTATTGCCAATGTAGAAAAATTTATAATTTACAAAGTTTACAGCAACAAATGTTCACTGGATCCTCTCTGTGATAATGTTGTGTGTCATTAATTTCAACAGTTCATAATTATTTCATTTGAAACACATCATTTGTTCTCACTGGTTAATCTATATATTGAATTCTCTTTAAAACACTTCATACTTTACAATTTTCATTTATTTTGTATTGCTCTCAAATATAATTTTACAGTTATTTCTTTAATTAGTCTATTCCAAGTTTGTTATATATTTGTCAGTTAAACTGTCTGTATGTCCTGCTCAATGATAGTTTTTTCTGATCACGGAGAGCGAGTTCTTCATCTGCATTTTGGTTTATACAGTGAATGGATTGTGCAATGTGTGTCATAAAAATTGGATGAGACATTGTCTAGATGCAATCAGTACTGCGTATGATGTTTAATACTATATTGATAGAAAGTTTAGCATTTTTTTACAATAAATTATATTGTATAAATGAGTATTGAGATTCTCAATGGCAATACACTTCCAAAAATACTGACAGGAAAATGAGATGACAATAATATACCAGTCTTTACTTTATAGGTTTGGTTTTTTGTTGAGAATGAGTGAGTGCATTTTATAACAGTTTTTTCTTACAGTTAGCCAGTCTACTCATGTTCCAAAAGTCAAGTGCCAAAGTTAGAAAAGTGTGTGCAGTTTGTATGCTACTTTATGGGTGTGAACCAGAACCATTACAGTTCTAATGAATGAAACTGTCACAAGAAACACACATATAATCTTTAATGATAGAGTAAAACACATTGAGGTACTATTTATTCTAATATAAATGCAAAATTGAGAAAGACAATATTTTAGAAAAGAAGAGATAAATTTATAAAATATTTTCCCGACAGGTTTAAGGTCATGGACCAACTGCCACAAAGATATTAATTACACAGTTATTCTGTGTTGGTAAGTGCAATGTTGTTTTATTAAAAGTTTTACCGATGGCATTATCAATTTGGATCTCTGTTTTAACTGTTTTGCATAAGGTCATTGTTCGTTTATATTTCTGTATTTCATTGGTAAAGTACTTTCTGTGGCTAGTTAATGTGAGTGATATTTGTGGGTTTTAGTTCAATGTAAAATACTTTCTCTGTAGTAGGAGGAGTTTGGATTTGCCTTTCACATAGTGAACCAGCATTATGGTAAATCTTTGTTTCTGTTCTTCCTTAGTTTATAAAGAATTTAATAATGAAGATTGTAATACAGATAAGTCTGAACATATTACCTTTAGGTCATTATGTTATACATTTCAAAAACAATTTCTTTTAACTATTCTGATTTACGAGCTTGTGTTTTCATAAATGCTATTATATATTACCTGGGTTCTTGGTAGTGAAAACACATTACTAGTGCTGACAACTGGCAAGACTATCGTGATGATTTTAATCCAATCGATCCATGTGGTTCAATATTCCTTGGTTGGCTTGATGGTGTGGTTGAACAGATATCACTTGTTTTATTGAAGTTGGTGTTCATCCTTTGATGTTGTGAGGGTGTGTTGGAATGATTTTCACTTGTTTGCATTTTTACAGAAATAAAAGCGGAACAATCACCAGTGTTTATCCCATGTTATATTTCAAGTAGTAGAGTAAAAATTCAACCTTGTCATATAAACTTTGCTGAATATTTAGCTGTTCTTGAGATTGACAGATATTTGTGACTTTTAATGACACTGACCCCACAAGTATAAATACTTGAAGAAAGAAAATCAGTTGATATTGTATATATAGAAATAAAAATGAACATAATATTTCAGATAAACTAAACTTCAATAAATAAACACACAAACACATATATGAACCCATATTCGATATCATATATTATACAACTGTACAAATTTAATGGTTGTATGCTAGTACAATAGTAGGGTTGTGTGGCGATAACTTGCAGATGCAGAAATATTCATCTTTTTAAAATGTTCACCCCACTTAAAATGATCTGTGACCTTTGACCAGCGCACCTGTCTTCCAAAACTGGAATTAATGCAGCTGTGTACTGTGTAACACTATGCAACGAAACCAGTCATAATGAACTTTGGTCTTGTTTTCATGAATTAAGTTTGCAAATAAGTGTGAATAACACCAGGGGCGGATTTCATAAAAGGTCTCAGACTTAGCCCAGTTGTCTCAAATGTTTTTCACAGAAGGGGTCTCTGGTTGAGACCAAACTTTTCAAATAACCACAGTGGTTTCTGTGTCGTGATCTTTTTTGTAGTCAAAATATTCCACTGATGTTCCTTGTTTGACAAATAATATCTATGGTCAAATGCTATTTTGCAATGGTAAACCTCGCAAACATATAAAAACACCCAAAGACTACTTCAACAGGTTGTTTTGTATACTTGTACCTTATTTTCAGTCATTTCAAATTTTGAAGTGAAGAATGAATTATGGTAGCCATATTTGAGCTTCTGTTTACAAAACTTCAGCCCTCTACGTACCAGTCTCAGCATCAACTACTACTACTTACCACAGTTTGGGTGGTCCTTCCCTTATCCCTGTGCTGATTGTGACAAAATTGAAGGCTTCAACCACAAAAGGATGTGACAAACGTTTGTTTCAGATTAAATTTAGAGGTAATTGGTCCCATTATCAGGTTTAGAAACCACTTTGACGTGATTTTAAATAACTTAATCTTCAGGATACAAATATTACTTTTCATTCACTTTGACATTCAGGTGCCACTCCGGCATTATATTCTAATGTTCCTTTCAAAGCTATTCAGTCATAGCCTCTGGACGTCAGGGTGCATCTGGTCATCAATCGGCTAGGATCATCAGCTAGCTTTCCAGTGGTCATGATACCAATAGTCTACTTATTTTGGGGTTTGGGGCTTATAAAGGTAGTACTTGAAGTTTGAAAATTATATTTTACCGACAATAAGGGTTTGAACCCATCACTCACAAAATGAGGCCACATTAATTAGGCCATGTATTCCTTATTTATGAACTAAAATAACGTGCCAATATTTTGTACATAGCCTAATTTCACCTTAAAGTGTCATTTATTGCAAATAATACTTTCTTGTAAAACAAATTTTAACTACAGTCACCTAATGCTGTATTATATATGTGATTAACTATGTATGGTGACCTTTAACCCTCAAGTGACCAAGCTATTTCGGTGACTAATATGACAGTGGGGTCATTTGTGACCCCATTGATTTTACATAGAAATATTTTTATATAAATGATTGTTTTATGGTGTTCATATTTATTTCACTTTTTAACATATTCATCCAACGGAGTATGTAATAAACTATGGATTTTGACAAATTCTTTTTCACAAGAAATCCGCCAAATCATTCAATGATATGATATCACTTTTATTTTGACAAACCCTGTCTGCTAGGTCTTATGCATGTTGTGTTTTATTTCTTTGGTGTTTTCTATTTCTGCATCATAACAGAAAGAAAGTCATAGAAGTAAAATTATGGTGTACAAACTAGATATTACAATGTGACAGGATAATTATAGCATCAAAGTCCAGCAGAACAGACGACAAGCAAATATGCCTGTACTTGACCTCAGTCATCTTTCTTCAAGCGAGTCCTTCTTTATTTGTGTATAATAGAAAATGTTTAGATAGAGTAACAAAAATAATAACTGTATGACTTCTTGCTGTGGCCTGCCTGTTTGCTCATGTTGCTCTGTTATCAAAGTACATGGTCTTCAGAATGTCTCTGAACCTTGTTCTATGCATTGTAGCTGTGAAAATGTGTCTTGCATCTGTTTTAGACTAAAGGAATGGTCATGGATCATGGTTGCTTCTTTACAACCCGGCAATGATGTAAGACCCAATTACACCAATGACACCAATTGCAATGATTTCTGTACTGTGAATTTACTTCCACTGTTCTTTTTTGTTGTCAGGATGATTTTCATTCCACTCTATATTTTCCTGTCTAACCTCCTTGTTGATTTCTCATGCCATGAGTTATTCTATCTCTGGTTTTGTATTGTATTATGTATTTATACTCAGTGCAATATCTCCATATACTACAGAACTCAAAGTGCTATTTAACCCATCCGACTGCACAGGTACAGCCCCAACTAATAAGTGACTGACATTCCCCTAACTGAAGGACATAGGCTCAAGGATGACCATTTGTCAACGTCATTGAGGTTTTTAGCCTACCACTAGGGATAGGACCCAGTGACAGAGGACCGCTATTTTGAGTGGTCATCCGAGCCACTATGTATCTGCCTCTACCTGGGTTTGAATCCATGCCCCCTAGACAAGTGTGTCACACGCTAGGCCACAGTGGCCAAGATTTGGTCATCAATCAACTTAGAAATAGCTTTCCAATTTGTCATATTTAGATTTAACTGCAAGTAGCTTTATTGCAAATACTACTTTCCAGTATAATAAATGTTAACTACAGTTGCCTTTAACTGAAAATGACTATTTATGGTTATCTTTGATAACTTACTAGACAGTATTTAACAATATATGTAGTTATTGATTTTTAATCTTACGATCATTCAGAGACAAGTATGTAAATAACCTCTAGATAGAACCTTTATAATATTAGTGAATGCAGTAATAGTAGTAACAGAATAATTAACCCTAATTGTGCTTTTAATGATGATCTTATTTCACTTTATACAGTTCTGTGGAGTTCTATTGGGAATATGTTCAATCTGCACTGAAATGAGATTCAGAAGACTGTACCCACATTAAACAACTTACTATGATTTTGTATATGACAAACAAAAACTCTACATGAATAAACAATTTCTTTTTCACTTGCCATACTACGGCTCAAAAGCTTTTCTGATGTGGCAGAACCACCAATTCTCCATGCCAAACAATGTGGGACAGTTTTGCCCAGAAATTTGGACACAGGTTTATGGAAAGTCTTGTTTAATTTCTGGCATGTTTTAAAACATAAAAAATGAGGTTCACTTATCATTGTCAAGAGGTGAATCCACTGCCTTGGTATTGCTTGACTTGTCTGCTGCCTTCGACACCATTGATCACTCTACTCTTCTGGGTTGCCTCCAAAACTGGTTTGGGGTCAGTGGCTCCGTTCTGAAATGGTTCACATCCTACCTAATGGAGCGTTACCAATCAGTAAAAATTGGTTCTACTTTGTCAGATGTTTGTAAACTCCTATTTGGTGTTCCCCAAGGTTCTGTCCTGGGTCCTTGTTCTCATTGTACACTACCCCCCTCAGTTCCATTATCAGTAAACATAATGGAATAAAGTTTCATTTCTATGCAGATGATAGCCAACTTTATATACATTTATCCCAGAAGAATGCATCTGCTGCCTTTGAAAAGCTAAATAAGTGCCTAAATGATGTTAAAGAGTGGATGACAACTAGTAAGCTCAAACTGAATCCTGATAAGACTGAGTTTATCATCTTTGGTTCGAAGAGACAAAGGGATAAGTTGAAAGCATGTTTTCCAATTGATATCCTGGGCAACTCACTCTGCCCTGCAGATTCAGTAAAAAATCTGGGTGTGTGGCTTGATTCAGATTTCTCTTTGTCCAAGCATGTTCAGAATGTCTGCAAAAGTTGTTTTGTTAAACTCCGTGACTTCAGACATGTCAGGCGGTTTCTTACTCATGATGTTTCTGTGCTTGTAGCCAACGCTCTTGTTAGTAGTCGGTTGGATTACTGCAACTCACTTTTCAGGAGCCTGTCCAAGTTCAATCTACGCAAATTACAGTGCATCCAAAATAGTGCAGCTAGAATTGTATCAAACACCAGTCGATACACCAGCATAACTCCTGTGCTAAAGAAACTGCATTGGCTTCCTGTTGAACAGCGCATTGTGTTCAAAACAGTCACACTTGTTTATAAGTATCTTCACACAGGTTTTCCCAGGTATTTTTCACCACATCTTTCTTCCTACAGCAGTTCTTATAGTACCAGGCGAAGTCAAAGTGGTGGTAATTTCCTAGTTATTCCAAAGTTCTGCCCCTCTGTTCATAAATCTGTCAAACAGTTTGGTAATAGTTTTGCGTTTGATGCTCCTACTGTGTGGAATACTCTCCCTGATGTGATTCGTGCCTCTCCATCCCTGGCCTCCTTCAGAAAACAGCTTAAAACCTACCTGTACACCAAAGCATATCCACCCTAGCCTGAATCATCCTCCTGGCGTTCTCCGTGGTGTTCGACCCCTGTTATGTCCCTGGAAACAGAATTTTGTTGACTGCTTTTTGTTTTGTTGCGCCTTAGAGTCCTCTTGTTTGGGGAGATTAAGCGCTATAAAAGTCCAATTAGAATTAGAATTATATGTCATAAGAAGTACACTTGTATCAGTTATATTGTGACGATTAGTCAGTAGATCAGAAGAAACCAGTACATAGTTGGTCAAAGTTCTGTTTTGTTAAATTTCAGGTGAAAACATTTTTTTTCAAATAACATAAAATAATATATAATAACCTGTTTGAATTTCATGTAGATTTATTACCAGTTGACAATATCATGCATATTAAAGAAACAATCCTCTAAAAACTCGGCATATAAAGAAACATCATGTAAGTTACAGGTCGGATCTTTAAGATTCAGAAACAGTCCGCAAAAAATCCACAACAAATAAATGAATAGAAGATTCTATACTTCTTTGTTTATTACACAGAGTGTGATTGCTTAATATTTATCCACCACATCTGAAAAAAGAACAATGAACAACTTCATGATTTTGTTCACAAAGAAACATTTTGCAATCTTAAATCGAGATAGTAATGTTGTTGTATCATTCAATGTAAAAATAAAATAAAAACAAAAATAAGAATAAAACAATGATTTGATTTATGATAAGCATCAGTACCCATAGGTGTTCCATTCTTTTTTCTGTAGATACCACCTTTACCTGGTGAAGGCCTTTTGAGATCTGCAACGTATATCATATTTTTGTTTAAAAAGATAGCATAAAATGTGTTTCAAAAATGAGACAAGCCAGAACCTCAGTATGAATGAAATATAGTGGATAGATCCTCGATGACTTAGTGAGTAGAAAGTTTGGCATCTAATCACAGGTTGGCTCCTCTGTGGGGAGTTGAACTCCCACAAGTGGCAAATAGTGAGGACCAGTCTCAATATGATCATGGATTGTTGAATTGGATACAAAACCCAAACATTGCCTCCGAGGCAAGGTGATAAAATTACTTATATTTTCTCTAAAATCACAAAAGGTTTCTTATTCCAAGGTTTCATTGGCAGATATTACTAGCTATCCGTTTTCAGGGGGAGATGGGTCTACAACCAGTTATTGCAGTGCAGTATTCCAGAAATATCAAAAATATTTAATATTTTGGGGATTCAGGTCATGATTCATTGGATCACCTTTAGCTTTGTCAGTTACCAAAGTTGGTGACAACAAAAATTTTCTCTGATATTTGCTGCAGACCATACATGTCTCTTTAGAGACAGGCTATCTGCACTTTGCGAATCACCTCTTGTATTTACTGGAGATTGACCTTGGGGTTTGGTTTGTGACTTTACTTATCTCACAGGTAAAAAGGGCAAAAATTAAATTTTAAATAATTTTAAGAATTTGTCTTTTATCTTGTGTTGCGAAACAAAAGTAAAGAGGCATAAATTAAGATTAAAACAAATTTAAATAATCTGTCTATTTTTTTATCTTTAATGAATCTTCCATGAATACACAGCAAACGTTACACTAACAGAAGTTACTGTATACAAAAACGTTCAATTGTTAATTTTACTCAAAAACACTAGCATGATTAAACACTAAATGATGAAATTCCAACTTCCAAGTTAACATTAGCAAAAGAAATAAAGTGTCATATGATGGAAACCTGAAACTATAAATAGTTGTCTTTTTACAGTATCTTTTACTTATTCCAAATTTATAGAAGACCTTTATCAGGCCGCAGGGTCTCTTAACACATATCCATTCTGGATCCACACTAATCTGCAAATAGTCAAACCTAAGCTGTATTCAAGTTTAAAGTTTGTTTTTGTTGTATTTAGGTTTTAATCATAGGCAGCCACCTCTGGGATTGTAAATTCGAATTCCACATGTGGCAATGCTGAGGGACTATCCCTGTATGATTCTGGCTGTTGAATGGGACAAAAACCCTATACTTCAACCTTTGTTATACTTACAAATTTAATATATATTTATAGAAATAAGGTGCTTTATAAATCAGCTTTCAACCTGGGTTTTAAGTCGAGCATTAATTATGTCAATGGGTTATTAGGTTAAAACATATTAGGAGGCACATTAGGACAATTAAATGCAATCAATGCTATTCCACCTCAGAATGACTGGATTTGGCATCCCATGAAACTCAAGCCAGGCACAACATACCCAAACTTATTGTATCAATGACCATTTCCAGCTTTCAAACAATAGATGCACTATATGGATGCAGACTTAAATTACTAGCAATATGTTTTTTACCCAAAGCCTTAAAAAGAAACAAGAATAAAGCTGTATATAATGCATTAATATTCTGACCTATATTTTGATATTTCTTTGTCACTTATGCTATCCACATGCCAAATTTAAAAGTTGTAAATAAATATTTGTATTTAAATATTTAAGTAATATAAAAGTTATTGCATGCCAAAACAAATCTATGTGGCGGAACAGTGACATGACTGGGCATAATCACATTCTTCTCATTATAATATTCAAAGACCCAATTACAATCATCTCCCAGAAAATGACACTACATGTAACCAAGGTTTGTACACCTCAGTTTGGTTATGGATAATCCCCTCACCCATATATATTATCCCTTCAAAAAACTCTTTCGTGTAATTAAAATATCAATAACAATTTTCAGTTAATGTATCCCTGTTTGCAAAAGAAAATGTAGATAGGAAACTGCTCAGAAGGGTACAAACCAAAAACACTCTAGTTGAAGTTTGGTGCCGACTGACAAGCCTTTCTGTCAAAACTCGAGTTGTATAAACATTTTATTATTATATTAACATATGTTCAAGACAGCATGATCTTATGGCTCAGTTACCTACTACACACTGCAATGACATCACAAACTCCCTAACAGCAGTCAAAAGGGTTGTGTCATCATGCAAAAACTTAGCAACATATTTAAAACATGTAATGGCCACCACATCTGTTTGTAATAGTACTTTGGCTTACATGTTTTTTTTTAAAAAATTAAATGTGCAAGGTTATATTTTTCATAAATTGAAGTTGTGTTATATTCATCTGGTTAAAATAGTTTGAGTAGTTAATCTCAAAATATATTTAACCCTGATAGAGTGTGAAAAAATGCCTTTTTTAAATATCATGAGTTTACAATGACAAAAAATGGGTCATGCCGTCCCCCCTCCGCTTCATACACTACTGTGCAGTAGATATAATATAATTTCTACATCAGCATCCACATGATGAATCAAAATGCAACTTAGAAATGATAATTTTTATATGATTTACTGAAGCTTGGGTTATGGCACTGGATCTTGTAAAATGCATACATATGCAATAGATGTCATGTACTTTTTGTATGACATCAGCACACTCCATTTTAATGAAAAGCTGGACCATGTGCACTGATGTATTTAAATCAGGAGTCCTTCCAACACATTAAATACGCAGCCTAAAAGAAGTGTGTATATTGTGGGAATGATTGTCAGACAAAACTTCCAAATGCCTGAAACCGCAGGAAATTAGCTAGAAGGGAGTCACTACACATTAATGGTAGAGTGATCTACAAGTTTGCATTGAGTATTACATGCTTTCTCCATTGATGGCCTGTTTTGGTATAACTGTACTTATTGAAAGGCATGAAAAACCTGGCACAAAGGTTGTGAAGGGGTTAATGTTGTAATAATCTTACTTACTGTGTTTCATCTTATATAAAAGTACCAGAGATATAATCCAGCATGTTGTTACTAGTAACAGAATAGCTGCAAGTGTAATCACTGGTATTAGTAGGTCATTGGACTTCCAACTTTTAGCTGTACATGCAGTGGTAGGTCCTGCTGTAGTGGTGGTGTCAACTATATCTAGATAAAACAATAGATTTCATTCACACCATGCATACATATAAAGCAAACCCAAAAATACTAATACTGGTAGTAGTGGAAAAAGTCGATAACTTCATTAATAATTGTTATCAATCAATCAATCACTTGTCCAGGAGCCTAATCTCAGTATCTACAGATTCTTAGGTACAACTTCCAATTCAAATCATCAAGACGTTAGACATATTCCAAGTCACACCCAGGGAGGCAACCGGTGTTCTGTAGTAAGAAACTAAGGTGGAAACGATTTCTGAAATAAGTAGGTTTCTAGTCTTTAGTTTTTGGAGCACTGTGTATATTATGTGGAAAATCATTCCATAACTTTGAGGCATCATATGAGAAACTATTGTAGAAGTGGACCTTTGATTTATGGATAGAAGAACAATAATGAGGAACTTGGAGGAACAAATATTTTGTATTTGAGCATCTTGCATTCATGGCAGATTGTACAATGAGAGATATGGTGCAAATTACTTAGGCTGGCCAGTAGTGAGGTACTTGTACACAAGAACTAGGGTTTTAAAGATAATTCGTTGTCTGATAGGTAGCCAATGAAGTGCCTTCAAGCTGGATGTGATATGAGTGAACTTAAAATCACTGGTGACAAGCTGTGCAAGAGAGTTTTGAACATATTGGAGCCTAGATGTTATGATCTTAACCCACCACCCTCTTTAAAGCTTGTTTATACTTGTAAAGATTGTGACAATTTCTGTTTGAGATATAATTATTTCACTTTGAACAGAAGAATATTAGTTCTATTCCTGTAGTCACATTTATTATAAAGAAGAGAAGGGGCGCACGGTCGCACAGTGGTAACACACTTGCCTCACACCTCTGAAGTCAGTGGTTCAAACCCAGACCTTATGTCAGAAATTTGATAGTTTCTTACCAATAGTCAGCATCTTACAGTACAGAACATTACCTATATATTGGTTTCCTCAGCCAATAAAAATATCCATCGTGATATAACCTGTACAGTGTTGCAAGTATCCCAAGTAAATAAATAAATATAAAGAATAGAAATATTCACTTTGTCTATCCACATTTAACATTTTCACAAGTATGATGGTAAAATTAATGTTACTTCAATGTAAAAGTGTTCTGTGCAACTTATAATGTGATAATTTGCAATCTGTATTTAAAAATCTGACTGTCACACATATTGTTCCCATACATTTTGATGGTCACTAATATTTATGAAAAGTTAAGTTTAAGGTTATACCTTGTGTTGCTTTATTGCAAAACATTTAGCAAAACCTCTCTACAGTAAGTGCACTATGACATATAAAATGATATTAAGAAATTTCATTGAACATTACCAGGGTTTAATGGTGTATCTTTGAGACTACCATGGCAGCCTCACTCCCCCGGCGACTCTTGAATTACTTACTTCTTTCACAAATAAAACAATGAGAAATGCTGCAGTCAGTGCTAATCCACCTCAGACTCATCAGTGCACACTGACTGGCGTCTGCACCAGCAACAAAATTGGTGTATTCATATGTTTCACCAGAGTCCCATATGCCATTTTTCAGTCCAATCAAACATTCTTCTCTGAAATGACAGGCAAATGTAATTTCATTAAAAACAACAATAATCAACTGCATTAAATTGAGAATTTGAGAAGTTCATAGTTTAATTCCCTGTGTCTCACATTGGTGCTTGGGTTATCAAAGCAAACTTCTTCTAACATATGGGATGCCCTGGTGCCCTACCCCAGTAAAGCCTAAACATCTGTAAGACACCCAGTGTATGAAGACATCTCATTCTTTCCAGAGAGCAGGTTTCAATGAGTAAGATTAGGCAAAGGTTGAATTTCAGAATATAACAGCCATGCACTATAAGAAGAATAACATGCAAAAACTGCTGAACACAATAAGTACAATGTTCAAGTGAAAAATATGGAGAAACATAGCTAATATCATGTATGCATACAATAGTTACCTAGGTGGATGCTATTTTAAGTGAGGCTATGATTTGGTTAAATCCTAATAGGAAAAAGCTAACATTGAGGCTAATTTGCTAAAATCAATCTATGCAGAAACTTGAAAGAAAAGCATTCATCTAAACTATGCAAACCACTCGAAACAAAATGTTACACGTAGAGACTTGTGGAGTCTGTTGGCTTTACAAAATGAGCAGTATTGCCAGAAAAGGGTGGAAATATATATTGAATTTGTCTTCCTCATTTGATGGACGGGTTTCAGATAAAAAATTTCAAGAATAGCTACAGTATATAATGAAGAAATGGACTGCTTTTGTGTAGCCTATAAATGCAATACATTCATTGAAAACATGCTTCATTCATTCTGTATGCCAACATGTGAGGAGAGTTTTGCAATAAACTTCCCCTTATTTCGGAGCATCATCCTTCAAACTAGAGATAAAAGTATAATCTACCTCAGATCACAGACATCAACAAGAAACTGGTTGATGTATTCATCATATACTGTAATTAAATGGCCTCCTTGTCTTTCACAAACACTCCGGGCATCATTGTAATTTTGCTCTGTCTTGTCATTGTCCGGTTTTTGTTTTGAAGAGATCATATACTGTTTATCCGTGTAATTGCACCATTCTGAAATATGAAAACAAACAATAACACTTGACTGCAAACTACCAACAAAATGGATTACCTTAAATATGAGTTGCCCTTAAGGTTCTTCACTGTAATTTTGCTTTTTAGTGTATCATTAACGCCAACAACACTCCACACTGTATTTTAATATCAACAGGCTTAACAATACAACATACTTAACTAGTGTTAATTGTTTGTTAATATTTCATTATTTTCACTAACTATTTTCATTAATTATATCAGCTATAAGTATATTCTATATACATCATTAGAAAGGAGTTTTTGCTGGTTTTTGCACTGAAATCCACAGAAGCATTAATCACTTTATTGGTGTAAGTTTGGTAAATTTTTGACTTTGAACCTCAACAACAAAAAGTATTTGTTTAAATTAATCCTGTCATTATAGGTGTAATTATCCTTTCACTACTTTACTTATTATCAATCCCCTTATATTTATGCAAATGCTAAAAATATATCTCTCTGAAATTGATCAAAATCATTGAATCAGTTCATAGATCTTTTTTGAAAAAGGATAAATACTGAATGAATCTTCCAACTATTTCAAATGTAACCATGTATGGTTGTGTTTGGTCAAAATTCAAATAATTACACTTTTTTACCAATTTCAAGTGTGAAGTGGTGTGTCTGCATGTTTTAGTTCTATGTAATGGAGTGATGTGTGACGAAAGTAATGATCAGTTAATGGGTCTATCTTTGGAGCATTTTTGAATTTGAACCTTACTAACACATCCAGTAATTAATGCGGGTGTTCCACTAGATCAAAGTTGGGGTTTTACATCCCGTTCAACAGCCAGGGTCATATTGGGACAGGTCCTCAGAATTGCCACTTGTGGGACTCGAACCCACAGAGGTGACAGCCTATGATTAGATGCCAAACTTGCTAACCACTAGGCCACTGAGGACCTGGTGTGTTCCACTAGAGCCGACCCTGTAACTGACTCTGTGACTCTAGAGTTAGTTGTGAAAGTCGTGGAGTAGTAGAGAAAAAGGCACAAAAAACCATAGTCGGTAAAGAAACCCCCTACAAGTCTGTACACTTCCTGACAGGAAGTAAAGACTATACAGACGAGCTGTAGGGCTGGGGATGTTTTTGCACGGTCAGTCATAGAAGTGCTACGACAAGCCCTAAACCCCTGACAGACAAGCCCTAAAGCAAACACAAGCCATAAAGACACACAGACAAGCCAGGACCACGTTCCAGACCCATCACGGCAAGACTGATTGATTTTGGATTTTGGGGGTCAATAAGCATAGTGGGGAACCAGAATCAGGATCCATATCACACTATATAAACCCCTCGTTACAGGAGTAAGCAGTCATTCATCACTGCAGAGTTGACAAATACACATCAGGATACACATCTTTCTGACAACTTGAGGGTGATTTGGTTTTTAATTGAGTTGAACATGTTATTTTTCTATCATGATTTCAAGAAAAAGAGGACAACAGAACCCAGCACATACCTCACCAGCATGTCCTGGATACTTCAGCGATAGAGGAGAGAGGATGCTACAGAACAGTCTTGGACGAACTTACAACAACTGACATTCCAGGTTACAGAAATTTCATCAGGATGCCACCTGCCTTTTTTGACTTAATCAAGCTACACTTCAATGCAGTACCAGTGGAGGGTTGGCAGAACTACCATTTGTACAACTTCTTGTATGTGAATGTGGGGGCCAATGGGTCATAATCTGATGCACAGATATTCAGTCGTAGCAAGCTGAAAAGAAGAAATGAGAATGACATCTTGGGACTACTACCACCAGAAAGACTTGGACCCTGATGGCTAAATCTACACTACTTCCTGTTGGGGAACGATGCCTTTGCCCTTATGACCTTTCTGGTTAAACCCTACAACAGGGAGGAGAGAAAAGCAGAATATCAAGGGGCGGTCGAGAATGCCTTCAGCATATTAGTGAGCAGATTCAGGGTACTACTGACAACCAAGATATTGTGTTAATGTGGGTGGTACTACATAATATGCTGCGAAGTCATGTGGTTGCAGCAGACAGGCCACCAACCCCTGAAGATGATGTTCAACCCCTACAGGCTCACCAGGAGGGACAATGCACCCAATGAACATTTTAGAAATGCTTCAAAGGAGGCTAAACATCAACAAGAGCCACTGAAAGACTACTTTAATCACCTAGGGGCAATGGCTGGGCAGGAGGACAGGATCTGAGAAGACTGGGAGGTGCACATGCTGTCATCTATCAGTCCCTTTTAGGACTACCTAATTATTCCAAGAACTTTTATTTGAAAAGTGTTACAAAAAACAGTAAACTAATTTCAAGCCCTTTCTTAACCAAATCCAAAAGCAATGTTACCACATCTCCAGTTAAATTTTATTGCACAAGTAACACATTTTTAAAGATCCCAAAGAAATCACACAACTGTAGACGTTAGAATCCAAGCCCCTCAAATGCAAACTTGATACTCCCCACAAATAATTTTTAAATAACCTGAAATATTAAAGATGCATCTCTATTTTGTATTTGTGTTGAATCAAGCAGATTTATATTTCAAACTAGAAATTATTGAAGACATTTGGCAATAAGATTTTTTCCCACTAAATGTTACTTCCCTATGGTATTGTCTGTTGTGCTTTTGGTTTGTCTGTCTGTCTGTTACTCAGTGACATAAATAGGTTAAGTTTTAGTGGGTCTGTCTTTTCATCCGTGTGTCTGGCAATCCGTCCATCCAGACATTAAGTCCAATTTCTCATACTTTTATTTTTCTTTTTCTATTGTTTTATTTATATTTTTAAAAAAAAAATTTTTATTTTTTTTAAATTTTTTATTATCATTCTATTTCTTTACATTTTTGTAAAGTTGATGTGTGTGTTTGAATTGTTTTATCTTGTATCAAACATTCACTCATTCATTCACAAAATTTTTGTTATGTTTAAGGGGAAAGTGTAAGTGTTGGACAGTGTATTGTATTGTGTTTTGGGAAGTAAGTGCAGCTTATTAATTGTTTTGGGAATATTCGGGTGGCCCTTAAAAGGGCCTTTTAGGTGCAACTTAATGCAAGCTAATCTGCTGACTTGGGCTGGCTCTGCTGGCTGAACTGACAGGGAGGTCTTGCCTGTTCTTGCTGATTGGTAGTTGGAACTAGTGATGGTGCTGGTTGAAGTTGAAAGGGTGAAAATGGTTGTGGTGTGTCGATCTGCTGGTACTTTAGTACAGAAGAAATGCTTCCAAAGAGACTTGATTATCCAGAAGTGTGGTGTTGCCTGTCTTCTTGTTGTCCAGAAGCCACTGATGGTGGGTTAAACGTCTTTGCTGGGCTTAAAGTAAACATCAGTTGTCTGGACTCCCAGGCTGCTGGTCATCCACAATAAGATAGGAAGTTGACTGTGATGATGCTGACCTTTGTGGTTGAATGTTCGCAATCATTATTGGAGGCTGTGGTGCTGCTGTCTCAGTTGGCTGCACAGATAGTGCGGAAACTAGTTGAGTATCCGGTATGGTGAGGATGTATTCATGTGCTGCGGTAACCTGTGTTGCTTCTGGAACTGGCTGTGACCTGTCTCTTGCATTCTTGGCCTTGTACTGTATTCGACTAAGAAGTTTCACTGTCTCATTCCTGAAGGTCAAAAAGTCTCGCTCCTCCGGGTGTTCAATCTCAGAGTAGAGATAGTTGCAGAATTACTGTCGTGGATTTGGAGTAGAATCCTGATGTGCATCCAAGAAACTGGAAATCATCAACCTCATCTGCTGGAACTGATCTAAAACTGAATCTTCAGGTTGGGGTGTGACAGAAGCTGTGAAGATGTTAGATGTAGTTAATGCAAGTAATAGCAGTTTGTGGTTACCATATCCTGTACTGGTTTATATTTGTTATGCACTGTGATGACCTGTGCATGTGCTCTAACAAAGGCAATTAAAACAGTCTTCGTGTGTGTGTCAAGCATACAACATGTGTTAAAATTTATTCTTTAATAATATACTTTAATTCTAAAAGCTTTGTGTTTTAATCCATATTCACATACACAAACATGGTGTCAGAAGTAAACTCATGATTATACAGTGCATGTTAAAACTGGATAACACAAATAATAAAGATACTGTTACTAGTTTCATACAAACAAAAGTCAGTAACATTGGATTTTGAACACACATGTTAAATTGAACATTCTTATATACAACATGGCTACACCTGGTCTACCAGTTCCAGCTCCTATGGATACTAAAGGTGATTTGCCTAGCAATTGGCAATTCTATAAGCAACAGTGGGCTGATTATGAAGTAGCAACTGAGTTGAAAGAAAAGGATAAAACTGTCAGGATAGCAACATTAAGATACATCATGGGTAAGGAATGCTTGAAAATATTTTTTTTTTTTTTTTTTTTTTTTTTTATTGTACTGCATATTACATGTTTCAAAATTCTTTTACATAAAAGCAAAAATTGTTATATAACAAAAATTAGGAAACCAAAAGATAAAAAAAAATACATAAATAAACATCAAGACCTGACCAGAAGGGGGTCTGTGGCTACTTTAGTAAGTAACTGATAGATCAATTACTTGCCATTTCTTCCAGGGCTGTACCCCATTTATCCCAGATTCTATTAAAATTATCTTGTTTACCTGAGAGAACAGCAAGGTATTTTTCATCAGCATATGTTTGGTGATATCTACATTTCAATACATTTAAGTTGACAATGCCATTTGTAGCGTTTGTGTCTAAGATATATTTTTTTGTAACAAGTAATATCAAATTTAAAGGGATTTTGTTTCGGTCTCTATTCTGATAGCCAAACATTTTATCGAAAGCTGAAAGTTTAATCTGAAAACCAATGATCTGACATATCAGTTCTTCTATTTCATTCCAAAACTCTACAATTCTATTACATTCAACAAACATATGCAAAATAGTTTCACTCTCTTGACAATAACTACATTCTGCAGTGTCCACGATATTAATTTTCCTTAAATATGACTTTGTAGGGAGTATTCTATAAATGAGTTTTAACTGAAACCACTGCAAGCTGTTGTTATCTAAACTGTTAAAACACACGTTAAATATTGACATCCACATTTTGTCATCAATATTTATATCCAGCTCAAATTGCCATTTTTGTTTCATATTATGATTATTCTTTTCTTTTTGCAACAGTAATTTATAAAAGGCTCCTACTCCCTTATTATTTTTCCAAATAGGTAATATGTAAAATGGAATAAAGGGCCTCTGCACATTAAAATCAACAACTGGCTTATATTTTTTAAGAAATTTCTTCACATTTTGCTGGACCCTCAAATAGTGCAAAGGGTTAATAGAGTTAATAGAATATTCTTGTTTAACTTCGTCTAAGGTTTTAATTGAACCATCTGAGTTAAGAACATCGGATACTGCAGTTATGCCCTTTTCAAACCAATTTGGAATGAACATTTCATGACAAGACATGTTAGTATTGTACCATAATGGACTTGTTATTACAGCTAAGTTAAAAAATATTACAAACTTTGAGCATGTAAGAAGATGAGAAAAAGGATGCAGATTCTGTTGTTGGAGCCTTACAAAAATACTTCACTCCCAAAACAAATGTTGTTTATGAAAGATATGTGTTTGGTACCACAAACCAAGGTACCAATGAGACAGTTGACCAGTATGTCACAAGACAAAGACATCTTGCAAATTCATGTAAGTTTGAAGCCTTACTTGATGATTTTATTCATGATAGATTGGTCTTGGGAACGAATGACAACTCAGCTCGGGCCAGAATGTTTAGAGAAAAGGGCTTAACCCTGGATGCAGCAATCAACATATGCAGAGTAAGTGAACTTTCTCAAATGCAGCTGAAGCAAATTGAAAAGTCAGAGCCAGATGTTCAGTTTGTGAAAACCTCACAGTGAGCAAAAGCCAAGCACCAGAAGCATGCTGACAAAACGGAGTACAGAGACTGTAAGTACTGTGGCAAGTCACATAAAAGAGGCAGTAATTTCTGTAGTGCTTACGGAAAGAGATGCTCCAAGTGTAATAAACTTCATCATTTTGCTAGTGTGTGTCAGTCTAGGACAAGTAGAAAGCAACCTACAAATTTCTGTGAAAATGAGTCAGGTCACAGTGACTCTGACAATTCAGTATTCATGATAGATCACACATTAAATAATGTGAACATGATGAAGAAACAGCTAAGTGTCCAGCTAGCACTCTCCGATGAGAAGGACAAAAGAGGGGTTCCATTTGAATGTCTACTTGATACAGGCACAACATGCAATGTGATATCGATAGATGACCTAAATAAGATCAGCAGAAATGCAGTGATGAGGGAAAGCCAGACCCGATTAAACCTGTATGATGGATCATACATGCGTCCACTAGGAGTGTGTACATTACATACAGTACACAATGGCAAACTATACAAGCTAAGGTTTGAAGTGGTCACCACAAAAGTTGCAAGAAAACCACTTCTATCTGCAAATGCATGCCAGGTAATGCAGTTGATAACAGTGAACATGCCAGAATCCATAAACAATGTCACTACAAATTCAGCTGAAACAATCTTGGATAAATACAGTGATGTCTTTCACAGACTAGGTACACTTTCAGGTTATGTGCATTTGCAAACAAACCCTGAAGTAGCTCCAGTCCAGCATGCTCCAAGGAAAATGCCAATAGCACTGAAAAAAGAGGTCAAAGCAAAACTAGATGAAATGGAAAAGCGAGGCATCATAGCACCTGTGACAGAACCAACTGACTGGATCTCATCCATGATTGTGGTTAAGAAAGGCACAAAGTTACGCATATGCCTGTCACCGTCTGACCTAAATAAAGCACTCAAGAGGTCTCATTATCTGATGCCTACAATAGAAGAGATCCTTCCACGGCTACACAATGCCAAGGTATTCTCTGTCTTAGATGCAGCAGATGGATACAACCAGTGCCGACTAGACAAAGAAAGCAGTTATTTGACTACTTTCTGGACGCCATTTCAGAGGTATCGCTGGCTCAGGATGCCTTTTGGAATCAAATCAGCAAGTGAAGAATACCAACGCCGCCAAACTGAAGCACTGCTAGGAGTCCCAGGTCTGGCAAAAGTCGCAGATGACTTGCTAGTGTGTGGTTATGGAGACACCATGCAAGAGGCAATTCAAAATCATAATCACAACTTGACTAAGCTGCTAGACAAATGCCGCCAGAAGAATCTTAAGCTCAACAGGAAGAAAGTCCAGCTATGTAAGACCGAAGTGCCTTATATTGGACATTTGCTGACAGCAGATGGAGTCAAGCCAGATCCAAACAAAGTAGCAGCCATTGTCAACATGCCAAGGCCAACCAATGTCAAAGAAACCCAAAGGTTTTTAGGTTTCATCAACTACCTTGCCAAATTCCTTCCTCATTTGTCTGAAGTGTGTCAACCACTGAGATGCCTGTGTGAGAAGAACAATCAGTTCTGCTGGGAATCACAGCAAGAACAGGCATTTACCAAAGCAAAACAGCTTGTGATGATGGCACCGGTGTTGACATACTATGATGCAAATAAGCCTGTTACGATACAGTATGACAGTTCTGACAAGTGTCTTGGATGCACCATTCTACAAGATGGAAAACCGATTGCTTTTGCATCAACCGTGTTGTCACCAGCACAACAAAGATATGCAGTTATAGAAAAATAAATGTTGGCGATTTGCTTTGCTGCCAAGAAATTCAGCACTTATATTCTTGGCAAAGATGATGTCATAGTAGAGACTGATCACAAGCCGCTAGAAGCAATCTTCAAGAAATCTCTACTTGCTGCTCCTATTTGCCTTCAAAGAATGTTGTTACAATTACAAAGATACAATCTGAAAGTGAAATACATAAAAGGTACAACCCAGTACATTGCCGATTTATTGAGTCGTGCTATACCACCCAATTCAGTCCCAGATGCAGAGTCTAAATCATTTGATGTGTTTTGTCTTGGACTAAATAACATTAGTTATGCAGAATACACTAGTGTTTCAAGAAACAGTCAAGCAGAGATCAAAGTAGCCACAGAAAATGATCCAGCTCTCCAGCTTTTAAAAGCTACTGTCATGAAGGGATGGCCTGATAGCAAAGAGGAAACTCCAGCAAAGATACAGGAATACTGGAACTTTTGTGAGGAAATCACCATACAAGATGGAATCTTGTACAAAGTTTTTGCGTTTGATTATTCCTGTCTCTCTGAGAGAAGACATGCTGAAGAAACTTCACAGCAGTCATGTAGGTACCTAAGCCTGCATCAGGAAAGCAAGTGATTCACTTTTCTGGCCAGGATTACGAAAGGACATCACCAACTTGGTCAGTAATTGCCATGTCTGTGCTGAAATCAATAAAACACAGCAAAAAGAACCACTGCAGACAGCAAAGTTGCCAACTCGTCCATGGTCAAAAGTTGCTGTTGATGAATTTCACTACAAGAACAAGTCCTATCTTCTGACAGTAGACTATTTCAGTGATTATTTTGAAATAGACCGACTTTATTCTACAACATCAAAGTCCATAATAAAAAAGTTACAAGCACAATTTGCAAGACATGGAATCCCGGAAGAAGTGATCACAGACAACAATCCCAATTTAGTGAGTGATGAGTTTTCAAAATTTGCCACTGAATGGAAATTTGATCACATATCCATCTCGCCTGGTTACTTGTGTTCAAATGGTAAAGTGGAATCAGCAGTAGCGATTGTCAAAACATTGATGAAGAAAGTAGAAAGGTCAAATACCAACATATACCCAGCCTTACTGGAATGGAGAAACACTCCTACTATCAACATGTCATCCAGCCCAGTTCAAAGACTCTTTTCAAGAAGAACTAAAACTCTTTTGCCAATTAATACCAAGCTGCTTGAACCTGAAATTCAATCTGATCTGACAGGGAAAATTGAAAAGAAAAGGAAGTTAGCAAAATACTATCATGATAAAAGTGCAAATTCACTGCCAGAGTTAGAAGTTGGACAACCTGTGTATGTGCAACCAATTTCAGGACATCATAATACTGATTGGGAACCAGCAGTTTGCAGTAAGAAACTCACTGACAAATCCTATTTGGTACAGTTGAATGGAAAGACCTACCGCAGAAACAGAATACATTTGAAACCAAGGGTTACAGATCATGATTACAGCAAAGATGCACAAATGGAAATACCAGATTATACATCCCCAGCTTCCAGAAACAGAAAACAGCATACACCATACACACATATACCCTGAATGTGTATTCAAGCAAAGACTTTAAGTTGAAGTATCTAAATTGATTTATTACTCAAGGCCAGAATAATGCTATTTGAGTAATAACATTGATACAGTTGCAGTCTACCAACTGTTATCACATTGGACAAATTTTATATAATTTAGTTAACAACTCAATATACAGTAAATTTATCTCATCAAGAATCCTCTATTCAGACTTTAAAAATATTGACAATTACGCAGACTTTCTTGTTTTTTGTTTTTCTAAAAAGGGGGAGATGTTAGATGTAGTTAATGCAAGTAATGGCAGTTTGTGGTTACCATATCCTGTACTGGTTTATATTTGTTATGCACTGTGATGACCTGTGCATGTGCTCTAACAAAGGCAATTAAAACAGTCTTTGTGTGTGTGTCAAGCATACAACATGTGTTAAAATCTATTCTTTAATAATATACTTTAATTCTAAAAGCTTTGTGTTTTAATCCATATTCACATACACAAACAGAAGAGCTAGTGGTCAACGGTTGATGAGCAACATCTGATGCCATGCTGATTTCCATTTCAGATTCAACCTCTCATGAAGTATCTGGAACTGAAGCTCAGTAGTGACTTGAATTTGGAAGACTTAGACATGAACTTTCTTTTGGTGTGACCTTGTAGAAAACTAAAACTGTTTCTCAGGTCTGTCTTTCAGTGCTCTTCACTGCAGCTTGTCCTGACTTCGTGTGAGTGAGCTTGCCATATCTGGTATGTTGAGTCTTGATGGTGCTGACAGATAAATTCCTGGTAGCTGCTAGTCTTTCCCAGAGACACTCCTTCCTCTGCTTATGTTTGAACTTAGCGTGAGTTTTGTCATACAGTTCTTCGTGTTGCTTAACAAACTCGACAATGGCTTTTTCATCAGAGTCACTCAGGAAAATGGACTTCATTTGCCCCTTCTTCTGTCTTGACTGTGCACATTCAACATCTGTATCCATATCCGTACAAGGTCACTTTTCTGTCATTTCCTCACTCTTCTCCATCTGCTCGGTGCCTTCTATCCTCTCTTGTTCCAACCTATCTCTTTCCATTTCCTCCATCCCTCTCCTCTTTCTCTCTTTTTTTTCTTTCTATATCCTCAGCAGTATCTCCTAACTTAAACTGTGGTTGAGTATCAGTAGGTACTTTAATCTTTCTCCTTCTGCTTCTTGGCATTCTGTCAAATCATGTGTATAATCGCAGCTTGATAAAACAAAACAAAAACTTCAGAGGTCAAGTTTCACCCTCAGCCAGTCCAGCCTAACTCAAAGCTTAAACTTTATAGCCTCCAGAATTTGAAACAGACAGGCCGTAAGAAGAAGAAATGTTGTGGTCTTGTCGGTTACAGTTCCCGGCTTGTCTGTTAGTGTAACAGGCCTGTCGGTTATTGTTTACACCTTGTCTGTTTCACTTCAAGGCCTGTCAGTTTAAACTTTTCCCAGTTGTTAAATGATAAAAGTTCCCAACTGGCCTGTAAAACATATCAGCCTGTTGGGAACACTTACAAGACAGGTGGGCTAAAGTTATCAACTGTAAGGTATGTTTTCCCACACAGTCTGTCATCACGTACAGTCTGGATCACCATTTTGGGACAAGCCAATGCATGATACAGACAAACCTGTTCTATTAACCGACAAGCCAGGAAGTGTTACTGACAGGCCTGTTGCCAGGTGGGTGAATTTAGGGTCTGTAACAAGGGTCGGAAGCTATAAACAAGTAGGCACCTGGGTCAGGAGTGCAATAAGAGGGCATAAACTCACACAAATATGTTGATACCCATTGGGTGAAGGGTGGGGAAGGCCCAGATGTAAAATAGTTCCTGTCTTTTATGTTTAATGGAGGATTCTGGGTTGTTGTTCTCCCCCATTTATTGCACAATGCTGATCTCCATGTTTTTGACACTATTCTTGGGTTGATTGAAGTGTCTAGAGACTAGGGTTA
Source organism: Sabellastarte sp. h YS-2021 (assembly GCA_964017235.1). Taxonomy (NCBI): domain Eukaryota; kingdom Metazoa; phylum Annelida; class Polychaeta; order Sabellida; family Sabellidae; genus Sabellastarte; species Sabellastarte sp. h YS-2021. Next base: position 119,145,471 of record OZ024933.1, on the reverse strand, counting down.
AATTTTGAGCATTGAATTTTTGACCACTTCTGTAGTGTTCATACATTCCTTGTTCAATTGGTCGTTTGGTCTCACTATGTATTTGAGACCACGTTGAGTACAATTGATAATGTAGGGAATAATATTACTTATTATTACATGCCTTGACATAGGTATGCAGTGAGTTCTCTTGTTTTATGTAAATTTCCTAATTGCACTATGACCACTGACTGCTATATTTTAATAAATAAATTTTGCAGATCCATAACTTAAATTTTACTAATTTTTTCTTGTTATTGAATTGTTTTCTTTTGATACTTTGTCTTTGCATACATTTTCTCTCTCATAAGTATCATTTGTGTTGTAATTTAACAGAAGTTACACTGTCAGTTCTATATCTAATGCTGTCCATGCTATTTCCTCAAGTTGTGGGGTACAAACATCTCTGATGCTTTTCTCTCACTTGTTACATTTAATTCAGAGTGATGAACAGAAAAAAATAAATACAAGAAAATCTGCATCTCTCTACCCAAAAATGGGTACGAACAGATAGAAAGAGACCCTTTCCCAGAAGTTTTGGACACACAGGAAAACCAGGAAGAGCAACCAGAGTCATACTCACCAGTAAAAACTGAGAAAAACACACAGGCACAGATATCAGATGACAGGTTTTATCCAAAATAAAATTGGTGACAAACAGAGTTTTTCCAAGGAGGTTTTCATTATTTGGGCTAGAATAAGGCCCTGACTAAATATAGAGTATACTTGTTGTCTACGCATATATTCATTTCAATTTTATTTCTTGAATGTAAATTTTAAAGTTATTACCAAATAAGGGAGGGAGTTTTTAGGCTAAAAGGGGAGGAATATAATGTAATGGAAAAGTATGTAATGTAAGCACATACTCTGTACTGTTTTGCATGCAAGTTCATTTTGCCTATGCCTTTTATATTGAATAGATTATTTACAGTCATAATATATTCAATGGCCTTGTCTTTCTGGTTGACATAACTCAAAAAGTAAGGAGATGATCCCTGTGAGCTTTTAACATGGGTAGGACCATGCCACGGGAAAAGTGAATACTTTTTGGGAATAAATTCAGATAATATTCTGGATACAAAAAAAATGTAATAAAAGACCCCCTGCTGCAGGTTTGTGCTCTATGAGTGCTGTTTAATTCAAAATTTTGTTAAAGAGAAATGATGATATTTTTAGGATATATACTTACTATATTTATGATAATTTTATACTGAAGTTTGGTGTTGAATTAGTTTTGGGGCGGCTTGCATGTAACCAACCCACCTTAGATTGATGTGTCCAACGTCTCCGTCAACCTATTGGTTTCAAAGTTTGCTTTCAAAGTTGATGCCATTCCGATGCACAGATGGTCACTATCTTAAAATTATATTTTCTGACGGTAACTCAAAGACACTTCGTCCAATCAACTTGAAACTTAACAGGGAGATAGGACAGCACCAGGAGTTGGTTGCTTTTGAAATTGGGGGCCCTCTGCCCATTGTGGGCCTGCGCTCATCTGTAATATTTCAGTTTCCAGACTCTAATTCGAAGATGCTTTGTCTGATCAACTAGAATTTTTATCGGGTTGCTAGTTCACCACCAGAGCTTGGTTGCTCAATTAACATTAAGAATATATCAAAAACTGTTTGTATTATTGATTTTGAAAGTTCACCAAAATTAGATCCACAAACTCATTAATGCTTTTATAGGTGGAAAAATCTAAAGTGAAATATTGAAGATTTTATATTCACTTGTACACTTATATATATCACACCCTTTATCATTCTATCTTCACATATGTACTTTTTTTACTCGTTATTCATACAAAAGTGGTGTATAACTTAAGTAAACTGTAATTAATTAGAAATCTAACAAAAAATACATTAAAATGGTATTTTAATACTTGTGTGTATATATATATATATATATATATATATATATATATATATATATATATATATATATATATATATATATATGTATCTGTTATTGATAATAAGTGACTCACCCAATTCCTTTGTCTGTGTAACCCTTTCAGAACTGACCAGCTTTAAATGATTCCCGCCATAATCATAATGTAGCACTCTCAAACTATAGCTTTTGTTGGGTACAAGGTCAGTTATATTGTTTTCGCAATTATCTCCATTTCCATCGATCAGTTCAAATATCCTGACTTCTTTCCATCCATGTGTACCCACTTCTTTGTACTGTGTCTTATAAATGCCATTTTCAATATCAGCACAGTCCAATCGCATTGTCAAAGAGTACTGATAGCTTTCTATGTGCATTGCCTTATCTAGTTCTGACACCTCTGAAAAGAATAGAATAGAAACATTTATACAGTGCAAAATTGATGTAACATCCTCCAATGCACTTGAGGTCAAAAAGGGAAAGTCCAGGGACGTATCAGGTCGAGATCCAAAATCAGTGCCCGCCAGGGAGATGTACTAAACAACATTACAACATTGGCAACAACATCACTTCTGTTCTTTCTTGCATCAATGCTGGGTATTTATGATTTGATTTTGTTTGTGTGTATAATGGCAAGATTACAAAAGCTACTGCAAGAATTTACATGAAACTGTCATAGTAGTGGGATTTTGGTGTATCATAAATATGACTGATTTTTTAATGTTCACCAATCACTTTTATATTAAGGATGTTTGAAGGATTTTTTGTGTTATAAGCAATCATTCCTCCAGTCCATTAAATAGTCTGTCCCTGGATATTTTGAAGGGATTTTTTTTACACTTGGTGTCCACTCATTGGTCAGTACTGGGCCTCTCTGAATTTGTGTTGGGGTTTCCTTAAACTGGTGAGCCAATGCCTTCAGATTAGAACTGGCAGTCGTCAGGACAGGAGATAAAAGTTTTAGTGTTGAATTTTTTGTTTGCATGGCATCTCGACAGAGATAGAAGTGGTCAGGTACCACGTACAATCTGTGAAATCGGGTTGAAATACCAATAGAATTGCAGGTTAGTGATGGAGGTGAGTTGTAAGTTAGAAAAATGCTTTTTATTCACATCTACATCGGGTCAGGTTTTACCTTCTTCTTATACTCACAGTACCGGCTCAAGTATTGAATTTGATGCAGTATTTTCGGAAGTTGTTAGTGATTCTGATTCGGGTACTAGTGTTAAAAGAGTAGATGTTAGGAAACCTGAGAAGACCCCTTTTCACAAAGATAAGAAAATTTCTGAACAAGCTTTTATCAATGAAAAAAATCTTATCTCAGCTTGACGCAATTGGTAGGTGGCTAGATATCACTGAAGGCTCTGCTGTTTCTGTCTTTGGTACCAGGGCCAAGAAAGCTGCAAGTAGAAGATCTGGAATTGCTAGTTTGAATTTCCATTCTGTAAAGTCTGCAAATCTGCAAAATCCATCCCCTATGTTTACTTTAATGATGGTTCATGTTCTTTCACAAAACACTATGAAACGAAGGGCGTCTATTACAGACATATATGTAGTATTTGCTTTACAGCAGATGCAAAAAAATAAACGTTAAAAACGAGTAGAACTGGACATGGTCACTGTGTATCACAATGCTCATGCTCATTCTGGTTCACTGAATCAAAGGTCTTTTTTGAAATCAAAGAACAAGAGTTTATTGAAGCAGCAAAGCAGATGGCTTGGCTTTTGGTGTTGCATTTTGCATTGGGAAGGAATGGTATGCTGTGAGTAATAGTTACAAACCTGTGATGTCAAATGGGACTTATGCTCAATTATTAAAGTCACATACTTCTTAAGTGTTACAGGTTACTGGTAGTGGCCAATCACTTAAACAAACATTGTGAAACACTGGAACTTTCACTCACATACTTAATGCCCCTGTTCCACCAAAATATTAAGCCTCGATCCTGTCGGCGACCCTTAATCGTGCACAGTCGGTGGAAAAAAAAACAAAAATGGGCGGGAATACTGGGTCGGTACTGAAGTCCGGGATTAAGAACAGATCGTCCTCAGGAAACCTCAGGACACCTCAGGCGGCCCCAGACAGTCCCCGACTGGTCTGGGACTAAGAATCGGTTTCAACCACGATCCTGTCGTACACATACCGACTGGGTCCCAGGACGCCTCAGGCCTCCTGGGACTAAGAGCCGACTAACCCACGATTAACTACCGGCGTCCTCAGGCCTCCTCAGTCTTCCCCAGACCAGGATCCCTGATTCTTATTTTCCAAAGTTGCTGCATTTTCTGGGTATATATATATATAAAATTCGCGATCTAATCACCATTGCTTTTCTAGGAACACAGCAGGATGCCACCTTTTAATGGGAGACAGATTCAACAACAACTTAGGGCTTTTTTGGTTTTTATTCAGTTACAAATAATCATGTATTTCCATTTCTTACGTCGACCACAGCAACCACCACCAGCACCCATACAGAGACCTAGAAGAAGGCACAACATGTGGGTCAGGCCATGGCTATTGCAGAGAGAGGAGAGGGGGGCCTACCACAACATTATGCCACAGACATTCCAGGATTCACCAACTACATGAGGATGACCCCAGAATTTTTTGAGATGATAAAGACCAGACTGGAACCACACCTTGCCAGGCAGGCCACCAACTACAGAGCACCAATCAGTGTTGGGGAGAAGTTAGCCCTCACCATCAGATATCTGACCACTGGAGAGTCATACACATCATTATCATGTCAGTTCAGGGTTGGAAGATCCACCATTTCCAAGTTTTTACCAGAGGTCTGCAGGGCTATCCAGGATGAGTTCACCAGAGAGTACCTCAAATGTCCTACTACCCCAGATGAGTGGAAAGAACTGGAGAGGGAATTCAGGATCAGGTGGAATGTTCCACATGCCCTGGGAGCCCTGGATGGAAAGCATGTGGCCCTGAAGAAACCTAAGAACACTGGAGCCCTCTACCACAACTACAAGGGGTTCTTTTCCATTGTGATGTTGACCCTGGTAGATGGACAGTATAAGTTCAGATGGGCGGATGTGGGTACAGCTGGATCTTGCTCAGATGCCCAGATATTTAATGCCTCTCAGCTGAAGAGGAGGATTGAGGATGGCAGGATAGGCTTCCCTGACCCAGCTCCTATAACCCAGGGTGGTAGAGATGTCCCCTACTTCATTGTGGCAGACAATGCTTTTGCCCTGAAGACCTGGCTCATGAAACCCTATGGCAGAAGGCTGTTAACAAGGGAGGAAAGGATTGCCAACTATAGAATATCGAGGGGCAGGAGAGTTGTGGAGAACGCTTTTGGCATCCTGGTTTCAAGATTTAGAGTGATGAGGACCACCATTGAACTACCCCCAGAAACAGTTAGAGAAGTGGTCATGACCTGTGTGGTTCTGCACAACATACTCAGAAGTCAGTATCAAGGTCAACCTGCTGGTCAGCAGCCTGGGGAGGATGATGATGATGATGATGATGTGCCTGGTGATTGTGGATTGATTGGTGGTGCTGCTGGTGGTGGCCAAGACAGAAACCCTGCTAGAGAGGCCAAAAGACAGAGGGATTACCTGAAGGACTACTTCAATAATGAGGGAGCAGTGGCCTGGCAAGATGGCAGAATATAAGTCCTGCTGCAGTAAACAGTCCTTTTCAGGACTAACTATAACAGTCCTTTTCAGGACTACCAATTATTCCAAAAACAATTAATCAGCTATGCTTGCTACAGACGGACTAACCCCATGCCAAACATAACTTTTTCAGACGGACAAACGGACAAACCCCATGCCAAACATAACTTTTTCAGACGTACAAACAGACAAACCCCATGCCAAACATTACTTTTTCAGACGGACAAACAGACAAACACAAGTCACTCACCCAACAATCATACAAACCCAGTGTTAAACAAGAGCCAAACACAAAGTCACACATAATATCCTAAAATGAATGATTTTTTTATATATTTGGAAATCCACCTCCTAATTTCACCAATTTGATTTTGTTCATGGGTTGGAAATTTATTTGTAGCAGAAATGTTTCAATTTTAAATCTTCACCTCTAATCACAAAAATGTGGAAAATATAACAAGTTTTGTTTTCAATATTGGGGGGAATGTGTTTGCAAAATAGTTTGTCAGTTCGTTGGCATGGGTTCTATTTAATTTTGGGTTTTTGTGTTTCTTGGTTGGTGGTTACTGGGGTTGGGTTTATTATTGGTAGTTGGATGTTGGGTTTCTTACTGGGTTTGTTATTTGGGGGTTATGTTTGGTATTGGGTTTGTCTGTTTGTGGGTTGGCAAGTATGTAATAATGCCTTTTAACTCTAGGGAAGGTGTAAGTGTTGGACTTTACACTTACAGATTTTAAACTATCCCATGGATTTTATTCTAAAAATGGGCTGATTAATGGCCATATTGGGAGTTATTTTTTTTTATGTGGCCTTTTTTGTTATGTGTGGTACCATGGGTTATTTGTTTTATGTTTGGGGTGGTGTAAGTGTTGGACTTTAACTTTTTTTTTCTTGTAATAAGTATTTGTACTGAACTTTTATGTTTTGGGAGGGGAATTGGAATAACATGTAGCTGAATAATTGTTTTTGGAAGATTTGGTGGCCCTGAAAAGGGCCTGGCAGGTCAAAGACCCGCCCTGACTGGATGGTTACTGCTGCTGCTGCTGCTGCTGGAGGCTGCTGCTGCTGTTGAGGCGGTGCTGAAGTGGTGATAGTAAAGAGCTGCTGCTGCAGTTGCTGCTGCTGCTGCTGAGGCTGCTCGACGATCTGTGTTGATGTCAGATCTTGTAGCTGGCTTAAGATTCCACTCAGATTGTGTCTGCTCCCTTCGTCCTGTACAGTTAGGACAGATGTCGGGTTGCTGAAGCCAATGGGGCTTGGTGTATAGTACACAAAACTGCTGCTAGCTGCTGCTTGAGTGGAACTAGACGCCTGTGGAGTGGTTGTTGGCAGTAGGCCGACCCTCTGGGACTCCGTGGTAACAGTGGCTGATCTTCTGGGCAATGGCTGACGTCTGCGGTTACTCTTAATAGTTTCGATGTCCTAAATATCTTGCCCTTTAATTCTTCAAATTCTTCTTGAGTCATCTTTTTGGCCTCTGATGCCATGTAGTCAAAGAAGGGCTGCCTGTCTGACTTCTGATGCAGAAAACCTGAGATAAGTGTCCTCATCTGCTCAAAGTGTTCGAGAATCTTGGAGTCTGTAGTTGAAACGGGCGTTGATGTAATGATGGACTGACTCCTCTCCCTCAGGACACTGGACTCGAGGTGTTTTGTGTCAGTAGTTGACCCACGTGATTCGTCCTGCCTGCTGGTATTTGGACTGGCCTCAAAACCTGAACTTCTATTGGCCCCCTTTCTTCTGATATGGGTTTTAAGAAAACCCATCTGTTGGTAGACCCAGGACTGTCTCTTGGTCATCTCCCTCGGGGCTTGGCCAGATTGGAGCTTGGACAGCTTCCCATAACGGGTTCGCTGGGACTCGAACCAACGTCTCACATCAAAGGGCTGGAGCTTCAGTTCCTCATATATTTCTGCCCAGAGAGCCTCTCTTCTGGTCCTGTTCATGAAGTGATCTAAGACTAATCAGAGTAGTACTCAAGTTACCACCATACAGTTACCCTTTTTGCATGTCTCCCCCAATGATTCACTGTTTGCTGTCTCTGGGGGTCGCTTAGCATATTCGTTGACTTATAGCAAGGTTAGAAAACACCTTAAGCATACCTTACTCTCCTCAACTTGCACCATTGCGGCTATTCTTTTCAGACCTTTAGGAGATCGGGAGCATCGTCTCTCAAAATTGGGTTCTTGTCAGTGAAGTGTTTTGTTTAATGATTACTTCATACAACAGGGTTCTCCTTCTCCTTGCGTAGCCACTGTCTCAAAATTGGGTCAGTCATAGTCATATAATAGTTTAAAGTCCACAGTGCATGAAAAAAAATTTCTTTAAAACTTTGTATGTGTGTGCCAGAGAGTAACACAATCCCAGTAAAGAAAACCAGACATCAATCAGAGCATCCCCCACTGAGATACAGCCTCTCAAAGTGGCATATAGAATAACATTCCTGAAAACATGTGTGGAGGTGTTGTGATGAAATAAAAGGTACATAACTGCACATTTGGAATGGTTTCTGTTATAAATGTATTGGGAAGGATTGGATGTAATTGAATATGTAGCTGATTAAATTGTATTTTGAAGTGATTGTTTTTTTTTTTTTTTTTTGAAGTTTACCTTTAAATGATTAAGGATAATTTTGTTTGAAAAGTTTTTATAGTCTTTTATGATAATTGGAATTTATTCTTTAATATGAAAGCTGCCAATCAGACTCCATCTAAAATTGTCAGTGACAGAGAGGAATAGAGAGTGTGTGAGAGTGAGGATTCTGTAGAGATAACATTTCAAATATTAACCATAAAGAGTGTGATTCTAAGAGATGGTTTGGTTACAGTCATACATATATGAATGTGCATCAATCATTGTTAGTAATTTTTTTTTTCTTTTGGCTTCGGTTGCAAAACTTTTTATGAACCTTCAAGTATAGTCTTTAACTTGATTATTTCTTGCATACAATTCCAACAAATTACATTAAAATGTTTTATAATCAACAAATACACTACTCTTCTCTATGACTACAAGAATTTCATACATTTAAAAATCCAAACTATCATGTGCAAATTTACATGATCATTACAATCTGATGCCTACAGTTATTAAAAGAAGATATATGAAAGACACACTGTTGTCAATAAAATGTCAGAATGCAGTTCCAATCTCCTGTGTATTAAACTCGGTATACGAGCATCTCCTGACCACGGCAGCTCGTCTCTAACCACTCATACCCACAACTCATTCCCAAGATTTTTTTAAATATAGCAGGAAACCCCACCGACTTATGTCTGCTCACGTTTTTTTTTTCAATTTTGCATATTTTATTTAAAACTATTGAAGTAAACTCCACAGACTTCTGTCTCCCCACGTTTTTTTTTAATTTGCATAATTTATTTTAAAATATTGTAGGAAAATCCACGGACTTCTGTCTCCTAACGTTTTTTTTCTAATTTGCACAATTTATTTTATAATAGTTCTAGGAAGCCCTTTGGGAATTCCATAACCTCGCGTTTTCTAATTTGCATATTTTATTTCATAATATTGCTAGGCAACCTAGGGTATGGCTACAATATATTAGTCTTTGGTGAACCTCTATCTATTATATATTACATGTATTATAATTGCCTTCAACAATTCATTTTTATAAATACAGTTCTATAGTACCATCATTTTCCATTGAGTGCTTCTATCACCATTGTACACTTAACCTATCATTTTTTCTTCAGAATTACTGATATCCATTTATAAAAAGCATTGTCTCTCAAAATTGGGTTGTTATTAGTTAAGTGTTTTGTTTGCTGACTAGTCCATATTCCTTCTCCTTGCATAGCCACTGTCTCCTTTGGGAGCAACATTATCGATTGCCACAACTTATATTTCAACATTTCAACTGTAAATATTGTTATTGACTTTATATTATATAATGTTGCTAACTGTTAATATTATGTGTTGTTGCATGTATATTTTAATATAGCAATTACTTATGGTTATCTATTACAGCCTGATTATATTTACCATGGTCCTATACTCATTTTACACTTGATGCAAATACATTTACAAAAACTTTTAGTGTACAGTTCTTAGTATTGTGTAATAATAATAAGTATAAAACCCAGTTTGTTTGTTGTCTTGGCATCAAAAAGTGTTTTTATTGGACCTTGAAGCTGTGTTCTTGGCAGTAGATCTCTGCATCGGATCGGGCTGTGCTGGCTTTGCTTGGATTTAGAACTTAGGAATTAAATCTATTTCTGGAGGGAAAATATTACTTTATAGCCCTTGATTTGACCTTGAGGTCATGGGAACCAGTTTCCTGTAGATGTTACTTTATATGCCAGAGTTGGGCTTCAGGATGAGGCCTTGTGGGCCTGTCAGAGTGAGGAATTCTTTTTCACCTACTCATGTCAGAGGCCAAGACCTTACAGGTCTTACAGCAGAAACCTGTGTGCTTAAATCTGTGGGCTGGGGGAATGGAAGGAAATCTGTGCAAAGGATCAGTGGAGACCATCTAGTCCCAAAACATGGTTACTGTGAGAATTGAATCTGAGATGTGGGATGAAAGTTTGTGACTAGAAACCCCAGGGATTGAGTACAAGTAGGTCCTATTTTGAATAGAGACACATAATAGACTTCTGTTAATTTACACAGCTGTAGAAATCAAAGGTACACTACAATTCTTTTGCGAGAATTTCACTCTTCCTGACAATATCTTCTCTCTCTGAATTCTTTGGAAAAGTTTGACAAATGTGTAAAACACATTTCAAAATATTTCTCAGGTAAACAAATGTATTCTAAGAGTAATTCATCATTAAAACAAATTACTTTACCATATAAGGTGCTTCTAATTTAAACATATTCATGTAAAATAAATTAACACTGGAAAAATTAATATTTATGTGAGAATATTGGGCTTGTACATATGGATCAAACTAGTTAACTCATCTTTGAAAGTAAAACAATAAACGGAAAGGCAAACACCCTTCATGTAGTGTCATTTATGTGTGAACATTATAAGACTATGTATATATTATTTTAGCACAGTTAATTTTATTACTGTCATAAAGTCTGTAACATCAGTAAAATGTATGTTTTTCCTCACTTGGCACAACCATTTGTGCCAGAAATTAGAGAGTCTTTGTATTAACATAAAAAGATTATATATACTCACCTAATGCACCAACTGACAAAATCGTAAGGAGAAACAAAAGAAACTTTTTAATCCGAAACATTTTTAGCGTCAAAAAATAAAGTTAATAATCAAGGAGCTCAAATATAACTTTTCTTGAAATCAAGAAAATGTGTTTATTATTCTGACTATGGGTCAGATTTGCAAACACATATGTCTTTGCAGATAAAAACTCTATACTTCCCCATTTTTTAGTTAGTTGAGCTGTGCAGTATTTGTCCAGGATAAACTAAGTAAGTAAACTCTCACATATGAAATGGTATTCTGCCCAATGTTACAGTAAAAAGTCCAGTTATAGATTATCCAGTTTTATGGAATTGTTTACCTTATTATTTGTGTGTCAATCCTTTTACTGGGGGAATACATATAATGTTTTTATATACAAAAAAATTCCAGTACTTAATATACAACATAGAGCATGTTATATGATGTTTTCCTTAAACAGAAAAAATAATCAGTTAATTGCAGCAGATTAATACAACAGAGTTTATTTAATTTCAATGACCCTTCTTAAACAAATTCCTTCCCCTATAAATTACTCATAGGCCATATAAAGATTGTTTGACTGACTGGTTGATTGACTGACTGACTAAGTTATTAATTTATTTATTTTTGAGTGACTATTGATTGATTTTGGCTCACTGTCGCTTTTAACACAGTTTACTTATCAAGTCAAATTGTGAGAGAGAGTTGAGGTAGGATGGAGGAAAGTAGTGTGGATTACTTGGTCAACATTCTTAGTCAAAAACCATCCACAGTTCCCAACACCCACCAGATGAATTTAAAGTTTTTAAAGTTTTGACCAAAGTAGTCACAAACCCTTTAAGGGTAAGGATATGGTGACTCCAAGTTATGACATAGGTCATGAACTGGATAGTCCTGTGGATAAGTTTCAGTTGCATATCGGGAAGAACATTGATTCACACTTGTTGGTCACAACTCAGTCCAATAATAAATTCCAACTTGCTTCTACTCAGTTGAGTTCTGATTTTGGGGCCTTTTCATTGACTCTACTAAAATTGTATACAGGTCCCCCTATGGATAACAAACCAGTTCAGGACCCCTTGACGTTGCATAAAATGGTCAAGTAATCAGGTATTCCTAACTATCTTGGACTTTGTATTCCAATACGTTCAAATTTTGATATTACAATGGTGATACTGACTATTGGGACCAGCAATTAGTTGACCTTTTGGAATTCAGCTTCCCCCTAGACTTTGACAGATCTTCTCTGTTAGTATCTGTTGAGGAAAATCATGCATGTGCTAGTCAATTTATTCAACCTGTTGTACATTATATTTATGAAGAGGTCGAACATGGTGCTATTTTAGGTCCTTATACAGAGGAACCAATTGATCTACATGTTCCCCCCTTCATGACTGGGGAGAAGCGAGATCTCCCATGGCGTTGTACGATTGTTGACCTTAGAGGGCCGCGAGGGGCTTCTGTTAACCCCTGGTTGACAAGGGGAAGTTCTTAGACTCTCGTATATTGTTGAATTATCCATTTGTTGATAATATTTTTTTTATTAATAAAGTTATACAGTTAGGTCCAAGTTCACTAATCTACAAAGTAGACATTAACAGGGCCTTCAGGCACCTTAAGGTTGACCCTGGGGACTTAGATTTACTTGGTCTCAAGTTGAAAAACTATTATATCAACCAATCAGTCCCATTTGGGAACAGACACAGATCTTTTTTCCTTTTAGACAATCTATTGTATATAATGTATGTAGACAATCTATTGTATTGTAGATTCCCATCCCAAATATATGATTTTTTTCCAAATTATTTGTGATCTATTTGCTAGGTTTGGGGGTTAACCCTTAAATGTTGGTACATCCCGCCACCATTGTTAATTGCTTAAGTATCATGATAAGTACCGAAACCTCTTGACAAGCTCTTGACTCGACAAGATTGGCAAAATAACAAATGCTGTTCAGGACGTCAATTGCAATCTCTTTTGGGGTTATTCTACATATCTAAGTGTATCAAACCGGCCCAGCATATTTTTTAATAGAATGCTTCAGCTTTCAAGGAATAATGACACAGGCACCTCCATTAATTTAACTTCTGATTTTTAAAAGATTTAAATTGGTTTCTATTGTTTCTGAAACAATTTAATGAAGTTATTTTTATGATGTTAAACCCATTTGGCCTGATCTTACTTCAGATGCATCTTTGACGGTCTTAGGTGGCCATTATATCAATCAGTGCTATGCCATTCCACTACCAAGGGATTTTAAAAGTTATACTACTGTAAATTTGGAGATGCTCAATATGGTAGTTGCAATAAACTTTAGGGCTTCTCAATGGTGTAATTAAAAAAATCGCATAAAGTGTGACAATATGGCTGTAGTGGAAGTCATGGCTTCTGGCCGCACCAAGGATCCAATCCGTGGTGCTTATGCCAGGAAAACATCTGGATGTTAGCTGTTTCACATAACATCAGTATTCATACAGTGGGCAAGGCCAATACTATAGCCAAACTCTTGTCTAGATATACATTTGATGTGTTGCAAGTAATTAACCCATTTCCCTGGTCCTGCATAGATTTCCACAAATATAAACTTGACTTGTTTAACTCTTTTACTGTGAAATTCACGCAATAAACATATTTGGAACTGCAGTGGTCGACTGATGTCAACTTTATTATAAAGCGTGACTATCAACAGTGATCGCCGTAATGTACTGAATCACAAAATACCACAGATGACGTGTATAAGTTGTACTAATGACATCATTTATAATCTAAACAGAAAGCCAAGCATTATTATTTGTCATTCAGAAATGTCAAACAGATGTTACACACTAAAAGAAGCCACAAACTTGATATTATACTGTCTATTCGTGACTTACACAACTGCCAGCCAATTAAAAACCGAATTTCTCAGTTGCTACGACTACATATCTATATGTCTATTTACAATATTTTGTTGGGTGAACATCAGGCCAATTAAAATGAAGTCCACTGTTGCCTCGGAGATATACTTAGATTGATAAACCCTTGTACTTTGTGCCACTCTGATTGACATATCTGTGACTCAAAATAATTCCACCCTGAAACATTCACTGTTTACGTGAAATATATCGTTTTTGCGACGGTAGTCTCTAACAGCTCCAAAAGAGTTAAATTATTATATATAGTTTCAGACTCTGCCTCAGTGAAAGCACACCACCGGGGCCTTGGGCAGATTGGTGTCAGCCTTTAGGCCAGCTACATGGAAGGCCTATGACAGGATGTGTCGGGATTTTGTGGGTGTCTTAGTGGTGGCTGGTCTGTCACTGATTCAAGTAGATATAACTATACTTCTTACATTTATGGAATATCTCCATATAAATCACATAAAAGTTCTTACAATTAACAACAATATATCAGCTCTCAGGTCCTCTTGTAAAAGATTTGGCCTAAATCTTGCTCCTTTTGAGGGCCATAGAATTACCATGTTTATAAAAGCCCTCAAATTTGATATGCCACTTTCTGTAAAAGTTACTCTTTTTTTCTACGAGGGAGTTATTTTGAGTATTATACAGGTTTCTGAAACCTTAGAATCCCCTCTTGTGTTCACTGCACTGTATTTGTTGGCTTTTTCCCCCTTTTTGAGACTGTTTTATGAGACTGGCTCATTATGACTCCTGTAGGGACTTAGCCAGGGCTGATATTATATTTGATATTATAATCTTCATGAAGTGATCTAAGACTAATCAGAGTAGGACTCAAGTTACCACCATACAGATACCCTTTTTGCATGCCTCCCCCAACGATTCGCTGTTTGCTGTCTCTGGGGGTCGCTTAGCATATTCGTTGACTTATAACAAGGTTAGAAAACACCTTAAGCATACCTTACTCTCCTTAACTTGCACCATTGTGGCTATCCTTTTCAGACCTTTAGGAGATTGGGAGCATCGTCTCTCAAAATTGGGGTCTTGTCAGTAACTGTTTTGTTTAATGATTAGTTCATACAACAGAGTTCTCCTTCTGCTTGAATAGCCACAGTCATAGTCATATAATAGTTTAAGGGTATGGCTACAATATATTAGACTTTGGTGAACCTCTGTATATCATATATTATTATAATTACCTTCAACAATTCATTTTTTATAAATAAAGTTCTATAGTTCCATCATTTTCCATTGAGTGCTTCTGTCACTATTGTACACTTAACTTATAATTTTCTCTTCAGAATTTCTGATATCCATTTATAAAAAGCATTGTCTCACAAAATTGGGTTGTTATTAGTTAAGTGTTTTGTTTTCTGATTAGTCCATATTCATTCTCCTTGCATAGCCACTGTCTCCTTTGGGAGCAACATTATCGATTGCCACAACTTATAATTCAACATTTCAACTGTAAATATTGTTATTGAATGTGCATTGTTGTGCCAGTATATAAACATATATATATATAATGTTGCTAACTGTTAATATTATGTATAGTTGGATGTATATTTTAATATGGCAATGACTTATGGTTATCTATTACAGCCTGATTACATTTACCATGGTCCTATACTGGTGTTAGATTTACACTTGATGCAAAGAATACATTTACAAAAAGTTTTAGTGTACAGTTCTTAGTATTGTGTAATAATAATAAGTATAAAACCCAGTTTGTTTGTTGTCTTGGCATCAAAAAGTGCTTTATTGGACCTTGAAGCTGTGATCTTGGCAGTAAATCTCTGCATGGGATTGGGCTGTGCTGGCTTTGCTTGGATTTAGAACTTAGGAATTAAATCTATTTCTGGAGGGAAAATATTACTTTATAGCGCTTGATTTGACCTTGAGGTCATGGGAACCAGTTTCCTGTAGCTGTTACTTTATATGCCAGAGTTTGGCATCAGGGTGAGGCCTTGTGCGCCCGTCAGAGTGAGGAATTCTTTTTCACCTACTCATGTCAGAGGCCAAGACCTTGTGGGTCTTATAGCAGAAACCCGTGTGCTTAAATCTGTGGGCTGGGGGAATGGAAGGAAATCTGTGCAAAGGATCAGTGGAGACCATCTAGTCCCAAAACATGGTTACTGTGAGAATTGAACCTGAGATGTGGGATGAAAGTTTGTGACTAGAAACCCCAGGGATTGAGTACAAGTAGGTCCTATTTTGAATAGAGACACATAATAGACTTCTGTTAATTTACATAGCTGTAGAAATCAAAGGTACACTACAATTCTTTTGCGAGAATTTCACTCTTCCTGACAATATCTTCTCTCTCTGAATTCTTTGGAAAAGTTTGACAAATGTGTAAAACACATTTCAAAATATTTCTCAGGTAAACAAATGTATTCTAAGAGTAATTCGTCATTAAAACTAATTACTTTACCATATAAGGTGCTTCTAATTTAAACATATTCATGTAAAATAAATTAACACTAGGAAAATTAATATTTATGTGAGAATATTGGGCTTGTACATATGGATCAAACTAGTTAACTCATCTTTGAAAGTAAAACAATAAACGGAAAGGCAAACACCCTTCATGTAGTGTCATTTATGTGTGAACATTATAAGACTATGTATATATTATTTTACCACAGTTAATTTTATTACTGTCATAAAATGTGTAACATCAGTAAAATGTATGTTTTTCCTCACTTGGCACAACCATTTGTGCCAGAAATTAGAGAGTCTTTGTATTAACATAAAAAGATTATATATACTCACCTAATGCACCAACTGACAAAATCGTAAGGAGAAACAAAAGAAACTTTTTAATCCGAAACATTTTTAGCGTAAAAAAATAAAGTTAATAATCAAAGAGCTCAAATATAACTTTTCTTGAAATCAAGAAAATGTGTTTATTATTCTGACTATGGGTCAGATAAAAACTCTATACGTCCCCATTTTTTGACTTAGTTGAGCTGTGCAGTATTTGTCCAGGATAAACAGGATAAAGTAAGTAAGTAAACTCTCACATATGAAATAGTATTCAGCCCAATGTTACAGTAAAAATCCAGTTATAGATCATTCAGTTTTATGGAATTGTTCACCTTATGATTTGTGTGTCAATCCTTTTACTTGTGGAATACAGATTATGTTTTTATATACAAAAAAATTCCAGTACTTAATATACAAAATAGAACATGTTATATGATGTTTTCCTTAAACAGAAAAAAATAATCAGCTAATTGCAGCAGATTAATACAACAGAGTTTATTTAATTTCAATGACCTTTCTTAAACTAATTCCTTCCCCTGTAAACTACTCATAGGCCATATAGACATTGTTTCACTGACTGACTGATTGACTAACTAACTTATTAATTCATTTATTTATTGAGTGACTATTGATTGATTTTGGCTCACTGTCGCTTTTACCACAGTTTACTGATCAAGTCAAATTGTGAGAGACAGTTGAGGTAGGATGGAGGAAAGTCGTGCGGATTTATTGGTCAACATTCTTAGTCAAAAACCTTCCAGCACCAATAAAAGGCTACAAACCTTAACAGTTTGGGTCCATCAGAGAATAAAAACCAATGACCTAAGTTGTTCGGGGTGGTTGCAAATCTAATACTTAGCATATATCCAAAGCAACACCTTTCTTTATGGAAGCCTAGAACGAGGTAAGAATATAAATAGCTTTTCCAATTCATACTGCTATGTAATGACATTATGTGTCAGTAAATAGAGGGTTAGGAAATCTTAGTAATACAGACTAGTAGCGCTTGCATAAATCACAACACAAACCTATCTCCCCTTAGATTTAAAAGGAAGGTCCAATGAAGGAGCTTCAAACACAAACAGCAAATTATTATGGGAAAATGAATTTCCCATAATGGACAATCTTTTACCTTTTGTGTATGTGATAATCATAAGAAACAACATGCCTGTTTCCTCTATTTGTCTTGATAAGGAATTACATGATGTTGGTCATTACAATGACCAAGCATCTCTTTCAAAAACAATTATGTTATTTTGATGAAAATATGAAAAACAAAACCTCCTCAAAAATGACACTTACCGGCCCTACTAAATCATTAACTTCACATAATACTTCAAATAATACTTGTCCAATTCTTCAGTGAACGATAAAAACTAACATATAAGTATATAATAAAGTTTAAAGGCTTGAACCCCAACCCCCAAGATTTTTTAAATCAAAGTCTAAGGGCTTGTACACTAAACCCCAAAGATATTGTAAATTAAGGTTAAAGGGCAAGAGGCACAAACTCAAAGACTTTAAATTATAGTGAAAGAGTTACAACCTTCAACCCGTAGATTTGAACCCTGATCCCCAAATCAAGTTTACAAAATATATTAACGCAATCCCAGTAAACATTTTTAGGTTTTGCAAACATTTGAAAGGAAACGTTTGGCAAAGGTTAAAAAATGATGGGTATGAAAACCCTTTGTAATGGAGTGTTTTAAAAACGTTTTATAAAAACATTTATTAAACGTCTAACGATAAATGTTAGAAAAATGTTATGAATGAACATGATTACGTCTGAATAATAATGGGGTCTGAGGTCCAATTCAATATCTTTTTATGGTTGTATTGTAGAGTGATTGCATGTGGGGCAATTTTTGACAAAGTCCTCTAAAATCCCCTGTTATTGCTCACTGCCATCTTTGTTTGGACATGTTTGAAGGTGAAGGTTTAAAATTATAGGTTTAAAAAATGGTTTTTGATAAAATGTTTTTAAAACATCTGACAAGCAATGTTGTTTAAACATTTTATGTGTACTGTTTATCAAACATTTCATGGTGAATGTTTAAAAAACATTTCCAGTAAAACCTTAATTTCTTTAGCTATTTCATAAATGTGTTAAAAACATTTCCAGTCAAACCTAACTTCTTGAGTTATTTTATAAATGTTTTAATAAACGTTTTCAGTAAAAACATTTTTATTGAAAATGTTTATAAAACATTTTTTAAACATTACAGCAAAAACGTTTACTTAGAAACGTTTAGAAAACCAAAGATAGGTTTTACTTAGGTTTTAAACGTTTTGTGAACATTTAAACCATTTAAAAACGTTTCCAATGTTTACTGAGATGATTACCAAGAACTTGTGTGATGCATTAAGGTATGTGTATGTATGGGGATTGCTGCATGTGGATGCAGTGGTGGTGAGGTTTTTATAAATCTGCAAAAACAGCTTAGTCAAATGATTTTGAAATAATTGTGGTAATTTAATGTTCTTCACAGAAATTGGTTGCAGGTCTCTCCTACTGCCTTAAAGACGAGTTTTATGTTGGCCAGAGCACAGTCATCTCCTGAAACTTATGACTCTCCAGTGTAAATGTCAAATATTACACAGACACTGGGTGTCATAGTGAGGGGATTCACACAGGCATTATCTACCAAGATGAAGAAGGGCAACAAGATTTTTGTTGTGAATGATTTGTTATGGTCGTGGGAACCGAATGGAACCATCTCTTCTATGTTATCCATATGGTTGTTCTCATTGAAGATGTGGGAGTTACACTAGGTTTCAGCTGTTTCCCCCAAAGGAAACAATAGTTATTATTCTGACTATGGGTCAGATAAAAACTCTATACGTCCCCATTTTTTGACTTAGTTGAGCTGTGCAGTATTTGTCCAGGATAAACAGGATAAAGTAAGTAAGTAAACTCTCACATATGAAATGGTATTCAGCCCAATGTTACAGTAAAAATCCAGTTATAGATCATTCAGTTTTATGGAATTGTTCACCTTATGATTTATGTGTCAATCCTTTTACTTGTGGAATACAGATTATGTTTTTATATACAAAAAAATTCCAGTACTTAATATACAAAATAGAACATGTTATATGATGTTTTCCTTAAACAGAAAAAATAATCAGCTAATTGCAGCAGATTAATACAACAGAGTTTATTTAATTTCAATGACCTTTCTTAAACTAATTCCTTCCCCTGTAAACTACTCATAGGCCATATAGACATTGTTTCACTGACTGACTGATTGACTAACTAACTTATTAATTCATTTATTTATTGAGTGACTATTGATTGATTTTGGCTCACTGTCGCTTTTACCACAGTTTACTGATCAAGTCAAATTGTGAGAGACAGTTGAGGTAGGATGGAGGAAAGTCGTGCGGATTTATTGGTCAACATTCTTAGTCAAAAACCTTCCAGCACCAATAAAAGGCTACAAACCTTAACAGTTTGGGTCCATCAGAGAATAAAAACCAATGACCTAAGTTGTTCGGGGTGGTTGCAAATCTAATACTTAGCATATATCCAAAGCAACACCTTTCTTTATGGAAGCCTAGAATGAGGTAAGAATATAAATAGCTTTTCCAATTCATACTGCTATGTAATGACATTATGTGTCAGTAAATAGAGGGTTAGGAAATCTTAGTAATACAGACTAGTAGCGCTTGCATAAATCACAACACAAACCTATCTCCCCTTAGATTTAAAAGGAAGGTCCAATGAAGGAGCTTCAAACACAAACAGCAAATTATTATGGGAAAATGAATTTCCCATAATGGACAATCTTTTACCTTTTGTGTATGTGATAATCATAAGAAACAACATGCCTGTTTCCTCTATTTGTCTTGATAAGGAATTACATGATGTTGGTCATTACAATGACCAAGCATCTCTTTCAAAAACAATTATGTTATTTTGATGAAAATATGAAAAACAAAACCTCCTCAAAAATGACACTTACCGGCCCTACTAAATCATTAACTTCACATAATACTTCAAATAATACTTGTCCAATTCTTCAGTGAACGATAAAAACTAACATATAAGTATATAATAAAGTTTAAAGGCTTGAACCCCAACCCCCAAGATTTTTTAAATCAAAGTTTAAGGGCTTGTACACTAAACCCCAAAGATATTGTAAATTAAGGTTAAAGAGCAAGAGGCACAAACTCAAAGACTTTAAATTATAGTGAAAGAGTTACAACCTTCAACCCGTAGATTTGAACCCTGATCCCCAAATCAAGTTTACAAAATATATTAACGCAATCCCAGTAAACATTTTTAGGTTTTGCAAACATTTGAAAGGAAACGTTTGGCAAAGGTTAAAAAATGATGGGTATGAAAACCCTTTGTAATGGAGTGTTTTAAAAACGTTTTATAAAAACATTTATTAAACGTCTAACGATAAATGTTAGAAAAATGTTATGAATGAACATGATTACGTCTGAATAATAATGGGGTCTGAGGTCCAATTCAATATCTTTTTATGGTTGTATTGTAGAGTGATTGCATGTGGGGCAATTTTTGACAAAGTCCTCTAAAATCCCCTGTTATTGCTCACTGCCATCTTTGTTTGGACATGTTTGAAGGTGAAGGTTTAAAATTATAGGTTTAAAAAATGGTTTTTGATAAAATGTTTTTAAAACATCTGACAAGCAATGTTGTTTAAACATTTTATGTGTACTGTTTATCAAACATTTCATGGTGAATGTTTAAAAAACATTTCCAGTAAAACCTTAATTTCTTTAGCTATTTCATAAATGTGTTAAAAACATTTCCAGTCAAACCTAACTTCTTGAGTTATTTTATAAATGTTTTAATAAACGTTTTCAGTAAAAACATTTTTATTGAAAATGTTTATAAAACATTTTTTAAACATTACAGCAAAAACGTTTACTTAGAAACGTTTAGAAAACCAAAGATAGGTTTTACTTAGGTTTTAAACGTTTTGTGAACATTTAAACCATTTAAAAACGTTTCCAATGTTTACTGAGATGATTACCAAGACCTTGTGTGATGCATTAAGGTATGTGTATGTATGGGGATTGCTGCATGTGGATGCAGTGGTGGTGAGGTTTTTATAAATCTGCAAAAACAGCTTAGTCAAATGATTTTGAAATAATTGTGGTAATTTAATGTTCTTCACAGAAATTGGTTGCAGGTCTCTCCTACTGCCTTAAAGACGAGTTTTATGTTGGCCAGAGCACAGTCATCTCCTGAAACTTATGACTCTCCAGTGTAAATGTCAAATATTACACAGACACTGGGTGTCATAGTGAGGGGATTCACACAGGCATTATCTACCAAGATGAAGAAGGGCAACAAGATTTTTGTTGTGAATGATTTGTTATGGTCGTGGGAACCGAATGGAACCATCTCTTCTATGTTATCCATATGGTTGTTCTCATTGAAGATGTGGGAGTTACACTAGGTTTCAGCTGTTTCCCCCAAAGGAAACAATAGTTGGTATCTGATAGGGCTAGTAACCCTAACAATTGAAAACCCTTTTGGTTCAAATGCTGACTTGCGTTACATCTGATGGTCATGCCACATGCTACACCCAAGGCATTGGACACATTTCGTTGGGTGCAGAAGAGGCTCTAGCTTGTTTTCTAGGCATCTGTGGTGGTAGGGTTCATCAACCACTGTCCTTTGTATTCTTCTATAACTTCAGCGATCATTTTTATGACACGGGATGGTCTCGCCCTGATGTTTAAAGATGGGCTGTTGATCGAGTCCTTCAAGTGGCAGATATATTGACACCACAGCCAACCGTAGTCCACCTTCCAAGGAGACACAGCACCACATCCGGCCCTCTGTAGCCTACCTCGAATAAATTCTGGATCAGTTCGGGTTGTGAGTATGTTGTGGTCAGCCTGTATTCTTTAATACCTGTATCTGCTGAATTTGGCATTTCGATCACAGAGGGAATTTACTTGTTTGTCCAACCTCATTAATACCAGACAATTACTAAGATACCAATTCAGATACTAAGCTGTTTTATCGTTTTATTACATTAAAATCCATGAGGAATTTGCAGAGATATCTCATATTAAAAATGAAAGGTTATATATGTATTATATATAACAAACATTTGTTCTTTAGATATGGAATTATTTTACATATTATTCTTAAAACATAATACAATTAAAACATCCCTCAATAGGCATATGGAAATATATTACTCATGAAGAAGAATATGACACTCATGCATATAATATTGTCATATTCTTCATGATATATTTTGCATACTTGTCACCTGGAAAGTGTTTTATTGTACACAGTTATAAATGCACTATGTATACTTGAAGTAACGCTAACATAGTGTTAAGAAGATCAATTTCTTTATAATAAGAAAAATATTACCAATCCTTGTGTAAATACTGATTGTTGTGGTTAAGCTCAAAAGCTGATCGAGAGATTAAGTAAACAGTCTTGTTGACATAAGCATTTAGAATGATAATACTAATGTCATATGTTTTCTTTCTTGTAAAGGTTTGTTCCTGTATTTTATCATAAACTTGAGATAAATGGTTTCGTATGGGGTATGGATAAATAATAAATGTCCAAATACAAGGAAAATAGTTGCATAAACACATAAGTATTTCAAAGATGTTAATAAACAGTTCAGGGAAAGTACACATGTTTTATTTTTTTGTAAATCATTCAATATGCTGATCAATGCTTATCCTGTTTCCAGGGCTGGTATTCACGAATGGTTTTAGACTTAGCTAAGTCTTAGACTTAAATCCAGTCTTAAAGTTACGACTTTTGTCTCAGCTAAGTTTTGTCTTAAAACCATATTCACACAGGTTGACTTAGCTAAGTCCAAGATTATCAAATAACCACAGTGGTTTTCTGTGTCATGTGACCTTTCTTTTCTATTCAAACTATACTATTGGTGACATATATCCTTCATTTAATGCATTTTATCTAAAGAAAAGTGATGTTTTGAAATGGAAAACCTTGTTACCACATATAAACTTCTCAAAAGCTGATTTAGTGAGGTGTTCTGCATAATTATACTTTATTTACAGCCATTTCAAATTTTGAAGTGGAGAAAAGTTTATGGCGGCCATTTTAACTCCTTTTCACAAAATTTAAGCCCACTACCAACAAGTCTTAAAATTGAGCCCTTGGCTAAGCCCTAATACTGGTCTTAAATTCTTTGTGAATACCACTAAGCCTAAGACAAAAGTCTAAGCAGTTTTTGGGAAGAAACTTGAGACAAAAGTCTCAACTTTAAGCCTAGGCCCTGGCTAAGACCTTTCGTGAATACGGGCCCAGGTTTTATTTGTTTCCATCAAGGAAAAGAAAATGACATACTTGAGCAATAGTTTGCAACTCCACTGTTAACTCTATTTCTTTAAATATAAAAATGTTTGGGACTAACAATTGCATTTTATTTTTCTGTGCGATTTTGTCAGTGGGTGCATTTGGTGAGTAGGACCTTCTTCCTTTTAATACAACTATGTATTCATTACACAAACGGTTTCTGTAATAGAAGGTATAATCAAAGTATTTCAAGTAAGTTAGCACAACTATCCATGGTTGATTTGTATGAAAGTTTTACTTTATTGGTAACTATTGATATTAATAAAATTCATTTTGTGAAAACACTATAACACCTTAGGTCCGCTGGGTCCAATCTTGTTGTGGCAAGCCACTACTGTAATTATGCAATGAGCTATATGAATCTCCCTGAAGTCGAGTAAGCTCTAAGGTAGCTCAACCCATTGTTCAAGCATTAAAGCCAGATATCTGGAAGAGCCACATCAATCTGAAGAGACCCAGGAAAATCAGAAGCTAGAAATTCCTATATGAAATGTCAAAGTAACTCAATCCTAGGTGGAGCCACATCAATCTGAAGAGATCCCCAGGTGGAATATCCCTGGAGGGGTCAAGCACAACCTCTAAATTGAAAGCCAGGTTACCCTAGAGTCAAATTGGTAGGGGTATTCCTGGGTCAGCCAGGTCCTGCCTAAGTGTTATACTTAACTGTAATCAACCTAATCCAATTCCTGGGTAGAGCCACATCAATCTGAAGAGACCTCCCCCCGGTGGGTTATGCCTGAGGGGCTCAAGCTCAACAATGAAATCGAGAAGAAGATTACCTAGGGTCAAAGTTGGTAGGTGGTTGCCTGGGTCTGCCAGGTCCTGCCTAAATGTACTGTGTCCCAAAGTAGAGTGGTAATAGGAGGCCAAATCGACTAGATGGATGTATATCTTTGCTTTAAGAGGAGGGTGGTGGGTGAAATTTTCATGTAAACACAATGGCTTCAAATTTGAATTTGACCCCTTTTTTATGCTAGTAGGTGATGAAGGGCGCCTTGAATCCTCATTGGTTCATCAGGATCAATATTTGAGAGAGAGGCTATAAGGTTGGTTCCAAGTAGTTTAAGGAACCCAGCAACTGATATGGCAACCCCGTCACTGGGCCATGCCCTGCACTTTTACCTAGAATCAATGTCACAGGTGATACCCCAATGACCATGGGTTCAACTCCATAGGTTTATCTTGCAGGTCAGAGATCAAAGATCATATAGAGGTGAAGATAGAGAAGTTTCTTGGGAAAATTTTCATTTACATGTAATAAAATGGTGAATTAAAGCTTTAAAATATACCTTGGTAAGATTTTAAGAGTCCCTAGCCCATCTAGAAGAAAGTACGGATGACGAGAGAAAAGGTGGAGGAAATAATGGATGGAGTCTGGGAGGCATTCTCTAAATATGTCCATACATAGGAGCTCTTCCAAATCCCATGAGCCATGATATCCTGAAGTTGAGCATTATTGTCAAATGCAGGATAGTACTGGATTGCCTGAAGGTGTGGAAGCCATGACCTTTTAGAGGAATGTTTTTGTGCAATAAAATTCTTGTCAGTGCATCTCATATGTGAGTATCAATGCCATGTGAATATGATTGGAAGCTATTTGCAAATAAGAAAGCTGATGGTGGGAGTGTCCTAGATTGAAGGAGGGCCCTGTCTGGACAGAGAAAGTGGTTTTGAATAGTAGGTAGCTGAATTCAATGATGGGTTTTATGGTGTTGGAGGGTCTTTGTCCATTTGTGAGTAGGTGAGCTCCAGTTGGTGCAAAATGTGGTCCTTTCTCCAGAAATGGTAGTTTTAGTCAAATTTTGCAGCACTGTGAGGGGCGACATTCGACATTCTGAGGAAGCCAAAAAAGGATGTCGGAAAAATAGCTGTGTACAATTGGGGGGTCAGAAAGTATGTCACAAGAAAATGAAATCTGATACAGTGTATGAATGCCAAAAAACGCTATGGGTGGGATTGAATTTTGAGTTAATGTTAATGCTGTGTATACATCTAGTAACAGTAGCAAGAGCAACAGAATTTGCATCCCAACTGTAGAACTTTGCCCTGGCTTGAATGGAGGATAGGTACATTTAAATAACTAGTGGAGACAGTGAGTTTTCATACATGTACTCCTGAAAAGTAATTAAATTGTGAACTAAGATTGTCAGAAGAAGGTCCATAAAAAATAAGAATACAATATAAGTTCTAAAATGTAGTGAATGGGCTGCCTTAGTGGGAAGTCTGTATGCATTATTAATCCTGATCCAGGCTTTTTGTAGCAGAGGACTGGTGGTGGATGCACCTGAAATTGTATATCATAATTCAAATTTAAAAATTGTATGAGAATCCTATGCCATAAACAACTACTCTCAAGTTCTTTAAGCAAAGTTAGATAAAGTGTCTTATCCAAGTATAAGCGTGACAGCAAGTCTGCTGCTTTGTTACAAGATCCTTGAGTATGATCAATTTCTAACTGAATGTTATATGTGGCAGCTATTAACCATTTCTTAAACAGACGGCTAACATATGATCTACCACTTCTGACCACTTGAACCACAGCCAAATTTTGCAGTGGAATTTTACAGATAAGTGAGTCCAATTTTTGGCCAAGATGCACAATTTTTAATTCCATGCCATATAATTCAAAACTGGGGGTGGCATACACCTCCCAGTTCTAGATGCCTCCCAATCAAGTTAGAGATGCGTCAATTCGTAGAAAATGGTCGCACAAAATCGTGATCCCATTGAATGAGGATAGAAAAGCCAAGAACAATCTAAGGTCTTAATGAAATTCTGGTGTCAAAGTTATCTTTTTGGTGAAAAAGTTGGCTCTGAATAGTGCCAACATTCTGTTAATGATATGGATATAAAGTAATTTGCCAAGTAGTGACTGAAAAGCTGTCTTAGTAAGATGACGCTTCTTGCTAGTAACTAAACAGTCTCAGTAGATGCTCTGTAACTTATCAAGATGGATACTCAAGGTGTTGGCACTGAGGTCAATTTGTATGCCCAGAGAGGTCTAGTTGCAACTAGGGAAGCTTGCTTGTCAGGGATGCTAGGCAACCTCAGATCGGTTAAAAACGATGCCGGACATTGAACATGCTGCTCAGAGTCTTGTCTTGATGAAACCAGGATATAATCATCTGTGGAGGCAAATATTCTTGCCCCTGCCTTGTCCATTATGTATGTGTCAGTGTCACTGACATGTCATAACTATGTACTGCCATGAACACAGCCAAACTTGACTACGACATCATCCTGCTATTTTATTCCCAACTTGATAGTGTCCATTTCAAAAAGCACTTCACATTAATTTTAGCAATGGTGACGTCGTCTCCATGAGCACATATCTCTTGGACAATGTCATCAATAGATGGAAACTTTAAAACAAAGCTTGAGTTTTCAAAGGAAAATTTGTTTACCTGGTAATTTCGAAATAAGCCCTGTGGATAAGAGAGGTCTAATATTATTCTATGCTTATCCAGGTCTTTTGACCTGGTTAGCAGTAGGGAAGAGTGTATTACTGCATAATTTGGATCTTGGCTCATGTCACTAATAGGGCCTAATATAGCACCATGGAGCTATTCTTTACCAAGTACTGTTCGATTGCTGTTGGATACTGCAAAGCCATATGACTTGTCAAGTGACATTTCTTCAAAAAATAAAATCATGGGGGCTTCTGTTGAGAGTTTTTTGTGTGGATACACGTTATAAATATCAGAGTTGTCTGAACAGTAGTGATAATGAACATTTGTGACATCAACGGTACACAAAGTAGTATTATGCAATTCAGAAGTTTGAGGGTAACTCATAGGCGACTACTACTGTTTGATAGTTTCTTTGGATATCCGTTTGCTGGCACCCGGTTGATTTCATCATCGGATTACAATCACTAGAATCCTATTTAAGTGGTATACAAAAATTAGCAATATTATCATGCAAAGTAAAACCATACATTTCATGTGGTACTTGACCAGCCAACTCTAGGGAAATAACAGGGGCCACAGTGCCAGAGTGATAACACTCTCGCCTCCAACCTCTGAGGCCGGGGTTCTGATCTTGGCCTGACCTCAAGTGGGAAAACTGGTAGTTGCTTGCTGTTGGTCAGCAGTTTACAATACAGAACCTTAACCAACTGTATGTACTGGTTTCCTCTGCCCTTCCAACTACCCATCGTGATATGACCTGTACAGTGTTGGAACCGACGCAAAACCCTAAATAAATAAATAAATCTAAAGAAATTACAACATTGTCTATGACTGACTCATTTCTACCTATATTAGCATTATCAATCATAAAACACATCATAATTGCTGGAAATAGATTTGATATAATTTTCATTTATTACAAAGTTTTATATTCTCTAAACATAACACTAATACGTCCCTTGGAATTGCCATTGTACCTGGGATCAAGTTGCCTGGCATAGCCCTATGTGCTGCTTTGTTGTGCCCTGATGTTGATATTGATGTTTGTTTCTGCGAATCGGCCAGTGCTATCTGCATGGGGCTGAAACATTTGATTGTCCATTGGGTTGTATTTACCCAAGAAAAGGATCCCCACCTCTAACTGATGTATTGAGGAAGCACAGGCAGCCCTAACTGCTGGCCAATGCGGTGATGTTGCATCCCTCATAGCTAGAGACATCCGGAACACTGCTTGCTTCACCTGAACTGGATCTGATATAGCATAAATGTTAGTGAACTGGCCAGCATCCCACTGGGAAAGGGATAATTCATCATATGTAAGACGTTTCTTTCCATTGCAGACATAAAAACCTTCATTTGACCACCTTTTGAGGTTGGAATGAGACCATGTCATAAATATTATATCTACCGAAATGTTTTTGCCTACCTTGTGCCAGATCTGAATAAATACGAGTTTTATATGATGCAAATAGATTATTTACAGTGTCAGACACAGTAGGATTTGTCCTGAGAGCTTGTTAGTTCAGGATAACAGCGTTGTGACGCTCCTGATGCAGTTGAATATGTGAATATGTGTGTGAGTTGGTTGTAGCCCAAGCAGGTGATTTGACCTCAACTGAAGCTGGTGTATATTGTGTGAGATGAGAACATGGCCGGACACCTGTCCTGACTGGGTCTAGATAAGATTTTTTGCTTGGTGGCATCAAAAAATCAAACACTAAAACAATAAAACAACATTAACAATGTCTGCCAATTTGAATGTGACCCCTTTTCTATGCTGATGTAGGGTGCCCTGGCTCTCATAGGTTCGCCATGGTCATTAAGGTCAAAAAGGCTATACGGTTGGTTACAAGTAGTTTAAGGTACCCAGCTGCTGATATGGCAGACCACTCACTGCACCATTCCCTGCACAACCACCAAACTTTGTTCTTTACACAAATACTTTTTGATGAATTAAAAATCTTTGTAATCATTTTATAAAAGTGACATTTATATGTTATGACATAACAGCTGAAACTAGACATTGTGCACAGTCCAGGACAAACCATAAATGAACAACTGGGAGAAGTATTAGCTAAAACTGAATTGTGACATGGCAGGTAGTGGAAGATCGTCACATGAATTTGGGTTTGGTGACTAGTTTAAATAAGTGAAGGTCAGCAAAAGGTCAATACAGGCACAGTCTTTAACAAGGAGACAAGGCCAACTAATGTCATTAATGGGAGTTAATTCAGTAATGAAACCCTGGTAGCTTCACCCTTTAATTCGCCAAACAATGTGACATTAATTCATCAACGTCAAGCAACAGTAGGTGGATACAAAGAGACAAACACCAAACACAACAACAATCTTTTGAGTAAGAACTGTACAATACTATTTTATTCAGCTAACCAAGCCATTCCAGAATCCAACGATAGAAGTCATCTCCTGACCACACATGGGGACAGAGGTGATCAATAAAAATCAAATCCACATGATGACTAAGTCATCTCCATAAAGGCACTAAATACACCAAACTCTCACTGATGTGTCAACCAATGCTATGTGACATTGGGGGTGCCGTCACACTAGGCTGTCCTAGTGTTATTAAAATCTCAACAAAAATGTATGCAATGACATTAAATGGATCTTTTTTTACGAGACAACAAGATTTATTATTTCATGGAACTGACACTTGACACATTTGATTTTACCTGGGAGACGGCTAAAGATGCGTACACCATGGAAAGCAAGTAGATACATAAAACATAACGTAGACCTCTGTGGGACTAGTGACCCATAGATCCTGTTGACTTTTATCTCTTTTGTCTCAAGTAGGGAAATGACAACAATGTTGACAATTTATTTATTTCTTAAAACACTTGGTTAATAAAGTCACATACCATTGTCAGATTTTGGCCAAGTAATCAAGTAGTCAGAACACCTAGGTTTCATGTGTTTATTATGAACAATGTTAACAGTCATCCTGACAGACAACAATCTTGAATTTCTATGTCAAGTGCCAGTTAATGTGTTTGTCACTTGTAATACCAACACACATATGTTTCATTAAAATTTGTGTTCCAAAATACAATTTCTTTTTTTATCACACTCTGGTCTGGTCAAACCTCAACCTTGCACTTCTTTAATATATCATGGAATACTCTTGGACACTAAAACTTGCCATACATACATGCATTGTTACTTATAAAATAACTTGGCTGTGAGAGGGCCTATTTGAGCCTCTGCTGGTATTCCACCTCATTGGTGTGTAGTCAAAAACAGTCTTGCTTCACCCTCAGGTCGTGGATTTCATTCCAGCCCTGCCTGATGTTTGAACGTTAATGGTACCAACCTTTCTACTAGTGCTTGCCATTGGCTCACAAATATGCATTACTTTCCTAAATCCCATGAAATGCCAGTTGTGATTTGCTTTGAAAGACTGATTATTGTTTTTGGCAGATACATCAGACCTTGATGGAGCAATTGATATATACAGTGAGAAGTACTATGTCAAGATCCTACTGGCTGGCAACAGTGTTTGTTTGGACGGTTTAAGGAGCTTTTATGCACAGTAGAGGATTGAAGAGGATTAGAGTTAAACCCCCATTCTAAATTGTTCATTAGTATCAATGATGCTGAGCCGGGAATCGACGACAGGGTGACAGTGCTGTATTTTGGAGACAACACTATCCAGTTTGTCAGTTCTGAAAAAGCTGTACAAACAAAGACGTTAGGTAGGTATTTAATATATCAAGGGGCTGTAGATCCAGAAACGGAGTCAAACAGAGTGTGATATGAATGAAATATTTAACCAAGGGCTTCCACAATCCTTGCAAATACAATAGTTTCTTTTTTATATATGCTCTGTATGAATATAGAGAGCTAGGAGATTTGTTTGGGTTTTTTTGTCATTTTTAACATTATCATATCACAATGGGTAGATTTATTGGCAGAGGAAATCAGTAAATGCAGTTGGTCAAGGTTCTGTACTGTAAGCTGCCAACCATTGATAAGAAGCTACAAACTTTCCCACATAGGGTGCAGGGTTTGAACTGCTAACATCAGAGGTAGGAGGCAAGTGGTTTTATTACTGCTCCACCATCGCCCCTGTATAAGCTTCCAGAGGTGAAAAGGTTGGGTCTATCATATAACAAACATGTTTACAAAATTAACCTCAGTTATTTACTCTCAATGAGAAGAATTGCCTGGTCTGGAAATTGCCCATTCAATCAAGCACTCAGCAATAAGTTTGAAAGTTAAGTCTTTTGTGCAAAATTGATTTATTGGTTTAACTGCTACTTTAACGCCTTGGTTTCATATTCTTAAACAAAAACAAAAAAATGTGTTTTTTAATTCAAATAAAAAATATCTGAGCTTTGCACAGTAGCGGCATCACATGAAACACTTTTATAGTTATATATGTGCATAGTACTTTAAATATATTTACATTGCTCTGATTTATTTTTCTGTTATAGATTGGATCTTCAGTTTTCAATGGAATAGATTTTAATTATATAGGAAATATAGTACACTTGTTGACATTATGCATTTCAAATTATATATATTACTCATATCAGTATTAGAACATTCCAATAGATTGACACTGCGAAATCTGGCCTCTTGTGTGTTAGTTCAACCCATGTATTTGAAAAATATGAATATCTTTTGTGGCAAATCCTTTTAGAAGTATCTTCATATTGGTGACATATAGTAATGAAAACTGAAGGTGGCTCATTCAGCAGTTACCTTCTAGTATTCCAGTGTTCTTATATGTTGTATTTTTCCCAGACTGGTGCAATGATAATACTAAACAGTACATGGTCTCTTCATCACAAGGTGTGAACAAGGTTAAAATGATGTCCAGTATTTTTGCTATAGACAAGGAGGGGATTTAATCAGAGTATCTAATGAAAAAATCAACAAGTTATTTGTTAATAACTGTCATATGAGGTTGGTCAGTTTTTTGGATATTTCTGTGCACAAAGCTCTATTCCATGATTATTCATACAAAAAGTCGACCAGTACAATAAACTCTGCATGCAGCCCAAATCTGAATTCCCTAAGGCAAAGATTCAGAACAATCACCACAACCCACAGAAATTATGATGAGTTCTAAGTGATGTGTTGCACAGATTACCAGTCAAGTTTCTCCCATCGATAAATGCCCCTCAGTTTTTGGCTGACAGATTTGTGGAGTTGTTCACAGAAAAAAATGAAAATATTGGCTCTAATTTCCCTGCTTCCCTGAATTTGCAACACATCATCCAAGACTTTCTTCCGCCCATGTTTTCCACTTTCTCTACTGTAACTGAGGATCAAGTTGCCAAAATCATAACAAACGCTCCAAGCAAATCATGTTCCTTTGCCCCTAGTCCATTTTTCTTGTTCTTAATCATCTGGACATCCTCAATACCCCCTTCACTTCAGTAACCAGTGACTCATTTGAACAAGGTAAATGTCCCAACTTCTTCAAGCAATCCTCAAAAAATCATCCTTAGACAAAGGGGATTTTAAAAATTGCAGGCCTGCCTCTAATCTTAACTTTCTTTCAAAGATGCTTCAAATGTTAGTAGCAGTGGGGTTACAAACTCACCTTGATGAAGCTGGCCTTATGACCACTTTCCAATCTGCTTATAGAAAACATTATAGAAAACGATTTCCTCAACATGGCCAAAGGGTCTGTCACAGCCCTCACCCTCTCGGATCTCTCAGCTGCCTTTGATACCATTGACCATGCCATTGACTAAATGCCCACTGTAGAATCAGTGAACTAGCAATGGTTCGAATCATACTTGTTGTGAAGGACACGCTTGGTCAAAGTAGGTAACACACTCTCAGTTCCTGCTGCATTCCAGTTTGGGGCACCCTAGAGCTCTGTCATTGGTCCAATTCTTTTCTCTCTCTATACAAATCCAATCAGTTCAATTAATCACTCCCACAGTAGTATTAATTAACATTTCTGCACAGATGATACCCAGTTATACATAACACTCTCTCCAGCAAATTTCTCTCACTCTATACAAACATTAAAAGAACTGCCTAAACGACATTCAAAATTACATGTTCACAAACAAATTAAAACTGAATCCTTCTAAAACAATTGTAAAGGCTCCAAAACAACTCTTTCCTTATTTCCCAATCAATATTCTTCGTAATCAGGTCTCACCAGCACCCCAGAGTGGTGCTTGATTCTAACTTTACTCTTTCAGACCATGTGTCACAGGTCATAAAGTCTACCAGAGTTCATGCTAGAGATTTCTACAGAATTTGTCCCCTTCTAGACCTAAATCATCAGTTCTTTTAGCATATGCTTTGGTGAACAACAGATTGGACTACTGCGATTCCCAGTTCTTATCACTCATTGATTTTGAGCTAAGGGGGTTACAGCAGGTCCAAAACTCACTCGCTCATTCCTCTAAATTCTTTCATATTACCCCTCAACTCAAAAAATCCATTGGCTCAACCAGCTTACCTATGAGAATTAATTCACCCCTACACCTCTTCCAGAATATACAAGACGAAGCACCCCCAAACTTAAGTTCCTTCATATCCCCAACTTTGACCATAGAGTTCACAAATCAATCAAACACTTTTCAAATTCTTTAAGTCACTATGCCTCAGTTCTTTGTAACTCTTTTTCCTTGGAATGAGAAAAAGCCCCTCTGTCACATCTTTCAGGAAACACCTCACCACCCACCTCTTTAATTCCAGTTTTCCAACTTAGTCTCCTTTCCTTTTGGTCACACCCATAACTCCAAATGATCGACCTCAACCGTTCCTCAACTCTTCTTATGATAATTGATTTTTGTTGACTAACACTAAGCCTAAGACTTATCTGAGTCGTACCTATGACCTTTTGCGAATATAGCTATGGAATGAACACTGAGCTGTAAGTGAAGTGTAAATGACAGTGAGCTAGGATCTGGAGCTCTGGACTTCTGTTAAACATATTTCGCGGTATTGACTGCTTGCTTTGTATTTTTTATTATGGATTGCTGCTGATGAGTTGACAAGAGTAAGATGTCTTCATCAAAAAGTTGATATTTTTTTATTCAAAGTGTTTAATTCCAATATGTGTGAATAGGTTTAATGAATATTGCATTTTATACAACCGATTGCAAAATCAATAAAGTCAAATATTAAAGCAAAACTTAAAATAGTGTCTCATACCATGCTCTAGTGTTTTAAAATAAGCTATATCATAATATTTCTTCCTTTTTCCCCCAACTTTTCCCCTTGCTTCAGTCCTGTGATTGATGAAAAATACTTGTTTTTCAGTTACATGTTTTTAAATAATGTCTTTTGTTCCATGAACCTTATAGTGAGGTAGCATTTAGATTAATGACAAGACATTTCTTTATATATTAGATGTTCCCTCTTTAATTTAATTATCTTATGGCCTGTTAAAATTGAACATATGGTGTCCTATCAGAGGTTGACAAAGCAACAAACGTGTTGAAAGGATTTTTGTAAGATTATAAGGTTAACAGTGTGAGAGTCAAGACACCTAGTGCTAAACTTGTTAAGCACTTGGCTTTAAAGTGATTATTTTTGTTTTTTCCCTTTAAAAGCACCACTTGGTGTGAAATCACAACTCTTTTGTTTCAGGAAACAATGTCTGATTGGTTTGAGGAACAACTACTGGGCCTCCAGTGAAAGATATTCATACAGAAATTTTGATACTGGTGCAGACACCAGGCAGTGTGCACTCCTAGGATTAGCACTGACTACAACACTCCTTATTGTTTTATTTGTGAACGAAGTAAGTGATTAACATGAGAGAAGGGGTTGCTATGCCAAAAAAATCAATGTTGAATGGTATATCTTTACATCACTTTTTATCTTGGGACACTGTGGCTCTGGCTTCAAGTTGATTATGATTTTGTAGAATTGTGTGACTGGGAAATGGTATTCATCCTACTTTCAATCTGTCAAGAGACACATGACAAGGCTGTCCAATTCGGGTCTCACTTTATATGTGATTAGATGAGATTGTGGCCCTGGTATTAACATATTCTCCCAAAAATATATTAAGGTAAGGTAATCGGATGACATAAAAATGATGGTCAAAATATAGACATTTGTCAATAGGCATGTGATTTGACATTATTCTTGTCATTCCTTGGCTTTTTTCCAGGATTGCTGAGGTTTTGTATCTAAAAATAAACATAAATGACAACTGTTCAAAAAGTCCCAAACTCCAGATTTCCTTACACATTACTTTAAAGGACAATATATTTGTCTCTAGTCTCTAGTGATCCTATAAATTTTGCAGCTTGCAATATATTTTTTCAACTTGAACGGGAAACATTTGGTTCATTCAGATCTTGAAAATAAACTTTTTAACTGTCTTATCAACTTGAGGGGTTTAAAATGATATCTATCAGAATAACATAATATTTGAACAGCAAAATCATGTGGGTTAAAAGGTGAAATAAAACAATGCCAGTTGTAAATCTTTTTTTCTCAGAATTAATGACTGGATATAATACTTTACTGAAAAAAGAACTTTTCCATGACATCAGGAAAATACAAAGGCCAGTTTTTAGATAATTTATTATACATATTTTGATTCAATTTTCTGATGGCAAACTCTAACAATATCAATATTTTTAATCAAAAACAAATTTTTCAGAATTCTTATTTTCTAGTAGGCAATGCACCAATAACACTTCAAAGTGAATATTGTGGCTGGAGGGGCCCCCACCTCTGTGTAAACCCAATGGAGGGTCAGGCCCCTGGTCCCATTGCCAGGTTCCCAGGGACTCACTGATTGGCCCTGCATGGGTTCCTTATGGACAGGGACCCCAATGAAAGTCAGAGATTCCCCTTAAATGAGTGCCTTGTGGACAGGGATCCACCCTTACCACTATAGACCTACATAGAGGGGTGAGTTTTACCGCCTACCACCCACCCGGGAACCACTGGAGTCACACGTCCTACAACCAGAGGGTACAGCCAATGTCAGGCAAAGAGGCTGACAGCACCCCGGCACTCTACAGACTGGAGGCGCCCACTCTCATGCGACCCAAAGGTGTGAGCCCGCTTATATACTGTGCAGGTCACCTCCCTACTCACCCTCTAACTGTGCAGATTTTTACCCGTAACCCCTCAGATAGTTCAAAAAATGGACCAAAATCCAACCAACATAATCCTGAGCGGGAGTGTGGACGTGACTTTTCTAAAGTACTACAAAATCCAACCATAATCCCAATTTACTTATGCTGCCACCAGTTCATTATTGAGGTTGACCAACCTATAGAATTTACTTATGATGCCACCAGGTCATTATTGAGGTTGACCAACCTATAGGATTGTTTTGAACTCTTGAGATTGCGACCTAAATTGTAGAGCATGAGAATGTGAATAAGATGACTTATTGTGACC
Source organism: Sabellastarte sp. h YS-2021 (assembly GCA_964017235.1). Taxonomy (NCBI): domain Eukaryota; kingdom Metazoa; phylum Annelida; class Polychaeta; order Sabellida; family Sabellidae; genus Sabellastarte; species Sabellastarte sp. h YS-2021. Next base: position 119,108,988 of record OZ024933.1, on the reverse strand, counting down.
TGAGTGCTCTACATATCAAGAATTCTAAGATTATTGTTTAGCTAAACTGACCAAAATCCAGGAATGTCATTACTCAGGTGAATATGTTAATTACAGTGTAATGAAGTCTGAAACTCTCTCAATCAGGTGCTTATAACTGACCCTGATATGACCAATGTGGTGTTGATATTTTTATCCACCATTCTGACATAACCATTTGTCATCAATAAGGCGTAATCTAACCATGAGGTGTGAGATCCAACCCAGGTAAGATGTCCGTCAAGTTCCTGCCTGGCTCTGCTAAAAGTCCAATAAACAAGACCAATAAACTTCCAAAAAGTGAAGACAAAGTTCAGACTCTGTTACAAATCTGCTTAAAGTAAACAAAGTAAAAACACAAGTATTGAAATTCATGATATATATTGACAACAAAAATAGTAACAAGGTAAAAATATCTGTATAAACAGAATATTGAAGAAATACTAGAGTTAAGAGGTTATTTAATTTTGAGAGGAGAGTAGATGTTTTAAGTTATATGAAGGTAACTCTCAAATGTGTACAAGTATGGACTCAAAGATCATTTGAGAAATTAAGATAGAGACCAGGAAAGACCTAATTTACTTAAGACCCAGAACCCAAATAATTAAAATTAAGAGGATACTAAACCAGATACCAAAACTAAGGCTTTCATTAAAGAATGTTTACAATGAACCTTTTGAGAAATACTTCAAGTAAAAGGGGAATGATAAAATTTTAATAACAGATATTCCAAACAAAAGGGTTAGACTCCAGTACCTGTAAAACATAAATGCAAGGTGCACATGACACCCACAGGTTTAAATGCAGTAAACACATGGCATACCAAACAACTGTAAATGCAGGCATGAAAAATCAAAGCATATTAATACTATTGAGGGCGCAGATTAGAATATAGAATTAATTACACCAAACTAAAGCAAAGTAGCAAAACAGGCAAGGCTAATAATTTTGAAAGGTAAAATAAATGACCGGTGAAAATTGAAATAAATGTAAGCATAAACAAAAAGTGCCCTGAAAGGCTTATCTGGAGGAGCAACTGGCTGTCGCTTAAGTTAAAGAATACTGTTCCAGAAAAGTTTGAATATAATTTTGAAAGGGTAACAATCTAAAGATACAAGGTACAAGTATAAACACACTGGACAACAATGAAGTTTTGAACCAGAGGAATATGAAGCATAACTGTAACACAGAATACTTAAAATGTAGAGCCTAGAGCCAGACTAGGAATATTGCACAACAATTAATTAATAACAATAATACCTTAAACCGAAAATAATATGGAAAATTTGAATTCACAATATTTACGATAAATTACTGAAAGACCAAGGGGCCACCAGAAAGGCTAATGTTGTACCAGGACAAAACGTGGGGGTGGCATATCAGGTGCCGACCCAGTCAGTGGCAATGTGTGGGTTGTTCTTGTTTCTCATGACCTAAAACTTCATTGGCTGAACTTCTATTGACCCTTGCAGTCCCATAATTCCCCGCTATTTGGCAGACATATTCATTTTTAAAATAAGTCAAGGAGGGAACACCTCTTTTATCAATGAAAAATTTTTAGTTGTTTCAATTTATTTCGATTTTATTAATTCTTGGAAACTCTGAAGCTTCAGCTATACACTGAAACCTCAGAGTTTCAGTGTCTTTTCAGAGTTGTGGTGCCAAGCGGATGACTAGGAGTCGGATCTGATGTTCTGGTGTGCTGATCCGTAAATGTTGATAATTGACATATGCGCTTTCTGCTCTGGGAGTAACTTCTTGGAGCTTATGTGAAGGGCTGTATTTCATTTAATATTTAAATTTGTCATCAATCAAAACACTTAAAGTGCGTATCTCAATTATCATCAGTCTGATATTGATTGTTTTGAAGATGGTACGGAAGGTATTTCAGTGCAAGGTGTGTGGTGACACCCATGAAAGGCCAATCAATTCAAAATGCCAATATATCAATGACTCTGATAATATTGATCAAGATAGTGACAATAATAGTGGTCAAATGGACATAAACAAACAAATTTTAGATGAACTAAAACAACTGAATGGACGAATTGCAAAAGTGGCAGAAAAAGTGGAAAACCATGACAAGGAAAAAGTGAATTCCCCAAAGTCAGTGACAAGTAATACAATGACAGCATCGCAGAATGACGGTGACCTGATACTACCATCACTCTGTGGCTTGAGGCAACCCAGTCAACTCCAGACACAAGTAGATAGAAGGCTACAGGAACTGCAGGCGATCAACCTCCAAGGCAAGTTTAAATCTCAGCATGGGGGTGTAAATGAAACTATATGGTGCAAATGTGAGGTCCCCTGGCCCCAAAACTTTATACTGTCGGGTTCAAATAAGTCAAGAACATCTTATGATAGTCTCTCAATGTCCCAATGGGTGTCAGGTTTCACTACCATTATCAGGGAAGAGTCAGATATTGAAACAAAAAAATTCAATGTTAGAATACCTGGCAGATTTGATGGAAGATTCACATAATTTTGGTTGGCAGTCGGCTAAGGGTGCACATGCAGTTTTGTTGTGCAAAATGGAGGATGACACTGCCAAAATCGATCGCGCTCGCAGAGTACATGCTCAAAAATTCAACTCTGATCCCAGAAAGAAATTGGCTACTAAGGACAAACCAATCCCTTGCCGGTACTACCAAAAAGGTACATGTGGCCAGAGCCACGACCATGAAAATAATACTTGAATGTCTGTTCTTCATGCTTTTCCTTAGGGAAATCTCTTGCTCACCCGCAAAAAGAATGCAGGTGAGCAAAACATTGATTGTAGTCATATTAACAATAAATTTACATCTAGGATGAAACATTCCAACTGTAAATATAATGGTAACAGTGTGAACTGGAAACATGATTGGTTCAAAGTGTGTAAAAGGTCATATGCTGAGGTCGTGGCCAAAAAAGTAAATAATGTGTCAAGACAGGTTGAAAATTATCCCTGTAATACAGCCAGAGCAAGTACTGTGGGTGCTAATAAAACAGTAGTCACGAATCGTGACACCTTAAAAGACACGATGGTAAACACAAACAAAAGACAGGACGTGACTTGTCAACCAAATAAGGTTAAACCCCAATTGTCACGATCAGTACACAGTAAATGGGGCTCTGAGAATTCATGCAAAGGCAATTCTTCTAAAAATAAAGCTAATGACAATATTGCTGCAAAAAATACATCTTGAAGAGGCTTTTGAAGGCCTCGTGCATTGACAAGTCGCGTTCTCTGTGCACTGATCAATCCACATCATTTGAAAACAACAATAGATTTTGGCCGTTAATTGAGTGTTCTGACACTAATGAATCAGAAGTACTAATATAAATACTTATAGCCATCAAAAAATTGGTGTTGATCAGTATACAGGTCGTGATAGTAAAGCAGAGGAGTGCAGAAGTCACACTAACATGGTAGGTGATGACCCAGGTCATATTGCAAAGAATGTACCTTTGAGTGATGGCGTCGTCCCTCGTCATTATGATGTGGCTATGGTGATGCAAGATAAATACGACCTTGCTTTAAAAGTTCAAGGCAAAGCACAAAAGCAAACTTGATAAGGCAAACAACTCGAATATTTTCAAAGAATGGGATAACCAAACGGTAGGCAAATTTGGTTATATACCAATTTCAGACCAAAATATTGCCATCCATAAAAAACCGACTCAACATGAAGCTGACTTATTAACATTCCATGAAAAAGTAAAAGCTACTAATAATTTTAATTTCCTGGATGCCCAGGTACACATACCTTCACAGTTAAATGCTGATATCTGGGAAGAAAATTTTAAAAATTACTGGGATAAGCAATTACTTCAGTTAATATGTTATGGCTTTCCACTAAGCTTTGACAACAAGGTTCAACTTAAAGCTTCAACAGTTAACCATAGCTCAGCTAAAGATTTTCCTGAGGACATTAACATATATCTACAGGAGGAGAAAAGCTTTGATGCTATCTTAGGCCCATTTGAAAATGCACCAATCCTTGACCTACACGTCTCTCCCTTCCTCACACATGAAAAGCCTGGAGCAACCAGCCGCAGAGTTATAGTAGACCTTAGCTACCCGCATGGGGCTTCTGTTAATGCTGGGGTGGATCCTGATATGTATCTCGGCTCTGAATTTCTACTGACCCTTCCCTCTATAGATTATATAACCCATAAAGTTCTTCAGTTGGGAAAAGGATCTCTCATTTACAAAATTGATATTTCCAGGGCTTTTCGCCATACAAAAATTGATCCTAGTGATTATAGGTTATTAGGTTTGAACTTTGGTTCTTATTTCATAGATACATGCCTCCCATTCGGGTTCATACACGGGTCAGCGATCTTTCAGAGGGTCAGCAATGCCATAAGATATATGATGCTCAACAGGGGCTACCACGTGACCAATTATATTGACGATATTATTGGGCAGGCCACTATATCCCAGACAGAGGCTTCATTTAACACCCTTTTTGACCTCCTGGGTCAGCTTGGCCTTGATATCAGCACGAAAAAGCTGGTCTATCCTTCTACCAAGGCGGCTTGTCTAGGTGTGGTAATAAATACCCAAGATTTCACAGTGTCAGTACCTGAGGATAAGCTGAGTGAAATAAGAGACTGCTGTATAAGATGACAGAATAAAATGTACTGTACAAAACGTGAGTTACAATCTCTCCTGGGCACACTTCTTTATATAACCAAGTGTGTGAAATCTTCCAGACCATTCCTCAACCGAATGTTAGATCTGCTTAGAAAAGCAGATAAGCAAGTTAAAATTTCATTAACTGAAGAATTTAGAAGGGATCTGCACTGGTTTATCAAATTCTTACCAAAATTTAACGGGGTAGCATTCTTTTCTCATGAACAAATTTGCAGTCATATTGAGCTGGATGCTTCTTTGCAGGGCTTAGGTGCCATCTGTGACAATGAGGTGTATTCCATCGCAATTACTCTTGGTTTTGAGGAATATGATTTCAGCACAGTTCGCTTAGAGATGCTAAATATCCTTGTGGCTCTGCATGTCTGGGGTAATAATTGGCAAGGCAAACAAATGGTCATACACTGTGATAACCAAGCAGTAGTCGTAATTCTAAATAGTGGAAAGACAAGAGATAGCACACTGGCGGCTATCACAAGAAATATTGCCATCTTAACTGCTACCAATGACACAATATGCAATTCAGCTTAATAATTTGATACCTCATACATGGTTAACCCCTTCCCCTGAAGTCCTCAAAATAGACTGGTCTATTTAAAAATTTTCAGATCGAAACCCTCACTTTCAAGTTCTCTCCAGAAATGCCTCGTCTAGACTTCAAGGTGCCCTTGCTGAATCCACCTCCAGGTCGTATGATAACATATACAGAACCTTCTTGGCTTTCTCAATTTTTGCAAAGTTTCAAATACAGTCTTTATCTCCCTTAATTTATTATGTTTCCTGGAATTTTTAGCATCAAACAACACTTCTCATTCAAGAATCTCCCATTACATATCAGCAGTTAAAACCAAGTTAACCATTACAGACTCAATGTGTCGGCCTTCACTGATCCCAGGATTCGTTATTTTAACAAAGCTGTAGCAAGAGCTTCTCCCTTTAGGGTCAAATTGAAAGCAATTATTGACATTGCTTTGCTGAAGAAAATAATGACTGTGTGATTCAATGTTCATGGGTTTTGTGTATAAAACAGCAATCCTGCTATCTTTCTTTAGTTTTATCAGGATCTCGAAGCTGGTTCCTCACTCCATGTCAAACTTTAACCCACTTAAACAACTGGCACAGGGTGACATCTTTTTTGCTCCTCCAGGAGCACATATCCTCCTCAAATGGTCAAAAACCATGCAAATGAATAACTCTGTCAGGCTTATTAAAATTCCCAGCTTAGGCTCCTCTTCCATTTGCCCGGTAAAAGCATTGAAAAATCTGAGATCACTCACCCCTAAAGGTTCTAACAAGCCTTTGTTTCAGGTGAAATTTCGAGATCACTGGGTCCCTCTTTCTGACACTAGACTAAGAAAGCAATTTTCTATAATTCTAGTGAAGCTTCAGTTGCAGTCCTCAAACATTACTTTTCACTCACTTCGACGTTCAGGTACCACCTGGGCCTTCAACTCCAATGTCTCTCTGCAAAATATTCAGAGCCAGGGCACCTGGACGTCGCAGTGCGTCTGGTCCTACATCACCCAGAATCATCGAGCTTCTGATGATGTTGCCCTTACTTTCCAACGACTACTCCATACTTGATACATATACTGGGGTTTGGGGTAAAATGATCTCCTACTTTCACTTAAAAACTGGCTGGTCCAACTACTAATACCTAATAACGTGGCTATGAACCACATACTCCATTTTAACTGTAAAATATTTGCTGAGGCCACCTTAAATTGGCCATATAAAAATAATTTATATTAAAAGTAGTGTTCTTATCTAGGCCACCTTAATGGGCACATGCAACAATAATGTCATCTTAAAACTGATTCTGTTTAGTCATCTTAAAGTTAGCCTCCAGTTTGGGGCTCCATTGGCATAAAAACTGGTAATCGCCTATTTAAGGCCACCTTAATAACCCATGTAATTTATGACCAACATACATTCAAGTAATTCAAAAATGTTAAACTTAGGGGCCTGGCTAGGGCCATTGTGTAAGACATATAAAACTTTAACTAGGGTCACCTTAAGTATAAATATGGTGATCTTAACAGATACTAATTGGTACATGACTGTGTTAATCTAGATATTAATGTATACTAACAATGTAAATTATATGTTAATGGCAGTATGTAATTATTTTTTAGAGATTGTGGTTTTAGTGTAATAAATCTGTAAACCCCACCAGTGTATTAATCATACAAACAAGGTCACTGAGAGGGAAAAACAGTTTGACAGCCAGTTGTGGAGCAGTTAAAATAAAAGGAGAGACTTACAGAACACAGACAGAATACACACAGCAGAAACAATTAGCCAAACATTACAGAAAGATGCATTACTTATAAGACAAAAAGGGTTTTAGCTTTTAAATATTCAGATATTAATATACCAGAAATTCATTACTTATAACTGCTTTTAGATATTCAAATATTTATAAGCAAGAAATTCCTCACTTTTAACTAAAATAGAATGCTTAAATTACTCTCTTCAACATGAGAATAACTTCACTTTGTCTTTAAAATTCTACAATGACAGGCACATACCTATCTCAGTACTACCTCTCAGTTTAAATATAATGCACAAGGAAATGTGCAGGAGTTAATTTACCAATCTAACCCTCAAAATAAATCTGAACCATTTACCAAGGTCCCTGCTCTGTGTCTGGGAAGCCAAGTGGAGATTCCCTCCATTTGGGAGGGGGCATCCCAGAAAGTTACTGAAACTCAGACTCTTACCAAGAGCACTCCACCACTACCCACGGGAGAAAACCAGAAACCGTGTGGTTATGGATATTATCAATGGTCAAATAAATACAACCCCAACCAACCCTGATGATTGATGTCCCATGATTAACATTTGGGTAGGTGCTTTCATCCGACAGGCAGCCCTCCTGGTATCAACTATACCTTGACTCCCAATGAATGCCATCCTCTTCTACTAAGATGCATTTACCCCTAGGTTGTTAAAGACCCAATTTTACTTGGAATGGTACTACCCCACCTTGTACCCAAATATCTGCCCCCCCAATGACTGCAAACTCATAGTAGGAAGATTGAGTGTCTGGCTCAACTCTCAAAGTACCACTCCAAAATGATATGAATGAAATTATTGATGGGAAGATTAATGGATTTATGAAATATAATTTACTGTTGCCACTATATAAAAATATATCCCAAATCCCTACTTACAGTTCAAAATAAGAAGCTCAAGACTATTTGGGTCAAAATTAGGTGTAGTAAATTAACATATTTTCCCCCTGCGCCCCCCCCACCCCATCAAATATGTTTGTAAAATAAATTAAATCAAAGCCATACCTTTATGATATAAATCCCACAAAATAACCAAAATAATCCACACAAAAAACAGGTCTTATCACATGGCTTTCGAGAAACAAAGAGATGATACCAGGTTCCACCCAAGCTAACAGCAGTTCCAAGCTTGCCTATCTAGGGCTGTGATTGGCCAGGATCCCTCAGGCACCGATCACTCTATAACCTGAGGGAAGAGATTGGATAAGGGAGAAGCATGCTGCATCCACATGCTTATCTCTTTGGCACTAATTTTCTTTTAAGGTTTAATGCTGATGTCAGTTTACATCCTGGAGGAAGCACATGGATGAATACTGAAACTAATAAGATAAATACTGAAAATTTACTATATTTTATGCTTGAAAATACCGCAAAATAGTACAAAATATACCGAAAAAATCGGCAATTTTAGGAAAAGCTCATTAAAAATGGGAAATTGTGACGAAAATACTGCTAATTAGTGAACAAACACCCAAGACAAATAAGATAAGGGGGCCTCTGCAAAAGCAAATATCAGCAACGATCCGCGATCATCACACGGCCGTCGGGCTGCGATGATTCATGGCGTGCCCTACTAAATCACATTATTGTACTATTAATTTTTGGTAAACAATTGTTGCCATTTAAGTAAACACCTTACCCTCAAAAATGATTCTACACAAAAATTTATAAATCATAATTTTAAAGATAGAATGAGTAACTTCAGAGAAACTTTTCAATCCAAACCATTTTCATTGTCAAACATACATAGTATACACTAGCTGAAATATTACCGTTCTTGAAATCAGGAAAATGTGTTTATTCCTCTTAACATGGGTCAGATTTGTAAACACATATCTATTTGCAGATATAATTTATTAACTTCCTCATTTTTCACTAGTTGAGCCGTGCAGTGTTTGTCCAGGATAATAGGATAGAGTAAGTGAACTCTGTGTTCAACCAAATGTTACAGTAATAAAAATAATCCAGTTATAGATGATCCAGTTTCATTCCGTTGTTCACGTTATTATTTGTGTGTCAATCCTGTTTTTTCTGAGGAATACAGAGTATGACTTTCATGTAGAAATATCCAGTACTAATACATAACACAGAGCATGTTTTATGCTGTTTGATGTTCCCTTAAACTCTTAACCTTAAACATGCAATCCCTAAAAGTAAGACTTGAATGGGGGCACAATTTGTAAGCCACTATCTTACAATTTTAGAGATAAAAAATAATATTTTCATTTTCAGTGAGCAACCTTAAAAAGATACTAAATTTGACCTCTGACCCCATTATTATTCCGACATTAATACGTTCATTTGTAACATTTTTCTAACATTTGTCATTAAATGTTTAATAAACGGTATACATAAAACATTTTAAAAACATTCTTTTATAAATGGTTTTCGTACCCATCATTTTTTAACCTTTGCAAAATGTTTCCTATCAAACGTTTGCAAAACCTAAAAATGTTTACTTGGAGGCACTCGTGTCTCAAGTAACAGGCAGGGTGGTATTAGGACAGACCCTTGCCACTTGGAATTAAACTGATACAGAGGTGAGAGTCTGTGATGGTATGTCAAGTGTGAAAACCACTAGGCCACTGAAGACCTCCACACCTATCTAGTGAAGCCCACTCTACAACACAAGATCAAGCCTGTAGATCATACTGGTATGGAAGAATAAACTTTGAAGAGGCAGGACATGCTGTTGAACAACAAATCTACTGATTGTCTTAAAGATTCCTACTTGTCTAAAGAGTCTACTAATTGTCGTAAGTGTCCTGCTTGGTAGGAGAAATTAGGACCATGAAAAGCTGAAATAGTGGTTTGAAGCACAGACGAACCAGTTCAGAAAGCTCACTATTGGCAAATCTGGACAGCCGAGCTAAGGGCTTCCGGAGCAAAAGTGCTGGATCAATGAGAACTTTAACTCAATTAGGCCCCATATCATCCACAACAATGTCAGGTTTCAAATGGAGGAAGCCATCACAGCAGCTGGCCACCTCTCCAAGCCATCAACACTGAACCGTGATAGCATATGTGAGTCAGCAGATGTTCACATCAGAGGTTGTCTCAGTAGTCCATTCACCTGCATCAAATACACACCAAGCCTGTAGTAGTTTGGAAGAGAGAAACCCCTTCCACGGCATTTTGGGCAGGAATGAAGTGATGATCTCCCCCCAAACTCAAACCTGCCTGAGAAACCAAAGTCAAGCACAAATGGGAGTCTTTACTATACTCAGGGACAGGCAGACAATTTTGAGGAGCCATAATTTACAAAATCCAGGACAAAGACATTTGCAGCTTTAAAAAGACTCATCTCTCAGATGTGGCTTCAAAGGCAGCAGCATTCTTGTCTGCCCATTATTTAAGAACTAGATCAACAGTGAACTGGCTCCACACCACAAAATGCACATGCTCACCTGTCAAAAAGGAGGCTGGTCTATCAACAAGTCACATAACCACCCAATTAAGCTCTACTGGCTGCCTTTCTTCATTTGTCCTGAAGGCCTGGCCCTTTAAAATCCTTAATCTCACATAATCACACGGTGCAAAAATTAATAAAACTTGTTCATTTTTTCATTGAAAAATAAAAAGTGATACAAAGTATTTGATGAGGTTTAATGGATAAAACCCTAAACCCCAAGACTTAATTAAATTAAAGTTTATGGGCTTAAACACTGAACCCCCAAAATATTGTAAATTAAGTTAAAGGGTTTGAGAGTTGTAAACTCAAATATTTTTAATTTTAGTCAGTTACAACACCAACGGTTACAACACCAAACCCTTAGAGTTGAACCCTGATCCCCAAATCCAGTTTACAAAATATATTTTGCCATGTTTACCAAGACCTCGTATGATGTATTAAGATACATGTATGAATGAGAATCATTGAATGTTGATGCAGTTTGTACTTGACTCAACCAAATGGTTTGGCATTAATCAGGATAATTTATTGTCCTTCACAGGAATTGGTTGCATGTCTTTCCTGCTGCCCAAGCACAATCATCATGAACTTGCAAGAGCTAGCAACCTTTGAAGTGAAAGCCCTTTTGGGTGAAATATAGATAGCAGCCTTCTTTGTGACATCAGATGGCCACGTGTTTCCCATCATTTGCACCCAAGACATTGGGCACATTCGAGATGGCGAAAATGAAGATTTATTGCTATTCTTCTATCATAGTCTTGAACACTTCATCATTCATCTTATTGACATAGGCGGGTCCTAAAGACAAGCTGATGGTGAAATCCCCCATTAGCAATGTGTAAACACCACAGCATACCTCTAGCTTCCAATGAGGCACAATACCACATCCTGGCCCTCTGCAGCTTACCTCGACCACATCCCCGACCAGTTTGGGTTCCATGTGGGTATATTGTGGAAATACTGTATTCTTTAACACTTGTGTCAGCTGGATTTGGCATTTGAATCATGGAGAGAAATTCACTTGTTTTGTAAACATTCATCAGTACAAGATTATTACCAAATCACTAACTCAGATAATTATCAAATTTATCATCGAGCATGAGCTGTTTTATCGTTTGATTACATTGAAATCCACCAGTAAAATACAAAGAAATCTCATGTCAAATTGAAAGTTTGTATATTTACTGATGTGTCTATATATAACATACAATTTTTTATTCTTTCTTTAAATATGGCAGCATTTTACATAGTATATAAGATACGGAGTGTGTCCTGAGTGTGAGGGACACGGAAATGTACCAATAATTAAATAAATTGGTTAATGCCAATAGGGTGGATTGCCCCAATATTCCACATCCACCATTTCTCTCTCATCTTTCTGTGATTGGAATCTGGTTTATGGTATTTAAGGGAACACCACTCAAGCACTGAGAATTGCATGTCTTTTACTGAATGCCCCTTCTCTGTAAAATGTTTAGAGACAGGGGTGATTCTGTTCTCCCTGGGTTGGCTAACTGAAAGTCTATGTTCATACATTCTTTTCCTAAATGGGCGACTGGTTTCACCCACATAATATTTATTGCACTTTTTGCAAGTAATAAGGTATATGATGTCACTTAATTCACAGGTGGGTAGTTTTCTAAACCCTATTATGGGTGTAGATGGGAATGTGTTGGCACAGTCGTTACTGTGTTCAATTATATTCCAGTTTTTACCAATAAACTTTTTGATATCTGGGTTACTGGGGTTATAAGTGGTTATCATTACAGGTGTGTCTGTAATGTTTTTAGTTTTGACTGTTAAAAGTTCATCTTGAGTGAACTTAGCTGCCCTGAGCATGTGTTTTTTCAGGGTTTTTAAGGGATACCCTCTGTTTTGGTAATATTCCATTAATTTGAGTCCATGGTGTATGAAATCATTATTTTTAGTGCAGATTCTTCTGATTCTCAAGAATTGTCCATAGGGTCCTTTGGTGTGGCATGGTTTGTGATGGGCTGAGTTGTAGTGTAGATACAGGTGTGTATCAGTGGGTTTCTCATACAGTGTAGTGTATAGGCTCCTGTCTATATCCACCCTAACAGTAGTGTCTAAGAAATTAATGTGTTCTTGACTGTTTTCATGAGTGAACTTTATCTTCTCATGGATACTATTTAGGTATTTGAAGAATTTCTGTAACTCTTCTTCACCATGTGTCCATATCATGAATATATTATCTATGAATCTCAGCCATATCTAAGGCCTTTGTTTCAAACCTATCCATGAATAGGTTTGCATAGTTGGGTGCCAGTGCGGTTCCCATGGCAGTGCCTCCTATTTGATTGGGTCCTTAGTCCTATCTTGTCTGAGGTGAGCTGCCACTGCCAATAACCCTTCATGATTGGGTATGTTGGTATATAGCGAAGAGACGTCTAGTGTGACTAGTATGGCTCCCTCTGGGATTTTGCCCAATGCTTTCAGCCTGCTTATGAAGTGCTGGGTGTCTCTTACATATGACTTTGTTTTGGGTACATAGTCCTTGATGTGGGCATCCACAAATTTGCTGATGTTGCAAGTTGGGTGACCAATTGAGCTGCATATGGGTCTACCTGGTACCTGTTTTTTGTGAATTTTTGGTAAGAGGTAGAACCTTCCAGCTTTCGGCTCTTTGATATTGAGGTAATCTAATGTTTTTTCTGTGATAAGCTTTAGATTTTTCATATCTATTAGGACCTTACAAATTGTTTCTGAGATGGTTTGAGTGGGGTCTTCTTCTAGTTTAGTGTAGAAGTTGGTGTCACTCAACTGTCTGTACCCTTCTTTCAAGTAATCTGTGGTCTGCATGATTACTATTGCGGAACCTTTGTCTGCCTTTTTAATTACTATATGTGGGATTTGTTGTAATTCCCTGAGTCCTGCCCATTCTTCTTTTGTGAGGTTGGGTTGGTGATGTACAGGAGTTTTGTCCTGTAGTAAGTCCATTTTGAAAGCTTTCTTGAAGCTGTCAAGTGTTTTGTTGGGTGGGTTGGGTTTCCACTTAGATTTGTTCCTAAATTTTTGATGGATGTGTTCATATTGGAACTCATCTGGTTCATCAGTTTGGGATGTGGTGTCTGTTTCAGCATTTTCATTCATGAAGTCAATAATACTTTTTGAGATATTGAGTTCATGATTTTTATCTTTGGGACAGAAGAACTGCATGAGTTCCAGTCTTCGGTGGAATTCTTAAAGTCTTCCCATATTTGTGATTTATCTGGTGCACCTGGTGAAGGGCAAAATGTGAGTCCTTTCTCCAGTGCACTAAGTTGGTAAGTTGATAATTGAACATTTGATAAGTTAATGACATTATGGCCTATATAACTTTCAAACTTAGTGTCCTTTGGTAAAATGCCTGGTGCAGCATTTATAGCAGAGAGTTCGATTTCTTCTTTGGTAAATTCCATTTTGTCAAACTCTGGTAGTGAGTAAAAAACATATTTTTTATCTCTGAAGTACTTTATTGGGGGTGCAATTTCACCTGTGCATTAAATGGTGTCAGGTGTGAGGTTGTGTTTATACAACTATGTGTTATAAATAAATTATAGTGTGTTGGATAATAAAAGTGTTCATTATGCCTTATCTATGGGTGAACCCAGCTTTAAGTGCCTGACATGCCCCAAAACTTACAGAAGGCATGAGGACTTATTAAAACATGGGAAAGAATGTCTTACTAAAGCTCTGAATAATTCAGATGAAAAGTCCATGGACAGGATTCAGAAACCCAGCACTTCCAAGGATAATGGGACCATTGACTTGACAAGAGATTTAGCTTTGAGCAGCGATTCTGAAACTAGTATTTCAGAATTAATCATGGCTAATCACATAGAAAAACAGCTATTTTGCAATCAAACAAGAAGCATTGAAATTAATACTGAACAAAGTAGAGTTCAAAGTGAAGATAAGAGCACCCAGACAGAGCCACTTATCATACTTACCCCTGATGAGATCACACAATTTAGAGATGGCCTCACTATAGCTACATTCACCAACAACATTCAAGTGTTTGTAGACACTCTGAACTCACAAATCCTAATGTCCAGACCTAACCTGTCTACGCCACCAGAGCCATCAACTCAAGTTGGCCTACTAAAGATACAGCCAAGCACCAGCAGAAGTGTGCAGACCAAGCCCACTGATAGTCAGAGCCAGGATGAGTTCCCAATGTGCCAGAGAATACCAACTAGACCCAGTTTAGTTGTGCCTGGATGGAGGAAAGCCAAGCTTAGACTCCCAGGGAATCCAAGCACATCCAAACAGTGAAAAAGACACTATAAAAGTCATTTTCTCGATAAAAATAATAAATCAGTTTATTTTCATTTGATATGTTTATTAGCTATTATATATTTATATGTAAAAAAATTTATTTGTACAAAAAACAAATAAACCGAATTAAATAGACTATGTATCTTCACACACAATATTTGTGTAAAAAATAAATATATATCCATGTACATAAATATTCGTAAATCATATGAGTATGATAAATTAATCAAATAAAACTCTATGACAATAATCATTAAAACCAATACAAAAATTATATGTGTGTTTTAATTAATTATAAAGCCACAAATTTATTTAAAAGTGCTTTATCCTATTACAAAACTTTATCCCAAAAAGTGTCAAATATCCATGAAATAATGTCCAACATAAACAATAAATGATTAGTTTATATTTCATGAGATTTGACTATTCCTATAAATAAAATCTCTAAATAGACACCTGATAATTGACCAAATCCCCTACACAATTTGGGCACTTGGTATAGTATAAAATAGTATTCAAAATATATATATACTGGCAATTATCAAGTTATACTATTAATAGTCAACACCCAACTTTAGACCAGTTAAGAGTGTAAGTAACACTATGGTCACACACTTCCAAATTTGGGACACAAGCACAGTTGACACATCTCTTAAGCAACCCGAAGTGAACACAATTTCCTATGATACCTAACCGTCCTAAGTCATTAGGAGGCAATGGGTCTGAATGTTATATGAATCACATATAGGAAATTATCCCCAGTTTATTGACCAGAAATCGATAAATAATGAAAAATACTTACAATTACTTTTTTGCACACTTTACCAAAAAGTGCAAAAAAGGTGCAATGCACTGGTGCAATTTACCGGTGCAATTGCACCTCTGAAAAAGTACTTCACGGGATAGGTTGCCCCTATGTCTCTAGCCTCTGATGAGAAATCACATGTTTGATTTCGAAATACAGTTGGATCTATAAAATCTGAACAGTATAAGGCAAATTCACACTAACAGCTATTAGTGAACATTCCTGTTACTATTAACACAATCTGTTTTAAATTTCTAGTATTTTACATAGTAGTCTTAAAATATAATAAAATTAAAACATCCCTCAATAGCCATACAGAAAAAACATTTTATTCACGAAGAAGAAAAGATGCTGGCCATGGTGGTGCAGAAGTAACACACTCACATCCTCTGAGATCGGAATTTGAATCCCAGCCTGATCTCATGTGGGAAAGATGATAGTTGATTGTCATTGGTCAGCAGTATATAGTACAGAACCATAACCAAATGTATGTACTGGTGTCCTCTGCCCATAAAACTACCCATCCTGATATGACCTTTACAGTGATGAAAGCAGTGTTTAACCCAAATAAAAAATTAAGAATAATTATAAAGACCGGATGTGCACAGTAAACGAAAACGTTTCTGAGCGCATATAATCAGTGAACAAAAATAGGAGAACAAATACCTGCTCTAAGATGAAAGTGTAACTGTTTGTGTCGCCTAATAAAAATAAAGGGATATTTCTTTCAACCAGGTAGGCCAGTCTTTATAATAGTAATAAATACCTCATGCTCAGGCATTTTTTACGCTATTTATGCCCGACAAAAATTCTTTCATAATGCCCTCGCGTCTAACAGCTATCATGCATTATTTGAATTTTTGCCGGGCATAAATAGTGTAACAAATGCCCTCACACTCAGTATTTATTCCTACAATATAATACTCATGAATATAACATTGTCATGTTCTTCCCGACATATTTTTTTCATATTTGTTATCTGGGAAGTATTATTATTGTACACAATAATAATTGTACTAAGTATAGTTGTATATGCAGGACCATACTGTTAAGAAAATCAATTGCTTTAAAAGAAACACAATATCAACCCTTGTTTTTACACTGATTGTTATGGTTAACGTAAAACTTGATTTATGGTTTATGTAAACAGTTTTATTCACATATACATCCTAAATGAGACAATTTTGTTTGTCATGTTTTTCCTTCTTATAAAGCTTATGCAGTGTTTTGTGCAAGGTATAGATACATGGTAAATATTTTGAGACAGGAAAATAATATCTGCATAAACACACAGTATTTCAAAGGTAATGTAAATAAACAGTTCATAAACAGGACATGTGCTTAGTCTGTTTTGCAAATCATTCAACATTCTAATCAGTGCTAATCCGATTTTTTGTCTGACTTGTACTTCCAGTTTTTATTGGTTCTTGCTGGTCTATGTGATCTGTCTTTATGGTGTGATTCAGATGATTAAACATATAATGACAAAAACTTAGTTAAACTAAATTTAAGTTGAGGAAACTCTGATTATAAAAATATATTCTATTTGTAACTAGATTAACTACATTTCCCTCAATTTAAAATGATAACTGTAAATCTAGATATGGTAACTTTGATTTTATATGTCATATTAAAAATTATTTGGATATTGTATATTCAGTTTAACTAACCTTAACTACTTCATTTGATTTATCCCTTAATTCAAGAAAAAAATTAAGCTTCTTAGGTCCCTTCTATCAAAAACAATAAATTGGAAGAAGTATCATTCTTTGTGAGCAGGTATATGTGTTTAGTTACACTCGCTTAAGCTACATTTGAAAAAAAATATTGTTTCAAGGAAAAGGAAAATTATAACTGAGCAATAGTTTGTAATTCCAATATTAATTCTATTTCTTTGAATATGAAAATGCTTGGGATTAAAAGTTGTATTTAATTTTTCTGCGCAATTTTGTCAGTTGCTGCATTTGGTGAGTATGACCTTTTAAATTTAATACAACCATGCGCTCATTAATTACGCAAACGGTTTGTGTAACAGAAGGTAAAATCAAAGCCTTCAATGTCAGTCATGAAGTTAGCACAACAATCCATCAATGATTGGTGTGAGAATGTTACTTAAATGTTAACTATTGACATTAATAAAGTTAACTGTGCGAAAATACTATTATTACCTTACACGGAGTATTTTTATATTCAAACAAGAATCCTCCACAAAGAATGTATTTTTCGTTTATTTAATATTTTATTTAGAAAGCTTGCATAAATAATTTGATTATAATGTACCGGAGCAATGTTCTCAGAGAATGAATATTACTATCTCGTATGTCCATTTACATCTGTTTTTTTCATGGAAGGTGCTATATTTTGGAGATGAATAAGCCAAAAGTATAATCCCTATTTTAACAACCGCCAGTCTTTGCAACCTTCATGCTTTATGAAAAGACTTCACAATGATTTAAAAGTCTTTGTGGTGATTTTATAAAAGTGGAAGTGTGGTTATTCCAAGGAACATTCATATGTTACATTCTAATGGCTGGAGTCAGACATTGTTCACAATGCAGGACAAACTATAAATTAACACTTGAGAAAAGTGTCAATTTGTACAAAATTGTGACAAGGCGGGTATTGGTGATGCTGTTGAAGACACAATTTTTGGGCAGTATCATTCTAAATGACTTTAACACTTTTTCTGATGAAGCACAACAGACAACTGAGCAGTTAGTTACACGGTTGACAGCGGTACAGGGGAATGTTTCTCAAATCCAAGTCACATTTTGGAAGAGATAAAAAAGTGATGTCTGAATAATTTGCCCAATCAGAAGAGAGAGCAGTGGGAGATTGTCACATCTGGTTTGGTGGCTAGTTTGAATAAGTAAAGGTCAGCAAAAGGTCGGTACGTATATATTCTTTAACTATGAGGTAAGACCAGCTCTTGCCTATAATGGCAGTTAATTTAGTAATAAAACCCTAGCAACTGGAACGAATCTGGCCTAAAGATAAATCTGCCTACAATCAAGCTAGACTTCGAAGACAGATTGCTCTGTGCAATTCACTGATCAACAAAGATAAGGCAAATTTTTGTCTCAGTTTTGCGTATGATGCATCTATAATTTAGAATGACCTTCCAGATGAGGTCCGCTCTGCAAACTCACTTGCCTCTTTAAGGTCACAGCTGAAGTCATACCTCTTTGGTAAAGCATATCCACCCTAAATTTCCAATCTTCTCCTGCTTTCTTCACAGTGCTGACCCCTGCAATGTTTCTGGTTAATGAATATTGAACAATGTTTTGTGTGATGTGCCTTAGAGTCTGTCTTCTGACAGATTATGCGCTATAAAAGTGCTATTAGAATTAGAACTTCCTTTGTTAATTCAGCACAATGAGACTTTTAATTCATCACACAACCATAACAACGACTTGAAACCAAACACCTTTTCATGCTCACAGAACTGGACCTAACATGCACAGCGCAACGTGTTACACGCTATGTCAAACAACAATAGAGTGATTCATACAGGAGACAACACCAAATCCAACAAACCAAGCCTTCAGCAAAAACGGAACAATCCCATTTTATTCAGCTGGCCAAGCCATTCCAGGATACTAGAATAGAAGTCAGCCCAATGATTCACCAATGATGAGGCAGGTGTCTTCAATGAATGCCGATCAATTTTACACGATTACTAGGCTATCTCTTGCAAACAGGTACTAAAAATACCTGACCTTCACTGACTTGTCAACAATGTAACACTGCGGGATGCTATTATGTGAGGTCATCCTGTAGGCATTGATATGTTATTAAATCTAAAAAAATGTAAACAGGAAAACCTGAAGATAAGGTGACATCAGAATGTACCTTTCATTGGGACACGACAGAGGTGTGTCATTGCAATGACTAATTTCTTGTGTATGCAACAAGATAAAATTGATTATGTAATACAACAGAATGTATTATCTCATGGAACTAACACTGGACATATTTGTCTTGTCAGATCCAAGGGACATTCACATTTTATGCAAAAGGTACAGTGACACCGTACAGACCAATCAAACAGGAAGCATGTAGTAACCTGGTGATCATGAGCCAAACACTGATTTTTACAAATCAACAAAAGTCATAACAAAATTGGAAGTCATGCTTAGAACGGCTGTTTGCATAGTAAGAAACACTACACATAAACAGATGTCATCCAGAACAAATTTGTTCCACCAAACAATTTTATTTATAACCCATTCACAGAACAAGTGGTACATCCTGCTGTTAACTGTTTGACCCAACAACCAAACAACCTACAAGGATGCCTCATTTAGTGTTCCCATCACTCTAGAGATGGTATCAAATGCCCCTGTTTTCAACTAACCATGTGAGGTTTTTCATGTGAAATTGTGACATAGTGGCGGAATGTCCAATACTTCAACTCACCTTAGGTCACCCTATTACACCAAAAGATGATTGAGTCACGCAACCTTATATCCACCGTGGACCATATCCTTTAGTTTCTGTAGCAAGATATTGATATGTGCATGCTTGCATTCATATGCACATGCTCACAGTTCTAAATTCAGAGGCGGAAAGTTTAAACATTTTGAAACTTCTGTAGAATGCACAATGTAATGAACATTTTGCCACTTTGAAGGACAGGGGCATTTCATCCAATGCCTAAAATCATGAGACATGCCACCTGTAGTCTGAATGGGGCATTAGATATGCAAAAACAGAGTGACCACTGTCAATGTCACCAACGGTTCTCCTTCGATAGGCATTATTTTGTCCATCTTTTTTGACATTCAGAATACTGAAAAAGTCATTACTTGAACCTTATTACATTTACAGAGTAATTTACAGGAACATTCACAAAGTATATGATATGATATGACTGAGATAATAGCAAAATTATTTTTAAATAAATCAGGTAAATATGAATGATAAACCAAATTTTCCTGTAAAAATCAAATTCCACTCTCTCAGTGATTGGGCTGACTACTTTAAAGACGGGGCACTTCTGACGAAAATAAACAAATGCAAAACATTTCACATCAACAGGGCTATAAACTTTCAACTGGTATTCCACAAAGATTACACTGCCAAATGTGCATGCTCTTTCATCAAATTGTCACATATACCAACTTTGATCCAGTAGTCATTCATATGTGACAGGACAAGGATGGTACCTTTATGGACATGACAATATACAATTAGCCTGTAATATAATATTTGAAATGGGAAGACATTTTCAGCATTACAGGTTACCTTTATTTTTAATATCCTTGTTTTCCCAAAGACGAAAAGGTGTTATTTCAAATCACCATGATATATTTATGCCTTAGCCATTCATCACCCAGACCACATGAAAGCTCAGTAAGATGAGGGAATATAACATGGTGCCATCAGAGATGGGTGTATATCATATATATCACACCATCATATATAACATGGTGTATATCCAGAGACAAAAGTGGTAACAAGAGTAGGATTATCATAAATCTTAGTAGGCTGGATTTGTTTATTTGGGGTTTTTGTTTATTGTTTATTTGGGGTTTTACGTCGCTTTCAACACTGTACGGGTCATATCATGACGGATAGTTGGAAGGGCAGAGGAAACCAGTACATAGAGTTTGCTAGGGTTGTGTACTGTAAACTGCCGACCAACGGCAAGCAACTACCAGCTTTCCCACTTATGGCCATGACGGGGATCGAACCCCGGCTGTAGAGGTGGGAGGTGAGAGTGTTACCACTCTGCCACCGTGGCTCCTCTTAGCAGGCTGGAAGGCAATCCAACCAACTAAACATGTGCATTGGAACAGCATATAAATTTCAATATCATATTATTAACGCTCGACGATAGGAGAGGGTTATTGTAATCAGTTTGTTTCTGTCTGTCTGTCTGTCTGTCTGTGCACCGTTTTGCCCTTATAACTCAAAAGCCATAACATCAATCGAGCTCAAATTTGGTGGGTAGATATTTCATGGGGTACAGACGGAATCTTCCAAATTTGGTGTAATTTTTTTGAAAATTAAAGTCAGGAGACAGGTTTTTAAATTTTTAATTGGGCATATACAGTGAAACCTACTTGTCTTCAAAAATCAATATCATGATAGGATTTCCTCCTCATGAATTCTTGCCTCATCAGGTATCCTCTGTGGCTGTGAGTGTAATGTGTAGAACTTGTAATCTCATGCTTGGGGTTCAATACCAGTCAATTCTAAATATATTTTTTTTTTTTTTAGGTTTTTTCAGCAATTTTTTTAAAAGTCTTTTAAAAAGAAAAGAAAAAAAAACACAGCATCTAAAATTTTGCTGTTCAAAAAAAAAACTTTAACCAAGATAAAGTGTTCAACTTGATGGACAATAATTTTCAATATCATGATAGGATTTCCTCCTCATGAATTCTTGCCTCATCAGGTATCCTCTGTGGCTGTGAGTGTAATGTGTAGAACTTGTAATCTCATGCTTGGGGTTCAATACCAGTCAATTCTAAATATTTTTTTTTTTTTTTTAGGTTTTTTCAGCAATTTTTTTAAAAGTCTTTTAAAAAGAAAAGAAAAAAAAACACAGCATCTAAAATTTTGCTGTTCAAAAAAAAAACTTTAACCAAGATAAAGTGTTCAACTTGATGGACAATAATTTTCAATTGGGCATATACAGAGAAATCTGATTTTCTTTATTGCATAAGTAAAAAAAATCAATATTTTGCTGTCTGATGATGTCATTACTTAATGATGTCACAATGCAATTGTCATTGTGAGGTCATAAAACCTAGCTTGTGATACTTGTGACATATATCTTCTCATTAAATTTATGTCTTGAAATTGACATAAATACAATTGAGAGGGAAGTGGTGTATTTGTCATGTTTATTTATTTCAGTTTTTTGTTTTTTTGTTTTTTTTTTGTTTGTTTGTTTCAATTTCTTGACAGTCCATCACAAAAATTTACCCTGAATAATTTTGACCAAGAAGTGGCTTGTAACCAATATTTTTACCTCTACCAGGAGTTTATGTTTGTTGTGTGCTTTTTTGTCTATTTGTCTGCCTGTTTTTGGTGTTTAGATTACTCCAGAACTAATGAACAGATCTTTTTAAAAAATTTGTGAGTAGGACCTGGTGAAAGGAAGAAATTACTAATTTTTGGGAAAGACGTGGATCATATTTTGGATACAAAAAAATCATGAATTTTCATAGGTCCCATTTCAATATATTTTAATGATTTTTAGCTTTCTACTTCATATTTCTTCAAAAGTAATTAATAAATTTTGATGTCAAATTTGAAGTAGGAAGGGACTAGCCATGGGAAGGAGTGATTACAGTTTAGGAAAGATCCAATTAATATTTTGGATACCAAGAAGCCTCCAGAATTTCTGGAAATGCCACCATGGTGGATGTGTGTTATACTTTATAACACTTGTGAGACTGGTCACATCGAGTCGAGCGTTTTGCTCTCTCTGAGTGCATCTTGTTGAATATAAAATCACATACATCACAAATCTAGAAAAAGGGACCTTAAGGTCTGTACGATGGAAAGGTGGGTAAATTTTTTAATTTTGATTTCATTGGTCAGGCACTGCACTTTTTGGTTCTGTTTTTTCAATCCTTTTCACTGCTCTGTCAACAGCCCCTACCAACAAACGTAGATTGCCATAACCAAAAATTATTCACCCAAGTTTACTATCCTCTTTGGACACATGCAACATTACTTTTGTGGTCCTGGAGGCCCACTGTCATCACGTGACGCACTGTTTCAAAAATGTCATCCCTAGGTGGTCCATCATCCTGATTCTTTCCGGTGACATTAGCTTGAACCTAGGTCCATCGGTCAGAAATTTCAAAGCCTGTCTGCTGAACACCCAGTCATTGCATAACAAAGCATCGGCCTTTGGTGATTTTGTTTCATCAAATGACCTTGACATGGTTGGTGTCACAGAGACCTGGATAAGGCCATAGGACACTCAGGACCCAATAGATGAGATAACCCCTGCAGGTTTCCAGCTTCACCATGTCCCATGCAGGAACAAGAAAGGAGGAGGAGTTGCTGTCTTTGTCAGGAATGACATCGATAGTTTCCTTTGCCAAACTGATCAGCAGGACACTTTTGAACACACTACCGTCAAACTGTCAGAGTGACAGTCAAGCCAGCTCCTGATACACGTTATCTACCGACCTCTGAGCACCAGTAACAGCAAATTTATTGAGGAGTTCACCTGTTTCATGGAAGTGACTGCTTTGTCATCACATGAAAACATTATCCTGGGAGATCTCAAGATCCAGCTAGACAGTCAAAACTGCTGGACAGATAATTTCAACACAGTTCTGTCCGATTTTGATTATATTCAACATGTGTCAATGCCTACGCACATACAAGGACATATCCTTGATGTTCTCTGCACTAGTAAATCCCTAACTTCCCCAGTTCACCTTTATGTAAAGGATGGTATATCAGACCACCTGGCTGTCTTTTTCACCACAACATTTCCGGTCAAAAATTCCTGCAGAGTAAAACACTTAAAATCAGAAAACTTAGCAAGATAAACAAAACTGAATTCATGTCTGATATTTCAAATTCGGAGCTTATCCAGGCTCCTTACAAAACTGCCAGCTTACTATCACACCAGTATTTTCATACCCTCAGGAACTTACTTGACAAGCATGCACCTGTACATGAAAGCAAAACTCCACAACATGCCAACAAAGGGTTCATAAACAGTGCGATACTGGCAGCAAAGACACGCCAGTGCAAACTCGAGAGGGAGTGCAAATGGACAACTCTGCCATTAATCATAGTAAGTATAGAGCCGCAGTGAACCATTTCATCCATCTCGTGGAATATAGGAAAACCAAATACTATAGTAATATGGTTAGGGAAAAGGATAACCCCAAGGCCTTGTGGAATTCCATAAAGAAAGTCCTTCATAGTTCACCAGAAATTGTGCTTCCAGATCATACTACCATCAAAATTGCTGAACTAAGATCTGGATTATTGTCTACTGATGTCGATCCCCCTGTCACCAGTTCCTAAAAAAATAAGTTTGTTTCCTTCAAAAACATCTCAGAAGAAGAAGTTCTTAAATCATTAAGTTCACACCAAATAAATCATGTGACTTGGATCCAATCCCAACATCATTGGTCCTTGATTGTATCAGTGTGCTCTTGACTGCTATTACATATATTGTGAACTACTCCCTACAGGAGGGCAGTTTCCCATCCTGTTTTAAGATAACACATGTTGCACCCTTGCTGGAAAAAGCTGGTCTTGACAGAAATATTCTCAAGACTTACCGACCAGTGTCAAACCTCAGCTACATCTCCAAACTCATAGAGAAAGCTGTGGCTAGGCAGATAAATGAGCACATTGCTCACGAGGGTATATTCAATTAAAACCAGTCAGCATATAGAGTTTTTCACTCAACTGAAATGGCATTGTTAAAAATACAAAATGACATTGCCACCTCAATGGACAAGGGTGTAGCTGTTAGATTAGTCCTTTTAGACTTATCCGCAGCCTTCAATACAATAGACCACTCAATCCTATCCAACTGCCTTCAGCACTGGTATGGAATTGATGGGGTAGTATTTAAGTGTGTTCAGTTATATCTTAATTCAAGGAAACAGCGGATCAAGATAGATGGACATCTTTCAGATGCCTTTCAACGCCCTTATGGGGTTCCCCAGGGCTCAGTCCTGGGGCCACTCCTTTTTACCCTATATACAACCCCATTTAGCTCAGTCATATCTAAATTCGACGTGACCCATCACTTATATGCAGATGACACACAAATTTACTTGGAACTTGACTCTAGGAACTTATATTCTAGTATCACTGAACTGACAAATTGCCTTGAGGCAGTCCAGGTTTGGGTGGGAAATAATAAACTTAAATTAAATCCTGACAAGACAGAATTCATAGTGATTGGTGATGATCAAATTAGAAGCTTGGCAGTGAGTTTGCTTGGCAACAGCATGGAACCAGCTGAATTGGTCAAAAACCTTGGTGTCAACCTGGATACGGAAAATTCAGTGCAAAAACATGTGGCCAATCTTTGTCGAATAAGTTACTACCATCTCCAGGAACTACGAAGGGTCCGCAGGTACTTAAATCATGACATAGCTGTAAGGGTGGCAAATGCCTTGGTTAGCAGTCGCTTGGATTACTGTAACTCACTGCTTTACAACACAAAAAGGCATATACTAACAGACTACAGAAAGTTCAAAATGCCTTATGTCTTACAGTAGGCAAGCTTAATAAACATTGTCATGCCACACCCTTCCTGCACAAACTACACTGGCTTCCAGTTCATTACGGTATATTTTTGTTCAAATACAATCTTCTTACTTACAAAGCAATACATTTCAGCCAACCTCCATATCTTTCCTCTCTAATTAGGCGGAGTGATCTCACATGGGGCAATCGCCTATCAATTTCCTCATCTAAACAAAATAAACAATCAGGGCTGCGCAGCTTCATAGAAGGTGCTCCCACGGAGTGGAACAAGCTTCCTCAAGCCATTAGAACCATAGAAAGCATTTCTGGTTTCAAAAAACAGTTGAAAATATATCTTTTCAGATTAGCTAATCCTCCACTATAGCCTATCTCCCCTTTCGGACGCTAATATGGTAACGGACCCTGTTTGGAACTGGACTATCCCTTTTTGCACATCCACGCCTTAGATGATGTTTACATCAATTCGGTGCTTTATAAGTGTTTCTTACTTACTTACTTACTTAATACAGAAGGTACATCTGTATTGGGCCTTTATCCAATTGTCCATAGATCCCATTGACTATAACCTTTTATTCTCAAGTAGGGAAATTGTAACTATGCTGACAATCTGCCTGTTTGGCCATCAATATGGCAGTATGATATGGTGGTACCCTTTAGTAAAGCTTTCCTTACATCCCATTGTACGTCTATATGCACGTAAGTGAGCTATGAATACTGTTGAAAAATATGAGCATAGCCTGGTTGTGGGGTGGTACAGATTTGCATGTGCAAACAAAGTGTATTCTCTCAAAAAGAGTGTCACTAGCTGAATATTCAAGAACAGACTGTGACTTGCTACAGGCCACACATTTGGTTTATATACATGCAAGGTACACATGAGTGTGTTATACAGCATGCAAACCTTGTAAAGAATGGCACACACATGCAACACTAGCAAGGATAATGCACATGCCTAAACCTCTCATAAGTTACACTTGAGACAAGGATGCATGTGTAGGCATGCTATGTGCATGCAGAGAATAATGTGCATGCCAATTTTCATTGTGGGGTCTCTGCAGCCTTGTTATTTTTCTTTAAATCGCAAGTGTAACTTCCCAGTAAACATAGCAAACGTTTATAAACGTTTAGTAAACCTATAAACATTTTTAAACCAAATATAAACCTAAATATTGACAATTATTCAATATTATGGGTTTATAAACATTTCAGCAACATTAGTTTGGTTTATAAATGTTTATACATAAACATTTGTAAACATTTACAAAGAGTGAAGAATATCTTAACCTCGCTTTCATTTGGGATGATGACATCAGCACAGCCATTTTGAGAAAAACCGGAGAAATATTTCTGTTACTATATCCTGCTACATCACTGTTGTTTGAAGCCATCATTATATTCTAAGTAGAGATATAAAAGTATATAATATCATCAAATTATATACTTCTATATGTCTACTTAGAATGTGATGATGGCTTACAGAAATATTTCTCCAGATTTTAAACAAGTGTATAAACGTTTATAAACATTTACATAGAAACGTTAATAAATGTTTATAGGCAAATGTTTAGGGACCCATCATTTTAAACCTAATCTAAACCATTGCTAGTTAGGTTTATAAACGTTTATAAATGTTTGTAATGTTTACTGGGTTAAGTGTCTCTTGCAAATCAGCGAATTTGTAACCAGAGCGTACATGCAGGTATGATGGGATGTGAGAGAGGCTTTAAGCTTCTCTTACATCCCATCGTATGTGTATACACACTTAAGTGTGCGGCAAATATTGTTGAAAAATGTAAACATAGCCTGGTAGTGGGGTAGCACAACTTGAAGATCAAAGAACAGTCTGCGACTAGCTACAGGTTGCACATGGGGTTTATATGCATGCAAGGTACACGTACACATTGAGCAAACAATGTAAGTAAATGGGGAGAACCTACAACACTTGCAAGGAAAATACACTTGCGCAAGTCTCTCTTAAGTTACCCTGGAGACATGGATGCGTTTATAGCCATCCTGTGTGCATGCAGAGAAAATGTGCATGCTCATTATCATTGCGGGGTCTGTGCAACCTTGATATTTTGATATTAAATCTCAAGTGTAGCTTAAGTGTCCCTTGCAAGTCAGCCAATTTTTCTCTGAACCAGGACGTACATGCAGGTATGGTGGGATGTAAGAGAGGCTTAAGGTTTAGCCGTTCTTCGCCTAATAGCTCCTCCATCCTCTGAAAGAGTACTGGTTTAGCCAAGATATTGCTTAATGCAGGACATTGACATTAGCAGTTTGTTTTATGTGTGTATAAATCCTGTGTTTTTTTCCATTCAGTTTACTATGCTAAATTCAATATTGTGTTTTAGTAGGTCACATTGTAATGTGATTCTGTTTATTTCTTAATTGCTTACAGAACTTTGGTTGATAATGTAACATACAACTACCAGATTATGGTCAAGTTATCACAACACTTTGGTTTAATGTGTATATTATGTTAACAGTGTTAACATTCACCCTGACTGGCAACAATCTTCCATTATAGTGTCAAGTATCAATGAGTTTATCACTAACAACACCAACAAACATACGCTTTATTAAAATTTTTGTTCAAAAGTTCATTTGTTTTCTTCTTGGTTACACTCTGATCTGATCAAACCTGAACCTCACACTTCTTTAAGCTATCAGTGGATGCTCTTATGATGGAGACTTGCTGTACATAGATACAATGTTACTAGAGGGGCATGTTTGTACACTGTGACACTAACAACAACAACGGGTATCCAATCCCGGTGCGATGTAGTCTATAACTGTATTGGTTCATCCTCAGGTCATGGATTAATTTCAGCCGTACCTAATGTTGGAAAATAGATGTACACTTGATGGTTTATTTATTTAGATTTATTTGTTGTTTTACGTCGCGTTCAACAGCCAGGGTCATATTGCGACGGGTAGTTTACAGGTGGAGGAAACCAGTGCATAGTCCACTGTAAACCACCGGGCATCGGCAAGTAACTACCAACTTTCCAACAAGAAGCGCCCGGCCCGAGATTCGAACCGGCGGCCTCAGAGGTTGGAGGCAAGAACTCTAACCGCTACACCACCGAGCCCCCTACACTTGATGGTACCCACAAGTGCTTACCATTCACACATAAGTATGCATTACTCTCCTTCATTCCATAAAATACCAGTTGTGATATGCATTGAAAGCCAGGTCATTGTTTTTGGCAGATATATCAGACCTCGATGAAGCTATTGAGTTAGACAGTGAGAAGTACAATATCACAATCCGACTGGTTGGCAATGTTGTTTATTTGGATGGTTTAAGGAGCTATTTTGCACAGTTTAAACCAGTGTATGACGAGGATTGGAGTATGCAGTACCCCATTGAAAATTGTTCATTTACTATCAACAATACTGATCTAGGCATTGAGTACAGGGTGAGAGTGTTATATTCTAGAGACAACATTTTCCGGTTTGTCAGTTCTGAAAAAGTTCTACAAACAAAGCCACTGGGTGAGTATTTAATATATCAAAAAATATAGACCCAGAAACAGTGTGAAACATTTAACGAAGAGCTTCCACAATCCTTTTGAATACACTCTTCTTTTTTAACATTTTATATACTCTGTATGAATATATTCAGGTTTGTATTAGCTAGGAGATTTGTTTATTTGAGTTTTTACATGACATTTAACACTTTACAGGTTATGTCACGGGTAGATTTATGGGCAAAGGGAACCAGTACATACAGTTGGTAAAGGTTCTGTACTGTAAACTGCCCACCATCAGTAAGAAACCAGCTTTCCCACACAGGGCCCAGAGTTTGAACCTCTGACCTCAGAGATGGGAGAAGAGTGTGTTACCACTTTGCCACCATGGCCCTTGTATGAGCTTGGAGAAGTAAAAAGTTTGTGTCTATGATTTGACAAACATGTTTACAAAATTAACCTCAATTATTTACTTATAAAACCCAGACGGGTGACCCTGCCATTGTCTCAACTCCCCATTATTTTTGTATAATGGAGAGTTAACACTACATTATTTTCTAACGGTGAATTGTGATTCAGTTCAATGGCCAGTCTGCCAAGAACAATAGAGTACTTAGTATTTGCCAGTCATCCTCAGCACAATGCATTCAATATTGAAATGTTTTCACAACTTCTTTCATATTAATTAGTTTAGTGGGTCCATTTACCAAGTCTTTTCAATTCTGAATGACATTCAGAGTGTATAGAAAAATACCTCATGAAAAAATGCTACCTTGAAAAAATACCTCCCGATAAATACAAAACAAGCAATTTAATTTGTAAAGTTTGATATTCTTTTTAATTCTTAGCATTTCTTTACAATCTGACCATACAATAATTTTCTGTGAACTTAATCAAAGGAGTAGCTAACTTTCAAACAAACTCACTGTGAAAATTTAACCCAGCATACTATATTAAAAGGAGTGTTTTTAGTGGCTCAAAATGTACTCAAGCAAAATGAAAAATAAAACATAATGCAAAAATGCACTTCTGAAATGCATGATTGCTGGGTTTATTTTTGATTTAAATTTTCAATGTTTTTAAGTTCAAAACAAAGATTTTAATTTATCTTATTACAGTTTGCTAAATACTTCTAAAATGATAGACTGTTTATGCTTGAAATGAATTTTGTTCTTAATATTGTGGAATAATTTTTATAGGAGGTATTACTGAAATACAAAATGT
Source organism: Sabellastarte sp. h YS-2021 (assembly GCA_964017235.1). Classification (NCBI taxonomy): domain Eukaryota; kingdom Metazoa; phylum Annelida; class Polychaeta; order Sabellida; family Sabellidae; genus Sabellastarte; species Sabellastarte sp. h YS-2021. The sequence goes on along the minus strand of OZ024933.1, from coordinate 119,078,627 downwards.
GGAGTAGACATTGTTTCTATGAGGCTTTTTTCCAGGAGACAATCTTTCCAGGAGGCGTTTTTCCTTGATAACAAATTAAGAGACAAAGAAGCATGCAAAATAAAAATCTTAAGAAACCCAAAAACTTCAACACAAAATAAAATAAGTAATTCTCCAGTTTCTAGTACTTTCAATGCCTGAAACACAAAAAATAATAGCTTACTTTCTTAAAATAAGCACAGATTAATAAAGTAACATGAAACACTCACTACAACAAATTATCCACAGTATTGTTAAATAAGCAGTCTAATTTTTTTCTGAAAAGTGCTTTCTATAAGCCACAGATCCATATTTTACTGATTATCATTATCCATGGTTAAATTTTGTGGCAGTCAGATTATATTAAAACTTTTCAAGCTTTATCCAAAGTTATATTTTCACATAAAGGAAAACTAGTGGTACATATGGTGAAACAATGTTGATTTTGTATTGACATAAAAAACAATCATAGAACTAATTTAGTGAAAGCCCCATATGGTAAGCACACCAAAGGAAACATAATGATTGCAAAGATTGTCTAGATTGATCATTTGGTACAAGGCGTTGATTTAATAAATTGGTTTTAATTTACAGGGTTTTATAATAGATAATTGCCTCTTGGCGCTTCCATTATGTAAACTTAATGACCCTTCGGCCCTTTCAGGGCCTCAGGCCATTAAGTTTACATAATGGAGTGCCACTTTGCCATTATCTATATATTAATGGGAAGACTGGATAGACTACATGTATGTTTTACTATGTGTATTGTCTGGTCCGAAAATTGTCCATTCCATGAAGCATTGAACAATTAAGTTGCTGAGGTACACAGTATAAAGTATGAAAATAAAGTTTTATGTGTAAAATTATTTAATTTGTTCAAGTGCTACACCAATGCTTTATTTTATATTCTTTTGCAAAACAAATATGTAATTACAGTTAATATGCCTCACAGTACATGTTTATTACTTCAAGCAAAACAACAGCTGATTTTTGCACAACAGCAGCTTCCCATTATACACTTTCTAGTTTCTGAACAACACAAAACTTTTTAATGTTCAAAATTTACAACCAACTGTCTGTTGTCTGATCATTTCAGGAAATGGTCAATTTCGTGGATTAGGCATAACATTTATATTGCAATGAATATATGTTCATAATAATTTATTTATTTTTTTACATTGCTTAGAATTATTTTATTTTATAGACTTCAGTTGATGGAATGGATTTTATTACTAGACAAAATTATAGTGTACTTGTTATCATTATGCAATTCATTTGAGACATATTACTCGTATCATCAGTATATTGTACATTTGAATAATTTCAAATTAATCTATATATTTAAAAACTATGAATATCTTCTGTGGTAAATCCTTTTAGAAATATGTGAAATCTTCATATCGGTGACATGTAGCAATGGATATTGAAGTTTACTCATTCAACAATCACCTTCTGGTACTCCAGTGTGTTTATGACAATGACAATACTAAACAATACATGGTCTCTTCAGCACAAGAAGTGGAAATGGAAAAGGATTATTTTGAAGCCCAGACATTTTGTGATAGACAAGCGGGGGGTTTAATAACAGTATCTAGTGAAGAAATCAACAAATTTCTTGTCGATACCTGTGAGTTGAGGTGGGTTATGTTTGGACTTCTCAGTGCACCATCTCTTCCACGATTTGTCTCAAAGGGTAGTACAATGGGCATGATCGACAGGGTGAAAAGACAGATATCCTCATGAAGTTATATTCATTTTCTCAGAGACCTCCATGTTCCAATACATTTTGAATTTAACACCGTAAAATCTATCTGAGGCTTACATTTGCTATATTTGTATACAAAAGTTAAGCTTAAGGCTTCACGTAGTCCTAGTTAAAACCTTTTGTGAATACAGCCATAGAATTAACATTGAGCTGTCTGTGATCCATAACTAACAGTGGACTAGGATTTGGAGCTCTGGCCTTCTGTTAAACACTTATCCTTGTAATGGATCAAAAAGTCTGTAATTTCCTAAATCAGGGAGGGTGATGATAGGTTGACAGAAGCAACATGGCTTCATCAGAATAGCAGAATTTCTTGTTGAAAGTGTGTAAGTTGATAACTGTGTTTCAATAAATATGAATAGATTTAATGAATGTTGCATTTTATAAAACCGACTGTCAAATCAACTGAATAAAATGATAGAGTAAAACTTTAAAACTATTTCTCATATCATGCTCTAGTGTTTTAAAATAAGCCCTATCTAGATATTTCTTCCTTTCTGTCTCAACTTTAGCTTACTTCAGTCTCTGTAGATGATGAACAATAATTCTAATTGGACTTTTATAGCGCTTAATCTCCCCAAATAAAGAGGACTCTAAGGCGCAACAATACATGTTGTACAGTATTATGCTTTTAAATAACGTGTACAGTGTTGAAAGCGACGTAAAACCCCAAATAAACAAATAAACAGCACAACACCAATCACAACATATAAAGCAGACACACAAGTGCAAGCTCTCAGCCTCAATGTGTATGTGGAAGAAGCCAAACATCAACACAAGCAACACATCCTAAATTGGCAACATCTCAAGCCCAGGGCTACATGGGCACGCTGGAGCAATGGGCAGGACAAGCAAACATGGGCATGGCCCCTTAACTCGCTGGAGCAGCCATGCAGTAGTCAGGAGATCCAGTACTTATTCTTTCCCTATAAGCCTTACGGTCAACTGCAGTGGAATAGGATCTAGTGCAGAAACGTCTGGATGAGCTTCATCAGCAAGCAGGTAACTACCATTCATCACTGCTGCACCAAGACATTGTTAATAAGCAAGTTGGGAAAGTAAAAGGCAAGAAAGATCAAGTTGAAGTAATCTGGCCACAAGACTGTGCATTTGTAGGCCATCAGCGTACCCAACTTACATACAACCAACTCAATCCTTCTCAATAGGTACTTGGTTACCACAGGTCAGTACAAGAAGAACCCAGTACCCTAATTCGTAGCAACATGATTGAGTACTTAACATATCTGTTCCAGGATGTATGTGACATGGGGTGGCAGTCAGCAAAAGCACTAACAACCATAAAGAGCAGCAGGCAGGATTTGATCACTCACAAGCACATTTGTGCTTACTGCTTGTATTCTATGAACAAGCAATATAACCATGCAGAGAGTAATTGTAACAAGAAACGGTCAAAAAATGGACAAACGGTACCCCAGCAGTAAATAATCGAGTAATAGTTGGGGTTGAAAGTAATGAGAACAGTAAAACATGTCAAGTACGTAAAGAATATAGCAGTACTGCTAGTGTAGGATGTAACATCAATGACAATGCTGCAGTTCCCCCTTTCCCTTCCCCCTCATGTCACTGTAAAGATGAAGTCCACTCTGAGTTCAACATTCTGGATCTTGGTCAACACCATTGGGCTTCAAAGAATCAATTAGCTAAATTAAATATAAATGATATTAGTCACAAGTATGGAGATCTTAAATTATTCATAGGTCAACAAAAACAACATACAGGATTTATTCCCCTATCTCCCTTTCAATTTGGTCACATCAGGAACTGCAGCAAATGTCAGATTGACGAGCAGTGGCTTCAAAAACCTATAGAGTTGTATCAATATGTGAAGAGTTTTAAATGTCCCAACTTTCTTGGGGCCAGGGTTCAAGTCAATTTCGACATTAACTTAGATTTAGTTGATGAGTTGGCTGCATCCTACTGGGACTGGCAGTTGCCACTGTTTCTGAGATATGGTTACCCCATGTACTTCAGGGAAAGTCATCTTCATCGCAGGGATGGTGGCAGTTGCCACGCTTTGGCACATGAATATCCAGACCATGTAAAAGCTTACATCAATGATGGAATCGAACATGGGACCATTTTTGGGCCTTTAAAAAACAAACCCTTTAGGGAGGAGACACATGCCTCTGCATTTATAACTTGACATAAACCGTTTATAGAGTGCCTCACTAACCTGGGAAAAGGCTGTCATATGCTAAAAATGACTTATCTCGAGCATTCCTCTAACTGAAAGTAGATCCAGCAGACTACCCACTACTCTGCTTAAAATGGCAAGACTCTTACTATCTGGATCGGGAGTACACGTTTGGCCACAGAACAGGATCCATAGGGTGTAGTCGTTTAAGCAATTTTATAAGCTACCTACACTCGCAGAATAGATTCTACATGCTCTCGTACATAGATGACCTCCTAGTAGAGTGCAAGCCAGCTGTGAAACATTTATCAGTTATTACAGGATCTTAACATCCCTGTTAGCAGATCAAAACTAGGTCAACCTTCCACTAACACAATTTGTTTAGGTATTGACATTGATTTAGTCGAAGCTACATCAATTCCTGAACAAAAGTTACAACAAATACTAGAAAATTTTTTCTTACTACAATGATTTTCTTAAATTAAAGAAATTTACAAATAGACAGCTCCAGAGCCTTATAGGCTCTCTCATGTTTATACATAAAGTAGTAAAACCGGCATGTTATTTTGTAAATAGACTCTTAGAAAATCTGAGAACAATGAATGACATTCAGATTATGAATGAAGATGTAATTAGGGATGTTGTATGGTTATTCCAGTTCTTGAAGAGTTTCAATGGCAAGTGTCACTATATTTACACTCCACTTCAGTGTAATAACTATATTGAACTAGATGCTTGTTTAACAGGTGTTGGGGGCAGGTACAATGACCAAGTGTATCAATACCAACTTATAAACAATGAAGTACCTTGTTCTTTCTCTATTGTCCACCTAGAATTGTAGAATGTGCTAATTGGGGTCAGAATTTGGGCCAAACAATGGGCGAATAGAACTATTATTATAAAGTGTGACAATGAAGCTGTGGTTGATGTGGTCAACAAAGGAGTCACTAGGGACAGTGACTCGGCCGCAATGGGCCGAAACATATGGTTTGTGACAGCATCCCACAACATTAAGCTACAAGTGGTTCACATCCCTGGTATACAGAATGGATGTGCTAACCTTGTGTTTAGGTGGCGCAGCACTGTAAACAGGTGGGAAAAGTTACAGGTTAGAATCTCTCATCCAATATGGCAAGAAGTAGCTCATGAGCATATGTACATTAACACAAATATATGAATCTTAACGTACTTGTTAATGATTTGCAGGTTGTAACCCAATGTATGACATACTAGTCGAAAGAGCAGCTAAGTGATTGGAACAAGCATACAGACCCAAGACTAGAGCAGCACATCTCTCTCACTTCAGATTATTTCTGCAATTTTCTATGTACACCACTTCCCCCTTCCCACCCCTCTTCCCCCACCTCAGTCCTTGCCTTCATAGAGTTCCTTCAATTTAATGGTTTGTTCCCTTCCTCCATCTCGGCTTATATCCACTCCCTGCGATCCAAATTCAAATGTCTTAACCTTTCTTCTGCTCCACTCCATCATCACTCTGTCCTTCTCAGCCTCAAAAGTCTGGCCCTTAATGTACCTCAGATCAGACAAGTAAAAGGGATTTTTGACATCAATACCATTCACTCCATTATACTAGTCTCCTCACACCTCCCCCTGGGTTTTGTTTACATTCCTCTTTTTCTCTTTGCGTTCCTAAGACTGTCCCATTTAGTCCCCTCCTCAGTATCCTCCTTTGACCTTTGGTCCACCTCTGCAGAGGATAGGTCATCTACCAACCACAGTTTGCCACCATTACACTAAAATGGCCCAAAACCCTCCAAGCCTCCTCTCAATTTGCCACTGTACAAATTCCAGTTCTCACCCTTATGTCCAGTAGTGGTTTGTGCCTCCTTAACCAAAAGTTTCCCCTCCCCTCCGATGCCCCTCTGTTTGGCACCCCCAGGGCCCCTCCTTCTCAGTCCTCACCCAAAGTCAAGTCAGAAAAACTCTCTCAGCCATCTTAAGTTCACTAAACATTGACCCTTCAACCAACCCATTCCATGCCTTCAGGAGGTCAGGGGCGTCATTAGCTTGCAACTCTGACGTCTCTCTTCAAGCCATCCAACACCAGGGTACCTGGTCATCTGATGCAGTCTGGGGCTACATAATCACTAACCCCCAAAGTCAGCCCTCCGTCTCCTCTACATTCAAAAACCTACTATATCAACAGTAATACTTGGCGCTTGGCTGTGTGTAAAGTTGTTAACATTAAAACACTACAGTGTCAGTGGCGTTAGTACCACAATAAAGTTTTGGTGAAAAATTGTGTTTACAATGTCTCAACTTCATTAACCTGTACTTTGTGTTGTGTAGAATAACATGGACATTGATTATATATGTGGCTGGAAAAAATTATTTTAACTCTATTTGGAAATTTTATTAACTTCCTAGTGTGTGTTTTAACCCCGTTTAGTGTAGTATTAGTGTATTAGTCTTAACCTTTTAGCTTTAGTTGTGTTTGTATAATGATTGTATGTGTGTTAGTATTGTGTAATAAAAAATAATTTCTCCCAACGCTGGTTTTTTTGGTCTTGGCTTCTGGCTTTCAGTATCATTTGTGCAAACTTAATGAATGGTTCACACACGTGCATGACCATGTGGAGTCATTTGGAATTTGGTAAGCAAATGGAGAAACATCGTTGTAATGGTTTAATTATCAGATAATCATGTACTTATGCATACATTGGATTATTTGACTCTTTAATAATTTACATGGTGAACAGTTTATTGACACTATTTGGGTTGTGTATAACCGAACTTGCATTTCATGTTCAAGTGATGACGACACAGGATGAAGCCAATATGGTGGCTAACAATGAAACAACCGCTAGTCTGTCTTCAGGATATTCCTATTATAATATCAGAGGGTTAATCTCAGCCAATGGTTAAACAAAATAACACAGAATTAGTGCTTCATCGACTGGTACAAATGGCCAATGGAGTGGCTGGGAAAATCGGTGCATTAGAGCATACATTAACACAGTTACAATGAGATGCAGACAGTTCATGTGGAAGCGGAGCTAAAGACCTGTTGTCTCTTCGTCCTGAAATGGATGAACCATGTCAAAATCGGGCAGACTTGGAGCTAAGCTAAAGTCTAAGAAAATCTGTTCTACAGTTAGTGGCTTAAAAGTTCTGGAGTCAGACAGTAACAGTCGCAGTAAGAAGAAGAAACATGCTGATAAGAAATTGGGACATTCCATCAAAGTAGTTAACCAGGAGTACGGGCAGAGGTTGAGTAGGTGTGCTAATCGTACAGTGGTAGAGAAGTGGGCAAAGCCAGCTGAATCAATGACATTGACCGAGGGTAGCTAGCTGGGGGCACAGGCGCAGACCACCCAATTCTGGGCTGTGGAGCCACAGTCCGCGACGGGTCCTCAGGTAACTGCTACAGAGCCCAGCAAGACCTCTTGGATTTTCTAAAGCAAGAGAACCCAGTACAACAGGAAACTGAAGTTAAACAAGTACGATGGAGTAAAACGCATATCACAGCCACAACACTGCAATTTCTAGCATGTGAGCAACTGAATAGAAATGACCGTAGTTGGAAATCCGATCCTTGAATACAGATCCTCAAAGTGGAAGGTATGCAATGATTGGAGGCCGATTCACGAGCAGAAAGTATGCAAGGTAAAAGGAAGTGCTCATGGAGGTACAATACAACTGGCAACCCTGTGGCAATAGCCTGTAGGAGATGGCTCAACAAGGCAATTTTGGTAGAGCAATCCCAGACAAGTTACCTTTGATGAATTGACCCAAAAAGTTAATAAGTCTCATTTTGATGGGTCTGGGGGGCAAGGGTTGTGTAATTCCAGTACTGTCTATGAGGAGGGGATGTGAGTAATATGACTTTGAATCAAAACATAGATGTGTATCATGTTGAAAGTTCAATTAAACATGCTAATATGGCATTTCAATTGTATCCTAAATGTGTTTATACCCCAGCAATTGCTAGTGCAGTTGAAATTGTTAGTGAAAGCTGGTAGGCTTTCAGCAGTCCAATGACTGTACGGCACACATCGAACCCCATGAACATCGTGTTACTGAAGCAGGAATCTACAAAATTCATGAGTATGTGAGAGTAGCAAAGGATGTGCAGAATTCACACGTTCCTAATTGTGATGGTATTTGGCAACAAGTGGGATTAAATTTGAACCTGTTGAAATGGGCTGAATATGTAGATAATTATGAAGATACCAGACTCTTGCAGATCCTAGTCTATGGGTTTCCATTAGGGATAGGACAGGTGACGTTAGTAGACAAGACATTGAAAATCATTGTTCCACACTAGAATATTCTGAACATTTCAAAGCATTTGAGTAAGGAGGTAGACCTCAGAGCTGTGATGCATCCTTTAAACGAAATACCTAGTAATAATTTTCATACTTCTCCGTTGATACCACGGCAGAAAGAGGGTTCTAAGAGAAGCCTTAGATCTCTCATATAGGGATGAGAATACGATCAATGGCATTGCACAAAAAGGTCACATGATGATCGGGCGTATACACTAACATTACCAACCTTAGACTTTTTGATTGGGAATATTCTGAACTGTGTTGGTGATCCAAACTTGATTAAGATTGACACTTCATGCACATTCTGGAATGTCACAGTCGATCTTGGTAATGTGCTACAAATGGGTATGAAATTTTAGGGATAGTTTTATTTTGATATGACCTGTACAGTGTTGAAAGCGACGTAAAACCCCAAATAAATAAATAAACAAATAATTACTGATAATATAACAACAGATTCAATTTGTTTTAAATAACATTCAAAATAGTATGGAAATAATGCTAATAATGATGCTATGTCACAAATAGGGCATATGGTCTTTTGTAAGTCTTAATAATTGACAAAGTATGATAAGTTCTAGAAATGTTAACAAGAATCAAGATTAATTTCATAAAAAATAAATTTAGTACAAATGTTTTCAAACCTAATACATTTTATAGCAATTAAGTACTGATATATACATTTGATATATGTTAATTTCAAAGGCTCTCCAACAAATATACACAAGGTATTCACAACAGAATACACATTCAGAACTAAAGAAAATGCAAAAAGTTTCTAATTTAATGAATGTTGCTTATATATAAGCTCTAAAAAATATGCTGTTGTTATTTTAATTTATATATTAAATAAGCTAAGCAATTCATCTGGCTGAAAGCAACTGCTTTGCAGATCATTTTTAACTGAGACAGACTATACAATAGACAATGCAAAAAAACTCCACATATTATTATAATCCTGCTGACCAAATTTCAATGAGGTGTTTAATAAGGTGGAACAGATGATATGTGAGTTGGGCCTACCTATTAATAGAGACCAATGGTTAAACCAGTGGATATCATGAAGGGTGTTGATATTGAGGTTAATGCCCAGGATAAGACAGTGAGGATACCACAGGGAAAATGAATGAAATAATTGCGGAATGCAAAGGTTTCACCCATAAGAAGGTGGTCACCAGGAGAATCTCTGTTTGGCAAGTTATTATATGTAGCAAAAATTGTCTTCCCTTCAAGGGCATTTTTGAATAGGATGCTATGGTATTTTAGAAACCGGAAAGGTAAAATTGTAAGACTTAGGGATAAATTTTTCAGAGATTTACCTTTCCTCATGAATTTGCTTAATCTTTTCAATGTTAGTCCGTCTTTTAAAATGATTGGATCTGGTAGTGATAACCATGTCTGAATAGACGCATTGTTGACAGGAATAGGTGCGGTGTGGCAGAATAGAGAACATGCAGAGAGAATACCTGCCTTTATTAGGGAGGGAAAATGAATAGTTCATTTCAAGATGCATAGCACCCTAGTGATTAATAAGCATTGAGCTAATGAATAGCCAGGGTCGAGGATATACATACATAGTGATAACATGGCAGTTGTCCATACCATTAATTCACTTTGAATGACTAATAAATTTTTGGGGGTGTGCATTCACAACCTCCTAATCAATTAGGCACAGTGGAATATCCATATACGGGCTGGGCATGTACAAGGAGTCAACAATAGGGTAGTGGATGCGCTGTCACGATTAGGGTGGATGAGTATAAGTTTAAGTGGGTACAGGACCAAGTACGAAAGGAGAGTGTTATTGAACAGGAATTGAGACTAGATTTCTATTTCTAGGGTCAGCAGTGGCATTGCGACTGGCAGGAAATGCTTATGAGACAGCGAGGCCTTTTTTGGGAGAACTTAGGCAATGCACACCCAGATTATGAAGGAGTTCCTGGCTTTTTGCTGCTATAACCATATATACCTGGAGTTATGTCTGTGGGCCCCCTGATGGCTTTCATTCCCGCTAAAATAAATAGAAAATTCAGTTATAAAATGATAATGAACTATGTTATTTTTTTCTTTTTTCTTTCTCTAAGTTTCAAGGAATTATAATTTATCAATAGGCCTAATTTCATGAAAAATAAATTTAGTACAGATGTTTTCAAACCTAATACATTTTATAGCAATTAAGTACTGATATATACATTTGATATATGTTAATTTCAAAGGCTCTCCAACAAATATACACAAGGTATTCACAACAGAATACACATTCAGAATTAAAGAAAATGCAAAAATTTTCTAATTTAATGAATGTTGCTTATATATCAGCTTTAAAAAATATGCTGTTCTTATTTTAATTTATATATTAAATTGGTGAAAAAGAAACAAACTTTCAAATAAGCTAAGCAATTCATCTGGCTGAAAGCAACTGCTTTGCAGATCATTTTTAACTCAGACAGACTACACAATAGACAATGCAAAAAAGACTCCACCTATTATTATAATCCTGCTGACCAAATTTCAATGAGGTGTTTAATAAGGTGGAACAGATGATATGTGAGTTGGGCCTACCTATTAATAGAGATCAATGGTTAAACCAGTGGATATCATGAAAGGTGTTGATATTGAGGTTAATGCCCAGGATAAGACAGTGAGGGTACCACAGGGAAAATGAATGAAATAATTGCGGAATGCAAAGGTTTTACCCATAAGAAGGTGGTCACCAGGAGAATCTCTGTTTGGCAAGTTATTATATGTAGCAAAAATTGTCTTCCCTTCAAGGGCATTTTTGAATAGGATGCCATGGTATTTTAGAAACCGGAAAGGTAAAATTGTAAGACTTAGGGATAAATTTTTCAGAGATTTACCTTGGCTCATGAATTTGCTTAATCTTTTCAATGTTAGTCCGTCTTTTAAAATGATTGGATCTGGTAGTGATAACCATGTCTGAATAGACGCATTGTTGACAGGAATAGGTGCAGTGTGGCGGAATAGAGAATATGCAGAGAGAATACCTGCCTTTATTAGGGAGGGACAATCAATAGTTCATTTCAAGATGCATAGGACCCTAGTGATTAATAAGCATTGAGCTAATGAATGGCCAGGGTCGAGGATATACATTCATAGTGATAACATGGCAGTTGTCCATACCATTAATTCACTTCGAATGGCAGATAAATTTTTGGGGGTGTGCATTCACAACCTCCTAATCAATTAGGCACAGTGGAATATCCATATACGGGCTAGGCATGTACAAGGAGTCAACAATAGAGTAGTGGATGCGCTGCAACGATTAGGGTGGATGAGTATAAGTTTAAGTGGGTACAGGACCAAGTACGAAAGGAGAGTGTTATTGAACAGGATTTGAGACTAGATTTCTATTTGTAGGGTCAGCAGTGGCATTGCGACTGGCAGAAAATACTTATGAGACAGCAGCGAGGCCTTTTTTGGGAGAACTTAGGCAATGCACGCCCAGATTATGGAGTTACTGGCTTTTTGCTGCTACAACCATATATACCTGAAGTTATGTCTGTGGGCCCCCTGATGGCTTTCATTCCCGCTAAAATAAATAGAAAATTCAGTTATAAAATGATAATGAACTATGTTATTTTTTTCTTTCTTTTTACCTTTTTCTCTTTCATCTCTCTAAGTTTCAAGGAATTATAATTTATCAATAGGCCTAATTTCATAAAAAATAAATTTAGTACAGATGTTTTCAAACCTAATACATTTTATAGCAATTAAGTACTGGTATATACATTTTATATATGTTAATTTCAAAGGCTCTCCAACAAATATACACAAGGTATTCACAACAGAATACACATTCAGAACTAAAGAAAATGCAAAAAGTTTCTAATTTAATGAATGTTGCTTATATATAAGCTTTGAAAAATATTCTGTTCTTATTTTAATTTATATATTAAATTGGTGAAAAAGAAACAAACTTTCAAATAAGCTAAGCAATTCATCTGGCTGAAAGCAACTGCTTTGCAGATCATTTTTAACTCAGACAGACTACACAATAGACAATGCAAAAAAGACTCCACATATTATTATAATCCTGCTGACCAAATTTCAATGAGGTGTTTAATAAGGTGGAACAGATGATATGTGAGTTGGGCCTACCTATTAATAGAGACCAATGGTTAAACCAGTGGATATCATGAAAGGTGTTGATATTGAGGTTAATGCCCGGGATAAGACAGTGAGGATACCACAGGGAAAATGAATGAAATAATTGCGGAATGCAAAGGTTTCACCCAAAAGAAGGTGGTCACCAGGAGAATCTCTGTTTGGCAAGTTATTATATGTAGCAAAAATTGTCTTCCCTTCAAGGGCATTTTTGAATAGGATGCCATGGTATTTTAGAAACCGGAAAGGTAAAATTGTAAGACTTAGGGATAAATTTTTCAGAGATTTACCTTTCCTCATGAATTTGCTTAATCTTTTCAATGTTAGTCCGTCTTTTAAAATGATTGGATCTGGTAGTGATAACCATGTCTGAATAGACGCATTGTTGACAGGAATAGGTGCGGCGTGGTGGAATAGAGAACATGCAGAGAGAATACCTGCCTTTATTAGGGAGGGACAATCAATAGTTCATTTCAAGATGCATAGCACCCTAGTGATTAATAAGCATTGATCTAATGAATGGCCAGGGTCGAGGATATACATACACAGTGATAACATGGCAGTTGTCCATACCATTAATTCACTTTGAATGACTGATAAGTTTTTTGGGGTGTGCATTCACAACCTCCTAATCAATTAGGCACAGTGGAATATCCATATACGGGCTAGGCATGTACAAGGAGTCAATAATAGGGTAGTGGATGCGCTGTCACGATTAGGGTGGATGAGTATAAGTTTAAGTGGGTACAGGACCAAGTACAAAAGGAGAGTGTTATTGAATAGGATTTGAGACTAGATTTCTATTTGTAGGGTCAGCAGTGGCATTGCGACTGGCAGAAAATGCTTATGAGACAGCAGCGAGGCCTTTTTTGGGAGAACTTAGGCAATGCACGCCCAGATTATGAAGGAGTTCCTGGCTTTTTGCTGCTATAACCATATATACCTGAAGTTATGTCTGTGGGCCCCCTGATGGCTTTTATTCCCGCTAAAATAAATAGAAAATTCAGTTATAAAACGATAATGAACTATGTTATTTTTTTCTTTTTTCTTTCTTTTTACCTTTTTTTCTTTCATCTCTCTAAGTTTCAAGGAATTATAATTTATCAATAGGCCTAAGTTCATAAAAATAAATTTAGTACAGATGTTTTCAAACCTAATACATTTCATAGCAATTAAGTACTGATATATACATTTGATATATGTTAATTTCAAAGGCTCTCCAACAAATATACACAAGGTATTCACAACAGAATACACATTCAGAACCAAAGAAAAAGCAAAAAGTTTCTAATTTAATGAATGTTGCTTATATATAAGCTTTAAAAAATATACTGTTCTTATTTTAATTTATATATTAAATTGGTGAAAAAGAAACAAACTTTCAAATAAGCTAAGCAATTCATCTGGCTGAAAGCAACTGCTTTGCAGATCATTTTTAACTCAGACAGACTACACAATAGACAATGCAAAAAAGACTCCACCTATTATTATAATCCTGCTGACCAAATTTTAATCAGGTGTTTAATAAGGTGGAACAGATGATATGTGAGTTGGGCCTACCTATTAATAGAGACCAATGGTTAAACCAGTGGATATTATGAAAGGTGTTGATATTGAGCTTAATGCCCGGGATAAGACAGTGAGGGTACCATAGGGAAAAATAAATGAAATAATTGCGGAATGCAAAGGTTTCACCCATAAGAAGGTGTTCACCAGGAGAAGATTACACTCACTGTTGGGCAAGTTATTATATGTAGCAAAAATTGTCTTCCCTGCAAGAGCATTTTTGAATAGGATGCTATGGTTTTAAGAAACCAGAAAGGTAAAATTATAAGACTTGGGGATAAATTTTTCATAAATTTATCTTGGTTCATACATTTGCTTAATCTTTCAATGTTACACCATCTTTTAAAATGATCGGATCTGGTAGTGATAACCATGTCTGAATAGATGCGTTGTTGACAGGAATAGGTGCGGTGTAGCAGAATAGAGAATATGTAGAGAGAATACCTAATCTTATCAGGGAGGGAAAATCAATAGTTCATTTCAAGATGTATAGCGCGTTAATTATTAATAAGCATTAGGCTAATAAATGGCCAGGGTCGACGGTATACATACATACTAATATCATGGCAGTTGTCTATACCATTAATTCACTTCGAACGACTGATGAATTTTTGGGGGTGTGCATTCGCAACCTCCTGATGCATTCAGCGCAGTGGAATATCCATATACAGGCTTGACATGTACAAGGAGTCAAAAATAGGATAGCAGATGCATTGTCACGATTAGGGGTAGATGAGTATAAGTTTAAGCGGGTATGGGACCAAGTACAAATCCGAAGTATGATTGAAGATGATTTGAGACTAGATTTCTATTCGTAGGTTCAGCAGTGGCATTGCGACTGGCATAACAAGGTTATGAGATAATGGCTCAGGCCTTTTTTGGGAGAACTTGGGCCCTGCACCCCCAGATTATGAAGGAGTTCCTGGCTTTTTGCTGCTATAACCATATGTACCTGAAGTTATCGCTGTCGTGCTCCTGATGGCTTTCATTCCTGCTAAAATAAATAGAAAATTCAGTTATAGAATGATAATGAACTATGTTTTTTTTTTCTTTTTCCTTTCTTTTGTCCTTTTGTTCTGTTATCTCTCTAACTTTCAAAGAATCATAATCTATCAACAGGAATAATAATAAAACAAAATAATTTGGTAAGACTCTTCAAAAAGATTAATACCAATGGTAACTTTCAAATATTTACTGATAATTTAATAACAGAGCCAATTTCTTTTAAATAGCATTGAAAATAGTATAGAAATAATAAAAATAATAATGCTAATAATAATGCTATGAAGGAAATAGGGAATATGTTTTTTAAGTCTCAGTAATTGACAAAGTATGTTAGGTTCTAGAAATGTTAAAAAGAATCAAGATTAATTTCATAAAAATAAATTTAGTACAGATGTTTTCAAACCTAATACATTTTATAGCAATTAAGTACTGATATATACATTTTATATGTGTTAATTTCAAAGGCTCTCCTACAAATTTTCACAATGTATTCACAGAAGAATACATATTTGGAACCAAAAAAGTGCAAGAAGTTTCTAATTTAATGAATGTTGCTTATATATATAAGCTTTAAAAAATATGCTGTTCTTATTTTAATTTATATATTAAATTGGAGAAAAAGAAACAAACTTCCAAATAAGTTAAGCAATTCATTTGGCTGAAAGCAACTGCTTTGCAGGTCATTTTTAACTCAGACAGACTACACAATAGACAATACATGAAGACTCCACATATTATAGTCCTACTAGCCAAATTTTAATGAGGTGTTTGATAAGGTGGAACATTTGATATGTTAGTTGGGCCTACCTATTGATAGAGACCAATGGTTAAACCAATGGATATCATGAAATGTGTTCATATTGAGGTTAATGCCTGGGATAAGACAGTGAGGGTACCATAGGGAAAAATGAATGAAATAACTGCGGAATGCAAAGGTTTCACCCATAAGAAGGTGGTCACCAGGAGAAGATAACAATCTACGTTGGGCAAGTTATTATATGTAGCAAAAATTATCTTCCCTGCAAGAGAATTTTTGAATAGGATGCTATGGTTTTAAGAAACCAGAAAGGTAAAATTATAAGACTTGGGGATAAATTTTTCAGAAATTTATGTTGGTTAATGCTTTTTCTTAATCTTTCAATTTTCTCCATCTTTTAAAATGATCGGATCTGGTAGTGATAACCATGTCTGAATAGATGCGTTGTTGACAGGAATAGGTGTGCTGTGGCAGAAATGAGAATATGTAGAGAGAATAACTGCCTTTATTAGGGAGGGAAAATCAATAGTTCATTTCAAGATGTATAGCACGGTAGTGGTTAATAAGCATTGGGCTAATGAATGACAAGGGTCAACGGTATACATACATAGTGATAACATGGCAGTTGTCCATACCATTAATTCACTTCGAATGACTGATGAATTTTTGGGGGTGTGCATTCCCAACCTCCTGATGCAGTCAGTGCAGTGGAATATCCATATACAGGCTTGACATGTACAAGTAGTCAAAAATAGGATAGCAGATGCGTTGTCACGATTAGGGGTAGATGGGTATAAGTTTAAGTGGGTATGGGACCAAGTACAAAGGAAGAGTGTGATTGAAGATGATTTGAGACTAGATTTCTATTCATAGGTTCAGCAGTGGCATTGCGACTGGCAGAACAAGCTTATGAGACAATGGCTCAGGCCTTTTTTGGGAGAACTTGGGCCCTGCACCCCCAGATTATGAAGGAGTTCCTGGCTTTTTGCTGCTATAACCATATATACCTGAAGTTATGGCTGTGGGCCCTCTGTCTACTACATTTTATAGCAATTAAGTACTGATATATACATTTTATATATGTTAATTTCAAAGGCTCCACAACAAATATACACAAGGTATTCACAACAGAATACTGATTCGAAACCAAAGAAAATGCAAGAAGTTTCTAATTTAATGAATGTTGCTTATATATAAGCTTTAAAAATATGCTGTTCTTATTTTAATTTATATATTAAATTGGTAAAAAAGAAACTAACTTTCAAATAAGCTAAACAATTGATTTGGCTGAAAGTAACTGCTTTGTAGGTCATCTTTTTTTAAATCAGACAGACTATACAACAGACAATGCAAAAATGACTCCACATATTATTGTCCAGCTACCCAAATTTCAATGAGGTGCTTAATAAGGTGGAACAGTTGATATGTGAGTAAGGCCTATCTATTAACAGAGATAAATGGTTTAACCAGTAGATATCATGAAATGTGTTGGTATTGAGGTTAATGCCCAGGATAATACAGTGAGGATACCACAGTTAAAAATGAATAAAATAATTGCTGAATACAAAAGGTTTCACCCATAAGAAACTGGTCACCAGGAGAAGATTACAATCTCTGTTGGGCAAGTTATTATATGTAGAAAAAACTGTCGTCCTTTAAGGGCATTTTGAATAGGATGCTATGGTATTTTAGAAACCGGAAAGGTAAAATTATAAGACTTAGGGATAAATTTTTCAGAGATTTAAGTTGGCTCACGCATTTGCTTAAACTTTTCAATGTTAGTCCCCCTTTTAAAATGATCAGATCTGGTAGTGATAACCATGTCTGAATAGGCGCATTGTTGACAGGAATCAGGAATAGGTGCGGTGTGGCGGAATAGAGAACATGCAGAGAGAATACCTGCCTTTATTAGGGAGGGACAATCAATAGTTCCTTTTTAGATGTATAACACGGTAGTGGTTATGAAGCATTGGGCTAATGAGTGGCAAGGGTCAATGGCACATGTACAAAGTAACAACATGGCAGTTATCCATGCCATTAAATCACTTTGCGTGACAAATAATTTTTGGGGGCGTGCATTTACGATGTCCTGGTGGAGGCAGCGCAGTGGAATATCCATATACAGGCTACCCTATTGTTGACTCTTTGGTAGCTGATGCCTTGTCACAATTAATGGCGGATAAGTATAAGTTTAAGTGGGTACAGGACCAAGTACAAATCGTGAGTGTTATTGAACAGGATTTCAGACTAGATCTCTATTTGTAGGGTCAGCAGTGGCATTGAAACTGGCAAAACAAGCTTATTAAATAGCTGCTCAAGCCTATTTGGGGAGAACTGGGATCCTGCACGCCTGGATTATGAAGGAGTTCCTGGCTTTTTGCTGCTATAACCATATACCTTAAGTCACTACAGTGGGCCCCCTGATGGCTTTTGTTCCGGCTAAAATATATAGAAAATTTGGTTATATGATGATGATGAACTGTGTAACTTCTCTTAAATAATATATGAGGAGGGTGGTTTATCGGGAAACAGCATTTAAATACGAATCAGTTAAGCCCCTGCTTCGCTCTTTTTCTAGGACACCGGTAATTCTGAAAGGAGTATTTAATGTAGATCAACTTGACGCACTATTTAGACTGAACCAGAATATTCCTATCCTGATACTGTATGCGGCAGCTTTGGCTTTAGGGGTTTTGCGTTTCTCCAAATTTCAAATTTGGTAACGGCATCAACTCGCTCGTTTGATCAGAATAAGCAGCTAACGTGATGACATTGTATTGGGCCCAAGGGGGGGGGGGACAGGTTTAAGATACGATGGGCAAAGAACCTGCAGAGATCGGACCAGTATCATGAGGTGGTGGTCCTGTAGTTGAACTCCAGAGCACATATATGCCCAACTCGGATTTGAACATGATTGCTATCAAGTAGTAAAACTGGAGGTTCGACATCAGCTTAGGGAATGATTGGCTTATATCATTAGAGCTTGGGTTTGTCGGACAGAGGACTGACTTTTCATGCACTCTGACCGACGGGTGTTACTACGGCCTTTTGAACCAAAGTATCCATGGATAGTATACAAGCCCATGAAGTATGGGCGTCAGATGCCACATGGCAGTATTTGAAACATACGGATAGGGTGACGGAAAGAGAACCTCTTACAATGGCTACACCTTTTGATTAGTTTCGGGGTTTAAAGTGTGCACTGATAGTGATGTGTATTTGAGGTTGACATTGGATGTGACATATATGAAATAAAGATGATTTTATCCCATTCCTTCATTTTAGTTATGTTTTTATACACTTTGAGTGATTGATTACAACATGCAGACATAAATTCATGTTCAACCATCTTTAGAATTTCACTTCAAATTACATTTGAGGAGCTTCTATTTCGTCTTGTTTATCAGACTATCAAAATTGTTTCAAATATATTCACCACATCTGGAAAAGTAATGCTTACTGTGGAAATTTGTTATTCAACTTGATCTCTGAAGTTATCAACACCACAAGAATAGAAAATGTTATATATAAAATACTTAGTTTCACTTTAAACATATTTGAAGTCCCAAATGTCTTTTTTTGCCCAATAAACCAAAACTGTATCAGTAAAAAATGAAATAACAGCATATTACAGATTACAAAGCAGAGCAATACATGTATCAACAATTTGAACACACTTTTGACAGTAGTTTTGCAACAAAAATGGGTTAAAAATAATAACAGTAAAAAATTATTTACTTTTGTATTCAACATTCTTTTTAGTATGAAAGTATAACTAAGAGATTGAAAAATAAAAAAAATTCATTACCCCCTATGTTTTCCTTTTCCTTGCCATCCCAAATTAACAGTAATTTCTGCAACATATCACAACAGTTTGGTACGGAGCCCTGGAAGGGACTGTTTTCCTTGCATGTTTCTATCTGGTTACCACAAGATAATAAGTCATTCCCACGAGATAGGAAGTCGTTCCCACAAGTTAGTAAGTCATTACCACAAGATACTAAGTCGTTCCCACAAGATATTAAGTTGTTCCCACAAGTTAACAAGTCGTTCCCACAAGATAGCAAGTCATTCCCACAAGTTTTACTAAGTCATGCTTTGATGCCAATGTACAGGCAATTTCTTTGTCTATGATACCTACTTATATAGAGGTCACCCATGTACTAGCATACCATTCAAGTTTACATATCCTGTTGGCTTGGTTATCATTTGATAAATTTTGATGGTTATTCTTCTAAGTTAGCTAATTATTGACCTTCAGAGGTCATCTATTTATTGTTACAGGTATACTGCAACACTCTCTTTTAGAGATTTAATGCTAATTGTGTTACAGTGTCTATATGTGGCACCTTGGGGGAACCAAGGTAATGGGTATTAAGAAGGGGTTGAGAATGCTAAGACTATGCAATTTACTGTATGAAAAGTCTATGCAATTTGCAGCACAGCAAACACGAGTTTTGCTGCATCCAGGTACATAGCTTGTGTGAGAATCCAGTGATTACAAGAGATACTGCAAGGTATGCTGTTCAAAAAAGCACCCAGTCCAATGTAACAAATAAATATCTTAGAAGGACCAAGGAAAGTGCCATAAAACAGGCATTTTACTATCTTGTGGGAACAACTTGTTAACTTGTGGTAATGACTTTGTTAACTTGTGGGAATGAGTTAGTATCTTGTGGTAATGACTTTCTATCCTGTGGGAACGACTTGATAACTTGTGGGAACGACTTTCTAAGTTGTGGGAACAACTTTCTAACTTGTGGGAATGACTTGCTATCTTGTGGGAACGACTTGCTAACTTGTGGGAACGACTTGCTAACTTGTGGGAATGACTTGCTATCTTGTTGGAACGACTTGCTAACTTGTGGGGACGACTTTCTAACTTGTGGTAATGGGTTGTCAACTTGTGTTAATAAATTGTTAACTTGTGGCCACAACTTGTTATCTTGTGGGAATGAGATAAAAAAATGCAAGGAAAACAGTTTTATGTCCCTTCCAGGACTCTGTAGTTTGGTGTAAAATATGTAATCTATTTATAATTACAATGCAGACTTTCTGTGTCACAAGATTATAAAGTTATAAATACGTTCATAGGTAAGTGTATGTAGAACATACCAGAACAAACCAGAAATGCCACGAAACCATTAAAACATTTGGTGAAAACAGATTGCTGATGACTTGCCTTTAAGCTTTGTCTTGAAATTTGTTTGAGTGTCAGTACTACAAATACCATCGGTTTACTCATTTCATAGAGTAGGAGTATCATAGAAAAATCGGTTAGAGGATTCCAAACCAAATATGATTTAAGCTAGTTACAGATACAGACTCAAATCCATGGTGAAACAGAATTTAATTAGTAGAAGCCACTTTCAGAAATGTTTTTGTTGGTATGGAATATTCACTGTTGCTACACAGTAAATCAGCAGAAGCAATTATCAGTCTACAGACTAATTGTGGTGAAATTTCAATAACATATACTGAATGTTCATATTTTCACTGTTGATAAATCATGTAATAGGTATGCTATGCCTTGATCATTGTGACAGGCATAACTATCTTTAATCACACACACTGGCACTGTAAGGAGTCTTTGAAGTGTTAACATTTCAAAACTATTACTTACTTTTGTTGTACACCAGGATTCCAAATATAATCCATGTAATCAGTGCCAGAGACAGAAAAACTGCAAGAATGACTACTGTTGTCTGTTGTTTATTGGACTCCAATGGTTCTTTTGAACTTTCAGTTGTAGGTTCAGCAGCCGCGGTGATTACTTCAATGGCACCTGAATAAATTCGTAGAATGGGTGTACACATCATGCGATTTGCAGACTAGATACCAGAGAAACTAATGAAGTAACTGGAAAATAAGTAACAATGTCCACTGTTTTACTGCTAACGATTTGCATGTATTTCACTACCAGTGAAATTGGCAGTACGGTGACTGTATTCACAAAAGAGATCAAGCTCAAGTTGAGACAAAGGCAGCTTAAGTTTACAACTGTTTATACCAAACTTCAGTCTTGTATTTTTGTGGATGCATGCCCTGTACATTGAAAAACTAAAAAATTATGGATAAACCCTGATTGATATTGAATTTATGAAAATATCTGTATGAAGCATTCATATTGATCAACTCTTACTAGATATGGAGAACGGTTCCCTGGTTTTCAAACGAATTTTAGTTCTATCCATATTTTCCACATTTAATGAATTCCAAGTGAAGCCACTTGTTAGGAAAATACCAGCAAATGAAACAGGAACTTGTTTCAATTAAGGGAGTAAGGTTAGTTATGACATAATATAATTCATTTAATTGCAAAATTGTAGATAATTGATCAGAAACAATAACATCGTTCTTTCTTAATTTTTTTAAATTTATTTATCTCTCCTATTGTAGTTTTACAGTGAACAACCCTTTCTATATCCTTTGCGCCTTACTTCTTTCACAGATAAAACAGGAAGTGGTATTGCAGTTGGTCCTGACCCACTTGAAACTGGGGTACATCAGTGCACACTGACTTGTGTCTTCCCCATGTAGAAAATTCCTGTGAGAATGTAGGCCACCAGACACCCAGCTGTTATTCTTCAGTCCAATCAGACATTCTCTCCTGAGGTTGCAGACACACAAACATGTGATTCAAAAATGACCACCCACAGTTCTGCCTATGCAGCAGCAAAATTAAAATAAATGGCATTGAACAAAGTGTAAAATATCTTATTAGTTTGCCACTTGATGTATGGGTTTAAAATCAACATGTGAGATATGTTGAGTAACTTTCCTGACTTATGAATAAATAAGTAAATCAAGAATTAGTAATTAGTAAGTCAACAAGTCAACACGGAAGTCTGATACTACACTATAATAAACAGCTAAAAATAAAACATACATAAAAATAAAATAATATGCTAATTGGGATATAGCAAAAAAGAATTTTGTTGTTGGCTATTCCGATGTTAATCTTAATCGGCCCCATGAGTAAGGTCTGGCCTGCTGGAAGTCACGCTCAGTAGGTGGCCTTGTCATTTTGTGATTGGTTACACGATTTATGTGATATCTGGAAGACTTGTAAAGACTTGGCTGTGTCTGTGAAGAGGAAATAAAAACCATGCATTTTCATCAGCTGTGTTTTGGAGAGAAATAGGGTCAACCCATGAATTTTGTGCTATTCACGTTCCTATATGTTACTTGTTTTTATGATTTCATTTAATTAGTTGTTGGTTTTATTTAACTAGTTAATATGATGGGATAGTACGATAAGACAGGCAGCACTAACTGTGATAGTATTACTCTGAACTGGTTTCTTTTGGTTGCTGATGTGTTTGGTTTATAAATAGAATCTGATTCAGATTGGGATTCACAGTTCATTATATTGTGTGTAAAAAGTCTAAGATTGATGGCTATAAGTATATTACTTTTAAAATCTCTTATATTTAGCACCTGTTTTGCTTTTGTTTCTATTTTTAGTCCCTACCATATCAACAAAAACTGTAAAATCTGTTGTACGAATCTACTATTTTAACAACAGGGTGACACCATTACTGTATTTTAATCATAAAAAAGTATTATTGAAGGCTGTGGATTCAGTTTGTTAGTTGTATAGACCTTATGCATTCTCCTAAACAACAGAGTGCACACACTGAAGATTATTGTAAACACACCTCACTTGAGTGTTGTGGTAGGATTTTGTGTTTATGTGTCATGAGAATTTTGTTCAATCTGTGTGGTGCAGGTTATTACTACTATTCATTTACAAACATTTTAAGCTGTTTAGTATTGCTTATATTTTTTTTAATCTATATTCTAATAAATGACATAATGACAAGTGCGGAAGAGATGAGAACTTGGCCAAAACTTTATGGATGAAATTAAACTCTTCTATTTTTTCAAATTGTCAAACTATATGTAATAGTTTAAATCTTTATATATTTTAGAACAAAAAATGATTGCATTTTATAATTTAAAATCACACATTCTGACTTTTTGATCTATGATAATTAAGTTATGAGATATTTATAGTGAAAATGTTAATATACCTTGGAGTTGAAGTATTTAACTCTAGTTGAATTGAGAATTTTTTTAATTGCAGTAAAGTGTTGATTATTTAATTTCTCTTTGAAAAAATTATTTGCTGTCAAAAATTTAATTAGTAATCTGATACGGAATGTTGAATATCAGATGGTTTGCCAAGAAACAATATTTGTGTTTAATTTAATAGTTGATACAAAAAGCACAGGTTCAGTAGAGTGTGTATTTAAATATTTTGAGTAGTTTGTTCTATGTGTTCTCTTCTGTGACAAATTAATAGGGGACATAGGTGTCCTGTATAGGACACAGGATATAAGATCAGCACATGAATCATAAATTGACTTTTCCATGTAACATGTAACAAACTTAAAGCTACTTCTGTTACCAAATCTTGCCTTTTTAAAGTTTTTACTACATCAAAACCTAAGTTACATCAAAATTTGAACTATTTTTACTGCAAATTTAATAGATTGTTTCATGAATCAAAGTGAAATGTTATCCATAATCAACTTTAAACTTAAAATGGGAAAAGTAGTTTTTTTCGTAAAATAGAAATGCATTAAATATTACAGATAATTGCAATAATTCCGATTATAAGTGAAAAGTTACAATGATGGAAAAGTCTGGTTACACTGGCCATATCCACTTTTACCTGTCAGATGTCACCCAATTGTTAAGCTTCTAAACTTTTGTAATCCTCCATATCAGCAAGTGTAAACGACCAGGGCCGTAACAAAATACTTGAATTTCTATTGTGTCCACAAAGATGAGCTACATTTGAACTCATATGAATTACTTAATTCTTCATGGAACAGCAGCACTTGAAGACTGCATACGACTGCCATACACCTTTAATATTGTTTAAGAATGCAAAGACAAAAATTCTTGCTTGCATGTATCCAGACGGTGATCTTGAATAGGGAACAGACAAAAGCAACCCCAACACCCCCTTTCTCTTCACATAAGTCCCCCTTCAAATGGGCAAAAGTCCTCCCTTCATTTTCAGAGGGGTAGGGCAAAGCCCCCCACCCACATTATAATTGCCCCTCTTATTTATTTAAAATGAAATTGTGTTTTAAGTCCACTTTTACAGTGCCCGAAAACTTTTTGTGGTTGTATGATTCTGAGTCATACGCGTCTCATTGCTGCTGGTCGAAGTTAAAAAGAATATTCTTGTTCTTATAGTACTAATTTGTCATCGTATGACATTTGACCCTTTTAAATTAAATATTCCCTCGGTTTTGCAAGCATGCTTCACTCTTGAAAGGAAAGTCAACGTGTACAGACGCCATTTGTTAAGTTGTATAAAAAAATTCATTTTAAAAATTTTAATATTTCATTTAGTTTATTTTCTTAGTTTTGAAAGTGTACAACTTTATGGTTCTGTGATTATTCAGATTGCTCTTCTGTTGGTGTGTACAGTGAGGTTGACAGATTTGACATTAAACATGTAATGGTAACATATTGTTAATATAATTTGCATGGTCATATTAACGACAGATTTTGTATCAAAATAGTGTTGAATAGTATGGGTTTGTATAACTCGTTGTAGGGCATTGTGATGAAAATAACATTCATGGCTCGTGGTTGAGGATGATATTAATGTAGTTTTGGAGGTTACGTGGACTATGATTTAATTAAACATTGTAGTAACAGTATTGTTTATTTTTGTTAAATGCAGTAATAGTAGTAATGATTAATATTTATAACTAATGATTGCTGCTTGCTAGTATAACTGCTTATCTCAGTCCACGTTACTTGCTGCATATTGTAATAGTGAGTGGTCACGTTTGATGCATTGTATCATGCTTTATATCTTTGAATTATAAATTGAAATCGGTATTGCAGTAAAAATAGTATTAATTAGTGTTTACTATCTGACAATTGCTGCGTATTAATGTAATTACTTAGTTCATTCAACGCTACTTGCTAAATATTGTAATAGTCAGTGTTCATGTGTTGATGCATAGCAATATGCCACATAGTTTTGAAATTTAGATCTGCATCAAAGTAATTGTATTGATAACTACCTGTCACCCGTCACCTTACTGAGAAGTACTATTCATTAGTATTTGGTGTTATAGTTTGGCCACTATGCCAAAAGCGTTCCATTGCTCGGCTTGTAATGGACAGCACAAAAGGCCAGTCGGCAGTAAGTTTCAATTCAAAAGTAATGATTCTTTGGAAGAAAGTACTTCTAGTACTTCAAGTGTGCAAAGTTCTGACAATTTAAATCAAGAATTTTGATGACATTAAATTTTGTTAGTTCCAGATTGTCGAGTATGGAACAGAGAATGGACAGGACAGAGGAGCGGCTGCAGGGCAGATGTCAGCAGGCACCTACAACTTCCTCAGAGAGGGCAACAGTCAACATGGTGTCGGATCAGGAGAGTGATGCTGAAGATGACGCTATTATTCCCAGTGCTCATTTGTTGAAGGGATCCAAGCAAATTCAAGATGCTGTGGATCAAAGGTTGAAAGAACTGACCAAACTGAATGAAAAGGTACATTCGAGTCACAAAGAGGGGAACAGGAGCAAATATTTGTAAAAAATGCCCGGCCCCATGGCCCCAGAACTATATTTTGTCAGGTACTGCAAAAAACTGAGTATCTTATGACGGTCTTAGTATATTTCAATGGGTCTGTGGTTTATGCAACATAATTAGAGAAGAAAATAATATCAAGACAAAAAATTGCATGTTAGACTGCATGACTGAAATAATGGAGGATACCAAGGACTTTGGGTGGGCCTCTAAAGGAGCCCTTGTCCTGCTTCTCTGCCGTATGGAAGAGGGCAAAGTTCAATGGCACATGACTGAAAAAATTGATCATATCAGAAGTGCACATGCCGAAAAAGTGGTTACAACTTCAGCCTCCCAGGGTCAAAAAAGCACAAAGTACTAAGCAAAGTATCCCATGTAAATTTTTTTAGATGGGTAAATGTTCCCACACCAGTGACCATTGCTTTAGAGTAGGGATGCGTTTCCCCCATCCACAAAAGACTGTGGAAATGCAAAGAAAAATAAAGATGCAAAAAGCAAATGAGGCACTGCAGCATTGCAGTGCCGTTTTCTAAAATAGTTAAAGGTCATATGGGGCAGACCCCTCATCAAATGTTGAGGAAAAACCAATCAAAACTCTATCAGAAAAATTACAACAAACCTTACAAAGGTAGAATTGTAACCACTTCTCATACCTTTAATGGGGTAAGTACCAACTGGAAACTGGATGTGTACAAGTATAAGAATTATTCTTATGCCCAGGTGGTCAATTGCCCCAGAGGTGGGGACTTATCAGCCACACCTAGTATGGCTACCAGTCGGGCTTCCCCCAGTCAAGTTAAGTCCAGCAAAAATAAAGTAAGTGGTCATTACAGAGACAGAATAAGCTCACAAAAAATGCAAATACTACTCACATTTTTACTGGACTTGCCAGGCACCAGGTTGATCAGAGCAAAGGTTTACCTGATTACACTCGCATGGATTCCCTGGCTAAAGTCAAGGTAAGTGATCACAAAAAATCATTGAATGCACTAATAGGTTTCACATTCTTCAAGAGTGCGACAACATAGCTTCCGAACAATTATGTGATGCTGAAAACACCCTCCGTGCTGATATTATTCCAGCTGGTAGCTCAAACCTGGATCTTACATATGTCAAGGCGCACCAGAATCAACCCCAGAACGGGTCAAAAGGGTAAACAAATGTCAAATCAACCCAGGTTAAGGTCAATCATCAAAGGGGTCAAGACATTCAGGCCCAGAGAATGAAAGATAAAGTCATTGCTAATAACAGTACAATGGGTTCTTACATTAACTTGAATCCTAAGGATGACAGTATAAATAGCACAAAATATGACCTTGACTTATGTCATAAGGTCAAGAGAAGATATAAGGATTTCCTACCCAAATGTCAAACTTTTCAACAGTGGGAAGCTAACACCAAGTTCAAATTTGGTTTTATTCCTTTAGGTGAATTCAAAAAGGCAGTCTCTGTTAGCCAATCAACACTTGATTCATTGCAATTTTTCATAAAAAAATTAAGGAGTCGGGTGAAAATAACTTTATGCATGCCCAGATCATGCTGGACTCTCAACTTAACCCTGAGCTGGACTCTCAACTGAACTCTGATGCATGGGACAAGTATTTACAGGACTACTGGGACAAGCAGCTTCCTCTATTGGTATGCTTTGGCTTCCCCCTAGACTTCAATAGAGAAGCGCAGTTAGTCAGTCACTCAGATAACCATTCCTCTGCCAAGGCTTATCCTAATGACATAGATGCTTATCTACAAGAGGAAATAGCACATAAGGCAAACTTGCATCTGTATATTCAACCCCCACTCCCAGGGGTACATAGATATCCCTTTATGAGAAGAGAGAAGCCAGATAGCCCCATAGAAGGGTCATTATTGACCTCAGCTTTCCACATGCTACCTCTGTTAATACTGGAATTTCCAAAGATATTTACTTGGATACCCCTTTCCTACTCAAACTTCCAACTATTGACAATATTACTCATCAAATAAAGACTTTAGGTTGTGATTGCCAGTTGTACAAAGTCAATATAAGTAGGGCTTTTTGCCATGTGAAATTGGACCCTAGGGACTATGACCTGTTAGGTTTGAGTCACGTCAGCTGGTACATCGACATCTGCCTGCCCTTCAGGTATCATCACAAGAGCGCACTGTTTCAACACTTAAGTGACGCTGTGCGTCATATCATGCATCAGAAAGGTTATGGCATCATGAATTATTTCGATGATATCTTGGGAATTGACATTCCCAGTAAGATTGACGCCTTTTTTGACACTTTACAGTCACTTCTCCATGACCTAAACTTTGAAATTTCTATGAAAAAGCTAATATCCCCTACAATGTTTATGAACTGCTTAGGCATCATGGTTGACACAATTAACTTTACACTGGCCATTCCACAAGCCAAGATGCAAGAAATATTACAAGTTTGTGAACAAAGGCATCATAAAAATTTCTGTGACAAGCTTCAGCTGCAGTCATTATAAGGCAGTCTCTTTTGTATGTAACAAAATGTGTTCGCACATCTAGGTTTTATCTAAACCGATTGTTGGATTTCTTGAGGTCAATGGAAAACAAAGGTCACACAACCCTCTCAATTGATTCAAAAAGGGACAATAACTGGTTTGTATAGTTCATGCCCACTTTTAATGGCATTGTTTTCTTTGATCAAAAGCTAGGCATATGCTCAATTGAGCTGGATGCAAGCTTAAGGGGACTAGGTGCTAGGTAGGGAGTTTACACCCTCAGCTTACCCTTCAGCTACCTTGATATGAATACAGCCCATCTTGAAATCTTAAACATTTTAGTGGCCCTCAGGGTCTGGCACCAGTCTTGGGCTAACAGTAAGATAGCAATTGATTGTGACAATGAAGCTTTAGTCTATGTTGTTAACACTGGTAGGACTAGTGACCTGACCCTGGCTGCAATAGCCCGCAACATCCAGTCTGAGGCTTCTAGAAGAAACATTAAACTACAAGTAAAACACATTGCAGGTAAAGCCAATGTCATTGCTGACCTCTTTTCAAGATGGACTATTACAGCCCACCCTCAGATCAAATTAGATCAATTGTTTTCCACACATCAGTGGGATGAAGCTAGCATACAACACAATACTATTGGCTGGTCTATTTAGAAATATATTAATGTCATATGTTACATATATTGGACGCTATATTAGTACATTGTATATTACATATATTAGGCACTATATTAGTGCATTGTTTAATTTAAGCTTTATGTTTATACATTGTCATAAAAGATAATTGTGTTGTTGGTTCTTTTTGTGTGTTGACATTTAAAGTAAGGGAGTTGTTGACTTTTGTGTTTTAGTGTTTATTGATCTGTTCACAGACTGGGGAAAATCCCCCCCCCCCCCCTCAGTGGTTATGATAGATTTGGGGAAACCCAATTGCCAGCAGTTTCTAGAACTTCCTCCTTTGGCCTAGATGGCTCAAGCTTTTCTGAGTTGGTTCTGTACAGTTCCAGAGCAATCTATGAATGTATATAAGGAATGTACATCTGACCACAAGTGAACTTTGTATTCGCTGGCTATAAGGAGAACTATTGTGTTTTGGAATATAATATAACTTGTGTTGCTGTGAACTTTTACTGGAGTGAACTGGATACATTGTCTGGACAGATTTATTGCACTTTGGATATTTTTGGATATTGTACAGTTATATAACAGAGAGTGAATTTACTGCATTTTGGACATTGTTCACATCTTGGAGCAGACAGTACAGTTGTGTTAACTCTCTAAATATCTCCAGACAGACATTCTGTGTGACTGGATATACAAAGAATAGCAGGACAAGAACCTTTTGTGTTGTTGAGTGCGAGACAGGTCACAAGATATAGATATCTGTGTGTGAGTGAACATTGGACAGATCACAGGACAGACCATAGGACATTGGACAGACCACAGAATATACTACAGGACGGATTACGTAACAGATTGCTGGATACGGCAGATAAACTTAACTCTTAATCTCAGTGGTCAGGTCAGCTAGATCTTATTATTGTATTAGTGTGTTTAGTTAAGAGCATACCAGTTGACTGTAATCATTATTATTGACTATTAAATAAATTTGTTAAGTTTAACTTTTTGCTTTTTCTGTTACAACTTAAAGACAACCGGTAATTGCTACCGCGCTTGCCCGTGACCGTAACAGGAAAATTGGGGGCTCGTCCGGGATACCAACCATTTGATTACAACCATTTGATCAACCATTCAATTAACATTTTGAAAATCCATTTGATTTAGTAATTGGTTACAGTCAACAGTGCTTAAAATGGCTAGTGCTAAAGAGTTTGTACAGTCACCATCTATGGAAGTTCTAGAAACTTTTAAAAAAGATATGTTAATGCAGATAGCGCAAGAGTTACAGTTAGAGGTAAAAAGGTCAACACGTAAACATGAACTTAAAAGGCTTATTGTTGAACAGTTAGTTGATGAAGATGTTTTACCTGATAGTTGTTTAGAAGTGTATAAGCCTCTACCAATGGAACCTTCTGGGCAATATGAGATCAGGCGTTTAGAAATTGAAAGAGAGCTAAAACTTAGAGAATTTGAAGCTAGAGAAAGAGAGCTTGAAGCTCAACATCGAAAAGAAGAGCTTGAAGCTCAACAGCGAAAAGAAGAGCTTGAAGCTCGACGAAGAAAAGAAGAGCTTGAGGCTCGAAAAGAAGAGCTTGAAGCTCAAAAATATGAAAAAGAACTTGAGCTTAAACATGAAAGAGAAATGAAAGCTTTAGAATTAAATGCTCGTCGAATTGCCCAGGAAGAGTCCATTGCTACCAAATTTGATTTGAGTAAAAATGTGCGACTGGTACCACCTTTTAATGAGTCAGAGGTCGATAAGTACTTTCAACACTTTGAAAGAGTAGCTCAAAATTTGAAATGGCCTATAGACCAGTGGCCTTTATTGCTGCAAAGTGTTTTGAGGCGAAAGGCCCAGGAGGCATATACGGCTTTGCCAATTTCTGAATGTGTGGACTATAACTCTGTCAAAAATGCTATTTTGAAAGCATATGAGTTGGTACCAGAAGCATATCGTCAAAAATTCAGAAATTATCGTAAACAAGAAAGTCAAACTCATGTTGAATTTGCCCATGAGAAAGAAGTGTATTTTGACAGATGGTGTAATTCTAGGGAAGTAGGTACAGACTTTGAAAAACTTAGGCAAGTTATTTTGATTGAAGAGTTCAAAAGGTGTGTTCGTGATGACATTAAAACCTATCTAGATGAACAGAAAGTTGAAAATTTGGCAAAAACAGCAGCTTATGCTGATGATTATGCGCTAACTCACAAGTCCACTTTCAACAAGAATAAGTCCTTTGGTCCTGCTAAAAAGTCGTATCCAGAAATAGGAAAGAAATCTGAAAATGTAGCTCCAGAAAAGAGTTCAGATAAGGGTCAAACCTCAAATCAGACTATGAGTAAGGATAGGAAACCCAGATCCTTTGCTCCTGTTTGCCACTAT
Organism: Sabellastarte sp. h YS-2021; assembly: GCA_964017235.1. Taxonomy (NCBI): domain Eukaryota; kingdom Metazoa; phylum Annelida; class Polychaeta; order Sabellida; family Sabellidae; genus Sabellastarte; species Sabellastarte sp. h YS-2021. The sequence continues at coordinate 119,046,899 of OZ024933.1, read as the reverse complement.
TGTAAGAAACCTGGGCATGTTATGTCTGACTGTTGGCTCTTAAAGAAGAGAAGAGAAAAGGAGGCAACGCCCAACGCCTTTGTGTCTAGCAAGTCTAACTGGCGTTCAAATCCCAATAGAGCAGAGTCTAGTATTGGTTTAGACAAGTCTGAGATTATTAGGGAAGAGTTCAAGCCTTTTGTGTCTGAGGGTTTTGTATCCTTGGAAAGTAGTTCCAGTCAGGTCCCCATTAAGATATTAAGAGACACTGGAGCTACTCAGTCCTTACTTTTAGAAGGTGTATTGCCATTGAGTGTAAGCACATCTACTGGTGAGAGTGTCATTGCTCAAGGTATTGAAGGAGGCTGTGTGAACGTTCCCTTGCATAAGGTCAAGTTAGTATCAGACTTAGTTACTGGTTCTGTTGTTGTGGGTACCAGGCCCACTTTACCCATTAAAGGGGTATCTTTGTTGTTGGGAAATGATCTGGCAGGTGGAAAGGTAGTTGCTGATCCTAAGGTTACTTCTAAGCCGATCACTTTGGTTAGCACTGAGAAATTAGAAGAGGTTATTCCTGGTATTTTTCCCTCCTGTGCTGTGACTCGAGCTATGGCCAAAAAGGCCCAAGAAGAACCAAAAGATTGTAAACAATCTACAGATGTCTTAGTTGATTTGTCAGATACATTCTTGAACAACTATGACCATGATGTGCAGAATTTTAGTGATACTAATCCCAAGGATAGGGTAGACTCTGAAAAACAAGACCCCATTGACTGCAAAGATGTATCGCTTTCAAAATCAAAATTGATTTCAGAGCAGGAAAATGACCCTGAATTAGCTCCTTTATTCAAGTTGGTCTTGCCACCAGTAGAGCTAGATAAGGTCCCTGTAGGCTATTATGTCAGAAATGGTGTACTTATGCGAAAGTGGAGGCCACCAAATGTGCCTGCATCTGAAGAATGGTCAGTAGTACACCAGATTGTTGTGCCAAAAGTGTACCAAAGTGAGATATTAAAATTGGCTCATGAATCTCCAATGGGTGGCCATTTAGGCATCAACAAAACTTACAACAAGATAACCAAACATTTCTATTGGCCTCAAATTCGGCACTGTGTGGCAGAATTTTGCAAAACTTGTCACACTTGTCAAATGGTAGGGAAGCCAAACCAAAAAATTCCTGTAGCTCCTCTCAAACCCATTCCAGCATTTGAGGAACCATTTAGCAAAGTGATAATTGACTGTGTAGGTCCCTTACCAAAAACTAAATCCAGAAACCAATATCTTTTGACCATTATGTGCGCCTCAACCAGATTTCCCAAAGCCATACCATTGACCAACATAACAGCTCCCAAAATCTCAAAAGCTCTGGTTAATTTCTTTACTCTAGTTGGCTTACCAAAAGAGATCCAGTCAGATCAAGGGTCAAATTTTATGTCAGGACTATTTCAACAGGTTGTATTTCAGTTAGGTGCCAAACAGATCAAATCTAGTGCTTATCACCCAGAATCCCAAGGTGCACTTGAAAGGTTCCATTCCGCTTTGAAGAATATGATTAGGACATTTTGTTTAGATAATGAAAAAGACTGGGATGAAGGCATTAGCTTATTGTTGTTCGCAGTTAGAGAGTCTGTTCAAGAGTCTTTAGGCTTTAGTCCCTTTGAGTTGGTCTTTGGCCATTCAGTCCGTGGTCCTCTCAAGCTGTTGAAGGAAAACTGGTTATCTGAGAACACCGAGAGCCTAAATCTGCTAGATTATGTCTCAAGGTTCAGAAATAAGTTAAAGAAGGCTTGTGAGCTGGCGCAACAAAATTTGAAAAATTCTCAGTCAAAAATGAAGATGCTTTATGATAAGAAATTACAAAATCGTATCTTCAATCCTGGAGGCAAGGCTTCAGTGTCATCACCTGGCCAAATGAATAAACTGCAGGCCAGAGATCTAGGGTCATACCCTGTAGCAAGGAGAGTAGAAACTCTCCAAAAGACCATTAAAAACTGTGATAACAGACATTCAAACCAAATGTGGGAAATAACTATGGTAAAGCCATACTTCGAAAGAGGTATAACATAGCTTATGATGGCTATTAATAGAAACACTGTTAAAGATAGGAATTCAGTGTATAAACAGGACTTTGAAAAAGTAACATATGGCGTCCGCATGGATACGCCCTGTCCAGAAGCTGTATTTAAATTGTAATTTATATACCTGTAATTAGCAAGTTTATAAAGGTTATACATGGTACTAATTTTGCTTTTGTATTTAGATAAATATGTTTTGTAAAAAGTTATTACCTGTGTATATATACCTGGTAAAAATCTCTTGTAAAATTTTGTAACTCCTTGGCTTCCAAAATTTTTCTTTAAGGGGGGAGGTGTTACATATATTGGACGCTATATTAGTACATTGTATATTACATATATTAGGCACTATATTAGTGCATTGTTTAATTTAAGCTTTATGTTTATACATTGTCATAAAAGATAATTGTGTTGTTGGTTCTTTTTGTGTGTTGACATTTAAAGTAAGGGAGTTGTTGACTTTTGTGTTTTAGTGTTTATTGATCTGTTCACACACTGGGGGAAATCCCCCCCCCACCCCTCAGTGGTTATGATAGATTTGGGGAAACCCAATTGCCAGTAGTTTCTAGAACTTCCTCCTTTGGCCTAGATGGCTCAAGCTTTTCTGAGTTGGTTCTGTACAGTTCCAGAGCAATCTATGAATGTATATAAGGAATGTACATCTGACCACAAGTGAACTTTGTATTCGCTGGCTATAAGGAGAACTATTGTGTTTTGGAATATAATATAACTTGTGTTGCTCTGAACTTTTACTGGAGTGAACTGGATACATTGTCTGGACAGATTTATTGCACTTTGGATATTTTTGGATATTGTACAGTTATATAACAGAGAGTGAATTTACTGCATTTTGGACATTGTCCACATCTTGGAGCAGACAGTACAGTTGTGTTAACTCTCTAAATATCTCCAGACAGACATTCTGTGTGACTGGATATACAAAGAATAGCAGGACAAGAACCTTTTGTGTTGTTGAGTGCGAGACAGGTCACAAGATATAGATATCTGTGTGTGAGTGAACATTGGACAGATCACAGGACAGACCATAGGACATTGGACAGACCACAGAATATACTACAGGACGGATTACGTAACAGATTGCTGGATACGGCAGATAAACTTAACTCTTAATCTCAGTGGTCAGGTCAGCTAGATCTTATTATTGTGTTAGTGTGTTTAGTTAAGAGCATACCAGTTGACTGTAATCATTATTATTGACTATTAAATAAATTTGTTAAGTTTAACTTTTTGCTTTTTCTGTTACAACTTAAAGACAACCGGTAATTGCTACCGCGCTTGCCCGTGACCGTAACACATATACTATTGTCTTCTGTAGAGTTTAGCCCAGCCATTTCCAGCCTCATTCGTAAGGGCCTTCAGAAAAACCACATGGCCTTCAGACCTTCAACACAAAGAAACTACAATAGTATGTTTCGTTTATTTATTGCTTTCACTGTTTTCATGCACATCCAAGTGAACAACATTTCATCTTTGATACTTACTGCTTATCTCCAGTTTTTATACACAAATACTCTGCTACAGCCATGGCCAACCATTTGTCTGCTGTTAAGACCAAATTGACCCTGCTGGGCCTTTCCATGCAGCCTTTTGAAGACCCAAGGATGAAGTATTTTCAAAAATCCATAATTCTCCACACACCTTTTAAGGCTTCATCAATGAAAATTATTGATATTGACACTCTTCAGCTTATAGTGAGAGCTTGTGATAGTACATACTCGGGACAGGTTTTCAAAGCCATATATACATTGGCTTTCTTTTCATTTCTTAGGATATCTAATTTGGTCCCTCATACAAGAAGGCATATTCCCCATAGCTGATGTATGTTTTGCAACACCTGGAATCCACCTACTCCTGAAATGGTCCAAAACACTGCAAAGTAAAGACACAGTTATTAAAAATTCCAGCCCAAGGTTCCAATCCAATTTGTCCAGTTATGGCAATCAGAAATCTCTTGTCCATCACCCCTGGTACCAAAAATGCACCTTTGTTTCAATATAAGACATCCCAGGGTTTGATGTTTTACTATAATAAATTAGAAAGATTTGCTAAAGTTAACCATAATAGCTTCATGACCTTAAAGTGCTTTAAAATCACATATTTACTTTGAGGCCACCATAATTTAAATCAAAATCGTTCAAAATTTACTTAAGATGACCTTACTTGCTAACCACAAGATAGGGCCACCTTAATCTTTATCTATTGCCATTATCTCTATACTATGCATTTAAGGTGGTCTTAAGGTTTGAGAGATTTCTGGAATGCTTAGAACGATCCCTGTGAAAACTTGAGAGTAACCTGTTCTGAGCTTTGGGAAATATGGCGCCCAGTTGGACCCAGAGTGTCAACAATGGCCGTCCTGTAACCATGGTTGAGGGGCATCTGTTTAGATTGTGGTACAGGTACATGAAAAAGTTCGAGACTTGTTTCACAGAGTGAGTGGAAAATTCCACAGAATTTTCTCTGTACCATCTCTTGTTGATGATCTCTGTGTAGCAGCAATTCTCTCTGCCACCTCCACAGAGAAGCCTTGTTCTTGCAGTGGTCCACTCCTAGATACTAAGCATGGAGATTGAGTTGTGGATTGTTGTGAAACACATAATTGTGTGGTTGTTTCAGAAGATTTGTTGACACCGGTAGCTGAAGTGTGATTTCTGTTGAGAGCTGCACTAGGTCCCAAAACCAGGAAATAACTGGCCAGCATGGAGCTATTACAATGATCAGGCAGCTGAATTGCCTGATTTTTGGATCACCCTGTTAAGGAGAGCTGTCAGAGGGTAGGCATAGGCAGTGAGACCCAGTCAGTTTACGTTTAGAGCATCTATGTCCCAAGCATTTGGATCTTGGACTGGAGATTTAGATTTATTTATTTGTTGTTTAATGTCGCGTTCAACAGCCAGGGTCATGTTGCTATGGGTAGTTTACAGGTGGAAGAAACCAGTGCGTACTGCACTGTAAACCACCAGGCATCGGCAAGTAACTACCAACTTTCCAACATGAAGCACCCGGCCTGAGATTCAAACCGGCGGCCTCAGAGGTTGGAGGCGAGAACTCTAACCACTACACCACCGAGCCCCCTCTCTTGGACTGGAGACACGTACAGTGGAAGTTTGTGGTTTAGATGAGTTAGAAATAGATCTACATGAAGGGTGAACCACCTTTGACAGATCTGTTTGAATATCTGTGGATGCAGTGACCATTCTGTTGACTGCACTTGGTTCCACCTGGACAGAAGTTCAGCCATCATGTTCAGATACCCTGGAATGTGTCTGGCTTTTAGGGTTATCTTGCAATGATGGCCCCAGGTCATGATTTTCCACAGGAGGGCGCACATCTCTGCTGAGTGTGTTCCACCTTGCTTGTTTATGTAGGCTACCACTGTTAAGTTGTCTCTCGCCACTAACACTGTTTGATTTTGGCTTTTGAACTTTTGAAGGGCCAGAGAAACCACCTTCAACTCTAGGACATTTATGTGTAGCCTTTTTTCCGTCTGACCACATACCTTTTGTAGAGGTTTGTTCTAAATGCGAGCACCAGCCTTTGTTTGATGTGTTTGATGGTCTCTGTCCAAGGAAGAAGGCTGTCCAGCGACTGAGGATATCTTCCGTGCTCCTTGAGGTGAAACTGAAAGGGCCTCATGTGAAGGCATCCCTCTGGGACCATTTTCTCCATTGAGGCAAACAACCCAATTAGCTACATCAAACATCTTGCATTCAAAACATGTTTTGACTTGAGTCGTAGGATCAAATCCTGAAGTTTGAGCCATCTCTCTTCAGTGGGGTTTTACAAGGGCCGAATCTAGGTGGAATTTGTAGCCCACGAATAAGAACACCTGAATAGGTTTCAGTTCGGATTTCTCCTGGTTTATTATCCACCCCAAGGACTGGGTTAGGTCCACTATGGCCTGAGTGTTCACTTGAGCTTCTTTCTGAGACAGGGACCTGATCAGCCAGTTGTCCAGGTACTGGTGAAGTCTGAGTCCCCTCGCGAGGGCCATTAATTTCATTTCTTTTACAATCATTGTGAAAACTTCAGGGGCTGTGGCCAGGCCAAATAGAAGAAAGGTGAACTGGAACACCTGTGGTAAAACCTTAGGTATTTCCTTGAGTTTGGATGGCTGGGGATATGGAGGTAGGTGTCTGATAGATCTATCAATGATACCCATTCCCCTGGAATCAGGGAGACCCTGATTGACACTGGAGTTTCTATCTTGAACTTTTCTACCCTTTGGTGAAGCTTTGGTACAAGAAACAGGCGACTGTAAAATCCCAAGAGATTTCACATTTTCCACCTTTTCTGTTGTGTTCTTTGCAGTAGAGACTGGATACAGGAAGTCAGAGCTTGTTCTTTTTTCGAGGGCCTTGTAACATGATCGAATCAGGGGAACTCTGGCTAATTTTGGTTTGGAGATGAATGGTAGAATGCAACCATTGGTGATAATGATAACACATTCTCTGAACATTTGTTTGCTAGCCAGTCTCTCCTGAGAGAATGGAGGCAATTTCCTACTGGTCGACTAATGGAGTCATTGGGGGAGGTGTTTCTACACCCTTGCCCATTGGAGTGGGGTCAAAAACGACCCCTGGAGCCTCTGAAGTTTGCTTTCCCCCTACTTGAGAAAAAGGACTGGTTACTGCTTTGTGAGGAGCTGCCCCCATAGGGGCGCTTCCTGTAGGAACCTCTTTTCTTATTGTGGAGACCACGAAAGGGCTTGTGCTTCTAGGGTGCGTAGCCCTGAGCATCTTTTTGCCTTTTTTAAGGAGGAAGTCTTCTCCCTCTTTGACTGGTTGAGACTTGAACAACGAGGAAGGCCAAAAGGGAGAGTTCCTGAGTTCTTGGTGTCTCATTTCCCCTAATTGTGGTTGAAGTAGGGTCATCTCGGCCTTGTGTTTTAGCAGACCAGCATTACCCATGGAGTACAGTTCCCTCTGGAGGTTATGGGCAAATCATTTACTTAGGTAGGCAAGAGTTCTTTGTTGAATAAGAACAGTCTTATTCCAAATCTCCAAGTACTCACAGGCTTGATCATAACCACACCTGGCTGGTCTCACAGCGTCAGAGCCTATCTGGATCAGGGTTTTGACCTTTTTGAAGGTAGACTTCAGACTGTGTTGGCACTTTGCAAGAGTGGAATTGCAAGAAGAGGAAGTCTTAGTAAAGGCAGCTGTGCAGTTGATTGAGGAGATGTTCTGCCTAGCTTGATGTTCCAGTTCCGTAAGAACTGTTAGGGGAGGCTTGCCCATAGGGGCTCCAGAGGGCTTTGGAGATAAACAGATTTTTGACAAATCTGTGTTTAGCTCCTGAATTTTGTCCTCATAACAAGTCTGTCCCACCTTGTATCACTTTGCAGTAGACGGAGGGGGTTTAATGTATTTACCTTCAGGTAAATATGCGGCCTGGAAATGATGCTCAAATTTATCAAAGGAATCTTTGATGTGAGAGCTGAGTGGGAAGAAGAAGGGCCTCTTGGCCTCAGCTCCTGTTGGCCTGACTTCTCATCAGACCCAGAAGTGGATGACCTGGGCATAGTTTCCCTGGGGTAAGGGAGATCTAGGATGCGCCTAAAAAGTCTCCATTTCTTCAGCATATTGAGAGGGCAAGTCAGCTATGATTACTTCCCTATAAAACAATGGATCTGGCTCGTGTTCTAGTTGGTCTTGATCAGAAGGGGCCCTAGAGGACTTAGGAGACCTTTTCCTGGGCACAGAGGACTGATCCTCCTCTGAGGAAGATGAGTGATACAAGTATCTGGACCTGGCTCTATGTTTAGTTTTGTCTGCATGTTTTTGGGTTTGGTCGAGACCACCCAAGAGGGCTTCTCGATCTTATCAGAAGAATGATCTGAGACAGGTCTCAGAGTCATGCACTGAATGCTCACCTCAGAGATGGGGAGGAAGTGCTAGACCATACTGGTCTACCTCCATAGTCTCCTCAGAGAGAGGGGTTGGTTGAATTCTCAGAGGATTTTTGGGGTCCAGGGTCTCGTGTTGTTTACTGGTACCAGGTTTCGAGACTGAAGTGGAGGTTGATCCTACCCCACTTCTGTGGACGTATTTTTCAATGTCTGAAACTAGTTCGGGAGAGACTTCATAGCCAATAACATTGAAGCCTGGAATTTCCCCATTTGTTGCTGTAGTTGGATGTTAAGTTGGAGTTAAGTTTTTTGAGTTTGGACTCCACTTTTTGTTGTAAAGCTGTACCTGGGGTAGGAGAGACAGATTTAGCCGGAGTTTTTTGTAATAATGACTCAAGACGTAATGGCTGAGGATGTGGTGGAGAGGCAAATAAACTCTCAGCAGCACCTTCTAAGTCTGCCTGAGTTCCGGTAAATGACTTCACACCCTCATCACCTAGTAAGCTGAGTTCATCGTCTATGCTAGTGTCCATTTTTCTTGTCTCCTAACATATTGCTTCCTGCTTTTAATTTTCAACAGTTGTTCCTCCAAGAGGCTAGCACAGATCTTGCAAGGGGCTTCAAGAGTGACACAAAAATCATCATCTCTCTGTATTTCCCTACAAAAGGGAGACAAAAATGGCAAAACTTAGCAGCTCTTGTATTTCCTTTACATGTGGGGGGTGGCGCATATAAGAAAGCGCACCTTGTCAGTCTGGGGGAATGGGATTGATGGCCATATTCATATGCATTACGGTAAGGGTAAAAGTGTACTTGTCAAATGTTTTCATATTAAAGTCCAATGAACTGGGTCAGGGCTATTGTATGTGGGAGTAACTCTGTCATATTCTGAGTTCACCTCTCATGAATATTCATGAAGTGACCAGACCTAATGGTCAGCTGATGTCTGAAAAGTGTCTTTAAATTGGGTGAGCTCCACGTGTTCTGTGCACTGGGGCTAGAGGTGAATGTGCCATACATAGTGTTATATCAAGAATCTAGCAGTTTCTGTCGAAGTAGTTCTGTTTATTGCTATTAACAAAGACTTTGACAGAATATACTGTTTTCTTGTTACATTATGGGCAGGAAAAAAGTAAAAACAGCAGAGATGGCGAGCAAAATTGTAACTCAGCCGGATGCTGTAGAAAATAAGAATTCAGATGAAAAAATGACAGTATTGGAAGGAAAATTAGACAAGCTGGTACAAACTGTTGGATTGCTGCAGGAGAATATGCAGAAGCAGAATGACAGGATGCAGATACGGGATATTTCACCAGTACCCTCAGCCCACAGTTCAATGAAGGAAGCTTCAGAGAGCGCACAGCATCTGCCATCCTTTGAAGAATTACGGTCAGATGGGAAGATACAAGCTGAACTACAGAAAAGACTTCACCATTATGACAATATGTCAAGAACAGAAGTTAAAGGTAGGCAGTTTGATGCTCAGTTAAAATCAGGTCGTTATAGAACAGGGATACACAAAGTTAGGAAAGTAGTTAATTGGCCACAAGACTATTGCACTGTCCCTGGGGCTCAGAAACAACCTACGTATGATGAATTATCAGTATACCAGTGGTCCCAAGGTTTTGTTCAATGTATACTAGAAGAGCAGAGTTCTAAAGTTAAGGAAAACATGATGAAGTATTTTGTTAGTATAATGCAGGACGCTATAGAGCTCTCGTTTGCTACAGCAAAAAGGGCCCATGGGATAGTATTGCAGGAAATGGAAAAAGGGTCAGTAGATTGGCAAAAAATAGGCAAAATTGAGCTTATTCGTAGTATAAATACTCAAAGATTGGTTCCAAGTACTGTCAATGGTCGTGCAAGTGCTGATTCCAGTGAAAAGGTTGTACCAGGTAAATTATATAACAAAGGCACCTGTCGCTATGAGAAACAGACTGAGCACACTGACAAAGGAACCACATATGGCCACTACTGTAGTCACTGTATAGTAGTTACGGGAAAGAAGTATGAGCACCCTAGAAATCAATGTTTAAGGCTAAAAAATGAGAAAAAAGAGGGTGGTACTAGTCAACGGGTTTAACAATCAAAGTGTCGAACTCACTAGTAACAAAATGATTGTAAATGCTAGTGAGAAAGATAATAGTAATTGTATATGTGACAGTAAGCATGTACGTATAAGTATTGTTCAAAGTTTCAATGTTTCAACTTCCTATGATAATGACGGCCAAAAAAGAAACCAAATAAAAACTGAATGTATACATACAGAAAACCAGAACATCAACAAAAATGGTATCAGAATAATTGGTCGTACATCTAGTGAGTTTAGTGAACATAGTGACAACTTGAATATACGGGCTGACATTGTCAAGTATACTGCTGTTAAAGAATATAATAAAAATAATAATAGTGATATGTCAAGATGCACCCACGATACTTGGGACAAAAACTGGGGGTATGTACTGAATACTACTGATAGTGACACTGTGGTGAAACCCTGTCAGAGCCAAGTTCATTATGTGGGTAGTGAGGACATAAGTCAAGAAGTGGACATAACCAATTGTACCAACCATTTTGACCTTGGCTCTAGAAATTGGTCCCCAAACTTTACAAAAAATTTGGTCAACAAGTGTATTATAGCCTATTCAAGGATTGAAGGGGCGGAACGCCTCAGCAATCTCAATACCTACACAGACTGGTCGCAGCTTGAGTACGAGGCCGTGAGCCATCAAGGGTGGCCAGTCAGTAATAATATTTTCATCTGTGGTGATGAAGGGTGGAGGCATAGTGTTACAAGTAATATAGCTGATGACAACAGCAACATTCAGACACATGTCAGCCTTGACCTTAATAATGAACTTAGCGAGTTACAAAAAGGTTTTAATGTGACAAATAGTTCAGATGTTAACTCAGATGATAGTGTTAACTCATCAACAGGTAATGCTTTAATACACGGTGGTGACCTAAATATGATAAATGTTATTGAATTATACGAGGGGGTCAATATTGGTAAACATACTATTCAGAATAAAAGCAGTGGCCAAGATGTACAGTTAAGGGTCAATGCAATCAGTAACAGTGATACTGATGCTGTCTATCCTTCACCTATAGCCCCTAATGCTCCTATCATTTGTACAGAGTTAAGTTTTTTATACAGTTTAAGTCAAGATAGACAGATTTTAGTTAATCATAATCAGGCTGATAGCTTGTATTATTTTAATGTAAGACAGCAGTATCTAGTTAATGTTAGTGGTCATAGGTTACATGATACTAAAAAAAAACAATACCGTGGCAGTTTTGGGAAATGGAAAGGTATCCAAACCCCTGCTAATACTGTATGCAGTGACATGCATATCAGAGGCCTGTCCTCAGTCAACATTGACAAGTACGTTAGAAGTTTTGGGTTCATGTTACTTGAAAAGGTAGAATTTCCTCAATATGTAGGTACAAAACAATTGCAGGCAGATGATCTGATACAATGGGTCAAAAAAGCCAATACAATAGTTGAAAAATCTGGAAAATTTAATTACCAAGAAGCAAGGATAGCAGTTCCTTCAGGTTTAAATATTCGTAATTGGCGTAAATATTTGCGTGGTTATGATATTTCTATATTATGTGAATATTTGGAATTCGGATTTCCTCTTAACATCGACTATAAAATATTTCGTTTTAATACAGCAGTAAAAAATCATGAGTCTGCACTTCGAAATATATCTGGGGTTGATAAATACTTTGCAGAAGAAGTAGCTTTGGGAGCCATGGTGGGACCTTTAGACAAGTCACCATTCATTAAAACACATTATTCCCCTTTGATGGCCAGAAGCAAACCAGATGGCGGTACTAGGGTGATTGTGGACCTGTCGTGGCCCACCAATGCCAGTGTGAATAGTTGTGTCCCTTCAGATCATTTTGACTTCATAAAATTTCAATTAAAATACCCTACCATAGACAATCTTGTCCACAAAATTAGAATTTTGGGTCCCTCTGCTTTGTTATACAAAGTGGATCTTCAAAGGGCTTTCAGAAATTTACGTATTGATCCATTAGATTATAAAGTACTGGCCTTGAGATGGCATAGCAAAACGTATCTTGACGTAGCGGTACCGTTTGGATTTTCACAAGGTGCGTCGGCGTGCCAGATGGCCACCGATGCCATTACATTTCTGATGGCGTCACGACACTATTGGGTCATGAATTATTTGGATGATATAATTGGGGCGTCACTTCCTGACGCTGCGTCCGACGCTTTTATCACATTGACTAATTTGCTGGAAGCCCTGGGTCTTCCAGTTAACCCTAAGAAAGTTGCAGCCCCTACCCATAAAATTACATGTCTGGGCATAGATGTGTATGCTAGGGAAGGCACATTGTCGGTTCCGGACGAAAAATTACGAAAAATAAAAAAATTGTGTCTGGCTTGGCAGAGCAAGAATCAGGCCACCCGTAACCAACTTCAGTCGCTTATTGGTCATCTCATGCATATCCATAAATGCATAAGACCAGCAAGATTGTTTACCAACAGGATGTTGGCTGTTCTCAGGGGTGCCCCTGATAAAGGATATGTCAATCTTAATAGGGATTTTCATAAAGACATATTGTGGTTTTCAAAATTTTTGGAACATTTTAATGGCACTGTCAAAATACACCCAATTACTGTAGTTTCTCATCAGGTATTCGTTGATGCATCCCTCAAAGGGTTGGGGGGTTATCATGAGGGTGAGGTATATGCTATTCCAGTATTACCGTACCTTGAGAATATGTTGTCAATTGTACACTTTGAAGCTGCTAATATTGTGGTAGCTCTCAGGGTTTGGGCTGGCAGCTTTCAAAATCGGCAATGTATTATATGGTGTGATAACTTTGCAGTTGTGAATGCTTTTAATAGTCATAAGATAAGAGATTCGTTCTTATCAGCATGTGTAAGGACTGTATGGTTACTCTGTGCTGAACATAACATTCAACTCATAGTAAAACATATTAAAGGTACTAATAATACTTATGCAGATATTCTATCAAGATGGTATTATTATAGCAACTTGAATACAAGCTCTGTAAAATTCTTAAAAAGTTGCAAATGGTTTTATCCGAATAATAGTCTAATGATTCCTAACTTCGAAATATAACCCTGGGTCAGGGCCGGGGTTGACTTCCCCACATTCAAGCATCAATACTGCCTTGCCTTTAATTTGTTTTAGGTACATCACAAGCTAAATGGCTGGCTTCACGTGCTATGGATCGAGTTCACCAAGGAATTCGACCTAAGACTAGGGCTTCATATGAGAGATCCTTCCACCTCTTCATTGCTTTTACAATCTACATGAAGATGAGCTGCCCCTGGAAGTTGCATACGTTGCTGGCGTTCTTCGAGTACCTTGCCTCCAATGCTTTATCAGCTGCCACACTTCAGAACTACGTATCAGTGCTAAATCACTATTTCAAGTTGTACGGATGGTCTACGGTTTCATTGGCGAGTAGACAAGTACTGTTATTCATCAAATCAGTTAAAATGAACAGTAAAATGCAGATTAAATTAAAAGGTATTTTTACACTGGCTATGTTAGAAGAATTGTTACATATTGCTAGTCAATGTCAAAATGGTATTGTATTTCAGGCCCTATTTTCGTTGGCTTTTTTTGGATTCTTCAGGTTAGCATCTTTGGTGCCCGCTTATGAAAATGGTTTTGACTCTTCAAGATTTCCTTTAGTCTTGGATGTAGTTTGGGCCCGCCCTGGAGTGCAAATGATTCTAAAACATGCAAAAAATATGCAAGGGGCTAATGAATTTAGAGTGGTGTATATACCAAGATTGAATAATGATAAAATATGTCCAGTAAAGGCTCTTCAAGTAATGATTCGAACCATGAACCTTGTTCATTCAGATCCCCTTTTCATGATACAGAAAGAAGGTCACAGGAAAATTCTTACTGCTTTCAAGGTTCGTAGCGTGTTAGCAAAAATGGTTCAAAAGATGGGTTTATACCCTCAAGAATTTGGGTTTCATGCTTTTAGACGTAGTGGGGCTTCACTTGCTTTTAATGCTAATGTTCCCTTGGAGTATATAAAAGTACATGGTCATTGGAAAAGTAATGCGGTGTGGACATATTTGAAAAATGCGCCAAAGGCTGCAGCAGTAGTTGCAAGTACCTTTCATAATCTGGTAACATGAACCGTCAGTTCTTATTTTACCCCTACCTGTTTGACTTGGCCTCTGTAGAATTAACAACTATTATAATAATTTTATACAATTTTATAAAATTTTATAAGATTATTTTATTCTTTCTACTCCTGCTTGGCCAAAACAATTGTAAAAAATTGTGTCATACATTGATATGTAAGTGCTGACAAGTTGGCCTTAAAGTCTTGGCCTTAAATAAGAAAACTTTAAGTTGCACTTTAAGTCGTAACCATAAGGTTGGCCTGTTTATAAGTAGGTATGGGTTAGAGTGGATAATGCAACAGAATTAAAATGTAATGGTTCTTAAAGCATTATTGTGTTCCCTAACAGTATAAGTCGAATTGGTAATTCTTAAAAGCTTTGCTTAAGTTGGGAACTTGTAAAAATATTAACAAATGTGTGTGTTATAAACTAGATGGACAGTAACAAATGTTAAAGACTAATGGTTTAACCGTTGAGTAGAAATAATTTTAGTTGGTGTCTTTAATATCATGTAACATATTAACACTGAATGTTTTAACAAAATAAAGCCAAATATGTTGAAGTTATATGGTCGTTTATTATTGAGTTCCATTCCCCATCCTGACTGTGGGGGGTGGCGCGTATAAGAAAGCGCACCTTGTCAGTCTGGGGGAATGGGATTGATGGCCATATTCATATGCATTACGGTAAGGGTAAAAGTGTACTTGTCAAATGTTTTCATATTAAAGTCCAATGAACTGGGTCAGGGCTATTGTATGTGGGAGTAACTCTGTCATATTCTGAGTTCACCTCTCATGAATATTCATGAAGTGACCAGACCTAATGGTCAGCTGATGTCTGAAAAGTGTCTTTAAATTGGGTGAGCTCCACGTGTTCTGTGCATTGGGGGCTAGAGGTGAATGTGCCATACATAGTGTTATATCAAGAATCTCCCTCCCTTAGCCCCCCCCTTTTCCTTGAATTTCCTTGTTGCCCAGTGGCAACTTTCAGGCCTCTGTAGAATTAACAACTATTATAATAATTTTATACAATTTTATAAAATTTTATAAGATTATTTTATTCTTCCTACTCCTGCTTGGCCAAAACAATTGTAAAAAATTGTGTCATACATTGATATGTAAGTGCTGACAAGTTGGCCTTAAAGTCTTGGCCTTAAATAAGAAAACTTTAAGTTGCACTTTAAGTCGTAACCATAAGGTTGGCCTGTTTATAAGTAGGTATGGGTTAGAGTGGATAATGCAACAGAATTAAAATGTAATGGTTCTTAAAGCATTATTGTGTTCCCTAACAGTATAAGTCGAATTGGTAATTCTTAAAAGCTTTGCTTAAGTTGGGAACTTGTAAAAATATTAACAAATGTGTGTGTTATAAACTAGATGGACAGTAACAAATGTTAAAGACTAATGGTTTAACCGTTGAGTAGAAATAATTTTAGTTGGTGTCTTTAATATCATGTAACATATTAACACTGAATGTTTTAACAAAATAAAGCCAAATATGTTGAAGTTATATGGTCGTTTATTATTGAGTTCCATTCCCCATCCTGACTGATATCTGAGGATTGGAAGACATTTTTACTGCAATAAACAATATATGTTTTTACCCAAGACACATGCAAGCTTATGACTAGAAAATCACAAAAACATTGAAATCTTAAGAAATATTTATCCTGTCAGAACAGAAGTTTTACAGAATGTGCTATCTCATTAATTTTACTAAATAGCCATGTATGAACATCCAACAATATGTAAATTCTGAGAAATAGAGATAATAAATAATAACCACTTCCAAATCACGCGACCAACAAGAAAAGATGGACGAATTAGGAAGAGTTCCACAACAGTAAAGCCAGGACTACGGCCAACAATAAATGTCTAGTTTTCTTAAATGTTGGGTGGAGTCCAGCGGCCTCCGAGATCAGTGTTCAGTTATACAAGGTAAGAATTTGTAGCACAATAAAAGCTGTCATCGTTCTGTTCAATTGTCTTGTTTTAATACTCTCTCTTTATAGAGTTTTCTTAAATTTCAATACCGTGTTCTATGACTTATTTCAGTGCCAACTTAGATTATTATATTAACTTCAAGGGGTTTCTACAAAAGTAAATTCAGGTGAACATTATTTAGGTACACATAATAAGTAGAAAGTACCCATCTCATGGGATTAGGGGTTCGGGGTTAATTTTTTTGGAAACTTGCATTATTTCTTTCTGTGTTGATAAATAATAAGTTTTCAGTAACATAGTACATTCTCCATAGGTTACTCAACAATTTGATACCTTAACAGAGTTTTCTTAGCCCAATTGTTAGGTTAGAAAAGACCAAAAATGAGTTTAACTTGGGATTTCTGTTGAAATAATCACAGAGAAGCGAGGGCACACATTCCCTGACATGAGATGTCATACTTGCTACCACAAATATAAAGAGAATGGAGAGAAATGATTTTCAACCGAGAATAAACAAGGATTTCAAATATAAGGACAAACACAAACAAAATAAACAATTGAGGACATAACAACACTTGTACAAAGCTGACAATACACAGAGTTATGAATGTACCTGCTTACAAATGAGGGCAAATATTTTAAAATGTGTGTACCCTTTAAGATACATTGACACACAAGTGAGGACACAATCTTTGCTTAGATGTCAATACTGTGTTTCATGACTTATTTCAGTGCCAACTTAGAATATTATATTAATTTCAGTGGTACAAAAGTCAATCCAGGTGAAGTATATTTAGGTACACAGCATGTGTAGAAAGTTCCTTTCTCATGTGATTAGGGGTTTGGGGTTAACTTTTTGAAATCTTACATTATTTCTTTCTCTGTGGATAAATAATGAGTTTTCAATAAAATAGTACATTCTCCATATACTACTAGAGGGCTCGGTGGTGTAGCGGTTAAAGTTCTCGCCTCCAACCTTCATGTGCGCTTCATGTTGGAAAGTTGGTAGTTACTTGCCGATGCCCGGTGGTTTACAGTGCAGTATGCACTGGTTTCCTCCACCCGTAAACTACCCATTGCAATATGACCCTGGCTGTTGAGCGCGACGTAAAACAACAAATACTCCATACTCCATATGCTACTCAACAATACCTTAAAAGAGTTTGCTAGCCCAATTGTTAAGTTAGAAAAAAACACAAAAAAATGAGTTTTAGCTGGGATTTCTGTTGACAAAATCACAGAGTTGAGGGAAGAGACAACCTGACATGGATGTCATATTTGATACTACAATATAAAGAGTTTTGAGAGAAATGATTTACAACTGAGAACAAACAGAGTTCTGAATGTACCTACTTATAAATGGGGACATATACTTTAAAATGTGCATACCCTTTAAGATACATTGACACAAAAGTGAGGACACAATGCTTGCTTATACGACAATACTGTGTTTTATGAGTTATTTCAGTGCCAACTTAGAATATTATATTAACTTCACACTGTTTCTACAAAAGTCAATCCAGCTGAAGATTATTTAGCTACACAGCATGAGTAGAAAGAACCCATCTAATGGGATTAGGGGTTTGAGGTTAATTTTTTGAAAACTTGCATTATTTCTTTCTGTGTTGATAAATAATCACCTTTCAGTAAAATAGTACATACTCCATAGGTTACTCAACAATTTGATACCTTAATAGAAATGGCTAACACAATTGTTAGGTTAGAAAAAAACACAAAAAAATGAGTTTTAGCTGGGATTTCTGTTGACAAAATCACAGAGTTGAGGGAAGAGACAACCTGACATGGATGTCATATTTGATACTACAATATAAAGAGTTTTGAGAGAAATGATTTACAACTGAGAACAAACAGAGTTCTGAATGTACCTACTTATAAATGGGGACATATACTTTAAAATGTGCATACCCTTTAAGATACATTGACACAAAAGTGAGGACACAATGCTTGCTTATACGACAATACTGTGTTTTATGAGTTATTTCAGTGCCAACTTAGAATATTATATTAACTTCACACTGTTTCTACAAAAGTCAATCCAGCTGAAGATTATTTAGCTACACAGCATGAGTAGAAAGAACCCATCTAATGGGATTAGGGGTTTGAGGTTAATTTTTTGAAAACTTGCATTATTTCTTTCTGTGTTGATAAATAATCACCTTTCAGTAAAATAGTACATACTCCATAGGTTACTCAACAATTTGATACCTTAATAGAAATGGCTAACACAATTGTTAGGTTAGAAAAAGCGAAAAATGAGTTTTAGTTGGGATTTCTGTTAACAGAATCACAGAGTTGAGGGAAGACACAACTTGACATTGATGTCATACTCGATACCACAATATAAAGAGTATTGAGAGAAATGATTTATATCTGAGAACAAACAAGCATTTCAAATGTAAGGGCAAACACAAGCAAAATAAACAATTGAGGACATAACAACACTTGTACAAAGCTGACAATACACAGAGTTATGAATGTACCTGCTTACAAATGAGGGCAAATATTTTAAAATGTGTGTACCCTTTAAGATACATTGACACACAAGTGAGGACACAATCTTTGCTTAGATGTCAATACTGTGTTTCATGACTTATTTCAGTGCCAACTTAGAATATTATATTAATTTCAGTGGTACAAAAGTCAATCCAGGTGAAGTATATTTAGGTACACAGCATGTGTAGAAAGTTCCTTTCTCATGTGATTAGGGGTTTGGGGTTAACTTTTTGAAATCTTACATTATTTCTTTCTCTGTGGATAAATAATGAGTTTTCAATAAAATAGTACATTCTCCATATACTACTAGAGGGCTCGGTGGTGTAGCGGTTAAAGTTCTCGCCTCCAACCTTCATGTGCGCTTCATGTTGGAAAGTTGGTAGTTACTTGCCGATGCCCGGTGGTTTACAGTGCAGTATGCACTGGTTTCCTCCACCCGTAAACTACCCATTGCAATATGACCCTGGCTGTTGAGCGCGACGTAAAACAACAAATACTCCATACTCCATATGCTACTCAACAATACCTTAAAAGAGTTTGCTAGCCCAATTGTTAAGTTAGAAAAAAACACAAAAAAATGAGTTTTAGCTGGGATTTCTGTTGACAAAATCACAGAGTTGAGGGAAGAGACAACCTGACATGGATGTCATATTTGATACTACAATATAAAGAGTTTTGAGAGAAATGATTTACAACTGAGAACAAACAGAGTTCTGAATGTACCTACTTATAAATGGGGACATATACTTTAAAATGTGCATACCCTTTAAGATACATTGACACAAAAGTGAGGACACAATGCTTGCTTATACGACAATACTGTGTTTTATGAGTTATTTCAGTGCCAACTTAGAATATTATATTAACTTCACACTGTTTCTACAAAAGTCAATCCAGCTGAAGATTATTTAGCTACACAGCATGAGTAGAAAGAACCCATCTAATGGGATTAGGGGTTTGAGGTTAATTTTTTGAAAACTTGCATTATTTCTTTCTGTGTTGATAAATAATCACCTTTCAGTAAAATAGTACATACTCCATAGGTTACTCAACAATTTGATACCTTAATAGAAATGGCTAACACAATTGTTAGGTTAGAAAAAAACACAAAAAAATGAGTTTTAGCTGGGATTTCTGTTGACAAAATCACAGAGTTGAGGGAAGAGACAACCTGACATGGATGTCATATTTGATACTACAATATAAAGAGTTTTGAGAGAAATGATTTACAACTGAGAACAAACAGAGTTCTGAATGTACCTACTTATAAATGGGGACATATACTTTAAAATGTGCATACCCTTTAAGATACATTGACACAAAAGTGAGGACACAATGCTTGCTTATACGACAATACTGTGTTTTATGAGTTATTTCAGTGCCAACTTAGAATATTATATTAACTTCACACTGTTTCTACAAAAGTCAATCCAGCTGAAGATTATTTAGCTACACAGCATGAGTAGAAAGAACCCATCTAATGGGATTAGGGGTTTGAGGTTAATTTTTTGAAAACTTGCATTATTTCTTTCTGTGTTGATAAATAATCACCTTTCAGTAAAATAGTACATACTCCATAGGTTACTCAACAATTTGATACCTTAATAGAAATGGCTAACACAATTGTTAGGTTAGAAAAAGCGAAAAATGAGTTTTAGTTGGGATTTCTGTTAACAGAATCACAGAGTTGAGGGAAGACACAACTTGACATTGATGTCATACTCGATACCACAATATAAAGAGTATTGAGAGAAATGATTTATATCTGAGAACAAACAAGCATTTCAAATGTAAGGGCAAACACAAGCAAAATAAACAATTGAGGACATAACAACACTTGTACAAAGCTGACAATACACAGAGTTATGAATGTACCTGCTTACAAATGAGGGCAAATATTTTAAAATGTGTGTACCCTTTAAGATACATTGACACACAAGTGAGGACACAATCTTTGCTTAGATGTCAATACTGTGTTTCATGACTTATTTCAGTGCCAACTTAGAATATTATATTAATTTCAGTGGTACAAAAGTCAATCCAGGTGAAGTATATTTAGGTACACAGCATGTGTAGAAAGTTCCTTTCTCATGTGATTAGGGGTTTGGGGTTAACTTTTTGAAATCTTACATTATTTCTTTCTCTGTGGATAAATAATGAGTTTTCAATAAAATAGTACATTCTCCATATACTACTAGAGGGCTCGGTGGTGTAGCGGTTAAAGTTCTCGCCTCCAACCTTCATGTGCGCTTCATGTTGGAAAGTTGGTAGTTACTTGCCGATGCCCGGTGGTTTACAGTGCAGTATGCACTGGTTTCCTCCACCCGTAAACTACCCATTGCAATATGACCCTGGCTGTTGAGCGCGACGTAAAACAACAAATACTCCATACTCCATATGCTACTCAACAATACCTTAAAAGAGTTTGCTAGCCCAATTGTTAAGTTAGAAAAAAACACAAAAAAATGAGTTTTAGCTGGGATTTCTGTTGACAAAATCACAGAGTTGAGGGAAGAGACAACCTGACATGGATGTCATATTTGATACTACAATATAAAGAGTTTTGAGAGAAATGATTTACAACTGAGAACAAACAGAGTTCTGAATGTACCTACTTATAAATGGGGACATATACTTTAAAATGTGCATACCCTTTAAGATACATTGACACAAAAGTGAGGACACAATGCTTGCTTATACGACAATACTGTGTTTTATGAGTTATTTCAGTGCCAACTTAGAATATTATATTAACTTCACACTGTTTCTACAAAAGTCAATCCAGCTGAAGATTATTTAGCTACACAGCATGAGTAGAAAGAACCCATCTAATGGGATTAGGGGTTTGAGGTTAATTTTTTGAAAACTTGCATTATTTCTTTCTGTGTTGATAAATAATCACCTTTCAGTAAAATAGTACATACTCCATAGGTTACTCAACAATTTGATACCTTAATAGAAATGGCTAACACAATTGTTAGGTTAGAAAAAGCGAAAAATGAGTTTTAGTTGGGATTTCTGTTAACAGAATCACAGAGTTGAGGGAAGACACAACTTGACATTGATGTCATACTCGATACCACAATATAAAGAGTATTGAGAGAAATGATTTATATCTGAGAACAAACAAGCATTTCAAATGTAAGGGCAAACACAAGCAAAATAAACAATGGAGGACATAATAACACTTGTACAGAGCTGACAACACACAGAGTTCTGAGTGTACCTACTTACAAATGAGTACAAATATTTTAAAATGTGTGTACCATCGAGGTACGCAGACACACAAGTGAGGACACAGTGTTTGCTGAACATTCAATACTGTGCTCAATGATAGTGATAACTTAGAATTGTATATGGACTTCACAGTGTCGCTACAAAACAAAATCCAGATGAACATTATTTAGGTACACAGCATGAATAGAAAGCACCATGGGATTAGGGGTTTGAAAAAATGGTACACAATTAAAGTGTACAAGCCAACAAGTGAGGACTCAATTCCTGTTTATTTATGACAAGATTAAAAATACTATGTTGTATGATTTAGCCACTCTGGAAAAAGTGGTGGCAAAAACTAAGGAATTAAGGAGAGTTACTCTGATTGCCCCAGGGTGGCCTAACATTCCCTGGTTCTGGGATCTGGTAGCCATGTGAAACCAGATCACTCTGTGCCTGCCCAATCTGCTGACTCAACCATTTAATCAGATTCCATTCAGATTCCACATAATAATCTGTCAAACCTAAATCTAGGGATGATTGCTAGAGCCTCAGTGATCAAGGAGCAATACTTCCCAGAAGCTCCTACTTAAGCAAGCAGCCTGAGACCCTGCATAGCAGGTTCTTCAAGGTGGCAGTGATCTACCCAAAGACCAGTGGCTAGACTCTTCTTCCTTCTGAAGAGGTCCTTCTAGGGAATAAAATCAGAAAAGGTATGTTAAAAAGGTTCAGCCTGGTTGGTTGGTCCGACCAATAGGACAAACTGATGTCCCTTCGAGACTTTTAAAGTGTCTGTTGAGTTCAATTTTAAATCCAAGCTAGCCACCATCCAAGTGTAGTGATTATAATTGTCCATTAGGTTAGATATATTAACACAATAAAATTGCAAATTCAATAAGTAAAATAAATAATACCTCACCTTATTGAGAAGAAGCCCTCCCAACCAACCCTGCTATCAGCTTACTTGTGTTTTATCTCGGTTTAAGCAATGAAAAAGATACTATAACATCACATTGCCTAGACAGGAAGGAAGAAGATAATGTCACCTAGCAAATGCACCACATAACCCGTCCTGCCAGTGCTTGCCCAAGATGTCTTTTTCTGGGATTTCATGGGACCATCTGTGCAAATAGTATAGCTAATTTTCTATTAGGTCCGGAATTATCTTACAAAATTTTAATTTATTTATTAAATTTGCAAGTTTATATGCTCAGTTATGCAACATGTATATCTGCGTGTACTTAATGAATGTGATGTACCATATATATGTGTGTCTGCTCAGTTATATATGATGTACCATGTATATCATTCTGTGTGTGCTTAATTGAATGTAATGTACCATATATATGTGTGTGCTCAGTCATATGTGATGCACCATGCATATATGTGTGTACTCTGTTACAAATGATGCATCATATATATATATGTGGGTACTTAGTTATATCTACTAGGCATATTTCACAAACTAAAATCAGCACAATCTATGCAATCCAGATTCACACGTGGATTCTTTGGATTTGCTATCAGAATCCAAGATGAAAAAAAAATAAGCAACAGTAAATATCACAAAAATTACATAGCTCTTATAATTTGCTGCCATAATTTGCCTCAGCAGGTAGATCAATCTAGATAAGGATTCCAATCACATCACAAGCAAATCTGCTAATCTGACGAATCTAGAATTGATAGATTGTGATTGTGAAATACGCCTAATGTACTATGTATATATCTATGTGTGCTCACTTATACATAATGTATGAGTATGATACACCATGTAGATCTGTGTGTTCTCAGTCGTATATGGTGTACCATGTACATTTGTGTGTCCTCAGTTATATATGATGCACCATGTATATTTGTGTGTCATCAGTTATATATGATGTACTATGTACATTTGTGTGTACTCAGTTATATATGATGTAACATGTACAGGTGTGTGTCCTCAGTTATATATGATGTACCATGTAAATTTGTGTGTACTCAGTTATATGTGATGTAGCATGTACATGTGTGTGTAATCAGTTATACAAATGTTCCATGTACATATGTGTGTACTCAGTTACATATGATGTACCATGTACATATGTTTGTACTCAGTTATATATGATGTACCATAAATATGTGTGTGTCCTCAATTATATATGATGTACCATGTATATGTGTGTGTACTCAGTTATATATGATGTACCATGTATATTTGTGTGTAGTCAGTTATATATGATGTAACATGCACATATGTGTGTGCTCAGTTATATAATATTATAATGTACCATGTATATGTGTGTGTCCTCAGTTATATATGATGTACCATGTATATGTGTGTGTCCTTAGTTATACACGATGTACCATGTATATCAGTGTGTCCTCAGTTAGGAGAGGTGCAAGGTTAATCACATTAATTTTATTAGCTGTTTATTCATTAAGGCGTGGATACATGAGGTACTTGTGCCAGTAAGTTTCTATATATTTTATATCAATTGGTGTTTCTGCACCACTTACAAAGTTATTTAAAATGAGATATTTATTGTATATTGATCACAATTATGTCACACTGATCCGAGTACCTTAGATATTGTACAAACTTGAACAATTAAAGAATGTTTTGTTACAGTATTAGTAATGTTTCATATATTGAATTGGGGACACACAAACACAGGCTATTTAAGCCACAATTTGAGAGATGTACCCACTGAACCCTGAGTCCCCAGTTATTGTTTAAAGATTCACATTTTTAAATAAAAGTAAATTAAACCTTCACCTAAAATTATTATTTAAAAAAAAATGGTATTCATATTTTACCAAAAGGAATCCCAAAATCCTTAAAACAGGGTGTCCTTAGTTTTATAGTAAGAAAAAGGAGTCCTCAGTTCGCACCTTTAACGAGTATGTGTGTGTGTGTGAGGGAGCTTATGCCCTACCCAGGTAGACCAGGGGGACTTTTGACTGGGGGACTTAGCTCCTACACTAGATCTGAATCACAACCAAAATTCAATCATCTGTTCCTTAATTTCGCCATTATCAATATATTTTAAAATATGTTTTTTTTTTCAACAAAATATATTTTATTTATTATTTATTTTGCAAGTTCACAAAGTCATGGTACTGTAGACAAAGTTTTTACTTTTCTGTGGTGACAATGACAATATAATATAGCTTTGTCTGCCTTTAAAATTATGATAATTACTCCCTCAATATGGTGTAAGCTTTGGAAATTTTGAAGACACTGAATGCAGTATTGTTTAAAATGTATTTCCTGAAATTTTCAAATTATAAGATTCTTTTCATGATTCATATAAACTTAAACTTCATATAAAACACAACTAAAATCAACACACTAGAAATAAGTAAAGTGTTAAAGCAATAAATGTTGAAAAAAACACTCAAATCTAATAACACCTGACACTACAGAATACTTAAAATAGAATAGTTGCTGGACAAAATTGCAAATTTAATAAGTAAATTAAATTTTTATAAGTTAATACCCTGTCCAATGGACAATTGCTAATTTGGTCAGCGCAGACCAGCCCTCCACATGACAAAAAAGTCGCCTTATATGAATGCATAATGCACCACAAGCTGGTCGGTCCCACAGTGTGTTCGCCAGGTGGCGCATCGTACTTCCTTCCTGTCTAAACAACCTGACATTATAGTATCTTTTTCGTTTGGCCCTCACAGTGTGTAGACGGAAAATTGTGAAAGTTTTATATTTTGAAGTATTCTCAGTAATATTTCATAGAACAAACTTTAATTCATCTCAAGTGTTTCTAACAACTCATAGCCTAATATGTCACCACCTGGACAGAGAAGAGGCGTCTGTGGACACATTATGGCGGGTTTTGATAAACACCTGCATTGTGCAAGGTGTAGGGACAAGATAAAACGAGACGATCCATGTGTCAGTAAGAAACGCTGTTCATTTTGTGATATTCTATCTCCTGAACAGAAGTTGCAAATATATACCCCGTCCTACCAAAAGAAAAAGGAAAAACGTCAGCAGAAATCAATCATCACAGATAAGAGTGCTGAGAATGTGCCAGAAACATTGGTTGATCCTAGTTTAGTTTCTGTGGTAGGGGTTGTGTCTGCTGATTCCAAGGCTATGAAATCACCTACAAATATTGGTAAAAGTAAGAAGAAACACTCTACTCCAGTAAAGAAGAGTTCTTCAACTGATTCCAAACTTGAAGCAATGGATCAGAAATGGTCTGAACGTTTCAGTCGTCTGGAAGTGTTATTTTCATCAAAGGCTCGCAGGAAATCCTCGCAGGAACCTCTACCTGTTGGAGGCATTGCATCAGCTGACAAACAAAAATTCAATAGAACTAGTCACAAATCAAAAATCTTTGGGGTTTTACAATTTTTGGTCCCAAAAGCAAACAACAAATGGAGACCCATAATAGATCGGAGCAATCTCAACAAATTTCTCAAAGTAGAAAAATTCAAAATGGAGACACCGGAAACAATCTGGACTTCTCTCCAGACAGGGGAGTGGGTAACGTCCATAGACTTCAAGGATGCCTACTTCCACATACCCATACAAAACCAATCAAGAAAATACCTGAGATTTCATGTACAAGGCAAAACATTCCAATTCAAAGTACTACCCTTTGGCCTGACCACAGCTCCACTGGTGTTCACAGTTGTGGCCAAAGAGGTCAAGCTGATGGCCCTATAGAGGGGTATAAGAATCCACCAGTACCTAGACGACTGGTTGGTCCAGGCCAGATCCCACCAAACTTGTCTCCAGCACACAAAAACACCATTAACTCTTTGTCAGGACCTAGGTTGGCTAGTAAATTTTGAAAAATCAGAGCTGGAACCCAAACAGATTTTTGACTTTGTAGGCTACAAGTTCGATCTGGAAGAAGGCAAGGTTAGACCCACTTTAGACCGGTGGCAAACACTAAGAACCAAAATCCGATATTTACTGGCCAGACCGACCTGCCCTGTCCGACACCTGATGTCCCTTATAGGGCTACTAACAGCAACAGAAAACCAGGTCCACCTAGGCAGACTTCATATGAGGCCAAAACAATGGCATTTAAAGCAAAACGGGAGGATCTGAGAGTCACTAGAAAAGGTGATACCAGTCCCCAGGTCACTCCACTCACACTTAAGATGGTGGCTGGAGGAAAGCAATGTGCTCCAGGGTCAGCCATTACACCCGTTAAAACATGCTCTGCAAATATTTACAGACACATCAAAAGAAGTGTGGGGTGCCCACTGAAACGAGCACATTGTAAGGGGAACTTGGTGACTTCCAGAGAGCAAGCTGCCTATAAACTATCTGGAGCTAAAAGCAGCTTTTCTAGCTCTTAAAAGCTTCCAGGAGTTTTGCTCAAACAAGATACTACCTATAGCAACCAACAACTCCACTGTGGTGTCATACATAAACAAGGATGGAGGCATGAGGTCGGGTCCACTGCATGCCCTACTGTGGAGAATCTTGACCTGGTGTACTAGAAATCAAGTAACTTTAAAAGGCCAACACATCCCAGGCCGGCTGAATGTGGTAGCAAACAAGCTATCCAGGTTAGGCCAGATCATCCAAACAGAGTGGTCTCTCCTTCCAGAAGTCTTCCAAGCTATATGCAGCAGGTGGCACCAGCCACAGATAGACCTGTTTGTCATGAGGTTCAACAACAAGTTGCCTCTTTTCGTGTCACTGGTGCTGGATCCCCTTGCCACAGCAGTGGATGTACTCTGCCTGCCATGGGAGGATCTGGATGCATACACTTTCCCACAAGCAGCCATATTGGGCAAAATGGTGGAAAAATCCCAGGACTCCCCATGCAGAAGAATCATTCTGATTGGCCCAGGGTGGCCAAACATGACTTGGTTTTGGGATCTAGTGAACATGTCCAGTCAAATCCCTTTAAGTCTGCCTCATCTGTCCAACCTGTTGACCCAGCCCTTCAGTTAGATCCCTCACAGAAATCTGACAAACCTGAATCTCCATGCATGGCTCCTAGAGCTTCAGTAATGAAGGAGCAGGGTTTCTCTGAGGCAGTGGCAGCCCGAATTGAGGCTCTTCAGAGGGGATCAACCAGATCAGTCTATGAGGCAAAGTGGACCGTTTTTACAAAGTGGTGCCTCACTAATCAGATGGCACCCCCTATAAAGTCAGTAGCTGACTTCCTCATGTACCTGTTCCAGGACAGGAAGTTACAGCCCAGTGATGGTTACAGGTCAGCAATTGCTGATAAGTCGTGAAATTCGCCTACTAATGTCAGCAAGGATGAAAATCTCACTCGTCTCCTGGATAGTTTACACAGAGACAGACCCCTAGGAAGAATGGGAATCCCCTCTTGGAACCTCTCGCTACGGTTGCACCAGCTGACAAAGGCTCCTTTTGAGCCAACTAAAGAGGCCTCTCTGAAGCAATTAACCTTCAAGACAGTTTTCCTTTTGGCCCTAGGGTCGGGCAAACGTAGATGTGAGATACATGCTTGGCAAAACAGAAACATCAGACACCAGTCAGACTGGTCTAAGGTGTCCCAGTACCCATCTCCCAGCTTTCTGTCAAAGATTCAGATGGCCAAAGAGGGTCCAGACAGTGTGGCCCCAGTGATTATACCAGCCCTGGCCCCAACTCTGGATAGGTCCCTCAAATCTGATAAGTCCCTATGTGCACTGCGTTACTATTTGGATAGTACCTCAGACATCAGGCAGAATAAGGAGTTGTTTTTGTCTCCTTCAATAAAGGTTTTGATAAAGACATCTCACCTACCACTATCTCCTCATGGATGAAAAACAGACTGTGATCCTATGCTATGAGCTGTCTTATGAAGAGTCCCACACCTTACATCAGGTTAAACCCCATGACGTCAGGGCCTGTGCTGCTTCTAAGGCCTTCCAATTGGGAGTCTCCTTGGATCAGATTCTATCAGCCTGCCACTGGAAATCACATAATACCTTCACACAATTTTACCTGAAGGATGTGACTTGGGCTGATTCAGAGCTCTACCACCTGGGACCTGTAGTGGCTGCTCAGCAGATCCACAAATAGTCCAGAAACAGGGGAGATTTTGTACATGTGTAAAAGTTGTACATATATAATAGTTGTACATATATAAATAGTTGTACATATGTACAAAATCTTCTTCATTTGGCGGGCTGGTATGTGCCGACCGGATTAGCAATTGTCCATTGGATAGGATGTATTAACGCAATAAATGTGAGATTTTAATTACCTGTGGATACTCTGGTTTGATTTTGCAAGCAAGGGATGCTGGTGTGGTATTCTTAATTAAGACAGACAGAGATAAGAAATTAAGGAAATGATTAAATACACAGACAGATCTTTGCTTGCGATGCTCACACTTGGCTTGTGTGTGTTGAAATCCTACCATAACCAATGTGAGCAAGTGCCTGGTTTTGTTTTGTTTACAATTGTGCTTCTATGCATAAGGCCTTAAACCTTTCACCTGCGTGGTCATGGGTTTGAATTCATATAAGGAAAATGTGTGGAATATATAAACAACCTTTACTGATGCAAAGTTAAAAAGCAGCATAAAATAAGCTTGGCATTTGGCCTCAAGGGCAATGCATGACAAAGTGCCACATTTTAAAACAATAGGATATCAAATATAAAAACATAACATACTTTACTGATGCAAAGTTAAAAAGCAGCATAAAATAAGCTTGGCATTTGGCCTCAAGGGCAATGCATGACAAAGTGCCACATTTTAAAACAATAGGATATCAAATATAAAAACATAACATACTCCAGCCGACAGTTATCAGCAAGATATTCATTGATGTCTGCACCAGTTACTGTAATTAAATTCCCTCCTTGTCTCTGTGCAAATTTCTGTGCATCTTCAAAGTTTCGTTTGTCTTTTTCATCTCTCAGATCACGTTGTGCTAAAGAGACCATGTACTCTTTACTGATGTAAGGACACCACTCTGAAGAAAAAGGAAAAGACAGGTTTACATTCAATTGTTTGAATGTATTTTTTTTGGTTGCATTAGAAAAAGTGAAAAGAACAAAGAATATTTTTAAAGGGTTATTGAAAATAATATTCTAGACTTTCCTGGACTTCTACAGCTATATTTTCACTTATATATCACATAATTTATATAATAAGAGGGCTGTTTCCCCTCCAACAAGTGGGAACAGGGGTGTATATGGAGAAAATAGCTGTATTCTTTGTATCTGTGCTTTAGCATATAAAAACACATAAAGATTTCTCAGAAAAAAACAATGAATATTTTTGAAACATTATCAATAATTTTGTGTTTATTTGTGAGTATAGAGAAAGCAGTAATTTAAATTTAAACCAGAAACTTTGGTAAAATTATTTGAGATATCTTACCATTTTTTCAATATTTTCACTAATAAAACTTTTTAAGGAAAGCTAAAGCATAAGCTACAGTTTGAGATTGTAAATAAAAAATAATACAAAGAAAAATTAAAGATTCTAAAACGTTAGACATTTGATTTGCAAGTAATTATTCAATTGAATAAAAGAAAATGGGCATAATTTTATTGTAAAAGGTTAATTATAGGTCCTGAGTGGCCTAGTTGTTGGTAAGTTTGACATGTAACCATAGACAGTCACCTCATAGGCTGTTGAACGGGATGTAAAATCTCAAATTTTACTTTGTAAAAGGTTATCTTTTGATCAGATAATTAATACAATGTATAATCTTTTATCCAAAAAAATATGTGTTCTGATAATACAGTTTGCAAAATCAGTTATGCAAGGAATAATTATAACCATGAAATCAGATGACAATTAGTATGATAAGAATCCAAATAGGACAGAATTTTTTCTAAAACCTGATAATACAGTAATTTCACAAATGTCAAGTACAGCTGGATTTATTTTATGGAGACCTCTTGAGGGCATCATTTTTCTTTCCTGAAAATGTCCAAAAATTATGTGTGTTCAATGTACATCCATATATGTATATTTTTTGGTATCAAAGGTAGGATTTTACAGGACAAAATAAAATATAATTCCTTTCAACCTTTTTGGGAATGGAGTATTGTATTCAACAACATCAGTAACTTTGTTTAATATATACAACTAATGCTAAATAATAATTGAAGTAACGTAAAACAAATGATCCGTGAATTCCCTTACATCTGATATTGTATTTCCAAAAAGAATGATGACAGTAGTCTGCACATTTATCCTGAACAAATTTATTAAGAGGTGAATAAAACTCTCTTTGTATACAATTTGAGAGAAAGTGACATTTATTTACGTTTCCTTTATGTTTGAAAGTTTAGAAAGATTCTTTATGCTTCAGAGTATTGTTAATCTCCACATGTGTTCACACTTTGAGTTGTCGTTCCCTTACCCCAGAATAACCTCAGGTCAAAATAAGGATTAAATTAAATAATCTTCTGTCATGCACACGGGTGCGAAGTCAGGATTGGCTGAACACACATTCTGACCCTTGAATGACTCTAGCTAGCATCAATAGTAGTACACTAATTTACACATACAGTTAGTAAGATACTTACATCGTAATAAGACATAGATACAAATGGAATACAGTGAAATTACATGGACGACATTGATTTGGAACGGTCATTAATTTGGGACACTTTTCCCCTTTAGGGATAAACTGTTTATTTGATGTTGACAGCACAAAAATGAATTTTAGAAGTTTTACCTCATTTATAAATGTGATTTTATCCCACTAGTACTGCACATTTAGCATTTATATGTGACATTTTATCGAAAGGAAAATTATACACATTCCCTATATATCCACCACATGGAAAATGTCCTTGTGTTATCATCAAAGTACGAGGTTAGTCCAAATTAATGACCACAAAACATTGTTATCTTATCTTCTATCTGGACACATAAAATTAATTTCGAGTGCTTTATAGTTATTGCAAACAAAGATGTTGCTTCTCTAGTTGACTATACCATACTTTTCCAATATGATGGCCAACATTCTTGTCTCCCATAAAGTAGTTTTATAATAAATGTCTGTTCTGGCTTTTATACAACTCCTACGGCTCATACATGACAAAAGTCAAGTCACTGATGTCTGTTTTCTATTTACAAAAATTTGGGGGCCAATGAAAGTGCATGTCTTAATTCAGAGGATTGTAATTTGGGGGTGTCCCAGAAGCGTCCCAAATCAATGACCCCTTGTTTTGGGTACAACATTAAGCTTTTGTCTAATTTTGATTAGATCTGCAGTAATTTTTCTTGTGGTATTGTTATGCGTCGGGCATTTACATCAACATCACTACCCAAGCATGAGAGTTTACTAGTACAGGGACTACCTTCTTAGAATTGATAGGGATGCTTAGAAACTAAAAAAGGAAGTATAACATGTCAAATTCTGCATTTGTGTCATGATGTCGATGGACACAAATGCTGCATTTGTGTCATGATGTCGATGGACACAAATGACATCATCAAAGTAATTAATGACCTTTACATTTTTGACATCATAATATGACATATGACATCAGTTGTAGAGCACTACCACTTTTCATTGCCATAGGGATACTTATGTCCAAGTAAGTGTGACCTCTCTATTGGAGGCCCAACAAGTCGAAATCACTTGGATCTACCCATAGATTCTCAGATTTTGGTAAGATACTGTCTGACCTAAGTGCCCATGCCATGGTACTGTGTTTTCTCTCTCTCTCCTTTCTCTCTTCCAAAGATCTGTGTAGCAGTGGTAGACTTTGCTGACATCAATCAACATCCCCCCATTACCCCTGACATTGACAGTGCTCTTCTGAACTACCGTTTGGTCATCATCGCTGAATGTCTGGAAGATTGTAAAAACTAGACTCGGACAATGGCATGATTGGTCCCAAGGTAAGGGAACTGAACAAGAAGCTGTTGGTTCTGGTCAATTGTACTGGGGCTGACTGTCACAACGACTGACTGTCACACACCCTTGATCACTAGGGGAGACCTAAGACAACTATAAGGGTTGAGCTTTTGTACATGTGCAATTATGGTCATGGTTTACCTTATTTAACTAAAGTGGCCAATCCTTCAATATAACCAGATGTAAGAATATGGCAGACTTCCCAGTGTTTGATAGTGACACACAATGTAAATAGTACCATAAATGATGAAGGTGTAACTCAGTACAATGCTGTCCACAGATGATGTAAGCATTAGCCCTGGCACTGACACCACTGGAAGTCATCCAGACAGTGACAGATGACTACTACAATACTTTGGCTGAATAGGGAGTCATCCCCACCCTGGATCGAGACACAACAAAATTTCAGTAAGTGGTTGGGCGGTTACAGCTGAAATCCTATCCCAACATTGATCTCATAAATTCATGGACAGGGAAGCCCTGTAACAACTTATTTTGTATTACCGACTTATTTTGTAGTAATTTCAATTCACCTTTTATAGTGGTTTGTCTCCATCAAAAGATGGACACAAAGGAATTTAATCCTTACTGGATTCAATCTTGTAGTCCATTTTACCATTCGCCTGATAGTAATTCTTATTTTCAGCATTGACATTGATACAACATAAGTCAATAGGACAAAATAAGCTGCAATATAGACAACTTATTTTGTATCACTGACTTATTTTGTATTATCAGGTTATAAAACTCCAAAATGTGTAAGGAATTTTGTTTTGAAAACTGTGGAACTCTTTGTTTATTCATTGTTTTAATGTTACATTAACACTTTGGCATAGATCATAAGTTTGAAAATATATCCAAATTGTTATAATTTTCAAATATTTGCCTCTTATTAGCCATTCCATGAAAGACCATGCAATATTCCTTGGATGTATAGCCATTCCTATTGCAAAATGAAGATCCTTGGACATCTCAAAAACTACAATAGGTGCAATATGTTAAAAAAGACATTGCAATCTTTTGGAATGATAATCAATGTGCCAAACTTGACATTATTTTTTCATCCTTTCCATGATAATTTTGTCAAACGAGGACTTCTTACAATGGTAATTAGCACATAAGAATTGGAAAAATTGTATTTATCCCTGAACTTTTAGGGATTTTAGTTATTAAAATGATACACAGTCATTCTTGTTTTTGTTCTGATAAACAAAAATGCTTAATGCAATCAATGGATCAACACATGTGCCACCTTCTCTATATTCTATTGAACAATGCTGAGCTGACATGTGATTACCATTTGTCTGTTGTTTATAGAATTGAAAATTTTGCAAAACAGTATTTGGGACATATGTAGCTTTTAAGCTGTGCAGGTATTATTGTCACCCAGGTATTGGTGTCAGAATGGGCAGTTGGGCGGTCTCTCAGCCAAGTGTACAGGCTGGCTTCAGTAATAACTCATCCCTGCTGTATCTCATAAACCATAATGGGTAGGATGTTGAACCTTTGATAGAGACATTGAGAGACACTGGTTAAGGGCTGTAGATGTGCAGCATCATAGTATGACCTAGATTTGTCCTTTAACCTTGCCGTAGTGACTTCTTTGATCTTTAAAATCTTATCCGGCCCATATTTTTCAAACTGTAAGGTGTGGGTGGTTGATACATGGTAGGGATATTGGTTAGGAAGTATAGGTTAGCAATGTGGAGTGTAACATGTTGATCTTTGAGCTTGTCACAGCAGTACTGACCTTTATAGTCATTAAAATGGTGATACTTCACATGAATATTGGCCGGAGGACAGGTGTATTGTTAAACTTTATAGTCTTACATCAATGCTCGCTATAACTTTTACTCTGAAGTGTTGAACATGAATATAATATTTAGGTAGATGTTTCTTGAGTGTACGAAGTGTACATTTTAACATCTAATTTCATGGAGTTTATTGATTTGCCCAAGAGTGGGGGATCTGGCCATCTCCGATGCTATTTTTTATCGGGAAACAACATGTTTGTTGCAAACATTTGCAGCATTTTTGACCTTTTTATCCTAGTGTTACTACCAATAAACCAAGTCTGAGCTCTCTACATGTCAACTTTATCTGACTCAACAAATATATTCCAGTCCAAGATTTAACACCAAACTCAAGTTCATTTACAGATGCAGATATAATTTTCAATATACTACTGACTAGTCCAACTAATTATATCTCTGGAATGTCAGTGCTGAAAATAAGAATTACTGTCAGGAAAATGGCAAATGGACCACAAGAATGAATCCAGTAAGGATTAAATTCCTTTGAATCCATCCTTTGATGGAGACAAGCCACTATAAAAGGTGATTTGAAATTACTATAGAATAAGTCTGTGATACAAAACAAGTTGTCTATAGAGCAGCTTATTTTGTATTATCGACTTATTTTATATCACCCTGAAATCTTACCAAAATTCTTCACACTGCTTTGTAACATATTAAGTCAGTTGTTGGTAAGAAATAAGTTGGCCAAGTAATACAAAATAAGGCAATTTTACTACAAAATAAGTCGGTAATATGAAATAAATTGAAAATGGATACAAAATAAGTCAGGTAATACAAAATAAGTCGTTGATACAAAATAAGTTGTTACCAGCCCTTTTCTTTGGGAGAACGGTAATCCAAGAGGTTCCAAGGGAGAGCGTACCACAAATAAAGGTGCTTGCCGACTCAGACAGCCCTCCAGGGAGTGAACAATTAGTTTGGAGAAGCTGTGATGGCTAACATTACTGTTGGGCTTCAGGACCCAGGGCAACTTGCTAAGAAGGCCTCACATGCAATCCACAAGATAGAAAGTACCTTCACCTAATGCCAATATCAATGAACTCCTAGTGATGATTGATGACCCCCAATCAACCTTTGCAAGATCAAGGCCTAGACCAAGCCCTGCAGACTATCTGAGGTGATCTCACCAACAACCTTGCCCAGCTCTTTGAGCTGGATGAAGATAGTGTATTGATTGGAGAATCCCTTTGCTCTCATAGCAACTGCACATGGGTAACCATCAAACGCCATGACGACACCATACTGTCTGAGCATTTTTGTACATTTCCATGAGCAAAATTTCACAATTGTGTATAATCTCACCAGATAGGAATGGCAATCAGCACGCTATTTCTTACTCTAACTTGTTCTGGTGGTTCCACGATCTTGCCTAGTGGGTGGATTCTGTTATTGTAACTGCTGATCCTAATGATCTTTAGAGGGATATTGTATTGAGACATTGCAATCATACGGCTTGTCAGGGGCTGTGTTGTGATTTTGGCATTTCCACTGATGCTGACATCCTGCAGGGCTTACAAGTGAACAGTAAACGGCTGGGGGTACACATACATATAGCCGCATTCCCTGGCATCAGACTAAATTCTACATACCCCTGGCAGAACACATGGCCCACAAGTGATGGCCCACAGGTGATGACGAGGGCTACACCAAAGAATGGAATATGTGTTAACTTGTGATTGGAATTCTCCAAAAAAGCTCCATATCGAGTTTGTCAAATATGACCATTAGGCCTGATCAACCTTTGTGCTTGACAAATAGAAGAGGTTAACAAAGGCTGGCACTGTGTACCTCAATGACTCGATTTGCTACTTTGTGTGGGTGACCCTAGGAGCACAATCACATACACAGAGCCCCATTGTTCGAGCAGGGACTGCACTCAAGGCCAAGCAGCAATTCCAGACAAATCTGTCATCTCTTTATTCATAGAGCTGACATTGGCCATAAGCATGGGATGCTGCAATTATGCTAAGTCAGCTCCTATAGTCAGTTAACGTCTGTTCAAGTGGAACACCCACATAATGCACACTGAACTAAATATCTTCTTGATAGGCAAGTGAGTTACCACTACACCCCCGTGGCCCCTTTTACTAAAAGAAACAAATTTGAAAGAGAAATGGTTGCAATGAGTCTGAGGTTGAATGTTATTGCATACTCAGTCTGAGGCTCAGGTGCACTTTTTCCTAGGTTTCAAGGTGACCCACATGATTACTAATAGGAGTTTGGTTTGTCCCTGGTCAAGTCACTGGAGGCATATATATGCAAATAAATTGTTTTGCTGTTGAAATGTTTCATTATGTTACATTCACACTACAGGCAGTCGTCCAGTGGTTAGAAGTAGTTCCCGCAACAGAATAGCCTTCCAGGTCACCCCATTTCGTCTGAGTTGTTCACACAACAGGTGGACTACCATTGATTGGAAAGTGTTTTAACCATCAAAAATAGTCGGATGACAGTACTAAAAACGTTGGTCACCATGAAGAGACCTCCATTAACCTGAACTCACCTTCGGTGAAGCATTCAATACCTTAACTCACCTTATGTCGCCATATAACACCGAAAGACAACAGAATCACAACCTTTTGTAAACTGTGTACCACACCTTCGGTTACTGTAATTAGTCATAGTCAATGGTCATGTTACTTAATGCTTCTTGTTAATATTGGGTCTGTTTTCTGCAGCTAAATGGGGATATGTATTATCAAATTTTGAAGGGATCCGAATTCCAATGAATTTACTCATTAACTATCCCAGGTATTACAGAGTCTGTCCAATTTACATTGAATTGGAGTTACAAACAACTAGGACACGAAGACCTAAAAAGCTTAGTAATCCAGAGCTCTGAATCATGATGTGCAAAAGTAAAGGGTTAGTCCAAGTCAAAGTTGAGGTTTTACATCTCATTCAACAGAAAGGGTCATCATAGTAGAGTTTTTACATTGTACACCAGTAGGAAGTAAACCGGGTAGTTACATGCATAATATGGCAGTGCCTGATTTGAATAAAATTTGAGGAGTGGCAACTTTATGTGTGTAGAGCAATATTTGTGTACACATCCAAAACTGGACAATATGATGTATTGTCTGTTGGAACCTTTTAAAGCCTGGCCAGTAAAATCTATTATGAAATCTCAAGTGGCTGGTTATTAAAAGTGTGTGGTGCCTGTTTTTTACAGATTAGTGTGTGTGTTCTTGCTAAGCTGTGATCACATATGTGAGCCATAGTAGTAACATTTAATTATTTTGTTGATGATTGAAAATGTAACTCTAATTTGACAGTTAATAATGTCATTGTAACAGTTGGGTAAATTAACTATTTGACTTTTAAAAGTGAAGCAATTACATTTCATTGGTGTAATATGCCAGCTCCTTAGTTGTTGATTGGAAACTGGAAAAAAGGCCTACAAAAAAGCCCTACAGGAGAAAAGCAATACAGTTTTTGATATCCATATAGAAAAGCAACACACCATTTTGTAGATCTTGGAGAAAGCCCTATTAATTATGTTTATTTTACAAATGAAAGGGTTGATCATTACTTAAAGGGTTTTTCAATTGCTATCCAAACTACCATGTGCTGTAATTTTCAATCCCAATGCCCCTTTGTAGTTTTAGAAACAATAAAATAATCACTTTGTTAACACAGTAAAACCACTCTTGATTACAGTTACTCAATCTCTCTATGATAACTGAGTTTTGTTCCAGACTTTTTACAGTCAGTTGAACTTAGAATTTGTTTCTGAAGATTGGGATTTGTTCATTTTCCTTTCATTAATAATACAATATTTTTTGTTTTGTTTTTATATGTTATTTGTATTGTGAATGTTAAAAGTATTTCTTAATATTTTAGTTTGCAGAACAATAAATGTGTATGTGACATAGGAAAATACTAAAAACAATAACAATATTGAAATAATAACAGTGACATGTAACTTTGAACCAGTTTATGTTTGTACATTGTACTATCTGAAAAGGACTTTTTTTCACAGTCTCAAAAATGGTGTATGGTGTTCTCAAGGGGGTTCACAAATTCTATGATTTTTTTCTGTGTGGGTTTTTTCTGCAGGGCTTTTCTATAATTTACATGATGAAAAACTGGTGCAGGATATTTGGACGAAGGAAGTACCAAGAAATTGTTATTTGTGTAACTTGAAAAATTGTATACACCAGTGAAATATGTCATTTATTTTAGGCTCTGTGAAAGAAATTCTGGTAGACGTGTTATAAATAAACTTCACAATTACTCAAGTGATATTTTAAAGCACTAGCCCCACACTCTGATTTATCATATTATCAATTCAGTATACCAATACATCTAACCTTGCCCTTGGGTACTACCAGAGCCCCTGGCTAAATACATGAAACACTGTAAGTCTGTACAAATACTATGCTGGCTTTTACATGAAACATGAATTCATTTTTATTTATTTGGGGTTTTATGTTGCTTTCAACACTGTACATGTCATATCACAATGAGTAGTTGGAAGGGCAGAGGAAACCAGTACATACAGTTGGTCAAGGTTCTGTAATGTAAACTGCCGACCATGGGCAAGCAACTATCAGCTTTCCCATTTGAGGTAGAGCCTTAAACCGAACCCTGACCTCAAAGGTGGGAGGCAAGAGTGTTACCACTCTTACATGAAACATAAAAACTGGACCTTAGTTAATAGGCTCTGGTTAGAATGTAATGTAAAATGTAATGCTGATTCCTTTTGAAAATTAATTATATTTTCTAAACTAATTATATTTTTAAACAATATCTCAGAGCCTAGAACAAGACTACCCAAAACCAAAAGGTGTAAAGTACTGTAGATATATGTTCATATATATATGTTTTATGTTAATCATTTGTATAGTGAAGAACAGTAATATTTGGCCCTGGGTAGGAATGGTTACAATGTAAAAAACAAGAGTAGAGTTTTTACATTGTACACCAGTGAGAAGTAAGCCGGGTAGTGACATGCCTAATATGGCATTGCCTGAGTTCAATAAAATTTGAGGGGTGGCAACTTTATACATGTGTAAAGCAATATTTATGTACACATTCAAAACTGGACAATATGATGTATTGTGTGTTGGAGCCTTTTAAGGACTGGCCAGTAAAATCTATTATGAAATCTCAAGTGGGTGGTTATTAAAAGTGTTATTGATTGGAAACGGCAAGAAAGCCCTACAAAGAAAAGCCATTTTTAGATCTTGGAGAAAGCCCTATAAATTATGGTTAGTTTACAAATGAAAGGGTTGATCATTACTTAAAGGGTATTTCAATTGCTATTCAAACTATCATGTGCTGTAATTTTCAATCCCCACGCCCTTTTGTAGTTTTAGAAACAATGAAATAATCACTTTGTTAGCAAAGTAAAACCACACTTGATTACAGTTACTCAATCTCTCAATGATAACTGATCCAAAAAACATTGCAGTGAAACTTCAAGTAGAAATGGAGCTATGTTCCAGAATTTTTGCTGTCAGTTGAACTTAGAATTTGTTTCTGACAATTGGGATTTGTTTATTTTCCTTACAATAGTAATACAATAATTTTTTTACATGTAATTTGTATTGTGAATGTTAAAATTATATTTTCATATTTTAGTTTGCAGAACCATAAATGTGTATTTAACAAATACTAAAAACTACAGAGCCCAGGAAGGGACATAGAACTGTTTTCCTCTCTTTTTTTATCTCATTACCACAAGATAGTTAGTCATTACCACAAGTTAGAAAATCATTCCCACAACTTAGCAAGTCATTACCACAAGTTAGAAAGTCGTTACCACAAGATACTAACTTGTTCCCATAAGTTAGCAAAGTCATTACCACAAGATAGTAACTCATTCTCACAGCTTAGCAAAGTCGTTACCACAAGATACTAATTCATTCCCACAAGTTAACAAATTGTTCCCACTTGATAGCAAGTCGTTCCAGCAAGATAGTAAGTCATTTCCACAAGATAGCAAGTCATCACCACAAGATATGAAGTCATTCCCACAAGTTTTACTGAGTCATGCTTTGATGCCAATATACAGACAATTTCTTTGTCTATGATACATAACTTATATAGAGGTCACACATCTACTAGCATACCATTCAAGTTTACATATCCCTGTAGGCACAAGGGATCCACAAGGCCACACGTTTGCTGCTATTTTACTTGTCAAACTTTCATACCATTATGGTTATCATTTTATAAATTTTAATGGTTTTTCTTTTAAGTTACCTGAGTAGTCACCTTCAAAGGTCATCTACTTATTTTTACAGGTATACTGCAATACTCTCTTTTAGAGGTTTAATACTACTTGTGTTACAGTGTCTATATGTGGCACCTAAGGGGGAACCAAGGTAATGGGTATAAAGAAAGGGTTGGGAATGATAAAACTGTAATTTACTGTATGAAAAGTCTATGCAATTTACAGCACCGCAAACACGAGTTTTGCTGCATCCAGGTACATAGCTTGTATGAGAATCCAGTGCAGTGGAGATACTGCAAGGTATGCTGTGCCAAAAAGCACCCAGTCCAATGTAACATACTGAAATATCTTAGAAGGACCAAGGAAAGTGCCAAAAAACAGGCATTTTACTATCTTGTGGAAATGACTTGGTAACAGGAAAAAATTGCCAACTGGTGACAACGACTTGCTAACTTGTGGGATCGACTTTCTAACTTGTGGGCATGACTTGCTATCTTGTGGGAACAACTTGCTATCTTGTGGGAACGACTTTCTAACTTGTGGGAATGACTTGCTATCTTTTGGGAACAACTTGCTAACTTGTGAGAACGACCTTCTAACTTGTGGTAATGAGTTGTCAACTTGTGGTAATGAATTGTTAACTTGTAATAATGAGTTGCTAACTCATGGCCATAACTTCCTATCTCGTGGGAACGAGATAAAAAAATGCCAAGAAAACAGTTCTATGTCCCTTCCTGGGCTCCATAAGAAACAATAATAATTTAAAAAAGAGAAAAGTGACATGAAACTTGGAAACAGTTTATGTTTGCACATTGTACTATCTGAAAAGGACTATCCAGTCTCAAAAATAGAATAGGGTGTTTTCAATGGGGTCCACAAATTGCATGACTTTTTTTATGTATGGGTTTTCTCTGCAGGGCTTTTCTATACTTTACATGACGAAAAACTGGCGCAGGATATTTTGGAAAAAAGAAGCACCAAGAAATTCTTACTTGTGCAACAAGTCATTGAAATATGTCATATATATGGAAGAGTGTTGGTGCCAAAGAAAAAAAAAGGTTTTTTTTTAATTGTCAAGTTATTATCTTAACATGTTGAGTTAGTATATCAACATGTTGAGTTAATATATCAACATGCTGAGTTAATATTTCAAAATGTTGACTTAGTATCTCAACATGTTGAGATACTAAGTAGACATGTTGAGATCCTAAGTCAACATATTGAGATACTAAGTCAACATATTGAGATACTAAGTCAACATGTTGGATACTAAGTCAACATGTTGAGATATTAAGTCAACATATTCAGATGATATCTCAACCTGTTGAGATATTATGTCAACATGTGGAGAAACTAAGTTGACAATTCAAAAAGAATTTTTTTCTGTGGTACTAATACTCTTCCATACATATACTTCAAGTGATATTTTCAATACACCAACCCCACACACTGGTGTATCATTTTGTCAATTCAGTGTACCAATACATCTAGCCTTGCCCATGGTCTGTACCAGAGCCCCTGGCTAAATAGAAAAATATTGTAAGTCTGTGCAAATACTATGCTGGCTTTTACATGAAACATAAAAACTTGGTATTAGATCCTGGATCTTAGCTAATAGGCTCTGGTCAGAATTAAGTAGAATGTACCATAAAATGTAATGGTGATTCCCCTTGAAAATTAATTATGTTTTCTGTAGGTCAGATTGTTTCTTTCAGTCTCAGTTCCAATGTTCAATTTGCTCTTTGAATATCATGGATACTTGCTGTTGGAAAAATATATAAAATATAAAATTTTTAAAAATATCTAAAAGCCTAGAATAAGACTATCAATGCCAAAAGGTGTACATTACTGTACATACATGTTCCTTTGCATTGACCATTTGCATAGTGAAGAACAGTCATATTTGGCCCTGCTGATGGTGAAATGTGAACAAACTCCTTCATCCCTCCAATAAAATGGGTTAATATTAATATTCTTTGTTAATGAGCTAAAACACCCTTTGTACACCACTGACCACCCGTACTTCTCTTGGTGGTTACTTTAAGCTCCACGCACATGCCTGTTAATTG
Organism: Sabellastarte sp. h YS-2021; assembly: GCA_964017235.1. Lineage (NCBI taxonomy): Eukaryota > Metazoa > Annelida > Polychaeta > Sabellida > Sabellidae > Sabellastarte > Sabellastarte sp. h YS-2021. The sequence continues at coordinate 119,004,255 of OZ024933.1, read as the reverse complement.
ATTTCATTGGTAATTCACATATAGGTCAGTGTACTACCCTGGGTAGGAATGGTTTCAATGTCAAAACTCTATTAGACATTTCTCAGCTTTGGAGGTTTCCCCCACCTTGGTAGTTACTTTTGCCTCATTTGCATACACTGTTTATGATATAAAGTGGACATTCTCCTGATCACTTTCCTGATAACCCAGGGACAAATTATGCTAATTGATTAGATTATTTGCAAGTAAAATTAAAGTGACATTTTCTATTTATGCAAGGGGGCATGCAAAATCTGTCAAGATCCAAATTATATTGCTTGACGTTACCTGTTACAACCTTATGCACATAAACATGAATAAGCCAAAAGGCAACACCCACTCTCCTAAATTTTAATGTGTTTTCTTGTTTTATGATGAAGTAAATGTGTTTCCTTAATTCGTATGTATTGTTATTATTAAAAGACAATTATTTTTTTTAATGTTAATTTGATAGTTTTGCCAACAAGGTCATCATTTTTTTGTAAAGTTGCCAGGGCAAACACTCTCTGTTGGCAGTGTTGCCAGTATCATTTGTAAATAAACAGAAATTTATGTTTTTATTTTGGGCAGAGAAAGTTAAAAAATATTTATCCTATAAAAATAAAATACAGTTTACATTCATCGAGCAGTGATGCTTTTTGAATTATTGTACTATATGGTATAAATGTTGTACTAAAAACTGAAAGATATACAGCCATATCGGAGAGCGAAACATGACTTTGTGATAATGATGTTAGGCCAATATAATAGTATGTCATGCAGTTTACCCAGGAAACATAGTTCCAAATGCAGAGAAATAATTTGGATAAAAGTATTTAAATACTTAAGATATTATTGTGAAATAATATAAAATTATAATATTATTATAAAATAATATATAAAATGAAATTTACAGAAAGGTATTGGTCTTCACTGAGACTATGTTTTTGTTGTCAAAATAATACCCCTGTTCCACTGCAGCAAGTTTTTTTCCTAATTGTGCTGGTCATATTTGGTTGTGTATTGTTTATTTTTATACTCAGCAAAATATTTCCATATACTACAGCATTATTTAACCCATCCAACTGCACAGGCACAGGAACTCATAAGTAACTCACATTCCCCTATCTGAAAGACAGAGTCTCAAGGATGGCCATTTAACATTGTCCTTGAGGTTCTTTAGCCTGGGAATAGGAAACAATGACAGAGGACAGCCATTTTAAGTGGTCATCCAAGCCATGTATCTGCCTGTACCTGGGTTTGAACCCATGTCCTCTGAGTTCCTAGACATGTGTGTTACCCGCTTGGCCACAGTGGTAGATATTGGCTATGATCATTGGGGACAATCCAGTATATCAAGCATATTCCAGTAAGCATTCATTTCCCCATTTTTGAAACTGTTATTCTTGGTGTTATGGCTAGGAACTGGAGAAATCAGCTCTTTTCCAAATCGCCAAATCAACCCCCTGAAAACTCAACCATGTACACTTGGTTCCCAGTTAGAAACACAATCAATAAAATGTAATAAAATAGCACTTCTGGAGTGATCAATATCCGTCATATAATTTTGTCATGATTTTGGATGTTGTAATCAATGCCATTTATGCTAAAATCATTTGTTTAGTTACAGTTATGAAAATGCAATAGGTTTGATGAAGATTAAGTGCTATAAAAGTTTTATGGGATCATATATTAGTTTAAGTCCATAACTTCTGTTTACAGACATAAAAACTTACAATCTTTTCCCTTTGTTTAACATAGTCATTTTGAAAGCGCAATAATTTTCTGGGGGTAGATTTGACAAAGGTAATTTTTCCTGAATGCCAATTTAACCAGGTTTTTCTCTGGGGGCCTATATAATTATTGAGTATTTTATCTTGGAGTCAACTTGCTGAATGCCACTTTGTTCAAAAGGCCAATTTGTTTGTGATTCATTAGGACTAATCTGTTGTATGATAAAGCCCATGTTATCCACATTTTCCATGATATATCGAATCTTTCCTAAGAGTTACTGCCAATCAGTCTTATTTAGGGCTGCAAGCAAGCCTGATTCCTTGTTTTGGAAGAACCGACTTGGACTCGGTTAATCACTTGATTATCACCCACGAAATACACTGAATCATATTTTGACATATCACACCTTATAAAATAGTTAACAGGCACACAGCAGGAAAAAGGGGCCACGGTGGCAGAGTGGTAACACTCTCGCCTCCCACCTCTGCGGCCGGGGTTCGATCCCCGTCATGGCCGTAAGTGGGAAAGCTGGTAGTTGCTTGCCGTTGGTCGGCAGTTTACAGTACAGAACCCTAGCGAACTGTATGTACTGGTTTCCTCTGCCCTTCCAACTACCTGTCGTGATATGACCTGTACAGTGTTGAAAGCGACGTAAAACCCCAAATAAACTAACAAACACAGCAGGAAAAAATTTTAATAATTTATTGAATCGGGGGAAAAGACGCATTTATAATGCAAAATTCAGGAAATTTTAACCATTTTTTTTGCGCGATTTGAGCGTCTTTGAAATATGTTATATTATAATGTCATCAATTAAAACCATTATTAAAGTTTGCAAATGCTAAAAATATAAAAAAACTGAAATGGAAATACCTCATATTAGTAAAATATATATATTCATATATATAAAGAAAAAAATTCAATTTTGAAATATATTTTGAGTCTAAGATAAGTTGTTTCTGAATAGCCGGTTCACTTTTCTTCCCTCAAGTACTGAACTGAATCATTTCATTTCCGAGTAACCGAAAAATTGTTGCAGGCCTAGTCTTATTGGAATTATTTTTATCAATTGTGGTAGTCATAGAGCAGGCCAAAAGTTCTATATTTTGACTGGTAAAGCCAATCTTTTTACATAAGGAAAATAAAATGAATTATTTCACTTTTACCAATACCCCCAATTGTAGCATTGGTTGTATCTTACAGTCAATCATAAAAGTGGAACAGGGGTATTCCAGATGTCTATTAGAGTTTACCTTGATTAATCTGTTCATCATTTGGGTTACGGTTTGTTATATTTGGCCTTGTGTTTTTTTTTGTAATTGACACCAAAATTCTACTGGTTTATATGGTGAAGTGAATTAGCATAATGTTAGTCTACACCAAATTTGCATGAATTGTCCATGGGTGTTTCACAAAAGTGACCAGGAAAATCTCCACTTTACTTCTTAAACAGTGTACGCAAATGAGGCAAAACTAACTACTAAGGTGGGAGAAACCTCCAAGCCTGAGAAATATGTCTATTGGGACAGATCATAGTTTTGTCACTTGTGGGAGTAGTACATGAACAGAAATAAGACTTATTTGGGCCATTAAAAACTGTCAAGGGAGTCAATGAAATGGCCCCAAAGTCTGTCTCTGTCTCCAATTGTTTCTAAAATGTTTTAAAATACCCACAAGTCTAGCACTTTTTTATTATAGGCAGTCAATAGGTTAAACAAAAATAGTCTACAGCAAATTTTCACGTCTTCTCCTTTTGACTACCAGTTTAATTTCAAAGAAGATCCCCCTTCAAAATTCAGTGGCCATGCTGACCATTTTAAATCAGCTGAGCTGAAATTATATTAGGAATGAAAGAAATATTGACACGATCAGAATTTAGATAAAGGAATTGATCACAAAAAAACACAAAATACACGATATATACCAAGAGTGTGCTGTACACTGTTTTCGCTGTTAATTGCTTCTACTTTTAACAGAAAAAACATAACTGACTGCTGAGTATTTCTTCACGTAGGAAGAATGAGGACAGTGTTTTGTGATAAAAAGTATACACTGAGAGGATTGTTTAACTTTAAGGAAAAAGTACCTGTGAAATGTGTCCATAGTTTTGAGCAGCCAGTCAATGTAAAAAGTTTTTTTAACTTTTATCACCATTTCTGCATAGAATTTAATGTAACAAGCATGAGCAGAAGCTCAAAAGAAATTTGTATATGTCAATGTATATATTTGTAGCTTACATAAATAAATAGCAGTTGCTTATGCAATTGCAAATTTCTATAATACGAGAGAAACATATCCTGCCCTGTATTCGAGAAAATACTGCCTTAATTGAACAGTAAGATAAGTTACTCACCCAATGGCTGTGTGTGTACATTTATTTCAGAGCTAATTTCCAGTAGAATGTTTTGCCCAGTATCATAATGTGACACCCTCAATCTGTAGCTCATGTCAGGGATGAGATTGTTTATATATTTCACACAAATATCACCCCTTTGAAAAGATACATCTTCTATCCATCCTGAGGAGCCATCCAGTCTGTATTGTACAACATACCTGTCATGAGTATCAATGGAAATGGAGCAAAATTCAATTTTAATATAATTTTGTCCACTCTCTGTGTGAATTGCCCCATCTAGATATGATGTGTCTGAAAATAGAAAACAAAAACATGATGTTATTGTATTTACTTCATATGAGATATGTATATGTAAATGTGGCGTGTGTCGTGTGTCCGTCGAGGGAAGTAGCGTTTTTGAAATTAACCATTTCTCATTGTAAACCTCACCATAAATACAACAATCTGCCTCTCCAAACTATTATCATTCCCTAACAACAGTTAATTTTTCATCATATACTTTTAATTTTTCAACCAAATCTTTTCTACCCACACATTTTACTTAAATATCACTACATTCCCCTAATTTCACCCACATTCCCCGTTATCGGCCCAATAATATACTACCTTCTTACACATTTCCTTTTAATTTTAAACACTTCCCCATTTTATTTTCCTACTTAAAACAAACTAAAAAGGACTCTTTCCCACATATGATGTTATTTTTACAATTTCTGTTGTTTTTCTTGCCTGCCATATCTGTTTTTCGCCACCATGGCAGCACTCAGAGTGTCTGTCCCCCAGTTGTCAGTTTCTTTCAACCTCAATGTACACCAACCGCCTCCTGCCTACATTTTTTGTTCAAAAAGAACGTCCATATTCCATCGAAACTTCCACCTCTCAGCCTCCTTACACTTCTACTACTAGCTGGTGACATTAATCCAGCCTGGTTCTCCTGATTGCATAAATTTCTCTTTTGCCAATGTAAGATCCCTCTCAAACAAATACTCATCCATACAAAAGTTTATCTTGGACAATAATACAGATGTGTTTGCCATGTCAGAAACCTGGATTCGCCCAGACGCTTCACAGGCGTATCTCAGTGATATCTCCCCACAGGGTCATACCCTTTTTCACCGACCAAGGGAGTCACGACGGGGTGGCGGAGTAGCTTTCCTGGTGAACAATGAACTGCAAACCAGCCGCATACCTACAGATACTTATTCATCTTTTGAAAACCTCCTTATTAAAATCTCCTTACAAAATGAATCCTGCCTTTTTCTCAATATATACAAACCCCCATCAACCAGCCCTGCAACCTTCTATGAACAGTTTAATGCACTTCTCGAAAATATTTACCCTACTACAGACAATTTGGTAATCATCGGTGACTTTAACATTCACATGGACACAAATTCCAATGACTCAAAAAAATTTCGCGCTCTTCTAGGGTCCTTTGACCTCCTTCAAAAGGTAAATTTTCCTACCCACATCTTCGGACACACCATTGACTTAGTTCTCACTAAATCTAGAAACAACAACATTTCACACGTCCATGCCACCGAGGCCTTCTCCGATCACTTCTCCATAACATTCAAGGTCAATATCACCCCCCCAAAGATGAATCTCTGGAGACACTGTCACTTTCAGAAAATACCATATAATCAATATGGAAGCCATAAGAAAGGATCTTCTCTCATCTGAACTTATTGTTGATTCCAAAAATAATTCTGATACCTTGTACTCACAGTACCACTCCACTCTAACAACTCTCATTGACAAACATGCTCCTTCCATCACTAAAGACGTCAGGTCCAAATACATCACTGGGTGGGTAAATGACAGTGTTATTGTGGCAAAAGAAACAAAACCTCTCTTTGAACGCCTTTGGTGCAAAAACAAATCCAGTTTCAACAGATCACAATATATCAAAAAGGTTCATATGTATAATAAAATCTGCATGAAAGCGAAATCTGACTTCCTCAAATCCAGAATTCATGACAACCAAGACAATCCTCAGAAACTTTGGCAAACTTTACATGATGTAGTCCACAGATCTGCTGCAAAGGTACTTCCCTCAGTAAATTCTCCCAACTTTTAGCTAACAAATTTGTTGAATTTTTCACAGAAAAAATCACAAACATTCGTCAATCCTTCGCAAACTCTAATCCCCCTAAATACACTGACTCGGATCTCACACCTCCTGTTTTCTCAGCTTTTTCCTCTGTTACAGAAGATCCGGTAGCTAAAATCATCAAAAACTCCCCTAGCAAATCTTGCTCGCTTGATCCTTGGCCAACATTTCTTGTAATTGAGTTTTTAGATATCCTCATCACCCCTATCACATCAGTAATTAATGCATCACTCGGTGAGGGAAGCTGCCCTAAATTTTTCAAACAGGCCCATGTAACTCCTATGTAACTCCTAAAAAATCAACCCTTGATAGAGAAGTCCTTAAAAAACAGGCCCATGTAACTCCTATGTAACTCCTAAAAAAATCAACCCTTGATAGAGAAGTCCTTAAAAACCCAACCTGACCCTCACAGATCACATTTCCCAAGTCATTAAGTCTACTCGGTTCCATATAAGAGATTTATATAGGATTCGCCATCTCCTTGACCTTAACACAGCAATACTCCTTGCAAATGCTCTCATCAGTAGCCGAATTGACTACTGTAATTCCCTCTTTGCCTCACTCACTCTCTCTGAGCTCAAGAGGTTGCAGGGTGTTCAGAACTCCCTCTGTTGAGTAGTCACTAGATCCTCGAAGTACACTCATGCAACTCCAAATCTGGAAAAACTACATTGGCTACCAGTCAAATACAGGGTTCTTTTCAAAATTGGGTTGATCACATATAAGGTTCTTAAGTATGGTCAACCTGTGTACCTCAAGGATAAACTTCATCCATATACCTCATCAAGGAACACCAGACGTAGCAGTCCAAAATACAAATTCCTTCAAGTTCCTTCTTTTGACTCTAAAATACATAAGTCTCATAAGTATCTTACCAAATCTTTCAGCCATCATGCACCTGTTTTCTGGAACTCACTTCCTGTCCATGTAAGAACCAGTCCATCTGTCACATCCTTCAGGAAGCACCTGAAAACCCACCTTTTCAAATCTGCTTTTCCCAGCTAGATTTCTTCCCCATGTTCACACCCACAACCATGGGAATACAGACCTGGACATGTCCCCCACTATGATTCGGAAATTATATATGATTAGTTAGCGCACTGAGTTCCCATTCGGGGAAGATATTGTGCCTGCAAAGCAGTAGATTTAGATTTAGATATCAGTGCTGGTTAGTATTGGGCTGCCGTGGATTCACCATGAGACTTTTTTCTTTGTATTTTAGTTATGTATTTGTATTTATACTCAGTGCAATATCTCCATGTACTACAAGAATGAAAGTGTTATATGACCCAAGTACAGTCCAACTCTCAAATTCCTGATGTTCCCCTAACTGAAAGAGAGAGGCTCAAGGATAAACATGTATCAACACCCATGAGGTTCTTTAGCCTGCCAGTGGGAATAGCACTCAATGACAGAGAACCACCATTTTAAGTGGTCATTTGAGCCACTATGTATCTGCCTGTATCTGAAATTGAACACATGCCCTATGTGTTTCTAGGCGAGTGTGTTACCCACTAGGTCAGGGTGGCACATGTTGGTGTTGTATCTTGATAGCAAATTAGCTGCCCTGAAAATCTCTATATGGACATCCCACCTCGCCTATCATGTCTGTAGAGTTTAATACAGCTTAAAAGATAGGATATGGTAGGGTTTCTAATATTTTTAGAAAAGCAGTTCTCAACGCAAATCATGCTGAATCTGTATTGTGATGTACACATTCTACCCAATACAAAGTCCTACCAAGACACAAAGCATACGGTACCACATAATCAACATCTATTGTAGCTCATTAAAGCTCCAAAAGGTGTGACCTAAGTATTAGCCACCAAATGTTTAATGCAAACATGCTTATGTCAACAGTAGATGTGTGTCATGTGGTTTTTTTTTGAATGAGGAGAATTCTTATGTTTACTCGCCCCTTAATATTTGGCCTGAATTCCTTTTAAACAATTTAAATGAGTGACTAAACACTTAAATACCAAATGCATTCAGCTCAAACGTAGCGTGTCTCTTACAGAAGTATACAATTTACATGCATTTTAAGCATTGTACTTATTGAATGGAATAAAAATTACCAAAATACTTAATTACGTTAGTAATTATGTCAGCCAAAATCCAAATAAAATATCGCCTAATAGTATTATTAATCAAAGCCTGAGGCCATTTTCACTAAAGAACTTAAACTAAGTCTCTTTATTGGCTAAGTCAGCTACTTAAATCTAAGGATTTGGCCTTATCTAGGTCTGGGACTTTCTGGATTTCACAAAGGTGACTTAGCTAAGTCCAAGCTTATCAAACAACCACTGTGGTTTTCTGTGTTATGTGAACTTTTATATCAATTCAAAATATAATATTGGTGCCATATATCCTTCATTTAATGTATTTTATCAAAGGATAAGGACTGTTTTGAAATGGAAACCTTGTTATCACATATAAACTTTCCAACGACTATTTTAATGAGGTGTTCTGTGTAATTATACTTTATTTACAATCATTTCAAATTTTGAAGTGGAGAAAAGTTTATGGAGGCCATATGTAAGTCTTTTTACAATATTTAAGCCCACTACCTCCTTAAAGTTAAGTCCACTGACATCAATTTCATGGACTTAGCTGCTTTGTGAAATCTCTTAAGTCTAAGACCACAGATTTGACAAAGTTTAAGACCAAAGTCTCAAATTTAAGTCTAAATCTGGGCTTAAGTCCCTTTGTTAAGTTTTTTAACCCTTCAAATGCTAGGTCTGAAAAAGTATGTTTACTTGTTGCCAGTTTGGTAGCTCTTAGGTCTTTGAGGCTTTGGGTCAGTTACTTTAACTGAAAAATTTCAAATTCTTCTGGGATTTATAATGAGCAGATTTTACATATTTATTTTCTGACAAAACTGTATTTTCGTGATTTGTGATATCACAGGAGAGCAAATGCTGCCTACTAAACCTATGACTATGCCTACTTACAGGGGTCAACCCCAATATTTAATAGTCTGTTATTATAGTCGAATTTTCATGCGAATCAAGCACAATATAACCAAACAGCAGTCTCATGGAGAGTCACTGTTTCTTTATAGTTCAGATCTTGAGGACTAAAACTCTTAAATAATAATAGACTGATGTGTGTGTGGATATTGATCCAGTGAATTTCGTCAGAGCATGCGCTTTATTGTGTTGCCTTTGAACCTTAGGACTGGAACTTTATAAGCATATATTTTGTTCAGATGAAGTGACCGTAGTAAGTTTGCGATTTATGAACTTTGGACTCACACTGTAATATTATTGATAAAATAAAATACATATGTAGTGCATGTTAAGCATTTCATGACGCCGTTAGTTGCTATAAATATGCTCAAGTAGCTGTGAGTGATAAAGACAGTGCAGCTGTGTCCTTTTGTTAGCCATACAAGCAACAGTCACAACCTGGTCAAAGACACACAAAAATTTTCTTCCTTAGGTGTATAATATTCATGTACAGCTATTTATACATAAAAGTCATCATGGTTATAGTTTCTACTTGGCAGTAGAACTGTCTTCCAGGAGGCCTCATATCTTCCGAGGTTTGGTGTATCCATAAGGAATGCCGCACATTCTGATTGTACACGAGTGTAACTGTAAGTATCAGTAGGATTGCAGCAGGACAAGAGTTGTATGGATGTGTGCCATCGAGAGACAACCTCCATTTACATCCACTCACTTTATGTTGCTGTTGGACTGATGTCTTACACTGAAATTTAACCAAGTGACAACCTTATATTAACCACGAACCACTCTTTATCCTAGGAAAAATTCTTCTGCGCATGCTCATGGTTCAAAATTCAGAGACTGTATTGCCAGAGTTTGCATACAGAAGTCAGGTGATCAACAAAGGAAAGGGACATTTTACCTGGTGCACCTGACGTGGGACTTACTACCAGTAATGTAATTGGGGTATAAAGCTCTGAGGAAAATATTCATATAAAACAACCATTCTTACTTTATAATTCAGTGTCAACAAAAGCACTTAGATAGCACCAAAGCACGTTTTGCTATTTAATTTTTGACAATTTAATGCAATGTATCGGTAGACGGGACATGAGTGAAGATCCAAGCAGTAATTTGTTAGTATTTCTGAAGTAGAAGGCACATAATAAGTATATAAAAAATCCGGGATAATTTTGTATCCAGATGAAGATCTAGATCAGTCTGAAAATTTAATAGGATCTAAGTTTAACCAACACTAATCTTCTGATTTTTTCAGGAAGATCCAAGCAGTGGTATTTGCGTAATCCTGGTAAGAGCTGGACAAACAAACAAGATACTGACATATATATTAAGAAACTTTATCATACTCACCAACTGACAAAACCATGCAAGAAACTAAAAGACAAATTTTAATCCAAAACATTTCCATGTCAAAACGAAATGGCAAACCGGTTTTAATTTCAGATCAGGAAAAATAGTCTTTTTATAAAGTCTATATAACGTATATGTCAACATAGATTTCTACGCAGGTAATATTTGCAGGAAAATATTTGTCATGCGCCCAGCTAAGTTATGATTTCCAGAGAATAGAAAAATATATAATCTCCATTCACAAGCAAGTCTTAAGGAGGTACATAGAAATGACCAGATACGCATAAATGTTTCTAAAGTTCAAATTAATAGAAATCCATTTATTCCGATTGCAAATAGTACATACTCAATTATTATACTCAATAATTTTTACTCAAACTTAAATTTTGCATACTCTATACTTTGCTATTCCATGCAACAAATAAGACTTCGTCAGCATAATTTATTGACTCAAGAGTCACGCGATTTCTATGCTATATTTATTTAATTTATGCACAGGTCACACACTGGAGAAGGAGCTACGATATAACTGAATAGGGAGCTGTAGGTTGGGTTACAAGAGGCTTTCATTACTTAAAGTTAGGGCATTTAAGGTTGGTGGAGTGGGACTCATTGAGGGGTAAAATCAAGAGGACGATCTTTTCACGGAGGTTTCTGTTGGATTGTACTTTTTTGTTCAAAGAACAAATGCACTTAACTTTAACGTCACAGTTTGTATTGTGTGTGGTTTGAAGACTTTGCTCTCAAAAGCCCCCAGTTTATTTGACGGTACAACAATCAACTTCAAAGTTTCTCCAATTGGCCAAAGTCCCATCGCATGAAACCTGAATCTCTTGCAGGAGTGGGGTTTCATTACACTGGGGAAACAGATAAAGTTGAAGTGCTGGTGGTGTAACCTCTCCCAACACCAGTGGCAACTGGAGCAGTACAGGAAACATTCTAATGGGGATTGTAACTTTTTCTCCTATTAAAGTTTCGCAAGCATTCAAACATATGCAATGGAATATCATATTGACGTGGAAGAGCGGAAAAAATGGAAGTGAAACTGTAGGGGGTGAACTGGCCTTAATTTGATTTTATTACATAAAGAAGGCCAAATATGCTTGTCCTCTAAAAATTTTGAGGATTTTAGAAAGTATGCTGATGAACTGTCTCAAGCCTTGATAAAAGTGTGTATGAAAAAAGAAGGAGTAAACTGTAATGCTGATCTTGGTAATAATGTTTATGCCTACGTGAAGTTACATTATAAATCATATTATATGTGTGTGCAGATGCATCAGTTTGAGGAAACGGGTGAAGAATCTTTGATATATGTTAATTGCCCTTTCACCCTTGAAGTGATTGTCGGATTGCACTTCTAAGTATTCTAACATAAACAAGTATTTAAAGGACATAAGTTAAAAGAACTTGATGAAACAGATTTTAACTTGTTACAAGTAGACAATCATTCAATGCATCATGTCATGCTGCATAAAGATTACATTCGACGGCATAAAATGCTGCAAAAGTTCAAAGTGACAAGTCAATGAAGTCTTATCACAAGCATTGGTCAAAAGGAGAATGCCTCTTTATTTCTACCTTTGTAATCTGAGAATGACTCAAATATGGTCCAGATTGTGTGGCAATGTCACCATGCCAGCCTTTTCTTCTACTATTACTATTTCTTCTCTTTTTCGTGTTTTACTTCATTTTGCAGACATAAAAAATTTAACAGAATGCAACAGCACAAAGTACTCATTTCTAGCAAGTTCTTAAGCCTGCAAAATTGCAACAATGATCTGTCCATCAAGAGAGTCACATCATTGTTCATTCTTTATCTTGAAGACAATACTTTTGTTTTGACTTATATCTGTTACAATTATTACGTGTAATCAGCAAATATGTGTATTTACTGATCTGGGCAGTAAGTATGCATATTCTCTAAAATATTAAGTAAAAATGCATATATACTGATATTGGATCTGTAATATTTCACATATTTACTCAAATGGGTTTCAGTAAATATGTGAACCATAAAACTGGGGTTTTCCAGACTTTAATTTGCAAATGTTCAATATGTTTGAGTTACAGAATTTTATTCACATTATTATCATGCTAATTTTTTTATGTTTATCGTATGCAAATCATTCGGTTAAACTTGTACTGCAATATACAGGTACTGAAATTAAATAATGTTGAGAGACTCCTTCTAAAACAAAGTTTTTACAGTTTATTGATTTTGAAGTTTAAATGACTAAGACAAGTGATCTACACAATGGTTGGAAACAATTGAGGTATTTATTGTGGTATATTAACTGATAATTATGCAGCTGTTTATCTTTATTAAAATTATTTCACAGCCCATAGATAATTAATATGCGGGCACTGTATATGTTACCTATTATTTTTATAATTCAGTCAATGCAATGTTAATCCTGAGCATATTTCAAAATGAAGAGTATGCAAGAAGATCTGCTTTCATGTTCTTAATTTGAACAGAATAATGACCGTGGGAGGAAATACAACTCTTTCATGTATCTATATTACGCCCAATCCGTGAAATTGCCCATTTTCATGAAATAGGCAACGGACTTGCCCATTTCGTGAAATAGGCAATTTTTTTAATTTCATGAAATAGGCAATCTTATGTATGAAAATATAATTTCCATGTATAGAACAACAAAAGACTTTGCCAACATCTTTAAGAAACTTCCTATTGTGTATAGAACTTTTACAAATATGTAACAAATATTGAAACTGTTATTTCAGAAAAAAGGTACATGAATTGTGTTTTTCTCTCTCAGTATTTTTAAATATGTTCAAGTTTTGTTGATAGTTATATTAATGTAACTAAAATATTACACAGTTAAAAGTAGCATTAATAAAATATTTACTTTTTAACAGTAACTTATTTACACAATTTACAACTTTAAAATATTTATGTCCCAAAAATATCAAAGAAAAGTGTCCATTATTCAATTTACATTCTTTAATCTTATATCAAAAGCTAAGCTGTACATTGTGTGTCCTAATTAATGAAATGCACTGGAATGGCCTCTTTCAATAAGATTAGAATTTTTTTATATGGGGTCAACCTATAAGTTTTCTGAATTGCAATTAAACATTGGGACCTCTACAAACACAGACCCTGAGGTGTAGTTACAATGGGATTACAGGATAAAAAGGTTTAGCACAAAATTTGTGACAATGTAGACAAATAACCAGACAATATGCTATTACTTGTAAATCATAATCACTGAAGATGGTATTTATTTACAATAAGTATAGTATAAAATCCGTTTCATGTTTCAGTTGTAGACAGATGTTTTTATTTGAACAACATAATGTCTAATTGTGTGAAATATATTTTGTGTCAATAAAAGTGCACCAGCATGGTTAATTATTTTAGCAGTATAATATTTTGTTTTATAAAAAATATGAAAGTAAGTGTGAAATAGTGTTTACAGTAACATTAAAACATTAAAAAAATTTTCACGCATGAAAATTTATTTTTCATACATGGTATTGCCCATTTCATGAAATAGGCAACCCACGTTTTGCCCATTTCACGAAATGGGCAAGCAAATACTGGATAAATTGCCTATTTCATGAAATGGGCAAATCACTTGCCTATTTCATGAAATGGCCAAAATCATTGCCTATTTCATGAAATGGGTAATTTCACAGATTGGGCGTAACATCTATAATGAATGCATACTAATGATATCAAAATGGTGTACCAGAAATAATGACCCCACAACTACACTTTTGGGTTAATTCAATTATAACCTCCAAAGGGGATCACAAACAGGATTTTAAATAAACATATATCGTTTAAAGTGCTTCTTTGCTTTTTACTTGACCAAATGAAAAAAAATTCAAAGACTTCCTAAAATCCAATTAGATTGCCAGATGTGTATAAATAGTGATAATTTACCCAAATGCATGATTTAGCAAAGAATGATTCTTTGGAAGACAGGTTTAAAAGGGATCTATATAATATATATCAACAGAAAAATCAAAATTTTATGCCTAAAGATGTCTATTTTAAATGATTGAAAATGTAACAAACAGCAGAACAGAACAAGAGTAGATATTGCTACTACCTCTTACCGAAGTAAGTATGTTTTAAATATCTACACATTCATTAAATTAATTATATGAGTTTAATTAGTTAAAAGGTGACAAATAGGATTCAAGTGGTGCTTAACTTTGAAACTGTAAATAATGTATGTTGTATTTGTGCAAGGAATGCTGTCAAGTACAGTAAAGATAGTTTTGTTTGTTAATCTTCTGACGAATGTTGTTATTTTTCAGGTATGAAGTTCTGCAATGTCGGGATGAAGAGAAACTTATTAGAAGAAGACAGAATCAGCCATTTATTTTATGACCACAGAGGAAACATATAATGTTATAAAGCATGCTCACATCACAACTGGTAATAAAGTTTGTAACAGGATTATCAAGATGCTAATGTGAGAGCTTCAACTCCTACTGTACTGATTGCCCGCAGGAGAAGAAATGGCCTGTGACTTCTGGGCTGGCTAACAGCCCCATCTTCACTTCTGAGTTCAAAAAACTGGGGACAAGTGGCCCTTTTTGATATGCAGTCAATGCAGTCAAAAGGCTCTACTTGCATGTACTAAGAACCACTTAAGAAAGTTCTGTGATCTTCTGTGATCTTCGACCATTGTCACCTATGACAGCTGCTGAGGGAGTATCACAGCTGGCTGACATCTTTCTGCTCATTCGTACCCCTGCCATCCTACAGTCTCATGATGGAAGAGAATTTACATCCACCATCATAAAAATTACAGTCTGTCTGTCTGGACCTGAAAATTGTGCAAGGGAAGCCACGCCACCCACAAAGCAAAGGCTCAGTGGAACAAGCCAACAATGACATAAAAGACATGTCCATTAAACATTACAAACGTTTATAAACCTAACTATCAAGGGTTTAGATTAGGTTTTAAAATGATGGGACCATAAACGTTCGCCTATAAACGTTTATAAATGTTTAACCATAAACGTTGGTTGAAAAACATTTATGTTTATACACATGTATAAAATCTTGAGAAATATTTCTGTAAGTATATCTTGCTGTATCACTGTTGTTTAAAGCTATCATTACATTCTAAGTAGATATATAGAAGTATATAATTTGATGATATTACATACTTTTATATCTCCACTTATAATGATGGCTCCAAACAACAGCAAGATATGGTAACACAAACATTTTTCAAGTTTCTCTCAAAATGACTGTGTTGAGGTCATCATCCAAAATGAAAGTGAGGTTAAGATATTTTTAACCCTTTGTAAAGGTTTAAAAATGTTTATAAACGTTTATAAACCAAACTAATGTTGCTGAAACCTTTATAAACCCATAATATTGAATAATTGTCAATATTTAGGTTCATATGTGGTTTTAAAAACGTTTATAGGTTTACTTAACGTTTATAAACGTTTGCTATGCTTACTGGGTGCTGACACCCTGTCTTGTTGATCACAATAACTGGACTGTGGGGATCAAGTTTGTCTAGTTTTAGAAAAACACTGCCTACCATGCTGGAATAAAGAGGTCCCCCTATCAAGCAATGTTTGGCAATGTTGTAAACATTGGCCTTACCTCATTTCAAGTTCTCTCTCAAATGACCTGCTAGAAACAATCCAGACAGAGGAAGATCCTTTGGCTCTTACTAATGAGCAGTCTTCAATTGAAACACCAGTACAACTGTTCTGTACCTCTACCACTGTAAAACCAACCTAGTGCAGCAGATCCACCCCCTTCTACCTTTGCAACAACGGAATCACTGCCTTCTACCTGTGCTACTCCAGAACCATAGCCCACTACCTAAACCACACCAGAACTACTGCCTTCCGCCCCTGCTACTCCAACCTCTACCACTTCCACCTCAACCACTGTGTAACAGACTGACAGCCGCTACAGCCACCGTTAATGCACCAATTTTAACACTTGTCACTGTATATGATATCAATATGAATAATGCCTTTGAACCACCTTACTCGACCCCAGCTATAAGGGTCCAAAATCAGAGGCAAGAGATGGTATCTTTTCAGTATTGTGCAGCAAGGCAGACCCAGGAAAGTCAAGGTGATCGAATCTCAAGAGGAGGCTGGTACTGACAGTGGATAAAGATGATGACACTGGTGGTGGAAAGAGGAATAGCTGACTCAACAAATTTCTTAGTCTGTATTGTATCACATGATAAGGAAAGAAATCTCTTCAAAATAGCTGTCAGATCAGTTGTTTTGAATAGTGTCTTGTCCAGAACCAAATTTGAGGGCTGCCATCAGGCATTGTCAAGTAAAGATAATATAAAACAACAAGAGTACGTATCACTGAGGGAGGCAGCAACACAAAACTCTCGAAGTGGTGAACAAGGTTTTGTAAAATGTAATCATGGTGCTAATCAGTGCAAGAACCAAAGGTGTAAATGTTATAAAGCTAAATTGAAATACAACTCCAGATGTAATTCCAGTTTTACATGAAAAACAAATAATTAATGTTTTTGTTATATATTAGCCTGCAATTTAATTCATACTAAAAACGTTAACCTGTTTTTATCCAACAATAGTTTATTTCATTATTATTTATAAATGAATACTAGCATTTTTTCATCTATATTTTTATCAATGTCAATTTTATCAATAAAATTGTTGTAAACAATTCGTTTAAGAAAAATATACATCTCAATTTAATGGGCCTCAAAATGAGTAAATACGGGTATTTACTGAAATTATTAAAGATCACCTTTGTAGTTTGGCTTTTGACAATTGCCTTTCCGATGACATGTTGTATTTTGTTAGTCAAAGCTTTTACCTACTACTTAAAAAGTATCTCATACTTCAAACAAAAAGTAACTTTGTCATTCAAGAAGTTTGACAAAGAATATCAAACCTGCCAATCTCCATCTCAGAAGGAAAAGACAGTTATCAGAAATTTGATCAACAATATTTCACCCTTACTCGAGCCAAGGCCAATTATATCAGAGCCTTTAAGGATTCTCCTTGTGATTCCATAACACTTATCACTTCAGCATATCCTTGCATATCCAACAATACTCTTACGAAGTACTGTTTGTTGGATTTGGCCTGATAAAAAAGTCTTTTGTTTAAATATGTTATGATGTGAAGCCCAGTCTAACATTACTTCAAAGCAATATACTGGCTCTTTTATTCAGAGTATCAGTCAGAACACCACTTTAACAGCTTCCATGGGCCAACTCAGTGGTCGTGTATTCAGTATATTTCCAGTTTTATCGTGTGTTACACGTCCTGTATAACCTAGTTCATCCACTGTTACAGGATTCCGCAAATTTGGGTTTGAAATCTTTTTGAAACTTTGGAAATTAATATACTCAAATGACATTGTGTCATATACATCTTTGTCTTTCGCTTTAAAAAGTTGAGAATAGAACTTTTGTACTTCTACTAGTATTTTCTTTTGATCTTTTATTTCTGAGCCATCAGATAAATGTAATTTCCGTATCATTTTTTCAGTGTAATTTTTATTTTCAAGCTGACAAAAAGAGGAACTTGGTTTTTCATCTTTGCTAAGCCATTGTATTCTTGACCTTGTTATATATCCATTGATCCTTTGTTTGAGAATATTTTCAAGAACAGACTTCTTTTCTTCCAATAAGTTAACATTAGTTTCACAATCCAAATTTTGTTCCAACACAGATATATCCTTTAGTAGCTGTTTTTCTTTTAAATAATTGTTTTTCTTGAGGTGACTTGCAAATTTGAGACTTTCACCCCTTATTCTCAAAAATAGTGTCTCCAAAAAAGATCAGAAGGAATAGTAAATCCAATAGTGTCATTGCTACTACTTACGTAGTTCATATTGTAAACAGGTAAAGCATATTTTACTTTTTCTTCTTCAATCATTTTGTTAATCAAATCCAAATAGCTTTTATTTTTAAGTAAGCTATTGTTAAATTTCCAGTAGCCCTTTCCATGTTTAAATTCACTAAGGTTAATGTTCATTTCAATGATTGAGTGGTCTGACCTGTAACTTGGCATAATGGAGGTGCTGTTTATGATATCAGTCATAGAAGATGATATCATGAAATAATCAAGCCTTGCCTGCTTGATCAGATTTCTTCTTCTCCATGTGAATCGCATCACATCTGGATTATGTACTGTATATATGTCAACTAAATCTCTCTCATTAAGCATAGTAATCATTTTGGAGCTAGACTTTGGATTGTTGATATTGACATAATTTTGAGAGTCCTTAGATGGGTTCAATACAAGGTTAAAATCCCCGCACATTACAACATAATCTGCGTCTTCATATGTGGTTAATTTATCAATTTCACTAAAGAAGTTTGGATCATCTGAAGTTGGAGCATCTAAGTTGATAAGATTTATCTTTATTAATCCACATGTCAAAATTAATTGTATATAAGTGCCCTCCATGTCTTTATTTGTTTCATGTACATGATACTCAAAATTGTTATTAAGGAGTATGGCTACACCATGAGAGTTCGTTTTGGTCCCATGGAGGTAACATTCATGCCAAATTCTTTTTTCTGAGTTTAAATCTTTGTTTGCCAAGTGTGTATCTGCAGACACACAATTGAAGCCTTTGTTTCCTTTAGAAAACTAAGGACATCAGTTCTTTTATCAATACTACATAGCCCCTGACAATTTGCAGACAACACCTTTATGTTACTTAAAGATAGAATTACAAATTTGTATTGGTAGTCTCTGCAGGCAATAGAAAGCAAGAAAATTTTGTTTAAGAGTAAACATTGGCATTGATCTAAAGTAGGAGAGGTCAAAGCAGTAGCGTAATATTATGAAGTAAAGGTATAAAAGCACAAGATTATGACAACATTCAAAAACACAAAACAATATTACATAACGTATGCAAGTTTCATTTAATAAAATTAAACAAAATTTAGCCCAAGAAATGTAATTCTGAATTAGGGATGGGTATTTGATTGACAAACTTAAACTAAAATAACAGTGACAAAAATTTAAAAACAATTTGATTGACAAAACAGTCATAGTGGTCAGGAAAACAAATCTTGTCCATCATATTACTTTTTCACTATCCTTACTTTACAATCTTAGCTATACTTTCAGGGCTTAAAGATTAATCTTTTTTACAGTCATTTATTTTAACTGTCATGGCAGTAATATCATACACCTGTAAAAAAATTATTTTGCAAAACTAGACTTCTACTCCAAATAACCAAGTTCAGTTTCAGAAATAGAATTTTCTTTTATGTTATTTAATTTCAATATTTATACCCTATTAGACCCGAATGAGTGATATTAATGATAAGTAACTACTGTAATTTATTTTTGAACAAATACAGTACCAATTGAGCAGGGAATAATTTTAAGTTGGTTTCCATTATACCAACTTATCAGTTGTTTTCATTTTGTCCCAAATCTATCCCAAATAGCTGAAACTGAACTTCCAGAATAGCTTTCAAACTAAGTTGTGTAGCAATAGTCAAAGAGTGTAATAACATTTACTTTTCATTATAGTAAAAACAAAGTAGCAGTAGTATATTGCAAATGAAAATTTCTATTTTTATACAAAAATATCTGATTGTCACTCTAAAGATAAAATTACTAACTTCATGAATCACAGAGTTTGGGCCAGAGATTTTTCTTTAATAACATGTGTATGTTTAATATCTAGAAGCTAAAGTTACCAAGATAATTTTGTTTCTCTAATAAGGTGCTTTACCAACCACATAGTATTTATAACAATTAAATATGCTTTCATATCGTCTTATTTGACAAACAAATATAATGAAATAGCTATTTGACAAGTATTCATTACCAAAACTGACTTTGAAGAAATGGATAAACATGATTTCATTTATGTAAAAAATAGTGATCATTTAACAACTTTCCAGTCTTTTTGCCTTATAATTACATTTGCTCTACATCTATGTTAAATTGTCTGTCAAAATCAGCTAAAAAATCTCCACATACATAGAAGGTGTAATTAATTATGGTAACAAATGCAGTAGTTGCCCCCAAAAAACTATATCTTCCTTGTGAGTTTCATGACTGGACCAAACAGGCATATCAGATATTACACATTTTGTTTTGATTTATTATATACTGAACTATGCATAGTAATGTAATAAACTTAGTAGAAATCACGAAGTTTCACTCCAAAGGTAGTTGTGGCACAAACAAATGATGCAGCAGAAAGATTTCTGTCAAGTGCTTAACTAAATGTCCTGTAGGAAGTAACTGTAAACATTTAATTAGCTAAAACTGTACTTTGTGCAACACTTGTTACAGTGCATTTTTAATGATGTTAATATTATATTGTTCTTAAACATTTGCTTCATTCAAATATAAGTACCAATATAAATAACTATTGCAGTTAATATTGGTATGCACAGACACTATATGCCAGTTAGAATGTGATAGCTGGAATATATTCATAATATAGGTAAGCTTGTGTCCCTTGTATAAACCATAACCTGTATTATTATACCTCCAGTAAGTTTTGGCCAATCATATTGCAGTATTTGCGGGCAATATGATGTGATATTGCCCTTTTTGGATGAAAAAATATCACCCAGATGCCCGTTTCATTGAGAATGTAAACAAAGTGAATGTTATTTACATATAAAACGTCATCATGACGTCACATAATGACATGACCATGTACAGTTATATTTAGTGTTTGTCTTCAGTGTGGTGGAATTTGTGACATCATATTTCATTTGTTTAGAGGCATTTTTCACAAGTTTTCAACTCTGTTCTGTTTTATACTTTTATAGCGCTTCATCTCTGCCAAGGCAGACTCTAGTATATACACTTACTGTGAAAAAGGAAAGATAAAAACAAATACTTTCGATATAATAAACAGAGTTAAACATGTCTTTATTTGTTTCATGTACATGATACTCAAAATTGTTATTAAGGAGTATGGCTACACCACGAGAGGTAACATTCATGCCAAATTCTTTTTTCTGAGTTTAAATCTTTGTTTGCCAAGCGTGTATCTGCAGACACACAATTGAAGCCTTTGTTTCCTTATTGTGATTTATGAAGCCCGAGGACAAGTGATATTGCCCAAGGGCTGATAGGCCCGAGGGCAATATCACTTGTCCAAGGGCTTCATAAACACAATATTGCCCAGAATGACGTGTTTTATTCTGTGAATATTAGTTAGTGAAATAGCCCACTCTTATATGATTTTATGTCAGAAAACGTCAGCAAGTGTATGTTATGTCAGACCGGAAGTACCTACTATTCTGTCAAGAGTAACTTTTCTGATTTTTTTCCACTACTGAAGTATATTTGTCATAATCTGAAACATTGGGATAATTAATAAGCTGATATCACAACTGTGACATCTCAATTCATCAAAAGTAACCCCCTCCTGATATACAAATAATACACCATACTTATACTTTTAAAGTAATTCTCTGCAAAATGCAGATTCTGAGTGGCAACATACACAGTCACAAAACAGCCATCTGACCATGTGTGTCCTGGCACACATTTATTTTGTTCTGGCACGTGCCCCTTAGCACTGTCTTAACGCTGGGCCATCTGTTCACTAACAGCAGCTATGGTTGGTGTATGTACCTGTAGAAAATTCATTGGGACTAGTGTGGCTTCAATTGTGTTGCTTAGATTTCATGGTAGTCATGAGTTGTAGATGCACTCTTATACGCCTCCTTGCACACAGTCTTTGTGGATGCTATTTGTGGCTGGTTAGAGTTGCTGGTGGAATAAGGGACTGTATATTTCTTTTGTTTCCAGTGAATGAAGCCAATCTGGCAAGTATGACTGCAAGCTGGGTAATTGCTATTGTCAGAAAAATCAGTCTCCATGGTGAAAAAGTTGGATGATATATAGTGGTTCAAATTATCTTTCAAAGGCTGCCATTCAATGAACCCTATCCACAGTTACATATTAAAGAACCCTGGAGACGTTGATTAAAGGTCATCTCCAAACCTCTGTGGACGTCAATGTGTTTCTCCCACCATAACCGAAATGTAGACAACTATTAAACAACTAAATAACCTTAGCTTCAATTAATAAGAAAAAAATTATTTGGAGCAAACTGACAAGGCTTATGTCAAAGTTCATAAATCATGTTACGTTATCTTGAGGATACAAAGCTATAGTGTACAGACATAATTTTAAGCATCATTCAATGTAGTATTTTTACATCTTATTACTGATATGAATGGAGTTATCATCAGATATATATTTTGCAGATACAATTTCAAGTGTTATTCAATGCAATCTGTGTACTTCTTATTACTGATATGAAGGGAGTTATCTTCTTTATATTTGCTTTCTGAATGTTGTCTGTCAATTATTTTATTCGCAAATTGACTAAGCTGATGGTTTAATTAAAAGGTAAGCAAAATTAGTCTTTATATTCTTGATATGTAATTAGTTATTCGCAGAAACATAATAGGTCTGCTTCTGGTAATGTATTGAATATTTTGCTAAATTACAATTTTAAAAATAAGTTGGGTTTTTATGTCCCGTTCAAGAGCCAGGGTCATTAAGACAGGTCCTCAGCCTTGCCACTTGTTGGGGTAAAACCCATAAAGGTAGAGGTGACCGCCTAGGGTTAGATGCCAAATTTAATGACTGTTTGGCCACTGAGGACCTCTACACAAGAATAAAAATAACTTCTGTAAACTGTTTTATGTGTCATAAAGTACACAAATCACAATAAAGCAGATACTTTATAACTTTAGCAATGGAGTTAACAATAGGTAACAATGTACAACACAATCTATGATATTTGACTACTTTATATCTTTCAATTCTGTGATTATTAGGCAACATGTCAAGAGAGATGTACATTTTACCAGTGTTTGTTATCCTGATAGTAAGCTGTGGTGGTATTGCTGCCTTTGAAAATGATGATGATGGTAAATGAATTCACCTTTTGTTTCTGAATCTGAATTTTAATGTTTCCTAACTATCGAGATACTTCAATGATTGTCATATTTTGATAACCACCTACTAACCTTAAAGTAACATAGTGGAACATCAATTGATCAATATTATTATTTTCAAGTAGGACCAACTGCTAAATTGCTATAAAAATAAAAGATGACATAATATGTCTTATAATGGCAATGTACCTGGGACACTATGTGGCTCAGGTGTAGGTTTGATGATGCTATTATTAAGGCTGCACTTTAAGTAACAGAGCTCTTGACTTCAAACATATCCTTTCTAATGGCTGTCATGTCTAGATGTAGGTGAGAAATGGTAGCTGGCACAATGTGGTCAACTGTCCAGAATTGCAATTTTGCCACTTGTATGCACTAATTGAATTCCAGTACTCATCGAACTCTAGGTTACGGATCTCTCTTACAGTATATCTCAACAACAGCTAACAGTTCAAAGTCTGTAGCCACTGTACATAGCAATAAGAATGGTATCTGCATTTTCTGTCTAAACTAGTTTTTACAGTAGTTGATCGTTTAGATTACTGATGAGAAGATGAAAAAACACAGCATTACACATTAGTGAGGTTTGTAAGGACATTAAAAAATGAATAAAAATTATTAATAAATCCAATTTTTCAGATTATAGCAAAATATATTGCAATAGTAATAGCAACAATTGAAAAACAAAACATTAAAAAAGCTATTCCAGACATAATCTGATCTTTCTTTCAAAATCATGTGTGGATAGGAAATCTCGTTTTTAAAAAGAAATTAAAATTGGGACATTTTAATATTTCGTAAGAAAATAATCTGGAGGTAAATACAATTTGTATTTCTAACTTTAAAAGTGACTTCATAAAATTTAGAACACAGTAATTCCAATTCTAATCTTCATTTTATGGCGTTTAATCTTAGACAGACTCTGTGGTGCAACAAACACAAATACGAAAAACGAAATAATAATAAATGTTGTATTCATTTAGGTAGGAATTGGCAAAAAAGACATAACAACCATGAAAAAAGTCTGAGGCTACTTTTTCTCTCAAAGCTTTCCAACGAACCCCCAAAGGGTTTTATGGCACATGTGTTTTGAGATAATATGTATACCATAACATGTATTTTTGCACACTACATTATATGGCAATGAGAAGTTTATACAGAAAAAGAAATCCACGATAAATAAGAAAGCAAGGAAACATTGATTAGTTGGAATTATTTTCGACTTGATTTTGTTTATCAACTTGGCTCTCTTTGGCTTCCCTCTGCCCTTATTTATCTGTTGCTGTGTTCCATATTATTTGCACCTTATGTTATCAGGTAACTGATAATTCATATATCAAAACAAAAATTTAATTTGTTGTTAATATTAACCAAAAAATCAACAGAAATAAAGAATCCTCAATGAATATATTTGTCCGATAGATGAATATGCATTTAAAATTAATTTTATTGCAGGTTCTCTCAAAGTTTACATGAAGGTACTACAGCAAGCAAAAGTCATCAACCAAACAGGTATGCATGCTCGCCACAAAAATAACTGATAATCTGCTCATGCTTGTGCCACTGGCCATTTCTCAATGGCCATACTATGTACTTGGTCATTTTGCAGCTTTCCTTAGTGTGGAAACGGCCTCGCCTTTTCAAAACCTGGATTCAAAATGGCCAAATCAATAATCTGGCCGTTTTGAAACATCATTTGAACTTAAATATTTCTGTACATCTTTTATATATTTTTAAAATGGAATTTGTTTAAATGTGGATTCTTTGAATTTTAACAATTTATAATATAAATTATAATGAAAATTCTTTTGGTGAAACTGATTAATCATTTTCATGACACACAATAAATAGTTCCATAACTGTTATTATCCCATAAGTCTGTCTAATACTAAAAAACTAGTTGACTACTTTCACTTCTATATTGAATGCAACTGGACAAGATTATGAATTATATGTTTCAATACTGTATTTGTAAAGTTGATTTGTTTAATTATATCAGGATAATTCTTTATACCATTTATTTTGGCATTCTTGTTAACTTGATTTGTTTGACTTCCAATTGAATGAATAGCTATTTGGATTTAATTGGCTATGGCTGTTTCGAAATAAGCAAAGGTTTTGAAACGACAAGTAACACTAGTTTAGGAAACATGTAATTGTTTTACTAAACTCAAGCTCCTGGACATAGCACACTTTTATTATCAAAATGCCCTACTCTTGCGCAGCTACAATCTTAAATATTTTGCTGTTAGATTGAAATTCTATGTTGGTTGCTACCTGGTTCCTCAGAGCCACTCAAAAGGCTTGTTTGAGCTTTGGTATACACACAAAAAATGTTACACACAGAGAGATACATGTGTGCATACTGTTAAATAAGGTAAACTCAAAAGAAACAGTTTAATGTGGCAGCTCTGGACTGCCAAAGTTTCATTTTATTTTTGCTGACTTGAATATAAAAGTTCTCTAACTGGAATATACTGGTTAATAACTGTAACATTCTAGTTATTAAGTACAATATACAAGTTACTAATTTGAATATATGAGTTAGTAACTGGAACATGCAAGTTATTGACTGAAACAGTTAGCAAGTGAATATATGAATTAAGAATTTCAATAGACCAGTTGATAACTGGAACATACATGTTAACTAACTTGAAAATACGAGTTAGCTAAATCGAATGTGCTAGATATTACTTGTTTATTCAAGTTACTTGTTATTAGTTATTTGAATATCTGACTTAGGTAGCTCGAATATATGAATTATCCAATTTGAATATTCAAGTTAATAACAGGAATATTAGACTTAATAATTGAATATTTCACAGTTATTATTTTGAATATACGAATAAGTTGACTTGAATTCACCAGTAATTTAACAGGAATGTTCCACTTAGCAATTTAGTGTGTACAAGTTTGCTAACTTGCATATTTTGAGTTACTAAATCGTATATTTCAGTCAAGTAACAGTGATGTTGCTCCTGTACCTGACTATGCATAGTTGAATTGCTCAGCTGCTATCCCCTGGAATCCCTGTTCACTGTTGGTCATTCCATTCTAAACCTTATACACTACTTATCTCTGCACCAACGCAGACTCCAGGGAGTTTCAAACATAAGCAGTAGCCAAAAGTTGTGAAGTAGTGGAGATAGCATCAGTCAATACCAAATATGTTACTGGAAAAATATGAGGCTGAGCCTCTGAGGAGGAAAAGTGATGCAAAGATATGTGATTTTAGAATTTTTATGAAAGCTGATACGATATATTGGCCAGATACTACATTGCATCACTGTCCCTGTTATTTTCACAAAGAGTTGGTATACCTAGGAGATGTAATATTATTCATACAGTTATCTTGTAGGCTCACATTTTGTTCTGTTATCGTCTGATTAGCCACATTGGAAAAAAATGAATTGTAGATACATCAAAAAACACCTATTTTAGTTTTCTCAAAAATTTGTTCTGTGATTTTTATTTTGCACAGGTAATATGGAAAATGCTTTGGATAAAGCTGATGGCGTCCACACCAGAGAGAAGAGAACCAGTGGCCATGGTATTGTATAAATATTCTATATTTATTTGCCGGCAAGAGTTGAATTAAGCAGCAGTAAATCAAAATTTATTGATTGAACAACTACGTAGCATGTGTTTTTCCCCATAATGTAATGTTTGCCCAAACTGCCTATGGCCAAAATGATCATTTCTTGATAGAAAAACGTGTGTAGTTTTAGCATTATGGCTACTGGAATTTTATTGCATTGTGTGGTTGTGCAGTGTTTGATTCATTGTGCATGAATGTATGTAAACGGTGTATATGATTAATCTTTATATTGATGTATATGTTTCTTTTTGCGAAAAAGTCCAATATTTAATTTTTTTTATTTCATGGCCATATTGTAGTGACTCCCTAACCCTGAATCCACCATGACCACCACTAATGGTTGTGAACAAATCTCTCAGATGGATGTATGCCTAGGTGTAATTTTACAAAGCATTTAAGGTTTTATCTACTCCAAAGACTTTTATCATAATAGCTAAATGTCACGTATTCTAAGCTTTACAATGGTATATATATTATTGTTAAGTGGTTGCCCTGTGTGGTGTGTTTTTTACTCTCTGGGTATAACTGACAAAAAAGTATGTACTCTCATTATATGCTATATGAAATATAAATGACATTGAAGAGTTTTATGTGGTGAACATTTTAAGATAGTTTACTGTATTTAAGGAACAATAATTTTTTTAAATAATAAGTAATTTAATATTTATGTAACAAGTTTTTCTCTATCTGTTCTCTGAGCTATATCTGTTCAAAAACATTCATGACTGAATTCAAGTGTCAACAAGTATTTAGTGACATTGGATAAAGTAAACCAACTTAGACTTTGTAAACAGAGGCTGCATTGATATTTAAAACAATGCCAAGGTGTGAGGGGCCCCCAAATGATGGTTGCCCTTTCAAGAGAAATGGGGCACAGGTTTGCCTTTGTCAAGAGGACTTAATGTTATGTGCCTATTGTAACTCTGAGAGGTTTCCAATTGGGAACAATCAACAGGGTATGGTGGACCAAAGGGTGACACGTAACAGTTCTGTTACAGTTATCAGTTACTCTCGCTATGTGCTTCTCTGCTTTCTTTGTCCATGGCCTACTACCTACACAAATGATTGAAACTACACTTGTACCTTTAATTAAAGTCAAAGCTGGTGATTTATGTGATAAAAGTATCTATCGTTTTGTTGGTTTGTGTTCAGTTTTAACTTATATACTGGAAGTTATCATACTGAAAAGAATAGGGAATTGTTTATGAAGTGAAGCCGCCAGGTAGTTTCGAATGGAAGTCCGTTCGCCTACCGTTTGACTTTTAGTATCTCCCCACTGGAAGTGAAGAACAGGAAATGAACCAAGCCCATTCAGTTATCTGTGCATATTCAAAGAGAGAAGACCAACAAAGTCAATCCTACAGCATCACTACAGATAACTACTGGTGAGTCTGGTATTTTACAATACTGGTACCAGAAGTGTGTGATTTCATCACCCACAAAATTCTGGTATGGGTTTTGTAGGTTTTTCAGTATATTTGTGGTAATTTCGTCCACCATGTGAATTCAAATTATTTTGAATTTGCTTGGTGTTTTGTGGTGAAGAAAACAGGTATTTCTTCGATTCATTGATATTTTTACTTTGTTTGTGTATAATATGTTGTGATTCAGTGTTCTAAAATTCACCTATCGGTAATTCTTAGCGTGAATTATCGGCAAATTTTAGCGTGAATTTTCATTTTTGTAGTGTGTTGATCGGCAATCTTAGCGTGATTTCCGGTAAACTTCTGTAAAATATACACTATTTTACTTCATATTTGTAGGTATTTTGTTTTAAATTATTGTCACAAATATATTTACTGTAAAACTGTGTACGGTTTCGGTACATTGATTTTGTAAATCTCATTTGTGTGTGTGTGTGGCAGTATAAATTTCGTTTTTCTGCTGCTATTTATTGCTTTTCTTGTGATATTTGTTCATCGCTCGATTTGGTTGTCAGTTGTTTGTTACAACTCTGTGAGTGTATTGATCGATTGGGTACTTTTTGTTTTCAAATAATTGGTCGGTCATCGGCACCGTTATTTGGTAAATAAAATACCTGTATTGTTCCACACAACTGTATTTTTTCAAAGCAAGTAGTGTCATTGGTACTGTGTATGTAGTAGAATTTTTCTAGTAGTTATTTTGAGGAAATTTGAAGTAAATATAGTATTTTTGACGGTAATTGTAGTAAAATATTTGTCTTTATAGTAAACTAGTAGTACATTTGCAAGTAAATTTAATTTTCTGTCGTAGAATTTTGAAGTAATTTTCTAGTAATTTGAATTAAATTTTGAATAGTATTCTGAATATTATTTTAAGTTATTTTTATATTGAACTTTGAAAGAAACTGCCCTTACTAACAGTAGTTAAGGCCCATTATTTTTCATTTAGTTGCATGATTATATGTTGTAGTTAAAATTTGGAATAAATTTTTTATTGCGAAGATTTTTCAATAGGGGGAAAAAAAATTTTTTATTGCTTTACAATAAAGTAATTTTTTTTTGCTTAAAAAAAAAATTTTTTTCGTGATTGAAATTTATTGAGATTCAATAACAAAATTAAATTCAATCTGGATTAGGTAGTACTGTGAATTTCATGTTTTATAGTTTTGGGAAAAAATAATAAAGTAGTGTATTTTCTTTAAAAGTGGAAATTTTTGACCAGTATTTCACATTTTCTTCATTTCATTTGTAACTTTTGTGATTTTTGCTAAATAACTTTTGCTTTGTCTTGCGAGTTATTTATTGTACTTTGGCCTATATCTTTGCATTGTTGTGCAGATTGGGTTTGATTAAATTCGGTTTAACTTTGCTCCGCTTTGCAAGTTAGATTATCGGATTTGTTTATTTGGACACAATTTCATTAATTAACTTGGCATGGTTTTGCTAGTTGATTATTGAATTTACAGTGTTTGTCAGTTTGTTGGTTGTCAGGTTTTTTGTTGGTTGAATTGAGTAAATTCACTTAAAAAAAAACTGGAAATGGCTACCGGTGGAAAAAAACCAGTCCACATTGAAGATGCAACCAAGGCTGATTTATTGTCAATAAAAAGCATTGGTGAAACAAAGGCAGATAGGATATTGAACCTGAGGGAAGAAAATGGTGGTACACTGACCTTGCATGACCTTCAGAGGTCAATAGTTGTCAGTAATTCGGTGATTAAGAAACTCCAACACTCAGGTTTCATCATATTCAGTGACAAAAATGTGTCATCTGATAAGGTTGGCTCCAGTCAGGAACACCTTGTAGTTCAGGGTGGCGCAGAAGATTCCCGTGAGGTGGAGGAGAAGGACGATGAAGATTCGGATGACCAGTATGCTTTCCCTGACAAAGAATCTTTGCATTTGTCGGGAACATCAGCTGCTCATCAGAAGTTACAGTCACCAAAAGTAGAGTTGTCGGGCTCATCCTATCAGGTTTTTCCCAGTCAGGGAAATGTAGGACTTGAACCCGAGACTTCGGACTCTATTCCAGTACTTACTGGAAAGCCAGGACTTGATGATATTTGGTCAGTTCTGATCGCAATCAAGGGAAACACATCGAAAACAGAGAAGACTGTGAAGAAATTGGAATCTACCCAGGTTGAAACCAGCAACAAAGTGTCAAAGTTGTTCCGCACAGTGGAAGAATTGAACCATTCAGTTCATTCAACCCGTACGGCTCAACTTGAGCTTAAGTCCAGAGTAGATGGCTTGGATCAGAGAGTGTCTGATGTCGAGGAGAAACATCAAAAACTTGACAGAGTGGAAAGTGACACCACAGTGTTGAAGAGTGATGTGTCCGGTTTGAAATATTCTCAACAGGAAGTGATGTTTAACTGCTACAGGGATGTCTCAAACCTTAGTCAGCAGTTTCAATCCAAGATTCAAGAAACAAGGTCTAGGTTTTCAAGACTTGATTCTCGCTTGGATCGACAAGTTGAAGAGTACGACCAGCAGAACACTGAGTTTTCTTCCTTGAAGTCCAGGGTGACTCAACATCAAGTGATGTTCAACCGGGAACTGGATTCAGTTAAAGAAACTCAGAGATCCCAAGAGGAAGCGATAACTTCTCTTCAGCGACTTGAGATTGCTGAGAACCAATGTCAACAGGAAGTCTCTTTGCTGCATCAAGATCTAGATGGTCTAGCTCAACAAGTGCAGGTTGTCAAAGAGGAAGTGCAGAATCTTAAACATGCTCCCTGTGACCACAACCCTTCGATCAGTAAACATCGAACTGGTGTGGAGCAGGATGTAGCTTTTCAAGCTTTACAGAAGTACTTGGAAAATTCCTTTACAGAGTTATCCAAGCTTGTGACAGAGAATGAAGCTGCATTACAGAAGCATGAACAGATCTTAGTTCAGCAAAAACAACAACTGGAAGGTGTGGCTGATGAGAATTGTCTTGATGACATTGAAAAAGCTTTCAAACGAAATGTCAATGTCCAAAGCAAGATATTTGAAGCCAAGCGTAAGCCTACATTGGAGAAAGTGAACCGCCAGCTCAGAACCATGCGAGATACATT
This sequence comes from Sabellastarte sp. h YS-2021, assembly GCA_964017235.1. NCBI lineage: Eukaryota > Metazoa > Annelida > Polychaeta > Sabellida > Sabellidae > Sabellastarte > Sabellastarte sp. h YS-2021. The sequence continues at coordinate 118,972,729 of OZ024933.1, read as the reverse complement.
TAATTTGGAATATGAGCTTCCGTCCAATTTACCAGGTCTTCAGTGGACAGGATTGGACTTGAGGCCAGTTTCAGAGTTTAATTACCCAGGGTCTTCAGAAGAACAAAGTATTGCGAAGGTTCCTCAGAAGCAGGTCAGGATGTCTCAGCCGTTGTATACCCCTGTACCTAGCTATCTTAGGACAACTAGTAGATGTTCAACACCAAGGATTGAAGACCAAGATGAATGTATTCAGCGTGTATCAGCTGCTATTCGTGAAAAAAGCCCAAACGGGGTTTACAACAACAAGACACCACGTGTCAGTGTGGTCAGTCAGGTGAATGACAATGTCCATGTCTCATCTGACAGCTCTGAAGATGAAGTTCAGAAGAAAACCGTGACCCATAAAGACAAGACGAAGAGTAAGATTCACGTACCAAAGCTGTCCTTTGAAGGTGAACATTGGAATGGATACATTTCTCAGTTTGAGCTAGTGGCTAAGACCTTAGCCTGGACCGAGTCTGAGAAGATCCATAACTTTGCCATGTCCTTGAAGAAAGGAGCAGCAGAGTGTTATGGAATCCTGCCAAACCGTAAAGAATCAGACTTTGATTGGCTAAAGAAGAGATTCCAGGATCACTTTGGGAAGACAGAATCCCCTGCCGCCTTGAGATGGGAACTTCTACAAACTGAACAGCGAGAAGACGAAAATCTTGAAAAGTACTTGGCCAGAATGCAAGGAATGATAGTCTCCCTATTCCCAGATGAGCAGAAGCAAGAGGCATGCAGTCCATTTTTCGTGGATGCTTTCATAAAGGGCTGCCGTGACAAAGCAGCAGTGCTTGCAGCTGCTGATAAACATCCCACCACCCTTGAAGATGCTTATAAATTTGTTCAGGATGCTATGCAACTACGCAAAGCTATCCTTGGGAAGAAGGCTTCTGTGAGGAGTGTCAAATATGTTGAGTCTGACTCGTCAAGTCCCTCAACTGATTCTGACACCTCTACCACATCAGAGGAGTCTGTGGCCAAGACATTACAAACCCGGGGCCATACATCTAGAAGGGATGGTCACCACCACAAGAAGTTTCATAAGGTTATATCAGGTCTACATAAAGTCTTAAAGGAGAATAAAAACAGACAAGATGTGCCTAGATGCTATAACTGTGGTGAACCAGGACATTTTGCACAAAATTGTCCCAGGAGGCGATATGATGGTTATGACAGAAAACAATGGTCATCAACCAGGAGCGATCAACCCAACTGGAGAGATCATCAGGGTTATGACCCAACATGGAACTTACCTGGTTATCAACATAACGGTCCCAGACGTGATAGGTACACACCACCGGGTACCCCTGAAAGGTTTCCTTCATGCAGTCAAGGATATCAGAGGAATACCTATGGCAGTCCCCGTTCTGGACAGTACCATCCATCACAAAACAGAGACTACAGGAGAAGTCCACAGCAGAGTGATGATTCAAACTGGAGGACCAGCCCAAGAAGAGATAACCAACGCTACCATAGTCCACCACCACCACCTAGGACTACACAGGGTTTTAAAGGTAGTTCTGACTCCACCATGCGACCTAGCTCCATGGGTGAGAAGTCCAATGTAACCTTTTCCGACTCTGTAAAGTCTTTAAACTAACAGGGAGGGGTAATTCACCCGTTGCCCCGACCCTCAACATGAATAATTGGGTGAATCACAAGACGTGTAAGAGAGTCACCAAGAAGCATTTGACGCCGTCAAGGGGAAGTTGGTCAATGCGCCCATTTTGGCTTATCCGAATGCAACAGACATTTTCATTCTGGATACGGACGCTTCAGGAACAGCAATAGGTGCTGTGCTTTCACAACTGCAAGATGGTGATGAAAAAGTGATTAGCTACGGAAGTTATGTTCTGACTCCAGAACAACGCAAATATTGTGTGACCAGAAGAGAGCTTTTAGCTGTAATCAGATTCACAAGACAGTTCCGTCACTATCTTTTAGGCCGTAAATTCTACCTGAGGACGGACCACAATAGCCTAACTTGGCTTCTTCGTTTCAAGTACATAGAGGGTCAACTAGCCAGATGGTTGGAAGAACTGAGTCAATTCGACATGATTGTCCAACATCGACCTGGAAACAGACATGGAAACGCTGATGGATTGTCCAGAATCCCAGATGAAACAAGTTTCTGCAACTGTTACCAAGCTGGTGTTGACCTGGCAGATTTACCTTGTCAAGGTTGTAAATTCTGTACCAGGGCCCATCAGCAATGGTCTAGGTTTGAATCTGATGTCGATGATGTCATTCCTCTAGCCATTAGAACAGCTTCTGTCTCACCAGATGAGCCGGATATCCAGTGGATTCTCTCTTATACAACAGAAGAGCTATCGAAACTTCAGCAGAATGATCCTTGTTTGAAAAAACTAATTGTGTGGCTACAAACTGACATAACCCCTAGTCAAAGGGAGTTGTCTTTGTGCAGTCCAACAGTTAAGTATTTCTACCTCAATAGAAGTCGCTTAAGTTACCAAAGCAACTTATTGTGGTACTCCTGGAAGGATGTCCTTGAGGAAAAACAACTATTAGTCGTTCCCGAATGCCTGAAACAAGAAGTTTTATCCCTTAATCATGATATACCATTAACTGGACACATGGGTATCGCAAAGACGCTCTTGCGTATCCGAAAGTCTTTTATTTGATATAAGTTGTCCAGGGATGTTGAACTTTTTGTGAAATCATGTCAGGTGTGCAACAGGAGTAAGAAAGCCAAAACCAAAGCCAAAGCAGGACTTGGACAGTACCACGTAGGATCTCCATTAGAACGTGTGCATGTGGATATTCTAGGTCCATTTACTCCAAGTACCAAAGGTAACCAATATGTCCTCATGATTGTGGATCAGTTCACTAAGTGGCTTGAATGTTTTCCATTACCACATCAGAATGCAGAAGAAACCGCCCGATGTATGGTTGATGGATTCATCTCACGTTTAGGATGCCCAGTGGAGATTCACACTGACCAAGGAAAGAATTTTGATGGTAAACTGTTTGCAACTGTCTGTGATTTGCTCCAGATTACCAAAACCAGGACTACACCCTATAGACCATGCTCCAATTGTCAGGTAGAGCGTTATAACCGCACTCCACAGTGATGTCTGTGATTTGCTCCAGATTACCAAAACCAGGACTACACCCTATAGACCATGCTCCAATGGTCAGGTAGAGCGTTATAATCGCACCCTACTGCAGTTAATTCGGTGTTTCCTGAAAAGCAATCAGAAGTCCTGGGATGAACACCTACAGCAATTAGCAGGTGCTATTCGTTCAACCGTCAATAGACACACTGGATTTACCCCGAACATGATGATGCTTGGCAGAGAAGTCATGTTGCCAGTTGATCTGATGTTCGGCTCTATCGGTCAAGAAGAAACAACTTCTGCGGAATATGTCACGAAGCTACAGCAAATTCTTCGTCAAGTCCCTACCCTTGCAAGGGAGTCCTTGCAGTCCAGTCAGGAAAGACAGAAAAGGGACTATGACCTCAAGTTGAAAGTGACTACGTATGAGATTGGTGATCTCGTGTATGTCCTTGATTCAGCTAGAAAATTTGGCATAAGTCCTAAGTTACAGCCGGTATGGAAAGGCCCATATGTCATCTCCAAGGTTATTTCACCTATTCTTTTTGAAGTAGCTGACAAGAGGAAGTCATTTGTCCTACATCATGATAGGTTAAAGCCTTGTGAAGATCGTTCCATTCCTTTGTGGCTTCGCAGAAAACAAAGTAAAATTTTGAACGACCTTGACCAAGAGGATCCTGAAAATGAAGATGATTTCTGTTTGGAATGGCTGTTCGACAATGAGCCAGATAATACAGATGTCAGTCTGCCAGAATACTGTCAGGAGAAAGTACAATTGTTTCCAGATGACCCAGTTTCGCCAGAATCTACACTTGAGACTGAACAGCTTGATTCTGGAGATCAGCTACCTGAATTGCAGCCCAGCAGAAGTGGTCGTGAAAGGAGGAGACCACGTCATTTGCAGGACTATATTTAAGTAGTTAAGATTTAGATAAGATTTGGTGGAATTTCCTAGTTAAGTGCATGGGGGCTTGGTGTTGGTATGACTAGTTAAAGTCCACTAACTACTATTACCCATTGAAATGTATGGATTCCACAGTACTTATCTTGATTTTTCCTTTCTACAGGAATTAAAATGGCAGACAAGAAGGAAGTCACTTCAAAAAATCACTCAAACCAGAGATCAAGTTCACATACTGACACGGATAGATTTAGCCACAGATCTACTTCCACAAGTCGATCAGGATCTCATAACTGTGAAAGATCTGACCAGAGATCTTCAACTGTCGCAAGTCAACCAGACCAGGGTAGATCTAGTTCAAGATCTAACCAATCTTCTACTTCATACAGATCTAGACCAAGATCTGTTGTAACCAGGATTGAGGAAGGCCCTACTGAACAAACCAGATCAGAGCGTAGGGTTACATTTGATCTACCACCAAGACGAAGAAGGCGTTCTGTCTCTCGTTCTAGACATACAGTTTACTCCCGTTCAGAGTCTACTCAGTCTTCAAGAGCACGGGTACATGAACATTCACCTGCATCTTCAACTCGTTCACTCAACGAGCAGGTGATAAGGATGCTGAAAGAATTGTATAGCTTTGTGGATTTCAACACCATTAAGCGCATTGTTGAAACTACAGCATCAAGCATGGAAGTCTACAGCCAAGGACTGTTGTTGTAAACTAGCAGTAGGAAAGTTAGGGAGATGATGGCAGCAGCTTGTGGTGTCTCAGCGGCGCCTGCCTCATCCGCGGCTGTTCCTGTAGTATCTGCTCCTCGTGCAACAGTCATCGCCCAGCCAAAGGAGGTTGTAGAGAGTACCAAACCGAAGGTCACCATACCTAAAGAAAAAAGTGACAAGGAACCACCAACGAAAGTAACTTCATCTACTAAGCTGGTTAGGGAAGTTACCATTAAAGATGTGAATAACAACAATGCCAACACTTTAAAGAGGTCATCCTCTGAAACGTTGGAAGTGGTTGTTCCGAAGAAAAAGCAGAAGAGGCATGCTTGTTACATGACCAACTGTGGCCAACCATCGCCCAGTATTAAAAAACATGTCGTTGGAAAGCATCTGTCAATTGCCTTCGCCACTTGGAAGGAGATGCCCTATGAAGAAAGAATGGTCTGTTACAACCAATCTTTGATGTCTCTGGAAGCAGCACTTGGTTTGTCCAACCATGATGAGTTACTGCAGCTTGTTGAAAAAAATAAGTGGTTTCCTGTTGACACCAGGTTCACTATTCCTGAGGAAGATGCCAAGTTTGTGAAGGCTTTTCACCAGTGGCTGACCGGGAATCAACTGACATTCAAACCAATTGTGGATCCCCCCAATTGCGTTGCTGTCCTTACGAACTGGAGAGTTTTTTCCACTGTTCTTAATTGCATTGGGGAGGAGAAGGTAACATTACCTAGGCAGTCTTTCGAAACAACAAATCTCGAGGCTGAAAACCAGGATGTCCAATCTACTTCTGTGGATACACCAATTCAGGATGTTCCAACAGATGCCCAGGTTGTTCAACCAGTCCAGGTTGCTCAACCAGAAGTTGAAGGAACCAAGGATGTACCAGTGGAAGAGCAGCCAATGGAGGTGGATCAGGGTAACCAGTGTGAATCTGGGGATTTAGCAAGTAGTCTTGCTCCCTCGGAGGAAGCTGTTTTACTGGGTTCACCTTCTGAGGATGTGAGGAGTGTTAGCTCTTCAATACTAGAGAGTCCGCCTAAACCCAAGGTTGTGAAGGATATTGGTACCCCTTACGAAGAGGCAGAATGGGTGCAAAGAAGGACCAGTTTCCTGAAGGTGAAAAGCAGGGACAGAGTGAGCTTCATCGACTCTCATATGCACTTGGATAAACTGAGGTGGATCAGTCATTGTCTCGATATTGATACTATCCTAGACAGAGGTCCAATGCCGGCAACTCCAGTGTATCTTGAAGCCGTTGTTGCAAACTTTTGTCATGAAGCGCCAAGCAAGGAACTGAGACAGATGTGGAAGAGAGATTCCAGAATTTTCCACACGCACAGTTTGCACCCCAAATTCGCCCATACTGCCACAGACGAGGATTTCGAGAGGGTTAGAACAAGCGTCATCAAGGATCCACGTTGTGTTGGTCTTGGTGAGATTGGATTTGACTTCAGTGGCCACTTTGGAAAGTTTAAAGCTCAACAAACCCTACTTTGCAGGAAGTTCCTACAGATGTTTGTGAGGGAAGAGTTGTACCACCACAAAGCCATTGTGATTCACTGCAGGGACAAGGGAAACCGTATGGATGCTTATGAAACCTGTCTCAAGGTCTTTGAGGAGGAGATACCTGCATTCCATAGAGAGGATATAAACCTTCATTTTCACTGTTTTAACGGGGGTATGTCCACGCTTCGCGACTGGTTGGCAAGGTTTCCTAGAATAAGGATCGGAGTCACTGGTTCGCTTTTGCGAAAGGACCGAAATCCAGAACTTGAAGCTGTCGTGGAGCACTTGGATTTAGATCAGATCCTGTTAGAAACAGACTCTCCATACTTGACACCCCCAGTTCATGGAAACTGTGCCTACAATACCCCTTATGGTCTGGAGGAAGTAGCTCGACTTGTAGCTCAACTGAAACACACAACAATCAGGGCAGTGCTGACCACTACCAGAAAGAACGCTGCAGATCTCTATGGTCTAAAGGTTTGAGGGTATTGTGTGTACGAATGAGTAAGACAGAGGGAGTATTAACATTGTTCTACATGGTGAAATGAACTGTTGCAAAATTCATCAACATTGTTCTATGTAAAGGACTGCTATGGATATCTCACAACATTGTCCCGGTTACCAGACAGTTGGAGGGATTACAGCAACATTGTTCATCATACTGAACTGTTAAGCATCTTCTAAAACAGAGGAATTATCAACATTGTTCTACCAGTTCCAGAACTGTTGTGCTATTACTCCATGAATGTTCATGTGCTCAGTCTCAAAAGGAAATCAGATGAATTCTCAACATTGTTCTACAAGTACCTGAACTGTTGAGGAGACTCAAAAGAAACCAGAAGGATTATAAACATTGTTCTACATGTCAAGAACTGTTGTAAGCTCTCTGTAAAGGAACGAAAGGATAGGTAACACTGTTCTATATGTCAAGGACTGTTGCAAGTGCGTTAAACACCCTGGTCTGGTCTGGCAACCACCCACCTTGGCAACCTCAGATGACTGATGGACCTGTTCTAAACAAAACCGGGAGGAATGAAGTGAAGCCGCCGGGTAGTTTCGAATGGAAGTCCGTTCGCCTACCGTTTGACTTTTAGTATCTCCCCACTGGAAGTGAAGAACAGGAAATGAACCAAGCCCATTCAGTTATCTGTGCATATTCAAAGAGAGAAGACCAGCAAAGTCAATCCTACAGCATCACTACAGATAACTACTGGTGAGTCTGGTATTTTACAATAATACTACAGCAAATCAATTTGGATTTAAGAAAAATCTCTCAACTGAAATGTGTACTTTTCTTCTGAAGGAGGTGGTTAATTTCTACAGGAAAAGTAATACAAGTGTTTTTATATGTGTTTTTGGATGCAACCAAAGCATTCGATAGAGTTAATCATAGTCAATCATTTACTATACTCATATCTGGTCAGGTTGTTGTATTTTTGGTATTCAGAACAACTTGTGTGTGTTAAATGGGGTGAAGAGACATCAGAATATTTTAAATGTACCAATGGTGTGCATCAGGGAGGTATTCTCTCACCATTTCTCACTTGTGTATTTTGACCATGTCAGTTCTAAATTTAAATGACATACATGTTGGCTGTCTGCTTGGCAGTAGAATCTTAAACCATCTTCTGTATGCAGGTGATCTTGTTTTAGTTTCTCCCACTGCCACTGAACTTCAGAAACTGATAAATTGTTGTGTGCACTATGGACATTTATTAGACATATGGTTTAATGAAGCCAAAAAAAAAACAATGCATGTATATAGTTCATCTGACAAAAAGTGTAAAATTCTCCCTGATATGTTAATGAATGCATCCTATATTGAGCAAGTTTCATGCTATAAATATTTAGGTTGCTATGTCACTTCTGAACTTAATGATGATAAAGACATTCTATGTCAGATTAGTAGCAATTATGCTAAAGGCAACATGCTATTGCGCAACTTTAGGTTGTGTTCTACTGAGGTTAAGAAGACACTATTTAAGTCATACCTGTGTAATATGTATTGTAGTACTTTGTGGAGTTCATACACTAAGAGCTGTTACTCAAAACTGACGTCGTCATACAATAATGCTTTTCGGTTTTTATTGGATTATCCAATGTATTGCAGTGCCTGACAAATGTTTGTAGAAAATAACATGAAATCTTTCAAAAAAAAAACAGGGTCTTTATTTTAGGAATTAGTAATCAAATATATACTAGTGAAAGTGAATTGTTGAATGCCTATATCAGTTGTACAGTATCAAAGTGTTCCAAGCTTTTAAAATTGTGGAATATGAGTATTTATGTCTAGGTGACAATGTGATTTGGGTTTTTACAAAAGTTAGTGTTTTTGGCATAGTTTTTATGAATATATTTGATTATATGTTTTTAAATCCTCTACATTCTTCAACTAACTGTGTTTATGTATTGCCTATGTATTTTTAACCTTACTGCTATGGACCATTTTTTGCATGTGTCTGAATTAAAGATTTGTTATTATTATTATTATTATTATTAAAATCGAGCATAAAATGGTTGTTTTATTAATCCCAGAAGTAGATATGCAATATTACTGGCTGGAATAGTTTTACCACAAAATGTCCTTTTCTTTTCCTACGATTTCATATTTCATATCACAACACATATATTAATGAGGCATTCTGATGTCATTGATATAAAAACATCATTATTAACTAAAAATTTCAAGATTACAGCAAACATACTGCAATAATAAAAATAAAAGCTCCTCTGGATGGAACATGCATATGTTATTTCATTTCATTGTGCAAAATCCCCCCAGTTTCTGTGTAAATTATGGTTCTCTACAATAAAATCCTATGTAAATGACAGGAAGTAATCACTTCCAGTCTCAGATCACACACTGTTGCAGATATAACAACCTAACAAAAGAATGCATTGCAGACACTCTGCAACAGGTCCAAAGGAAACTTTATATTTGTCAGGTCCAAAGAAAACTTTATATTTGTCACACTTATTTTTGACATATTCGTCAGGCTATGCATAAGCTATGGATGTTTAGGGGTTGGGTTTTTGTCACATTCTATTCTATTCTATTCTGTACTTTTATAGCGCTTAATCTCTGCAAGGCAGACTCTAAGGCGCAACACCAAAAATCAAGAAATCATCTGTCCATAGCCGTTGCCAAGTCCAGTACCACTGAGACGCCGGATAGAGTGTATGCTAAGGTCGGAATGCCTTGTGGAAGAGATATGATTTTAACCTTTTCCTGAAACAGGTGAGAGTTGGGGCAGAACGTACCTCATAAGGCAAATGATTCCAGACTGTGGGGTCATCAAAAGCAAAGCTGTGGCCAAAGTGATTTTTGGATTTATGTACAGATGGACAGAATTGAGGAACCTCCAGGAACCTTTTATCTGGATGGTTGCATCTTGTACTATATCTTCCACAACGAGTGGGCAGAAGAGGACCAAAGTAACTGGGATGACCACTGTGAAGAAACTTATAAACTAGAGTGGCAGTTTTGAAGATACAGCGAGATTCAACTGGGAGCCAATGGAGTCGTTTGAGAAGAGGAGATGCCCGCGTGTATTTGTTACAGTTTGTGACAATCCTGGCAAGTGTATTTTGAATACACTGTAGTTTACGCATATTGAGACTGGACAGACTCCTGAAGAGAGAGTTGCAGTAATCAAGGCGACTGCTCACCAAGGCATTAGCTGCCAGGATAGCAGCCTCATCAGTCAAGTGCTTTCTAACCCCCCCTGAGATCACGAATTTGAATGAAGCATGTCTTACAAATATTGCGGACATGGTTTGCAAAGGAAAAATTAGCATCAAACCAGACACCAAGGTTCTTAACAACAACTGCAACTAAATATGTTAACTGGGAGATAGGGATCTAATTTCTTGAGTTGTGCATGGGATCCAAAGATGATAAACTCTGTTTTGTCAGGATTTAGTTTGAGCATACTTGACGACATCCATTTTTGAACATCCAGAAGACAAGAATTCAGTTTGTTAAAAGCCAGGGCTGCATTTTTGTGAGAGATATGAATAAACAACTGCGTGTCATCTGCATAAAAGTGGTATTTGATGTCAGGATGCGTTCCAATAACCTTACTCAAAGGAGTGGTGTATAAGGAGAACAGCAGAGGACCAAGGACGGAGCCTTGTGGTACTCCAAACAACAGCTCATGCAAATCAGAGAGGGTTGACCCAATTTTAATTGCCTGGAAACGGTGGCTGAGAAAGGACGTGAACCACTTCAAGGCTTTGCCAGACACACCAAACCATGATTTAAGACAATTAAGAAGAGTCGGGTGGTCAATTGTGTCGAACGCAGCTGATAGATCCAGTAAGACCAATGCAGTAGGCTCGCAGTTGGCTCGCAGTAGGCCCGTGATAGTGAGAGATGGATCTCATTTTTGATAAGCAGCAGGGCGGTTTCTGTGGAGTGACCACTTTTGTATGCAGATTGCCTAGGATTATCAAGATTGTTACTATTGATATGTTGCATGAGCTGTTTAACAACTACACGCTCCACCAATTTGGACATGAAACATAGTCCTGATACCGGTCGATAATTTTGCAAATCCTCATTTGGAAGTGATGCTTTCTTAATGAGAGGAGTGACAACTGCCTTCTTGAATTTTTGAGGAAATACACCCTCAGCCAATGACAAATTGACAAGTTTTGTAATTGACGGGAGTAAAATTTCCACACAATCTTTCAAAAGAAAAGTAGGGACTAGATCTAAAAGACATGATTTTGTAGGGGAATTTTTGATGATTTTTAGTACCTCGTCCTCCGAGACCTCATTGAAGGAAGGTAGGTTGGGAGGTGTACACATGGGTGATATGACTGTTGCCGAAGAGGCTGTGAACATATCACGAATCCTTTTGATTTTTTATGAAAGAAGGAAACAAATTTGTTTGCTAAGGATTTCTCAGACTGATGAGGAGGGAGAGTACTCTCTTGACCACTATTGAGGACATGACGAAGTGTATGCAATAACTTCTTTGGGTCACGGCTGTTATCACTAATGATGGTGCTATAGTATTCAGCCTTGTCTCTATTTATAATTGCATTGCACCGGGCAATCTGTCTGCGCAATCTACTTCTGCTCAACTGTGACCTATCCCTACGCCACATGCGCTCAATTGATCCCTGATAGATTTGGCCCTACGGTAAGAATCTGACAGCCATCCAGCTGGTGTTTTCTTAGCTCTTCGACAAATCAATGGTGCATGCCTGTCCAACACACCACCAAGGTCACGAATATACTGGTCATACAGGTCATACACATTCAACAGCCATGGTAATATTGGGACAAGTGTTTAGCTTTGCCACTTACTACTGCTTACCTCCTCCTTTGTGTCTTCCAGGAAGTTAGTTCCATGCCCCATTTTAGTCATTGGCGGCATTTTTGTAGAACTATTGCAGAAATAGACCTGGCTGAATGGCTACGGACTTGTCCATTGTGCAAATCAGTTTTAAATTAAGCATTTGTCCACTGGGTGGACTCTATGTAGACCATTTACACACCATGCCAAGTCCATTGACAATTCGTATATCCAATGTATCAACCAATTGCCCAATTTTGGCTTGTGTTCAGTTCTGAAGGGTCCATTGTCTATGATGCAATGAGCACATTTGTTTCAGGGTTTTCAGTTTCTGGGAAAAAAGATCCTGCAGAAGAGAAATCTTCTCAGAAAAGAATGCATGTAATCTAATGGTTACAGTTGAATAAACATGGCCAAACCAATTCAACCAATGAAAACAGTTCCTTTCTTGGCAATTATTAATGTGATCATGTGACCGATGCATTCTGTCTCAAATCAAGGATGGTCTGGCCGTCTGACCTATTTCTGCTGAAATAAGGCCAGATATAGGCCACTGTGTTTGCAAACATGCATCCGTTGTAGCACTTAGAAATAACACTGATCATATTACCTAAGAAATAAGATTTACCTATCAAGATGAAATTTGAATATCATTTTTATTATATAATTTAATAAACATACACAAGTACACATGTATATAACTGCATCAGATAGAGCATATTTTAAATAAATAATTTTTAACACAATGGACTCTATGTAGACCATTTACACACCATGCCAAGTCCATTGACAATTCGTATATCCAATGTATCAACCAATTGCCCAATTTTGGCTTGTGTTCAGTTCTGAAGGGTCCATTGTCTATGATGCAATGAGCACATTTGTTTCAGGGTTTTCAGTTTCTGGGAAAAAAGATCCTGCAGAAGAGAAATCTTCTCGGAAAAGAATGCATGTAACCTAATGGTTACAGTTGAATAAACATGGCCAAACCAATTCAACCAATGAAAACAGTTCCTTTCTTGGCAATTATTAATGTGATCATGTGACCGATGCATTCTGTCTCAAATCAAGGATGGTCTGGCCGTCTGACCTATTTCTGCTGAAATAAGGCCAGATATAGGCCACTGTGTTTGCAAACATGCATCCGTTGTAGCACTTAGAAATAACACTGATCATATTACCTAAGAAATAAGATTTACCTATCAAGATGAAATTTGAATATCATTTTTATTATATAATTTAATAAACATACACAAGTACACATGTATATAACTCCATCAGATAGAGCATATTTTAAATAAATAATTTTTAACAACACAATGGTCTAACAGTCTGACTGCTGCAAAGCGGTTGAAAAGGAGAAAGTAGAAGTTCTTGTAAATGTCAAGGAATTTTCACAAACATGGCAGCAAATACCTGACCTTGTTTCGACAGAAATAGGTCAGGTTGGGCCAAACTAAACCAAGGAATGATTTGGAAAAAGAGAATGGGTGCTACTTTTAATGTCCAGAAGACTTCCACTGGACCTTTTCTGAAACAAGAATGCAAGAAACAAATGTGCCTGCTAAAAGCTTTCACCATATATGATTTAGCCAGTGTCATACAGCACGATTTGTATCTATGAATGTTTTCTTATATGCACATACCTATCTGTAAAATATATTTTAGTTGTTGTCATGAACACACCTAGTACCTCAGTCACATCGGGTTATTAAATTATTTTCGATTATCCAGCAATCATAATTTGCAAATAATCAATCAAGTTTAGAGTATTTACAGTAAATATATTTAAAATGTTTAATATTTTTAAAGTGTAACATAACTATACAATTGATTTTATTCTCAGCATCTAGGAAGCAGTATTGTGATATCTTTTCGAGAAATAATGACGGATCATCTAGATGGAGAATCTCCAGCAGTGAAACAAAGCTAGGCCATATCGGATGGGACAACGTCATATCTAGTGTCAAGTGCTATGGCATGTATGAATAGTGTGAAGACTCTTTCATAAATAAAATTGGTCCCTTTTCATAAATATATAAAGAGTTGGGTTTGTGTTTGTGTTAAATGGGTTGGGGATGGTGAAAGTATTCCCCAAATTCCCCCAGTATGAATTTTTATTGCAAGTGTCAGATCCATGTTACAATTGAAAGATAATGTGTTAAAACTTATTGGCTTACTGAATTTTTTTTCTGCACTCCAATAAATAATTTTTAATTAAGGTTGTCTAAATCTCCTATTGCACAGCAGCCTTCTTAAATATCCAGACATTGGGCCACAGTTGGCTCAAAGTAGACCCAATACCAGACCGATTGCTGTTAACGTCGGAAAAAAGGCCATTCATCTGACATCAGTTCACTCGCTGGGATAAGAAGCATGAATATATATATATATAATATGTCCAGTTCAAATGCTAAGGTAGTGGGCTTAAGTTTTGTAAAGAAAGGCTCAAATAATGGTCACCATCTATTGCTCTCACTTCAAAATTAAAAATCCTGAAAATAAAGGATTACAAAAAGAAAAGCTTGTCTAAATTAGCCTTTGGACATACATGTACATATTCGGTTACAGGGCTTTCCATTTCACAGAGTATTATGAAATGTATACATTTTGTTCCTATTATTTAATGCTCCTATTTTTGTGAAGATATGTCACACAGAGGCCTTGTTAGTACTAATGTATTGTTTACCAAATAAGGCAATAGCTTTTCTGTGTCTTTTTATCTCCCGCTGGCCAATATGCGTGGGATGGGTGTGGCTATTGAGATTCGATATTTACTTGAAGTTTTTAGAAGTTTCTTTTCTGTGCATATGTAAAGAAAAATGACCTGATGACAGTCAGTTAGTTTCTTGTGCTTTGTAAATGAAGGATTGTTATATTTGAGGATTTGAAATCTCCAGGTACTAAATTGCTGTAAAGCAGACTCTAGTTATATTTGTGTGAGCACACACTATTTACATAAAGCTCAGTCTCCAAATAGAAGAACTATTGTGCTGACACTATCGTACAGATTATCCGACAGACAAATGGATAGACTATACAAAGTGGATACAACACCTCGAGGAGTAACTTTTAAACTGTGGTTAGGTCAGACAAACTGTTTAACTACTTATGTTTTATTATTGCATTTACTGAGTACTCAAATTGACTGTAACTATTGTTTGGCTAATAAATATATTTTGTTAAGCCAAAACTTATCTTTTCTTGTTAAAATTTTGCAGCAACTGGTAATTGCTACTTACTGTACTGTCTGTAAAAGATGGAACTCAATCTAACATTCATAGGGTTTTTTGCTGTCATTTATGTATTTTTAGATGGGTATTCTATTCACGGGAAGACTACAATCCAACCTGGGGATGGAATTGGGGTCGAGGCAGTGGCAAATCAGATGTCCTTACAAATAATGAGTACAGATTACATAACTTTGGGGTAATTATCATATATCATTATCGCTCATGTTAACAATAGTACATATGACGGTTATCTTTATGTTACCATGTACATATAGCTATAGATAAAATATATTCAATTTTTCAGTGTTAAAACATGTCATTGCATTAAGCATTGTTGTATTGAGATATAGAACCCTAAATATACACTCACTCAAAATATGGACTTATTAGTCACAGAGAAGTTACAAAAATAAAGCACAGATTTACCAATTAAAGTTGCCATGGGACAACATATGATAGAAGAGGGGGATATATGGGGAGCATAATATATAAATAACTAGAGGTCTTGGATCACATGATCCTGGTCCTTATTGCTAACTTGTAGCTTATCACTATATAAGAACACTCTCCCACTAAATTGTCCCTGCTACAACAGGTTGCAAAAGGTCACCATCCTAGATTTGCATACCCCATATAGAAAAATAATGAGAAATTAACACTCGATTCACAGATTAAAGCAATTAAATTTTATCCAGATTGAGTGCCCACACTACAAAGAGCAATCTTAGCGAGTTCTTAGTAAAACAAAAATGCATTTCAATCAACCTAAAGCATTTTTGTTTATCTATAATGTGGGTGTGCAGGGTCATGGCTCTGCAGCATGTCATTGCGTTGACATACATGTACGCATTAACAACTTCTCCAAAACTACAAGGCCTAGAGATGTGCAATATTTTTAATGATGGCTTATTTATTGATAATGAAAAATTGTACATTTTGTGATTTATTTGGGGTTTAATGTCGCTTTCAACACTGTACAGGTCATATCACAACGGGTAGTTGGAAGAGCAGAGGAAACCAGTACATAGAGTTCGCTAGGGTTGTGTACTGTAAACTGCCGACCAACGGCAAGCAACTACCAGCTTTCCCACTTGAGCCCGTACGGGGATCGATCCCCGGCCTCAGAGGTGGGAGGCGAGAGTGTTACCACTCTGCCACCGTGGCCCCTGAAAAATTGTACAAGGCATGGAGATCTCTCTTTTTGTTGCTCTCCACAGCCAAAAACGTTAACAATTTTTACACTCTCACACTTTTCTCGGTGAGTATTAAAGGCATTTGTGGACAATAACTTGTTTGCTAGTCACCAAACAGGTCTTGGTTATTGATTTTTTTCCAGAGTCACAAACTTTAGGAGGCTGGTTATTGATATGTTTAACCCTTAAACAGCATGTTCCATCACTTAGGGTAAATATATTCTCTGACATCACATTGGCCATTGGCCATAACTAGCAATTGGGTTATATACTAGCAGTTATAACTAGCAATTGGGTTATATACTAGCAGTTTTGTTTGTAACAGCTCTGTTTGTCTGTAACAGTATGGATATGAATGCAAATAAGATATAGTTGGAATCTCCTAGCTATTAATTCTTTCTGTGAATCGGACTTCTATAGAGCCTAATCTAGAGCATAATATGACATGGGGAGTGGAGCATCCCATCCAATTCTTATTAAATTGTTTTTCTGACTTCTATAGAGCATAATCTCTGCAATTTAGTAGATTCTAAGGCACAAAAGCTATTTTAATTTTTTGTATGTTTTACTTTGAGTTCATAGGAGATGGGGAGTGCAGTCTCCCATCCAATTATTATTTAATTGTTTTTCTATAGAGTCTAATCTCTCCAATTTTTAGTAGATTCTAAAGCTTGAAAGCTGTTTTGCCTGAATGTATTGAAAATTTTGCAAAGTCTGCACTCGGTCGCATCCGAGTGCTCTCGTTTGTTTGTTTGGTTGTTGGTTTGTTTACAGAATAACTCAAAAACCTTCTCCAATCTTAATGAAAATTTTAGAGGGGATACAAACTGATACAAGGAACAACTGATTAAAATTTGAGCCTGATCCAAACAAAATTCTTTATTTTATGGATCCTAATACCTTAAAATTACAAGATTTTTGGGCATAAAAGTATGTGTAGATAATTTCTTGCCTTTTTCTCAGGAGTGAATGCCGATTAGGTTTATCTGGAGTATCCCATTCCAATTGTCAAAATGTCTGTACACTAAAATTGACACTTCTCTACAGACTCTATTCCCAGGGATTCCATAGTTGTTGCTTTCTGACCTAAATTGTGGGAAACAATCCAACAATGGAAAATGTTTATTAGATTAAATATAAACAATATCTAAGATTGAATTACTTGGTAAGAGTGAAATCTTTACAATACATCTTACTGCTAGGCTTTGTAACCTTTATGAATTCTTGAATATTTTCTATAACTGAGATAAACATGAAAAAGAGCATACCACATTGGAGATGCTCAACACACTTGGCTGGAAAACAGACGCTATATTTCTGTCTGTCCGGCCTGAACTTTTCTGGAGGAATGAAACATTTTTCAATATGGCAAAAACCAACATCACATAGCATTAGTAGTTTAACTGTGCCACAAATCAGCACATTTCTTGAAGAGCATGCATACTCTAGTTGAAAAGGAGGAAGAGGACGTTCTGCAAGATTGTTTTTTGCCATATTGAAAAAAATGGTGGCCAATACCTGACGTTTTCTTCTTCAGAAATAGGTCAGGTTGAACCAGACTAATATTTCTTTTATATCATCTTTCACACAAATTCAAGGAAATTAGAAAATCAACATGCAATATAAGTTTTAAAATTAAAAATAAATATAATATTTACAACATACATTGATTGGAACCTGCGAGTGTAAGTATGCATTCTGATAACATCTCTTGACTGATAGAAATAGTTTTGTGCAGTTGACATAGACATAAATACGTTTTACAGGTGCACAAACACAGTGTTTCCACAGAGATTGAAGGTATAACCAATCCTATGAATTTATGTTCGGTAACAAATTCTTAAAGATGTGATATGAAAATGGTGGGAAAATTAAAATTTGGTTACACTTCCCCAACAAGTCTTAAATGTTCACGACATTTCATAATAAGTATTGGGTTCAGTTAATTTTCTACCGAATTATTACTGGAATGTTTTCTTTTCTTTTGCATTTTAATGTACATCCTTTCGATTAGTTTTTTTCTTCTTTAAAAAGGCAAAATCTTTGCTGGTTGCATTTTAGTTCTAAAATGAAATTTTGAAATCTTTTATAAACACCATTACTCAGTCAGTTACAGAGACATCCCTCACTCAGGCAGTAGGTTAGTTAGACAGTCAGTCACTCATTCTAGTCTGTCCAAGTCTATCAGTGTGTCAAGTCTATCAATTATACTGTGTCTTATGCCAGTCATTCAGCCATGTCAGTCTGTCACTCAGTCAGTCAATCATCCACTCATGCACTATTTTTTCTGTTATTTTTACTTATATTTTTTGTTATCATTCATTCACTTACACACTCACTTATTTTTTTGTTTTTGTTTTGGGGGAAGTGTAAAGTGATGGACAGTTCGATACTTCTTGTTTCTTGTCCTGGAAAGGACTTGGTTGGAGTTTGAACCCAAATGCACACCGACTCAAATATCGGGTTGTGGAGACTGGACACAGCTGGACTGGCTGTGTGGTGGAGCAGATTTGTGGCTGAGTAGTCGTTGATGCAGCTGGTGAGGGTGGAGGTGAATCTGTTGGTGAAGTTGATGAAAATGGTGAATGTGTCTGCACTGTGAATAATCCATAATAGACTGAATGTTTCTGAACAGTGATGATACTCCTGATAAGTTGTGCTGGCTGTCTCCACCTTGCATTGAAACTACTGATGGTGGTTTTCTTGAAGTCAAATTGAATCTAAAATATGTTTAACTATTTGCCTATGATGCATGAAAAGGCAATAGGTACTAAAAAGACATTTTTTCAAGAGAAAACCGGCTATGGCGGCCATCTAGTTTTTTAAAATGAGCCCAAAAATATTCCAAGAGAAGATTTTTGGATGGTGAGCGCTGCCAACCAAGCATGATACAAACATACTAATCATATATATTGCAAATGTTGTCAAGGTATGTTTACCCATTTTGCCTTAGAAGCATAGAAAGCAATGGGTACTGAATAAAGCATTGTTTTCAAGGGAAAACGGCTATGACAAACATCTTTTTTTAATGAACTCAAAAATATTCCCAGAGAAGATTTTTGGATGATGAATATGTCCTGCAAATTTGAGAAGTCTAACTATAATAATTTTTTGCCAGAGTGGTAACAGTGAAATCTCTCTACACATTGTGGCGGCGGCCTAATGCTACTAAATCCATAGTATCACCAAGATCATAACCACCTCAGTTCCTCCTTTCCACTCGTCAGTCTTAAAGTCTTTAAAACAATTTGGCCATAGTTTTGCTTTTGATGCCCCTAAGATGTGGAATAATCCCCCTCATGACATCCATAAGAATCAGTTGCCTCCTTCAGAAAGAAGCTCAAATCTTACCTGTTTGCAAAAGCCTATCCACCATAGCCTTTCCCTTCACCCCTTTGTCTAATTTGTATGACCTGGCTACGTCCTCCGATTAATGATAACTGCCTTGCTTTATGTTTATATGCGCCTTTAGTGTCCATCAGTGGAGATTAAGTGCAATAAAAGTCCACATTAGATTAGAAGTAGATTAGACTGCTGCTATTTTTGGTAGCCTGTGCTCTTCTTTCATCATGTTGGTTCTGCAGTGAACTTAGGAACTGGACAGCATTACTTCTAAAGGCTGAGAAATCTGGTCTGAAAATCTTTCACCTCAATATAGGCACTTATAGAATGTCAGTCTACTGTCCATATGAGTTCTAGGAGTCATGAATGTAGAAATCGTCACTTTCATTTCTTTCAAATGTTCCATTGCTTCTGTATCTTGTCTTCCACCCTTCTGGTTGTGCGTGGGATTTGCAATGGTTCTTTGATGATGTGTCACATCAGAAGCCATACTGATTTCCATTTCTGAATCGGTGCTCACTCTAGTCACATCTTGTGCACTTGAGGTGGCAGAAGGACAACTGTGTGGAGACTTGAAAGTTAATGATTTGGAAAGTCCTTTTCTTTTCATGTGGCTCTGCAAAAACTGAAGCTTGTCTGAATCCAGTTCTGTCCGACAGAAGTTCCTGGTTTCCCTTGGCCAGATTTGGTTTGTGTTAGACCGAGTATCTGTCCCGTCGCCAATTGTTATTGAAATACTGATGGACACAATGGCGAGGGACAGAGTTCCCATGTACTTGTTTTCTCTGTAAATTTTGAACGGCATATTTCTAGACATATTACAACAAGTATAAAGCGTTATTTGAATTTTTTTTTTATATTTATGTGCCGTTCATTAATATTTAAATGCCAATCAAACTGGGATGCATGTATTTCAACCTGTTTTTTAAATGTAAACAAACCGTCAACAGTACATAGTTATCTATAAAAGAAATTTTTTGCTTGTAAAAGCAGTTTAGTTTAACAACATATGTATTGTAAACCCGATACAGCTATATAAACCGAAAAAGAACTTTATAAAGAAAATGGAATAATTTTCAACATTTCAAAATTTACACAGAAAACAAGTACATGGGAACTCTGTCCCTCGCCATTGTGTTCATCAGTATTTCAATAACAATTGGCGACGGGACAGATACTCGGTCTAGGTTTGTGTCAGCTTTCCATATCTTGTGCACCAAAGCATAATGATTCCCATATTAGGACAAGGATTTTAGAACCCAGTGGCTGACCTAACAGGTACATTGTGTTATACTATGATTTAATGAATGTTAATATTCAGTTTATTTTAAAAAACAGGCTGGGCCTTTTGTGATATTGTTCAAGACAGAGTTCCAGTTTATGAACCTGGCATGTTTTAGTGCAGAGGGTCGATGTACTTATTGTACACTTGTCATTTAGGAATGTATCAACAAAAAATTTCACCTTCCACAATGAAAATTGGTGTGATTGTGTTTTTCAAAGATTAACAATAAGGGGGCAATTTGCTAATAGCTGCTATTTAGACACACAACTGGATAATTTTTTACAGTGACAATATCAAGTCTTGTTCCTGTGTTTTTGTTTTGAACAGTACAATATCTAATAGAAGTAATTGTAACTTTGACTGCTCATAGGATTATGTCCCAGAGATCAACTAACAGAGGAAAACAGCATAGTAAAGCATTAAAGAGAGATTTTGATTGTGCTTCTCCCCCATCTCCAGAAATGGCAATTACTTTAGTTAGTATGAGAAAACTTCTCAAGGAAGAGCTCACTCCTATTAATAATGAACAGGAGGAGGTTTAAAAAACCTTAAGTTGTACAACAGAAAAATTGGATGAAATGGTAAAAATTGAAAAAAAGAGTGGACTTAATTGAAAAAAAATCAGGATAGAATTCTAGAAGATAACAACAACTGCAATCAACTGTGCAAAGCTCTTAGTGAGCAGATGCTATCACTAGATGCAAGGTCCAGACGAAACAACCTAAAATTTTTAAATATGAAAAGCAATCATTATGTAAGTACATCAAAGGAAGACTGTGAAAGGCTTATAATAGAATTTTGTGCTCAATTCGGGGTTTGCATTGAAGCCAGAGATATTGAACGTGCACACCGCATCGGGCCGAGGAATAAAATTGGTCAGCCAATTTTGGTCAAATTTGCCCATTTTAAAGTGAGGCAACAAGTTTTTGAGGCCAGATCCGAGATGCGCAAATCGGGAATTACTGTTATTGAAGACTTTCCAGATGAAATAAACAATAGACGTCAAATGTTTTCTGCAGTGTTGAAAGCAGCGTAAAAATCTCCTCATTACAAGGCTAAACTTGTGGTTGACAAACTTCTCAATGGAAAGATGTATTCTGCTGATGAATTGGATCAGCTACCGGAAGACTTATTCCCACACAACCTCGTCACCATCACCCAAGGCAATGTTACAGCCTTTTATTTCAGATCATCAGTGTTGTCTAATCACTTTGCCTGCAGCTTTGAGGTTGACGGGGTAACATATTCGTCTTTGGAGCAATTTTTTGTACACAAAACAGCTAAAATGTTTCGGGATACCACCACTGCTGCCCAAGTGATGAAAACTAACCATCCTGTTGCTGCAAAAGCTCTGGAAAAAAAAGTAAGAGGATACCAAGCTGAAATATGGAAAACTGCTTGTGTTACAACTATGAAAACTGCAAAGTTTTCTCAGAATCCCAAACTTGTTAATATCTTGAAAGATGGGGAACAAACTGCTTGCTGAGGCAAACTCAACTGATAATTTCTGGGGTGTGGCTATGTCATGGAAAACCAAGATGTTTTTGTGGAAAGTAATTGGAAAGGAAAAAACATGCTGGGGCGCATGCTTATGGAAATACGAGAAACTCTTTAACTACCTTTATATGTATTATTAATATTATAAGTCATAAACCAGACTATTAACTTGACTTTGGCACATTAATTGACTCATATTTTTATCAGTCTTAGTGATATTGATTTGTCAATTCTGTGTCTTTAATAGAAAGACTAATGTTAGTCTGAATGTGGATATTTTAATATGATTATATTAGTACTTAAGTATAAAAAGAAATTTAAAGTGTCAATTTAGATCTTATTCAAGTTTATACACCTTGTATCTAATACTGTTATTTTTTTATGTTGACTTGTGTCAGTTCTATGCCATTAATGGACAAAGTTAATGTTTGTCAGAATGTTGCTAACACGTAGATATGAGAATATTGGTATTTAACTGTAAAAAGAAATACATATCTCATTTAATAGTACTCAACTTAAATTATATACTGTTTTTCTATTATTCAAATAAAAATAATATTGATTTGTCAAATTTATGTTGTTAATTGAAAAGAATAATCTTTGTTAGAAGGATGGTGACATGTGGATATGAATATATTAGTATTTAACTATAAAAACAAATTTATATCTCATTCGAGCTTTTTTTTAACCTAAATACTATTTTTCTACTATTCAAATAAAAGAATACTATTGTCAATTCTATGTCATTAATGCAAAAGATTAAACTTTGTTAGAAGGTTAATGACATATTAATATATTTATATTTGTTTTTAAATAGAAAAGAAATTTATATCTTATTCAAGTTCATATAGCTGGAAGTAAATAATATTTGAAATAAAAACAATATTGATTTAGTCTATTCTATGTCACATATTAATATGTTTATATTTGTTTTTAAATAGAAAAAAAATTTATATCTCATTCAAGTTCATATAGCTGGAAGTAAAAAATGTTTGAAATAAAAACAATATTGATTAGTCTATTCTATGTCACTAATGGAAAAGATTAAAGGTTGTTGGAATGCTGTTATTTATGTTCATATGGTTATATTGGTTTTTTAACTAGAAAAAGAAATTAAAAGTGTCCATCTATATCTCATTTAAGTTTTTAAAGCTTAAATTAAACACTGTTTTTTCTGTTGTTCAAATAAAAAATTAATTATACTAATAAAAAATGTGTAATTGGTGAAATGACATAAACTTATCCTGTTTTTAAACAATATGAAATACAGTCATGCCCAAAAAAATCTCATTTGAAATTTTTTAACATGCTGTTATGTATATCTGAGCTGTCTAAAGGAAAATAGACTGAAATATTTACTGTCATATGCCTCAGAGTTAAAATTGACATTCATTTTATCTGTTGCAATATGAGTATATAAAGAAAATGTTACCATGCTCACAAGCATATTATTTTAGCTCTGAAAACAGAGTCTTGGGTTTGAAAAGAACAACTTTAATAACTTTGCTCAATATAATGCAATATTATGCTGTTCTATCTAAACTGGACTGGTATTTTTACAGCCATATGCTATTAAGCTAACTTGACAAATTAGCTTAACTAGCTGTATAATCAAGCATTATGTAGACAAAATCAGTATATACCCTTGTTTTTTTGCAGACATAATCCTGTCTTGTAAGTTTCTTATTGTTTTCTTCTAATCTCCAATTAAACAGACTATTGTGTATAATCGTTCTGCTTGAGTATTGTTGATACTTAGGGTATACTAAAGCATGAAAAAAGTACCTTTTACATAAAAATAACTAATGATCCCTTTTTGTAATATGTAAAATAAGGAAAGACTTGTAACTCCCCAGTAACTCTTATATTCCTAGTCTGCTATCAAAGGAAAAATTTCTAGTATTGATTCTTTTAGTTTTAATATGTTCAGTTTTTGCTTAGTTATATGCATTGGTATCAACTTTTTTATATATGTAGAACTTGTATTCAAGAGCAAGTGTTGTGTAATCTTATTTGATAGCTGGAAGCGCACATGGGATAGAATATTGTCAAATGGAAAGAATTACAAAGGAAAATGTACAAACACTGTAATACCGATAAACATGTCAAATACACTAAACCTGTTTTGTCTTAATTGCAGGGGTTTAAGGGAAAGACACAAGAGACAAGCTGTTTTTACTTTTCTCAAAAATAAAGGTTCGGGCATATTCCTTTTGCAAGAGACATACTCTGATATTAGTGGTGAACCTATGTGGAATAAGGAATGGGAAAGTAATATTTTCTTTTCACATGGACAGCCAAACTCTAGGGGAGTAGCTGTTCTTGTTTCTAGAAATATTGATTTGACAATAAATAACTGTGATAAATTATGATTTTGGGCGATACTTGTTAATTGATTGTGAAATTAAAAATAACCGTTACATTCTGGTCAGCTTATATGCCCCAACTGCAGATAAAATTGCAGAGCACAAAATCTTTGGAGAGTACATTTCAAATAAGCTTCAGCAGTATATTGGCGAAAACATAGTTATTGATGGAGACCTAAATGTTGATTTAGATTGTGCCTTTACAGAACCAAATAGTCTGAAAAATCCAGTGTATGGCAGGCAAATAGTGTCTCTTATGGAATCACTTTCTCTCTCAGATATATTGAGACTCAAAAATCCTACTCGTAAAAGATATACTCGTAGAGAAAAAAAACAAGATATGGTTTTTCCCAGTCTAGGTTAGATTATTTTTTCATATCTTGTCACCTAGAATACTATGCTAAGAATACAGATATTATGCCTAGCATCAAATCTGACCATAGTTTATTATCTTTGGAAATTTCACTAGCTAATGAATCAAAAAGGGGTAAAGGAACATGGAAGCTAAATGTGAGCTTACTAGAAGATAAGGAATATATAGAAGCTATGAGGTCAGCCTTAAACTATGCAATAAAAGATACAGAAACCTTAAAGGATCCTTTGCTTAGTTGGGACTTTATTAAGTGTATAATTTGTACAGAATCTATTTCCTATTCTATAAAAAAAGTCTTTCTGAAAAAAAGAACTTACTTACTCTAAACAAGAGATTAGAGATTCTAGAGGAAACTATATGCCAAAAGCCAACGGCTGATTTAATTGAAGAGTATGCATTAATTAAAAGGGAAATAGAAAATATTTATCATCAAAAGGCAATAGGATGCATAATAAGATCAAGATGTAAGTTAATAGAAGAATTTGAAAAACCGACAAAATACTTTTTAAGTCTTGAAAAAGCAAAGCAAAAAATAAAGCATATTCAATCTCTAAGACATAATGGTACCTTAATATATGACCAAAGAGCAATATTAGATCTGCAAACAAAATTTTTCAAAAACCTTTATTCTGATACTTAAAATGTCATACATAAAGATTATAAACTCTTAGCCTATCTAAATTGCATAAATGTTCCAAAAATATCTGGGGATAACAGGGAGTGTTGTGACAGTGATCTTTCCTTTGTTGAAATAACTAAAGCTGTTAAAAGTCTTGCAAATAATAAGACACCAGGACCAGATGAACCTCCAATAGAATTTTATAAAGTTTTCTGGTCAGATATTGGACAACTGGTTTTTCAAAGCTATAAGCAGGCGTTTGAAAGTGGAAAACTTTCCCCAAGTCAGAGACAAGGTATAATTAATCTTATTCCTAAAAAAGATAAAGATTTAACAGAGCTTAAATCCTGGCATCCTTTATCTATTTTGAACTGTGATTACAAAATTCTTGCTAAAGCTTTAATTAACCGTTTGAAGGGTGTTTTGCATGAAATTATAAGTCCGGACCAAGTTGGATATATGGCAGACATATATTTTGGAGAAAATGTTAGACTGATAGCTGATGTTATAGACTATTGCAACTACTATGATCACCCTTGTCTAGTTTTTATGGCTGACTTTGAGAAGGCTTTTGACACAGTAAAATGGGATTTTTTAAAAACTTCGTTAAAGCATTTTGGTTTTGGGCCCCATTTTTGCAAATGGATTTCAACTTTGTATCAAGATATAGAAAGTTGTGTTACAAATAATGATTACCTCTCATCCTACTTTAAATTACAAAAAGGAATTAGACAGGGGTGTCCTATAAGTGCACTTTTGTTTTTGCTGATTGCTGAAACTGTTGCTACTATACTTAGACAAACTGGGAGTGTCAAAGGTTTAAATATTAATGGAACTTCTTTAAAACTGTGCCAGCTAGCGGATGATATGACTTTGTTTTTAACAGACATTTCTTCAGTGAAAGCTACTGTACAAATCTTTGAAGAATTTTATCGTTATGCTGGCCTAAAGTTGAACAGAAAACTGTGGTATTCATAGTAAACTCTAATTCTGCACATACGAAGGATGAAAGTATTGATATACAGTGGACAAATAAACCTTTTAAGACACTTTGAACCTGGTTTTCATCAAATCCTGATGAAACTGCTCGTTTGAATACTGCATCTAAATTGAATCATATAAAAGCTATACTAAGGTCTTGGCAATCAAGACAGCTTTCATTGAAGGGCAAGATTACAGTCATTAAATCTGTCCTAGTTACTCATATTTTACAATTGGCTTCTGTCACAGTTTTAAGTGATAAAGTAATGTCCAATTTCGAAAGCCTTCTTTGCAATTTTGTTTGGAGTAATAGGAAACATTTAGTTGCTAAAAGTACACTTATTCAGTTACCTGAAGCTGGTGGCTTAAAAATGCCCTCTGTCAGACATATATTTAACTCAGTAAAAATAATGTAGGTCAAACGTTTATACAATAACTGTGAAGCAAAGTGGAAGATTTTAACTGAATTTTTAATGGGTATTGATAGAAAACACCTTTTACAGGAACATTTCTTTGAGGTGTTAAACCTGAAATAGTTACAAAGTTTTATTCAAATCTGCTCTCAGTTTGGTATGATTTCATTAAAATTGACATCAAAAGTGTTTCAGATTTTTTAACTCTCAAGCTCTTTAATAATCCAGCTATCACAATTAATAATAAACCTGTCTCACCAGAATCAGATAACTAGACAAAGTCAGGTTTTGAAAATGTGGCTGATCTTTTTAATGAAACCCGAATGTCCTTTAAAACTAAACAGGAAATAGAAAATTGTTTTAATATTGTAATCAGTGACCTAAAATTTAATCAGATTGTCAGTGTACTATCTTCTATCTTGAGAAGGCTTCCCAAAAACAAGAAATCAGCTAATATTATTCATCCGAAAAATGTGAAACTGTTTCAAGGTTTGGAGAGTTTTAAGAAAATTACAACCGCAAAAGTATATCAGTACCTCATTTCTAAGAAAAGCATTATACCAAACAGAAAAAACAAATGGATAGAATTTTATCCATTTTTAGAAAGTGCAATCTGGGAAAACATATATTTGCTGCCATCAAAAATAGTAATAGATACTTATTTAATAACAATGCAATTTAAGATTTTACATAGGGTCTTTTCTTGTAACTACAAATTATTTTTATGGAATATTAAAACCTCTCCAAAATGTGATGCCTGCCAAAAAGTAGATAATTTGGAGCACTACTTTTATTACTGTAGTGATGTAGAACACTTTTGGAGGCAAGTTGAAAACTGGCTAAGTAACATAATCACAAGTAAAGTTAAATTTACGGTACTAGAAGTACTGCTAGGTTTCTTGAACTTTGATTCTAACTTTTACTATTCCATCAATTATGTTATAATTATTGCTTTTATCTCAACAAAGCTAAAAAAAATGGAAAATAAATATTGTTCCTGTACTTTTTGTACACCCTTAGGGATAAATTAATTTTGGAAGAAAAAGTATATATAAAGCAAGATAGAAGTAAAGTATTTTCGGATAGATTTGGTAAATTAATTGAATTACTCTAATATTATTGACTTTGGTCTCTTGTGTCTTAAACTTTATCTGCAAACCTGACAATCTATGTTATGTACTATCTATGTTACATGAATTATTAGTGTCTTTTTTTTTGCTCATGCAGTACTTATATTATACTATGTGACATGGTTGCTCTTGTATGTTTGTTGGAATCAAACCTTTCATATCAATGTGTATGTTATCCAAAAAGAAATAAAAAAAATCTTGTGCGCTGGGTCTCAAACCACTTCACAACATCTACTGAGATATTTATATTGACTACTCTTCTTTACCATAAGCACTGCGTTCTGGCCTTGTCCTTAAATTTCACATGTGATTTGTCACTAAGCTGCTCATGCTGCTTTATAAAGTCAACAATAGCCTCTTCATATGAATCTTCTAACAGAATATGCATCATGTGTACCTTTTTCTTTCTTGATTGAGTGGATTCAAGTACACTTTCTGTATCTGTTCTTCTCTGTGCGTCCTCCTGGCTTTCTTCTATCTCTCCCCCCTGTCTCGCTCCTCTCTCTCCTTCTGCTCTCTGTTTCCTCCTTTTCTGGATATCTGTAGCTGTATCTCTTAACGCGAATTCTGCAGATGCAGCATCTGAATATACTTAAATCCTTCTTTTCCTTTGCCACCTTGGTGGCATAACTAAATTAAATTTGCCGCTTGTAAAAACAAATAAGTAAAGCTTCAGAGGATACTTCTTTACCCAACCGTCCAGGACTAACAAAATGTAAACCTACTTTACAAAAACACCTTAAAACTCAAAGCTGCAAACAGTAGAGAGTTTAAGATACCCGTTATGGAAATTACAAGTACTATAAGTACACATACTGGTTTCCCGTTTGACATTTCTGTTCAAGATAAAACAATAAGAACTTGAGTCAGTGAAGAATGAGTCAAGACTTGAAATCTCTGTCTTATATTCACAGTATGATAGTTGTGAATATTTCGATCTGGATATGTCAGTTATTCAACCCTTGTCTCAAGACACTTCACACTACCCAAGCATAGTGTCAGAAATATGGAGTTCAGCATTGTGCAATGGATGGGGCAGGACAACAACCCAGAATCCTTCACTAAACGTAAAAGACAGGAACTATTTTATATTTGGGCCTTCCCGACCCTCCATCCCACGGGTATCAACATATTTGTGTGAGTTTATGCCCTCTTATTGCTCCCCTAACCCAGGTGCCTACCTGTTTATTTCTGTTTAAGATACTAGTACTACGTGAAGAAGCCAGACAATGCATGAAACTTTGTATGTTGGAGAAAAAATCAATATCCAGGTAGATACTTTTGCAAGTGGAGGGATGGAACATTTTTTACTTCCTGATCAACTGTGATTTATCAAAATCTAAATCAATTAAAGAATTGATATGGGTTCCATACAATTAAATCAAAAAAATTTCTTCAAACTGCTGTTCATTCAACTAAATGATTTAAGTTATGGATTACAAAAAGTTTAGCATGTTTAAGGCAAGCAACTTATCTTGTTTGGAAAAAAATCTTTCTCAAATCTGTTGAATATTGGGGGAAAAGTAGAGACTTTTTAGAAAAAAGTAGTATAAGGACCCCGACAAACTTATATTCCACCACATTTTTGAGCGATTTGATTGGTCGAGAGGGGTCACGTGACAACGGATCACCATGGCGACGGAAGTGACGTCATGATTACCATGACAACGGAAGTGACGTCATCATGTTTACCATGACAACAGAAGTGACGTCATGGTGACGGAAGTGACTGCATTATGATCACCATGGCGACGTCATCATGCGCACATTAAATTTTATCCTGCGCATGCGCACGCTAAATTTTATCTTGCGCATGCGCACTTCTCCTATGTTTTTATTCGCGCATGTGCATGCTAAATTTTTATCCTGGCATGTGCACTTCCCCATAATATTTATTCGCGCATGCGCGCACTAGCTATTATCCCGCGAATGCGCACACTAAATTGTTGCGTGGGCATGTGAACTTAGAATGTGTATAAAAGCAGGTGAAAGAGTGCAAAATAAAAGTGAAAAATGAATGTGGAGGTTGAATTTTTTAAGAGCAGAGAACAAAAATTGGTGGTATTGAGAAAGATAAGTGAAGAAGAGCGAGTAACAGATTTTGATGCGACTGTAATTTATACTGAAGAATATGATGCAACGTATCGGGATTTAGGTGCAATAAGTAAAAGAAGCCCAAAAAATTATCGAGAGTATATGGGAGATAAGCGTCGTTTATTGGTGGAATTGGACAGTTTGGTGTACATAGGAGATTTTTATTTGACATTTTCTCAGTGGGAAGAATTTTGTACAGTGTGGCATCAATTTGAGACTAGAAGTGTAGTGTATGAAAAGTATAAGTTAGCCATACCAAAATCTAGAAGAGAATTAAGGAATGATTAGTTTTGAGTTGCAGAAAAACAAGGTGATATTTTGCAAAGGGAATCAAAAAATAAGTTTTGCAGATGAAGATTACAAAAAGTTTAAAAAAATTTTGAGTAGAATAAGTCGTGGATTAAAAAAGTCTAGTCGTGAATTTTTTGGTGAGACTTGGGATGGGTGTACAATAGAATTGGTGAAGGTGTTAAAAATAGGAGGAATATCATTAAGTCATGAGCATTGGTTAAAGGTGGTGGCAATTTGTCGTAAATCAGAAAAGGGAGTATATTACCTTGGATGAGTTTAAAGGAAATTCAAGTATTAGCAAGGAGACAGGTGGATGCAGTGGAGGTAGTGAGATTGGTGAACTTAAAGAATACTGGAAGAGTGATAGTGGTATTGGTGTATTGTTTTTACCGATTGAAACATAGTTTTTCCTGGAACACCTTATTCAAGCTTGTTTATCATTTCTTGGGTCGATTTCTGAAAACGCAGAATGAATTATTTTTCTGATTATTTACAGACGCTTGGTAATGATTTTGAGATAGCAGCTACAGAATTTGATTTAATAATTGTAAAGGAAAACTCTGAATTAATGTTAATGGGGATGATGGAACGATTAAAAGCGTTAGAAAAACCTTTAAAAGAAGGTATATCAGAAGGGGAATTTTCAGACTATATGATGACAGATGGATGGAGTTGTTGTATTTCAAAAACAGGTTCATTTCATTTATTTTGTTATTCTCAACCTATTTTGAATTTGAGTTTTCAATCATTTTCATATTTATTGGGTTTAGTAACAAATCATTACAAGGGTTATATGATACAGTTTGAAGATCATCTCACAGGACAATTGTGTGAGTGTGACTCTTGTTATAGTGTCGAGTATACTTGGAACCATTTGAATCTATTTGAAAAGCGTGGTTTAAAGATAAAATTGGGTGATGTGGTGACAGGAGAAATGTTGTTAGAGATATTAAGTATTCAAGAGGATCTTTTTCGTTGTTTGCATCATTTTAGACCAAAAAGGTTAGAAGAATTATGTTTGGCTAGATTAAATGAACAGGAAAAGAAAAATTTACCAGAAAGTGTGCACTATAGTTGTTTCAGAGGATCAATATATCGAGACGTACCATATTTATGGTTTAATTCTACTGCTTTTCTAGTACACTGTTTAAGGCCTCCGAAAGAACATCATTGGGAAATTGATAATGAGCATGAATTATGGAACATATTTTCCGTTTTTCTAAAACATAAAGGTTTTGTCATATCCAAAAGGTGGATTTAATGCGCATGCGCATATTAATTTTTTTACCATGTGTTACTAAAATTTAGAATGCGCATGCGCAATGAAAAATAATAATAGCATGCGCATGTGCGTATTAAATATTAGAGAAAAGTGTTTAAAAGAGAAACACAAGAACAATATGAATTATTTAAGATAAAGGTTTTGTGGAGAAAGGACTTAAAAATGGAATTGAGTTCAACTCTTTCAATATCAGTAAGACAGGGATTTGGGAATTATGTGAAACTACTTCGAGAAAAGAACGGGAAATCTTGGTGGATTAATTTGAGCAGTAGTTTATTTGACAAAATGTTTTTGATGAAGGGGGAAATTCATAAATGGATGCAAACAGGGGAAGAAAAGGAATGTTTGAAAATGGGAGCAGTGGTTGTTCAAGTGAAAGCGTATGAAGGGGAATATTATTTTTGTTTTGAAAAGAAGAATGGGGAATTTGCGAACAGAATTAATTTGAATGGAAAAGAAGGGGTTCAATTGCACCAAATGATGGACAAAATTATGGGTCAATTAGATCCTAAAAAGAAATTTTTGAGAAGCCATTTTTAGTGCGGTATTATCCCAAACATGGGGAAGTGTTTTATTTTCATGAAGCATCAGCAGCCACTGATTATCCGGATGTTAAAATTTTGAAGAAAAAATTGACTCCTCCAACAAAGTATGAGTTTATGTTAATGGGTATAAGTTATGTTGTGAGAGAAATGTTAAAAACATATTCAAGAAAAAATTGCGAGGGTTGTTTTATGGGGTATTTGAGTCAATTAGATCATAATCTTTGTCTCGTGGGGTGAACAAGTAGATAATTATTATCATAGGGTAAAATCTACATTAAAAGAGGAAAAAGTGGTAGAATTTTTCGAAGGGGCTTTAAAAAGTGTAGGGATAGATGAAAGTATTTCATTTGAAAGAATAATGTCCATGGAAGATAAGGAAATAATGGATGTTGTAAAACTTGTAAATTTTCCTCGTGAATATGAGATGTTGTTTAAACCTTTTGTAAAAGAAGAAGAAATGTAAAAAATATATCAAAAGTGATTGTTGTTATGTGTTTTGTGGTGGTTGTCAATTTTGCTAGGTGATGTAAAAATGTATATAGATACGGTTGTCAACGCAAGTCAATGTTGCTTGGCAACCAAAGTGACGTTATAGATGTTAAATGAAATGTCCGTCATTTGTACTTTAGTCAAGATGGTGTACACAGTGTTTTTTAGACTCTGTCGTAAAGAGGATGTGTTTCACATTTTTCAAAATTTAAAAGTGCATTTGACAGGGGACTATGTAGCTTTAAAGTTAATTAAGGGGAAATTGTGTCTGTTAAAAGTATTTGTCAAAAATATGTCTATTGAGGAGTCTTTTGGGTTTAAGAGTTTTCAAGTGTCTTCATTAGACTTATTAGACCAAGGATACAGAAGGTACTTAGAAATAGAACGTCGAGGGAGTTTTTTCACCTCACAGTATCTGGACATTGAAAGTAGTTTAAAAGAATTGCAAAAGTTCTTAAATGAAAACAAAGTAGATTTGATGGAATTTCAAGACACGGTTCATGTGTGTGGTTATCCCGGTCAAGCTAAAGCCATAGAGATGAAGGGATGTTCAAAAGCTATGAAGACATATTATTTTGCTCCAATGAAGAAAAGTATGGTGACACAAGTGATTGAAGAAGACAATCTTCCCACGAGTAAAAGTTTAGGACTTGGAGCACAATGTCTCTGGGTAAATGGAGCAGAAGAAAGAAGCGAAAGACTGATGCCCTTTTATTCAGGTGCTCATTGTGAAGATCTTGTCAAATCCAGTCGTCAATTGATAAAAGCCAAACAAGTGATTTTTATTTTTGTGCAGCAACTTTCGGGTTATTTTCCCAGTGTGACATTGGAAAAAGAAACACCTGTGGGTAAAAAGCCATTACACCCATTAGCCTGGCAGAAAGTATTCCATTCTGAAGATGCGGCTAGTTTTCTAAATAAAATAGTGGATCCTCTTCCCGCAAGAAGTTTGAGAATGATGATGAATTCAACATCTCCAAAGACTTTGTTTGAAGAACTGGACGAAATCTTAACAGATGAACAAATGCCAGACAATGAAGCGGAGAATCTATTAGAGTCATTATTAGTCATGACTGAGGGATCAGAAGGACTTGACAAAGAATTGTCTGGAGTTGAGAATGTTTTAGAAGATATGAACAGTTTCCAAATGATGTGCACTGTGTGTTACCAATTATCAAACGAAGGATGTCACTGCCATGAAATGAGGTGTGAACGATGTTTCGGTTTGTAAAAAGGTAAGAAAATGATTTTTTAAAAACCCTTGCTAAAATCCTTGTGAAAAATATTGTTTTTCAAATTATAAATCATGAAAAACCGATAAGTAAAACAACGTTTATTTAAAAAGTGTTGTGACGTCATAAACCACAAAAAAATTGTTACGTTGCAAATGGCATGACGTTTATTGTAACATTGTCTTTAGAGATGCATTATTTTATTACATATGTTTTAAATTGTAATGCATAAATGTTTTTTAGGAAAGTCTCAGTCAGGCAGCATTTAAAGAAACTAAACGTATAAATTATAGTTTACATATGTTTTTATAAAAGAAAAAAAGTTTTTTTAAATTTTTTGTTTCTTGTTTTGAAACTAAGGTTTTGTTGATAGATATATCGTCTTGACGACGTAGTTTACGTCAAGCTAAAATATTCTTTGTATGTCATTTGATTTCCAGCAGTCAAAGAGGGGGGACGTGTTCAATCATCATGTCAAATCTCAAATGTGAAAAATGTCAAAGATATCTTCATCCAGTGAAAAAAAATCTCAGAACTGTTACTGGTGTTTCTGTGCCCTACTGTTACTGGTGTTTGAATTTTTTAAATAAAGAGGATCCCGAAGGTCTTGTGATGCATGTATTCCATTGTGTGAATCATCCTTTGAAACCCTGTCAAAACAAGATGAGTGCTTTAGACTGGGGGCAAATAAGATGCCATTGTTCCATTTATCAGAAACTCCAAGATCATCTTGATGGCAAGAGTCCTTATCCCTTTTTCGGCTGTGATGTTGCCGTTCAAACTACAGAAGAATGTTCTTTGGAGGCGCAGGCAGATGTCAGGGCTCCCGAATCCTTGACTGTTCAACCAGTTGTTATTGAACCATGCGAAGAACTTTCTACTTTGAAAGTAAAGTTTGAAGATGGGGAATTTGAAGTCAAAGTAGGAAAAACTGGCAAATGTACCACATGTTTCAATGGTTTTGAATGTGAACTGTGTTAGTCTACCAAATGGACTTTCCAATGGACTTTTCATCTGTTTTTGTTTCTGGTGATTGAAAAAGGGCAAAAGTATACCAATAACTTTTGACGTGCAGTTTGAAGAAAAAAGATATCGTTTGTCTAAAAAAGCTATCGTCAACTTTTGCAAAACGTACGTTACACATGTGATTAAACTTTTTTAATTTTAGCGATGCAAGTATCCGCATTGATTTGAAGAAATGATGTCGTTTCTAAAATAAAAAAACATTCATCATGTTAAAAATCATATCGTTTGTCGTGTGAAGCTTGAGAGCTATTTCAAATGTTTATTCCATGTGTCATCTTTTTTGTTCCAGAGTTATGTTTTGATTGAAGTGAAGGTTTCAAAAATCTTTTAAAATGTAAACTCTGTAAACGGAAAAACATGTGAGTTTTTCATGTTAACTGCAGACGTGAAAAAAAATCACATATTATTCTTTTTACAGAGTTTATATTTTAAAGCTTTTCCAAACCTACGCTAAAATGAAGATGACTCTTGTACAAAAAGGTTTACCTTTTATAAAACTATTTTTTCATGTCTCACAAAAGACGTGAGGTTTAGCAATTCAAAGTCTGCAAAAGAAAGTACAAATTAGTTTTTTCATGTCTCACAAAAAGAAATAAATAAAAAACGTGAGGTTTAGCTTTTCAAAAGATGTGATGAATCATTACCACACGTCCCCCCCCTCTTTGAAATTTTGACATCAGGTGATTTTTAAAATATGGTGGTAATTTTAGATTTACTATTTTTTATCATTTTAAAAGTTTAAAATATTAAATATTTATATCACAAAGATATTGTTATTTAAATTTTTAATTTGGCCCAAGTTTTATCTGTAATGTGATCTAAAGTATAAAGTATCTAAAATTTTATTGATGCATAAAAGGTTTAATCTTTAGGTGTGAAACTTTTTCCATAAATATTTCTAATGTTCTGTAAATTGTTAATATTTTTTTTGTAATTATATAGTTTAAAGCATGCAAATAAATGTTATATAAATATTATATAATTGAAAAATTGTGTAAAATTTTTTGTGATTATAAACTTTGTGTTAACGGTTTACATAATAACATTGTTTCATTTTAAATTAGTTTTAAATTCGTTTTAATTAGTAGTTTGTTATTATTTTTAAATTTAAAAGTAAATTTTTGTAATTTGTTAAACTTTTTAAATTGTATGAAATGTTTTTTAATTTTAACTTTATTTTAAACTTTTGTGATAAGTTTAATGGTATAAAATTACTAAAAATGTTAAAGTTATAAATGTAAATTTTCACCGTTAAAATGTGTTTTAAGTTTATGGCTGAATAAAACAAGTGCATTGAATCTTGGAATTTTTTTATGGGGGGAATGAAAATTCCCCTTGATTTTTGATATTTTAAAAGTATGTGGACGAAGAGCTACCCTGCAAATGTTGATAAGGAATTGCCATTCGATTTCTTCTCAACACCACTCTCACAAGGTATTCCAAAGAAAGGACACGATTGTATACTGCCCTTTTCAAGTTCAACCTTGTTACCGTGCTGCCTGCCCAGTCATACAACTAATTTTCGTGGTAAAAATCCACCAGTTCTTCTACTGAACTAAAGCAGGTTAGGTTCAGCTCTAATCTGTACTGATTTCCCACAGATTCTCTCACTATTTGTCTGATGAACAGTTTGTCAGGGCCCATTTTTACCACCAAACTTATTTCTTCATTGACCGGATCAAGCAGCACAATAAAAGAAAGTGGCTCTGATAAGAAATCAAAGCAATCTTTCAACTCTTTGGCATGAACTATACAGCTCGACATCTTGAAAAAAGATTTGAACAAATGCCTAACGTCATCATGACGCAAAAAATTTCAGTGACGTTGAGATGTAAACTTCGTCACAATGAGCATAAAATTTGAATGAGGAGGAAAGAGGAGAAAAGAGGAGGAGGAGGAGGGGGAGGGAAGAGGAGGAGGAGGAGGAGGGAGGAGGAGGACTGAGGAGGAGGAGGGATGAGGAGGAGGAGGAGGAGGACTGAGGAGGAGGAGGGAGGAGGAGGAGGAGGAGGGATGAGGAAGAGGAGAAAGAGGAGGAGGAGGAGGAGGAGGGAGGAGGAGGAGGAGGAGGAAAGAGGAGGAGGAGGAGAACAAAATATAGATATCAACAAAATGTATTTTATTTACAATATTAACATTTAACACATGTCTAACAACAAAACTTTTACAACAAGTTTATGTACAACTATATACATTTTATTTAAAAACACATTCAAGTTTATGTACAAGTTTTTACAATTTTATCTAAACAATATCCCCACATATTGGCACCGGGATAGTCTTCACTCGTGTCATACTGCTCTTGGGTTTGCCCGCAACCCCAAAATGGATGCATGTGTACAAACACAAAACTGAAATCTTTCAAGGCTTGTAAGGCTTGGTCGAAATCATAATCATACAAACGTCTTTCTTTGATATAAGCTGTGGCAATCTCTTCTCTTTCACTAATCGTGCAATGATCCAAAGTGAGTAAATGTTCAAAGATGGAGGGATGAGATTGATCGCTGACAGGGGATAAAATATGCTTCTCATCAAAACTAAATGCTTCTTTGGAAGGCCATGGACTTAACACTAAATCTAAGGGTTTGGTATGGATGTTGTCCACCAGTTCACGTTTACAATAAAATTGGCTAAATCCGGTCTTTTCTTGTTCATAGGTAAAAATGGTGTTATTGTGCACCCTGAAGATTTTATTGGTAGATGTGAATGGAATTCCAGTCTCCAACACTTTTCGGCTGGTGGCAAGAGCATTCTGTACAAAGTTTTTGTTGATACCTTTCAGTGCAGTCTTTTCTTCCCCTTTCGCATCCCTTAGGACGTAGGTTTTGGAACACAAGGCCACCATCACCGTCCCTTCTTTTTCCAACTTAAAAAGTCCAGTTTGTCTCCTGTCATAGGCTTTATGTTTGGCACAACACTCTCTCGGGAACCAAAAAGGATTAGGTTGCACTCGATCTAGGTGACAACTGTGGAATAACTTATTTTCAAAATCTTGTTGTTTTTCGGGCTTGATCACATCTCTCAGGGTAGGGGCAGTAATAGCAAAGTAGGCCGAATCCATGTCCATTTCTATGTATTCAAAATCGGACTTGTCAACATATTCCATTAAAAAGTCATAATACCATTCTAGCATTTTCAATTAACGTATTGTAAGATGGCAAATCCAATCTGAATAGGGAGGTTTAAATTTTGGTGGGATTTCATCAATTCTATTTCTGCAAAATTGTCTCCAAGATCTTCTATTTTCTTGAAACTGGGCAGGTTTACTTTCAGTGCAATATCTCTGTTTCCTTTGACGTATTCAACTTTTTGATGTTTTTCCTGGTCCATGATCATGGACCCATAAGCCGAGTTGCCCAGTAATTTCATAGTATCCCCCAAAAGCAAGTGGTCTGGTGAGACGTCTCCTTTGCGTCTGGCTTCGCTGACTTTCTCTCTGAACTCTTTAAAGGAGGCTTGGGGAGAAAACTCGATGACTTGATAGACTTCTGTCACTTCCAAACCGTGGTCTATGTACCATTTGAGCAGTGGGGTCAACAGCAAGATCTTTTTCGCTTTCATGCCTCCTATCAACAGTCTCCTAGGCTTGGTGGACATGTTGTATTTGGTGATGTGGTCTTGCATCAGGGAACCCATGGCACTGACTGGCACATCACAAGTACAAAAGATGGGGCTTTTCAAATCTTCCGGGACGTGAATATCGACTTCTACCATGCCAAACAATGTTCCATCAACTACATCCTTTAGTATTTGGTCATGCGTTAATGCTTTCTTATGGCTTTGATAATAAGGCGGTAAATATTTATTCAGTGGTAAAGGCTGGTACTGACATTCTTTCATCTTGACTATTTTAAAACCTTGGTCTTTCAAATATGTTTCTTTATCCTGTGTCCTCTTTTGCCTCTTGGTCATCAGTTTTGGAAATTTTTCCCAGGCCTTGTTCGTGAGTCTACATGTGTGTCCATGGTACCAACACCCATCGAATTCATACACAGTTTTGTTGACGTGGTCATACCCATCGCAAAAATAGGGACCTATGCAGTATTCTTGGCCTGTATTCATCAGGTGTTGAATTTGAATGCCTTTGGATTCGGCCTCTTTGTCCATCCAGGCAAACATGTGCAGATACTCCTTGTTGACTTTGGGTTTGAAGTCTGGACCTTGTCTTCTCACAAAATAACCCCCCGGCATATCTTCTCCTATGGCCCACAGATACAAAGCATTACAGTCATACCCCACAATATTCTGACACAGTTTATTTTTTCTGATTCGAGTATTCCCAGCCTCGTGGTATCTGGTGAAAATGATGCTGGGTCCTGATGGTCTTGTAAAGATCAACGTCTTCCAGTCCAAATAAGGAAAAGGTGGGTCTGTCTTGAAATAAAAATTTTTTGGCTACACCCGGGATACTCAAACATTCTTTCAAAAAATCGATTCCAATATCTTTATAAAACACTTGCATTTTTTCTACTGCTTCCACAAAAGGTTTCACGTCTAAATTGTTGTAGTATTCCAAAAAATCTCGAAAGGTTTCCATGCCCTCCCTTTCCCACACTTGCTGCAACATTTCATAATTTTGTATGAGGGCCTCTCCTTCTCCCAGGGTGTTCTTTTGACTAAGCGTAGAGTAAAAAGCTTCTGGAGGAGGTAAGCTGGTGGCTTCCAATTTTCTTTCATCATCGAACCATTCATAAGGGAAATAAAATTTAGATTCTTCTGTCTGATAGGCTTTCAAAAATTTCGCATAACTATAACCAGGAGCCAAATAGTTGGAAATGTCCAGGAACCTAAATTCCGGATTGGCAACGCACATGTATTGATTGTTTTTCTTGACCACAAAATAAGATTTGTCGCCTCCAACCTCTGAGGCCGCCGGTTCGAATCTCGGGCCGGGCGCTTCATGTTGGAAAGTTGGTAGTTACTTGCCGATGCCCGGTGGTTTACAGTGCAGTATGCACTGGTTTCCTCCACCTGTAAACTACCCGTTGCAATATGACCCTGGCTGTTGAACGCGACGTAAAACAACAAATAAATCTAAATCTTGACCACAAAATAATCGTTGGTTTCGTGCAGCTTTAATGTTTTAGCGATCTCCATGTTGATGAGGTTGATGTCGTATTTGGCACTATTGAAACCTAACACTGGTACTTCTCGCTTATATTTTTCGAGCTTCTTTTCTAGATCAGCTTCTAAGGGTACATCAAACATCTCACTGGCCAAGTCATAAATGTGAGCGGCTATCTCGGTCATGTAGTCCACCATGTCCTTTAACAAGACTTTGAGGTCGGGACTCACAAAACAGGTGGGTGAGTCATAGCCGGGTACATTGCTGCAGACACTGACACTGATGGGGTGGTGTTTGGTTTTCCAGTGAATGGTTTGCTGGGTTGTATTCACAGGCAAGAGCAGAGATTCAAAATCATACACGATAAACCAGGGGAAAAATGGACGTTCTCCCGTCCTCTGGTACATCTCTTCAGAAAAACTGCACGGCGGAGTATAGATTCCTCCCACATGCTGAAGCTTTTTGATTCCTGTGCAATTCTTTTGGTGTTGTTTCCAATCTCCTCTGTGATCAAACAGTTTCTGGCAGTGCTGGCAGGTATATTTCTTGGCATAGCGTTGAAAATCTGTAATGAGGCTCAAATGGTGGTTGTATAGATTTAATTTTAATTCCTCTTCAAAATGGCTGAAACTTTGATAGATGGGCACCACCGTTCCATTTTCTTGCAACTCGTACACATAAATATTCTTCTTAAAGCATTGTTCTAAGTCGGGCATTACTTGGAAACTGACTGGGGTGACTTCTCCCATGAATTCTTCCCACTGTCTTAAGGTTTGTTTGGTTTTCTTCAAGTCGGGGTAAACTAAACAACGGAAGAAACATAAGTTGTCTCGATACAGATCCCCCTGGGTGTTTTTATGCATGGTTAACAATCCCTTGCAGTTGACCACGTAATCAGGCAGCTCCCTATTTCCCAGGGGAAATTGGGTGGGGGTAACATCGAATACCATGAAATGGTTTCCACTGGCTGTTGGGCTTGGAAGCCTGCAAATGTTCCAACACATTCATGTCCCTCAGTCTGTTTTCCACCATGTTCAGTGACTGGCGCGAGCTGATTAAGTGAGGGAGTGTCCACACGGTTTGGTTCGTGTTGGGGGCAAAGTATCTATATTCTCCAGTCTCAATGTTTCTCAGTATAAATCCCAGTGAAATATTGAGTTTAAATGCCGTTGTTTGCTGTTCATAAATGTCTCTAATTCTTTCAATCATTATATCTATACCTTCTCTCAATCCGTCTGTTGGTACATTGTAAAGAATGTGTCTTCCTCTATCCACTCTTTCAGGGGCCAAAATGATACTGCTATTTCCCTCTATCACCTCCCTCAAAGCTGTATCTCCAATATCTGTCCATGGAGCCTGTTGTAGCCCACCTCCATGCTGTAGGTTTTTATGGTAATGCAGTTGTCGTCTGCTAGCACAAATTTGTCCACAATGTCTGCAGCAATAACCTTGTAAACGCTGAGGCTGACTGTGTGTCTCTAGTCTTGGTCTCTTTTCCGGTGGGGGTTGGCTGTCTCTTAGTTTACAAATCTTTTGATGCCGTCGACAACTGTCTTTGCGCAAGAAGATCTTGAAGCAAAAAGGGCACTTTCGGTCATCCATCTCTTTAAAATAAACAGTAGCCATGTATGTGTGATATATGTTTACATAGTTTCCAAATTATGGGTAGGATAGTTTGAATATTGTGAATACAATAGCAATGCTGTGCTTAGACTTGTTACATTTCCTAAAAACCAAAACCTAGCAATATTCATATGGGTGGAAAGATATTTTCAAGACGAATCCAGCGATATCTTACTTTTAAAAATCCGCCCAATATTCGCAGAGAAATGGCCGAAAAACCGCTTACAAAAAAAAAACGTACTCACCTCTTTGCCTGGCATGAGCGAATAAACATGTAGGGTGCGCATGTACGTGAATAAAAATGTAGAGTGCGCATGCAAAAGATTAGGGGAGTGTGCATGCACGTGCAAAAGATTAGGGCAGAGCGCATGCGCGTGCAAAAGATTAGGGCACAGTTTTAATTTTAGAGTGTGCGCATGCGCGGGATAAAATCTAGTGTGTGCATGTAAAAAATTGGAAATGAAGTGACATCACTTCTGTTGCTATGGCAACCGTCATGTGACCCCTCTCGATCAATCAAATCGCTCAGTGGGAATAATTTCTTTAAAGGAGGAGGAATATAAACTTCTATAAAACTAAAACACTAGTCATGTATGTTTTATATATATTTACATAGTTTCCAAATTATGGGTAGGATAGTTTGACTATTGTGAGCACAATATCAATGCTGTGTTTAAAGTTGTCACATTGTCTAAAAAGCAAACCCAAACAATATTTATATGGTTGGACAGATCTCTTCAAGATGAATCCAATGATATCTTACTTTTAAAAATCCGCCCAGTATTTGCAGAGATATGGCCGAAAAACTACAGTACTCTTTTGCCTAAAAATTAGCGTGCGCATGCGCGGGATAAAATCTAGTGCGCGCATGCGCGAAATAAAATCTAGCGTGCGCATGCACGGAATAAAAGTTGTCCGTGCGCATGCGCATGGTGACGTCACAACCTCTCGACCAATCAAATCGCTCAAAAATGTGGTGGAATATAAGTTTGGCGGGGTCCTTATCCCAGCAGGCAAAATAACATTGATCCAACGTTGAAGCAATGTCATACACTGATGTTGCGCCAACGTTGAATTCTGCACATTGGGTTGACGTCATATTCAGAATGTTGTTTCAACGTCTCATATCTGACGTTGTGTTAACGTCAATATTTTTACGTCAAACCAATGTGCAGATTTCAACGTTGTTTCAATGTTGGAAATTTCAACGTTGTGTTCTAGTCAAATATTGTGACCATCAGTCCAAAGAAGGCCAAGGTAAAGAAAGTCATAAAACAACTTTGCATTTTTTATTTATCTGATTTTTACAGTATACATTTTCTATGTCTTCTATGTTGTAAAGACTACATGTGGTTTTTAAACTTTATAGAAACATTATGTTTGATAGACTTAAGAAGTAAAAGCAAGTTAATTAAAACATAGTCTACCTATTTATTCTGCCATTGCACAAAATAACTGAAAAGCATTAGCTAAACATGTATTCCCAGTAAACATTTGAAACATTTTAAAATGGGTTAAACATTTGCAAAACGTTTTAAAACCTATTTAAACTTATCTTACAGTTTTCTAAATATTTTCAAGTAAACATTTACAGTGTAATGGTTTAAAACATTTTTTAACCATTCTATATACAAATGTTTTTTACTTAAAACATTTATTAAATGTTTATAACATAACCCAAGAAGCTAGATTTGACTAGAAACATTTCTTAAACATTTATAAAATAGCTAATGAAGTAAAGGTTATGCTGGAAATGTTTTTCAAAAATTCATTATGAAATGGTTTATAAACAA
Organism: Sabellastarte sp. h YS-2021; assembly: GCA_964017235.1. Lineage (NCBI taxonomy): Eukaryota > Metazoa > Annelida > Polychaeta > Sabellida > Sabellidae > Sabellastarte > Sabellastarte sp. h YS-2021. The sequence continues at coordinate 118,929,311 of OZ024933.1, read as the reverse complement.
TACACATAAAATGTTTTAAAAACATTGTTTATCAAATGTTTTAAAAACATTCTGTCAAAAACATTTTTTAAACCCATATTTTCAAAATGCTTATTAAACCTTCACCTTCAAACATGTCCACATAAACATGACGGTGAGCAATAATAGGGGATTTTAGAGGACTTTTTCAAAATTCGTCCTAAAACTGAGAATTGAATTTGGGCACAATTTATTAGCCACTATCTTACAATTCTAGACATAAAAATAATATTTTCATTAGTGAGAAACCTTAAAAAGGTATTGAAGTTGACCTCTGACCACATTATTATTCAGACATTAATATGTTCATTTATAATGTTTTTTTTAAACATTTATCATTAAACGTTTAATAAACAGTATGCATAAAATGTTTTATTATAAATGGTTTTCGTACCCATCATTTTTTAACCTTTTCCAAACATTTGCAAAACTTAAAAATGTTTACTGGGTTATCTTAATTTTGTAGCTACTAGCATTAAATGTCAATTTACTGGTAAGGTGTCTGTAATGTATATAATATCTGTAAAAAAGAAAGAGAATGTCAGAAGTAAACACCCTGAATGTAATTTTTTGCAATCAATGTAGCAAATCACAGGTTTTAGAAAAGCTTAAAAAAATCACACAAATTGTTGCTTTACTTTCAAAAAAGAAATATTTTAAGATAATGCAATTATAAAATCGAGTTATAAAGTAATGATCAGATGGTTTCTAATACAGGATTTTATACAGTCTCGCAAACGATGAATTCCAGTGCTTTATAAAACGTACCATTCACAGAAACGCCTAACTTCTTTGATCTTTATCACCATTGTTACAATAGGGGAGGGATTAATTCAAATACACGACCCTGCTGCACAACTTCTTTGATAATGCGCCAATCAATGAAACGCGTTTGTTTGGGTTTCGCAATTTATAATCTCCCGGAGTTAGTTCACAGACTGACAATGTGTTTAAAAGAAAAGACGTCCACAATGCATTACCAACCAAACACATCACTGAATGCGTGTTCGCTTGGGGTTGTACAATAAATAATCTCACGGAGTTTTTCAATTGACAAAATGCGGGACGATGTTATTCTAAAATTAAAACGTCCACATTCATGTACCAACCGAATACAATCATTTCAAATCCGCGTAATATTTTAAATAGTAATACATATAATATCCATAGATATGGAGCAAATAAGCGACAATGGAAGGGTCACTTATATTATATGACACAAATATATTAAATTATTTTACCGATGACTACCAACGTCTATGTTTATTGCATAAAAACAACAATTCTCCAATTATCGCCCACTCGGTAACCCATAGATCATGAATTTCGGCTTCCTTCATCTATCCGAACCCCTCGATTATCCGGCCGGATTGTATGTCTCCCATGTGGTTCAGATAATCGAGGTTCTACTGTACTTAATATTATGTTAGAAATTGTGGATTATGCGATTTAATGCTAGCAAGGTATGTTATTTATTTTTTATTTCCTAATAAACGTAACCGCTATAATAGGTTGTTGTATACCCACGAGTAGTCGACCCTTAAAATTGGCCTCGCTTGGCGAGTGTCAACTGCTCGGTCGCACCCTAATTAAAATTGCAAGATCTTGTAAAAAGTAGGCACTAAAGTTGGAGCACATCACTAATACAAGTCAGCTTACTGAACAGATTTACAAGGACCTGAATCATGGGGCCATATTCATAAAAACTGATAACTTAGGCCAGTTATAGGGCCCTATTTATTGCATATGTTATTACTTTTATTACCATCCAGGAAACCTCAGGTTATGGTAAGTGGTCACAATATTTAATAATTCATACTGTTACAAAAATACTCAACAGATCTTACCTAAAATAAACTTTACTTTAACTATTGGAAACTATCTCCAGTTGCTATCTGGCTGTCTTCTACTCTGCAGGGTCTTCTGAGGAATTTTGTAAAATGGTGGCCGACACATTCTCTTTTCTTCTGTGTTTACCCACATTGATGGTACAGTTCTGTCATCCTCAGTGCCACCCTCAGTCCATGCTGCACAGGGCCAGTTAAAATTTTGGCTCATATCTGAAGTTCAGTTTTAATTGTTAAATTATTAACCTGAACTTAATGGTACACAGACTTTAGAAATCATGCAAGTTATTATTGATGATGCATACATTGTTAAAGTAATGATCAGATGGTTTCTAAGAACTGGGATCAGCAGTGAAAAACCATCCCATTTGACTAATGCATGATCAGATATAAAATCACAAATTTTGACATCAACAATAGTATCCTGATCACTGGGGATAGAATGAGTGACTTATGTGACCATGCAAAAATAAATGTTTAGCTACCGTCAGTACTGCAAGGTTGTTCCAACGTCAAAACAACAACATTGTAACAACGTTAAAATATCAACGTTGGATCAACGTTAGTACTGCGTTGTATTAGTGTACATTAATAAGCTGTCCAAAATGTCTACTTCATAAATTTTATACACCAGACAAAAATCACCAGAAACTAATCAAAGCTAAAAATAAATATTGCTGCATTGACTGACAGGATGGTACTATACTTGTAATAAGTACATATTAAAAATGCTTGCAGATTTTAACTTATAAAGATTGGGCAGTACAGCAATGTTGTTCCAACGTTAAAACAACAACATTGTAGCAATGTTATAATATGAACGTTGGATCAACGTAATTTTTGCGTTGCATGAACGTAAATATTTCAAAATGACCTTTTCTTTGAACAAAATAGACAAAATTAAAACATTGAATGTGAAATAGTCATTTATAGTCATCATAGATCATAAAAACACTCATATAAAATTATGCACAAGGTGAACATTGAAATTTCATTCTGTTCCACTGCACCAGATTGGTACAAAATAATAGCTGGGAAACATCAGTCCAAGTTTTAGAAGAATATATCAAACATGTGCACCAATAAATTACACTAAAATATGCTATATATGTCTGATACATAGAAAACTATACTAATATACACCGATTGAGAACATACAGAGTGATATTTTAAGATACATATTCAAACTAACCTTAACTGATTTCTATCCAAAATGGCCACAGGAAGTAAACATCACCATGTGACACATGCTATTCTGATCCCCAACAGTTGTCATAAGGTTGTTTCATAGTTGACGACGTCGGCAACGTATTTACAACCATAAAACAATGTCAGACGAATGTTGTGTGTCTGCTGGGATACTACTGAAAAAGCTTTTTTTTCCATGTGTTTTTTCTAAAACTGCATTTAAACTTTGTACATATGAGGTAAGATACTTGAATTTATTATTACCTAAAATTTGATATGAAAAAAGAAAGTTAAATAGTAAAAATTTGAGGTTAACACTCAAATTTTTCGCTACATGTAGAACTGGTTTTTGATGTTGTGTACTTGTAGATAAATGTAGTGAGTTTTGTGAAAACGAGAAATATGACATCATCCATGCGCTTTGCAGTACACATTGCAATGTATACTTCTAACTTAAACTCTGTAGATGTGTACCCTCCAATGTATGTGCCCCAAATTAAGAAGTTCAGAAGTGGAGTCACCTTTTATATTCACTGAAGTTGTCAACCAATGTTCATAAACATCAAAATTTCAAATGAACCATCAGTTCGACTTCCAGACATTTTGGTTGTTCCACACATGTTGGTTATAGTTCCCGAATTGTAGGTCACAAAAGTCCCCGAATCTGGAAAGGATTTAGGATAATTTAACAGAAAATTTCAATAATTTTACAGACACGGCAAAAGTTCCAGACATGTCGGGAAATGTAAGCAACATTTGGTTTATATTTAAGAACTTTTGGTAATGCTATATGTAGAAAATGTTGTAGACTTGATACCAATAACTGGGGAAGTACAAAAGACATGTCAGGAACTGAAAGCAACATGTCGGTTACATAACGAAATTGTATGTCACCAAGGGCTAATTTTCAGCTTTTGTAAAGACATTCGAGGGACCATTTGATATTTCACCGAACTTCATGATAAGCCAGGAAACCTACAACCAAATGCTCCCAACAGCTCTGGAATGCTAAAAAATGCATAGTTACGAACATGTCATAGTGTGTGGAAAATCCCCTTTGTTATTGTTTAAGTAGATCAAAATATTTTAATTTGTCTTCAGAGGAGTTCATCTAAAATCAACGGCTAAGTCCACGTTGTCATTGGGAAGTTATCCATATGTAAACAACATGTTAATCAATTATGTTATTCTTGGTATATACTTCTTGATTTTGATATTTACAGGATGACTTGAACAATAAAATTTCTTCTATTCGGCTGGTTGGACCATCTTATAATCCATTTGAGGTAACAACTAATTTAAACTCACCTAATGTGTTTGGAAATCAGCTGCACAAAATACAGTGTTTGATCAATGATTCTAGGAAATTATGATATTATTTAGCAACCTTGTACATAGAAGAAAAAACAGCTATAACGTGTCACTGTATTTACGCCAAATGTACATCATATATATAGAAAAGGTGTGGCAAGAAAAAATATTGTGAATTGCTCAACAAACCAGAATCAACTATAAAGCTGAATCTGAGACAAGATATGGTCTGAGATTGCTTGTAGATCATCAAACTTGACTTGTTCTCAAAGTTGGGACAGAATCAAGTGCCTCTGTGATTTAGTGGGTAAAACAGAGGCCTATGACCACAGAGGATGTGAGTACAAACCCAGGTGCAGGTACATAGAGGTTTGGACGCCCAATAAAAAATGTGGTCCGTCATTGGAGCCGCTGTTCAGTGGCAGGCTAAAGAACCTCAAGGTTATTGATAAATGGTCATTCCAAATGTTCTGTAGCATTTATGAACGGGCTAAGTCTTTGGACACAAACATTAAACCCAGTAGGACCATGTAATTACACCGCATGGGAAATAATTATCATTTCAATTATTTATGCCATGTGGTGTCTGTTCATATTTAAAATTAAATTCAGTAATGTGTACACATTTAAGATATTTTACTTCATTTTAGTACCCTTCATGAAACCATGCTTTTCAGACCATAGTTGTAGATTTTGCCAAAAACTAAGGTAAGTTTAAATCATTTAGAAAAAATTAACTCAGCAAGGTTGATTAAGTTCTACTATAACAATGGAAAATTAACCTACAACAAGCCCTGGTATTCTTTCTAAAATCATCCGCTCCATACCTTTTAGATTGTTGGCCAACTGTATTTTATGAGTAATAGTCGTGTTGCACAATACATATATGATACTAATAGTAAGGGAATAAAACATCTTAACTGTTTCTGTTTGTGTACATGTGTTGTGTGCTGCTGTCATTTTGTTTTATATTAGATGGCTTTAATAATGGAACTGCGTGTGACCTGAGAGCGCAAATGACCACTTCCTGTCATTTACATAGTGTAAAATCTTGTAGTATATATAAGCTCTGTTAAAACACCCGACTTTGGGGAATTCCCTTTAGCTCAGTTGGCTAACAAGCATATACTCTAAGCGTGTAGAGTTCAATTCATCTCCGAGCTAAGAGAAATACTGTGCTAGAGTAAGCAATCAAAAATATAAACAAATATCTGTGTCTTAGTGGTTTGTTAATAGAAATAGTAGAAAAGGCTAGAATGGACCTTTGATGTAAAAGTGATAACCAAAAGGACACAAAGACACGCAGACCTACAGCTTGATCTTATATAAAAATATTATAAAAATCTAGAGACCAGAACCTATATTCTGACAACTTCCTGGCTGGTAATATTTGTGTCTTCCTGCCAACAATCACACAGGTGATCAGTCGCCAATGTAAAATCTGCTTGGCATAGGTCATTATGTCCAATGCTGCAGACTGGTGTACCTTTGCCACCAAATCAACATTTCAACAGACCTACATCAATGAGTTCTAGTATGTGCACATGTTAAATTTGTACATAATAATTAAAACATTAGACTGTGGACCTGGTTTTTGTAGGTCAGATGGCTGATGCCATTTTGATCCCAGATCTATAGTGTCCATTTACTGTCATTAACATTTAAAATTGATGTAGGGAACCACAACTTTTGTGCATACCAGAAATTTTGTACCTACAAATGATATGGATACAAAAAGATCCTGATTTAGGATATATAAACTGGACATGTTAATTATTTTTGACGTTATCAATGGCGTCACAAAGTGTCAAAAAAACAAAATATTTATTTGGATATTAAATTGACCTTTGAAGCAGATTGAAGAAGATTGAAAAATATTCATGTAAAACTTCATGTCTTGTCCAAGACAGTATAAAAATGTCAGGCCAACAGGAGGCAATATTGGGAATATGTTGACTGCAAACAACAAGCCAACCAATAGAACTATTGAAATCTGTAACCCATATGTCTATGATTATTAACATTTCTTTCATAGAAAAAAAATGAAATATTATAAAAACTAAGTTCTTCAAAATGAGTTTTTACTACAAATTCCACTTTAATGCCTGAAACTGTAAGATAGTGAGTTGCAAATTATTAGCAAAGGTATACATTTCAATGAAAAACAAATGTTGGATTACTCTGGTTTTACACTTTTTAGACTGATTCCATCACATTTTATCAACATGCTAAGTTTCATGGGAAAGAGTTATTCCTCCAACAGAGTGATGCTTGGATTGGACACGACTTTAATGATGAAGCAACAAGTTACATTATTACAGGGACATCAAACTGGAGGATATATGAGTCAGTTCAATAATTATGTGAATGCCTCATCACTGACTTTAACAGTATTATATTAAAAGCAATTAATGTGTATGCTACGTGTGTTATAAATACTAACTAGCTAATTTGAATACTGTTTGATGCAAGAGATAATTTATTTCTACAGCCATAACTGAATACTTGGAAAAATGGTTGTATCTTATCCTAGTAGTGTATATTACATTATGTACCTCCTACCCTTCTTTATGAAATTTGCCCATATGACTCAAGCGATACCATAACATTTACAGCTCACAAGCAGAGAAGTACAAACTGCATAGATTTAAGGGGATTGAAACAACTTAACCATATGTATGCATTATCTGAAATTTTCAATAAAAATTCATCTGTATGTTTTCAAATATATTTTGAAATGTTGGCAAAAACCCAATTTTTGGATATTGTAATCCATGCACAAGCTTTTGATTAACCTTGCAAAATTCACATTTTTTTTTACTTTTAAGGAACATAAAAATCAGCAGCGTTGGCAACACCACCACTAAAGTTTAATAACTTGTGACTTACACATATAAGGTCATTCTCTTAAATTTTGAAGAAGTCCATGCATAACATTATGAATAACTTTGAAAAAAACTTTTTTTGGACTTTAAGGTAACATTAAAATCAGCAGTGGTGGCCACCACCAAAATTTAATCTTGTGTTATTCACATGTATGAGGACATTTTCTGACATTTTGAAGAAACTCCATGCATAAGTTTTTGCATAACCTTGCAAAAAAAATTTTTGAGTTTAAGGTGGCCTTAAAATCAGTTGCGGAGGCAATGCCACCAACAAAATTTTCTTGTTACTAAAATATACATAGACATTCTCTGAAATTTTGAAGAAAATCCATGCATAGGTTTTTAAAAAGTCTCGCAAAAAACATTTTTTGAGGCTAAGGTGGCCTTAAAATCGGCTGTGGTGGTAGCACCAGCTTCAAAATTATATCACTTCTTCTTTAAAGAAAATGCATGCATTAGTTTTTGAATAATCTTGTTAACAAACAGACAGACGGATAAATATTCGGACGAACGCCTGTGATAACATAACCTCTGGCAAAATCCCTTCAGCTGAGATAATAAATATCCGGGGGCGTGTTAATGGAAGCCTTCTTTGTATTTATGAATTCATTTACCTTTCGTTCAGGTTTAGTTGGTGAAACCCACAGTAAATCAAAATCTTAGTTAACTATTGATTAATTTCCTTCATAAAAACCTCCCAAGTTTAAGAGAACTGAGACATACTCTTTAAGTATTCTTTGGAGAAATGATTAGTTCTTTACACCTGAATAACCATTGTTACATGAGAGAAACTTTCTAAAATGTTGTGCAATTTGATTATCTAACCTGTTTCAATCATATATTGATGGTATTATAATTAAAGTGTCATTTCTAGACATTATGTAACCCCACATATTTTTCCTTCATCTGGAATAGTCAACCATCCAAATACTAACCATGTCCAATGCTGCTTAACTTCTCTGATGAAACATTGCCTATCACCATAATTTATATATTAAACTAGATAGATCCATGAAATAGATCCATGCCTTATTTATTTCATAACTTGAGAGTTCATAAAGGAGGCATAAAGAGGGTTTTCTATTTACCCATGGATTTCTTTAGTTAAGGTGTCGTTATATTATCGTTAAGGACTCTTTAGCTTGTGGTTTTTGATGCTGCTATTTACAGGCTCCTGGTTTAAAGATTAAAGACTTTAACTTTCACAATTGTTTGTGATTGTGTCATGCATTTATTATTTCAGCCATGCCTTCTTCAAAGGAAACAGCATGTGCCTCTATGCCTCTAGTGATGGGGTGAAATTGGGATATGGTGTGGGTAGCTTGCAAGATAGTATGTCTTCTGTGGAGAAGGGTTGCTGAACGGTGGTTCAGTAACATGCAACAGGGCAATGGTCCTGTTCCTGTAGCTAACAGACACTAACAAAGAAGCAAAAGTTCTCAAATTAAGTTTAGACATTTTGCATTCTGTAAACTTTCTTTTCAAATATTAATATTAAAATATAATATTATATGAAATAAAATATGAAATATAACTATGAAATTGTTAGTATTACATGCAGGAGTTAATAAACTATGGGCCATTAATGTTTGGCATTTTCAATTTGGGCAAGTGTGTAGATCATCAAAATGATATTCTTTGTACAATATAAATTAATATTCTTACATTTAGGCACCCTCTTTAGAGGGAGCATTACAGCTATAAGAATAAAGGGAGGAATTACTTATCCAAACCAATCCAGAGCTTTTATAGCACTTAATCTCTACAAAGGTGGTCTCGGAGGAGCACAAAAACATATAGCGCATAGATAATATAGTATGCTACAAGTAATGTATTTTATGCTCTTGCTGTTTCTGTAAGAGGAATACTTGCATTAGCATTTTTGTACTTAAACTTTAAAAGGAACAAAGCCGCAAAGGCTTAGTATTTTGCTTTGTATATCCATACTCAGGACAATATCTCTATATTACAGGAATTAAAGCGCTATTCAACCCACCTGACTCACACACTCGCATAACTGACATTCCCATAACTAAAAGACAGAGGATCAAGGATAATCATTTATCAACATCCTTTTGGTTCTTTGGCCTGCCACTTTGGAGAGGACCTGGGGGCTTGGTGGTATAGTGGTTAGAGTGCTCACCTCCAACCTTTGAGGCCGTCGGTGAGAATCTCGGGCCAGGTGCTTCATGTTGGAAAGTTGGTAGTTACTTACTTATGTTGGTAGTTACTTACTTATGCCCAGTGGTTTACAGTGCAGAATCTTGACCAACTACTATGAACTGGTTCCTCCACCCATAAACTACCCGTCGCAATATGACCCTGGCTGTTGAACGCGACATAAAACAACAAATAAAAACCTAAATCTGGGAGAGGACCCAATGATAGAGGACCACCATTTTACGTGGTCAACCAAGCCACTATGCATCTGCCTGTACCTTGGTTTGAACCAACGTACTGTGTGGTCATAGACGAGTGTGTTACCCACTACACCACAGTGGCAGCATTCAAAACTTTATAATTTACAAGTTAACAATTTCTCAAAACAACTAACAATTTAGTTTACAGTCTTGTTTTCTTTTACAATAAAAATGTCAGATAGCTTGGGCTATGTAACATGATGCTACTTGGTCTGAACCAAGATCAGAAAATTTTCTGTCATGACCGTACAGGAAACAATGGTTTTATCTGGAGAGATTTTGTACAATGGAAATGATCTTCAAAGAAAGATCCAGATTCCGTCCAAAGTAGCTCTTATTATTTTTCCCTTGTTGAAGTATATTTGCTATAACATGAAAATTAGGCAGCGGGATATTTAGCAATAATGTATTAAGACAACCATCATTAAACTTATTCATTTGAATGTACTTGAAAGTTGTAATTCAGTGACCCTTTTTAATTTTAACTCACTATCTGATTATTTTAACATGAAGGGTACATGGGTGCTTCTTTGTAACATTTTTAACTCTGAAAAACATATTTTCTGCAATAAGTTTGGCATTTATGTATATGGAAATAGTAGCCATCAATGTCAGGATAGATTCCACTGAAATTATGCAGTTTTTACTCAAGGATCCCAACATTGGTATCCTATCCTGTCTGAGGTACAGCTCTCATGGGTGTTGAAAATATGATGCAGTAATCTCTGTACCAATGTTGCATATCTGATAAAACAAATAACAAACAAATAGCAAACAAATATCATAAAAGTATCATAGAAACTTTTCTTTTGAAGAAGTGTTTATTAAAAAATTTATTTTTTTACTCATTGTTTTCACAGGATTAAGGATTTCTATTTCGTTATAGGGACAGTGTTTGTAACCGGTTAAAATTATGTCGTGATTAGGTGGTGATTCTGGTTTTCAAAGGTCAAAATTTTGTGTCATTATGACTTATTTTATTTGTCTTTGAGGATAAATGCTATACTTGATTTTGCTTGTTTCATAATGTAAGTACCACTAAACATGAAACTGCAGTTATAAAAACCAACAACTATTTTCATAATATGTGTGGCATATTCATAATAGATATATGTCAATAAAATTCCTTAATTTAGCAAGCGCATATATTTCAAAGCTTTAACACATAGCACTAATGTGGATGTCTATTACATCTGAAGACCATCTTCAAAATAATATTGTAAACGTGGCAAGATTTCAAATCTTATTTCCCTGCACATCTCCAGTATACACCTGACTGTGCTAAAGTGATTTGAATTTCTCTTGTTTATAGGCAATTTGAAAAAAAGTTATAGTATAAAACTCCACTCTCCAACTTTCAGGGGGCATAGAAACCCAACTCTTTTTAAAATCCATTGTAAATTCAAATTTTTTAATTTAAATTTTTTCACAAACTAAGTTGGTTTGCTTGAAAAGTGGTAATATTTGTAACACATTTTAGACTATTTTATTATCTCTTTTCATTACTATGAGCTTTAGGAATTTAAAAAGACTTACTTAGAAACAAATGGATATTAAACAAATACTGATGCCACTACAATGTTGATAAAACAGATTTAAAAAAGATTGGATTTACACAATACTCAATTCAAACAAAATTTAAGCCACTACTCAATGCCACATATATTATTAAGTGCCTAGCTTAGACACCTATTGTAATGTGGTTCACTGCATTATACAGTTATATGTTAACTACATGGCTTCCTTCAGAAAAAGGCAATACTCAAACAAAAGTCTGATTACTGGATGGTTTCTTCTTTTTGTTACCAGTTCTATTGAAAGATTAGTCATTGCATTGTCTACATGTAACCCATTTTTATAATTCTAATCCTTGAATCACTGAAATACCATTACTTTTCCACATTCAGCAAAAATTATTAACAGTGGGTTTTTTTATGCCCCCTGAAAATTTGAGAGTGGGTTTTATGGGTTTGCCAGAAAATGTGGTGTTTATATTGGACATTATGCAATAAGTGGTGTTTTACCCCACTTCAATGTAATTTGCATATCCCCCAGTTCATTAAAATCAATGTAAATCTGGTGTTTCTTTCTACCAGAGTTTCCATTAAAACTCCTGTTCGTTAGTATGCTAATTGGTCATGTCTCACAAATGGGAAAGATGATTCTTAAATTATGTTAGGGATGTAAGGTAATGAGACTGGTTTTTACTTCTATGTTCACTGACAAAAATGACCTGAAACTTAAAGTGAAAATTTACTCTAATGAACATTTGGATATACTTAAAAATAAATATCTCTTTATGTCATTTGAAATAATTCACTAAATTTTAATCATTACTTTTTATTGTTCAATAAAGAAAATTCACCGAACTACCATGTACGAAACAAAATATTCATTCTTCACTTCACTTAATAACTAGAAACTATTAGTGAACATTTGTGACATATAGACAAAAATACACTTAATATGGTTGTAACAGTGTTTACCTTGGACAAAATCCACCTCTTAAAGTTGCAACTTACATTTAAAAACATATATTTTAATGCATTAATATTTTAGTGGCTTTAAACAGCCTCACACGCCAAATAGTTATGCGTGTTGCAGATCAAATATGTATGTGGAAATAAAAATATGTAATTTTCTTATTGTTATAATCTTGCATAAACAAGATAATGTATTTAATAATTTATAATCTTGCATAAACAAGATAATGTATTAAACAACTTTCATCACTGCCGTTTCATTCATCACTGCTTTCACAAAACTGACCTACATCTGAGATTGAATAGAAATCAATACAATACCTTAAATTGTGTAATTAAATGTCTCTTGTTTAATAAATGCTCTTTTTGTGACAATGATGTAACTGACAGTCTGTCCTAATAGGATGTTTCATGAGTTGTAAAAAATAGTGATGGGAATCCCCTCGAAGTTGCATGGTCAATTAATCGTCCATTTTTCCGAGTGATGATCAAACCATAATCGATTCTATTGTTGGTTATATCACAAAACACATTTTGGTATGAAGTGTATGACGATGCAGTGGGAACAACGGTGCTCCAACATTTAGAATCTACCAAAAACACTCACTTCCAACAAATATGGCGGTTGATATAAACAAACCAAGACTTCCACCAAATCTGTTGATTTATAAAGGAAACTGCCCAAAATATTTTCAAAAATATGTGGATATTTAGATACATAAAGAAAGGTAACTAAATACTACGACATTTATATTGATAATGATGAATCGATAGACAGAACCTAGATAGTGATAGATCATCACCATTACAATGAATTTTGACTGATGATTCAATGTCTGTAGATAATCCTTGTACCAATAGTGAAAACCCTAACTTTTGACCTTTAAACTTTGCAATTTGTTATGTATTGTTGGGGAACAGCTTCACTGCAAAACTTGAACCAGTATTAACAAAAGAAAGATTTTTGTCTTAGTATTAGCCATATTCACAAAAATATTAAGACCAGTTGCAGGCTTAGCCAAGGTGATAACTCTAACACTGGTAGGTATGAGTCTTAAGTTTTGGAAATAGGTCTTAAATATGATCAAGATTAATTAGGAAACGATAAATTACAGTATATTTTTATAATCATGTAAGTTATTGTAACATTTCCATTTTATATCTTATATTTCTGAGCAAAGGATTTTTTTACATTTTAATAATCAGCAGAGCCCAATTCTGCAGTTAAAATAACAGACAAGTGACATAGAATAGATTTTGGTAGTAATTGTATGCTGTAGTTTGATTAACTGGCTGATAACGTTCATTTTATTGTGGTCCTAAAATTTAAGACCACAGAAAAAGCTATGTCGCCTTTGAAACATACAAATTTAAGACAAAACTTAACTGAAACAAAGTCGTAAGTCTTTGTTTACAAAGGCCCAACACAAAGAGATTTAGTTAAACGGAGACTTAGCAGTTTTATGAAACCCGCTAAGCCTAAAATGACAGACTTAGCCTGAGTTTAAGGCAAAAGTCTTAACTTTAAGTCTAAGTACAGGCTAAGTCCTTTTCTGACACTGGTCCCTTTTCAAAACTGACCCCAGGTGTTTCATAGTCACGAGTTTCATGCACACATACATTGTTGAATTAGATTGGAACCGTCTATTTCCAGAAACAGAAGATCTGTTTTCATAAAAATAAATTTAAAAAATATTCAACCTTGAGGAGTTCTAATCAAAACTACAATCATTTCCCTCTAAATAGAATATCTGATTTAAATAGGCAATCAGAAGACAAAGAAAGGAAACAAATATTTTAAAATTTCATTTTCCAGGTTGAAAACCTCTATTTTATAGATCTATATACATGTTCTTCACTGTGTGTTATACAAGAGAAGTTATATTTCTACCATAACTTAGGATGTAGGCTTATGATCTTACTCAGTGGAGTAGTATAAAGTGAAATAACAATGGACCCAGTTCAGAAAACCCTGGGGACACCATACATGAATTTAGTTATTTCTGATAATGTTACTTCTATCTTAATGGCCTGACAGTGAGTGATCAGATAAGTAACCAACTAGACGGTTCCACCATGACCGAACCAGTACTTTTCAGGTTTAAATGGAGTCTCTTCTATTTTTAAATTCCGTGTATTGTGTTTACGGCAGTCACCAGATGCCAAGCCATCTTAAGCCAAGTGTTTTTATATGGTAGGGCTTTACATTATTATGAAAAATAAAATACTGGATTTCATTCATTTCAGCCCCCCCTGAAACCAGTATTAAGTTTAAGAAATGGGTCTAATATTAAAGTCAGGAATTAATAACAGTATTTTCTCTTCACAATTGAAGTTTATTTTTCATTTATTTCAATACTTTTGTATCAGATGACAGACTTTGAATATATTAAAACTTGTACATATACTCTGGTTAAATATACTTATGTCAATATTTGATCAATGTAATGGGAAATAATCGATGTAATTCACTTAAATGTGGTTATTTTTGTTGCTTTACTAAAGTGAAAACAATAATAGGAAATAATCAATTTAAATTATTAACAAAATACATCACTTGGGTACTTCATAAATGGTGTATTATATGTGTTTTACTTCAATTACACTCTATTAATACCACAACAATCATGTATTTATAAGTGTCCAATCTAGAAATTAACCTAAAATAAACAAAGTAATAATGATACATAGATAGATTTCAAGGATTACTCGTTTGACTAAAAAAAATAATGGATAGTACATGACGAAAATACACTTTACACACACAAAGATTAAAATCTGATCATAGAAACTGCAGAGAAAAACATAGGAAAAGATTGCTAAATGAGACCAAAAACAAAGAAAACTACTTACTGGTTTCAAAATATCATAAAATGAAAAGGTGACTAACTATTACAAATAAAGTTAGGACTAATAAGCACTACAAGTATATATTAAACAAGAACACTTAGAGAAGGCAAACCTCTATCAAGGCAGATAATAGTGGTAGACTCTAGATTCTTTTAGAGAATATATCCTGACCGTCTTTAATTTTATTAAAAATATAAAATAATTTTGCAATAATAAAAATGTAACCAACAATGAAGGATAGTTAGGAGGTGCTTAATGTTATTTTCTATGGCACAACAAACTCTTTCATACAAAACTTGCTTGTGTCTGAATATAATAATTAAAACTCTTTACATAATATTCTGGCTGGTCCAAAGTTTACTCTTTTTGGACAAACTTTTGTGTTACATATTTGCATCTCTTGCACACTTTGAAAGCTTGTACCATTTTAAAAAGTTACTTGGTTTGTTAACCGGATCATAAATTTCTGTAATATCACACAAAATTCGTCTTTTATTGTCCTTAATCTCCTTTACCATATGCAATCTGACAGTCCAATAACTATCTAGCCAGAAAGCTTTGGACAGAAACCTAAGTACCCAGAGTAAGCTCATGCTGAAGTTTCATTCAGGCACCAACCCACATAATTATATCAGTCATGATAAATTGGTGGAACTCTTCAAGCCCACAAGAACACTCAAGAGTTAAGTGTCTGCCTAAGATCACGAAGTGACAACTGCCAGTGGTTGATAGAAAGTAATGTGAGCCAACTTGGTGTCTACTCTACCAATTGTTGGTGTATGACTATATTTGCAATCAGTCACTGTCACTTTTTAGCTATACATTACATGGAATACTTTTTGTACATTTTACTTACTTTTTAGAGGGACATTTAATTGATAATGTGCACAATAAAAAAGATTAATCTATCTTCCAAAACTTCCCCAAAATACATTATATACTCTTATTTTGGAATAAATGTTCTAGTTTAGGAACCTCAAATTAACTCAAAGGAAATTGTAAAATCCCATGTCCAGTGCTCACAGGTACAATGACCAGTCATAGGTTAATTTCAACATATTAACCCTTTCACTGTGGTAGGGTATGTATTTATGTGTGTGTACACGGTATATAAAAGAAACAAAACATTGTGTTTTATTTTAAGTACATATCAAAGATATATATAGTAAATAACAAGTAATCACACATCAACTTTTATACAACACGCAATTCTATCACTCCACACAACATACACTCATATAGAACATATACAACCCATAGCAAGACATGTAACTTACAATATAATATAATATCACACATATGTTATACTGTATAATAAATTGTTTGTGTTTATATTCAAACAAATATAATGGCAAATGTTAGTTCATAAAATTATGTAAGTTTATCAGCAACAAAGTTCCAAAGCTGTTTTCAAATCAGTTCAGCAAAATATAAATCATCAGAATGTCCATCACAAGAGTACATCCCTCGGCAGAGACATCCCATCAACACATGAACTCATCAAACCGCAATCTCCCATCATAAGTATCAGCATCAGCGAATCAGCAACAATTGGCAACATTAAGATAAATCCAACACACAACATCAGCCTCCAAGCTGGAATAGTAGAAAAAGTCCCATCACATGATAAATGCAAGAGGTCCACCTCTAAAGACTTCTATTGCAACACTGAAGAAGTTACCAACACATTTCTTCAACTCATATGGAACTGTGTGCATTGAAGCACATCTTGGAGAAAAACACACTGATTTGGAACACCTTGCACAATAGTAAACCCATGATGCACACATGTAGTGTTTCATTTTAACATGATCAAAACATACAGAAAATCACAAAGTCCTAAAGCTACAGAAATATATAACTGTATTCCCTAAAGAAACTTAATTATAATAATACAAATAATCACTTTGTGACATTTACTCCCCGTTTCAAGTGAAAACATTGTTTTCATCTAAATACAGTTGACTACAGTGATTTAACCTATAATTTCATAATATTTCTATCATTTCATTTCTACTCGGCTCATAAAGTCAGCATGGATATTATCCTTTCCTTTGATTGACTCAGTAGTAAATCTATATGGCTGAAATTGCATAGCCCATCTTATAAGCCTTGCATTCGATACCTTATTTTTGTTCAAGTGCAAAAGAGGTTGATGATCAACTTGTAGAATAAAATCTTGACCATAGAGGTACAAGTGTAGCTTTTGAATAGCCCAGGCAACAGTTAGACATTCTTTCTCAATGGTTGCATAATGCATCTCCCTTTGTTGTAACTTTCTACTTATATAACATATTGGAAACTTCATGCCATCCTGCTCTTGTTGCAACACAGCACCAATTGCCCTTTCTGATGCATCAGTCTGAAGAATGAATTGTTTTTCTTTCATCTGGTAATCTTAAAATTGGTGGATTTATGAGAGCTAGTTTTAAATCCTCAAAAGCTTTCCTATGAAGACTTTCACAAGGCAAGATATTTGGACTGCCTTTTCGTGTTAAGTCACACAAGGGTGCTGATTGATCTGAGAAATTAGGGATAAATTTCCTATAATATCCTACCAACCCTAAAAAAGATCGCATTTGCTTCTTAGCATGGGGATATTCAGCATCTTGTATCTTACTAACTTTATCGCGACATGGTGACATTCCATGCTGCCCTACTATATGACCTAAGAACTCTAAGTTGTTAAATCCTAACATGCACTTTGAAGGACGGATCGCTAAGTTGGCCTTCCTGAGTTTTTCAAATAAGGATTCTAGTGTTCTCATGTGACTCTGCCAATCACTGCTGTATGCCAAAATGTCATCAATATAACTTTGTACATCCTGCATATCTTCCAGAAGAAGCTTCATCATTCTGTTGCAACTTGCACCAGACGTCACCAATCCAAAAGCTACTACTTTGAACCTGTACATACCATCATCAGGCGTGACAAAAGTTGTCATACCTCTATCTGATTCTTTGATGGGTATCTGCCAATAAGCTTTACACAGGTCCAACTTTGAAAAATATGTTTTGGAGGACAACTGTGAGTAAAGAATCTCAGGAACTGGAGTTGGCATTGGGTCAAAGCAACAGACCCTATTAAGTTTATGGTAGTCAACACAAAATCTTATTGTACCATCTTTTTTTTCACCAACACAATGGTGGAAGCATAGCTTGCAGTTGACGGTTCAATAACACCTAGCTGTAGCATTTTCTTTATCTCATCTTTGATGATATGTCTCATGGACAGTGGTACTTGAAATGGTTTTAACCTTATGGGATCTGTTGTTGTCAAAGAAATGCTATGTTCCAACAAATTGGTAACTTTTGGATCATTGGTAAAAATGTCTGAATATTTCTTCAACATGTTTGGCAGCTGCTCATGGTGTAACTTTGGTAACTCTGGATTTAATGTGACATCCATGTAAGTTTCCTTCTGCTGGCAGTTCGGAAATTCTACATTATGCTCAAATTCAGACTCTTCATCATTTTCTAAAACTCCCATAGCCACTGTCTGTACTGCTTTGGATTCTGATTCCATAGTATAGTATCTCTTCAGTAAGTTTGCATGAAATGTCTTTGACCCATTTGGCAACTTCACTTTGTAGTCATTTATGCCAACTTTCTCAATAATGTCATATGGTCCTTTCCACTGCATGAGTAGCTTGTTGGCATTAGTTGGTAACAGTAGTAGTACCCTATCACCAATCTTGAACTTCCTGTCACATGCCTTCTTGTCATAATGATGTTTATATGTTTCACTTGCTTGCTTGAGTTGTTGCAAGGCAAGTTCTGATGTTTTTTTCTAACCTATCTTTAAGGTCCATAACATATTGATATGTCAGTTTAACTTCTTTTTCCATCTCTTTCTGAGTCCACAATTTTTTTAGGATTGTCAATGGACCATGGACAGATCTACCATACAGCAGCTCAAATGGGGAAAATCCTAAACTTCCTTGAGGAACCTCCCTGTAAGCAAAGAGCAAGGGCCCTAAATAATGATCCCAATCTTTTGGTCTATCTTCGCACAATTTCCTCAACATGCTTTTCACCGTCCCATTAAATTTCTCTACTAACCCATTACAAATTGGATGGTAGGGTGTAGTTGTTATTTGTTTCAGAGACAGTAGTCTTCCTACTTCATGCATAAGATCAGATGTGAATTGACTACCACAATCACTAAGTATGTACTCTTAAAAGCAACAGCTTCAGGATAGTGAGTAGCATAATGCACAACTGACTAAATGTATCTGTGACCCCTGTCTGACAATGGAAAGATAGGACCAACCAAATCTATTGCTATCTTCTGAAAAGGAGTACCAACAACCGGCATTTTCTGAAGAGGTACCTTACTGACTCTACCCTTAGGAATTGTCCTTTGGCACACATCACATGACTGACAAAACCTGTGAACATCACCATGTAAACCAGGCCAATAGAAATTCATCAACACTCTGTCAAGAGTCTTCTTGATTCCCAAATGACCACCCAACAATCCAGAATGAGCAAGTTCTAAAACTTGTTTCTGCAACAACTTTGGAATAACTATTTGAGTGATTTCTTCATCAAACTGAAAATGAGGAGACTGAAAATGTCTTTTCAAAATGCCATCAGTAATGTCAAATCAATGTACATTTTCACCTCTTGTACTACGGCGTTTGAGCTTAGCCAGAGTGAAACACTTTTGAAGTGACTTATCATCTTGTTGCATGGAAATAAGTTTCTCTCTATCGACTGCAAGACCATCACTAGACAGGACTTTCAAAGGTTTAACCTTCTGAGATGATTGAGCCTTACTTTGACTATGAGTGACCATGGCATCAGCTGTTGAGACCAAAGGTTCCATTGAACTAGATGTATCTACTTCTGGTAGTATGTTTTGGACCTTCAAACCACTATCATCAACTCCTGGGATGTTACCTATTATAACAGGGTAAAGAGGATCTTTGATGACAACTGCATGAACATGTCCCCTATAGAAAGGAGTGTCAAGATAAACTTGAGCTGTTGGAAAACTGTGAACAGTACCATCAATGAAAGCACAAAGCTGGGTGTGACCATCATATTACTTTTGAGTAACATAAGACTCTTGCACTACAACACCAGAACACACTGTGTCCCTAAGCACATCAACAACTTGATCGCCAATAAACCCTTTGCAAACAGCCATATTTGTAGGTAAGTTATTGACACAAGAACTAAGTACTGGTAGTTTGTGTCCACACTCAAGTGTCATTTCTGTTGTAGTTGGCATTTGACAAACACAAAGACTAGTATCTGACTGTTTTGATCTAAGTACCCTACTACACTCCCTACAATCAAGTAAACCTTTTTCATGTATACATGTATAAGTCTTGTTATTGTGACTAGAGTGACTGTGAACTGAAGTTGCATCTACTTCACTGTCTGACGTGTCAGGACTAATACTTCATCTGACTGATCAACGCATAATGCAGAGACAATTTTCTTCTTCACATGACAGTCACGGGCGAAGTGTCCACTTTTACCACACAAGAAACGATTCTTTGCTTGTCTCTTATCATCTGGCTTTCCTTTCTGGAACTTGGGTTTTACTGTCCAATTTTTGTCTTTTTTGACTTCCAGTGGTTGACTTTTCGCTGGTTTCATTGTAAGCATACAATGAGCATCCATGTATCTCTCTGCAGTTTTTGCTAATTCTGTGTTATCTGCTACTTCTTTTTCTCTGAGATACATTGCCATCTTAAGGTCACATGCAGTAAGAAACTGTTCTTTGATCAATAGATTTTTCAAACCATTCAGCGTCAATCCATTGGTCAAGCTCATTGGCAATTCGTATCATGAACTGTGTTGCTGACTCTCCACTTTCAGGTGAGCTAGAATAAAATTTTTTCTTTAGACCATCTTCTGTGAGCTGATATCGTCGAAGCAAAGCTGTCTTCAGGACATTATAGTTGCTGGCATCTTCACTCGATAGTCTTGAATACACTTCAAGTGTTTTTCCTTTCAATAAGGCAGCAAGGTAGATAGCCCAATTTTCCTTCTGACTCTTAACTGCTTCATGATACTTCTCAAAACGACTGAGATATGCATCAATACTATCAACTTTCTCATCAAAGAGGGGCAACTTAGCTGTCTTTACTTGTGACTGTACACCTTGGTTATTAGTGGTTCCTGTTGTGATAGTTTGACTTACAAAAGTAGTTTCTGCCTTTATCTTTGCTAATTCTAATTCATGTTGCCTTTCCCTCTCTCTTTCTCTTTCCTGCCTTTCTATTTCTCTTTCTCTTTCCCGTCTTTTGAACTCTCTTTCCTGCCTATCATATTCCCTCTGTTTTTCCTGCCTTTCTAGTTCCCTTTCCCTTTCCTGTCTTTCTTCATTCTTTCTTTCCCTATAAGTAGCCCTTTCGTCCCTTAAAAAATCTTGCAAATCTTTACCCTCTAAACCTATCTCTTTTGCAAGACTGTGTAATTTTTGTAACTCTTCGACATCCATGACTACTTAGCTACCAAATCTCAGAGAAAAAAAAATGTAAGTGTAATGTAAGAAACTAACTTCTCAACTAAGAACCTTAAAGTGCAGGAGCAATAAAAATTTGAAACCTAGACAAGCATCAACTAATGTATATTCTATATTTACATGTCCCTGTCAATGTTGTATGAAACTATATGTAAAGACAATTCAATCAGTAGTTGATTTTAAGAAACTATTTCACCAACTGGCAAGATAATCTAAACATTTATTTCTCTGTGTACAAACAATGCAAACAAAATTTTAAAAAAAACTAAAAAAAAACTGAAGAAGTGTCAACACAATTCCCTCAAACAAAGATAGCCAAGAACAATTGACCCAACCACACGAATCTATGAAGACCCAACACAAATTTGATACTGCAAGAACTATGTTTAACAACCTTGGGACATTCCTTCAACAAAGAAATAATCAAGCTGTGCAATCAACCCAAGAATATGCATACCACAGTAAATATGAGGGAAACAATCTTTATTCAAGTGTAAACAAATAAGCAAGCAGTAACCAATCTGCTAAGAGACACCAAAAATAAAAAAAAACACTTCGCAATAATATATTTTGACAACCAACGAAATGGTTTTGTTGCAAAAGTGGTTTCAAATTATTTCAGACACCAAGGGTGTGTAACATTCATTGGCAGTATGAGGTTTGGCAATATCACACTTTCCAAGGAGGTGCCAACTATTTCCACAAGTCCACAACTGCATCCAAAATCCAAGTTAAAAAATATATGTATATATATAATTGTATCAGTGACTTTTTTAAAGACTTTTACCTTCCGGAAATCCTCTATCCTGGCAGGCTTGCAAATTGTCAGGTTTCTATTTGAGGACATGTAAAAGTCACTTAACCGACTTTATATTATTTATTTCTTTAAGATTTATTTGTTTTATTTTAATTTTTATTTGGAGTTTTACGTTGCTTTCAACACTGTACAGGTCATATCACGACGGGTAGTTGGAAGGGCAGAGGAAACCAGTACATACAGTTCGCTAGGGTTCTGTACTGTAAACTGCCGACCAACGGCAAGCAACTACCAGCTTTCCCACTTAGGGCTATGACGGGGATCGAACCCCGGCCTCAGAGGTGGGAGCCGACAGTGTTACCACTCTCCCACCGTGGCCCCTGTGTTTTATTTTAAGTACATATCAAAGATATATATAGTAATTCCGGAAAATAGTGAACACAATAACAAGTAATCACACATCAACTTTTATACAACACGCAATTCTATCACTCCACACAACATACACTCATATAGAACATATACAACCCATAGCAAGACATGTAACATACAATATAATATAATATCACATATATGTTATACTGTATAATAAATTGTTTGTGTTTATATTCAAACAAATATAATGGCAAATGTTAGTTCATAAAATTATGTAAGTTTATCAGCAACAAAGTTCCAAAGCTGTTTTCAAATCAGTTCAGCAAAATATAAATCATCAGAATGTCCATCACAAGAGTGCATCCCTCGGCAGAGACATTCCATCAACACATGAACTCATCAAACCACAATCTCCCATCATAAGTGTCAGCATTAGCGAATCAGCAACAATTGGCAACATTAAGATAAATCCAACACACAACATCAGAATGTTTCTGACTCTAATTAAGACCAGCCTCCAAGCTGGAATAGAAAAAGTCCCATCACATGATAAATGCAAGAGGTCCACCTCTAAAGACTTCTATTGCAACACTGAAGAAGTTACCAACACATTTCTTCAACTCATATGGAACTGTGTGCATTGAAGCACATCTTGGAGAAAAACACACTGATTTGGAACACCTTGCACAATAGTAAACCCATGAGGCACACATGTAGTGTTTCATTTCAACATGATCAAAACATACAGAAAATCACAATGTCCTAAAGCTACAGAAATATATAACTGTATTCCCTAAAGAAACTTAATTATAATAATACAAATAATCACTTTGTGACATTTACTCCCCGTTTCAAGTGAAAACATTGTTTTCATCTAAATACAGTTGACTACAGTGATTTAACCTATAATTTCATAATATTTCTATCATTTCATTTCTACTCGGCTCATAAAGTCAGCATGGATATTATCCTTTCCTTTGATTGACTCAGTAGTAAATCTATATGGCTGAAATTGCATAGCCCATCTTATAAGCCTTGCATTCGATACCTTATTTTTGTTCAAGTGCAAAAGAGGTTGATGATCAACTTGTAGAATAAAATCTTGACCATAGAGGTACAAGTGTAGCTTTTGAATAGCCCAGGCAACAGTTAGACATTCTTTCTCAATGGTTGCATAATGCATCTCCCTTTGTTGTAACTTTCTACTTATATAACATATTGGAAACTTCATGCCATCCTGCTCTTGTTGCAACACAGCACCAATTGCCCTTTCTGATGCATCAGTCTGAAGAATGAATTGTTTTTCTTTCATCTGGTAATCTTAAAATTGGTGGATTTATGAGAGCTAGTTTTAAATCCTCAAAAGCTTTCCTATGAAGACTTTCACAAGGCAAGATATTTGGACTGCCTTTTCGTGTTAAGTCACACAAGGGTGCTGATTGATCTGAGAAATTAGGGATAAATTTCCTATAATATCCTACCAACCCTAAAAAAGATCGCATTTGCTTCTTAGCATGGGGATATTCAGCATCTTGTATCTTACTAACTTTATCAGGACATGGTGACATTCCATGCTGCCCTACTATATGACCTAAGAACTCTAAGTTGTTAAATCCTAACATGCACTTTGAAGGACGGATCGCTAAGTTGGCCTTCCTGAGTTTTTCAAATAAGGATTCTAGTGTTCTCATGTGACTCTGCCAATCACTGCTGTATGCCAAAATGTCATCAATATAACTTTGTACATCCTGCATATCTTCCAGAAGAAGCTTCATCATTCTGTTGCAACTTGCACCAGACGTCACCAATCCAAAAGCTACTACTTTGAACCTGTACATACCATCATCAGGCGTGACAAAAGTTGTCATATCTCTATCTGATTCTTTGATGGGTATCTGCCAATAAGCTTTACACAGGTCCAACTTTGAAAAATATGTTTTGGAGGACAACTTTGAGTAAAGAATCTCAGGAACTGGAGTTGGCATTGGGTCAAAGCAACAGACCCTATTAAGTTTATGGTAGTCAACACAAAATCTTATTGTACCATCTTTTTTTTCACCAACACAATGGGGGAAGCATAGCTTGCAGTTGACGGTTCAATAACACCTAGCTGTAGCATTTTCTTTATCTCATCTTTGATGATATGTCTCATGGACAGTGGTACTTGAAATGGTTTTAACCTTATGGGATCTGTTGTTGTCAAAGAAATGCTATGTTCCAACAAATTGGTAACTTTTGGATCATTGGTAAAAATGTCTGAATATTTCTTCAACATGTTTGGCAGCTGCTCATGGTGTAACTTTGGTAACTCTGGATTTAATGTGACATCCATGTAAGTTTCCTTCTGCTGGCAGTTCGGAAATTCTACATTATGCTCAAATTCAGACTCTTCATCATTTTCTAAAACTCCCATAGCCACTGTCTGTACTGCTTTGGATTCTGATTCCATAGTATAGTATCTCTTCAGTAAGTTTGCATGAAATGTCTTTGACCCATTTGGCAACTTCACTTTGTAGTCATTTATGCCAACTTTCTCAATAATGTCATATGGTCCTTTCCACTGCATGAGTAGCTTGTTGGCATTAGTTGGTAACAGTAGTAGTACCCTATCACCAATCTTGAACTTCCTGTCACATGCCTTCTTGTCATAATGATGTTTATATGTTTCACTTGCTTGCTTGAGTTGTTGCAAGGCAAGTTCTGATGTTTTTTTCTAACCTATCTTTAAGGTCCATAACATATTGATATGTCAGTTTAACTTCTTTTTCCATCTCTTTCTGAGTCCACAATTTTTTTAGGATTGTCAATGGACCATGGACAGATCTACCATACAGCAGCTCAAATGGGGAAAATCCTAAACTTCCTTGAGGAACCTCCCTGTAAGCAAAGAGCAAGGGCCCTAAATAATGATCCCAATCTTTTGGTCTATCTTCGCACAATTTCCTCAACATGCTTTTCACCGTCCCATTAAATTTCTCTACTAACCCATTACAAATTGGATGGTAGGGTGTAGTTGTTATTTGTTTCAGAGACAGTAGTCTTCCTACTTCATGCATAAGATCAGATGTGAATTGACTACCACAATCACTAAGTATGTACTCTTAAAAGCAACAGCTTCAGGATAGTGAGTAGCATAATGCACAACTGACTAAATGTATCTGTGACCCCTGTCTGGCAATGGAAAGATAGGACCAACCAAATCTATTGCTATCTTCTGAAAAGGAGTACCAACAACCGGCATTTTCTGAAGAGGTACCTTACTGACTCTATCCTTAGGAATTGTCCTTTGGCACACATCACATGACTGACAAAACCTGTGAACATCACCATGTAAACCAGGCCAATAGAAATTCATCAACACTCTGTCAAGAGTCTTCTTGATTCCCAAATGACCACCCAACAATCCAGAATGAGCAAGTTCTAAAACTTGTTTCTGCAACAACTTTGGAATAACTATTTGAGTGATTTCTTCATCAAACTGAAAATGAGGAGACTGAAAATGTCTTTTCAAAATGCCATCAGTAATGTCAAATCAATGTACATTTTCACCTCTTGTACTACGGCATTTGAGCTTAGCCAGAGTGAAACACTTTTGAAGTGACTTATCATCTTGTTGCATGGAAATAAGTTTCTCTCTATCGACTGCAAGATCATCACTAGACAGGACTTTCAAAGGTTTAACCTTCTGAGATGATTGAGCCTTACTTTGACTATGAGTGACCATGGCATCAGCTGTTGAGACCAAAGGTTCCATTGAACTAGATGTATCTACTTCTGGTAGTATGTTTTGGACCTTCAAACCACTATCATCAACTCCTGGGATGTTACCTATTATAACAGGGTAAAGAGGATCTTTGATGACAACTGCATGAACATGTCCCCTATAGAAAGGAGTGTCAAGATAAACTTGAGCTGTTGGAAAACTGTGAACAGTACCATCAATGAAAGCACAAAGCTGGGTGTGACCATCATATTACTTTTGAGTAACATAAGACTCTTGCACTACAACACCAGAACACACTGTGTCCCTAAGCACATCAACAACTTGATCGCCAATAAACCCTTTGCAAACAGGCATATTTGTAGGTAAGTTATTGACACAAGAACTAAGTACTGGTAGTTTGTGTCCACACTCAAGTGTCATTTCTGTTGTAGTTGGCATTTGACAAACACAAAGACTAGTATCTGACTGTTTTGATCTAAGTACCCTACTACACTCCCTACAATCAAGTAAACCTTTTTCATGTATACATGTATAAGTCTTGTTATTGTGACTAGAGTGACTGTGAACTGAAGTTGCATCTACTTCACTGTCTGACGTGTCAGGACTGATACTTCATCTGACTGATCAACGCATAATGCAGAGACAATTTTCTTCTTCACATGACAGTCACGGGCGAAGTGTCCACTTTTACCACACAAGAAACGATTCTTTGCTTGTCTCTTATCATCTGGCTTTCCTTTCTGGAACTTGGGTTTTACTGTCCAATTTTTGTCTTTTTTGACTTCCAGTGGTTGACTTTTCGCTGGTTTCATTGTAAGCATACAATGAGCATCCATGTATCTCTCTGCAGTTTTTGCTAATTCTGTGTTATCTGCTACTTCTTTTTCTCTGAGATACATTGCCATCTTAAGGTCACATGCAGTAAGAAACTGTTCTTTGATCAATAGATTTTTCAAACCATTCAGCGTCAATCCATTGGTCAAGCTCATTGGCAATTCGTATCATGAACTGTGTTGCTGACTCTCCACTTTCAGGTGAGCTAGAATAAAATTTTTTCTTTAGACCATCTTCTGTGAGCTGATATCGTCGAAGCAAAGCTGTCTTCAGGACATTATAGTTGCTGGCATCTTCACTCGATAGTCTTGAATACACTTCAAGTGTTTTTCCTTTCAATAAGGCAGCAAGGTAGATAGCCCAATTTTCCTTCTGACTCTTAACTGCTTCATGATACTTCTCAAAACGACTGAGATATGCATCAATACTATCAACTTTCTCATCAAAGAGGGGCAACTTAGCTGTCTTTACTTGTGACTGTACACCTTGGTTATTAGTGGTTCCTGTTGTGCTAGTTTGACTTACAAAAGTAGTTTCTGCCTTTATCTTTGCTAATTCTAATTCATGTTGCCTTTCCCTCTCTCTTTCTCTTTCCTGCCTTTCTATTTCTCTTTCTCTTTCCCGTCTTTTGAACTCTCTTTCCTGCCTATCATATTCCCTCTGTTTTTCCTGCCTTTCTAGTTCCCTTTCCCTTTCCTGTCTTTCTTCATTCTTTCTTTCCCTATAAGTAGCCCTTTCGTCCCTTAAAAAATCTTGCAAATCTTTACCCTCTAAACCTATCTCTTTTGCAAGACTGTGTAATTTTTGTAACTCTTCGACATCCATGACTACTTAGCTACCAAATCTCAGAGAAAAAAAAATGTAAGTGTAATGTAAGAAACTAACTTCTCAACTAAGAACCTTAAAGTGCAGGAGCAATAAAAATTTGAAACCTAGACAAGCATCAACTAATGTATATTCTATATTTACATGTCCCTGTCAATGTTGTATGAAACTATATGTAAAGACAATTCAATCAGTAGTTGATTTTAAGAAACTATTTCACCAACTGGCAAGATAATCTAAACATTTATTTCTCTGTGTACAAACAATGCAAACAAAATTTAAAAAAAAACTAAAAAAAAACTGAAGAAGTGTCAACACTATTCCCTCAAACAAAGATAGCCAAGAACAATTGACCCAACCACATGAATCTATGAAGACCCAACACAAATTTGATACTGCAAGAACTATGTTTAACAACCTTGGGACATTCCTTCAACAAAGAAATAATCAAGCTGTGCAATCAACCCAAGAATATGCATACCACAGTAAATATGAGGGAAACAATCTTTATTCAAGTGTAAACAAATAAGCAAGCAGTAACCAATCTGCTAAGAGACACCAAAAATAAAAAAAAACACTTCGCAATAATATATTTTGACAACCAACGAAATGGTTTTGTTGCAAAAGTGGTTTCAAATTATTTCAGACACCAAGGGTGTGTAACATTCATTGGCAGTATGAGGTTTGGCAATATCACACTTTCCAAGGAGGTGCCAACTATTTCCACAAGTCCACAACTGCATCCAAAATCCAAGTTAAAAAATATATGTATATATATAATTGTATCAGTGACTTTTTTAAAGACTTTTACCTTCCGGAAATCCTCTATCCTGGCAGGCTTGCAAATTGTCAGGTTTCTATTTGAGGACAGGTAAAAGTCACTTAACCGACTTTATATTATTTATTTCTTTAAGATTTATTTGTTTTATTTTAATTTTTATTTGGAGTTTTACGTTGCTTTCAACACTGTACAGGTCATATCACGACGGGTAGTTGGAAGGGCAGAGGAAACCAGTACATACAGTTCGCTAGGGTTCTGTACTGTAAACTGCCGACCAACGGCAAGCAACTACCAGCTTTCCCACTTAGGGCTATGACGGGGATCGAACCCCGGCCTCAGAGGTGGGAGCCGACAGTGTTACCACTCTCCCACCGTGGCCCCTGTGTTTTATTTTAAGTACATATCAAAGATATATATAGTAATTCCGGAAAATAGTGAACACAATAACAAGTAATCACACATCAACTTTTATACAACACGCAATTCTATCACTCCACACAACATACACTCATATAGAACATATACAACCCATAGCAAGACATGTAACATACAATATAATATAATATCACATATATGTTATACTGTATAATAAATTGTTTGTGTTTATATTCAAACAAATATAATGGCAAATGTTAGTTCATAAAATTATGTAAGTTTATCAGCAACAAAGTTCCAAAGCTGTTTTCAAATCAGTTCAGCAAAATATAAATCATCAGAATGTCCATCACAAGAGTGCATCCCTCGGCAGAGACATTCCATCAACACATGAACTCATCAAACCACAATCTCCCATCATAAGTGTCAGCATTAGCGAATCAGCAATAATTGGCAACATTAAGATAAATCCAACACACAACATCAGAATGTTTCTGACTCTAATTAAGACCAGCCTCCAAGCTGGAATAGAAAAAGTCCCATCACATGATAAATGCAAGAGGTCCACCTCTAAAGACTTCTATTGCAACACTGAAGAAGTTACCAACACATTTCTTCAACTCATATGGAACTGTGTGCATTGAAGCACATCTTGGAGAAAAACACACTGATTTTGGAACACCTTGCACAATAGTAAACCCATGAGGCACACATGTAGTGTTTCATTTCAACATGATCAAAACATACAGAAAATCACAATGTCCTAAAGCTACAGAAATATATAACTGTATTCCCTAAAGAAACTTAATTATAATAATACAAATAATCACTTTGTGACATTTACTCCCCGTTTCAAGTGAAAACATTGTTTTCATCTAAATACAGTTGACTACAGTGATTTAACCTATAATTTCATAATATTTCTATCATTTCATTTCTACTCGGCTCATAAAGTCAGCATGGATATTATCCTTTCCTTTGATTGACTCAGTAGTAAATCTATATGGCTGAAATTGCATAGCCCATCTTATAAGCCTTGCATTCGATACCTTATTTTTGTTCAAGTGCAAAAGAGGTTGATGATCAACTTGTAGAATAAAATCTTGACCATAGAGGTACAAGTGTAGCTTTTGAATAGCCCAGGCAACAGTTAGACATTCTTTCTCAATGGTTGCATAATGCATCTCCCTTTGTTGTAACTTTCTACTTATATAACATATTGGAAACTTCATGCCATCCTGCTCTTGTTGCAACACAGCACCAATTGCCCTTTCTGATGCATCAGTCTGAAGAATGAATTGTTTTTCTTTCATCTGGTAATCTTAAAATTGGTGGATTTATGAGAGCTAGTTTTAAATCCTCAAAAGCTTTCCTATGAAGACTTTCACAAGGCAAGATATTTGGACTGCCTTTTCGTGTTAAGTCACACAAGGGTGCTGATTGATCTGAGAAATTAGGGATAAATTTCCTATAATATCCTACCAACCCTAAAAAAGATCGCATTTGCTTCTTAGCATGGGGATATTCAGCATCTTGTATCTTACTAACTTTATCAGGACATGGTGACATTCCATGCTGCCCTACTATATGACCTAAGAACTCTAAGTTGTTAAATCCTAACATGCACTTTGAAGGACGGATCGCTAAGTTGGCCTTCCTGAGTTTTTCAAATAAGGATTCTAGTGTTCTCATGTGACTCTGCCAATCACTGCTGTATGCCAAAATGTCATCAATATAACTTTGTACATCCTGCATATCTTCCAGAAGAAGCTTCATCATTCTGTTGCAACTTGCACCAGACGTCACCAATCCAAAAGCTACTACTTTGAACCTGTACATACCATCATCAGGCGTGACAAAAGTTGTCATATCTCTATCTGATTCTTTGATGGGTATCTGCCAATAAGCTTTACACAGGTCCAACTTTGAAAAATATGTTTTGGAGGACAACTTTGAGTAAAGAATCTCAGGAACTGGAGTTGGCATTGGGTCAAAGCAACAGACCCTATTAAGTTTATGGTAGTCAACACAAAATCTTATTGTACCATCTTTTTTTTCACCAACACAATGGGGGAAGCATAGCTTGCAGTTGACGGTTCAATAACACCTAGCTGTAGCATTTTCTTTATCTCATCTTTGATGATATGTCTCATGGACAGTGGTACTTGAAATGGTTTTAACCTTATGGGATCTGTTGTTGTCAAAGAAATGCTATGTTCCAACAAATTGGTAACTTTTGGATCATTGGTAAAAATGTCTGAATATTTCTTCAACATGTTTGGCAGCTGCTCATGGTGTAACTTTGGTAACTCTGGATTTAATGTGACATCCATGTAAGTTTCCTTCTGCTGGCAGTTCGGAAATTCTACATTATGCTCAAATTCAGACTCTTCATCATTTTCTAAAACTCCCATAGCCACTGTCTGTACTGCTTTGGATTCTGATTCCATAGTATAGTATCTCTTCAGTAAGTTTGCATGAAATGTCTTTGACCCATTTGGCAACTTCACTTTGTAGTCATTTATGCCAACTTTCTCAATAATGTCATATGGTCCTTTCCACTGCATGAGTAGCTTGTTGGCATTAGTTGGTAACAGTAGTAGTACCCTATCACCAATCTTGAACTTCCTGTCACATGCCTTCTTGTCATAATGATGTTTATATGTTTCACTTGCTTGCTTGAGTTGTTGCAAGGCAAGTTCTGATGTTTTTTTCTAACCTATCTTTAAGGTCCATAACATATTGATATGTCAGTTTAACTTCTTTTTCCATCTCTTTCTGAGTCCACAATTTTTTTAGGATTGTCAATGGACCATGGACAGATCTACCATACAGCAGCTCAAATGGGGAAAATCCTAAACTTCCTTGAGGAACCTCCCTGTAAGCAAAGAGCAAGGGCCCTAAATAATGATCCCAATCTTTTGGTCTATCTTCGCACAATTTCCTCAACATGCTTTTCACCGTCCCATTAAATTTCTCTACTAACCCATTACAAATTGGATGGTAGGGTGTAGTTGTTATTTGTTTCAGAGACAGTAGTCTTCCTACTTCATGCATAAGATCAGATGTGAATTGACTACCACAATCACTAAGTATGTACTCTTAAAAGCAACAGCTTCAGGATAGTGAGTAGCATAATGCACAACTGACTAAATGTATCTGTGACCCCTGTCTGACAATGGAAAGATAGGACCAACCAAATCTATTGCTATCTTCTGAAAAGGAGTACCAACAACCGGCATTTTCTGAAGAGGTACCTTACTGACTCTACCCTTAGGAATTGTCCTTTGGCACACATCACATGACTGACAAAACCTGTGAACATCACCATGTAAACCAGGCCAATAGAAATTCATCAACACTCTGTCAAGAGTCTTCTTGATTCCCAAATGACCACCCAACAATCCAGAATGAGCAAGTTCTAAAACTTGTTTCTGCAACAACTTTGGAATAACTATTTGAGTGATTTCTTCATCAAACTGAAAATGAGGAGACTGAAAATGTCTTTTCAAAATGCCATCAGTAATGTCAAATCAATGTACATTTTCACCTCTTGTACTACGGCGTTTGAGCTTAGCCAGAGTGAAACACTTTTGAAGTGACTTATCATCTTGTTGCATGGAAATAAGTTTCTCTCTATCGACTGCAAGACCATCACTAGACAGGACTTTCAAAGGTTTAACCTTCTGAGATGATTGAGCCTTACTTTGACTATGAGTGACCATGGCATCAGCTGTTGAGACCAAAGGTTCCATTGAACTAGATGTATCTACTTCTGGTAGTATGTTTTGGACCTTCAAACCACTATCATCAACTCCTGGGATGTTACCTATTATAACAGGGTAAAGAGGATCTTTGATGACAACTGCATGAACATGTCCCCTATAGAAAGGAGTGTCAAGATAAACTTGAGCTGTTGGAAAACTGTGAACAGTACCATCAATGAAAGCACAAAGCTGGGTGTGACCATCATATTACTTTTGAGTAACATAAGACTCTTGCACTACAACACCAGAACACACTGTGTCCCTAAGCACATCAACAACTTGATCGCCAATAAACCCTTTGCAAACAGGCATATTTGTAGGTAAGTTATTGACACAAGAACTAAGTACTGGTAGTTTGTGTCCACACTCAAGTGTCATTTCTGTTGTAGTTGGCATTTGACAAACACAAAGACTAGTATCTGACTGTTTTGATCTAAGTACCCTACTACACTCCCTACAATCAAGTAAACCTTTTTCATGTATACATGTATAAGTCTTGTTATTGTGACTAGAGTGACTGTGAACTGAAGTTGCATCTACTTCACTGTCTGACGTGTCAGGACTGATACTTCATCTGACTGATCAACGCATAATGCAGAGACAATTTTCTTCTTCACATGACAGTCACGGGCGAAGTGTCCACTTTTACCACACAAGAAACGATTCTTTGCTTGTCTCTTATCATCTGGCTTTCCTTTCTGGAACTTGGGTTTTACTGTCCAATTTTTGTCTTTTTTGACTTCCAGTGGTTGACTTTTCGCTGGTTTCATTGTAAGCATACAATGAGCATCCATGTGTCTCTCTGCAGTTTTTGCTAATTCTGTGTTATCTGCTACTTCTTTTTCTCTGAGATACATTGCCATCTTAAGGTCACATGCAGTAAGAAACTGTTCTTTGATCAATAGATTTTTCAAACCATTCAGCGTCTGAGGTACTTTGGCGGCATCAATCCATTGGTCAAGCTCATTGGCAAGTCGTATCATGAACTGTGTTGCTGACTCTCCACTTTCAGGTGAGCTAGAATAAATTTTTTTCTTTAGACCATCTTCTGTGAGCTGATATCGTCGAAGCAAAGCTGTCTTCAGGACATTATAGTTGCTGGCATCTTCACTAGATAGTCTTGAATACACTTCAAGTGTTTTTCCTTTCAATAAGGCAGCAAGGTAGATAGCCCAATTTTCCTTCTGACTCTTAACTGCTTCATGATACTTCTCAAAACGACTGAGATATGCATCAATACTATCAACTTTCTCATCAAAGAGGGGCAACTTAGCTGTCTTTACTTGTGACTGTACACCTTGGTTATTAGTGGTTCCTGTTGTGCTAGTTTGACTTATAAAGCTAGTTTCTGCCTTTATCTTTGCTAATTCTAATTCATGTTGCCTTTCCCTCTCTCTTTCTCTTTCCTGCCTTTCTATTTCTCTTTCTCTTTCCCATCTTTTGAACTCTCTTTCCTGCCTATCATATTCCCTCTGTTTTCCTGCCTTTCTAGTTCCCTTTCCCTTTCCTGTCTTTCTTCATTCTTTCTTTCCCTATAAGTAGCCCTTTCGTCCCTTAAAAAATCTTGCAAATCTTTACCCTCTAAACCTATCTCTTTTGCAAGACTGTGTAATTTTTGTAACTCTTCCACATCCATGACTACTTAGCTACCAAATCTCAGAGAAAAAAAATGTAAGTGTAATGTAAGAAACTAACTTCTCAACTAAGAACCTTAAAGTGCAGGAGCAATAAAAATTTGAAACCTAGACAAGCATCAACTAATGTATATTCTATATTTACATGTTCCTGTCAATGTTGTATGAAACTATATGTAAAGACAATTCAATCAGTAGTTGATTTTAAGAAACTATTTCACCAACTGGCAAGATAATCTAAACATTTATTTCTCTGTGTACAAACAATGCAAACAAAATTTTTAAAAAAACTAAAAAAAACTGAAGAAGTGTCAACACAATTCCCTCAAACAAAGAGAGCCAAGAACAATTGACCCAACCACACGAATCTATGAAGACCCAACACAAATTTGATACTGCAAGAACTATGTTTAACAACCTTGGGACATTCCTTCAACAAAGAAATAATCAAGCTGTGCAATCAACCCAAGAATATGCATACCACAGTAAATATGAGGGAAACAATCTTTATTCAAGTGTAAACAAATAAGCAAGCAGTAACCAATCTGCTAAGAGTCACCAAAAATAAAAAAAACACTTCGCAATAATATATTTTGACAACCAACGAAATGGTTTTGTTGCAAAAGTGGTTTCAAATTATTTCAGACACCAAGGGTGTGTAACATTCATTGACAGTATGAGGTTTGGCAATATCACACTTTCCAAGGAGGTGCCAACTATTTCCACAAGTCCACAACTGCATCCAAAATCCAAGTTAAAAAATATATGTATATATATAATTGTATCAGTGACTTTTTTAAAGACTTTTACCTTCCGGAAATCCTCTATCCTGGGAGGCTTGCAAATTGTCAGGTTTCTAATTGAGGACAGGTAAAAGTCACTTAACCGACTTTATATTATTTATTTCTTTAAGATTTATTTGTTTTATTTTAATTTTTATTTGGAGTTTTACGTTGCTTTCAACACTGTACAGGTCATATCACGACGGGTAGTTGGAAGGGCAGAGGAAACCAGTACATACAGTTCGCTAGGGTTCTGTACTGTAAACTGCCGACCAACGGCAAGCAACTACCAGCTTTCCCACTTAGGGCTATGACGGGGATCGAACCCCGGCCTCAGAGGTGGGAGCCGACAGTGTTACCACTCTCCCACCGTGGCCCCTGTGTTTTATTTTAAGTACATATCAAAGATATATATAGTAATTCCGGAAAATAGTGAACACAATAACAAGTAATCACACATCAACTTTTATACAACACGCAATTCTATCACTCCACACAACATACACTCATATAGAACATATACAACCCATAGCAAGACATGTAACATACAATATAATACAATATCACATATATGTTATACTGTATAATAAATTGTTTGTGTTTATATTCAAACAAATATAATGGCAAATGTTAGTTCATAAAATTATGTAAGTTTATCAGCAACAAAGTTCCAAAGCTGTTTTCAAATCAGTTCAGCAAAATATAAATCATCAGAATGTCCATCACAAGAGTGCATCCCTCGGCAGAGACATTCCATCAACACATGAACTCATCAAACCACAATCTCCCATCATAAGTGTCAGCATTAGCGAATCAGCAACAATTGGCAACATTAAGATAAATCCAACACACAACATCAGAATGTTTCTGACTCTAATTAAGACCAGCCTCCAAGCTGGAATAGAAAAAGTACCATCACATGATAAATGCAAGAGGTCCACCTCGAAAGACTTCTATTGCAACACTGAAGAAGTTACCAACACATTTCTTCAACTCATATGGAACTGTGTGCATTGAAGCACATCTTGGAGAAAAACACACTGATTTGGAAAACCTTGCACAATAGTAAACCCACGAGGCACACATGTAGTGTTTCATTTCAACATGATCAAAACATACAGAAAATCACAATGTCCTAAAGCTACAGAAATATATAACTGTATTCCCTAAAGAAACTTAATTATAATAACACAAATAATCACTTTGTGAGACTTTTGATGTCTCAGCCATTTTTGAATGGATTTATGTTGATTACATACAGTTGTGTACTTAATATCTCAGTCCCCACTCCCCAAGACAGTAAGACACTCAGTTGCGGGTACCAGGTGATTTATTAATAATATACATAATTATACTTAAATTATTTACAAGTCGATAAAAGTTACACATATATATAATCATTTAAAGTAAATACAAGTTTCTAGTTAGTAAATTACAGTTCTGTAAAGTTCATAAGCAATGACTAGAATTCAGGAAGTAAATATATATATATAGTACAACTCCAGTCTCAAATTAGAGTCTAATACAGTTCAAAACATGCAAATACTGGAGTTTAAGAATTACTGTGATAATAAAAAACAATAAAATATAATGTAAAATTAGCGCCTGGAGGAAAGCTGTAAGGTGAGGCAGTGTAAACCAAGGAAACCCCACAAGTTTTGAATAGTAGCCCCCAAGGAGTTTGAACCCCAGGCCTGTCAGGCTTAAGTTGATGAGACAATACGTGGAGGATTGGACTGCCACACAAGAGGAAACCCCCAGGTTTACAATAGAGGAAAGAGTGGTGTAAAATTTAGTGTTCTAAAGCATATCAAAGCCACCAAGCCCAACCCTAGGGAAGGTAGCAACATTATAGGCATTTATCATCAATAGTAAAAGCTAGGGAATTCGCCAGCTTCTCTCCAGAGGCATGGTCACTTTGAATATAGGTCCAGACACATTCAGAGCTCCAAGTTCCATGTCTCTTAATGTCCTGAATGGGAACATGGGCCTTGAATGCAAAGGTCGCACCCGACCTACGTAAACTGTGGAAAGTGAAGTGGTGTGGGTTCAAACCCAGAGCCACATTCAAGGCCGACAGTGATTTCCTTACTATAGAGTCAATTAAGGGAACCCAACCTGAGGAAGTGTGAATTTGGAATAAAGAGGTAGCAGATGACATTTGATATAACTTAAACAAGCATTTCAATGCATTTCTAGGACAGATAAGGTTGTCTTTCAATCTAGGTAGAGTTATGACATGGGCCTTGTCCCTGGTTTGCAATGTTTTTGACCATTTTAGTAGTATTTTGACATAATCCTGAGTAAAAAACAGATCTGAACCAGTTAAATGACGTGAAGGATCAAATGAAGTTCTAGAGTGTGGGGCCAGGTTGGAAAGTCGCAGGAAGCCATAGAAGCCTACCAATATTATGGCTTTTATGACCCTACAGTGTTTAAGGTTGGCTGTTTTTGTGATCAACGCTCGCAACATAGCAAGATCCATGACATTGTGTGGTTTCAGACACAAAGGTCTAGATACTTTATTTTCACACTGTTACATACATTATATTGCAAATCATACATGATACACTGAGTCTTTATTGCGGACAAATAATTACATAACACTACAACTGACACATCATTGGCTAGCAGACACTCCAGGAAGGCCAGCAGGATCTCCACAGACAGATGACGGAGGGAGACTCCCATGAGAACACAGAAAACCACAAACACTCTGAACATTGCACAGTAGGCTCTGCTTGTCTTGGGTCTGAAGGCTTGATGTAGCCTTGAGGAAGCCTTCCCAGCCAGTGAACTATATTTCTGTGTGCCTACATCAAAGTATAGTATCTTTTAAGCTTTTGACCATAACCGTTACAGCCCCTGCCCTGGGGATGTATAAGATTACAGAAACCTGACACAATATGAAATTTTATTACAAGTGACCCCTTAGGGGCACCATACTACTTGACAAACTTTATTAATTACAAATACACTTTGATTACAAGATGACACGCAAATTCATGAACAGCAAACAGGGGAAGAGGGGGAGAGAGAGTCAACACCTATAGATCAGGATAGAAGGACAACATGTCCTCGTTCACACTTACCCACCAAGGGTGGGGGACCCATTGTAAAAGGTTGTCCCAATCCTGGGTGTTTCCCTTCCACCTAGATAGCAAATCTGCTACCTTGTTTTCAGAGCCTTTAATATGGGTAAAACTGACATCTATATCATAGGTGGCAGCACAGTACCAGATGTTCCTGGCACAGGCAGCCAGGAATGGATCTCTGGTCTTGCCAGATCTAAGTACAGTAACTACAGCATAATTGTCATATCTAACCAAAATCTTTTTGGTAGACCAGAGGCGCCAAAACAGCCTCATGGCCAAGAGAATGTTAACCATTTCCAGTTGTACTATATCACAATTTTTGTAGCCTTTTTGCAGAGGGAGATGATATACAAATCTCCCAACACAACCACCTAGGCCAGTGAGACAGGCATCCGGCTCAATGACATGGTCAACACTTCTGTGGTCATAATAGTTGACGCCATTGTCAGATGGCAAGAACTTCGCAAACCATTGAAGGTCGCGTCGAAAATCTGACGTAAGGGTAATAAAATTACTACCATGGGTACTTCTGAGCAGTTCCAGCATGCGATTCAGGAAAACCCTAGCAGGTTTGACGCATTTATGGATGTACAGCAGCAGTCCAAGTAGGGATTGGAGTTGACGCCTAGTACAAGAATCCTTTGTAAGCCACTGCTGGACTGTTTCATTAATCTGAGCTAGCTTCTCAGGAGGTATCGAAATAGTACCTGCGTCAGTGTCAATAAGTACTCCCAGACAATTAGCACGAGTACTTGCAGGAACCAACTTCTTTTGGCTAACAGATAGACCCAGACGTTCCATCAATTTCAGTAAGAAGTGATATGACGCATGCGCGACGCTCGGGACGCCAACGCCAATATAATCAATGATGCAAAAGCCTTTCTGACGCATCATGTAACGCACTGCGCTACTTATACGTTGAAAAATCTGGCTTCCGTGATGCGTCCCGAATGGAAGACACGTATCCACGTACGTTCCATCCCACTGAAGGCCCAGAAGGTCATAATCACCGGGATCCACCTTGACGTGACGGAACACACAGCTGACGTCCACTTTATAAAGCAAAGCACCCCTGCCAATATGTTTGGCTTCCTCAGTGATATGATCAACCAAAGGGAAGTTCAAGTCAAACTGGCTTCCCAGATACATATTCTTGTCAATATCTGCATTAACAGATTCACCTATTGGCCAACTCAAGCCGACGATAACTCAACGCCTGTCAGAATTTGGCTTGCTTCTGGTCATAAAAGGTGAACAGTGACCCCCAGAGATGGAATTTTTGGAAAACGGGCCTAACATTGCTTGATGTTCAGTTTCTTCTTTGATGTAGGCTTCCACATCATTTGGATACTCAATAGCTGGACTGTGATTTTCGTTGTCACACCTTAGAGGACAATTTCTATTAAAATCCAGAGGGAAGCCAAATTCCAAAAGCTGAAGTAACTGCTGATCCCAATATTCAGTTAATAATGACTTCCAGATATCCACATTTAGCTGAGAAGGGACAGGGAGCCTGGATTCCATGTAATTAGGTTTTCCAGTGGCTTTTACGAGAGCATGGGCACTAAAAGGAGAGAAGCCATCTGAACAATTAACTACATTGGTAACGGGCATGACCTGATCATCAATAAGGATGTAGCCAAATGGGAAGTCAGACTGGGCTTGCCACTTTCTGAAAAGGGCTGAATTATGTTCCATGGGGGCATTGGTTTTCTTTGTACTTTCATTCAATATTGAACTAATGAACTTATCTTCAATACCCATGTGATTTGAATCATCGTCAGATTTTTGTGTGATTTTTGGTAGTACTGGGGTATCAGACAGTGTGGAGGCAATGTTCTCAGTGACACGAAACGACGTCATTTCTAATTGACTCTCGCACCCCCCTGTCTAAACATGGGGTAGTGTTCAGGGGTGTTGCCACAATTGTCACAATCAGACCCACCATTTGTCTTAGTAAGGTCAGAATCAATGATCTGAGTACTTGTACAATCATACTCTTGACTTTCTTTGCATTGTTGTTGCCAGACCATGCCAGACCCAGCAGAATTGCCTCCTCTAAAAATCATTGATTTTACCACTCTTTTATCAACCAATCTTTTATTCTTTTTACCTCTATTTGCCAAAATAGCTTCAATGTCTCGTGGTTTGACATTTGATGTGTCAAATAACCTTGTTTTATAGCCAGAGGCACTGGGGGCTACTCTGCCAGGTCCTTCAAGTGAAACAACAGTATTATTACTGTGTGACTCCACACACTTTTCTTTACTACCATGTCCGACAACATTTTCAGACTTTACATTTTTAACTTGAGATACATTTACACTTGCTTTTCTGACAATCTATTCCGACAAATTTTTCTTGCTGACCAGCCGTAGTGACTGGCAGCCCCTGCGTCGTTTTTTGACGCATTTTTCTTGTGAGCGCAATCTTTTTCAGCATGACCAAGCTGTTTACCTGTTGACAAACAATATGCACAGATATGTCTGTGGAGCTTACCATTTGATTCATGATCTTTTTGAAAACCACAGATGCCAGATTGAAAATTTTTACAAAACTAGGGTTTTCTACCGGTTTCATTTGATTTAACCCAATTTTGCTTGCCAGGTACCACATGTTTTTGTGCATAAGCCCTGTGTATGCGATCAATACGGTCCTGATCACCCCAATCTACCTTTCCTCTCTCCATCTCACAGAGTAAGAGGGCATGAGCCGCCTTAGGCCCCTGCCAGCTAAAATCTGAGGCATCCTCCATGAGATCCCCCATGTAGGACACCATTAGTCTGGCTGCCAAACCCACAATTTTGATTGAACCTAAAAATGTCGGTTAAATTTTTTTTCTCTGCTGATTATTCAAGGTTAGGACCCCCATAATGAAATCCTGGTGGGTGGCACATTGCCATCCTTGAGCATTTTTTATAAAAATGGAAAATCCAAAATGGCCGCCATGATACATTATCCAATTCTTAAAAGTGGCATATCTCCTCCAATATTTTAATAGAGACTTGTTTTTGGTGTGAAAATATATGTTTTTCACCCCAAGGAATTCAAATTCAACAGA
The DNA here is from genome assembly GCA_964017235.1 of Sabellastarte sp. h YS-2021. Lineage (NCBI taxonomy): Eukaryota > Metazoa > Annelida > Polychaeta > Sabellida > Sabellidae > Sabellastarte > Sabellastarte sp. h YS-2021. Next base: position 118,887,815 of record OZ024933.1, on the reverse strand, counting down.
TTTATAGCTCTAGCTTTTTTCTCAAAAGCAAAAAATAAAAAATATTCATATTTTTATTTACAAAAATCATAAAAACGTTCATATTTTTTTAAAAAGATGACTGCCAGTATGTACTTAAAATTTTTTTATGCAAGAAAGCTTTATAAATTCAAAATTAATATTGAAAAATGTATTTCAGATTTACTGTAGCTTGTATATTTATGAGGTTTTAAAAACATATTTTCTATTCCCCTGAAAATTGTTATATTCAAAAATATTGAATCTCATTGAATTGTTGGCGTTATATACTGGAAATCTCCATTTTATCAAAGTTATCTCATCAGTACCCATCTTCCAATATCTATCAGAGATTGTTCTTTGTGATAATTGAAATCACAATGTATCATTGTGAGATTCCTTTAGTACATTTACAAAATATATTCATAGTGTAGCCCTGAAAACTGACATGAATAGTTTTAGAATTTTGTTTTGCAGCATATGTCATACAATGTACAAATGTAGTGTGATACATTCATAACATGTAAAACACATATTTCTGTTAAAATTTCAAAATATGCAGATGTAGATCTGCAAAGGAGTGTGTAATATGATACAATTAACAAATAGCAGATAAGCAAATGGCACTTTGATAAAAAAAATTAAATAAGATTGTGTTTGCACATGATGATATTTTGGTTTTCTATTTCTGTAAATCAAAAATTAATCATAGGGACAATCTGTCTTTGGAAAGAAATTATTCTACTGTTTATATGTTTTTGTTCAGTCACTGAATTCATATGTATTTTCATCATTTATCTCATCATTGCTGTCAAGCTTTTTGTCTTCCCGGACACATAGACTAAGTCCTTCAGTCCTGCCGTTCTCTGAACACAGTAATTGTCATTTACTCTGCTTGGAACCCTTAGCCCTGCTTGGAACCCTTAGCCGATTTCTGTTGAAAACATGAGGCCTTGCCACATCCTTTCTTGCCTTGTTGCCTGTCCCCGATCTGTTTCCATGCAGGTTGGTGTGCTGGTTTTGTAGTTGAGGGAGCATAGGGGTGACAGCAACCAGGCTTCATGTGAGAGTTGCCGGAAGAATGCCTCTCCTCACTTCTAGAAATCTCTTCTTCTTTGACTAGCAACTGGTCTGGGAACAGTGACTGTAAGTGGACCAGTGCAGTACACAAGGCAGTGAGGGTATCCCGTTTTACACTAGCACATAAATACTCCAGGTAGCTGTCTTTGGAGCCAGAGGAGGTTGGCCATGCTGATGAAGATGCCTTCATACAGATCCTGCATTGTATGTGTAATGGCCTGGAAGATGGACCGGTTAAAAAGTCACCAGATACTCCAACTCATCTACAGCATGCTGCGTTCTTTTTTAGGCCTTGCCATTGCCCTTATCCAGGTGCAGGGTTTTAAGCTGTGCTACCATTGAGTCCTGAACTTTACTTAGACATCTCAATAACCCAGCCAACTGATTACACATAACAGTCTGTTCTCTGGCTGACCTCTCCCAATGCCTTAAAGTGTTGTGGGTGATTGCCCAGGAGGCCGGGGTAGAAAGCAAGCTGTGTTTGGCAACCCTGCTGAAGGCACTGTTGAGCTTTGTTGGTTCAGGTGACCAGGACCACAGTAGATCTACCAGAGTCCTTCTTGACAGTGTGCTTATCATATCATCTAGATGATCTGGGCGTCTTCACAAACTGGTCTCTCAAAAGTCCAGCAGTTTCGGCATTCCTGGATGAGTAGCTTTCAGAGATGGTGAGATTTAACTTTTCCAGTTTTCTGCACAGCCAGTCATCAACCGGTAGTTGTATGGAGACCTTCCAGGTTGGCTGGGCTCTAGAACTGGCAAGCAGGTTGTCATCTAAGGAATATAAAGCACTGTCGAAGTCAGGGATCTGGTGCCAGCCCAAAAATGACTTCACTCCTCTGATAGTTTCTCTGTAACTACCCTCTTCAGAGAGTTCTTGATCAGCTGAGTCATCCCTTGCAAAGTCTTTGTCTGGTGACTCACCCTTCACATTGTCATCAACAGGGGAGCCCGGTTCAATCTGTAGGTCAGCCTCACTATGAGATCCACCAGCAACAGTAACACTCTTTCCTGCAGTAAGGGCCTGGTCCACATGTACAGCAGCACTACCAGTACTGGGTAGCAGAAGATTCAGGATCTGCACCGGGAACCTCAACAGGCTAGGTGGCTGTCCCTGCACCGAGAGCCTCAACAGGCTGGGTGGCTAACACTCTCATACCAGGACCCTCAACAGGGTGGGTAGCAGTCTTGCTGGCAGGATCAAACCCCCTCTACTGGGAGCCACAACAGGCCGGGAAGCAGTCATGCTGACAACGTCCCCAGTGGTCTGGACAGATCTGGAACCGGTCACTTCAGTGGCAACACTGGCAGACATCTGGCTGGAACTGGCTCCTCGATCAAAAAGGGTTGATCACTTGTCACCACTGTTGCAGGCTTCTTAACTGACTCCACCAACACAGCAAAGGACTTAGGAAGCAACATTGCCTCGAGCTGCACAACCTCTTCCAAAATATTCTCTTTCTGTGAAACACGTCTGCACATTCCACACTCCAATCGCCAGGAACATATTGTTGTGGTTAAGTGCATGTAACATAGATATTAAGGTTGTTTATGTAGCAGGGAAGCTGAATCCAGTGGTGGATCTGTTATCTAGGTGGTAGGGGGCTCAGTGGTGTAGTGGTTAGAGTTCTCGCCTCCAACCTCTGAGGCCGCCGGTTCGAATCTCGGGCCGGGCCCTTCATGTTGGAAAGCTGGTAGTTACTTGCTGATGCCCGGTGGTTTACAGTGCAGTATGCACTGGTTTCCTCCACCTGTAAACTACCCGTCGCGATATGACCCAGGCTGTTGAACGCTACGTAAAGCGACAAATAAATAAATAAGTTATCTAGGTGGCTTATCACTAATCATAATTTTCAGAAATTACAACACATGGTGCACCCAGTGAGTTGGATCAGTATTTCTGAAAATTTTTTACATGTGGATGAAACAATTTAAAGTAGTCTTACGTAACCCTATTCAGAACCTTCTTGGCCTTTGTAGCCTTCATGTGTTGGGACCTAGATCAGGTGACTGTATTTAACCTGTTAAGTTTCTTAGAGTGCCTTCACTATAATGGGGTTAAACTTTTGCATATGGCAAATTATTTGTCAGCCATTAAAACCACCTTTCTCCTTCATGGTCTGTTTTGCTGATGCTAGGCTTAAATACTATCAAAAATCTATACAAATACATGCCCCCTTGTCTGTTAAACTCAAAAAGATGATAGATATTCCACTACTTAAGAGAATTGTAGATCAATGTGACTATACTTACATGGGGCAGATATTTAAAGCTGTTTATTTATTGAGTTTCTACTCATTTTTGTGTATGTCTATCTTAGTACCTCACTCCATGAAGATTTTTCACCTCATAAACACCTAGCCAGGGGTGACCTTATTTTCAAGCCAAATAAAGTTGTGTTGTTACTCAAATGGTCCAAAACTATGCAGTACAATAATCAAATCAAGCTTATTCATGTTCCACGAATACCTCGTTCTTCTATGTGTTCAGTGGCAACCCTTTCCAATTTGCTTGCTTTGACACCTGCAGGTGCCAATTTTCCCCTCTTTTAGTATAAATTGATTCAAGAATGGGTGCCCTTGACAGATACCAAGGTTAGAAGGCACCTTAATTTACTCCTTACCAGATTGGGTTTGGCTGCCTCTGGCTTTACATTTCAGCCCTTCCGGCATTCAGGTGCCACCTTTGCTTTTAATAACAATGTTCCTTTGCACAACATACAAAGGCATGGCACCTGGACGTTGGATTGTGTTTGGGGATATATTACTGACTCCACTGATGCTGGAGAGCAAGTGGCGAATATATTTAGGTCTAAATTGTCTGCTATGTAACTACTCATACATTGGGGTTTGGGTGATTCAGTAACCCCTTTTTCAAAAATTTAGTCATTATGTAAACAGGTAAACTATTTAACAGTAACTTTATTTTAGTTTACCTTCATATTATGTCCTCTTGTAGGGCTTCTTAGAGTAATTGAATTGTTTGTAAACTGACCCTAAGTAAACTTAACTTGCTTTAACTTAAGGTGACCCTTAATAATATTGTTATTGATTGTATCACGTTTTGTATATATAAATAGTATAGTAAATAAATATTATGAACCTCAATGCTTGTTTGACCTTCACTCTCTGTCAAGGTCACTGATCATTACATTGGACTGGGTCTCGAGGAACTGACATTATATGTCAGTTAGAATGTTATAGTTGGAATATATTCGTAATATAGGTAAGCTTGTGTCCTTGTATATACCATTAAACTAGAGCTGTCTCCCCTTGAAAGGAAACGGAAGGTTAAACAAAGGAGCTTCAATTATAAAGATTAAATTGTTATGGCACAAGGACCAACCCTAATCAAAAACCAAACAACTAGGGGCGGTTTCAGAAAAGGGATTAGCCTGGACTTAGACTTAAAGTTAAGACCTTTGCCTTAAAATGAGATTAAGTCTGTGGTCTAACACTTAGAGGGTTTCACAAAGCTGTTAAGTCTAGGCTTTGGCTAAGTGTACACAGGAGTGGGCTTAACTTTTATAAGCAAAGATTTGAACATGGCCGCCATACATTTTCTCACTTCAAAATTCGAAATGCCTGAAAATAAAGAATAAATATATGAAACAGATCCCTGAATTAGTCTTTGGACATATTTATGTGGTTACAAGTCTTTCCATTGAAAAACAGCATTTTTTCAAAGATAAAATGAATTTAATTTAGGGAATATATTACCACTAACATATTTTGACTAGATAAAGGGTGGTATCACATAGGAAAACCACTGTCATTATTTGTTAAGATTGGACTTAACTAAGTCACCCTTAGTAAAATCTATTAACAAAGACAAAAGGCTTAGATTTAAGTCTCTGACATAGCCTATGTTCAGGCTAAGCATGAGACCCTTTGTGAAATCGGCCCCTGGAAGATGTCCAAGTTTCTCCTCACAATTTGAGCTACATTGATTGCGAATATTTCACACCATTCCATGCTGGGCTCTCTACAAGAACAGGTCCTCAGCAATCTCACTTGTGGGAGGTGAACTTTTTTTATTACGTAAAATATCTTTACTTTATCGTCACTTATGCTCTATGTTGCCAAGACAACGACCAGCCTATTTTTAAAAGAAATATTCTTGTCGGTACTTACACACTACACAGGTGTGCACCGCCTACCTTGTTCCCTGATATAATTCACTTTTATTTTGTCATTGGAGAGCTTTGGATACAGTTTTGCATTTTGTTTTAAAAATGACTGAAGTGCAAGTGAAGATAGGATAGAAACCAGCTTCTGGTTGAAGCCATTTTATAGCAGATTTGGATCCTCATCATTACTGTCCTGGTTGCAGGGGAAGGTAATGATGTGTGTGTGACTGAGTAAAAAGGAAGGTTGCTTCTTATATTTACAATTCACCCCTGATCACGTCAAAAAGTCTAAGAAGGTCCAACGTAAGATTACAGAAGAATCTGTTTCCGAAGAGCTTGAAGATTCTCTGTTGGGGGTAGATGATTATACTACCTGCTTGTCTGCCTCCACTTCTGTAGTGGATCCTTCTTGATCTGTCACGTCAAATCAGTCTTCTAATGCCTTACAACATATCCTTTCGGAGTGTGAGAGTCTGAATGGTATCTTCTTTGGAAAAGTTATATGTGGCTACCGCTGGTTCTGCTACCTCAAGAGAGGCAGTTACAGCAGATATTTCTAGTGATCACAAGGGTGACTGGGGCCGTCATCTAAACCATCCGAGGGGAAGTCATTTCTCTGGGGAGGATGACAACCAGGCTTCAGTTCATGAAGGTGTTGCTGAGGTTACCAGGTCCAATAGGCAGAGATCTCCATTTTAGCCACAGTGTGTTACAGACAATTCTTCTGGTGTTCCCTCTAAGATTTTTGCACCTTGGGACAGAAGCAGAAAGAAACCTCCAGTGGAGGATATTAATTACCTTCAGTGAAGGAAATTAACATGAGGTGGAAGGCTTTGGAGAATAAGGCAGAGGGAAATCCACGTTCATAGGACGCTGATAAATAACTTTCCACACCATTTAATTCAGATACATTTCTTTCAAAATAGCCGACCTCTGATGAAGTTTTACAGAACTACAGTGCCTAAATCTTCGGTTTCCAAAGCAGTGCATGGCTATGAAGGCAGTCATGAGAGAATACATCCAAATGTTGGGGTTTTCTTCCTCAAGGCTATGGGGAAGTGTGCAGCTAACATAAAAGATATTGCACTATCTTCCTCTATATGTTCCTCAATACCAACCATCGATTTACAAATCCACAAAGCAGTTTGGTCTAAGCTTTGCATATGATGCTCCCAAAATATGGAATGAACTCCCTGATGATGTCCGATCTGCCACTTCTATTGCTTCCTTCAGAAAAAAAACTTAAGGCATACCTATTCTGCCAAGCTTATCCTCCTTAGTATTTTCCACCTTATATGGCGTTCTCCGTGATGTCGACCATTGCTATGGACAAGGACAATGATTTTCGTTACTATCCTTATGATGTTGCGCCTTAGAGTCTGTCGCTTTGGCAGAGATTAAGCGCTATAATAGTTGAATTGGAATTGGAATTGGAACTATCTTCTCAGTTGGGACAGAACAGAGGTAAGGAATTGGAGAGAATTTTAAGTTTCAGATTCAGATCCAATATTTATGTTGGAGTTCACTGGACAACGCATCTATGACAATGGCATGTAACTTTCAGTTGACCAGAAGAGATACTACTTTAAAACAATGTGCTCTCCATCTTCATGAGCATGGTTGAAATAGATAGGGAATCAGGTTCCGTGTCTTTTCTCACCTAGCAAAGAGAAATTGGAAAAGAAAGATCACCAAAGAGACAGAAATTGGATTTTACAAGTTTTCTTTTCATGATGACTTCAAGGGTGAATCACAACACAAATCCTCACAGTCCTCTAAAGGAGGTCATGGAAGTAGAGGAAAGTGATTGTCAAACTTGTGTAGCACATGGAGGCCGTTTGCTGTCATTCTGCAAAGTGGCTACAAAACGCTTGCCACCCCAGAGTTGTGCACATTCTGCAGTGGGATTACAAGATCATTTCTTTGTCGAGAGTTCCCACAATTCAAAGTGGACAAGTCTTCATGTAAATATTTTTGAACTGAAGGCTGTGTTTCTGGCAATGAGTTCTTTTCAAAAACATCTTGTGAACAAAAGGGTCATAGTTGCTTCAGATAATGCCACAGTAGTCTCCTATCTCAACAAGCTAGGGGGACGCACTCCTTAGAAATGTTTCTTATGATCTGGCATCTAATGGCTGTTTACAATCCCAGAGCAATTTTGCTCGCCACACTCAAGGTTGTGTCAGTGTCATAGCAGACAGTCTCTCACTCAAGGACAACATCCTACAGACAGAAAGGTCTCTTCATCCCAAAGTTTTTCACATGGTTTGCCAAATTTCACACAGACCAATGGTAGATGTGTTAGCAACAAAACTGAGCAACAACCTGCGTCTTTATGTATCTCCAGGTCCAGATTCAAATGCAATAGAGGTAGATACATTGAATATCTCGCGGGAGGCACTTGACAGTTATGCTCAATAGCTATCATTCCAAAAATCATAGAAAATGAAAACCTATGCTTGTCAGATGAAAGTGGTAGCTCCAGGTTGGTCAGGGATGAATTGATTCAGTATCTGATAGACATATCTATAAAACCACCTTTGCTTCTTCCTCATTGGAAAAGCCTCCTCAAACAACTATTCAGTCAGAGGTCTCACCCAAACCTACCATATCTGAGTCTACATGTTTGGCATCTGAATTCCCCAGTAAACATTTTTAGGTTTTGCAAACATTTGAAAGGAAACGTTTGGCAAAGGTTAAAAAATGATGGGTACGAAAACCATTTGTAATGGAATGTTTTTAAAACGTTTTATGAAAACCATTTATTAAATGTTTAACAATAAATGTTAGAAAAACGTTATAAATGAACATAATAATGTCTGAATAATAATGGGGTCAGAGGTCAAATTCAATATCTTTGTATGGATGCTCACTATTGAAAATATAATTTTCATGTCTAAAATTGTAAGATAAGGGCTTAGAAATTGTGCCCCCATTGAATTCATACTTTTAGGGATTGCATGTGGCGCAATTTTTGACAAAGTCCTCTAAAATCCCCTATTATTGCTCACTGCCATCTTTGTTTGGACATGTTTGGAGGTGAAGGTTTAAAATTATAGGTTTAAAAAATGTTTTTATAGAATGTTTTTAAAACATTTGATAAGCAATGTTTTTTAAACATTTTATGTGTACTGTTTATCAAACATTTCATGATGAATGTTTGAAAACCATTTCCAGCAAAACCTTAATTTCTTCAGCTGTTTTATAAATGTTTTAAAAACGTTTCCAGTCAAACCTAGCTTTTTGAGTTATTATATAAATGTTTAACAAACGTTTTCAGTAAAAACGTTTTTATAGAGAATGTTTATAAAACGTTTTTTAAACATTACAGCAAAAATGTTTGCTTAGAAACGTTTAGAAAACCAAAGATAGGGTTTACTTAGGTTTTAAAAATGTTTTGTAAACGTTTAAACCATTTAAAAACGTTTCTAATGTTTACTGGGTCGAGACCAAATAGTCTCAAAAATTTTCAGAGTCAGGGGCAAAGAGACTTAGGACACCTGATAGACTTTCATTCAGAAGAGTCTATAAATTAAGTCGGCCATTTTGAATCATTGTGCACGGAGAATCAGGAGCACTTTACACAAACTTCTCTCACCTTTATTGCAATTTTTTTTCAGTTATTCACTGACAAAAATCTGAAACCCACTACAAATGCTGGATACAGGACGACTATTGCTAATGACATAGGTTCATCTGATTTTGATATTAGTAAGAATTCGGAGCTGAACATTTTGTTGGCTATTTTCCATAGAAATAGACCTATAAAGGATAATGCTTTTGGGATCTGTCTCAGTCCTTTTAGCTTTGACTGTGCCTCCTTTTGAACCATTAAAGAAAAGGCCACGTTCAAGATTTTGACTTTCAAGACTGTTTTTCTCATGACTTTGGCCTCTAGTAGGAGAATGGGTAAAGTTCATACATTCAGGTCTTTAAAACATAAGGCTAGGTGGAATGAACTGACAGTTTCTCCATCATCTGATTTTTTTGGCTTCTGATGCACCTGAGATTGATCGGCCTGTTGTCATTCCAGGTTTGAAACCTACTTTAGATCATTCTTGCAGTGATGATATGACGCTATTACCAGTTAGGGCCCTTTATACAGTCTGGACAGGGCCAAAAACCTTAGAGAAAAAAAACATCTTTGGTTTCTTTCTTCCAAGGATGAGTTTTCCAAAGAAATCCAGAGGTCAACCATTTCTTCTTAAAACAAAGTGTTATTTTAGTTTATGAATATTCTGATTTGAAGATCCATACATTGCCACAGGTAAAAGGTTCATGATGTGAGGGTCATGGCTGTCCCATTGGCTTTCAAGGGAGGAATATAACTTGAACAAATGTTGGGAGCTTCTTTCTAGAAGACACATCCCACGTTTACAAATTTCTAACTGAAGGATGTGGCAAGGAAGTCAACTGTGGGCTCTTGATTTCTCATTGACGGGTAGTCTCGGCTCAGCATATTGTACAATTTTCATGTATGTACTATATGTATTTGTTATATTTTTTCTGCTTAGAGTGTTGTAGGTAAATATCGATATGGCTTGTATTAATGTTTTACGTAGTCAGTCGAATTAAATGCCTTGTTAGAGTCTTCTAATATGAGTGTTCACTTAGTATGCTGGTTCAGTGTTTTCCAACTATGCAACAACCATATGATGGCTATTTGTTCTTTGTTCTGTTGCAGGCCTATTAGGATAGCATTTGTAGAAAGATGCAACCCCGAAAGAAAGGATAACCAGACCCAATGTTTGACAAACAGAAACTACAATATTATGACTATGCAGTGGATATTTTTTCAGGTTAGTTTCTAACTATATTTAACTTGTCCTGCTGTTTTAGTTAGTTTAAAACTGCCATACGATATAATGTTTGTTGTTTTAGCATGGTGTATATAACTACAATCAGCACATATGTTTTTTTAGTTATTTTAATCTCGTTACATATTAATTCTCACAATTCTGTTTGATGTTAATATGTTAGTATTTACAAGGTTTGTTACTAGGTCTTAAATATAACAAAGTTGGTTTTTCGTTACTAAAATGTCAGTACTTTATCCTCACAATGCTTCATGTTAGTACTTGGTGTAGTGTTTTTTTATTTCTACCTACTTTTGGTGTCAAAAAAATTTAAACCCACCACCATCAAGGTTTGAATCAAGTATAAGTGAGGATAAGGTAAATACATCCGATATGCATTATTGTTTCAGTTTTGGCAACATGTGGAACCTTTTTAGGATTTATACTCAAAGTAGACATGTTTCATCTCTCCCTTAAGGGGTAAAACGTCAAAGTTGAGGTGTTATGTCCCGTTCAACATCCAGGGTCATATTGGGACAGGTCCTAAGCATTGTCACTTTTGGACATTAGACCCACACAGAGGTGGAGCCTGTGATTATATGCAAAACCCCTGCAAATTACTAAGCTACTGAGGTCCTCTGTCTCTTAGGAGGTAGTCAATATTATGTAAAAATTGCTTAAAAATCTTGCCATTACCCGAATTTGAGTAATGACAAGATTTAGTATCTAGCATTAGAAGTCTTCTGTAAACAAATATTCTATTTAACCAAAATACACAGTAAATTATAGCTTTAATTGATGTTGTAGACTGCAGAAATGTAGCATATTTTACACAAAAGTTTCATTTTGTGGTCTATAAGACAATACACTGTGAATAATCAAGTAGTTAAAATGGACTTGAATCCTGGCTAAGACCGACTCACCTATCGATACTTGAATATCCGCTAGCAGCCCTTGTGCATACTGAATCGTATGGAACAGGGTTCCAGAATTAATATTGACATTTTTATCCAGGAGCAGGGCTATTAAAATTAGTCTGCAGGGTATGCATTAAGATATGACAATATTTCGACAAGAATGCAGCTGTTGAGCTATATAAACTACATTTTGTGTTTTATTCCAAGTGACTCTGCCTATCTGGAAATGTATAAGAAACTGACAGAAGTTGCTATTTTGCTTACAGTAGTTCTTACAGTACCAGGCGCAGTCAGAGTAGTTGTAATTTTCTTGTTGTTCTAAAGTTCTACCTTTCTACTCATAAGGTTGGTTACAGCTTTGTTTTGATGCTCCCATTATGTGAATTGCTTTCCCTGATGTATTCCCCTCTCTAGCCTCTTTAGAAAGAAATTTAACACCCATCTGTACATCAAGGCATACCCACCTTCGTCTTAATCACCCCTGACGTTCTCATTGGTGGTCTAGCTCTTTTCTGTTCCTAAATTTTAAATTTGGCTTACTTATTGCTGCCTTCGAGTCCCCTTTTATTAGGATAAGGTTAAGCGCTATTAAAGTCCAATTAAAATAGAATTACAATTACAATCATGTATTATTCAGAATATCTTGTCAAAAAAGAAACACAGACGAAATATCGCAAACTAAACCAGATTTACATAAGAATATGAAATAAAACGATGAGTAATCAACTTGACAGTACAACTGTTATTGCAAATCATGTGAGTATATTTAAAAAAGAGAAAAAAACATCTCACAATTTGGTAAAGGAGTTTTATACACTGAAAACAAGCAAATCGAACCCTGTTGTAATGCTTTTGAAGCTTCAGTAAGTCCAGGAATTAAATTTATCATTAGGATTTAGTTTTGAAATGTTTTCCAAAACAATCAGAAGACAATGCTCTAGGTATACGATAAGTCTATTTGATGAATATAATAAACAATTTCAAGTTAACATTTGATTACAATTCAGCCATTAGAGGAGACTTGCTAAATTTCCCATTTTCACCTATTTTACTCAACTCTGAGGTGATTTAAACCCATTAACTAAAACACTAAGACATTCTACTACTGGCTGCAAATTAACCTTTGAAAAAGTCACAGATAGAAAACCCACACTTTGCTTACAAGATATAAATAAATGTTCACTTCAAATCATCATTGAAAAACTTCTTTAGAGCTTTGTTCATCGCACACATTAGAACAGACTAAAATTTATCGACCACATCTGAAATAGTAAAATAATTTTTTTTTATAATTTTGCTCTTCAGTATGATTCCTTAAATTCAAAATATGAATAGACACTGTGAACAATATGTGTAATTACACGTTAAAGAAAAAAAAGAAATATGAACCAAATGTTTTGAAAAAAGAATTGTAACCTTATGTCATATTTGATACAGTGGTGAATAATTCTCTCAATAATTTGACTATGATATTAAGTAGTGGTATTAAATATGGTTACAATAAATACATTAGGAAAAGCACCTTGCAATCATTAAAATAATGCCTCCATCAAGGAAGTAACTTGCTGTGTGCATTTAGTGTTTTTGAAAAAATAACTCGAATATCTATGGCCAGCTTCTGATGAACTTTCCTGATAATGTAATGCCACAAAGAGGAAAAGGTTAGAATTTTGTGGTGATTCAGATCAGGATCATAAGCAACATTGGAAATGTTGGGCTTTGGTGGAGATATGTGTGCCTTTGGTGTATCACATCATTTCATAAAATTGGGAATGTGAAAGTCTGAAAATGAAATAACAGAAAATTAACATTACCCATGTGTTTTCCATCCTTTGCTCTGTATGATCCATCTTTACCTGGTGTGATCACTTTGTTCTCTGCAACATATTTCACATTTACATTTTGGTAGCAAAAGGTGCAATCAAGACCAGGGTGTTTCCTATTACACCAACATTCACCACAGTTCTGTATGCTAATGTAAAATTAGCCTCTTTATGCTTTATTGTGAACATAAAGGATTATTTAATGGTAATTACGCTGGAGCAGATGTTACTGTTCAAGCAAGAAAAGTAAAGGCTTGTTCGTAAAGCTGCTTTTGTCAACTTAGGGATTTTAGAAATATCAGGCAGTTCTTGACTCAGGATGCAGCTGTGTCGGTTGCCAATGCTTTTGTTAGTAGTCAGTTGGACTCAGGCCTGGGGTAATGGTAATGTGTAATGCGTAATGCGGTGGACGGACGTTTCGGCCACGGACGTTTCGGCCTAGGACGTTTCGGACTAGGACGTTTCGGCCACGGACGTTTCGGCCAGGCCATTTTTAAGGGTGGACGTTTCGGCCAAATCTATATTTTTAGGAGATTTATATAATAAGAACATCTTTTAATGTCCTTGTGTCCAAAAAGGGAAAATCTATATCACTAAGTGACTTGAAAGGAGAGCTGTGAAAGCAAACCTTTTATGGTTTAAGGAAAGCAGTGTCTGCACAATTTTCTTTGATCAAGTTGAGGAAACAGGCAGACTGTTTCCCTTTTTGTGATTATCAATCATCAAACATCTCATTTTTACACATTTAATGGAATATTATCATTCTCCACTTATATCAGCAAACTTAACCTTTGTCAAGTTGCTATTTCATCTTTAAACCCTTTCCTGGTCTTTTTGTGCAGTAAATTTTAAATTCAGTTGCTTTTCATTTTAAAACCCTTTGAAACCCATGGACTTTTTGTTCACTGCCTCAATAAAAAGGTAACACCCCAAAGGGAAGCTATTTAATATATACCTGCTCAGAATTGCACTGCTCAGGTGATTGATCTACAGTTTAGCAAGTAAATCAAGAGAACCTTTCTGATTGATGCCTGCTCAGAATTGCACTGCTCAGGTGATTGATCTACAGTTTAGCAAGTAAATCAAGAGAACCTTTCTGATTGATACCTGCTCAGAATTGCACTGCTCAGGTGATTGATCTACAGTTTAGCAAGTAAATCAAGAGAACCTTTCTGATTGATACCTGCTCAGAATTGCACTGCTCAGGTGATTGATCTACAGTTTAGCAAGTAAATCAAGAGAACCTTTCTGATTGATACCTGCTCAGAATTGCACTGCTCAGGTGATTGATCTACAGTTTAGCAAGTAAATCAAGAGAATCTTTCTGATTGATACCTGCTCAGAATTGCACTGCTCAGGTGATTGATCTACAGTTTTGGGGATAAGTAATATCAAATCTGAATTGCAATTGAGAAGCCCTTAGAGAATATATATAGGGGCAATTCTTACAAGACAAAGTGCCGCCATTCCATGAAGAGCTCAGCAAGTACAGCCAATGACAAGCCCAACCAGATACTCACATTTGCTGCAGCTGCTGCTCCTGATGAAGTCCAAGCCAGGCTTCCAGCTGCTGAAACTATCAAGAGAGTTCTACGCCGTGTCCGTGCACATCACCGACCCAAAGACCCAAACACACTGCATGAGCTGATCATTGAAGGCCAGTGGAGCCAGACTTCTGGTGAACACCCAACCACATTCCTGAAGTATGACAATGGGCAAGATGCTGATGAGCGTGTGGTCATATTTGCCACTGATGCCCACTTACAACAGCTTGCTTCTTGTGAGGTCTGGTGCATGGATGGCACCTTTGCTGTTGCTCCTCGTTTGTTTCACCAGTTGTATGTGGTCCAAGGAAAATGCAATGGTGTTTTTCTGCCACTTGCCTATGCATTACTGCAGCGTAAAACTCAGACGTCTTATGAAGTCATGCTACGTGTCCTAGAAGAAGCAGGATGTGATCCTTCTGTTGTAATAGTTGACTTTGAACGAAGTGTCGAGCTGGCACTCCATGCAGTGTTTGGTGAACACGTGACTATTCAGTACTGCTTCTACCACTTGACCCAATCAATATGGCGTAAGATACAGTCCTTGGGCCTCACCAACCTGTATGAAAGTGATGATGATTTCCGTTTGTTCTGTGGACAAATTGATGCCCTAGCCTTTCTCCCACTACATGAAGTGTCTGAAGGGATGACCTACCTGAGAGAATCGGCTCCAGAAGAATCAACCCCACTGCTGGAGTACTTTGACACAAATTATGTGACAGGCCATCTGCGTCCCAGACCTCAGACTCCAGATCTTCAGCTAAGGTTCCGGCGTGTGCCACCCATATTTGCTCCCGCCCAATGGAATATGCATGAGGTGACCCTTGCAAACCAACCAAGGACCAACAACGTATCAGAGGGCTGGAACAACAAATTCAGGAACCTTGTTGGCCAAAGCCACCCTACAGTGTGGAAACTGATTGAGTGTTTGCAAGCAGAGTGTGCCCTTGTATCTGCTGTACTTCTACAGGATGAGCGTGGTGTGAGACCAAAGAAGAGGATCAAGAAAGTATACACCGAACTTCAAGGTAGACTGCACAATCTCTGTGAGGACAGATCTCTAGGCCGCAAGTCCATACCAGACTTCCTTCGGGGTGTAAGCCATAACCTGAGAGGTGGTCAGCCAAACATTTAAAATGACTCTGAATTGTGTGATCTGAAGTTTATGTATATAGCTTAATTGTGTAAAATGTTATTATATTATTGTTATAAAATGTGGGAAAGGTTGTACAATAAATGTTGTTATCACAGTTGTATTATTTGCATGTTTAATCATTGAAAACCTGATCCAAAAATATATTTGGCCGAAACGTCCACCCTCAAAAATGGCCGAGCCGAAACGTCCGTGGCCGAAACGTCCTAGTCCGAAACGTCCTAGTCCGAAACGTCCGTGGCCGAAACGTCCTACATTCCTGTAATGCATTACATTTTCCAAAGTAATGTAATGTAATGTGTAATGCACATTAAAAAGGGCAAAGTAATGTGTAA
This sequence comes from Sabellastarte sp. h YS-2021, assembly GCA_964017235.1. Lineage (NCBI taxonomy): Eukaryota > Metazoa > Annelida > Polychaeta > Sabellida > Sabellidae > Sabellastarte > Sabellastarte sp. h YS-2021. The sequence continues at coordinate 118,872,041 of OZ024933.1, read as the reverse complement.
TGTAATGCATTACTTTTGAAAAGTAATGTGAATTCACATTACTTCTACATTACATTGTCATTACTTCTTTCATAAATATTTTAACTTGTTCAGTATATTCTTTTTATATGAAGCCAGAGTTGTTATTTAACTTCACTTACAGTTCCTATCTGTTCTACTGCATGAGGAATAACTTAAAAGAAAATACTTTAGCTTATTCAGTGATATTTAAATATAACCATTTGTTGTAATTAGTGCATAATTAATCAATTCTATTAATAATAAGTCATTCTAATGGTACATAATCTGTATTGGTGTGCCATTGGTTTGTAGGGGTCAATTGCACTTAGGATTTGGGTTAAAGTTCAAGAGACTATAATCAATAGAATAAAAGACAATACAACTAGTCCTTTTGATGCAAAGTACTAACAAGTTAATAATATCCCCAAGTAGACATATCTACTCAGGCTGCCCTTTCATATAATGTTACTCAGGAACTGTGAGTAAAAATGAAAGGCCATCAACCTGATATAAAGGCTGCATTCAGATGTCACTTGGTAAATTTAAGGCTCAGTGCAAGCATTGTTGTTCATTTTCTTTCTGGTTCAAAGAAAATAAATTCAAACTTTCTTACACACTTAAAGGTAAGATACACCGTTTGATTAACATTTTTTAACTGTGAGCCTCTGAAAATTGTAAAATTTATGGATGTTAAAATGCAGGTATTGTGTACATAGAGAATATCTAGTAAAAAAATCTTGATGCAAGATTCTTGAATCCTTTTTGTAGGTTTTAGAACTTTTATACTCACAACTATTATAAAACATGATATTAAAAATAAGGTAAACTATTTTCCTTATACGATAATACCTGCTGTATTACATGCTGTAATAAATGTATCAATATGGACCAATTTTGTTTGTTTGAAATTTGTGAAAAGTAATGTGTGCATTACATTTAAAAAGTAATGTAATGTAATGCATTACTTTCCAAAATATAAAGTAATGGTAATGTAATGTAATGCATGCAAACTCAAATGTAATGTAATGGTAATGCATTACATTTGAATGTAATTGACCCCAGGCCTGGTTGGACTACTGTAACTCACTTTCCAGGAGTTTCTCTAAAGTCAAGCTCCATAGATTACAGTCAATCCCAAACTATGCTGCTAGAATTGTTACAAATTCGTGTAAATACACTTAGATAACTCTGGTACTCAGGAAACTCCATTGGCTCCCTATTCAGTTTCGCTCAGAGTTCAAACTGGCTACCCTGATGTACAAGTTTATTCATACTGGTTTCCCTAAATATTTCGCTCCACATCTATCCACATACCGCAATATTGTTGCCAATTTCCTCAATGTACCAAAATTTCAACCCACAAGTCCACTAAGCAGTTTGGCTTCAGTTTTGCCTTTGATGCCCCCACTGTTTCGAATTCGAGTTCAAAACCTATCTCTACGCAAAGGCTTATCCTCCTTAGCCCATTTTTCTTATGGCTTCTCTGTGGTGCCGACCTGTTTTTTGTCCCTGGACTTTGAATTTGCATATTGCTATTGTCTTGTTGTGCCTTACAGAGGCAGATACAGGATTTCCCGAAAGGGGGGGCGTGGGTTGTCGCGGGTATGGATATTTCATACTTGGACTTTCTGTAGTGGGACATATCACGCGGTGCACGGACAAAATGTCGGTGGACAAAATACTGGGGGACCAAACGCCAGTCAAAATTGCAAGGGGGGGGGGGGGGGGGGGGACAAAATGCTGTCCATTTTATGGGACAGGGAGGGCAAAATGCCTATCTTAACAAAACACTTTATATTTGATACTGATGGTCAAGCAAACTGAAAAAAACTTCTAGCAGAAAAAAGCCTCTGTAAAAACCTACAGTAGAAAATACCTCAGTATAAAAGCCCACTAACTAAATGGTACATAGCACACAAGTCCTGCCAAGTGGTGTACATCATGTAACAAAGGTTTGGGTATTTTCTACTGGGGTTATTTGTTTATACACTAGTTTTCTACTGTTTCTGTAGTTTTATTTTTCTATTGGCTTTTTCTACACTCAATTGTCAGACACTTACAGCAGTTTACCTAAAATAAACTTCAAAGGGGTTTCCCTTTCCCATAATAAACAATGGTATAACTGCAGAAAAGATGGAGGGAAACATACTTGAATCTAAATTTATTTGCCACAATGTTTCTTCAACTTTTTATTTTAAAATAACTTATTCTTTCATTGTTTTTCTTTAAAAACATGTAAACCAATTGATTAAATTTGATGAAACATTTTTGGAATTTAACCTTTTTTGCAATTTAATCTTATCATAGCTACTGAAGTAAATTAGAACTGAAATATAGAAGTGCAGTAATAAATTATTAATTGGGGTGAGTGATTCCAGTTTTGTAAAGTGTGTATCTCATGCTTAAACATATACTGGTAAACAAAAGTTTATAAATAAAGTCATCCACAAAAGATGTAATCCTCTGTTTGAGGATGAGACCTAACATAGTACACACACAAAAGAACCTAATCCCCTTTGATACTGGACAGTGACAGGTATAATGACTGTCACTTTAAACAGGTACTAGTATATTACCCTAGTAAAGACAGATCTTGGGGTGGGGGATTGGAGGGGGGCGTGGACAGTAGCAAAAAGCCCCATGACTAAAGGTTGAAACTCTGAAAGGGGGGGCGTGCGCCCTCCACGCCCCCCCCTAGATCTGCCTCTGCCTTAAAGTCCACTACTCAGTGGAGATTAAGCGCTATAAAAGTCAAATTAGAATTAGAAAAGTATGACCACAAATGTGTGTGTCCTTTCTGTGTAGTCATTTCTGACTTATCATGATGATCTTCAAGTGTGAATGGTGGTGCAGAGACCAAAATAAAAAGCACACAGTGAGATTACGCTCTGGGTTTATGAATGATAAAGGTTTTATGGGGTTTCTGTTTTAAAATTATCACTTACTCTTCTTCCGGAGCAAGTAAGTGACTATCAAACATATAGTCATCAGAAACAGAATGACTGCAAGAACAATTACTGGTATTAGTAGTTTATTGGATTTCAATGGTTCTTCTGCACATTCAGTAGTAGGTTCAGTAGTCGTGGTGTTCACCTCAAGTACATCCACGAAAATACATGGAATATATCTACACATCTTGAATACTGTACAGACTGAACACAGTAGGGATCAACAGAGCATGTGAAAACATTTTTCACCATTAAGAGAAAGTGACAATTCTGAATACTACCACATGATATAATTTGAAGTATTAAGGAAAATACTTCTTTGAAATATTAATATAATGTTGACAAATTCGTGCTGTCATTGATATTGATTATGACCATACATTTGATATGGAAAGGAGGTACCAAATGTAGCCATTTCCTTGCCATTAAACAAAACAGAAAGGTAAAAGTTGCTAGTCTCCTAAGTTTTTCTCTGAGTTTACTTTGACACCAACTCTCTATAATCACTTTATCTCTTACTTGTTTCACAAATAAAGCAGTAAGTCGTGTTGCAGTCAGTGTTGACCCATCTTAATCCAGGGTACATCAATGTACACTGACTGGTGTCCACGCTTGAATACCAAACAAAATTTCTGTAAGGAGATGTTGCACCAGACACCCAGCTGTTGTTCTTCAGCCCAATCAGACATTCCCTCTTGAACATATAAACACACAGATATGTTGTGATGAAAAACAGACTGCTGCCTCCAAAGCAGTAAAATTAGTCCATGGCATTGGGTTCATTGTTCAACAAGCTTAATATTTATTCAAAAATATGCAGAATTATTAAACTACACTAATAAGTACTTCAAGTAATAAATATGGATAAGTCATTCATGAAACAATAAATAGAAAAAAATCAAGATAAGATATTAAAAACAAGACAAAGGTGGGAAGTGAAATAATACACATAATACATCATATGGCAATAAAAAATGTAATGCACAACATAATAAATTAAAACAAATGAATAACACATATAAATATTATTAGAACATTTTAACCAACACATTAAGACAAACTAAAAAAAAACAAGAAAAAGAATAAATAATAAAAAACTTCAGGAGGTCAGCTTTACATTCAGTCATAATGTCCATAGAAACTAACAACATTTGTTTCACAACATCTCAGCAGTGATATGGAAAGCATCAAGACTTATCTCATCCCATTTCTAGAAAAGGAACTTACACATCCAGATTTTAAGCTTTGCCAAATTTTAAGCATTGGTCCATACACTACACCTTGTGCTCTTGGTGTAATTTAGAAAATAATCATTTTAAAATATTGGTTTCGGTCATAAGGGTGACCGAGGTCTCATTCCTAGACCCCCACCTTAATAACTGGGTTCCAAGATTTAGGTCCTTTACATTTGTTTTGAAGTATGTGAACCCCAGTTTCAGATTGCTCAACACTCCATGTGCAGTGACACCAGCCCCAGTTGTCATGCGAAAGCTTGAAGTCAGACAGCTTGCAAGGAAAAAAATTTTATTTAGTCATTTTATGCATTTTTAGTTTTATTTTATTTTTATTATACTGTACACTACATCATGGACATGGACACTAGATACAACTTGCGATCGCAAAGGAGGACAGAGAAGGTTATACCAGTGGCATTACAATTGGCTTCTGATGCTGACTTCTTTTCCCAGACTGTGGGAGCCAGCCACCCCATGCCTGGGCAAGTATATTCAGATCATTCACTTAGCACCAGCACTTCGGATTTAGATATTAGTGGGTTACTTGATACATCAGATCGAGATTTTCATTCCCCTGTTTTCGGATCCGGAAAGCCTGCCAGGGCTGGTGTTTCGGCTAAGGAATCAGTTGCAAGCACATCTAAAAATGAAATAGCTACTTCTATGAATGAAGACTCGTCACAGGAGTCAATAAATAGACAAATTCTTGCTCAATTATCTTACCATAGGCGACAGATTGACCACACTGAAACAAAATGCCACAGTTAAGTGCAAAAAATCTGTAGATAGCAGTAAATCTCAAGCGTAAACCGGTTGTAGATAATGCTAGTGCTGTGCAGGCAGGGAGTGCTCCTGCTGCTCAGGGTCAAGCTCCACCACTGGGTTTGAGTATCCTTCTCAGGGCACAGGTCCTGTGTCGGGTTCGAGTCTTACTGTACCTCCTCCATCAGTCCTCAGACAGGAAGCACATATACAACAAGAAGTGCAACAAAGATTACAAGAACTGGCTAAAAATGTTCATTCAGGTAATGGTCCCAGAGGGGTGGGCCCGTTGACATTTTTGTATCTAATAGGGTCAAGTGGCCCCATGAGTATGTTCTTTCCTGGCAGAACAAGGACAGAATCTCGTACAACCAATTGTCCCCTGTCCAATGGATGAGTGGTTTTTGCAGAGCCATGCGTGAAGAACAAAATCAAGCCATTAAAGATTGTATGTTACATTATGTGATCAATTTGTTAGATGATGCTCAAGATTTTTCTTGGTCCTCTGCAAAGGCCAGTCATGCGGTCTTGCTCTGTAGAATGGAGCAGGGGGAGATTGGAGGTTGGTCGGAAGTCGAAAAAATTGACAGAGTGAGAAGAGCTCACAAACAGAGGCATGGGACTCCACAGGCAGCCCCAAATGTTAAGACTTCTGATAAAAAACAAAAATTTCCTGCTAAATTTACTCTTTGTGTGTACTTTAACAAGAACGCATGTTCCCAGAGTAAAAATCATGAAAACAGAGGTGTCTTCTACAGACATATATGTGCTGCCTGTTGGGAGTTGGATGACAAAGTGTATGCCCATTCTCAGTTAGATTGTAGACGCACCCGTTCAAAAAACGAGTAGCAGTGGGCATGCTGGGCACAGCAGCTCACCATGTCCAAAAAACAAATTTTTTTATAGTTCTAAATTTCACAGGTCAGTCCGATATTTTCAATCTAAAGGTCACATGAAGCATGTGTTTTGCTGGGGTCTGGCTGTTTCTAGTTTGAGAGATGACAGGTCATATGCAACAGTAGCTGCTGCCAGGATTTCTCCTGACAGGTGTACAGGTTCGGATGACAGAAAGGTCCTGGGTTTGCTTCCATTGAAGGCTGTTTCTTCAGATAAGTGCCTTAGAAAGCCTGTCAAATACCATAAGGTGACAATGTGTAATGATGACAGGTCTATCACTGCAGTTAGTACTGGGACTGGTAAACAAGCACTCGGTAAAAGGTCATTCCATAAAAGGACAGTTGGTAAGGGACATGCAGACACCTCTGATCGAGTACTGTCAGTACATAATAAATTTTCACCCCTATGTCCTGATACACCACATGATGTAGAAAGTACTGAGGACAAGGTAGTGGCTTCTTTTCAGAACATTCAGACTACAGATCTCGTTTGTCCCAATTATACGGATACAGCAAATGTCACAAAGGCAAGTACTTCCAGATACTTTGGACATAGTTCTTGTTACTCTTCTCGTGATATAATACATACGAGTCGTGAACAATTAGGCAACAAATTCGGTTGTTTTCCCTTGTCTCCAGTTCTGTTGTATAATGGTAACCCCAGACATAGATCTGAAATCTTAGATGTGTCACAAGTTCATAGGCTTATTAGGCAAAGTGGGGTCCCAAATTTTTTGGGCCTCAGAATCCCAGTCAAGACACAATTGAATATTCCAGCTTGGCGGTTTCATTTACGGGATTACTTTGACCAACAGCTTCTTGATCTTATTGAGTTCGGTTTTCCCTTGGATTTTGATAGGTCTTCTAGCCTCAGTACTTTGGATACAATCATACATCAGCTATCAAATACCCTTCTCATGTGCAAGAGTATTTGTTGGAAGAATTAAATCATAACGCTTTTCTAGGCCCTTTCCCATTTCCACCTTTTCCTATACATGTGTCCCCTTTTATGACCAGGGAAAAAAGTGGTTCGGATAAGAGAAGAACCATCATTGACCTAAGTTGGCCCAAAGGCTTGTCAGTGAATGATGGGGTTACAAAGGATCTGTATTTGGGCACTCATTTTGAAATGCACTACCCTTCTGTTGATCATATTGTGGATCAACTGAACCATTTGGGTCTGGCTGCTCAAATCTTTAAAGTAGATATCAGCAGAGCCTTTAGGCATATCCGGATAGATCCGGGTGATATTGATCTCTTAGGCTTAAAGTTTAAGGACAATTTCTTTATTGATCTAAGTCTGCCATTTGGATTTCGTTTTGGATGTTTTTTCTTTTCTAAGGTCAGTGATGCTATTAGGTACATTATGACATGTCATGGTTATCCGAACATGTCAAATTATATAGATGATTTTCTGTATTGCGATCTCCCTTCAAAAATTGCTCCGGCTTATGAATTTTTACTTCATCTCCTTGCCCAATTGGGTCTTGACATCAGTCAAAAGAAGCTTAACCCTCCTTCCACGGAAGTCACATGTTTAGGCATTGTGTTTAATACAGTACAAAGGACTATCTCTTATACCTAAGGAAAAGCTGTCAGAAATAATTCAGTTATGCGAACTGTGGAGGGTTAAAAGTACCTGTTCTAAAAACCAATTACAATCTCTTTTAGGCTCTTTACTTTATATCTGTAAATGTGTTCGGCCTGCCCGTTTCTTTCTCAACAGAATGTTGACACTTCTCAGGCAGGATGTTTGGGTAACTGAGATTTCTTTGAATGAAGACTTTCATAGGGACTTAAAGTGGTTTTCGACCTTCTTGGTTTCATTTAATGGAGTTACTATGTGAGTGACATAGCTTATTTGGACACCTCTCTTACTGGACTGGGTGGTTGTTTTAACAATTTGGTTTATACATTCCTGTTCCTGTAGGTTTTAATAAATACACCATTGTTCATTTAGAGATGATAAATGTGTTAGTGGCCCTTAAATTATGGGCTCAAGCCTGGGCCAATAAGCGAGTCAAGCTATACTGTGATAATCAGGCTGTTGTCCATGTTCTATCCACAGGTAATACGAGGGATGCTGTGTTGGGAGCTTGTGCTAGAAACATCTGGTTCCTGATGGCTATGTATAATGTTTCCATTGATTTTACTCATATTTCAGGGGTCCAGAATTCAGTGGCTGACCTCCTGTCCAGATGAAGATATGATACTGCTAGTGTGGATAAATTACATAAAATTATTCCAAACCCTGTGTGGATGAATACTCATATTGAACACTACTCAATTATGATATTTAATGTTTCAGGAGCTGAAGCTGCTGCAGTCCCGGTCCTCCGGGAGGCTTCCCAAAGATTGTGGTCTGCATTCAGACCAGCTACGCTTGCCACTTATCGCAGGATGTTTAGAGACTTCCTGGGCTTCCTGGTGGTAGCTGGGCTGTCGTGGCTTCAGCTCTCCACTCCAGTGCTACTTGCCTTCATGGAGTACTTGCATGTCTCTGGTATGTCTGCCTCTAACATAGCAAATTATATCACAGCCATAAGATCTCTTATGATCTTGTATGTGGTAAATACAGACTGCCTGAGGGATCAGAGGATTCCTTTCTTTATAAAGGCCATTAAGATCAACAGACCCATCCAGGCCCACCTTCCACCCACTTTAGATCAGGTCTCCCTGTTAAAAATAGTAACTGTTGCTGAAGCTTTGCCTTTCTCAACCGTGTATGTCCCCCTTTATCTGTTGGCTTTCTTTTCCTTCTTGAGAATTTTCAATATATTACCTCATTCCCCCCTTCAATTTGATCCCTCTAGGAATCTGTGTAAAGGGGACTTGATTTTTTGAGAAAGCTGTGTTGTTATTATTCTAAAATGGTCTAAAACTTTACAAGATAGACAAAAAGTTACTACTGTTGCTATTCCGGCCCTTGGTGCCTCAGCGTTGTGTCCATATAAGGCTTTAATTACACTTTTTCAAATACATCCCTTGTCAGATGACCACCCTCTCTTTGGGTTTTACAAGCAAGGGCAGTTGCTTACTTTGATGGATTCTATGGGCAGGAAGTATTTGAAGCGAGTATGTACCCTCCTGGGCCTTGCAAAGCATTATATGTTCCATGACTTCCGCAGGGGTGGGGCCACTTGGGCGTTTCGGCATGGGGGCCCTATACAGGACATACAAGTTCAGGGTACCTGGTCTCGTCAATGTGTGTGGCGCTACATTCAGTTACCACCTTCTGCCATTTCATCTGTGGCCAATACCTTCTCGCATCATTTATATATGTAGATACCCCTACCCAATTACATTGGGGATTTGGGTGCTTTTCACCATGTTGTGGGGTTTTATTCCCTGGTAGGGCTGATTGCTTTAGTTATCATCCTTTTCGCCTGTTGTATATTTCATAAGTGGGGTTCTTATCCCCTGGTAGGGCTTATCCCCTTCAGTTATTATTTTAACTCTAAATTAGTTACAGTACTTGTTATATACTTTAGTACTTTGTTGCATTCATGGACTTGGTCCTAGTGGTTACACCTGGTGGGTCTTTCCCTGGGGGTGGGGGCACTGGCCCCTCCCCTATTGGTGTGTCAACAGTTACAACTGTTGTGTTATTTAATTTAACTTACTTATTTGAGGTTCTTGTAAACTGTATTTCAGTCATAATGTGCTCATACATCTTTTAATAATTTCTTAGTAGTCATGTATACTCTGTTGAAGTTATATATTTTATAATAAATATTTTAATCCCATCTATTGGGTTATTCTTGTCTTGGGGGGTTGGGGAATGTGGTTTCAGTCATAAGGGTGACCGAGGTCTCATTCCTAGACCCCCACCTTAATAACTGGGTTCCAAGATTTAGGTCCTTTACATTTTTTTTGAAGTATGTGAACCCCAGTTTCAGATTAGAATTGCTCAACACTCCATGTGCAGTGACACCAGCCCCAGTTGTCATATGAAAGCTTGAAGTCAGACAGCTTGCAAGGAAAAAAATTTCCCACCCATATTTGACCCCCTTTTTATTTTTGCGTTGGTGCTGGTGTTTGGTTTGTATTTGTAGGTGTTTGGGCATGGTGGTTAGCTGAGCCTGGCTACTGAAGATGCACTGGGCTCATTGGGCAGTTGGTTAGTTCAACGTTGGCTGCTCATAGCAATGTATGGGATTCTGTACTCCTGGATGAGATGTGGGACCATCTGCCTGGTTTACTTCACACCACATATTTGGAAAGTCGAAAGCACTTCCTACTGGACTGGCGGCTGCCCCTTATCATCAGCTTGTGTGCTCATGTTGTGCCTGCTAGTCTCTGTCTTAGCAGCTCGCCTCAGGTGCAGGCTTTGTCACCTGGGAACACTTCACCTTCACTTGGGACACTGTGCAAGGACCTCACTGTGTTCTTTGGACCCAGTAGGTCAGAGCTGGACATGTTGCCAGTTGTAGTTTGTCTGGCTGGCCCTTGCATGGTAAGAACTTTGATGGAATAGTGCTCGACGAGGCCTCACTGCATTTGTTATTGCATTGTGGGAAAGCAGTTGTGTGTTGTTAGTGGTGGTTGTAGTTGTGACTGTGGGCTTTGCCCCCAGGCTGTGACTTTGACTGTCATAGATTTTACTTGGCTACCCTTGGGAACTGTAATTTGGGTGCCTCTTACTGCTTAGCAATGATATATATGAAAAGTGTCAGGTACTGTAACTTACTTTAGTGACCTGGTCATCACTGGAATGGTGTGTGGATCACCAGGAAGGATCGTTCAGTATTCTGTATTGGTTACCACGGTAGTGCTTCTGACAGTTTGCTATGAGAACTCTCAACTGGATGCGTTGGATTGGTTTGACCTTGGTAGCAGGGGGTCAAGTTGTCACCTGGAGCGCCTGCTTGTGTTGGTTTATGGGTAGGTGTATGTCAATAAGCTTGGGACCTGAAGACTTTGCGCTTTGCTCCTGCACGTTCAGCTGTGATATCCTGGAATATGTGTCATGGATCTGCTCCTTCAGGAATTCTGCCGTTGGACTTGCCTGGGACAATTAACTTATCCTATTGTTGGTTATAGATATTATGTTGTTTATTCCACATGTGTTTGTAAAGTGTTGGTATGGCTACTTTATTATCATCTACCTATGAGCACTCATCAGCTTTACACATATAATTAGTGAGGATAATATTACTCTTATGTATTCTATTATCTTAACATTATGTAGGTATAGTCATAATTGTAACTATTGGTTTGGTACATCATCTCCTTTAATGTTGTTTCGGTATTTATCTTAACAGCTAAGGGTCTACTTCAGGCGGCTTACCTTCTGGGATTCATAGGTTGATACTAATTGGTCAGCAGGCAATCATGACTGCTACAATGCTTTTATTCTCTTCTGTCATAGTATTTGTATTGATTGAAATAACCCATGTCTATATCTGTTTTAATACGTGTACTGTTTTAATACTATTTCCTAGCAAGCAGTGGCATAACATTATCTTACTTTTGACTTCTCGCGTCATAGACAGGTCATTAGGGTTACTCATTTTAGTAGGGTGCTTTTCACCATGTTGTACATTTCAAAACTGGGGTTTTATTCCCTGGTAGGGCTGATTGCTTTAGTTATCATCCTTTTCGCCTGTTGTATATTTCATAAGTGGGGTTCTTATCCCCTGGTAGGGCTTATGCCCTTTAGTTATTATTTTAACTCTAAATTAGTTACAGTACTTGTTATATACTTTAGTAATTTGTTGCATTCACGAACTTGGTCCTAGTGGTTACACCTGGTGGGACTTTCCCTGGGGGTGGGAGCACTGGCCCCTCCCCTATTGGTGTGTTAACAGTTACAACTGTTGTGTCATTTAATTTAACTTACTTATTTGAGGTTCTTGTAAACTGTATTTCAGTCATAATGTGCTCATACATGTTTTAACAATTTCTTAGTAGTCATGTATACTCTGTTGAAGTTATATATTTTATAATAAATATTTTAATCCCATCTATTGGGTTATTCTTGTCTTGGGGGGTTGGGGAATGAGAAACTGCACTGGAGGACTAAAGAAGAAGCTTTTCTCTGTTTTTTTTCGCTTTATATACTGCTTAAATAAGCCTGACAATACAAATTTGTGTTGTTATCCTACTCAAAAGAATAGGTTACATTTTGAGTGAATGTGTTTCAGTAAGCATGTTCATTTTATTTACAAAACTAACAGATAAATTTCCAGCAATAAAATGTAAACAAGTGATGACAAGTTTATAAAAATGACAATACTGTTCATTACCATGGGAAGGTGTTTTGTACATCCTTTTCCCTTAATTCAACGGCATAAATATGTGGTTACAAGGGGTATAGCTCATGTTGTCCACTCTCCTGCAGCTAATGACCTGGGAAAGCATCACATCTAAATTACAGTATCTCATGCAACCTCTTTGCTCCTGTGCACCCACTTTTGGATAAAATCAGCAACTGTTGGAAAGGTGACAACTCTTGACCCAAAAATGTTCTCTGTCTTCACATATAATCTGTCTTATTAAACTTGTCTGTTGGGCCTTAGAGGATTTATTTATTGTTTCTTGTATTCTTATCTCATGACACATAAAACCCCATGTTTAACACAATAGATCTCAGACGCTAAGCATGCCAGAGATACCACATATAGAAAGACTTGTGTGTGAAATATAGAAACATAACATACTCAAGCTGACAGTTATCGACAAGAAACTGGTTCATTGCTGCACCAGTAACTGTAATTAAATTCCCTCCTTGTCTCTGATAAAAATCCTGTGCCTCTTCAAAATTCTGTTCTTTCTCTTCATCCTTTAGACCATATTGTGCTGATGAAACCATGTACTGCCCCCACATGTAAGAACACCAGGCTCAAAAATATAAAAGGACAAGGATATCAAAAATACTTGTTTATTAAAGTTCAAATGATTTTTCTTTGGATTAGTAGAATTACTTTGGTCAAATATCTCACATTGTAACCTGCAGAATTTAACGGTTGTGTATATTGTTTTCACTCGTGGCATCTAGTTTGGAGGGAAATCAGTTATTTGAGGATTCAGAAGGAAAACACTTTTGCTATATCTTTACAATCATTAGATATAGGAAGTTCATAGCCGGTGTGAACACTCGCTGGAAGTGTAGATTTGCAACATCATGGCATAATATTAATGTGACCTTGGACCTTGCCATAGTGACCCAAAACTTTAAAATCTTGGTCAGGCTATATCTCAGATACTGTAAATTGTAGAAAGTCTATACTTAGCAGGAATATTTGTTGTGGCTGTAGTCTTTACTTGACCTTTTACTTTACTAAAGTGACCAAAACATTTAAAATCTGATCCAGACTATATCTTAGCAAGGATAGTGTCAAGTTTATACTCAGTAGAGATCTAACTTGGTTGGTGCGGATATGCGACATCATATTGTGACTTTGATTTGAAGCTTGACCTTGTTGAGCTTAACCTGAAGTTTACACCTTTATCTGGGCAATATGTTAGAACTGTAACGTATAGGAAGTTGGTACTTTAGAGAAATACTTGATATGTGATGTAGGTGTGTAATACATTTATCTTAAATATGCCTTTGATCCCACCATAGTAACCTTTAACTCTAAAATCCTGTCTTGGCTATTTCTCAGCAACCTAAGTTGCAGCAAGTAAAGACTAAGTAAGGATATTAGTTGGATGTAGGTGTTCAACATCATTTCATAACCTTGCTTTGACCTTTGAGCGTGCCATAGTTGCATTGACCTTTAAAATCTTCTCTGGGATATAAATCGGTACCAACACGGGTTCAAAGGGGCAGAAAAGGTGGGCTAGTGGCGGTCATTTTCGAAGAATTATGCAGACAGTGTGCTTTGCCCAATTGTTCAATTTGACACCTTGTAATAAAACTATCTGAGAGTTAGTCAAACCATTTGGCAGTGCACGGCCTCTATTGATACACAAGTACTTACAAAAGCAAATCCATGGAAGGATTGGAAGAGCATGCCCCATCACCAAAAGAAAACACCATTATAGGGGATTTAAATATCGACAGTCAGAACCTTTATTTTATGTAACATGTTTCACCACAAACATTCCTACATTTATACAGTCTCTATTTATGATGTACCAGCAGGACCCTCTCTTTCTCAGTCTGTCACTATGTAACTGCTGGCATGTCAGACTATAATAACTTGGCTGTATTTTGTACCAATGTGTTTTCTGTCAAAACTCCTTGTCGTATTAAGACATTAAAAATTAAGAAAAAACTTAGAAAGATAAATAGTTAGGAATTCGTTGCAAATTCTGAGCTTTTTAAGGCACCAAACAAAACCGGTTACAATTGCAGCATTCCACAGGATGTCAATAAAGGTTCATGAACAACAAGATCATGGCTGCAATTAGGCTAGTAGGGTACAGAACCGCAGCGTACCTCTTTAATCAACAATTTGAGGTCTTAAAAATATGCAAATATTTCACAGAAATATGGCCAATTTGAACAACCCTACAGCTTTGATTAACATAAAAAATTTCCACAAATTACCGAAAATAGTGTTCCCTCACTATACAACTATCACCACTCTAGACAATAATTGCTACACTAAGATCTGAATAATTATCGACTGGTGATGATTTCCTTAAGTCAGGCCCTTTTAAGAACAAATTTGTCTCTTTCGAGATAAATTCTCAAAATGATTAAGGTAACACCAAATTAATTATGTGACTTTGATCCAATGCCTGGATTGTTATTGTATCAGTCTGATACATACACTGATTACAAATATTGTGAACTGCAATATGCAGAAGGCCAGTTTTCCTTCCTGCTTCAAGACTGCTCATGTTACATCCTTGCTTAAGATGGCTGGCGTTGATAGAAGCACTTTTAAGAAACATAGTCCAGTATTTCACTTTTAACTACATCTCCAACACCCCATTCACACTACAGGCGGTATAACCCTGGGTTAGAGGTGTTGGTCAAAAATACCCCAGTGCTTCAACTACCACCTGACGTCTGTATGCAAACTTGTCACAAACTGGCGAAATGTCCAATTCCTTGAGCATGCCACAGAAGTTTTAAAATGTTGAAAGGCTCTGAATCTGAATTTGTACCATGAGCATGCGCAGATGAACTTTTGTCTATGGTAATTTAAGGCTTGGTACGTTGTTTATATAAGGTTGTGATTAGGTGTCATTTTGGTAGCATATGCTCGTCCTACGGCTACCAAAGGTGAGTTAAGGTTAATGAAGGTTGCCTCTCAATGGCCAACATTTGTAGTAATGTCATTTTACTGTTATTGATGGTTACAAAACTGTGTCCAATCAGTAGCTGTCCACCTGTGGTGTGAAAAGCTTGCACAAAATAGGGCAACAAGAATGGCGGTTCCGCTGCCAAGTAAAACTTCTAGCCACAGGATGCTCCACCTGTAATGTGAATGGGGCATAAACTCATAGAAAAAATTGTGGTCTATTAGATAAAATGAGCACACCACCTAGGACGGTATATAAACTTGAATCAGTCAGCACACAGAGCTTTTCAATCTACTGAAACTGTATTGCTAAAAATACATAATCACATTACAATCTCCATGAACCAGAGTACCACTGTTCAACTAGTATTTCCAGACTTACCTGCGGATTTTAATACAATAGACCATTCTGTCTTCTTTGACAATTTAAAAAAACTGGTATGGAATCAAGGGTGTCATACTCTGATGGATAGAGTCATGGTTCAGTTCAAGAAAACTGGGCATTAAAATAGATGGATATTTTTCTGATGCTTTCCTAATACTCCTTCGGATTCCCCCATTCCTTTTTACCCTGTACATAACTGATCTTACCACAATTATATCTGAATTCAATGTTATTCACAAATGTACATGGAACTTGACAATTTGAAGTGGCTATTTTCCGTCAGGTTTTCCCAGCCTATGGCCAAATTCACTTTGATTGGCGAAGATCTAATAAGAGATTCCTTGAAGTCATCATTCTTGTAAGTCGGCTCAGTAATGTCATGGAACCAGCTAAGTCAAAGACCTTGATGTCACCCTTGATGCAGATATCTGAATACATAGGCACGTTACTAATTTATGCTGTGGGTGATATTATGATCGCTAGGAACTGTGGATGGTCCACAGATATCTCATCCATTAAACTGTTAAGGTGGTTAATGCTGGGGTCAGTAGCCCACTGGACTATTGCAACTTCCTGCTTTATCACATGGTAAAGTAGGAAATTTGTAGAATTCAGAGAGTTCAAAATGTCTTATGTTGCAGTTTATGCAGGCTAAAGAAGTTATGCGATGTTAAACCATTTCTGTTTAAACTACACTGGTAGCCCATTGAGTATGGCATACTGTTAAAATACAACCTTTTTACATATAAGACAACAAACTTCAACCAACTCCTATACATTTCATATCTGTTTAAGTGCAGTGACCTCACACAGTTTCCCCGTCCAGTGCCAACAAATGTAAAGTTTTGCAGTAGGTGATCCTACTTAATAGAACAGGCTCCCTCAATTCATTCAAACCCAGCACAGTGTCTGGATGTAGACAACATTTGAAGATTTACTTTTTCAGATTAGCCTATCTTTCGGTATCGTCTTCTCCTCTATCAGATGCTAACATGGTCATGGGATATTTTTGGCAATTGAACTATCACTTCTTGGATGTCAGTGCCTCAAACAATGTCCACGTCAATTTGCCACTTCATTAATACTTGTCAATTACCATCAAATTGTGCATTAAATCTTAACTTGCTTGAAAGCCTTAGATCCAGTTTTAACTTTCAAACATGGTAACACAATGAGTTTCAATAAGAGCTACCATATGTCATCAATATATGTAAAAACATAAAGACTGGTCACTAACAATATTATAATTTCAATGCAGGCAGTTATCACAAAATCAAAACATATTACATACATGTCATATATGTGGTGTGCTATAGAATATATCTTCAACCATTCTACTTCAAACGTTCAATAAACAATCTTGTTGCACAGTTTTTAATGTTAGTTGTTTGTATATACAATAGGAAACTTTCTGAATGTCATACATGAAAAATATCATATATGAGGCTGACAATAAAATATGAGTGGGTATCAGTGTTGTATAAGTCAAAGTACACAAATAAAAATAATGTCCTGGTCTGTATTCACCCTGGTTTATAGAAAATACAGCCTTGTGTGAAATTAAAATAAACTACTCACTCAAATAATCTGTCCAAACATTGATTTCAGAGCTGACTTCTAGTAAATTGCCACTGTCACCATCATAATGTAACACTCTCACTCTGTACAGCCTGCTATGTGTAAGGCCATGGATAAACAGTACACAATTATCAGAATCTAGCTGAATGGAGCCACCTTCCACCCATTCATTAGAGATTTCATCATCTCTGTACTGGACGACATATTGATCATCAGTATCAATGTAATCACACTGCAGTTCAATTTTTATATAGTTCTGGGTACTGTCTGTGCTAATTACGTTATCCAGGTGTAATGTATCTGAAAAAAAGAATCACCCTGTCATTGTCATTCTAGGTTTTCCTCATCTGTTCAACTTACTGAAGAATGAGACTTGTATTGTTATTTTTATGTCTATCGATCTCAGGACCTGAGAGGTCTAAAGTGAATGTGTTATCAGGGTCCAAGCCCAGCAGAGGCAAACAAGTACATGTTGAAGGTTTCAATTTAACTTCTTCTAATATAAAGTACATGTAAGGCTGGGTGAGAAATTCTTTATGTGAAAATATTATATTTCATATGATGGAAGATCATTTGTCAAATCACTTCCATGCAGTTTGTCTGAAGTGTGACTAGTTTACATCACAATAATAAGTATGTCACTACAACTCTATAATTTTCTGCGTATATCATGATCAAATTTAAAGAAAATTGAGCAAACCTCAACTTTTGTGAAAATATAACTGTAATCTGATTAATAGAGTTGGGCATACATATATTGCCAAACAAGAGCACTTTGGGAGTGCATACCTCTCTCAAGGCACATAATAATAACTAAATGGAAAAATCTGGATCTTTAAAATTTGTGTATGTAGAAAGTGATCCAGATCAGTCTCAAAATCAATGCGATCTAACTGGGTCATGACCCATTTTTTCATGACGCTGCAACCACCAGTATTTGCATAATCCTGCTAACAAACAGACATACAGATAAACAAGCACCCGGCTGAATGCTAACTTCCAAATCTTGCTGCAATCCAGCAGCATATATTAAAAAAACTCACAGCAAAGTCAAAATCAAACCGATTGGGCCAAAATTTGTCCGTACTCTATTTTGGCCAATGATGACATGGGAAAATATTAGATTTCTGGCTGAAAATCTGTGATCTAGAATGTGCTAACAGGAAACATACAAACCGACTGACTAACATGCTTCAAAATTGCCAGATGGTCAGGCAATAATACCTCATTGGTTAGTCTGGACTCACGATCTGGATCAAGATCTAGCTAATCTTTGGAAACAGATCCAGGTGTAGGCGCGGTGAGGAACAGACAGATGAATAGATGTAATTTAATACCTTTACCTCTCATTTTGGAGTGAGGTAAACTCAAACGACACTGTCTTTTGTGATGAAACTACAAAATACTCTAAAATACGCTAAAAGCCCCTTTAAGTAACCTGTATTAAGAATATTTGTTACTCTGTTTTAACTGATTTTAATCTTGTTTACATCATGTTACATCATTTGTTTAAATCATCAACATTTAATCATACTCACGAACTGTTAAAACCAAGCAGAAAAATAAAACACAACTTTTAATCCAAAACATTTTTATTCTAAACAAGTAAAGCTTGTGGCTGGTCAACACACTGGTTCACAAACAGTTTGACTCAACACAAGGAAATAATATCACCTTAATGTGGTGCTAAGGTAAACAGATTGGTAAAAATACTCTCTATCTATTTGTAGATTTTATTTTAGATTTACTTCCTCCTATTTATCTAGTTTAGATAGGACAGAACTAAGATTAAGAGTTAAGTTAAATGTTAGAGAAAATAGTATAGAATAAACCCTCATAAGCAAATCTTAAAATGTCAAATAAAATAATCATATAAATTTGAACATTTCAAATGTTAAAAACAGGGATACCTAGTTATTCTGATGACAAATGACGTACATTAAGTGCTTTCACATTCTGTGTTATTCCTTATTTAATCATCTAACTCAGTCAAATCACCAACAAAAATATGGGTAAATATAATACTAGTGTTTTGTCAACACACTGGATCTTGTGAGAATGAATTAATGCTTTATAAAAGAGATAAATTATGAGTTCCTTCTATGAGGTATTCACCTTTGAGGTGTTTATTTAACTTATTTAACACACAATCTTCCTCTATATCGAGAATCTATTTAATGTCAATCCATTCTACAAGAGCCTATATGACAAAGTTAACAATTACAAAAGAGAGGACTTTATATAAAGAAAACTTCATGCTTAAAATAATCTTACTTAGAGTGCATATCACTGAATCTGTTTACTAAAACCCCCAGTCTATGCTTCATCATAACCACTGTAAAAGACAAAGACACTGTAAACATAGGTATTGGTAGCATGTTTTTTTGGCGAAAAAGTTGATATTCTTAATATCACAGTGCTGACATTACTACACAGTACTACTACACAGTACTACCACGCATATTCCAGTCCATTACATAGATGATAAATTTCTTAGCTGCCTCTGCCAATTAGGTGTTACTTTCGTAAACATTTGTCTGTTTGTTTGCTCGAGCAGAAGTACACAACTAACGCTGGTTGGGTCTTCACAATAGATTGAGGAGTTGGGTCTTAGTCCAACTTAGATACCGCTAAATTATGAAAGTGATTTAGATACAACAAAATCAGAGATTTGGATTTTTCCATTTACGTATTATGTGCCTTAGTGGCGGTTTCTACTCTCAAAGTGTTCTTGTTAGTGTCTCTGTGTCATAATGGTTTGTGTTTTTCATGTTAGACAAATGAGTGAAGATCCCTGAAGTCACGGGTAGTCACGGGTTCAAATCCTGGTTATATAACAGTCATAATGCTAATGAACATAGATGCAAGTCTGACACATTACCTTTTAATCCCTGGGTGTAAATGTCTGCCTGTTATAAAAAAAACTAAAATGCCTTGACCCATGAAATGAAAATCTGTTGAATTGTGATCAAAGGTACAGGCCTGTGAAATATAAGAAAGACGATCACTCTGAATAGAAATTCTAAGGTTAGAGTATGGAATCAAGCCTTCAAATTGCTTGTAAATCTATCCTTGATCTTGCTGAAATGCTGCTAGATGGATGTAATCCACATCAATATAAGGATAATACATGCATGACTGTTTGTTGTTGTCAGGGGATGTCAGGGATCAGGGGATGTGTATTTGACCCAAATGCAATTTCTATCTGCAATTTAAACACAAAGATAGTGCAAACTCATATCTCTTCTTGAACAATAACATTTCTATTTTAAATCAATGCCCGAAACTGGTATATGACCAACCAAAAAACACACAAATCATTGATTGGCTGGCATTTGAATTCATTCATTATTTATTATTTCAAGCCAATTTGAATTTCGTCCCATATTACCACCTTAAGCCTTAAGAAAGGCTATATGAGAAAGTAGGAATATTTAAAACTCACCCATCAGTGTATCACCACTCTCACTTTATGTTAAGCTCCGAAACATTTTTGTCACAACTTTTATACTCTACTATATTAAGTGAATGTTGTGGAGTTTAACTGAGTTTTGTTCCATCTTATGGTATCTAAAAATGGTTTGGCAACATATGGTGTGGCAATTTTTGCTGAATAAGGAATCTGGAAAGTTAATGTCATTGTTATAGTTACAAGCTACTGTACACTGCTCTGAATTGTGCTGATAATAAAAATATGCTAATGTAGTTAGACTCAACCCAACAGAGCCTCAGTAATTGCAATGCAGCCAGCAGAGTGAACAGCCACAGGCTTTAGTTCTTGTTTACTGGGAGCCACTACACTTACAAGACTGCAATTTGCCACCTGACACCAGCATCTTCTATCTAACTAACAAAAACCACTGTGTTCACCACCCCATAAAATTGAGTGATTAATTTACTTAACACTGCACCTAGTACCATCTAAGTGATAATCTGAGTCACTATGTAATTGCCCATATCTTGCACAGAATTCAAAGTCACCCACCCATCCAAGTACTAACCAAGCACCGTTCTACTTAACTTCAGTGATCAGTGGTTTAGAAAATCTATATTATTTGGGGAATTTCATTAAGAAAAATAAGCATAAGCATCCTTAGAACTGTTAATTTGGGGACACAATGGACAATATACTTGTCTCCCGCCTCACAGGTTATTGGTTTGCAATCTGTCACCAAGCTTAAGTCTGAAAATTAGCTGTTGTTTTACACATGGCACCCCTTTACACCCTGACCTTTCCATCCCCTGCTATCCTCTGTGGTAATTGACCTCTTTTCTGTTCCTTGATGCTGAAATTGTTTGACTGCCTTGATGCTCAGACACCTTAAAGTCCTCTTTCATTAAGGGGAGATTAAGCACTATAAAAGTCCAATTAGAATTTTAATTTGTGGACTGAAATCACTTGACATGTGGGATTCATCTACATACGAAACATTGTTTTCAGAACTTTCCACATGTATGTGTACATTTTGATTTAGTATACAGTTAATAATTACGCCTTCAGTAGTTTACAGATTTACAGAGTTGTTTAGTCTATTTGTATTAATTAGCCAGGGTTCCCACTACATTAGTCAAGTCTTTCCCTTCTTCAGTTGATTTCCGTTATAAACAATCCTGCAATTTATGGTAACAGAATCTTCCCACCTTTTTTGACCGTAAAAACAAGTGTGCTTCAGTATTTTCCCTTCATGAATGTTATCTGATGGATGTTTACATCCATTGTGGTTAAAGTCTGACAAATTTGCTAAGACAACAGTATTTACTGTCTTTGATGCAGTTGCAGTGGGTTTTGTGTGAATTAGCCTGGCTCTGTTTCTGATGCTATTTTTTCTACATTGTCAGACTGGTGCAGTATGTACATTACTTATTCTATCTTTGGAGCCATACCAGATGGGCGTGTCTAACTGTTTGCCAGTTAGTTTTGAGGGCATCCAGTGGTAAGTGATGCCCATACTCCAGCATGTTATTTGTAATGATACTAGTCTCTTCCTGTGTACAACCTGAAAACACAATCATTATCTAAATTGGTGACAGAAGTGTATATTCAGGAATGTTTCCATTTGAACCCACAAAGCAATCGTGGCGTGGCCATGATATTTCATTTTTGACAGAGTTGACCCCTGCTCTGTGTAACCTAGATTTACCCTGTCTACCTGTGCAAGCACTTGTAGATCTGGATTGCATCCAGTCGATGGAGCTCTCTTTATAATTTCATAGGAGGCCTGGTAGTGTAGCGGTTAGAGTGCGCGCCTTTAACCTCTGAGGTTGCTGGTTTGAAACACAGCTCAGGCACTTTATTTTGGAAAGTTGGTTGTTACTTACTGATGCCTGGTGGTTTACATTGCAGAATCTTGACCAACAAGTATGCACTGGTTCCTCCACCCGTAAACTACCTGTCGCAATATGACCCTGGTGTTGAACACAACGTAAAACAAAAAAAAATCTAAATCTCATCTTCTTCATCTGAAACTGAATTGATGGATGAGCTGGAAATGTGTCATGGCCACTAACCTGTGACAGCTGTTATGACCAGTTCCCAGTTCAGTTCTCTGGGTCATCCAATGATGATAGGATTTGCTGTGATCCCCAAGATCTTTTGGCCGACATCGGACCATGCTTCCTGCTGCACTTATTTGTATTCAGGTGAACTATGCGACACCCATGGCCTTGCAATCAGAGAGTCATGGTGTTCATTTAGCCTTTTTTTCTAGCATGCTATTTTTCTGTTCTATTTCCAAACTATTTAGCATCTGCTCTAGTTTTCAGTCCACCTGAGATCCCTTTGCTTAAGCCAAAGGAAAAGATGCAGCTGAGTCTTGGGTTAGCTGCTTTTCTTGGGTTCTTGGTTCTCCATATGCAGAGTGAAACCAAGCTAAGATTGAGCTTCAGAAATAACTGGTGGACTAGTGTTAAGATCTAAACAACATCACATCCTACAAGAATTGGATATTTCATCCCACATTTTGTACAATTAGTAGTACTTGTACTTTTGTACCACTTTGTCCTAAAAAGCACTTACATATTCAGACTTTTTCGGTTAAAAGTTGAAATTACATGAAGAGACAAAGTTAACATTAATTAAGAAAACACTTAGTTAAAAGTCCATTTATATAATTTTTTGTATTTAATTTAAAGTGCCAATTCTCTGTATGAATTCCAGTATTCCACTTTAATGCGTGGAAAGCAAAATTTAAAGTGAATTGGGGGTAAAACTTGGGTAGGAGAGAAAAGAGAAAAACTTTTTGGCAAAGTTCACCACCAGTAATTTACACTGTTTTAACAAACATAGGATGGGGTTGCATAATGACATCTCATTGACACTTCAGTGCAGGCCAGCTCGACTGAAAACACCTAGAAGAATGAAGCTTTTAGTCTATAAACCACAATTTGTGACTATAACTGTCAGGATATACACATTACGACAATAATATTTGCTTCTGGAGTGCAATTGTCAAGAATGTCATCAGAAACGAATCAGACCAAAACACCAAATAAAGTTGTATTGATTAAATTTTCACAGGATTCACACTTTATGAGAATAAAGCTTCCTTTTTTACCTTGAGGCAGACCATGTATGTTGGCCCCTCTTTTAAGGATTCCCAGTATTTCATCACACATATTTATGGTGGCTGTAAAATGGGACATTATGAGATTATTTTGTATATTTGTATATATGTTACAGTGAATATGTGTAATCAGGGAATACGCGTATTCCCTGAAATTTCAGTGAATACGCGTATTCCCTGAAGTGGTCAGGGAATACGCGTATTCCCTGAAAATTTTAGGGAATACATGTATTCCCTGGTTTTGATAACCAGGGAATACGCGTATTTCCTAACTAGAAATTGTTGAGAATGCAGCTTTGTATTCTTATAATATATAAAAAATAACTTTTGCTATGGACTCTTGTGTGTTTATGTACTATATGTCTATGTTTATAACCATTAAAATCTCCCAACATGATTTTACATAACTTTTACTGTACCATAAAAGGCAGTATTCATGTCTGTCATGTCTAACTTTTATGTAGTTGTGAAGACAAGACACACTGCAACTTATTTAAAAAAAGCTAAAGAAAGATTTTCAAGAACAGTGTATTATTTTTTAAATATTAAATGATGTTTTAATGGGTTAGAAAATGACACATCTCAATCTGTTTGGTTTCCTAGTCCTTTGATTTAACTGTATAAATGTCCAGTATACAGGTCAGTAATAGCCAATAATGATGATTGTGTTGAGAGTCAGGGGAAGCAATGTAGCTTGGTACTGAATTTAAAATTTAAATATATTTTGACAAAATATAATACAAGAAGCTGACTATTCACAATATTACATATTTATTTATTAAACAAATTATGAATGCTTATAATTTATTAGACACCAACTTGTCATAGCAGTTTTCTCTCAAGGCTTAAAGTATTAATTAAACAATCTCAGTTAATCCAATTGGCTTCCCAGTCCTGTGATTTGTCTTTATTTTGCTCTCTGATCTTTAATAATTTCAATTACAGAGAAGTCATCCATTCTACAGTGGTCAAACAAGTGGGTAAGGTTAAAGAAATAATCCCTTTGTTATTATAAATTCAAGGGAAGACATTCAGTTTGCAACTAAATATGTGTTTTGTGTCAAAAATATTTGTCAGGGATCCATAACTAAAAATTCTATTAATTCAAAGCAACCGTCTATTTTAAATATTCTAAAATAGACAACTGTGTCAAACTAAAAGTTAAAGTTTAGACTTTTTGAGCAGGATATATAGACATGAAATTTAAATCACAACATTCATATAATCTCTACCCAAAGGTTAATTATTTAAAAAATCAACTTGCACATAATCTCTACACAAAAGTTCAATATTTAAAAGCACTAAAAACAGATGACCCATTACACATATTCACTGATTTCAGTTCAGTGAATATGTGAAGCTATTACTTGACAAAACCAGTGAATACGCGTATTCCCTAAAATTTTCAGGGAATACACGTATTCCCTGACCACTTTAGAGAATACGCGTATTCACTGAAAATTTCAGGGAATACGTGTATTCCCTGATTACACATATTCACTGTAACATATACATCTGGATATTTGTATTAAAATGACCAGAAAATAGAGTTAGTATATAACTCTTAACATTGGACAAGAATCCATGCAGAACATAATAAATCTCACACCACATGAAATATGCAGCTGACCCGTCTCAACTTGAAGTAAAATAGGGAGGTAAACCAAACTTTCATTTTTGAGTGACTGACATGATACTGAGTATGACAACATTAATAATGAATAACATGAGTACATTTAAAGAAGAAAAACTATTTTATATTGAATACATAGAAACCAAGCCCTTTAGAATTATGAATGAATTGAATTGGATTGCCTCCCTGGGTGCGACTTGGAATATGTCTAACATCTTGATGATTTATGCCTAACATACTTATAATCCATAGATATGGAGACCAAGCACCTGGACCACTGATTGATTGATGATAAAATGTTTGGAGTTGTTGACTATTCAATTTAAACTTCAGTGTGATCAGTTAAGGTTTGTTTCTTCATAAACCTGTTTATGAAAAACAATGAAGTTGGGTGTTATTTCGGATTAGTCTTGTAAGTACTCATTTTTTCCTTCAAATTAAATTGTAATTAACCATGAAAACTACCATGGAATTATTTAAAATTTATTATGATGTATTATTAGAGCAAATTAATAATTTTAATGCACTGGGTGTTAGGTCACCCTGAAGTACAACATGTTTACAGACAATCTCTCAGACCAAAATATGACAATAACTTTTTTCCTTAGTTTTGTTCCTTAGTTATTTAAAAAAATGACAGCTCCACAATAATTTTGCATATCCATTGATTTCTTTCATTGAGTTTTAAATTCAATGGTGCTCCTATGTATAGGGCATCCTTTTTACATTCTTTAAATTGGACTAGTTTTGCTTAACACCTGTCAAAAAACTAAGGCATATATGCCATTCAAGATGTTTTCCTGTGCTATTTCCATTTAAAAAAATTAAATATGTACCTGTATATGCATTATGTATGTAATATGTTTTATTTTTAAGCGTGAACTCTAACAAGGCTTGTGCTTTTAGGGATCACTTTTTTTCTTTTTCTCTCTCTCCAGACTTTCATGAATTGTGGTGAAGTGTGATGAGTACCTGTCTGATCACTGATGGGTGACTGTGTCAGTGCACTACTCATGCCTCTGATGGCTTTGTGTTTTGTGCTAGTAGACCAAAACCCCTTTCGGCCTTGTTTAAAATGGAGTTTAATGTCTGTTTTTCATGTAAGTCAGGAAACAGTTACGTAGATATAATGTACAGTGTGCTGTCTGTATAAAAGTTAAAATTAAATTAAAATACAGGAACAGCCATTTGTGGAGACATGCAAATCTGCCATTTTTACTTATTCTACTCAACTTCGAGATGGTTCAAATACATTAAATAAAACTACTAAGGAATTTGGCACTGGTTGCAGATATAAACCTTGAGAAAGCCAGAAATACAATCTTTACAGTTTTGCTGCAAATAGTCATTGAGAAGCTTCTGCAGAGTCTTGTTCATCAATTTAGAACTCTAAAATGTATCTGCCACACTAAAATGTATCTGCCACATCTGAAAAAAATAAAATAAAAATATTATTCCATAATTTTACTCTTCAGTATAATAGACCATTCCTTGGTGTCAATCAAAATACCATAAATAGGCAAATATCTTGTCTACAAGTCGTTTACTACAACGGTGACAACCAGTCAAATAACAGTATTCCTTAGGTCAAGGACAGGCACCATTTTGAAACAGAAAGATGTGACAATTTTTGGTTGAATATTTGTAAATTTTATTGTGTTGACGCTGGAACATAACTAATAGACAAGGTATTATTGGGTATAAAAATTGAAAAAAATTAATCTTCACTGCCTTGAAACATAAGGTATCAATGCTAAAGTATAAAACTGGTCAAAATTTTCTGTATTATCCAACACCAGAAAGTGTTTGTAAATAAAGAAAATGTCAAAAAAATATTCATAACATTTATCACAGCAATGCACATACGTTTCTATCATAGTATTTGATTTTTGCAACATATCCCACCATTTATATCAATTATTAACTGTACATAATGTCTTTTTTCTCAGTTTTTACATTTCATTTCCCACAATTTTTGCCGTTTGTCAAGCGATGACAACTGAAGTACCGAAATATTGCAAGTGGGCGGAGCCTATGGAACAGCCTATCCCTTCAGCTCATAATAAGAACAGACTCTTTTGTGTACAAAATACTTAATTTCCCATTAAACATACTTGAACCACAAAATATTTTTGTTGTGCAAAAATGAATCACAACTGATGAAGAATATGACATAAAATTGATGTTTTGAAAAAATGATAACCACATATCATATTTGACATATTAGATAAATAATTTCGTCCAAGCATTAAGCAGTAGTGTTTAAATATGGTTTTGACAAAAGTATTTAAAAACTAACATTTTGCAATCACAAATAATAAATATATCAACAATGAAGTTATCTACTTTGCAGCCTCTATTTGTTGTCCGTTTCTTTGCAAAATAACTTGAAAAGCTACAGATAGCTTTTGATGAAGTTTCAGGAAATATTAACAATGTCACAAAGAATAGATGGTTATAATTTGTTCGTGATCCAGATCACCAAACTTGATCCAGAAATGTTAAAAAGGATTTCAGATATTCCCACCAATAAGCAACATTATAGGTGTTGGACCTTTTGTGGAGATATGCACCCTCTTATTTTATTATTTAAGGTACTTTTGAATGTGAAGCATAAAAATGCAGGTGTTCCACCATTTGCTCTATATGAGCCATCTTTACCTGCTAAAATCTATTTATACTCTGCAACAGATTTACAACATTTAAATTTTTGGACAACATACAAACTAATAACAATTATAGTACTTAACCTCTATATTAAGATATTCTAATACACAGAAATAAATTATAGTTTTAGTTGCGTTTAGAGATCATGTGTATATGGGTCGCAGCCCAGGAGGGAAAACAAGTTGAAAAAGCTTAGCTGTATGAGTCATTTTCAAATTTTCTTGAAATATTTTTGATTTATTTATTTGTTGTTTTTACGTCGCATTCATCAGCCAGGGTCATATTGCGACGGGTAGTTTTACAGGTGGAGGAAACCAGTGCATACTGCACTGTAAACTACCGGGCATCAGCAAGTAACTACCAACTTTCCAACATGAAGGGCCCGGCCCGAGATTCGAACCACCAGCCTCAGAGGTTGGAGGCGAGAACTCTAACCACTACACCACCGAGCCCCCGTGAAATATTTTGGAGAGCAGTGCTAGAACTCTATGGGTGGGTGGAGTAGGGGTTATTCCAGAAATTAGGAGTATTGTAGAAAATGTGTGATTAGTGTGACAAGTGAATTGATGCTTCCAAAAGCAGAAAAGTCTAGAATGACACTACTTGTCTCATGTATCCATATTTAACAATTTCAGTGGATCTGAGGCGAGTTCATTTCATGTTACGCAAACATACATCCTGGCTACCTCATATAAAAGTAACCTCTTTATGCTTTATTTTATGGACAGAAAGGTCTCTTCAATGGTAATTTGGCTTGAGTAGATATGACATTACATGGCCAGAAAACAAAGACAGCACATTACAGCAAACAGCAAACTGTTTGATGCTTAGGTCTGCTTTCTGTGATGTCATCTTTGATCGAATTTGAAATAAAAAAAAAGTTGCCCCAAAACAAATTAAGTTTTGACCTGTGTTCATTAAATAATATCCAAATCCAAATACAGCCAAAGCATGCAAAATGTGTCTTACCAACACACAACATTGATCATATATCACAATCTACAAGTCTGGGTGGTGGTGTAGAGCCCAAAATAAACAATAGTGAGTTCTTACACTTTGGCAGTGTGAAGAATAGACATGGATTGGTTTACTATTTTTAGATTATCACTTACTTTTATTCCAGAGCAGATTAGCTACTGGCAAAGATACAGTCACCAAAACAGAATGACTGCCAGAAGAATTACTTTTATCAGTAGATTATTGAATTTCAATGGTTCATCTTTACATCCATTTGTAGGTTCAGCAGTAGTGCTGGTAGTGGTGGTCACCTCAACTGCACCTGGATAAATGTATTCAATATACATCCATATCATGAATGTTGTTTTGGTTGAACATCACAGGGATAGATGGAACAATTGGAAAATAAGCAGGCATGCTCATTTGGGGGTTTGCATGTTTTTCAGGATCCAATGAAATTTGCGGTTCTGTATAATACTAAACAACATATTTTACAATTCTCTTCAAAACGCCTAGTTGATATTGAAATAGTAGTAAAAGTCTGGGTTAAACTTTAATATTGATATAGAAATTGATTTAGTTGATGTGGAGAAGCATCTCAGATTTTGTGCATGAATTTTGTCTGTTGCATTTTTCAACATTTAACAACTATAGAAACTTTCAGAGGATATATCGGCAAACATAAACAAATCAGAAAGATAGTTGTTTGGAGTTTGCTTGTAAAATGTTTCTTTGGCTATTGCAAAGACTGTCGTTAAAGTTGTTTAGGCTCCTCAATTCTTCTTTGAAGTAAGTTATTTTTAACACCCTGCCTCTATAAATCCTCTATCTCTTACTTGTTTCACAAATGAAACAGGAAGTAGTGATGCAATTCAATCCAGGGTACATCAGTGTACACTGACTGGTTTCTATTTGTGCAGACAGAACAAAATTTCTGTATTGATATGGTGCTTTGTTTGTTTATTTGTTGTTTTACGTCGCGTTCAACAGCCAGGGTCATATTGCGACCAGTAGTTTACAGGTGGAGGAAACCAGTGCATATTGAACTGTAAACCACCGGCATCGGCAAGTAACTACCAACTTTCCAACATGAAGCGCCCGGCCCCAGATTCGAACCGGCAGCCTCAGATGTTGGAGGGGAGAACGCTAACCGCTATACCACCGAGCCCCCCCTGATATGGTGCACCAGGCACCCAGCTGTTGTTCTTTAGCCCAATCAGGCATTCCCTCCTGAAGTTATAGACACAGAGATATGAGATTAAAAATAAACAAAAGTGGTTTCACTAAATCAGCAAAATTATTAGTCAACGACATTGAGCCACATTTTTCATCACCTGGTTTAGTTGGTTTCACTGCAAGGGTGAAAAAGGGTTAACAACAGTAACAACATCAACTAACCAATATTGTCAAATAACTCATAACTGCATGAAAAAATAAAATGCAAAAAAAAATCAAGATAAAAAATATAAACAAGGGAACAGTGGCTGTCTTTCAGACAACCACAAAGTCGAATCTTTAGATTAAAGCTGAGTTAAACCCAGAATCATAGATATCAATATATTGTGTTTAGATAAAAATATTCATAAACCACAAGTGTAACAAGGAGAGAGCTTATTAGTACCCAATAACTTTCAAAATGTTTAATAGTGTTTTTGAATATGAAAATCCCAACAGAGAAGGCAAGAACCCAAACAACTTAATTAAATTAGTCATGTGGTGTCTGCCATCTATAAAACTGTTACTGTCCACATGCTTTCATGTGTAGAGCCACCAGATGAATACTTTTGGGATCCAAAATAAACTGTATCTCATCATAAAAACACATAACCCCCATGCATGGCCTTTTCATTATACATTTTAAACAGTGACCTATCAATGAAGATAAATACTGATCATTACATATACCATATATTTTCTAATTAATGCCCCTTTACTTTAATACCAAATTTATAATGAGACTGTCTGTGATTAATACACCATACAACACTGTTCCAGGCTAATTTGTAATTCACTATGAGCCAAAAAATATTTGAATCATGTGTTTTAATTTCTGCCTCATTTATGGTAATTGATGGTGAATGCATGGGATATCGTTGACACATGTTACATACAGTTAGTTAAGATTTCTATGTATATGTCATGGTAGAAAGTCCAATCTGGTAGAATTTCAAATTCTACCGCTAGAAAGTCCAATCTAGGAGATTTGCTTATTGCTCAGGAGTCTGAAATTTATTAAACTTGTTTAATATTCCAATCTCAGAGATTTAGGTATTGCTCTGTGTACCAGAATGTAATCTTTGTACAAACTCCATTTGATCTTGAAAGAAAGTCCAACTAAAACACAAACAGTAGGTCTCCTATCCATATAAATCTGTCATCCAAGCAAGGTGCAATGAAATGAAGAAAAACGCATATTAAAGAAAATATTTTACTGTAAGACAGATTTGATATAGACATTACAGTAACTGAAATTTTCAATCTATTTCAAGAATTTTACAATCAGCATCATATTCCATCAGCAGTCACTTTCTACATGACATTTAGTTGACCTATTAAGACCTATGCTTCTGCAGCAGCATTTTCTGTCACAACTGCCCAGTTGTTGGTCTCAGCATGTAAAGCTTGCAGTACTGCCTCCTCATTCAGATTTTGAGCAGTTGGACAGTCTCACAAGTTTATTAGAATTTGGACCCCAGTGCAATACCAAAATCTCCTTGATTGGACTTTCTACCAGTAGAAACTCCAATTGGACTTTCTACCAAGTTTATGTTGGTAGAAACTCCAATTGGACTTTCTACCTTTAGAATTTGAAATTCTACCAGATTGGACTTTCTACCATGACATATACATGACACTTTCAAGACATATAGTAAGTAATCACTACTAGGTAATTCTAACTCTAATAGTATTTCTATAGCATTTAATCTCTATCTAAAGATGGTTACTGGGTTGAAGTATGGATGGACTGGACCCCAGATTCCAAGATGCATTAAACAGATTCCAAGGAACATCAAACAAGAAAAATCAGAGATCAACAATTATTAAGGATGCAATATTGCAGGTGAAAAGCTGAAGGTTGTGAAGTAAGCTTCAAATTTGTAAAATAAGATTATAGGAGACATCCTGGGTGAGCTATAAATCATAGTTCTCAGTATCAAAAATAGAAGTCGATTTCTGATACAAGAGTTAAAGGGAAATTTGTCTTTTATTTATATATGGCTAACTTGCATGAATAAAATAATTGACTTTAAATTATCCAATAAAACAGAATTTATAAATATTGTATGATCAGTAAGCTAATAATGTGAAGGCCTTTTTCCAAGATTACATCATAAGTCAAATGTTAGTTTTCCCCATTTGATTTCATCACGTATTGTCATAAGGTTGGTACTTGCTTGCCTTGGCATTCATGGGCATATGTTCTACTTCCCTTTCCACATTCAAAGATTAACTATACAATGGTGCAAGTAAATTTTAGACCAACACTATTTAAATGAGTACTTAAATTGTACTTAAGCTGTCTTAACATGGCTAATGAAAGGCAGATTTTGGGGCTGTCTAATGCTTCACATCGTAACTTGGAAATGCCTTAACTTTGCAAAAAACAGAAGACAATTTATATCTTCACATTCACTTGCCACTGCAAAAATTTACATGTTGTGACATAAAAAAGATTGATTTATTGCCTGGTAAAAGTAACATTTGTACTAGAGCTAGGACCAATACTAGTGTCACATTTTTGGTTCTACTGGTTCCAATCCGACAAATGACACTGTAAAGGTTCTGTTTTATATTACCATGGTTGACATATATGATCGAAACTTTACTTGATATTAAACAAAATCTAATCATAGAAAATATGTTGCCTACTGAAGTCACTGGTACGTTAGTATTCACCCAAAGTAAAAACATCATGTTAATGTTTTATGACTATTCTCTAGTGTTTTGCAGATGGTAGAATGTTATCTGGGGCCTCCCCATAATTAAGTGAATTTCCCTGGGTGTCAATTGAATGAATTATGGTATTTCATCAATTACAAGTTTAAAGGACAAGGTGTGATCTTTAACAACTAGAAACAATTTAAACTAATTCTGTATATATGTATAACTTTATACATAAAACACCCCATGACTTTCAAGTGCAAGCACCAGAGATCCTCAATATTGGTATTCTACATTATTTTTAAACAGGCTTACATGGTTTATACACATCTCTGACGTGGCTACACTACTGCAGACAAAAGTAGATCTGTCCAAATATGACCCTGAATATTGCACACAACCTTAAGTACAGACTTTGGTTTTCCCTTTGGAATATTTTACCAGGAGACAGATACAGGCTGTCAAGGGCAAAACACATTCTCTAAAATGCAAATTTTAAACACACAACAGGTATGAAAAATTTCATGTTATGTACTGTATGTGACTTGTAAAACTGAGGAACTACCAATTAAGAGTACATGTGTCACGGGAGATATTTGATGTGGCACACTATGACAGCAGTCTTTAAGAGCTTGTAAAGATTTAGGCCAAATGTATTTAAATGTATGTTTGATGTGTATTCAAAACACGTATTAAACATGTCAACACAATCATGTACTGTGAAAATACAGTATATTTTTCTCCCAAAAAGAAAAGTGGACACATACTTTCATGTTATAAAATGAAAGCCAACACAAAAATTGTGTTTGAAAAAAAAAGTTCCATACACAGCAATATAGAACAGTTATTCACATGAGCTTGGCCTTAAATATCATGGTGTGGATGAAAGACTCCTCTAGGGAATGGTTGGTTGTGGAAATTTGTTCTTTTACTAGTCATTTTACATTTGATGGATACACTGAGTGTTATAACTTATTGTACACACATTTAAGTATATATATATATCTATAAATTTTCCAGATAAAAATTCTATAAGTAGACTAAAATCATTAAGGGAACCATGTATGTAACTCAGCCCTCACTTGAGTATAAGACGCTCATTTCTACCGTAGTTCTGTCTAGACATGACGTTTCACACAACAATTTATGATGTCAGAAAGGCACATTTAACATTGATGGAAGTAAAAAATATACTGCGCAACCCCTCTAAAATTTAACGAGAATTGACAAGACTAAAAGACTATGACCAGTTTTAGTTATCGATAAGAAATGGAGGAAGTTCAAACCCACATGAGGGTAGGATGACTGTCAGTACTTTTTGCCTACGAACACAGGAAACATGTATAAATGTAGGCTGGAGTACTAAGGCTATACACAAAATTTGCGAAAGCTAAAGGTTACCGCAGAGTGCCCTGTTGGAACTAGTATATTCACGTATAACAACTAGTAGGTTGTGCATCCTTAAACAAATCACCTAAATCACGGGCACAAACTTTCCTGATATAACTCAGTCTAATTATAAAATATGACTGGCCTGTTGGGGTTTGGCCTTTGTACAGTGGCCCGATCACACATAGGGTAGGAGAATATTATATGTGCTAAAAGAATCTACCATGTCTGTCAGACCAAATTCTCGCCAATTTGACCAAACTTTCTTCAAAGTTGACAATATAAACTCCTGTTCTAGTGGCTTTGGTGTCTTGAGACTGGGAGCTTCAACAGTGTCTCACTCAATTTGAGAAATTAACTTCTAATATTTGTATGCTGCTTTTATAGAGTTTCAAATTTTTGTTGAAATGTAACTCTGATTTTAGTATATCAATTTTGTGAAGTTTCTATTTTTAGTGCACTAGGGGTAATATCCAGGTCAGCAAGGTAGGTTTTTTGGGAATCATAGACAAATCGGCCCTTTGCCAAATCAGCCCCTGTCAAATCGGCCCCCAAAATAAAATTACCTGATCAAATCGGCCCGCTATAAATAATTTATGGTCAAATCGGCCCCTTATAAAATAAATAATGGTCAAATCGGCCCCCCTAGATATAGATAGATAAGTGTACATATGATTTATGTTGTTTTTCACAACAACCCATATACATTGGGGTTACTTGTGAGATAAATTATAAAATTAATAATGACAATAGTAATAATATTAATTATTTGTATTAAATTTTGCAGATATGAACTTAATGCCTATTGTTCCCTTTGATGCCCACAAGGGGGGAGATGATATACTCCTCTGCATGTACATCAAAGGGAACAATCATCTTTTAATGTCGAACACTGTTTGATTAACACTTAAGCTAGTTATCCCTAAATTAAACAAATACCAAAGATCACTAAAATTATAATCCCATCAACAGAGGCTGTGCAGACAATGTAATTGCATATAAGCTATTGTCTCTGCTGTCAATACATATTTATCCACCCATCCAGCCTGATTACAATTAAATGATGCATTTCTTTATAAAAAGTTTCTCATTTTCTCTAAAAAGATCACAAAAGCTATGATCCCATCTGCAGAGGCTATGCATTTAGTATAATTGCACTTTAATAATTCTTACATAAACAAGTATGTAATGGATATAGATTAAAAGGGATTAATTACATGATCCAATTATCTTTGATGTGTATCAATGACACCTAGCCAAAGTTCTCACCTTATACATAATTATAAAGATTTTAATTCATCACTATTTCAATTAAGGCATGTCATTTCTGTTGAAAAGGACCCCTTATTTTTCTGTTTTAATAATCCTGAAGAAATATCTTTATCAACCCAGTCGAATGCTCTCTGCAGGTCTATAAATAAGTTTTAATTACAAAAGTTTTCAACTGGGGTCCGATTTGTCCAGGGCCAAATTTTTAGGGGGCCGATTTGTCCAGGGCCAACTTGTTTAGGGGGCCGATTTGCCGAGGGCCGATTTGCGAGGCCTTTGAAGTTGTACGTCTCATGGAAGGGGTTCCAGGTATCTTGTAGTTTGGTTCTTCTACAGGTAAAAATGAAGGACTAGCAAATATGAGAAACTGGATTTTTAAGACATATCCAAGATGTCATCAGCTGAAAAGTCCCTTAAACCTGATAAGTTTGTTCAACCAGGACGGGTTTGTTCAACCAGGGGAGAAGTTAGAATTTTAATTTCGTAGTCCCTGATTTTTAAAAAAATGCGGTTTCACAGAAAATTGCTTTGGGGTGACCGTGGTTCAAATTTATTGGGATACTGAAATGTAAAAAAGATTAAGTAACATGCAATATTTTTCTAAAACAGTCACATAAAGTTAGCAGTTTAGCTGAATCAATATATCTAGCACAGTAAATGCTATAAAATGAAAGTTAGATGAAGAAGAATTTTTTTAAATGCCATAACATTTTAAAGTAAAACAGAGAATAAGACCATACAATGGTAAAATCATTCAATTTTAGTTTTCCATATTTCTAATAGTGTTTTATCACTGAATAACTAGTCCCACAAAGGCGAAGGCAGGGCGGTTCTGTACTTCCAATTAGAGTATAATTCTGTATATTGATTTA
This sequence comes from Sabellastarte sp. h YS-2021, assembly GCA_964017235.1. NCBI lineage: Eukaryota > Metazoa > Annelida > Polychaeta > Sabellida > Sabellidae > Sabellastarte > Sabellastarte sp. h YS-2021. Next base: position 118,835,802 of record OZ024933.1, on the reverse strand, counting down.
TTACCGCCTCAAGCAGTACAAAGTTATAAGCAATTATAAGCAGTAATCAGGTGTTCTACCCTCACTAAACTTAGGTCTAGGTAGTTGGAATCAAAGTTCAAATCTGAAGATACCTGAAGATTCCCAGAAAATGATTTCCCATAGTTGTTTTCACATTCAAAAGCTCTGCAACTAATTATATATGATTATATATAGTTATATGCGTTTTGATATGCTCATTTAACTTGACAACGGGCCAAATGTCAAATCTAACAATCTTTCCTAAAAAAATTTGGTAACAATAGATGCAAGAGCTTGGACTGCAATGCACCTACATTATTCATAGTCCAAGAAAAACAAGAAAGATTTTGTTGACAATTGACAGGCTTTCCTTCCCCTGAATTGTTTCTCTAAGGTTTGAGTCTTGACACCTGTCTATACTGGTCCCCTAGGGTTCTTTCAAACTTTGATGTTACAGTAGCGTAGGAAGCATATGAAAAGTAGGGGGGGGGCCAAAGTTAAACTCCGCGGTTGTGTTAACTTATGACACAAGTAGAAGTGATACCATTCTCAAGGAGTCAAGGGGATGTTAAGTGAAAATGTAAATATTTTTGTAATATAAGGGGTTTTTTGAGTCCTAAAGATATTCTGTCAAATTTTTAGTATCATATTTGAACAAAGGTAAAGTGAGCATACACTGCAAAATAATAATAAGAATTTGTCTTTGATCTTAAATGAATCTTCCATGAATATACAACAAAATTTTACACGAACAGAAGTTGCTGTATCATTGAGAAAATACAAAAAAAAAAACTTCAATGGTTACTGTTGGTTAAAACAGTGGCATGATTAAACACTAAATGATCAAATTCCAACTTGCAAGTTAAAATTAGCAAAATTTGATAAGTAGTTGGAGGGTGGAGGCATTCAGAAACTAGAAAATCGCTCAAAGAAGACCTTCATTAAGCCACAGGATCCCTAAACTCATATCCATTCTGGCGCCACACTAATCTGCAAATAGTCAAACCTAAACTGTATAAAAGTTTTTTGTATTTGTATTTGGCATCTAATTATAGGCAGCCATCTCTGGGGTAATGAATTTGAATCCCACATGTGGCAATGCTGAGGGCCTATCCCTGTATGATTCTGGCTATTGAATGGGACGTAAAACCTTATGCTTTAACCTTTACAAATGTACTATCTATTTATGGGAATAACGTGCTTTAAAAATAAGTTGTCAACCTGGGTTTTAAGTCGAGCGTTAATAGTGTCAATGGGTTATTGGATTAAAACATATTAGGAGGCTTGGACAATGAAATGCAATGTGATTGGGCTACAGAATGACTGGATTTGGTATCCCATGAAAACAACTACTCGGGCCAGGCACAACATACCCAAACTCATTCCATCAATGACCATTTCCCCCTTGTAAAAATGGATGCACAATGGATGTAGAATTGAATAACAAGCAATATGGTTCTTGCCCAAAGTTTTAGAAAGGGCTTTATGAATCATATGCTTGTTTCCATCATTATAATAACCAAAAATCCAATTACAATCATCTCCCAGAAATTGACACTACATGTAGCCAAGGTATGCACACCTCAGTTTGGTTATAGATAATCCCTTTAAAACCTCTTTCATGTAACTAAAATACCATTAACAACTGTCATTTAATGTATGCCTCTTTACAAAAGAAAATGTAGATAGGAAACTGCTCAGGATACAAACCAAGACCACTCTAGTTGAACTATAATGCTGTGTGACAGGCCTTTTTGTCAAAACTCAAGTTTTTAAGGTTATATATACTACATTTGGGACACTAACACACTTTCAAGACCACATGCTCTTATGGCTCAGTTATATTTCAAGACCACATGCTCTTATGGCTCAGTTACATGCTACACACTGCAAAGACATCTTAAAGTCCCCAGCAACAGTCAAAGGTTGTGATATCACTCATAAATTTAGCAACATATTTAATACAGTGACTACCATATCAGTATCTCATTGTACTTTGAATGAAATGGACATGTTTCCTAACATTATATGTGTAAGGTTATATTTTTCATAACTTTAAGTAGTGTATGATTCATCTGGTTAAAATAGTTTAAATAGTTAATCTCAAAATATATTTAACCCACATAGAGTGTGAATTTCTTGAAAAAATTCCAAAATTTATCAAATATCATGGGTTTTTAATGTAAAAAAGTGGGGGGGGGCAAAAGATATGATGTCCCCCCACTTCTTACGCTACTGTGTTACACACTATCTGTAGGCACATAATCTGTAGAGATTTTAATTTTAGTACTGCAGAGAAGTGTTGTTTTTCAGTTCAGGGGTTGATAGATGGTGTTCAATAAAAAACTTAACCCCGGGAAAGTTCATCATCATTGGTGGCAAACATACCAAAATTGCCTGTGTCATTCTTCCAAAGTTCTGTCCCTCTATCATAGGAAGTAAAAAAATTAGGGGTTAGTTTTTCTCAGAAAACCCACTTGATCATCCGTTATTATCATCTTAGGGACTTGTGATATATCCGTAAATTCTTTAATGTCTAGACTGTAGTATTTGTGACAAATGCTGGGATCAGTAGTTGGCTTGACTGCTGTAATTCTTTGCAAAATTGGCTCAACCAAACTAGTATTGCTAAACTTCAGAAAGTTTAAAATGCTCTCTGTCGCATTGTTTAAGGACTACACAGAATGAGTCATGTCACACCCCACCAAGAATATCTCCACTGGCTTCCCATTTCATTTTGTACCATTTTAATATATAACCTCCTTATTTTTAAAACAACAAATTTCTCTAAGCCTTTGACTATTGTTATTGTTGAATAACCACAAAATGCCAAGTAAAAGGGGCCAGAAGTATTACCATGGCAACATTGCGGAATAATCCCATACCGGCTATAAACCCAATATGCCTACTGCAGTATGTACTGGCTTTAGGTGTATGTACAATGTTTTCCTTTGAGTGAAAGGGAATGAAATGTGATCATACCAGACATAAAACAGCATAGAACAGAGAGAGTTTAACGGATCTTGCAATGCAAGTTGTCTTAAAAGTTTTTTTTTAAATATTCAAAATTTTAGTATGCTTGGAAACAATTGCAAACTTGCAAACAAATGCAATCTAATATGGCTTATTCCATAATATGACCTTGAATGGATAGTAAACTGCATTACTCACCCAATGGCTGTGTCTGTACATTTATTTCAGAGCTAACCTCCATTAGGGTTCCAGCAATATTACGACGTGATATTCTAATTCTGTAGGTCACGCCAGGTAAAAGGCCAGTAATAATTTGTTCACAATTATAACCGATTTGAAAGGACTGACTTTTCATCCAGTCTGAGAGTCTATCCACTTTGTGCTGTGCAACATATGTGTCATAAAGGTCATTACCATGAGAGCACAGATTAATTCTTATATAGTTCTTTCCACTCTCTGTTTTAATAGCGTTGTCTAGCGCTGATGTCTCTGAAAAAAACAACACTCACATTGGACTTGTTTTAAATGTCCTATATTTATTAGTTCTGCCAAACATACAGTTAATGGGGGAATACCCTTAAGCACAAGCTACGGAGGGGGGGGGGGGGGACATATGTTGTTATTTTTCTCTTTATGTAACACAGGTTAAATGGACAGTTTATTGTGACCTTAAGGAAAAGAGTGATTGCACTCTGTGACCCGGGGGCAATGAATAAATAGCTCTCTTCACACTCACTGTTAAAATCACTTCATGTTTAATTTATTTGTTATATTTATCCATTTGGGTTTAACATCCCGTTCAACACTGTACAGGTCATATCATGAATGGCAGTTTCGTGGGCAGTGGAAACCAGTACATATAGTTGGTCAAGGTTCTGTACTGTGAACTGCTCGGCATTAGTAAGAAACTACCATCTTTACCACATAAGGTCAGGGGTTTGAACCGCCAACTTCAGCGGTGGGAGGCGAGTATGTTACCACTGTGGCCCTTACACTTCAGTCTTGAAGCCATTAGAAGAAATAGAAAATATTCAAGGTAAATAACATTAAATATTACATTTTATTATTCCGTAAATAAAACAGTACTTATAGTACAATAATGTAATTTTATAGGGCAATATGCTGTAGAAATGGACCGCCATCAATGATTATTGGCCTGACACATCCATTAGTTAAGGTCCATTTCTACAGTATATTTCCCGTAAAAATTACATTATTACTATTATTGCTAGCTGAATTTTATGTATGGTGTCATTGGGAGTATTCGTGCTATAGTGATTACATCAAATGTACTTAGGGTTAAGGCTGTACATTACTCATATATTATCGTTTTGTTGAAAAATACATTGATAAGTAATTAATTATCTCAATATATAAACGATAATTTCAAAGACTTGTCAAAAAATATATTGTTGTGACATCATATAAGTACAGGCTAATAAAAATACGTCATCATGACATTTTGTTTTGAAGTGGTTCTTGGATGGGTTATTTTTCCCGTAAACAAGTGCCGTTTTTTTCATAATAAGCAGTTGACCTACTAAAATATTCTTATATCATTGGACAGATATTTTAAAACTGCTTTTTCTCATTTTTGTTTGATCAAAATCCGTACACTAATAAGCGAGTTATTGTAAGTTGAAAATTTCAAGTGAGAGTGTAATATTTGTAAACAAATACTTCGTGACATCAGAACCCAGTCAATAATCCTCATTATTGGACCACGGACTGGCTAGCGATAAAATACTGTGTTTTCAAAGACTCGTTTTATTGCATTAATACATCTTACCTAGTGGACAGATGCATTTGTCCGGCACTCTGCCGGTCTCGCCAAACGTTAGAAAAAAACGTCCTGAGCTGGGCTCTGGCCGGGATCGGTAGTGTCCTGTTCATTCGCCAGGTGGCTGTGTAGCCTCCCTGTCAGTGTACTGCGCACTTCCTCTTTTTGTTTGGTGCGAAGCGGATTAAACGCTTGGAAATTTCATAGATTTCTTTATTGATTTTATTTATCAAAACAAAATATTGTACAATGGAAAACGAGTATTATGTTCATTAATATATATAGAAGCATAATTTGTCTTCCTCTGCTGGCCAGGTTTGCGGATTGTGTGGGTATTTTACACTGAACTTCGACCCCGCATCCGTGAAGTATTTGTGGATAAAGGCATCAGTTCATACTACTGCATTTTATTGCATATGCAAGCTTTTATTGTGTGGATATTTACAAAGAACTCCTGTTTCCTGGCCACGTCACAGAAAAGAGTTTCCTTCATATATACAGGGAATGCATCGTCTTCATATGACGTCATCATCTCCAGCAAATGCTTGTCACGTGACAATAAAATAAACTGGTCACGTGACAGTGCAATAAACAAGATGCACTCAGAGAGAGCAAAACGCTCGACTCCATGTGACCAGTCTCTCAAGTGATATAAAGTATTGTAAGGAAGACAATAAAATAAAACTAAACATGTAAATTAATCTTCATAGAAATATCAAGTAGAAAGCTAAAGTCAATAAAAATACATTGAAATGGGACCTCTGAAAATTCATGATTTTTTTGCATCCATAATAAGATCCAGATCTTTCTTTTAGTAACTTCTTCCTTCAGTCAGGTCCTACCCACAAATTTTTTTAATAAAGATCTGTTCATTGGTTCTGGAGTAATCTGAACACACACAAAAAAAAACAAAAAAAAACAAAAAAAAAACAGACAAATAGACAAACAATTAGCACACAAAAACATAAACTGCGGGTGGAGGTAAAAATATTGCTTAAAGGTCACTTCTTGGTGAAAATCATGCATGGTAATTTTTTGTGATGGACTGTCAAGGAATTAAAAGAAAAAAGAGATAATAAAAAGCAGAAATAATAATTTAATAAAAAAGATGAATGTACCATCCCCTCTTTATTATCTTTATATGAATTTCAAGACATAAAATGAGAAGAAATAATTTTACTGAAAGACAGCTGGTATCACAAGCTAGGTTTATGACCTCACAATGACAATTGCATTGTGACATCACTGAGTAATGACATTATCAAAAAGCAAAAAATAAATATTGATTTTTTTACGTATATGATGAAGAGAAGCAGTTTTACAGTGTATTCCCAATTAAAAATAAGAAAAACTCTCTCCTGACTTTAATTTTTAAACAAATTCCACCAAATTTGGAAGAATCCATCTGTACCCCATGAAATATCTGCCTACCAAATTTGAGATTGATTGATGTTATAGTTTTTGAGTTATAAGGGCAAAACTGTGCACAGACAGACAGACAGACAGACGGACAGAAACAAACTGATCACAATAACCCTCTCCTATCGTCGAGCGTTAACTAACAGTAGTGTAAGCGTCTATCGCTTATGAGAAATAAATTTATTGAGGATAACGTGCTGGCATTTGTTACGGTCACGGGCAAGCACGGTAGCAATTACCGGTTGTCTTTAAGTTGTAACAGAAAAAGCAAAAAGTTAAACTTAACAAATTTATTTAGCGATTAACAATAATGATTACAGTCAACTGGTATGCCCTTAACTAAGCACAATAATACAATAACAAGATCTAGCTGACCTGACCACTGAGATTAAGAATAAGTTTATCCGCCGTATCCCGCAATCTGTTCTGTAATCCGTTCTGTGGTATATTCTGTGATCTGTCCAATGTCCTGTGGTCTGTCCCGTGATCTGTCCAGCGTTCACTCGCACACAGATATCTATATCCTGTGACCCGTTCCACACTCAACAACACAAAAGGTGCTTGTCCTGCTATCCTTTATATATCCAGTCACACAGAAGGTCTGTCTGGAGATTTTTAGAGAGTTAACACAATTGTACTGTCTGCTCCAAGATATGGACAATGTCCAAGATGCAGTAAATCCACTCTCTGTTATATAACTGTACAATATCCAAAAATATCCAAAGTGCAATAAATCTGTCCAGACAATGTATCTAGTTCACTCCAGTAAAAGTTCACAGCAACACAAGTTATATTATATTTCAAAACACAATAGCTCTCCTTATAGCCAGCGAATACAAAGTTCTCTTGTGGTCACATGTACATTCCTTATATACATTCACAGATTTCTCTGGAATTGTACAGAACCAACTCAGAAAAGCTTGAACCATCTAGGCTAAAGGAGGAAGTTCTAGAAACTACTGGCAATTGGGTTTCCCCAAATCTATCATAACCACTGAGGGGGGATTTCCCCCAGTCTGTGAACAGATCAATAAACACTAAAACACAAAAGTCAATAACTCCCTTACTTTAAATGTCAACACACAAAAAGAACCAACAACACAATTATCTTTTATGACAATGTATAAACATAAAGCTTAAATTAAACAATGCACTAATATAGTGCCTAATATATGTAATATACAATGTACTAATATAGTGTCCAATATATGTAACACCTCCCCCCTTAAAGAAAAATTTTGGAAACCAAGGGGTTACAAAATTTTACAAGAGATTTTCACCAGGTATATACACACAGTTAATAACTTTTTACAAAACATATTTATCTAAATACAAAAGTAAAATTAGTACCATGTATAACCTTTACAAACTTACTAATTACAGGAATATAAATTACACTTTAAATACAGCTTCTAGACAGGGCGTATCCATGCGGACGCCATATGTTACTTTTTCAAAGTCCTGTTTATACACTGAATTCCTATCTTTAACAGTGTTTCTATTAATAGCCATCATAAGCTATGTTATACCTCTTTCGAAGTATGGCTTTACCATAGTCATTTCACACAAGTGGTTTGAATGTCTGTTATCATAATTTTTAATTGTCTTTTGGAGAGTTTCTACTCTCCTTGCTACTGGGTATGACCCTAGATCTCTGGCCTGTAGTTTGTTCAATTGGCCAGGTGATGACACTGAAATCTTGCCTCCAGGATCGAAGACACAATTCTGTAATTCCTTATCAAAAAGCATCTTCATTTTTGACTGAGAATTTTTCAAATTTTGTTGCGCCAGCTCACAAGCCTTCTTCAACTTATCTCTGAACTTCGAGACATAGTCTAACAGATTTAGGCTCTCGGTGTTCTCAGATAACCAATTTTCCTTCAACAGCTTGAGAGGACCACGGACTGAATGGCCAAAGACCAACTCAAAGGGACTAAAGCCTAAAGACTCTTGAACAGACTCTCTAACTGCAAACAATAATAAGCTGATGCCTTCATCCCAATCTTTTTCATTGTCTAAACAATATGTCCTAATCATATTCTTCAAAGTGGAATGGAACCTTTCAAGTGCACCTTGGGATTCTGGGTGATAAGCACTAGATTTGATCTGTTTGGCACCTAACTGAAATACAACCTGTTGAAATAGTCCTGACATAAAATTTGACCCTTGATCTGACTGGATCTCTTTTGGTAAGCCAACTAGAGTAAAGAAATTAACCAGAGCTTTTGAGATTTTGGGAGCTGTTATGTTGGTCAATGGTATGGCTTCGGGAAATCTGGTTGAGGCGCACATAATGGTCAAAAGATATTGGTTTCTGGATTTAGTTTTTGGTAAGGGACCTACACAGTCAATTATCACTTTGCTAAATGGTTCCTCAAATGCTGGAATGGGTTTGAGAGGAGCTACAGGAATTTTTTGGTTTGGCTTTCCTACCATTTGACAAATGTGACAAGTCTTGCAAAATTCTGCCACACAGTGCCGAATTTGAGGCCAATAGAAATGTTTGGTTATCTTGTTGTAAGTTTTGTTGATGCCTAAATGGCCACCCATTGGAGATTCATGAGCCAATTTTAATATCTCACTTTGGTACACTTTTGGCACAACAATCTGGTGTACTACTGACCATTCTTCAGATGCATGGACATTTGGTGGCCTCCACTTTCGCATAAGCACACCATTTCCGACATAATAGCCTACAGGGACCTTATCTAGCTCTACTGGTAGGAAGACCAACTTGAATAAAGGAGCTAATTCAGGGTCATTTTCCTGTTCTGAAATCAATTTTGATTTTGAAAGCGATACATCTCGACAGTCAATTGAGTCTTGTTTTTCAGAATCTACCCTAACCTTGGGATTAGTATCACTAGTATTCTGCACATCATGGTCATAGTTGTTTAAGAATGTATCTGACAAATCAACTAAGACATCTGTAGATTGTTTACAATCTTTTGGTTCTTCTTGGGCCTTTTTGGCCATAGCTCGAGTCACAGCACAGGAGGGAAAAATACCAGGAATAACCTCTTCTAATTTCTCAGTGCTAACCAAAGTGATCGGCTTAGAAGTAACCTTAGGATCAGCAACTACCTTTCCACCTGCAAGATCATTTCCCAACAACAAAGATACCCCTTTAATGGGTAAAGTGGGCCTGGTACCCACAACAACAGAACCAGTAACTAAGTCTGATACTAACTTGACCTTATGCAAGGGAACGTTCACACAGCCTCCTTCAATACCTTGAGCAATGACACTCTCACCAGTAGATGTGCTTACACTCAATGGCAATACACCTTCTAAAAGTAAGGACTGAGTAGCTCCAGTGTCTCTTAATATCTTAATGGGGACCTGACTGGAACTACTTTCCAAGGATACAAAACCCTCAGACACAAAAGGTTTGAACTCTTCCCTAATAATCTCAGACTTGTCTAAACCAATACTAGACTCTGCTCTATTGGGATTTGAACGCCAGTTAGACTTGCTAGACACAAAGGCGTTGGGCGTTGCCTCCTTTTCTCTTCTCTTCTTTAAGAGCCAACAGTCAGACATAACATGCCCAGGTTTCTTACAATAGTGGCAAACAGGAGCAAAGGATCTGGGCTTCCTATCCTTACTCATAGTCTGATTTGAAGTTTGACCCTTATCTGAACTCTTTTCTGGAGCTACATTTTCAGATTTCTTTCCTATTTCTGGATAAGACTTTTTAGCAGGACCAAAGGACTTATTCTTGTTGAAAGTGGACTTGTGAGTTACCGCATAATCATCAGCATAAGCTGCTGCTTTTGCCAAATTTTCAACTTTCTGTTCATCTAGATAGGTTTTAATGTCATCACGAACACACCTTTTGAACTCTTCAATCAAAATAACTTGCCTAAGTTTTTCAAAGTCTGTACCTACTTCCCTAGAATAACACCATCTGTCAAAGTACACTTCTTTCTCATGGGCAAATTCAACATGAGTTTGACTTTCTTGTTTACGATAATTTCTGAATTTTTGACGATATGCTTCTGGTACCAACTCATATGCTTTCAAAATAGCATTTTTGACAGAGTTATAGTCCACACATTCAGAAATTGGCAAAGCCGTGTATGCCTCCTGGGCCTTTCCCCTCAAAACACTTTGCAGCAATAAAGGCCACTGGTCTATAGGCCATTTCAAATTTTGAGCTACTCTTTCAAAGTGTTGAAAGTACTTATCGACCTCCGACTCATTAAAAGGTGGTGCCAGTCGCACATTTTTACCCAAATCAAATTTGGTAGCAATGGACTCTTCATGGGCAATTCTACGGGCATTGAGTTCTAAAGCTCTCATTTCTCTTTCATGTTTAAGCGCTCGCTCTTCCTTTTGAGCTTGAGCTTCAAGCTCTTCTTTTCGCTGTTGAGCTTGAGTTTCAAGCTCTTCTTTTCGTTGTTGAGCTTCAAGCTCTTTTTCTCTAGCTTCAAATTCTCTAAGTTTTAGCTCTCTTTCAATTTCTAATCGCCTGATCTCATATTGCCCAGAAGGTTCCATTGGTAGAGGCTTATACACTTCTAAACAACTATCAGGTAAAACATCTTCATCAACTAACTGTTCAACAATAAGTCTTTTAAGTTCATGTTTACGTGTTGACCTTTTTACCTCTAACTGTAACTCTTGCGCTATCTGCATTAACATATCTTTTTTAAAAGTTTCTAGAACTTCCATAGATGGTAACTGTACAAACTCTTTAGCACTAGCCATTTTGAGCACTGTTGACTGTAACCAATTACTAAATCAAATGAATTTTCAAAATGTTAATTGAACAGTTGATCAAATAGTTGTAATCAGATGGTTGGATCCCGGACGAGCCCCCAATTTTCCTGTTACGGTCACGGGCAAGCACGGTAGCAATTACCGGTTGTCTTTAAGTTGTAACAGAAAAAGCAAAAAGTTAAACTTAACAAATTTATTTAGCGATTAACAATAATGATTACAGTCAACTGGTATGCCCTTAACTAAGCACAATAATACAATAACAAGATCTAGCTGACCTGACCACTGAGATTAAGAATAAGTTTATCCGCCGTATCCCGCAATCTGTTCTGTAATCCGTCCTGTGGTATATTCTGTGATCTGTCCAATGTCCTGTGGTCTGTCCCGTGATCTGTCCAGCGTTCACTCGCACACAGATATCTATATCCTGTGACCCGTTCCACACTCAACAACACAAAAGGTGCTTGTCCTGCTATCCTTTATATATCCAGTCACACAGAAGGTCTGTCTGGAGATTTTTAGAGAGTTAACACAATTGTACTGTCTGCTCCAAGATATGGACAATGTCCAAGATGCAGTAAATCCACTCTCTGTTATATAACTGTACAATATCCAAAAATATCCAAAGTGCAATAAATCTGTCCAGACAATGTATCTAGTTCACTCCAGTAAAAGTTCACAGCAACACAAGTTATATTATATTTCAAAACACAATAGCTCTCCTTATAGCCAGCGAATACAAAGTTCTCTTGTGGTCACATGTACATTCCTTATATACATTCACAGATTTCTCTGGAATTGTACAGAACCAACTCAGAAAAGCTTGAACCATCTAGGCTAAAGGAGGAAGTTCTAGAAACTACTGGCAATTGGGTTTCCCCAAATCTATCATAACCACTGAGGGGGGGATTTCCCCCAGTCTGTGAACAGATCAATAAACACTAAAACACAAAAGTCAATAACTCCCTTACTTTAAATGTCAACACACAAAAAGAACCAACAACACAATTATCTTTTATGACAATGTATAAACATAAAGCTTAAATTAAACAATGCACTAATATAGTGCCTAATATATGTAATATACAATGTACTAATATAGTGTCCAATATATGTAACAGCGTTTTATACAGAAGAAGACTTACAGGTATTTACGTACCAGGTATTTATAATTTTGAGGAAACTGAAAATTGCAGAATACTTTATCTATGTAGCACTAATTGTTTTCAAATTATTTGTCACCAATGCCCACCAGTCTGGTGCTGGTCATGTGACAACACAAACATACACAGGGTACCAGAGCCTACCGGTCCGGTACTGGCTAGTTGCCCTCACAGAAACAGATTTCCTTATTATTTTGTCACCAGTTCCCACTGGCCTGGTGCTGGTCATGTGACAACACAAACATATACAGGGTACCAGAGCCTACTGGTCCGGTACTGGCTAGTTGCCCTCACAAGCAGATTTACTTATTATTTTGTCACCAGTTCCCACCGGTCCGGTGCTGGTCATGTGACAACACATAAACATACACCGGGTTCCAGAGCCTACCAGTCTGGTACTGGCTACAGTTGCCCTCACAGATTTCCTCATTTTGTCACAAGTTCCCACCGGTCCAGTGCTGGTCATGTGACATCATTAATAAACATACACCGGGTACCAGAGCCTGCCGGTCTGGTGGTGGCTGCAGTTTCTCCCTCACAGATTTTCCCATTATTTTTCACCAACGGTGCTGGTCATGTTTGACAGAACAGGATACACTGGGTGCCAGTTTCTGTCGGACTGATACTGGCTACACTTGCCCTCAGAATTTTTGCTATTATTTTGTCACTAGGTTCCACCGGTCCGGTACTGTTCATGTGACAAGATATCGACATACACTGGGTGCTAGCCCCTACTGGTACAGTACTGGTCATGTGACAAAACACGGACATACAGAGGTTCCATAGCCTACTTATAAAAATTTAATTTACTTATTAAATTTCTCAATTTGTCACCAATCCCCACCCGTCCGGTGCTGGTCATGTGACAACTCAAGTAAACATACACAGGGTACCAGAGCTTACCAGCCCAGTACCAGCTACAGTTACCGTTCTGGTCCTGGTCATGTGACAACAAAATAAACATACAGGGTGCCAGAGCCTACCGGTCCGGTCCTGGGTACGGCTGCCCTCACAGATTTGCCCATTAATAATTTGTCACCAATGCCCACCTGTCCGGTCGTTGGTCATGTGACAACTCAAGTAAACATACACAGGGTGCCAGAGCCTACCAGCCTGGTACTGACTACAGTTACCCTCTCACAGATTTTCTTATTGTCACCAATTCCCACCGCTGGTCATGTGACAACATTTTAACATACACGGGGGTGCCAGCCCTACTGGTTACAGTTGCCCTTTCACAGAAAGAAAGTTTCTAATTATTTTGTCATTAATTCCCACAGGCCCAGTGCTGGTCATGTGACAACACAAATATACATGCATAGGGTACCAAACCCTACTTACCATTTGTCATCACCTGGCTCCGGTCTGGTACCCATCATGTGACAAGATGCAATCATACAAGGAGTCTGGAGTCTACCAGTCCGGTATTTGATGCTATTACCCCCATACATTGCCAGAATACTTTGTTTGTTAACCACTGGTCGGATGCTGGTTATGTCACAGAACACATAAACATACTTTCTTCTCACAAAATATTATTTTCAATGCCACCAGATAACTGGCTGTGCCAGAAAATGGAAAGGCTTAACCTAATAACTAAGGTTACCCGTCCCAAACTCAGAAGGCAGGAGGTTTGTGAACTGACCATTTAATATGCATTCCTAAATTTCAATGCAAGTGGTCTCATTAGACAAGCTGTTCCCCACAGGGCTGAATATTATTAAACATGAGGCTGCCACGGGCGCTCGAGGTCCCAGTTTGGGAACATTTCAACACCCTGGTACAAAGTCCTAGTAAAAACGTACAACAGAAAGGGGCACCAAGCAGTCCGGAAGGCTACTTCTCAACTCCAGCATGCTTGGTCGCGACCGTGATCATGGGGTTCTAGCTCCCATTCTTTCACCAGGCCTTCATGTGGTAGTTAGCAATATAAATGAAATTACTGGTTTAGACCCTCAAGTTCAGTTACCCGCATATATACAGTTAGAGGGTATGGATCAAGTGAGATCAGATCGTAAATTTACATGTGATGGATATTACATATTCTGTAACAGGGCTGCCGCAAAGAAAGACTTCAGTCCCATTACTTCAAAGACAGAAATGAATTTGTCAAGGTGGTCCCTGTCGTCTTAAATCCACCTGAGGGGGGAGCTGTCTGAGAAAGTTTTTGGCAGGTCTGACAGTCCCTGGGTTCAAATCTGAGGTTTGTTTCCATACTACAGTGAAAAGGTAGTAGTTTAATTCTCCTTGGCCTTCTACAACAGGTTGTTTCTGGTTCCAAAAACCAACAACAAGTGGAGGCCTGTCTTAGATCTCAGTCAGTTGAACTTGTTTCTAATTAGGCACCTTCAAAGGGGGAACTTCCTTACCGAGAACTGGGTTGGGTAGTAAATTTGCTCTCAAGGCCTGGTCAAGCCCAAGCACGAGAGACAGCATACTCGGACACATAAAATACAGACCCATGGGGCAAGAGACCTACTTGAGCAGTTCATGCCCTTAATTGGCCACAGAAAAGCAGGTAGTGTTGGGACACCTTCATATGAGACCCTTACAGTAGGTGGATAGTAAATATGAAGGAATCAGAACTGATTCCCCTGTAGGATTTCAGTTTCATCAGTTACTGGTTCGTTCTCTTGACCAGTCAGGTGCTACCAAGTCAAGAAGATGGTTGACATTATAATAAATAGTCCAGTTTATCAAGAACCGGGAAATTGTACAGTCAGGCAGTTCATGCCCCTGATAGGCCTACTGACAACCACAGGGAAGCAGGTTTGGTCAGGTCACCTTCACATGAGACCCATACAGTGGCATCTGAAGCGACATTGGCACATGCCCGAGAGTCTGGGAAAGATCATTCTGTTGCCCCACTCTCTCCATCCACACCTAGATTGGTGGTTAAACGAGGGCAATGTACTTCGGGGCCCACCATTGCCCCCCTTCAGCCCGCTCCTCAAAGGTTTACAGACGCCTCAAACTAAGGCTGGGACGCACACTTAGGGGACTCCACTGCAAGAGGTCAGTTACAGAAAGTCGCCTCTACATCAGCTTTCTAGAGTTAAAATCAGTCTTCCTGGCCCTCAAGAGTTTCGAGCAAATTGCAGGGACCAGATTGTATTGATAACAATGGACAACACAACTGTAGTCTCTTACATCAACAAGGAGGGTGGTATGAGATCAGACTCTCTTTGTGCCCTCCTCTTGAGACTTCTGTCCTGGTGTCACCCCAGAGGAATGGTTCTAAGGTATTGGCACATTCCAGGTTGTTTGAATGTAATAGGAAACAAGCTGTCCGGACGCAGCCAAGTGACCAGACAGAGTGGTCCCTATCTCAGCAGGTTTTCAATCTCTGGTGCTCAAGATGGGCCCGGCCACATATAGACCTGTTTGCGACCTGGTTCAATCACAAACTCCCCAAGTTTGGTACCGGTACCGGATCCAATAGCCTGGGCAGTAGATGCCCTGAGTCTGCCATAGGAGGATCTGAATATTTACATCTTTCCTCCAGTCTCCCTGCTCGGCCCCATAATCTCCAAAGTGATGGATCAAGGCTGTCACAGGATGATTCTGATTGCTCCAGGGTGGTCCAACATGCCTTGGTTTTGGGACCTGGTCAGTTCTATCAGTTCAGATCCCTTTCAGGCTCCCTCTACAAGGATCTAGTAACACAGCCCTTTGACCGGCTACTTCACCGGAACCTCAGAAATCTGAACCTGCGTGCTTGGCTCCTAGAGCCTCTGCCATTCAGGAACAAGGGTTCTCTGAAGAAGTGGCAGCAAGAATTGAAGCTCCACACAGACTCTCAACCAGAGACGTTTACAAATCAAAGTGGGCCGTTTTTGTCCAATGGTGTAAGTCAAACGAGGTGGACTTCCGGTCGCCCTCTGTGACCCCAATTGCTGATTTTCTGTTTCACCTTTTCAAAGATGGAAAACGTCAGCCCAGTACTATTGAAGGCTATAGCACGGCCTTTCCTGATATGGTAGGCCATAACAGATTGCATATCAGTAAAGATGAGAACCTAACCCGCTTGTAGGATAGCTTCCATAGAGATAAGCACAAGGGCAGACGGGGAGTGCCCACTTGGAACCTCTCACTGGTACTTCACCAGCTGACCAAGGCTCCTTTTGAACCCATGCAGAAGGCCTCTCTTAAGCACTTGTCTTTCAAGACAGTCTCTCTGTTGGCCTTGGGTTCAGGCAATAAACGTAGTGAAATTCATGCCTGACTGTATAAAAATATCCGGCATCAGGGAAATTGGAGTAGGGTTTCTCTCTACCCTTCACCCATTTTTCGTTCCAAGAATCAGTTGGCTCAAGAGGGTCTTTCCTGTGTGGCCCTGGTAGTCATACCAGCCTTGGCCCCATGTTTGGATAAGTCTCTTAAGGAGGACAAATCACTGTCCAATAAGAACCTTACGTTACTACTTAGCCAGGACCAAGATCCTCTGAAAAGGTTAAAATCTGGTCTTTGTGCCCTTCCAGAAGAGTTTCATAAGGATATTATTCCGGCTACCATCTCTTCCTGGATCTAGCAAACTGTGCTGTAATGCTACCAGCTTTCTGATGAGGAAGCCCAGAGCTTGCATCAAGTCAGAGCCCATGGTGTTCGAGCCTTTGCTGCTGCCAGGGCATTCCCAGGGTGTGTCTCCTTGGACCTCACCCTGCTCTTGGAAGGCCCATAATACTTTTACATGAATTTATCTGAAAGACGTGGCTTGGGCAGATTTGGAAATGTACCACTTAGACCTGGTGGTAGTTGCTCAACAGGTCCACAAATCATATAGTATTGCAGCAAAGTACAGGAATGTATATTGTACATATTTTTATTTTAAAAAAAGGCTTCTACTATCCTTCCTTCTGGGCTTCCATGATCCCAAGTGGACCCAGGAGTATAGTGATAGTAACTTCAGTTCCTGTTCTTCTTCCTCTACTAGGTGGGTCAGAGCTCTAATTTCCCTCTCGGTTCTCCCTGTACACTCGGGTCGAGTTTGTACAAAGAAAAAAGGGGGGGAAGGGTGTTTTGCTTAGGGCTGGTCGACTTAATCATTGCCTCAGGCACCCTTCTTACTAGTCGGAGTTCTGGGAAATTCCCCCTTATTCAGCTACCCTCCATCCACTGGGTAGTTATTCTGCATCTCTCCACTAGGTAAGATGTATTAACGCAATAAAATGGAAAATTTAATAGTAAATTAAATTTTTATATGTTAATACCTTACCTAGTGGACAGGGGGATTCCCACCCTACCTTTCCCGCTATTCTAAGCTAAAAAAGGGGACTTTCTAAGGTAGACAACAAAAAGAGGAAGTGTGCATGTGCACGCATGCACACGCATGCGCAGTACACTGACAGGGAGGCTACACAGCCACCTGGCGAATGAACAGGACACTACTGGTCCCGGCCAGAGCCCAGCTCAGGACGTTTTTTTCTAATGTTTGGCGAGACCAGCAGAACGCCGGACAAATGCATCTGTCCACTAGGTATGGTATTAACTTATAAAAATTTAATTTACTATTAAATTTTCCAATTCTGCACTGATAATCTCCTAGTACCGCATGCTCAGCTAGTAATAATAGTAATTATTTTGTTACACTTCGATCTGACATTATATCATAAAACATCAATATAAACACATGATATACAATCATTTTAAAAGGCACAAACTTTTAAACGATGCAAGGTAGTCCAAGCTTGGTTTGTGAAACAACCTATGTGACTTCAGGAGCCTGTACAGAGATATACTGCGGGGGTGGGGGTTATGGGAAGCCCTTTTAAGACCAATAACAACTAGGTTATCATGTGGGAAAATGTATATTTACCAATATGGTTGGACTATTTGTCGAATATTAATATATGATATAATAACAATATATGATTAATAATGAAATACATACTCACCAACCGACAAAACCACACAGAAAAATAAAAGATAAATTTTAATCCACAACATTGTCAATCAAACAAAGTAGTCAGTAGAGTAATACACTTGTTCAAATATAGTTTAACTTCAGATATGGAAGATCTTGTTCTTCCAATTATTTGCTTAAGGACAAGTAAGCAAATATATATATTTGTATATCTATTTTCAGGTAATAATTCTCACTTCCCCATATTCACTGATTTATATAGCACATTCAAATAAGCCAATGGATTATATAAAATGAGCCCAATCTAGTGTAATACTGACATGAATTTTTTGAGAAAAAATCTATGAAATCTCTGCATTAGTCAACCTTAAGGTGGCATATAAAATTTTCATATAAACAGTTCTAGGTTTAAATTCGCAAACGTATACATATTTTGGTTAGAAAAAGTGCATACTTATTTATTGACTATCAAATCATTTGGTGTAGATAATTATGTATTATTTCCTGCTTAACCATATAAATTTAAACAGAAATACAGATTAAAGAAATCACTGAAAAACGACGGACCACTAAAACACTGGTAGTATTGTTTAGTCAACAAACTGGGATCTTGTCAGCATGACTGATTTACAAATATATATATATCTATATCACAACTCAAGAATTATTGGTCCAAAGACAAGTAAACACCTGGGCTGGTATTCACGAAGGGTCTTAGACTTAGCCAGGTCTTAGGCTAAAATCCAGTCTTAATTTATTTATTTGGGGTTTTACGTTGCTTTCAACACTGTATAGGTCATATCACAATGGGTAGTTGGAAGGGCTGCGGAAACCAGTACATACAGTTCATCAGGGTTCTGTACTGTAAACTGCCGACCAACGGCAAGCAACTACCAGCTTTCCCACTTGAGGCCATGCCAGGAACCGAACCCTGGCCTCAGAGGTGGGAGGCAAGAGTGTTACCACTCTGCCACCGTGCCCCCCCCCCCCCCCCCCAGTCTTAAAGTTAAGACTTTTGTCTCAGCTAAGTTTTGTCTTAAAACCGTATTCACAAAGGGTGACTTAGCTAAGTCCAAGATTATCAAAAACCACAGTGGTTTTCTGTGTCATGTGACCTTTCTTTTCTATTCAAACTATACTATTGGTGACATATATCCTTCATTTAATGCATTTTATCTAAGGAAAAGTGCTGTTTTGAAATGGAAAACCTTGTTACCACATATAAACTTCCAAAGATTGCTTTAGTGAGGTGTTTTGTATAATTATACTTTATTTACAGCCCTTTCAAATTTTGAAGTGGAGAAAAGTTTATGGCGGCCATATTTAAGTCCTCTTTACAAAATTTAAGCCCACTACCAACCAGTCTTAAAGTTGAGCCCTTGGCTAAGCCTAAGACCAGTCTTAAATTCTTTGTGAATACCACTAAGCCTAAGACAAAAGACTTTGTGGCAGAAACTTGAGACAAAAGTCTCAACTTTAAGCCTAAGCCCTGGCTAAGACTTTCGTGAATACGGGCCCTGATGTGTTCAAACAAAGGAAGAAATCTCACGGAGGGATGGACCCAACCAAACCATCGTGTCCAAATATCAGTAATGAAACTGGAGGGGAAATGGATTGTAGAATTCAAATACTAACCAGTGTCTATAGGTATCCCTACAACTCTCATGTAACACTCTAGTTAAGATTGATTAAATACACTACTACAGTTAGGGAGCTGGATGAATCGGCCCTTTGCCAAATCGGCCCTCGGCAAATCGGCCCCTTAAAAAATTCGGCCCTGGACAAATCGGCCCCTTAAAAAAGTCGGCCCTGGACAAATTGGCCCCCTAAAAATTTGACCCTGGACAAGTCGGCCCCCAGTGGGAAACTTTTGCAATTAAAAATTATTTGTATACATGCAGAGAGCATTCAAATGGGTTGATAAAGACATTTCTTCAGGATTTTTAAAACAGAAATACAAGGGGTCCTTTTCAATCTAGTCCATGTTAATGTTGACTTAAGGGGGGGATAATTCTTTATAATTATGTATAATGGTGAGAACTTTGGCTAGGTGTGATTGACACACATCAAAGATAATTGGATGCTGTAATCACTCTATTGACAATTGAGACAATTGCTTATATGTTGTTTGACTAAGTGTAATTAACACATATGAAAGATGTCAGGATATTGCAATCAATCCCTTGTCCCCCCTATGTTCAATAAAACTTGTTTATGTTAGAATTATTAAAAAGTGCAATTACATTGCCTGCACAGCCTCTGTTGATGGGATTATAACTTTAGTGATCTTTGGTATTTGTTTAATAAAGAGATTACTAGCTAAATTTTAAACAAACAAACAGTATTAGACATTAAAAGCTAATTGTCTCTTGATGCAGAAGATTATATCCTCTTGTGGGCATCAAAGAGAACAATGGCATTTATCCCTTTGAATTACAGGATAAATCAGGAACCAAAATTCACATCTCCACAATTTAATACAAGTTATTTTTATTAGTACTATTATTATTATTTAATATTTTAAACAGATTATTGTTTATCTATTGTTGTGACTTTAAAAATGATAAAAATGCAATAACTATTGGGGGGAAATAAAATAATACCAGTCACTGTGAAGATTTTGAATGCAAATCTATGAGAAGGTCAGGGTAAACTGATGAGATAGATAAAACTCACAGGTAAACTTATATTTTTGATGGTTATTGTGAAAAAATTACATGAATCTTATGTACACCTATCTATCTATATCTAGGGGGCCGATTTGACCATGTATTATTTTACAGGGGGGGGGGGGGCGATTTGACCAGGTGATTTTATTTTGGGGGTCGATTTGACGGGGGCCGATTTGGCAAAGGGCCGATTTGTCTATGATTCTACAGCTACATTAAATATGAATTACCTAAAGTATATGTCTGTACAAGTATGGTACAGAATTAAGATGTAAAATATAATGAGTACTCAGTTTGGAAAGTTAATGTGTACATTGATGTATTTCAATGTCACACAGTCATTAGTGTGTATCCTTGGTTGTTACCAATGCACTGGGACCACCTACTACTTTAAGGTGTGATACTATGGTGACAGATAAGATAATATTGATAATAAGGTCAAACCAATTGGAGTTGTAGAGATCAACTAAAAAGTGAGAAGTACCTCCACAATTTAAGTTTAGACACCCGTGTTTACTGAAGTTAGCGGAATAATATTGATCCTATATATAAAGTGTTTCATCCGGAATTATACTAACAACCCTCCCTTTGCAGACAAATACTAAAATATTTATGTAAGTTTGTGGCAAAAATATCATTTTGGTCATGATTAATCTTGAAGAGAAAACTTCCCCTTAGGCTGGACTTACTACCAATGTTATGGTCATGACCCATTTGTCTCAACACTTGATGACCTAGAAAGTTACAGACCAAATGCAGTTCTGATTAAATGCAATAAATGGTGGTTCTGCATCAGTATCCGATTCCCAGGAACTGATCCGAACACATAAGAGTCTCCCCCAAGATAGCTGAGGATACCATGACTTAGGGAAAAAGCTGGACCTGACTGCCCGTGCTTTCAAATTTCTGTGTTCATATTACTTACATAGGAGTTTGTATTTTCAGTATTTGTATTTTTATTTTCCTTATTGGTTTTTAAATTTGTTCAGAATTTGCATTGGGCAATACAGAAAATCGAATAAATATCCCCAAGATATCATCTAAAATTACAAAAATATTGCCTAATGTAAAGGTTGTGTTGAAATCCCTGTGAAATATTTAATAACTTTGTGTCGAACTTTGGCTCCTAGCTTCTATCTACCACCCTCCTGGGCCGTGTTCTTCCATATTTTATGTCCTTTGCTTTCTCTCTTCTATTGATTGCAATTACTTCATATGTGGTCATTTCAATATACACGTTGATGTACCTTATACTGATAGTTACAAATTGGATTCCCTTTTAGAATCATGTAATCTAACACAGTCAGTTAACAATACCACTCACTTGCATGGTCATATCCTTGATCTCATTCTTTCTCCCAGTGATCAAGTTGTGTGCCTATGTGTTGACATTTGTGAATTCATATCTGATCATGCAGTCATTAAATGTGCTATTGACTTTCCTTCCTCTCTTGCTAACTGTCAAACAAGAATTTCCTCCTCACATCCCTGTGATCAGTATGTACATGACTTGAATCGCAACCTTGACAGGCATGCTCCTTTTGTGTCCAGTTTGAAAACAAAACAGCATGTGACTGGTTGCCAGAGACCTCTCGCCTTGCACAATCACTCAGACATCAATTTGAACATGCTTAGCGTAAATATAAAAGTCAATACAACAAGAGTTATCTTTGTCGTCAAATTGCCTGGTGTAATTGTCTCGCGAACAGGGACAATGCTGTGTATTACAGGAAACTTATCTTCGACAACAGCCATGATTCTAAGAAACTATGGCAGGAGTTACACAAAGTCCTACATAGATCCCATGGCACTACTCTGCCCACTTATGAATCCCCCCATCTGATCCTCCTAAATTAATAGTCTTTACTCAAGTCACTCAAGATGAAATTGGTAAAATAATCAGCAAATCACCCACCAAATCATGCCTGTTGGACCCATTGTCCATCATTCCTTATAAAGAAATGCATTGACATCCTTCTACCATCTATAACCAAATTGGTAAATTGTTCACTCTGTGAGGGACGGGTCCAGATGGTTTCAAAAAAGCAGTAGTCACTCCACTTATTAAGAAGGCCTCTCTTCCTGTTGAGGATTTGAAAAATTATCACCCAATATCTGGACTTAGTTTCATTTCTAAACTGGTGGAACGTGTAGTTGCTAAACAGCTGGTTGATCATATTCATCGACATGGCTTGTACCAGTTGTGGTAAAATCCCTTTAAAATGTTTAACATATGATAGATTTTAATAAGTGACCACCAAAATATTCAGTTTTTTGTGTAGAATCCCTGTTTATATATAATAAAATTAGAAAATTTGCATAATACATCTTAAAAGTAAGATACTGAGCAATGGCCTCACAGAAAAAATGGCACGGTAGAAAACACTGGGAAATTCAAGGTTATGTTAAATAAATATGTTAACAGATTTTAATAAGACAACAACCAAATTGTTCATTAAATATTGGTATTTAGATAGACACATTCTTTATTATACTCTCACCTTTTATTAGTAAAATAAGTAAAGTAAACAAAATTTATATAAATTACATATTACAGACCCAGTCAGCCAATTTGGTCTTTAATATCATTTAGGCACCTGTTCAAATGTTCAAAGGCAGCAGATGCATTCTTCTGAGATAAATGCACATAAACTTGACTGTCATTTGCATAAAGATGAAACTTTAATCCTTTATATTTACCAATGATCAGGCTGAGGGGGTGGCGTACAATGAGAACAACAAAGGCCTTAGGACAGAACCTTGGGGAATGCCAAATAGGAGTTTACAAACATATGACAAAGTAGAACCAATTTTTATTGACTGATAACGGTCTGTTATGTAGGGAGTTAACCATTTCAGAACAGAACCACCGAATCCAAATACGGAGGCAACTGAGAAGAGTGGAATGATCTATGGTATCGAAGGTGGCAGACAACTCTAGCAATACTGAGGCAGTCAGCTAACCTCTTGACAAAGATAAGTGAAATTCATTTTTATGGATAGAAGAGCTGTCTCTGTTGAGTGACCTGTTTTATATGCCAACTGGTACGGGTTGTCAAAGCTATGGACATGGATATGTTCTAAGAGCTGCTTAGCAACCACACGTTTTACCTGTTTTGATATGAAACTGAGGTCAGACACAGGGTGATAATTCTTGAGGTCATCTGAAGGAAGATTTGGCTTTTTAATAAGAGGAGTGACTATAGCAGTTTTGAAAGCATCAGGAACACATCCCTCCATGAGCGAGCAATTGACCAGCTTAGTAAGAGATGGTAGTAATATATCAATGCAAGATGAACCAAATTAGAGTGAGTTTTGTAAGTTAATCCAAAAAGATGTCTGCAGCACTTTCGTCAAGAAGGATAGAACTTGGCTATGTACCTAGAGTTATAGTTCCATAATTGACTTCCATACACAGACTTGCAATATGTCTTGAAACGGAAGCATTTCAGATCTAGTGTGGCAGATTGGGGAGGTAGCACTTTAGGTGCTACCTTAGTCAGTGGCTAGCATTGTTTATTGGGTACCTTAATATAGTTATGTTAACCTTTGACCTTTGTTACATAAATTTTCCCGCTATTTTGCTACACTTTCCCTCCTGCCGCACTTTAAATCCAGTTTTCAGTGAGGCAAGTCGCCATTTTAACTGTTGTAAATATTTTGGAAACTGGTCTGTCAGTATGTTATGTGGAATTTTATGTGATTTTAAACTTTTATCTGTGGTTTATGTGCTTTGCTGGACTTGATTGTAAACAAGTACCTGTGGACACTCTGCCTCAGGGCGAATGCAGTGGAGGTGTAAATTTTATGACTCTGCTTTGAGTCGTGCTTGACTTTGCTCTGTTTTGTGGAGCTCTGGTTAGGGGCTGTATTTACTTTATTTTCATTTCTGGCTTTGCTGCCACACATTTGTCATTCTAAATTCAAGCAAGCTCAAGCACGATCCAAAGCAGTGTATCTGCTTATATATTTCCAGAAATGGGTAAAACATTTGACTGTATAAAATGTGGGGGTCACCACGTAAGGCCCATCAATAGAAATTGCAAAATTGACAAGGACAAAGAATCACCAATGGACACAAATGCACTAATATTGAAGGAATTACAAAGTTTCAGTGGTCGTATGACCCAGATGGAAGATATGGTGGAAGCCTTGGGTTCAACATCGTTGTCTCCAGCCAAGAGTCACACCTCCAGTTTGGCGTCCCAGAAGTCACCCGCAGGCAGCCGGAGAATCCGGCCTGCCATAGAATCCCCAGAGCAAGACCTGCTGCTACCTACACTGAACAACCTCAGACAGTCCAGATCCACCCAGGAGCAAGTGGACACACGAATTAAAGAACTCCAAGGACTGGACAAAGGCAAGTTTAAGTCAAAAAGGGGAGGTTCAGAAACCATTTGGGTTAAAAAAGAGGTAGCCTGGCCACATAACCACGTACTGGGGGGTAGTTCTAAAAATAGGGTAAATTATGACAGCTTAACAATTAGTCAATGGGTGTCGGTATTTGCTACCATCATAAGGGATGAAAAGAATTTGACAATGAAAAACAAAATGCTTGAGTACCTTGCAGAAATTATGGAGGACTCGCATGACTTTGGCTGGGCAGCCGCAAAAGGCACACATGCAGTCATATTATGTAAAATGGAGGAGGGTAGAGTTACATTGGATGAAACCCACGAAATTGATAGGGTCCGACGAGCTTATGCTCATAGATCTACTTCTTTCTCTCCAAGTGCCCAGAACAATAAAAAATCAGGTAGCAAAGACCAATCCATGCTGTGTAGATACTACCAAAAGAAATCTTGTTCACACAAAGGTGACCATGAAACTGGGGCAAGATTATACCTTCACATATGTAGCCACTGCCATTCACAAGGTAAAAATGTTGTACACTCCCTTAAGGATTGTAGAAAAACAAAAAACGAGTAGGGCACTGCAGGCACTGCAGTAATGCAGTGCCAAACAGAGAAAACAGTGGTCATAATCGTACTTATTTGTCAAGAGTTATCACCAATACTTGTAAAGATCATATAGGCAGTACAAACTGGAAGCTAGATTGGGCAAAAATTAACAACAAGTCGTATGCTTGGGTGCTCAAACAAAATAAGTGTCAGTCAATTGTTAGGGACAAATATAGAAGTGTCAAAAACAGTGAAAGACATGTAAAGAAGCACTCAAAATACATCCCAGGTAGCAGTTCTGTCAGGACTGGCAATCGTGACAATGAAACACAGGGCTTACACCTTTCCAATAAAACCACACATGTCAACAAGTGTTTCTCAAAGGTGTCGAAAGCCAATATTATTCCAATTCAAAATAGGTTCGATGTATTGAATAATATTGACAATAGTACTGATAATGCGTTTCAGTGTGTGGTAAATGTCAAATGTGATACTTTGCCAGGTGTTTTTGGAAAAGGTAAACAAAGTGACGGTAGTGCTATGAATAAAAATTTTTAAAAAGTTAATGCTGCTGTATGGTGTAAAACGATTACTGCACATAAACAGTCAGTAAAACAGACAAAAAATAACTTGTGTGATGACAGTGTAAAAAAGTCAAACAAGTCTACATTTAACTGTGCAGGTGAGTCAGATATTCGGTATGTGGTGTCACCAAAGACAATGTGACGTCGTCGTCCAAGCGTCAGTTCCACAACTGATAAATACGAATTAGATCTGCAATTCAGACCTCGCCACAGAGAACAGATTTCTTCTGCTCGTAACTGTAACACATTCAAACTATGGAATAGTCAAACTGAGGACAAATTTGGCTTTATACCTTTAGGTGACCTTACTTTGCCATCAATTGACCTTCAGAAATATAGTCAGGAAAATATTTTTGATATACATAGACGGATTAAAGTTTCAGGTACACACAACTTCATGCAAACACAGATTCAAATTCAATCCCAATTAAAACCAGATGTTTGGCAGAAGTATTTGACCAATTATTGGGATTCACAACTACTTTTGATACTGAGATATGGCTTCCCATTGGATTTTGATTATACTTCTCCTCTACGTAGTGTTAATAATAATCACAGTTCAGCCACTAAGTACACTACAGATGTCCAAGCTTACTTGAAGGAAGAAAAGGACTTTGGGGCTATGTTGGGCCCATTTAATGAAGCCCCAATTGATAATATTCATATTTCACCATTCCTAACCAGGGACAAGCCTGGCGGTACACACAGACGTGTGATTGTAGACCTGAGTTTTCCTCATGGCTATTCTGTCAATGCAGGGGTCCAGTCTGACACATATTTGAACACTCCATTTGTCTTGACTCATCCTACAATCGATAACATCACAAACAAAGTTAAGCAACTAGGCAAAGGTTGTCACTTATATAAAATTGACCTTAGCAGAGCCTTCAGGCATGTGAAACTCGACCCTAAAGATTATAATCTTTCAGGCTTAAGCCTCAATGGCCTATATATTGACAGTTGCCTGCCATTCGGGTTCAGGCACTGTTCGGCGCTGTTTCAGCGATTAAGCGATGCAGTACGCTATATTATGGCCCAGAAGGGCTTCTCAGTAACAAACTATATTGATGATATCATTGGCCATTCAGTAATCAGCAAATCAAATGATTCCTTTCAAACTCTAAGAGATCTCTTGCTGGAATTGGGTTTTGATATCAGTGAAAAGAAGGTTGTAGAGCCTTCAACAAAAGTTACATGTCTAGGGGTGGACATAGATACAGAAAACTTTACTGTGTCCATACCCCCTGAGAAAATCACAGAAATTCTAACAGAATGCCACATCTGGGCTGATAGACAAGAATGTTCAAAATGACAATTCCAATCCTTGTTAGGTAAACTACTTTATATCACAAAATGTGTTCGTCTTTCAAGACCTTTTCTTAACCGAATGCTAGAGTTGCTCAGAAGTTCTGATAAATTATCAAAAATACACCTTACCATGGATTTTAAGAGAGATTTAAACTGGTTTCTGGAATTCATTCTGAAATTCAATGGCAAAGCCTTAATTTCTCACCAACCCATTACTGAGGAAATTGAACTAGATGCCTCCCTGCAAGGCTTGGGAGCTAGGTGCGGTAACCAGGTGTATAGCATCCCTATTCCACTTGTATATGAGAATATGTCAATTGTTCACCTGGAAATGCTCAACATATTGGTAGCCATTCATGTGTGGGGCCCTTATTGGAATGGAAAAGCCATTCGTATTTCCTGTGACAACCAGGCTGTGGTTATGGTCCTGAATTCGGGCAAAACTAGAGATCTCACCTTGGCTGCCATTGCTCGTAATATCTTTATGGAAGCAGCTCATTTTGACATATTCTTGAAAAATGTTCACATAATGGGGTTCACAATGATATAGCCGATAGTCTATCCAGATGGACAATTTCTGAGCATTTTAGACAAAAATTTTACCAATTATTGCCTCAGCATATCTGGAGTCAGATTCTTAATAATGTGTTAATTCTTAATTGGTCTATTTAAACTCCACAGATTCATCAACTCGAACTGCAGCTTTGAGACACAGAGCCACCAGCAGATTGAAAATGGCTTTTGCTGATTCCACTTCTAAAGCTTATGATACAAAATTTAGACTATTTCTAGGATTTTGTGCCTTTGCTTCTTTTGATATAAATCAACTCTCCCCACTGGAAATCCTTACTTTTTTAGAGTTCCTCACTTTTAATAACATCTCGTACTCAAATCTAGCAAATTATGTGGCAGCAATCAAAACTTCATTAACCATGTATGGCTTAGATACATCTCCCTTCTTAGATCCTAGAATTAAAATGTACAACAAGGCTGTCATGAGACATAGACCTCTTAACCCTTCTATAAAACCCATTATTGACATTGATAACCTGCAGTTAATTGCTCTGCAGTGCAACAGAATGCATATGGGCCACATATGCAAAGCAGCCATATTATTAGCCTTTTTTAGTTTTTTGCGAATTTCAAATCTGGTTCCTCACACCATTGCTGGATATGACACATTAAAACACTTATCTCGAGGTGACCTAATATTCGCCCCCCTGGAATGAATATCATAGTAAAATGGTCTAAAACTCTTCAAAGTCGAGACAAAGTCAAAGTAATCAAAGTCTCCTCACTGGGTAAATCCCCCTTGTGCCCAGTGGCAGCTGTCAAATGTCTGTTGTCAACAACCCCAGGCTCTGACAATTCACCACTTTTCCAGATCAAATGCTATCACAAGTGGGTTCCTCTCAGACACCAGATTAAGGAAATTCTTGTTGAAAGTCCTTAAAATCCTGCACCTAGCTTCACAAGGATACACCTTTCACTCCCTCCGCCGTTCAGGTGCCACCCTGGCATTCAATTTTAATGTACCTATGCAGGATATCCAGAGTCATGGCATCTGGACGTTGGAGGCAGTCTGGGAATATATTACGCAGGATCACAATGCTGCTGATACAGTAGCCCTATCTTTCCATTCCCTCCTACACGTGTAACTACAAACTACTGGGGTTTTGGGCATTTTATACTCTTAATCTCAATTTATAAATATAAATTGTCTCATATCATTCATTTGTATATACAAACACCTGTTAGTAAATAGTGAAATATTGAGGTGCCTGGGCCACCTTATTTGTAACCAGTAAAGAAATTAATCTATTTTCAGTTATAAAGTTAAACCTGACTTAATCTCAATTTAAGGTGACCTTGTCACCTCTCATTTACTATTCATTAATCAAAGGCTACCTTTAGCTGATCTTATATGAAGTTTTATGGTGACCTTAGGGTCAACTCAAAGTCTATTATGTGTAATTCCTGTGTTAAGGTGGCCTTTTGTAATGTTAGTTCATTTTATACTTCTATTGTTTTCTCAGTATGTAAATATTCGTAGTAAAATTAACATTTGGAATAAAACTAATTTTCCCCACTTGTCTTGTTTATATGTCAACCTTTAAGGGCAGGACACTGTGAGGAGGTAGCACTTTGGGTGCTACCTTAGTCAGTGGCTAGCATTGTTTATTGGGTACCTTAACATAGTTATGTTAACCTTTGACCTTTGTTACATCAATTTTCCCGCTATTTTGCTACACTTTCCCTCCTGCCTCACTTTAAATCCAGTTTTCAGTGAGGCAAGTCGCTATTTTAACTGTTGTAAATATTTTGCCCACTCCCCTCCCTTCAACCTATTAACTGTTAGTTGTAGTTTCAGATATCAGATGCTGCCTTACAGTGGATCCTGGATATAGCATTACCTGGTGGCCTTATACTATTAAGCTGTGCTTTCAAGCATTCCCCTGTCGGCTTTGTCAAGCCTCAGTGTTATGTCACCAAGTGGACTGTTTCTCAAACCTGTGTCCCCTCGTTGAATGGCCAGCAGGCAGAAGTTATGTAAAAATGAAAGGCAGAGTTGTATATGTCATATGTGAAAGCAGTAATATTATCGCACCAAGGCAAAGCAGTTTAGGGAAGCCACAAATTGGATAACATCTCGACTTCCAACATTCTCACCTTCTTCACCAGCCCCAAGCGGCCTGATCTTGAAGTCCTGGTACTGGCTTCCTTAGATGAGGGGGATCTGCAGAAGCCTCCAGAAAGGGCGTGATCTGGCTCCAAGGACATAATATCTTGTACAGACAATAATTCTTTAAAAATAATTGCATAATTAAATGTCGTAGTGAGGATGTTGATATGCTGTAGTTTGAAATGATAAATGATTATCATCAATAATTCATATTTACTGTTTGGTGAGGTGCAAACTGCGTTAAAATAACGTTATAACAAATAATACATTTACTAAATGTAAGCATTTAACACTGGGTTAAGGCTAATATGTCTAGTACCTATCTTAAGTGATTTTATTGTAACCTTTTATATTCAGATTGGCACATTAGACATAAGATATAATATAACCATTTGTCAGAGAATGCTATCTATAATTATTTATTGAAACTATAAATCTGAAGTTAAATTGGGATGTCAACCAGAGTCCCCTAAGGTTTTAACTTGTATGAGCGGTTTAAGGGGGTTGTAATGCACGATCCACTCAGGTGTTTTTATATTTTAGCTAGATACTCTGGTCCTGATTTTATTTTTATCTGGTTATTATTTTCAATTTTTATGTGTTTTACATTTTATTGTCGTATATTTGCATGTTTATATGATATGTTAATTATATGGGGGCATTTTATACTCTTAATCTCAATTTATAAATATAAATTGTCTCATATCATTCATTTGTATATACAAACACCTGTTAGTAAATAGTGAAATATTGGGGTGCCTGGGCCACCTTATTTGTAACCAGTAAAGAAATTAATCTATTTTCAGTTATAAAGTTAAACCTGACTTAATATCAATTTAAGGTGACCTTGTCACCTCTCATTTACTATTCATTAATCAAAGGCCACCTTTAGCTGATCTTAAATGAAGTTTTATGGTGACCTTAGGGTCAACTCAAAGTCTATTATGTGTAATTCCTGTGTTAAGGTGGCCTTTTGTAATGTTAGTTCATTTTATACTTCTATTGTATTCGGCCCCACAGTGGCAGAGTGGTAACACTCTCGCCTCCCACCTCTGAGGCCGGGGTTCGATCCCCAGCACGGCCTCAAGTGGGAAAGCTGGTAGTTGCTTGCCGTTGGTCGGCAGTTTACAGTACAGAACCCTAACGAACTGTATGTACTGGTTTCCTCTGCCCTTCCAACTACCCGTCGTGATATGGCCTGTACAGTGTCGAAAGCGACATAAAACCCCAAATAAATAAATAAACTTCTATTGTGTTCTCAGTATGTAAATATTCGTAGTAAAATTAACATTTAGAATAAAACTAATTTTCCCCACTTGTCTTGTTTATATGTCAACCTTTAAGGGCAGGACACTGTGACAGTTAAACATTATAGAATTAAAGTTAACGAAAAGGTTACTAAAGGCATTACTGATGTATTTGTCACTATATTGGTATATTGTTACTATAATGATTCATTGAAGAGCTGTTAAGTAGTGTACCGAACATTTAAATATACATGCATGTAGATAAGGTGACATATAACTGTAAAGCTATGATGGCACTGTTATTGCCATAATTAGCTTACACAAGCCCAAAGTGATTACCTTTGTCAAACTTTACTGTTGCAATTCAGATTTAAGCCAAGGATATCAAGTGCTAAAGAGAAACCATTCTTAGTTTCCAAATAGTGTACATTCAAAGAA
This sequence comes from Sabellastarte sp. h YS-2021, assembly GCA_964017235.1. Lineage (NCBI taxonomy): Eukaryota > Metazoa > Annelida > Polychaeta > Sabellida > Sabellidae > Sabellastarte > Sabellastarte sp. h YS-2021. The sequence continues at coordinate 118,804,049 of OZ024933.1, read as the reverse complement.
AAAAGAAAATCATTCTCACTGGCATGTAGTCAACCTGTATTGTTGTCATTGTCAGTCCTCTCCCCAGGACATCTGTTTATGTTAACTGTGGTCTACCTTATGACAGGGTTAGGATACCAGTCTAATTACTGTAGTGGGGCTATTCTGACACAGAATTATAGGGCGTTCTTGCCCGTTGACACAGTTGCCAGGGTAACTGATAAACAATCTTACATAGTTGAAAATAAAAACAGTTAGGGTGGATCCTAAGAGTGTAAAGATCTTAATTATGATTAGGAATGCACAGAAATTAGATAATTTGATTTATGCCTATTGGATGGATTGCCCCAATAATCCACATCCTCCACTGTTCACGTTTTCTTCTGTCGACTAGTTTAGAGTGGTGTGTTTGGGAGAAAACCATTCCAGAATAGAGAACTGCATATACTTGACAGAGTGTCCTTTTTAAGTAAAATCTTTGGAAACCGAGGTTGCTCTGCACTCCTTTGGTTTAGATTCAGTGAGTTTGTGTTCATAGATCCTAGCTCTGAATATGCTGCCTGTCTGACCTACATAGTACCTGTCACATTTTCGACATGCGATTATCACTCAGTTCACATGATAGTCTGTCAGGGAGGTCAACTGTATTGTGTTTTTCGCCACTAATATTGCAGGTGACATCTTTTTTTGCGGGTAATGGGGGAGTAGGTACATTTGCCTAATCTGGTAGAGTGATTAGGCATTAGTTCCTTAGGTTCTATTTCTCTTAAGTCTCTAAGGTTTGATAATCTTTTGAAACCACTGATGGGTTTGGTTGGGGAAGTATTACAACAATCGTTGCTGTTTTGAATAATGTTCCATTTGTTATGAATGATACCCTGAATGTTTGGGTTATAATTTCCTGGTCATGACAGTAGTTGAGATTGTCTCCTCGGCCTCCGGCAATTCATTTTGCTTGGATTTGCTGCCTCTACACATGTGGGTTTTTTGAGTTGCTTAAAGGGGTAACCTCTCTTCAAGTAGTGTTCAATCATCATTATGCCATTATGAATAAAATTCTCATTTTTGGTGTAAATTCTTCTAATTCTAAAAAAAATGCCAATACGAACCCAGGTTATGGTGGGCCGGGTCATAGTGTAAATACAGATGTGTATCTGTGGGTTTCCCACAGAGGGTTTGTGTATAACTTTCTATCACCATCAAATTTAACAGTGGTGTTTAGGAAAAACACTGCCTTTACTAATCTCAGATGTGAACTTAATCCTGGGGTGAATGTGGTGAAGGTAATCAATGAATTGATCAATTTGACTCACTATGAGTCCATATCAAGAAAATATCTTCGATGTATCTAAGCCATAATTTGGGTTTCTTGGGCCAATTGTTGAGGGCATTGGTCTCAAATCTATCCATAAACAGACTGGCATTGTTGGGTGCCACTACCGTGCCTATAGCTGTACCTTCAATTTGTAGGTAATGATGATCATTGAATGTGAAGTTTATGCTATGCAAGACTAGTTCTAATAGTCTCAGAAGTGAAGGGGTGATTGGATCTTTTATCCTGTCCATTCTAATGTGTGCAGCTACAGCCAATATTCCCTCACCATTCGGAATGTTGGTGTATAGTGATGACTAGTGTTACTAATAGAGCATCTGATGAGTTTTTAACCTGCGAATAAAATGTTGTGTGTTTTGGGGTGGGGGCTAAAAGGCGTCATCCGTCATTATTTGGCAAAGATAAAAAATAGGTTTCAATTAAGGAATGCTTGCTTGATACATGTTTACCATTCAAAAAATAAATGTTAGCCCTAGAGTCTGTTATCAGATGGAGATTAAGCACTAGAAAAGTATTCTTAATGCAATACAAATTGTTTGTTCTCAACTGGGGCTGTTTTTGCAAGAGCCAGTTTGCTGAGAGCCGGTTTCACAATGGTCAGATTCCTGTTTATGAGTTCTTCTGTATCTCCTTTATTATAAGTATGTTTGTCATAGTTACTGTGTAGATTTGAGGAACCACAATTATTTATATAAAATAATCTATGTTTAAATAAAAAATTTACATCAGTTACAGCCAGATAAAATATACACTATGACTACATATATACGTTCCCGAATCATAATAAGAATAATTATTATAATTTTGACAATTTTGTCAGCTTATCTTGGCATTTTGCAATATATTACGGGAATTGTTACAATAAATAAAATAAATCGGCCTATTTGCGCTCTGATAATGAACAGACCATTTGAGGTTTTAACAAGTAATTCTCAGTGGCTCTTACTATTGACATTTCCATTTTTCATTCTTTGTCGCTGGAGGAGGGGGCATTATTGTAAGGGGTTTCAAACACCCTCAGTGAGAGATAGATTGGAGACTTAGGGGCCTTTAGCCATCCACAGTTCATTGGTTTCTGAACAACTTTATTTGTTTGATATAAATTTTAAAGGAAAGAGCTGCAACAAGACTAATTTGTGTTACTTTGTTAGGAATAAAAGAGTATTTTGTGTTGATTTACTTTTATTGACTGATGAAAACACTGCAATATTACAATTAAATATAAAAATTATATAGGACACTACCAGTTTTAGAATCAATTGCAGATATACACATACACAATGTTCACATACTTTTTGTTTGCGTCACCTTAATGATACACTGGGATATTGTTACAAACAACTTATTAGAACTGGTATGTTGTGCAAAGGATTAGTTAAAAATTAAACTTTTAATTGTTCGGTAGACAGTTCCTTGAAGATAAAAGGTAAAAGAAACAGGTAACACAATTTTATTGATATTTTGAAGAGGTGTAATAATAATAATAATAATCACATTCGCCCATGTATTTGTGTCCAAAAAGAGAAAGTTTTCCATAAAACATATTACAACCAATATAATACTGAGGGACTTTTATCCAAGATGTTTAAACTTATATTGTACAACATTCAGGCGTCCATTCTTCACACTGACTGGAGGAACAACAAAACAAGACTTGTTGTGATGAGGAACACTGAATGTGTGACAAGGCCAGCTCCACTTTCACCTAAAGCAGAGAGTAAACATAGAGTAAACACTGCAATCATAATCTACATAACATAATATAAAAATTGGCAAAATACAATTTAAAGTCAGTAAAATGACCCTAAAAGGGATTGGACTTTAAGGATAAATTGCATATGAAAACAGGGTTTCTATGAGTTGGGTGTTTGATCGACAGCCACTTATGTTGTGACCATGTTTAATCACTGAAAATCATTGTCATTAGCTTTGTAACACCTTGAAAGCATGTGTAAATATACATGTCTCTGCATGTTGTACACCATATGTTTTTTTTATTTTAATATTCATGTGGAATTAGTTGTCACAGTTTCAAAAGTTTTACTTGGCTTGTTGCAGGAATATCCACTTTCTACGAGACGAGTGGTATGACTGCCTTATCTGACACAATGCAGACATCTGACAGCTGGGATCTTCTAATACTCCATTGAAAGTCATTCATAACACAAATATACTCTGGAATCTTTAATATCATCCTATCCATTTCCATGTAAGCAACGGTCACATTTCACAAATAGTTCATAGTTTAGTTCATAACTTTATTTTCATCTTTTCATCTTTTCATAACTTTACTATCTTCTGAGAAAGATGCTGGTGATGTAGTGTTCCTACCTTAGTGCAATGCATACATTTATTTAATAAACTATTTATTTAATAGAATAGCACATGATCAGTTTGAATTCCCGTGATGACAGATATAAAATATTGTATTTTTTCAGTCTTATATTCATAAAATAAAAATATATACAAAAATATATACTAAATAATATGGAATTTTAATTTTAAATTCACCAAAGATTCATTTTTATACGTGACCCTGGTTCTTTTCACAATTCTGACTGTTTTAAAATGGTCATATGGTTTTTAAATTTAGTGAATAAAACTGTTTTCTGTGATGTTGATTTAATTGTTAAAGGCTCAACATGGGCTCAAAATATAAAAGCCAAATAGCAGATAATTTGCCTGTCCTTGTGTATGCCGAGCCAACAACAGTTACACCTAAAACCAATCCAAATGTAAGGAATGGCTTCCCCTGACCCTGTGTTCTCTTCCTTTTATTTTGATTTGTCAATCACTCTTTTAGTAATTACTTGATTGGATTTCCCCTAGTGTTCCGGTAATTAAAGAATAGACATTTAAGGCAGCTATAACAAAGAAACAAATGAGGTAGGATTAAGACTTCTTCAATTGCAGAGCTTTTTAAATCTGTCTGTCAAACTTGCATTAGAAGATTGCTAGAAGTAAAACAGTCATTTTATACTTGTACATATATATATTCATAACAACTGAGATTATATTCTTTTAAATCATTATTAAAAGTACAGATTGAGATGGTTTTGAAACAGCCAAGGCATATCAAAACATCATGTTGGTTTTGAAGTGGTCATCAGATAAATTTTGCCGTTCCAAAATGGCATCTGATTTGAAAAGGGCAAGTAACAATGTGCACTTGTATAAAGTACTTACAATGACCATACATATGAAATAAGATTTGGTCTTAGGTATGACTGTAAGTATAACAAAAGTTCAACAAAATGCCAAATATAAACACTGACAAGGTGTTAAGTCAGTAGCATTCCAACAGAAATGAATACATACATGTTGGTATTGCATCGGACCAGTTCTCATCATCTTGGCAGGTGACGGATGCTTCTCCAGAGAGCTTGTAACCAGATTCACAGGTGAAGGAGGCAGTGGAGCTGTATTCTGTGCCGTGAGTATAGCTGACTGTTCCATGATCCAAGGTAATGGAGTCACACTCATTCACTGCAGTGTTAAAAGGTCAGAATCAATTATGAACAACGTAAAATAACTTCCGTTTAATTAATTAACCTACCCACTCATTCACTTGCTGGTTTTAGCATCACTTTAAAAAGGAGCCAAACACACTGGTGCAGACTACTTTGAGATCTCTGGGACATGGTAAGAGTAGCTATGTTTATGTTGAACTTTGTTTTCCACTTTTCCTTTAGGTTATATCACTTCAGATAATTGTAACGGCAGGGGAAACAATGAATAGTACTTAATCAAGATTCTACACTGTAAATTTCCAAACATCGGAAAGGAACTAACAGATATTAAAACTTGTCAGGTCCAGAGCTTGAACCACCGACCTCAGGGGTGGAAGGAAGGTGTGTTGACCAGTATATTTCTATGACCATACATGTAATTGGTGTCCCTCGGAGGTTGAGTATTAAAAACTTTAGACATTAAAAGCTGTAATTACATTATTATTAGTGAAATAAACCTGACGAACAATTTTCGTAAGAAAAATTTCCCAAAGTAAAAAAAAATTCGGAGATTCAAATTTTTTACAACATGAAAACTAAATTGTATCAAGCTGCTAAAAAGCACATTAAATACACACTTTTGCACAATTATTATTCTGACATTTTCTTACGACTGATGCAATCATTAAATTAAGGTTGTTTCAATTTATCTCACAAAAACTTATTGTTTCTCTGGCAAACAGAAATGTATAGAACCACAGAACCAAGAACCTTTTGTGGCTATTTTTTCGAAGAAATCCGGAAACTGACCTTCACAAGCTGGTTCTTCAGGCATCCAGATGCCCCTGGTGTTAGATATGGAAATACAGGTTATATTAGACACAGTCAAGGTATATCCTGTGTCGCATGATGCATTGGCTATCACTCCAGGCAGGAAAGGTTGGGAACTGTATGTCACGTCTCCATTGCAAAGATTAATTGGGTCACACATGGGAACTGTATGGAAGAAATTCACAGATTATTAGTGTTGTGTAAAGACTAGCTTACTTTCTGTCCTGGGTTTGTAAAAAAATACTTGTAAACAGCTTTTGTAAACTGTCCCTTTTTGGTTACAAATACTAAACTGAATTCAATGAAATTGTCAGTTCAAGACAAATCTTACCAGTTGTGTTTTGTAAAGGGAACTGGAGGGCTATATATATTTACAATCTGAAGACAGTGTACTCAGTACCAGTAGTGGAATAATTACAAAGGTAACAGCCAATCCGGATGATTTATTGATTTTTGCGTCACCTCAGATCGCTATTTAAACTATTACTCACCCTTTCTGTTGTAAAATGGAGATCAATATAAAATTAAATATTTATAACCCTCCAGTTTTATGTTTGATTTATGTACTTGGATATTGATGAACACAAGTAGAATGGCACTCTACCGACAACTGTAAAACAATGGACAAGCTTGGGCAGGCTTCTCCACAAGGTAGATGATTAATTATCATAAAATAACATTTGGGTGTTTTGACAGGTTTTGCAAATATATTAGTAAGTACTAAACCTTAAGTATCACTCACTCATTGTAATACAATAATACATAATTTGTTGAAATACTTTATAATACACAGGTAAAGACTTTTTATAGTCCATTATTGCAGACATGGAGAAAAATGTAAACACTAATGATTTACAACACAACAGGTAGGTGTCAACACAATTACCTGACACTTTAAATGTCATTAGTTGACAGCAGTGGTTTTATTGTCTATAACGGAATCGTGTGGAGGGCCGTTACTGGGTGTAATGCATCAAACAGCCATATTTTAATAGAGAGCAGATAAAGACCATTTCTGTATGATTGGGGATAAAGATTTGAGTCTAGGATTTGAACCTCACAAATATATTCAGACATATGGCTTCAACACAAGGAACATGGTTAATGTAATCAAGTACTTACATAGTGAAAACGTATTCAGAACAGGGACAAACAGATCTTGTCATAAACATAAACGACAGTTAATCTTATTCTCCCAACAATAACATACACAAAAAGCTTGTAGTGAGAAATCTTACTACAGAGCTACTTCAATTTGACAAGATGTCACAAATGTTGAAATCCATGTGACAGAAGTGTAATACTGACCTCCTGCGGAGACCTGCTTGGTAAGAAGACACACCTGCAAATAAAGGTAGAACAGTGATAAGTGATGTAACTGCATTCACTTGGAAACCAACCCTGCTAAAAGATAATTTGTGTTATTTTAGCTTACACGCAATTTCTTAATACTTTTTGACATTGAATATTAAAAGTTAAAATGTAGCACCTGAGAAGTATCATGATAATCAATAATTATATGGCATATAAATCATAATCAAATGTTTAAAAGTTCAACTGTTTCAGATTTGTCTTTACATCTCTGAGCCATGGTTATAAAATTACAAACTGTTTCAAATTACAAAAACTAAACACACAGTCCTAGTAAAAGTCAGACTCTCTAGCTGCTTTAAAATACATAGTAAAAACTAGGATAAAAGATGTACAATATTAACTCACCAAAGCTGTGGTCAGTCCCAGTCTTATGAGATCCATGTTATCTAGTGCTCTTTGCCTTTTGAATAAGGAAGATTCTAATGCATTGAAACTGAGTGTGAGATTGTTCTGCCACTCCCAACTCACTGACAGTCTTTTATATTAACCATTAAATCCTTTTACATGACAAGTCTGGATTGGTCGCCATAGTAGACACATTAATGCCTTTTATATCAATGGTGAAACCTGCTACTAGTATATTCAACTGTCCTGATCAGTAGTAGAACAAAGGACTGGCTGGATTATATGAATCATACACGCCTCAACACAACTCTCAGTTCTCATAACTTGCCAAAACATCATGTCTGTCATAGTGGGATCTTTTGTACACCTACTTAAAAATCAAGCAAAGGTTTATTGAATGTAAGAGTCAGATATTGGTCCTTAGTAATGGCATAATTTAAATTGACATGGACTAAATTTCACAAGCTTTGAAATCTTCCAACAAGAAAAGTCATAAGTAGGGCATTGTCAAATTGTAAACATGTATACCTCTTGTAAATATGTATACCTCTGTTGAATCATAGAAGAGTGTCTATGTCACTGCTAACATAAAACAATGTCTATGTTTTTTACTATCTTACATTTCGTCAAGTTCTCACATATTTCATAACTGTGGTAACCACTGCTGTTTAATGTAACATCACAATGCATAAGTTTGAACTGTTTGTGTGGGTTGCTGGCAATGGTATTGAGTTCTGGATAATTTATGTACATGCGGAAAAATATAGTCACTGATCTGTTAACTAGTTGGAAGCAGATTGAAAATAATTATTCCAAGCTCCTTCAGCTGGCAGAAGACCCAGTATAAATGCAACCCTAGCTTTCAACAATAATGTCAGGATACAAGAAATTCTGGCTCATGGCTTCTGGACCTCGGATTGTGTCTGGAGATATCTAGTTCAGCATGAAGCTTCTTCCTTTCAAAGGCCCTTCTCTTTTACAAATTGTTGTTCAGGTCCTCCTACCCCTAGCAAGGTTGCGGATTTGATTATTTCTGTACTTTCAAAAAGCCTCAGTTATTACTGCCACTTTATCATGGTTGTGTATTTAAAATGACCCGTAGTCTGTACTGTGTTGAGTAAGCTCTCACTTAAATTATTCTGTAGCAAAATCTATTTTGAATTTAGTAATGACTTAACTCCAGGTTTAATGCTCCCTCAGCCCTTTTACAAAATGTAAATAATTTTTTTTAGTAATTCAGAAGTTCTCATGATGTTACAGTAAGTAATAATTATATTTAATATTAACATGAAATTGTTCTAAGGTCACCCCATTACAGGTATGTACTACAACACTGTGCTCCATTCATTGCATTTGAAGAATAACTATAATGATAACAGAGACAAAATTCTTGTCACAAGTCTATCTATCAAGTATGAAAATGTTTTGTAGCCAATAACAATAGCAGCAAGGACCAAATCCCTAGATTTTCCTGTGTTTAGCACTGAAACCATACCACTGTTGTCACATTCTACTGTAATGCTTTTATTGGTCCAATAGTAGACCCATATTTTAATAGCAACTAGTAAATTCAACATTTCACGATTCCCATACTATCATAAGTATCAGAGATGTCTGGTCTGTAAAGCCAATTTTGCCATTTCCCGCTGGGGGGGAGCGTTCAGCTCAGTTTAGCTTCTGAGAGACCTGTGGTCAAAATAAGCCACTCCATTAAAGCGAGGAAGATATTTTTGAAACTAGGCTAGGTCCTTTCTAAATCCAGTATCTAATGTTATATGACTGTCCATTTTTGTAGGTCTGAGTGTGTACTTAAGATAAATGTCCAAACTTCTAATACATTTGGTTACATTTAACAAGGAACCCAGAAAGGAATCTAGTAGTGCTTTGGAACAGTGGTTTTGTTTTCCCAAATTTTGACATAAATTATTATTGTTTTTTTTGTGTTTTTTTTGTTTAATTAAATATTCAATATTATCAAATGCTGTAAGCTCAGGAACGTCACCTTTGTGCTGCATTGTTATTTTCATATTGGTGGGCTGATAAATAACTTGGGAAGTGTTTGTGATAAGGTCACACTCTTATGTCCTAAAAGTTCTAGTATAGTAGATAATCACTGAATATCTTTGAATTGTGTTTTTGGTTAAAATAACATTTATTAATAATATGTCATCATAAGGAAGTTTAATAATTTCTGAATTATCAAAGCAATGTACACATCAAATAAAATGCCCAGTGGAAACAAAAATATATTAAGTTTCAGGGCCCAGTTTCACAAAGAGTCTGAGATGTAAATAAGTTTTTGTCTTAGTCAGGGACTTACATCAAGAAATTGGTCATAGCTATGTCTGGGACTTACAATGACTTAATAAAGGGAGCCATAGCCAAGTCCAAGCTTATGAAATAATGACAGTAGTTTTTTTCATGTTGTTTAACTTTTTATGTCAAGTAAAAAATATGCTATTTGTGTCATATATCCTATGCTTGTCCCATTATCATATGGAAGAAAAGGCTGCTTTGCAAAGAAAAACCTTGTAACCACATTAAGTCAAGCATGCTTATAAGCGGACTATACTTTGAACCCAAGACTTAACCAAGGCTAAGAAAGCACTGCTTTGTGGGATACGCTAAGCCTAAGGCCACAGACTTAGCTTAATCTTAAGACAAAGTTTTATTTAAGTCTAATTCTAAGTTGAACTCTTTCGTGAAACCGACTCTAGGAGTCTTCATAAACAATATGTCACTTATTTTTAGCAATTTTATATTTCTGAAAGGACCTGTAGAGTCAGATGACCTTTAAAGCCTTCATGGAGTTTGTTTCATATGTTCACATGTAATATATTAAATGGTCGATGGGAAATTGCTCAAAATGGTTCTAGCATTTCAGTGCACATTGGGCTGCTGTGTATGGCACGGCCTGTTAAGGGGCCTGCTGTGGCAGTTTACCTCGACCTTAAATAGTTATGGGTATGCTGTGCATCATATCTAGGGTAAATATATGGCATTATTGACAACCCCAATCGAATTGCAAGTCCTGCTTGATTAATCCCATGCTTGGGGTTGGCTTTTCATATTACAAGTAGCATTGAAAGACTACACATGAAGTTTGAACCCACCAACCCACCACTAACACTGATTTGTCAAGTTTTGCCCTCTTGTGACCTGACCACCCACAAGAGCGTAGTTTGGTCACTTTCGTACTTAGAGCTTGACCCCTTAGCTTTGATCCAGTTTTGGGAGTTCTCTTCGGATTGATATGGCTCTGAGCGAATTAGATCACTTTCGACCATTGAGCTGATCTTGAACTTGATCCACTCAAGGAAACTTATTGGACTGACACTGCTCTTTGGGATCAGGATTAGGCAGGCCAGATGGACTCTGGGTCCCCCTCTCTATTAGACCAAGATTTTTCCCCCTTGAGCTTTGACCCTTCTCAAGGGAGCTTGTTGGGTCTTATAATTTCGACCTTAGAGCTGGACCCCCTGGGACCGATCCAACCAGGGGAGGTCTCCACTTGGATTGATATGGCTCTGAGTAACTTTGGATCATGTTTTCGACTAGCCACAGTTTTTGTAGGCAAATTTATCTAGGCAGGGCCAGACTGACTGTGGTGTCCCCCTCTGGATTATGACAAAGTTAACCACTATGACCAACTTGTGACCAGTTACTAACGCTATTAACATACATTCTATACAAATACTTGCATTATGTACGATGTTATTTAATGTTTTCCTGTTTGTACTTACAGTAACTTTTGTTCAACCCTTGTGGTATTACTTATTCTGGTATATTTTATTGGTTGGTGCTTTAAAATCTGCCAACTCATATTTTAAAACCTCCCTTTTGGGACTGTATACTGTAAATAAAATTCCTCAAACGCCTTTTACTGACTTTGCTCATCTTACCCATAACACTATTTCCGCATACAAGGTCGTCAGCTTGACCTTCAGGTTGAATCCACACACTCGGGGAAACTGAATAGCCTATAGGTATTTACTTGCTTCACCTGAAAAAATGTTCTTCAAGTGGTTTTTTGGAATAGTTTAGATGCATGAGGATGACACTAGGATGGTCCTTTATATATATTGCATATTTAGATTTATTCTTTCGCAGTTTATGAAAGCATCATTTGACTCAACTCTGATTAGCAGCATCCTCTTTCAATTTCCTTGGGTCAATTGTTTCTGTACCCTTTCTTACTCACAAATACTGTTTTCAACACAGTGCTTTGCAGTAAGTGGAGGCTTTTGGACCTTTCGTGCAAAAACTGCAGACTTTGGCCTGGCTTGCTGATTTTGAAGTTTGAACAAAAAATAGTAATCATATGTATATTAGGAAGATCAGCAAAAGTGGGGAGAATATTAAATATTTAATATTTTGAAGTTGATGATTTTGCCTTCTGACTTGCAAAGTTATTTTCATTTCCGCCAAAATAAATGACATTAGGTCATAGTGTACAAGTCATAATGCACTGTCGGGAACATCCAATTAGGAGTACACCAAGTTGTATCACTGATATGTGTTGTTGTCAGGAAACTGTATAGATTGGTGCCTTAGTGCCCCCATCTTGGACCAAAATGATGAAATGGAGTGGTAGGCAAGGTTTTTGCCAATTTCCTTAATGTACCAAAATTTCAACCTAAAATTCACAAGTCCACTAAGCAGTTCGGTTTCAGTTTCGCCTTTGATGCTCCCACTGTTTGGAATTCACTTCCTGAAGACATTCGTGCATCACCCACCATTGCCTCTTTCAGAAAGAAGCTCAAAACCTATCTCTACGCAAAGGCTTATCATCCTTAGCTCATTTTATCTTATGGCTTCTCTGTGGTGCTGACCTATTTCTGTCCCTGGACTTTGAATTTGCATATTGCTATTGTCTTGTTGCACCTTAGAGTCCACTACTCAGTGGAGATTAAGCACTATAAAAGTAGAATTAGAATTAGGATCAGGGATGTGAACTAGTGATATCTAAGTACAGGGCAGTGCTAAAGTCATGGGGACTTCAAGTTCAGTCAGGACGGGGTTGGGAATCATTGCGATGGGTGAGTATAAATAACATATATAAATGAGGCAGGTCTTAGTAGAGTTTTTACATTGTAACCATTCCTACCCAGGGTAGTACACTGACCTATTTGTGAATCACCAATTAAATCATTTAACAGGCATGTGGGTGGAGCTTGAAGTAACCATCAAGGGTAGTTTGGGTGGTTAGTGGTGTACAAGGAGTGTTTAAGCTCATTAAAAAAGAAAATTTTAATATGAATCCATTATGTTGGAAGGATGAAGGACACATTTCCCAAACAACAGGGCCAAATATGACTTTTCATCACTATGCAAAAATGATTAACACCAAGGAACATGTATGTACAATATTATGCATCTTTTGATTTTGGGTAGTTTTCTTCTAGGCTCTGAGATATTTTTTATGTTTAATATTTTTATATACTTCTGTATTTTTATATTTTTTCAACAGCAAGTATCCACGATATTCAAACAGCAAATTGAATACTAGAACTAAGTGTAACTGAAAAAAAAACAATCTGACCTATACAAAACATAAGGAAAAAAAAAAAGGAATCAGCATGACATTTACATTATATTCTACTTAGTTCAAACCAAAGTCGATTAGCTAAGGTCCAAGATCAAATACCAAGTTTTTATGTTTCATTTAAAAGCCAACATAATATTTGTACAGACTTACATTATTTTATGCATTGAGCCGGGGGGGCAGTGGCAGAGTGGTAACACTGTCGCCTCCCCCCTCAGAGGCCGGGGTTCGGTTTCTGGCATGGCCTCAAGTGGGAAAACTGGTAGTTGCTTGCCGTTGGTCGGTAGTTTACAGTACAGAACCCTGACGATCTGAAAGTACTAGTTTCCTCTGCCCTTCCAAACTACCCATCGTGATATGACTTGTACAGTGTTGATGTAAAACTCCAAATAAATAAAAATAAAGCATTGAGCCGGGGGCTCTGGTAAAGCCCATAGGCAAGGCTAGATGTATTGGTACACTGAATTGATAATATGATGAACTAGGGTGTGGGGTCAGTGTTTTAAAATATCACTTGAACTATTGTTAAGCTTGAGGAAACAATATTTATAACATGTCTACCAGAATTCATTTCACAGAGCCTAAAATAAAGACTACAGAAATAACAATTTCTTAGTACTTACTACAGAAATAACAATTTATTAGTACTTCCTTTTCCCAAAATATTCTGCACTAATTTTTCATTATGTAAAGCATAGAAAAGCCCTACAGAGAAAATCCATGCAGAGAAAAGTCACACAATTTGTTGACTCCCTCATCGAGAAATGTCCTACACCATTTTTGAGACTGTGGATAAAAGTCCTTTTTAGATAGAACAATGCCAAACATAAACTGTTTCACAGTTATGTATCACTTTTATTATTTCAAAATTATTATTGTTTTGAGTATTTGCTATGTGACATACACATTTATTGTTCTGCAAACTAAAATACTTTAACATTCACAATGCAAATAACATATTAAAAAATATTGTATTACTAATCAAAGGAAAGTAAATAAATCCCTATCTTCAAGAACAAATTCTAAGTTCAACTGACTGTAAAAATTCTGGAACAAACTCAATTTCTACTTGAAGATTTCACTGAACATTTTTTTTTTAATCAGTTATCATCTAGAGATTGAGTAATTGTAATCCAGAGGGGTTTTACCTTGCTAACAAATTAATTTATTTTATTGTTTCTGAAACTACAAAGGGGCATTAGGATTGAAAATTACAGCACTGGTTAGTTTGAATAGCAATTGAAATACCCTTTAAGTAATGATCAACCCTTTCAATTGTAAACTGAACATGATGTATAGGGCTTTCTTCAAGATCTAGAGAATAGTGTATGCTTTTCTACATGGATATAAAAGAACTGTAGCGCTTTTCTCCTGTAGGGCTTTTCTTTGTAGGGCTTTTTCCCAGTCTTCACTCAATAACTGAGGGGCTGGCATATTACACTTATGAAATGTGATCGCTTCACTTTCAAAACTCCAATAGTTAATTTACCCACTAATGTGGCTCACTAATGTGATCACAGTTTAGCAAGAACACACATGCACCAATTTGTCAAAACAAACAGGCACCACACAGTTTCTATAACCAGCCACTTGACATGTCATAATACGGGCCAGTCTTTAAAAGGTTCCAACAGACAATACATCATATTGTCCAGTTTTGGATGTGTACACAAATATTGCTCTACACATATATAAAGTTGCCACCCCTCAAAATTTATTTAAATTAGGCATTGCCATATTAGGCATGTAACTACCCAGCTTACTTCCCACTGGTGTACAATGTAAAAACTCTAGTTGGATACTACTCAGATACATTTTAATTTTGATGGTTTCTGACAAATTTTGGCACTTTTCCCCTGACTCTTACCAATTTTATCTCAGCATTCTTGAAAGCAAACCTTTACACTTGCCTACCTTCAGATGTGTTTTCTGTATATACCTTATGCATCCCCCTGTACAAAGGAGTGTAAACTCTCAATGTTTGTAAACACGCCTCCCTTCAAGTGTTATGGTAGAACTTTGTGTTTTTGTGTGATGAGAATTCTGTTCAATCTGTGATGTGCTTACTATTGTTAATTTACAAAACATGTTAAGTTGTATTATATTGTTAATATTTTTAAAAATATGTTTAGATATATATTAAAATATACATTGCAAACAACATACCTAGACAACAGCTGTTGAGTGCACTAAGTGTAAAAGAAAGACGTTTTAAAAAGAATTATTAGGAAAATATCAAAAATGTCTTTAATCTTTTATTATGACAAGTGCAGAATATATAGATAAAAACTTGGACAAAACTTTATCGATGAAATTGAATTCTTGTTTGGTTCTATATTTTTGCAAATTGTCAAATTATGTTAAAGTTTACATCTTCATATATTTTAGACCAAAAATGATTGCAAAGTTTTAATAATAAAAACCACACATTCTGATTCTAATATATGTTCATAGTAAAAATGCACCCTGCAATTGAAGTATTTAAACCAAGTTGATTTAATAAAATTCTCTAATAGCAGTAAGTTTCGATTATTTAACTTTTCTTTGAAAAACTTTATTTGCTGCCTAAAATTTAATTGTTAGTCTTGTGTAGAATGCTGAACATCAAATTGTTTGACAAAGTATGATACGTGGTGTGTTTAGTTTAATACTTGGTACGAAACACAGGTTCAGTAGTGAGTTCATTTAAAGATTATGAGTAGTTAAACATCACGCAAGGGACACTTAGTTGTATTCAAGGGAAGGACAGAGAGTCTACTGGCTCCGCCAGCTCCACCAGCTCCACCACTTTATTATCTATTGCTTATAGCTCGGCAATCACTGGGTGGATTCTCTGGAAATTTGGCACATATATTTGATAGCCCTGGGATAGCCTGGATAGCCATTGAATATGGCGTAATGACGTTTCCATCTATCAGAGAAGTCACATGACCAAAACATGTTTTTCAAAGGGGTGTGCTTGTCTGGATGATAACTTACAATGAATTTCACCTGTTCACATGAAAATTGGCAAGTAGCTTTGCTATATAGATGTCTGGACATCATTAACTTTTGATTAAAAAAGGGCTGACTTATTAATGATTTACTAAATGCCACAATGTTTCTTAATGATGAAAATGAAAAATCTTCAATATATCAGAAATGGTGCGAGATAGAGCAATTTCAACAAAATTTTTAACCCCCAGGGTATCTGTAGAGTCATCTGACGATTTTCCCCAAAAAATAATTTCCTGCCATTTTTGGTGGCCACCTTGAATATCGGCACAAAATGCAAAAGTGCATTTATTTTGGGAACAGTGTGAGATAGAGCTATTTTGGCGAAATTTTTTACCCAAAGGGTATTAGCAATTTTTCACCAAAATCATTTTCCTGCGATTTTGGTGGCCATCTTGAATTTCTGTGCAAAATGCAAAAACGCATTTGTCTCAGAAACTACTGAGTGAACTGGTGATTTCCAAAAATTCGATTTACCGCCATTTGTGTCGGCCGTCTTAAATTTCTGCATAAATTGCAAAGATGCATTTATCCTAGAAACAGTGCAAAAATTTTAACTTTCAGGGTATTCTCAGGGTCAACTGGTAATTTTTGTCAAAAATAATTTTCCCCATTTTTGGTGGTTATCTTGAATTTCTGCAGAAAACACATCTCACAAATGGTGTGAGAGAGAGCAGTTGGAACCAAAATTTTAACAACCAGGGTACAATGGGGTCATCTGCCACTTTTTGCCAAAAATCATTTTCCTGACATTTTTGACAGCAGGTAGGTTGAGTTTTTACATAAAGGAAAACATGTTAAACAGAGGAAGATAGTCATTTCGACAAAATCATTAATGCTCATTGGGACGCTTCGTTTTTGCATAGCAAAAACAATTTATTTTTCTCTTGTGAATCAATACTCTAGTTTATTCTTTGTATTCTCTTTTGTAATAAAGTAATATATTACATAAGTGCCCTGGATAGGTCATCGGATATAAGACCAGCACAGAATTCACTTTTCCATTTCACCACAAAGATAGAGCTACTTTTGTCAAAAATCCTTGTTTTCTTAATTTTTTGCTACGTCAAACCGTAACGTACATCAAAATTTGAACTATCTTTACTGCAAATGTAATGGATTGTTTAATGAATGAAAGTAAAATGCTATCAGTAATTCTCTTTGAACTTAAAGGGCTAAAATAGGATTTTCTTAAAATCAAATTGTATTAAGTGACTATAGGTATATTTAAGGGGCCATGGTGGTGCAGTTGTAACACACTCGCTTCCCACCTATGAGGTCTGCAGTTCAAACCCCAGATCATATGTGGAAAAGTTGGTACTTGCTTACCAATGGAAAACATAAGGGCATCACGAGTGCAATAAGAGAGCACTATCTATCACATGGTTTGTTGGATTTTTTAACTGGCCAAAAGTTATGTCGTCTAGAATATATATATAAAATACACATGTGCATGTTTACAAGTAAGGATTTATCCTAGCCTTTGATATGAGATGATGATACATTTATCTAGTCGAAATATATAAGCATTCAAAAAATGCTTATTGTCTAGTTTAGTTGGGGTAATGTTAGAACAACTGACTGTGTTTGTGCAGTTGGTGTTTGGTTCCTTGAAGTACAAAATGTGTCCAGACCATCATTTGGCCCAAAATGTAGCAAGAATTTTGAGATTTGTTCATTAATTTATTCAGGAATTGACATGTCAACAATAAATTTGTTTACCCATGAACTTATTTCATTAAGTTTAAGATTTACTGGTGCTGCTACATATAAGTCAGCTTGTCATATTTATTTTTTATTGACTCACTTACTTTATATATGTTAAAATTGGTAGATAATAAAAGTAAAACATCCCATATTAAACATATACAGAAAAATAACAAAACTCGTGAGTATGAATAGTATAGTACTCTTGCTGGGCGATCATAAATATTAATACTCATTAATTATTGATGATTATGCAAAAATGTTAATAATCATTAATACTCTTGCTGGGCAATCAATAATATATTGTCATTCTCATTAGTGATATATATTTTCTCTTATATGTAATTCAGGACATTTTCCTGTGATATGTTACTTTTTGCAAAAAATAAAGATGCAAATTTAATTTCCCCCTGACGATTTAAATGTCTGTTTTCCATGTTAATCAGGAAATAGCGTCTTAGATATATGACACAATCTATTATCTGTATTTTAAGCAAATAAGGTTAAAATAAAATTAAAACACACTGACATATATTTTAAGAAAGAATTAAATCTACGATTTTTAACTATTTTGCTGTACTATGAGCTGGTTGAAACTCATTAAAACACAAATAAATTCTTGCAGAAATAAACCCTTGGGAAAGCTACAGAAGTAAGAAAATACATCCTGCATAGTTTGAACATCATTAGCCTTGCTGAAGGCTCAAATTTATTTGTAGTGAGGTAAAGTTTTTAGTTCAGATAATGGTGTTTCAATTTCTATAATGTACTCATACACGTACTGCCTGTTAGGGCAGCATACAGCTAATAGAAAGAGCCTTGTAAACTTAGCCCTCCTAGCCCCACCTCCCTACATGCACTCTGTTTTCTTTATATCCAAAAGGGACTAACATAAAAAGCCACATAGTCATGTGACTTTTTATCTCCACAAACCCAGATCACAGCAAATGTGTAACATAATACCTTGTAAACTATACCAGTCTTCACAGTACTGCATTAAAACTGATGCTGCTTTTTTGTGGTATATAAAATCTTTATAAACTTGATTCTGCTTTTCTGTGGTCTAAATTCTTTTATAAACTTTGTGAAATGTTTATTCTAAAATATTTTCTTTTTAGAAAATATTCATGAAATATCCATTAATTCCTATGAATACTATTGGAAAAAGATCTTACAAATTTGTGTAACACCAAAAACCAACATTTCCAAAGTTGTATTATACAGAAGCATTATAAGAATTTAATTTATTTTGTAAATTATATCCACTCTTCATTTTCATTTGCTGATAGCCTTGATAGAAGTCTAATTCATCACAGTGCAACCAAATATTGATTTTAAATTTTATGTCAATAATCAAGAAAAATGGTAATTATAATAATCTGAAGGCCAAGGATGAATGAAAAAAAAATAAATAAACTAGAAAGTACTCATGGAGTGCTGACCTTCACCAATAGTGGTTTCTTTCCCAAATGTAATAACTATATGTCACATAAAATGCAGAAGAACTATTCATTGTATCCCCCAAAATCAGGGATACTATGGATCATGCACAGTCATCGTACTCGTACACATCCATATACGAATCTACGTCCTCAGAGATTTCTTGTTCAACCTACAAGCCACATTTCTTTTGGGGTTCTTTTGAAACTTTCCAAGTGGCTTGCTATGGCAGAGATCTGGCCACCCTTTTGGTAGCCCAGGAGTCAAAATTATGCTCTGGGGAGTCAAAAATGTTTCATTGCTTGTATTCAAGCTATAGGGCACAGTTTCTTTCAGATTTATTGTATCCACTGGAGTTATCCGGTGGATACTTTGGTTTAGTGTACCCTATGCCGCTATCCCTACCATTCATAGAGATTTTTGTCATTAACGCTCTCAGAAGAAAACTACATCAGCTAGGTTCACTAAGTCTACAGGATATCTTCATTGGGAGGTAAGCTTCTCTGGGACTGAAATTAGCCTCATTCTGAAAAACAGGATGGCCACCACGAGCATTTCTTATAAAGTTATCTAACTTTTTCTACTGGCTGGTTCTTATAGGTAGAAGGCTGAATATCTTCATAGGTGATATGTATGACTGGTATACATGTCTTCTACAACCTTGCAGATAATTGACCTTGAAGCTCTTGAACCAAGGTCATTCACGGAGTGCCAAAGTACCCCACATGGCAGACTTTAAAAGTGCCTATATCTCCCTTATTATTGGCCCTTGTGGTTTGCTATGTGAAAGAAGCTTATAGAAAATCATGGGCTGGAAATCTTCTGATGTTGTCAGACTTGACCTTGGACCCCTCCTCTAATGTCAAACCAGGTAGCCCAAACTTAAAAGTGCTTATGACTTGCTTATTATTGGTTATCAAGGTTTGCAATATAAAACCAACTTGTAGGAAATTATGGGCTGGGAATCTTGTGATGTGGTCGGATTTGTCCTTGGACCCCTCTTTCAAGGTTAAACTAGGATAGCCAAACTTAAAAGTGCTTATAACTCACTTATTATTGGTCCTATTATTGGTTTGCGATGTGAAAACAACTTATAGGAAATCATGGACTGGGAATTTTCTGATGTGTTCAGATTTGACCTCGAGCCCCTCCTTCAAGGTCAAACGAGGACAGCCAAACTTAAAAGTGCCTGTAACTCGCTTTTTATTGATCCTAGAGGTTTGCAATGTGAAACCAACTTGTAGGATATCATGGGCTGGGAAAATCTTCTGATGTTGTCAGATTTGACCTTTGGCCCTTCCTTCAAGGTAAAATGATGGTTCACTGGCTTTGGTGAGTTTTTCCAGTGGATACAAATTTGTATCAGTTCCCTGATGCATAGGTCTAGTTTTATATTTAGTGCATGAATTGGTGGGTATGATGTCTTGTGACCCCATCTGTTTTGTAGGCCTGGAGTCAAAATCAAGCAAGTAATTTTAAGCTATTTTGAGCACAGGAGTCAAAATTATGCTCTGGTGAGTCAAAAACATAAAAAAATTGACTTGTAACCTGAAAACTATTGCAATTAGAGAATTTTCTTTCAATTTTTTATTCAGCTACTTTTGGATCAGCTATGACATAGTAAAATTGCAGATCTGTAGCTCATTGCATAGCCGAGTAATAGCTAGTTTAAGGTTCTAACTGTTGAGTAAATCAGTTATAACTTGTTATTTTTGAGTTTTCGTTTTCAAAATGAGGCCAAAATTTTACCCAGGCAGGTTTTCATAGCCATAAACAGCAAATTTGGTGAAGATATCTGTATAAATGAATGAGATATTAAGGTTCATGCAAAAACAAGACCAACGGACTCACTGACAGACACACATACGGAAGTTGTTTATAATCTCCCAACCATGCCCTTTGGTCACAGGAGGGAGATAAACTGGTTTCATGATAGGATAAGACTTCAAGTGATAGGGACAAGGTATCAGGTATCCATGTGCTTAATCTCCAAAACTTGTGGATTCTAAGGCACACCATCCAAATCATTCTGCATAAATCATAAGTTGTAAACCATAACAGGGTCATCACCAGGGGATCATCAGTGTTCAGTAGCAAGAAAAACTAAGGAGGAAAAAACTTCTGAAACAGAAAGGTTTTAAGTCGTGTTTTGAAACACGATAGTGTTGGAGCAGTTTGAATTTCCAACGGCAAATCATTCCAGAGTTTTAGAGCATCATGTGAGAAGGACTTGTTGAAATAAACTTTAGATTTAAAGATGGGAAGTGACAAGGACAAGCCGGTTTCCAGGTGGGCAGAGCCACGGTTGGCAACAAGAATCAGGGAGGGGCGGTGAAATATCAAACGTGTTTGATATTTTGCCGACCCAACATGGCAAACCAGAAAACTACAACTGACCCTAACCTACTCTGTAAACATTGCTCCTAACCCTCAAAAAATTCTTAGTTACCAACAAGATGGCGCCAGTGGAACATCCCTATAACTGACATACAGACAAACATAACCTCCTAATGCAAGCAAATAAACATAAATGTCCGTATAAAATATAAAATAAATATCATTAAACAATTCCGTGTAATTCTTAATTACCCATTCCATTTTACAAACTTTCTGTCATCCACACAAAATCAAACTCTCTTTACATGGTTGGATAACAGAGGCTCAACTCTAAATTTAGTTTCAAATTTCATATTTTGATACATTTTTTTGTTTCTAAAGCAATCTGTTTTTAGATCCTGTTTCAGACACTGTCAATGTAAATTGGTCTTATGTAAAGATTTTCCTTATGTTAAGTATGTGTTTGAAATAAGATTAAGTGTGTGTTTGAAATTGGCCTCCTCTCAGTGTGATTAACACATTGCCTTGATATATAAGGCAGGATGTTACATAATTTATCACAATGAAATAAATTTTAAAAGTAAACTAAGCAGGTTACAAAAAGATAACTATCTCAAATAATGAAATACTTTTTGCTTTTGAAAATATATACCAGTTGAGAGAGCAAGATCATTGGAAAAGCTTTCATATGTGATTGGCACTTCAAGTGGGTTAACCACAACAGTATGCATTGTAGAGTACACAGATGGCTTGCTGTGCATGTCATAAAACACACATATGGTTTCAGTCAACTGGAGTTTGCGGGAATACTTCCCCTCAGAAGACAGCCTGTCAATCATTTGGTAGTCATGGTAATGGGAGAAACTCATTAAAACACTACTCTACAAAGTTTACAAGGCTCTCTGTCTGACACAGTTCTATCTCTTAACATGTATGAGTGCTTTCTGAATGCCAAATATTTGTGTGCATGATTGAAAAGATATCATAAACAAGGCTAGAACATCATTACAATACATAGATATAAATCTACATTAAACAATTTTAGGAGTTCATTGCATATTATCGTTGAGAAGCTTCTGTATAGACCACAATGTCGCCCTGTCTCTCCCACATGGTATTTACCACACATTTTACATGTGATTAGCTAAATTTTGTCACTTATTCCACATGTGGTGTGTTGGCCAATTGTGTGCTTTTGGTAATTTTGTGTGTGATTTTGCATTTGTAATTCTTTTTATCAGTGAGCAGTATGTTCATTTACCGAGTCTAGTGCCTATTGTGGGTTTGAGGGTCTCACAAAGTGTCTTTCATTAAGGAAAAGGTGTGTCTGCACCTCTTGCTTCTATGTCTACCTTGGAAGAGGCAGTTAGCAGGGTGCTATGGCTTGCACTTTCTGACACCTCACTCTTGTTAAACAACAAGAAAGAATAATTTCAGAATTGTAAATAAGTCACAGCTGAAGGTCACTTTTTGATAACTCAGATGTGTTGTTTGAGGCAAGCAACACACATCTGAGTTATCAAAATGTGACCTTCAGCTGTGACTTCTTTACACTTGTGGAATTATTCTTTCTGGTTGTTTAATGTACTTTGGCAAGTAAATTTATTTATTTGGGTTTTAACGTGGCTTTCAAGGCATTGTATAGGTGATATCACAGCGGGTAGTTATATAGGCAGAGAAAATGGGTATATACAGTTGGTCCAGGTCTGTACTGTAAACTGCCGACCAACGGCAATCAACTACCCGCTTTCCCACTTGAGGTCGGGGTCGGGATTCAAACTCCAATTTCAGAGATTAGAAGTGAGAGTGTTACCAATCTGCCTGAGAATTGAAACAGAAAAATAACATTACCCCAATGTATTCCTTCCTTTGTCTTTTGATTAATCTTTACTTGGTTTGATCTTTTTATACTCTACAACATATTTCTCATTTACATTTCGTGGCAAAAAAATATAATCTAATCATAATTGTTAAAATACAGTAGTGACGTCACTCTATTGTTAAAACAGTAGATTCGTACAACAGAATGTACTCTTTTCAGTACATTCTGATGCACGAATCTACAGTTTTTTGGTTGATATTGCCAATGGTTTGTAAGCCCTCTGCTGCATGGAAAAGAAATCTATCATTTTCAGATATATCCAAATTATAATTGTCATTTATAAAAATATGTTGGGTTATTAACAAATCAATTTCTGAATCACTTGATGAATAATTCTTCGCCATTTTTTAATCCTTCTTTCAGCAGTGAAGACACTTTATGAAGTATACTAGAGGGCTGCCTGCAAAATGCACCAATCAACTGTTTCTGTAAAGGGGGTCAAAGTACAAAGCTTGACCATTTACAGTTTAGCCTTCAAATATTGCTACATTTTAAATTCCTGTATCAGTATTTTATATTCTTTAAAAATGCATTCCAAAAAGACTGTTTTGTGTGTCATAGTCGTAATTTTAATGTAATACAAGTTGGGATTCAAGAACTATGTAAAAATGTTTTAACATTTACCTACATTATTTTTGCTGTTGTTGTGTATGACTTAAAGTCAAAATATTAAATATACCAATAATTAAAGGTTTTACATTTTGCAAGACTATTTGTAATATGTATACTCAGTCAAAGCCCAGATCTATTTGGCATTCTAATTTCTACAGTTTAAGCATTTAATATTTTATTAGGGCTGAAATGTTTATAATCTGACAACTATGGGTAATGTGATAATTATGGAAAATTAATTAATAATATTCCCATGCTATGAGAAACGTCTTTTAAAATGTAGAAATAATTGAAACCAGTTTGTTTTTGTTAGCTTACAATACTTAACTTGAAAAACATCATTGAATGATATCAGGGTAAAGGTCAAACAACATTCATTTTAAATTACTGGCACACATGCTTCTCTGTAGATTTTCAAAACTTAAAGTTATATATTTAAAAATTTTAAAAATCCAGGTTATTCTAAAAGTACTTCAAGTTTATTAAAATTGGATTAAGCTGTAATATGAACATTTTAAAATTTTCTATATTTTGACTGATATCCTAATAAAAAAAATCAAAAACTTTTACTATCATACTACTAAACAGTATTTTAAGTCAGAGAAAGCACTTGGAACAGTAGATCCGGCCCTCGTACATTCGTATCTACGAAGCTACTGTTCCTTGTGCTTTCTCCATGACATAGTACCCAATCTTTATACTACGACACTAATACACAGAAACAAAATTATAGTTTAAATTCAGAAATTAGGTGTATATGGCTTCTAAAAGCTCATCCGTACGAGTTGTTTTGACATTTTGGAGAAAAAGTGTAAGAATATCAAGGTGGGGTGGGGAAAAAGACTAGGAGCATTGTAGAAAATGTGTGGTTAAAATATTGACAAGTAAATTGATGGTTCCAAAGCCGGAATGGTTTAAAATACCATGTCAGGTCTACTTACCACATCGAAAGTGTTATATTTATTGATAAAAAGGAAAAGTATGGTCAACGTTAGCAAATTCAAAGATGGGAGTGGGTTCACTATTAGATCTGGCTCTAGTTTTGTATAAATGTAGCCTCGTTATGCTTTTTTAAGGCCATAAATGTTTAATCAATGGCAATCTGGCTGAAGTAGATATTATTGGCCAGAAAACAATGATAGTAAATTGCACTTAGACTCTTTTATTCCTATGCCACACCTTTGTGTGTGGGTCATTACTGACCATATTTGATTTTCTCTTCATGATCCCATCCCTACAGCTCCGGAAAGAGACACAGTATCTGGAGAGTAGTGTGTATTGAAGAACAAGCTGTACTATATATCCACCCCACTCCACCCCCACCCCTTTTCACCTCTCTACTGTGTCCCTTCAGATGAACCTGTGAGACGATGAAACACAAATCACGCTTAATGCATCCTACCCAGATGTGAATCCAGCTAAAACATGTCAAACACATCCTTCCAGGAGCCAACAGTGAGTGGTGAGTGCAGAATCCAAACTAAAATGGCGAGGGATTACACTCTAGCATTGTAAATGATATGGGCATGGATTGGGGTTACTATTTTTAGATTGTTACTTACTTTTCTTCGAGAGAGAGCAGACACGTGACTATCAAACATGTAGTCTCCAGTAACAAGACTGCAAGAACAATCACTGGTATTAGTTGCTTATTGCATTTTAATTGTTCTTCTGCACGATAAGTGGCAGTTTCAGCAATGGTGGTGGTTATGTTGGTCAGATTAACCATGTCTAGAGAATTGCTTAGAATACATATACACATCATGAATATAACTCACACTTAAAGCCATAGGGGTTGAAGGAACCATTTGAAAATAAATGGATATTTGTGTGATTTTTGCCATCCAATGAAACTGGCAATTTTACATAAAAGTGTACAGTATATTCGGCAAAAATCCCTCATTGACATGAAATAGTGATAAAGAATCTGGGTTAACCTATTTATTGATTATCAACATACAACTGACATGGAAAGCAATTTACAGGTTTTTGGATGAATTTTCTTTGCTGCTACATTTTTTCACAATTTTACAAGTACCAAATATAGCCACTGCTGATAGATATACCAATGAATATAAAACAAAATACAAAGATAATTGTTATTACATTGCTTTTAAAAATTTTCTCTGGCCATGACAATGACTGTCTTTATGGTCCTTTAGTCTCCTGAATTCTTCTTTAACTTTGGAAGTTTGAAACACCCCTCTCTATAAACATTTTGTCTCTTACTTGTTTCGCAAACGAAACAGGAAATAGCGTTGCAGTCAGCATTGACCCAATTCAATCCAACATACATCAATGGACACCGACTGGTGTCTACGTCTGAAACTGGATATGTTCTGCCAGACAGATTGTCATTGATCCAATATTGCCTTTTCAGAATGCTTATACAAACCTATGATTGTTGATAATGTTCAACTGGCTCATAATGCAAAAGTATAAAAATGTTCTCACAAACTAGTGATGATAAAAAGGACCAGAAGGACAAGCCATTGATATAAACAAGAACTGCAGAAATATGACAAAGATTTAAGAGAAAGTTAATTGACTAAACATCTGATAAATTGTATCACACGCCAATAAACATCTCTTTAAAAAAGCAGACAGCTTCAAATAGGATGATGGTCTGGTGTTACCATCGGTGCAGTCACCTAGAACATCTGGCACTCTTCAAGGAGACATTGACATGAGCGAGTGAAATCCGAAAAAAAGGTAAGCAAAAGTAGTTACAGGGTGCCTTAAGCATATGTGGATGAAACATGAGGTGACAAAAAGCACATACAATAGGATTTTAGAAAGTCAAGTAGCTTTTTGGTACTATAATAGGAGAGGATGACATCCTAAAAATAGAAATCATATACTTGAGCATATGACAGACCCAATGAAAGACTGACATGACTTTGGTTGGCCATCTGTAAAAGTATCTCATACAGTCTTGTGATGATAGAGGGGGAGTGAAAGTCACACAGGATGAGATTCACGATATAGTCTGTATTAAAGTGGCTCCACGTACAGTGAGTAAATTTAGCATTAAACATTTAAAAACATAAAATTGTGAGTAAAGAAAAAACCACTACATGCAAATACTTTCAAAGCACTAGTTATTCACATCCAGTTGGTTTGTTAAAATGTCCAGCCCCTCTACAAATTTTCATTTCTTCTATTGATGCGATACATTGTTGCAGTTGTGATCATACTTTTATAACCTCCCATGGCATCACGTGGGTATTTTGGACTCTCCAACAATATCAGCAATGGTAGATTTTACAAACTTTGTGCCTTTTTTACCTTTTGACAATTAAACATTTAACTTTTTTTTCAAACAGTGGCGATAAATGCAATAACTATAGTGTGAGTTTACACTGGGTATACAGTTAGAAGATGTTGTGTCATACTGTGGGCATATAATCAATTCTGACTGCCGAAAGTCAAACCTTGCTCTTTGACACAGAATTGCTATTACGTACTATATTAGCTATTGTTACCAAAATTTTCGCCTGCCAACATCTTTGGATAATAAACTCTTTGCTCTCATTCTTTAATGTAAAGTATCATCATTTCAGATAGGGCAGTGTCTCGAAAAGTAAATTAATTTGATTTATTTGGACATTCATCTGGGGCAGCCCACGCACACCATTCATTGTGAACATTCTAGCACAATTTATCTATCTATTAGAGATAAAAGCTGAAAGTTATTTTGGTTTTAATGGGTTTCTTATCTCGTTTGACGATGAGAGTAGTGATGTACTGGTATATTAAAATGTCACACAGTGTTTATTTATTACACTTTTAACCATGAAACTATATTACACAATCCTATACTTATTTTATGAACTAACATTAATACTGCAATGTTTCATTGCATATTTTCACTGCATCATTTTAGCAAATAAAAATAATCAGTTTCCCAAATTCTTTGATGAAAGGAAGAAGGCAAAGTAGCCAAAAGATTAAGAATAGTTTCTATAAAATCATTTTTCCCGCGTTGTGGTTGTAGGTTACACTAAAGCTTAAGACAAAATGTGTCCTAACATGGTTCACTGAGGGTCTAGTACAGTATAACTTTATCTGTTGTAACGGATGTGAAACTCTAACCTTTGATTTTGTAAAACACCTGTGTAATTCTATTTAAAGTACTAATTTTCAAAGTGATTTGTTGCACAGAAACAGACGCGCTTAGTCCTAGATTTATCACTTTTTCCCCCAAAAAACCAGTCCATTCACTCATTTAAACATAATTGCCAGAGGAGCAAGCAAATTTACAAATCTACTTATCTTTGCTCTTCAGCACAAGCTGACCAAAATTGCAAATGTGTGTTTGAGTTGTGTTAATTGGTAATTTAGTGCGAATAAATAATCAACTGAAGTGAGCATGTGTGTGTGCCAAGCTTGAGGCAGCCAAAACCACATTCCATTGACCTCAATATATCACTTAAGTAAATGAAGAAACTTTTTGCTTATATAAAGAGAGCAGGTGAATCTTGAAATTAGAAATCATAGGCTGGATTATATGACAGACATAATGGAACACTATCATGACTTTTGTCAGCCGGCAGTCTTATTATGCAAAGGGTGGGACAGGTGGAAGTCACACTGCATGAAACTTACAAAGTAGTTGCATTAAGCATTAGGCCAGCCCATGTACAGACTGTGATGTGATTTTATACTAGTGATAATATGAGAAGATTATAGTAACACATGATTCTGTGACGAAGAAAGCAAATATGTATCACTTGAAGTCAAACCTGGTTCTTAATTACTGATGCTATTACACATTATATTAGCTGACTGGTTTTAACATATATTTATTGGCCGTGGTCTGGTTAATAGAGTATCTTTGCTGTAATAATTTTATGCCAGGTAAATTACAGCTTCAACAATTCAGATCCAGTGGTGTCTCGTAAAGTACTTAATTTAGTTAATTTATAAGATACAATTTATAGCAATGTACCTTATCAAAAGGAGCTATAAATTAGGTTTTTACCTTTAGGTCATGTAACGGCATGAGAAACACGCAATTTAATTACATGAACTTATATTTGTCACGTGATATGTCTCACTCACACAATTCAGTGTCAATGTTCTTGCAATATTCTTTATTTCAAAGAAATATCAAAGCTTGAACGGGTATCTCATCTTACATGATCATTTTGCCACTTACCAGCTCATTAAAGACCAGGTTTGCTTTGTGTTGTTTTAATGAATAGTCCTTCCCCACGTCTATTTACCAAACTTTTAGACAACAAAAGACATTTAACCTACTATACTGATTATCTGAACGCATATTAATTCTACTATGTTTCACATAATATTGAATATTAAATGATTCTAGGCAAGATATTGCACTGGCTCGATTCAGAAACACCTGGTCTCAAAGATTACAAATTCACAATATCAGTTAAGTTTTAAAAATCTACATCTAATCTGCATCTAACAACTCACAAGACTCCATGTTTTAAAGATTCTTGATAATTCTTAATATCTTCCAATTACCACAGTTTAAAGTTTCCACTACTGCTTGTATTTGTTTGAAACTTAATGCTCACAAGTATTTAGAACTTATGACGAAACATTCCCCGAGCCCCCACCCAAGACAATAAAAGTTGGGATATATATAATTTATTATACATTGATTATACAGACAACTAAAAGATTATCTGTAGTTATATCAGAATGTACTTAGATATACAATCATATGTAAATAAATGAATGAATGTAGAAAACAACATAAAATTCATAATATATATAACATGAATAAAAGGTAAAATGACAAGGTCACAGGGTGACAACACCACAGTTCAAGGTCAACCAAAAGGTCAAAGGTCACAAGCAGTGAACTTGATGTAATCAGGATCACTGAGAGATAATACAAAGTTTACAGCCATTGCTGCAAATGGTCAGATTGAAAGGTCACAAGGACACAGTCGTCAAAATGCACTATAACCGATGTACACATCCGGTGTAGTGCCAGATAATGTATCCCCCACAAAGTGTATGGGGAAACAAAATATGGCAAGGGGGCTGCCACATTTTGTATCCCCTGCCATATTCTGTATCCCTTTGCCATATTTGGTATCCCCTAGTATTTTATGAGCTGATCATTAGGATTTCCCTCTGTCCCTTAAGGTTAAGCTTTTGATAGCCTAATATTTGTCATGAACTGCCTAACTATAACTCTTTATGTTTGGTGATAATTAATCCAGTTGACATAAAGACAAACAAATTAAGTACTGTGTTGCTGATTAGCCCTGTGCATTGTTCTTTAGTCAACAATATTTTTTTTTTTTTTTTTTAGTCAACAATATTGGCCTGTGCATTGAGGGGTTAATTGGGTGTCTGACTTTAGAATTAACTCTCATTTTACATGTTGTGATGATTGAATAAATTGGGATATATTGTACTTTTAATTTAAAATGATTTTCAGTATGAATCTTTTTTTTTATATTTTTACCTTTTTCAGAGCAGAACTATAAACAAAAGACTTGGTCAAGACAAACATTGTATATATAATATGTAACACACAGAAAAAAAACCTTTTTTTTTCTCAGTATGACTCTTTGTGACCTTTACCTTATAATTCACATTTCACAGTAATGTATTCTGATTCCAATTCTGTCCTCAGTATTTTTACCTGTGTGCAATAAAATTTTATTGAATATCATTGAATAAATTTAATATTTATTGAGGATCTACCATTGGTTATAACTTCAAATAAACAACCTCCAAATGAACAGGAGATCAAAGGGACTGTTTAGCTGTGGTTTCCCTGACAACTCCAGTACCAAACTTATTGACTTAGTTCTACTCTGCCTTACTTCCAACCCGATTCACTCTTGAGTTGGTCAGAGACAACTGACTTGTTTGACTGAGACCAATCATTCCAAACAATGGCAATTTAATTCTCTCCAGCTGTGTTTGCTATTATACTTACCACCATCACCCCCTCCCCCCATTACATCTCCTAATTGTGGGGATACAGAATATGATGTGGAAACAGAATGTGGCTGCCATATTTTGTATCCCTTTAATCCCCTATTGTTGGGATACAAAATATGGCAGCCACATTCTGTATCCCCTAAAAGATCAAAGGGGGGATACAGAATATGGCAGGCATACAGAATATGGCGTTACACCGGCAACTCTGTCGAACATGTTTAAGATATACATAACAAAAATCCATTCAATTCTGTAATTATAAAAGTAGGGAATATTTTAATATGACAATGCTTAAAATATACGACAAATTCATGAAGGGATACTTGAAAAACAATCACATTTTCAAATATTTGCTTAAATACGAATTATAGCATTTTTAAAAAGTATGTATGAATACTTGTTCAATGTGTGCACCAAATGATTTGAACACCTATCCAATGTGTGGTTTTCATGCTTGTTTTATGGGGTTTAAGTACATATTTTGTCATCATACAAGACTTTTTTGATCTGAAAAACACTGGATTTAATAATAAAAATTAATAATTAATGCTAACATCGGAAAAAAAGTAATTTTAGAGCATTTTAATTCTTTTTTCAACTGGCAGATATAGCCATTTTTTGCCAAGTTAGCAATTATTATCAATTTAAATTGAGAAATTCAGTGTTTCTTCCTTCAAAATGTTACATTTGATGACAAAATATGCGCTGCAAACCTCAAAAATAAGGCTACAAATAACGCATTGTACAAGTATTCATAGCATTTTGATGACACATTGAACTAGTATTCTTACAAACTTTTTGAAAATGCTATATTTCGAATACAACAAAATATTTTTAAATGCAATTGCTTGTCAAGTATCGCTTCATTAAATTATTGTATATTTCAAGAAGAATCCATCATCCAGTGACAACCCCAGGTGGTAGACACGAGGAAGTGGCTAGGGATTCCAGAACCACCTGCAAATACCAGAGGTAAGTGCTAGTCAGGAAATGACTCAAAGAAGTACTGTCCAGATTGTCAATTCAATCCAAAGACAAGGGAGGGAAATAAACATCCAATGGTGCTGTTCGTCCTATGTCCAATGACAAAGTGATAGGGCTGAAAATTATAATTATACAACAGGGGGCGGGACTCCTTGACCAATCACAGGAGAGTTCGCCTGAAATTATGTCATCAAAGAACAAATATCTGAGAATTTAAGGTGGCTCCAGCAATGTGAACCTGCAAACCAATATGTGCATGCACAACATTTCTTTTATTTTAAATACATTGTGTATATTATGTACAACGAGTAATCAATGACTTCACATTCAAATATGACATCTGAATACAGTCAACTTATCAAATATATGCCCTAATGCCAAGACATGTGTGCCCTATTTATCCTTCGAGAAAATGAATGCGGTAGTGATATTAATTAGTGATTAGTGTGGTATTAATTCAACCCATAACTATTGAAAAATATTTTTCCTTATAGGACTGTTCCACTGGAGCCATATTTGTTGGTAACTATGGATTTTTCAAGGATCAGGAGCAATGTTTAGAGAGTCGGTTTGGATTGGTTGTAGTTTTGTGGCTTGCTGTGGTGAGTCAGCAAAATATCAAACATGTTTAATATTTCACCATCCCTCCCCAAATATTGATCCCAACCATGGTTCCGCCAATCTGGAAACCATCCTGTCTTGTCTTAGAATGTCTTGGTGTAGTCACTTCCAGACCTGTTCTATAGCATTACCATCTTGTCTGGAAACACTTGCCGGCCTAGTACGCAGACATCACTTCACAACATGCTGTAGAACAATATTGTCCATACTTGAAAGAAAACCAGCTTGTTGTAAACAACCACAACCTTATTTGGTCACTTCCCATTAAGACTCTTTGGTCGCAGAGTCAATTTTGTCAGAGATGGACAAGCTAGGAGCTGCAGGACAAGATGGAAATGAAACAAGGCAGTTGCAGCTACAGATAACACGGGAAGTGTGTATGACAGGCCAGCTTCATTTTACTGACTCATGGCTAGTTGGTTGTAAGATCTCTGTCTATAAAAGGAAAGTCAAAATGTTGAATTCATCATTTGAATTACAACTGGTAGCATTGAGATAGGCTTTTCTCTTTTGCAAATCAACTTAGGATTTAGTGTACATACTATTTGCGGTTAGCAGATAGGTTTTTGCCCAAGATGAAGGGGACAGTGGCTGAAAACATACGAAAAACTGAGAGGAGTGAAAGTGAAATGGACACAGGGGACAACCTGTCAGTGAAAGTGTGCAAGACTTGGTTCAAATCCAAAAGGACTTTCTATGAAAAATTAATCTAGTTCAAGTCTGGCCAGGCTCCCAAGAAAATGACAGAAAGGCAAAACTAGATTTAGGACAAATGTAATATTTTGAAGACCCACAACAGAAGGAAGGGCCTCAGCAAATCTTTATTAGGATTTAAGTCACCACACAGAGGAGCCAATGCTAGTGCAGCATCATCCTACGACATTTCACAGGGGTCCACACACATTGACAGTATAGAGACCAGCATCCACATTGAGACAACACACCAGCCATCCATCTGCAGCACTGTCAGGACAAGTGTAGTGCCCCAGCCTGCATCAGTCGACCAGCAGGCCATGGATCAATTTGCCCATATCATATCTTTCCTTGGGCCCAGATAGGAGACCACCGGAACAGTCTTTTGCAACTGTCTAGTGTCTGAAGTTGCAAAAGTAGAGGAAAGAGACTTTCAGACTTTTCAAAATGATGCAGTTAAACTTTTAAGTGGGATACAGAGCAGGGCAGAGAAATTGAACCGTCAGTCACAGCAACCTATACTTTCTCAGATGCCAGCAAGCAAGCTATACAACCAATTCAAGAGAGGCAGATGGTGGCAAAAGGACAGAAGAACAGAGGTCAGCAGACTGCATACTTAGTTGTTGAAGAGCAACAACCCAGTAATTCAAGATAGCTACATTTACCATCAGTCCTACCAAGGTCCTTTGAAGGTCATTTTCAGGACCAATGCTGTAAAATGTCCTTTTCAGATACATTGGACCTTCTCAGGACCACCCGAAAACACTTTATAAGCTGACTGTTACAAAAAATCCCAAACAAAAACATTACATCACCCCACACCAAGTACATGACCCCAAAACACAAGCAACAAAAATGAGTGATTGAGGGAGTGATTAACAATTTGAACTTTAAAAAAAATTCAAACGTGAACTTTGAAAAAAACTTTCTAAAACATTTTAATCTTAAGAAACGTGGACATTTTTGAAATTAATTTTACCTTTAAGACATTTCTCAGATTTCAAAAAGATTTTGACCTTACAACAGTTTTGACCAATTGTATTTGGGTTTAAAATTTGAGAAATTTTTAAAAATGGCAAAAGACTTTGACTTTTAATAAATTTTGACAATTTATAAATGCTTTTGACCTTTGAGAACCTTTTAAAGTTATAAAACATTTTGACACTTCAAAAAGTTTTAAACTTAGAAATATTTTTAAAATTTCAAACCAATAAATTGAGAGATTTGTTGGCAATTTACTGAAGATTTTGGGGATATTTCTTGGAAATTTGTAGGTGTAACACTAGCTTAAGTAACAGTTCTTGGAATAATTAGTAGTCCTGAAAAGGAATTATAGATGCCACCTTCTTCTGTTCCCAGTGTATTTCCTTGATACATCTCAGATCCTCTCATCCTGCTCAGCCAATGCACCAACATAACTGAAGCAATACTTCAGTGGGGCTTGTTGATGCTCTGCTTCCCTTAAAGGACTCTTGCAGTTTTAATCAGACACATATACTATTGATCCATTTGTTATGGCTTATATGTCATACACTGGGGGTAGGTGCAATGTCTTGTCCGCCTTGGTGTGTCTGCATGTTGTTGTGCAACACAACACATGTCAAAATAATGTCTTTGACAATTCTTCTGGGAATTCATCAAGGATGACCCTACAGACACTACCGATCAATTTCCATATGGTGGTTTGGGCAACCAGCAAGTGATAGTGTAATGGCTTGTAGCATTCTCCTGTTGTCAGATTTCTCAGGATAATAGCCAGTTTCAATCCAAATTGTAAGGTGACTTCTTTCTTGATGCTATGGTGTATGCATTCCTTAATGAGGTCAAAACTGCAGGGGGCATCCTGATGAAGTCCTTGTAACCTGGGATGTCAGTCTATATCAGTCACCCAAGAGGTTGTTATAGCCTCTTTTTTCTTCTGTTTGAAGTATTCATGTATGACACAGGGTTTTTTTGGCTTTCTTGTTCTCCTTCGTAGTGGTGGGGGCTGTGTTGAAGGTGAGGAGTGAAAGTGAAATGGACACGGGACACAGAGGACACAGATTTGCAAGCAGCCGCACCCTCTCAGTGAAAGTGTGCAAGACTTGGTTCAATGACTTGTACAATTCCAAATTCAATATTATGCCCAGTGGGACGTCTGATTGTGTATCAGAAGCTAAACGATGGCCCTGTTTATTTATCTTCGAAAAGTGGGTATTCAACGGATGTTTACAACAAAAACCTTGCAAAGATTGTTCAGCGTGGACACTTGAAAGCCAAGGTGATATAGTTCTATTTGAAGTCAGCTCCCAGTGTACTAATTCTAAGAGATTGCTTAACAATGAACTGTTATGACCTTGGTATGACTTACATCAGTTTTTGTAGGAAAGAGCTTTTACTTCTTATTCAGCCATCGTCATTGCTTAGTATCACAGCACTTGTTAAATTGCACAAACTGATAAAATAACTTAACCATCTGTAAAAACTGTCACTGAAAAAGGCAATGCTCAGGCAATGCTAAGTTCAGACAACCTTTCAAAAGTTTCTTATGTTTCCATCTTACTGGTATTGCTGATACAAGGCATTGTATATCAAGAATGGTTGCTCTACAATTAAATTTTCTTTTTAGATTTTTTGCAGGAATTAACTTTTTTATCCAAAAAGTCTATGACCAAGCATTCTAGGAGCTAAAGCAGCATTATTTACTAGAATAAATTTATTCATAAAAACATACTCATTAAGTTCTATCATTGTAAGTGGCTGTGTAGTTTTAATATTGTACCAGCAATTTAAGCCAATTTTACATGTGCTAATATCAGATGGTTGCAATTTGTGATCCAAAAAAGCGAATTTATATTACCTAATATTAAGAATATTTTTTTCTATTTGCCTTCACTTGTCTGCAATCTTTTAATCCAGCAAACTTTTTGTGCAATATCAGGTAGCTTTAGTCCATTATCTTTTATTTTGGCGATCATAGTTTCGTATTTAACTCTGGGTGGTTTATTATTCCACAAAAAGTTTAAAATAAGTTTCTTTTAGCACATATAGAGGAGTATATAACATGATAAACAAGTGTGTAAATTGGGACAATATCAAAGATTTTATTGCATTATAAAAAAAGTGTTGGAGTTGCTGTAAACAAACAAACAAGCAAACAGACTGAGTAATATTATCCAAAGTAAAAAACAAACCTCCTTGGTAAAGTCACCAAGTAGCTGCTGACAGAATTTGATGACTACACTATTTATTCTACCATATTTTAATCAATCAGATATTTTTTTTTAATTTAAACAATCGTTTAAAACATACAAGATAAGTGCTGGTAGTTATCAAAGAAAATAAAAGTTTGTATTACAAGACCTCGTACATAAATCTGCATGTACATTCTCAATCATGCTCCAAATAATACTTTATTTTCTACAATTGGAAACATGCAGAGACATTACTCCACACTGGATTTTGGCCAAAAGGTGCAGTATTTGTTAACTGGTCAGTGGAAACAGTATCTTAAGTTTTAATACTTGAGATATGTGGTCACTGTCTGCCAGATTTGCGAAAAGGCCCATTAAACTGATCACAGGATTTTTGGAAAATCAGGATAGAAAAAAAGTAATATTTTTATAAATATTTGGGAATAATATCTTACACTAGAGATAATATACTAATTGTTTCAACCATCAGCATTAAAATATATGAAATATTGGATGTATTATTAATGTTCAGAGCAAAGATTTCACCTATAATTACATCATGAACTGATAACGCTTCTACTCATAATATTGCCATTCAGATAAAATGATTTGGTTCAAGGGCTAGTTCTTGAACATAACAGTGGGACTGGCCAATCAAAATTGTGAACTGGATAAATATCAATGATGGTATTCACACAAACTGGCTCAGTATAAGACACAACACAAGCAAGATAGACAGATAATACTTGACATATATATTTTCAGGTTTGTATTTTAAGACATATCTTGTATATCAGCTGTCAAGCAGATTTGTCTTTCTATTCAAGAAATTAAGGGAGTAAGACACATGGATGTTGTATTGATATAAACATTTGATCAAAGCCTTTTCAATGTTTTACAATGTGCTATAAGTTTTTTCCGAGCTTCAGTGAAACACAAAATATTTCATTTTTGGTATGCTGAAAAACTGAAAAAAGAATGGCCACCTCAAAGCCGGATCCAGTGGGAGGATTGAAAAATATCCTCACTTGCTCCATATGTTTACATATTTTCAATTCTCCCAAAACACTCCCTTGTGCACACAGCTTTTGTGAACAATGCTTGGATCAGAATGTGAAGAAAACAAAACAGGATGGGCATGAGGGGATTCAGTGTCCCCTGTGCAGGGTCTTTTACAAAAAGGGAGAATACATTCACTTACCTGTGCTTCTAGAGATCCTGGAATTCTACAATTCACTGAAAAAACACAGAACAAGATTTGTTTCTTGTGTGATGACGAAACTTAGATTGCTGCAGTCTGGACCTGTGTAAACAGCAAAATACCCTTGTGTGAAGCTTGTAAAAAGAAGCACAAAAAGACCCCCAACAGTATAACACACACGTACAGACCCTGTGAAGTTGAGACAACAATGGACAGCAACAGTTATTGTAAGAATCATTCTGATCATTTGATTGACTTGTACTGTGTAGACTGTAAAAAGTGTATGTGCTTAAAGTGCAAGGTCACAAGCCATGAGGGTCACAAAGCCGAAACAATAGCTTTTGGCACAGAGCAGCTTACTCAGGAGATTATTAAGAAGCTGTTTGTAGTTATTAAAGACATTAAAGAATTAAGATATCAAGAAAATTGTCTAAAGAAACAAATTAATGTTGTTCAAACTAAGAGTAATGCAGAGAAACAACATTACAAAGACACTAAGGAGGATGACATTTCAAGGATTGAGGAACGGTACAAAGCCAATATACAAAGACTAGATGAAACAGAGAAGCACAACCTGAAAGAGATTGAAGTGGCAAAAGAGAAGATTCAAGCCCAGATAGATGTGAAACAAAATATTACAGATTTATGTGAGGCAACCATGGCAACGGCTTCTGGATCTTCTCTACTGATGGGATTGACAGAAGGTTTGATACAGAAAGTCAGTGAAGAAGAGCAAAAAGTAGTTGGAAATACATCAGTAACACTGTGGCATCCAAAACATCATGTACTTGATTACTGGAATTACCCATCGTTTTATGATGAATTCAAAATTTTCTCTCCGTGGAAAGTGAGAGAACTGAATATGTCGTTTCATGAGATAATTTCACAGGTTCAAGGATTTGCAGACACATCAGATTTAAAGGGTTATCCACACAGACTGGGCATTGTAAACAATGGCATTTGGATACCAAGTAATACAAAGGCACTATCCTATGAGGTATTCAACATATCCACAAAAACACCGACATCTCAGACTTGAAATGTGTGATGTCTTTCTGCCAAACACACACTGGGCATGTGATTGCTGCTTGTGATAATGGCCTGCTTGCACTGGACACAGGGGGATCTTTCAAGTATAAACTCTCAGATGACTCATTTACAGATGTTTGTACTAATGGTGAAAAAATTTTTGCAATAAAAAACAGAATATGTGAAGTACAGGTGTATGGACTGATCAAAAAGCAGTGGATGATGGAGACAGAGTTTCCTGTAAAAGATGAAATTAGTGCCACAAAACACTGCATGTAGTCAGAAACTCTGTGTATGTGAGTTACAGAGGAACTCACTCTATCTGCAAATATTCTCTACATGGTGAGTTTCTGGAGGAGTATGGTGGCAGTAAGGGGTCAGCATTAGGTCAATTCAATGGAACACTTGTGAGTGGTACAGACAGTGAGCGGGCTCTGATAGTATGTGATTGCTATAACAACCGTCCAGGTGAAGAGCAGAGAGGGAGAGTGGAAGCAGTACAATCTGAATGGAGTGTCACGTATTGCAGATGTTGTTATTGTGGGGACGTATTTGTTTGTACTGCATGGGCAATGGAAAAAACAACAACTGTCAATGTATCATATATAAGTCAACAGTAAACAGAAAAAAATGATGGGAAAGGTAATTGATAAGAGATACTGTGCTTGTGTAAAATGTTTGGATAAGACATAACAAGAAGGAAAATAAACCATGGCGAAGAATGACAATAATACAACCGGTGCTTAATGGATATTTTATGTACGGATATAGAATGTCAAGCAGACATTACAGAATTTTGATCTATTTCACTTTCAATGCATCATGTTAGCTTTAACAGAATTTCCAAATGTGTTTTAATTGATAAAGTAGGGTAATGTATAACCACTGGAAATACACTGGGTCTGGCTCATGCTGTACGTTTAAAGTATTTTTTACTCTCAATGTTTCACTTAATGAAATCAACGACTATGTTAAATTTGTGGTGAGATTTTGGTGTTTATATGGTGATAAAACATACAAATGTATGTGATATTCTTTCCCCTGATACAGATGCATGTTCAACATTTGTTTATTTAAGTACACTGAGCTTTATGTATGGAAATTCATTCCTCAAGAATTTTATTCACAGAAAAATGCTGCACAAATATCTTTGGTTTATGTTCGTCTTAAAAATGTTAAGTATACATGACTATTAAACCCTTGTTCCATGTATGCAAGTTTGCCCCCACCACACCCTATTTTGTGCTGGGAAAAGTAACTTTGTAGGTCGTATGACTGACCTACTCGTTTGCAAAGGTCAGGAGCATAATCACAATGATTATAACCCCTTGCTTGTGAGCCTTTCCATCCAGACCAGTCATATCAACTGTGATCTTTTCGGTGTAAGACCTATCTTTTTGGAGAAATGACCTATTATTTCAGTGATATTGCTAATATTTTCAGTAATACAATATTTTTCTTTGTAACAGTTATCTCGTCTACTCCTTTCATGAATTTCCTGTTAAAATGGTGCCGAGTGATAATGTTCTACAAGAAGAAAAGTCTTATGAGTCTCCAGATTAATCTTGTCTCCTGTCACTGATTGTAACTTGGTGTTAGCATCTACCTTCTTGAACTGCTATGATCATCGGTATGTATGACACTTTGGAATTGAAATACAAGGAAATTTTATTTGGTAACTCACATTTTGACAGGGTCAGTTGTAGCAAGAGTCCCAACATACAAATCTAGTCGGTCATATAATAGGTCACAGATATGGAACAGGGGAATAACAAAAAAGACACGTAATTTGGATGGAATAATAGCCTTGATGTCACTCAAAGTTCCAACTTAGTGTGGCCATCGAGTGACAGTTGGATAAATTATTCCTAATTCAGTATTCATTTTTTTTAAATTCAAAAGCTCCATTTTCACAATGCTGATATGTGCTATATATTCCTGTGTGTGATTTTTTGGGGGGTTGGGGGTGGGGGGCTTTAGGAATTATAAAATGGCTTAGACAAGTTTGTTTTATTTCTGTATGGTAACCAATGAAATTGAATTCTATACATATCTACAGTGTTTATATATTTGTTGCTATATTTAGATATATATTGAAGTGAATGGCACTTTTGTCACACCAAATATTTAGATATAAAGACATTCAAAGTTCCAACTCAGTGTGGCCACACAGTGACAGTTGGACAAATATTCCTAATTCAACATTCATTTTTTTTTAATTCAAAAGCTCAATTTTGCAATTAGCAGACAGTGACCAGTTTTACATCTGAGTTAGAAAAGAACTTTGATTATTGAATATGATAATATGACATGTATTTAGTGTTTTGCTTTGACAAATGTCCTTTTATTTATTTTAACCCAAGTTATTGTAAAGACAATTTAAGTTTGTTGAAATATGATTTTTTTTATTTTCTATGATATGACTATATGGTTAGAACATAATTAGCTGTTACACCAAATTATTTGTACATGAGAACATGTCAGTTTAGCCTTGAATGTATTTGGATTTAGTTTTTCACTTACAAATGATCATTTATTTAAGATGTGTTTGTTCACAACTTCTATGAGTTGTTAATATACAGTTGTGTATTTTTGCTTTAGAGATTACAAATGAGCTTTGAGAAATATGTTTCTTCCTGTGTAAAGCATTGAAAATGAAGTAGGTTCCTCACAAATACCAAGTTTAACTAGAATCATCCAGTAATGGACACATTCTACACATTAATTCTACCAACAAAAATAAAGTATTTTATGTAATTTTTGAACTCAAAACTGGTTCCAGTTATTATGAGATTAGATTTGTACTCAGATTTGTGTGTACACAGTCAAATGTATATACTTCTGTGTTTTGTAACACATACACAAGCTATTTCAATTAACACACAGTGATCAGTTTGAGTATTATTTCTTATCTATGCATGCCAGCAATAGATAATTTATTATTATTCTAAATATAGTTAGGAAAGAACTTTGATTATTGAATATGATAAGTACAGAGTTTCACATTAAAATGCTTTATGCTTTGTATACATGGTTAAGACATATTTAAAATAGATGTTTAAAATGTTCCATATTGTTTAATATATGCCACCTGATTTTTATGATGATTAAGATATAACTGCATGATTAGAACACATGGAAAAAAATTGTTATTAAATATATATATATTTATTGAATTGGACCAAATCTGGAAATGAAGATAAGTTTCTGAGTGTAAGTATAGTTGGATTTGTATTTAAGTTTATTGAATTTCAAATTGTTGATTTATTGTGAACTTAAACTAAATGTTTGAGGTGTGCTATTTTTCTTAGTGTATATTCTAGCTGATATAATGATTTTAGATATAACTGCCTGGTTAAAACATACCGAAATGAATTAATATAAAATAAAGGTTAAAGTGGTTCACATTTCTGTAAGGCCAAACCTTGAAATTGAGATATTACATCAAGTGGGAACGAGCTGGATTTACACATCTAATTTATTGTGAACTGAAATCAAACCTTTGAAGTTTGCTATATTTATGATAGCATGTTGGAAAGTATTGTATGGTTATGTTGAAATTAATGGCACTTCAGCCACATTAGCTTTCTTTAAAAATGAAGACATTTCAGGTTGCTTAAATAAACTAAAATGTAGTGTATTGCTTCTATAATGTTTACTTTATTGTCAACTCAGTTGTTAACAACTTCCCTTATTTAGCCAGGATAAGAGCCTCAGATTTAAGTCTGACTTAGTCAAGACTGAGACTCTTTGTGAAAGTGGCCCCTGATAGTGTTTCTTTTTTAAGGATTCCTGCCAAATATAAACTAAAATCTGACAGACAGGGCATTCTTGCACCACTTCCCACCTTAGCATTTTATTTGCAATGGGAGGTGACCATTCACTACAGGTGCCTTCAGCAGTATGTGTTGACCCTTGGTGAAACAATATCCTCTCTGCGCAAAAAGTGAGGTGACTGCCCTTCCAGTAGTTTGTCAGCTAATAGAGATTTGCTTAATATTGAAATGTTAAGATTCATGTACATGCACTTTATGTA
The DNA here is from genome assembly GCA_964017235.1 of Sabellastarte sp. h YS-2021. NCBI lineage: Eukaryota > Metazoa > Annelida > Polychaeta > Sabellida > Sabellidae > Sabellastarte > Sabellastarte sp. h YS-2021. Next base: position 118,761,548 of record OZ024933.1, on the reverse strand, counting down.
TTAAGAAAGTTCAGTGTTAATAACCATTATGACTTCAAAGGACGATATGAACTGATTTCCAAATCCTGCATACTGCAAAGCAAAAGTTGTCTTGTGTCACCATCCTTATTTCATAAAACTGTTTGAAGAAACTGGGTAAAACACTTTTGAGTAACAAAATAGTTGGGATGTGAGAGAAATATAATCTTAAGTACTTACCCAGAGAGCATTCTGATGTTGAGCCAACATTGGCCCAATATTAATAGTCATCTGCCAGTCTGTCATTGGCAGCTATCATTGGCTGGTGCAGCGAACGTTACATTATCTGATCAGTGTGTAGAAACGGCCAATGACTGACAGGCTGTGGGGTGGTTCTAATTGAGGGAATCACTGCTAAGTGCAGAATGATGTCATCAGTCATGTTACTTTGTTACAGCAAACATTAACAATGGCGGATGAATTCCTAATCCAGTAATGAAATTAAAATGATAAATTACAACTGTTCATTACTTAATACAGGAGGCATTAAATTTGTTACTGTTTGTCAGTTTGTGGGCAGAATTTTGCAAATCCTACTGGTCGGATCTTCATGAGAAAAAAAATTGAGAAGATGGTTCTTGGTCCAACATAGATCCCATTAAATTTTAGGCTGATCTGGATCACACACTTGATGCAAAAAATATCAAACATCCTGACCTCCCATTTATTTATTATTGAGCCTTTAGAAAAGTCATTTTATGCCTTGGTGTCGGTATGCACTCTTCTAGTGCTCTTGTTAATTTATGATGAGAATATTATATTGATGTCTGCAATTGTGCAAAGGTGAGTTAAACTGTTGGATCACTAGATAATTATGATTATATACAATATCATATATCACTCTTGATAAAAATGTTCGCTGACATCTGGAATGAAAAAGCAACTGTTGGCCCAACAGAAGTCGAATCTAGTGTATGTAGCCTTAAAATTGGACAGGAGGCCGGTGGGCCAACAACAGCAAAATCTGCTGATCATACAACTGAGAGCCAATCTGGGTCTGGCAGTGGAAAGCTATTGTGGTACCAAACGGAATGCTCTAAAATCCAGACTGAAATATATATATATATATTTAACCCCCTAAATAAAAAAGGGTAGCATGGCAATAGTTGTTACTGGATGCCCCAAAAACTTAATCATCTCTAGATCCTCTTGGGGCAAAAATATCCTGAAAATTATGTCAAAATCCGTGCCTGGGTTTAAGCTGCGGAACACCCAAAATTTTTAAAACCCAAAAATCTTCAAAGTGTTTCCATGGGCACAGTTGATGCCATATAGCCTCCAAAACCTAGCCAGCTCTAGATCCTCTTGAACATATTCTGAAAATTTGGTGTAAATCCATTCATGTGTTTAGGCTGTGTAACACTATCTTTAAAGTCCACAGTGCATGAAAAAAAAAGTTTCTTTAAAAATTTGTAAGTGTGTGCCAGAGAGTAAGACAATCCCAGTAAAGAAAACCAGACATCAATCAGAGCATCCCCCACTGAGATACAGCCTCTCAAAGTGGCATATAAAATAACATCCCTGAAAACATGTGTGGAGGTGTTGTGATGACACAAAAGGTACACAGCAGTAAATTTGCCATGGTTTTTGTTGTAAATGTATTGGGAAGAATTGGATGTAACTGAATTTGTAGCTGATTTAATTGCATTTGGAAGTGATTTTTTTTGTTGAAGTTTAACTTTAACTGAACAAGGATAATTTTGTTTGAAAAGTTTTTATAATTTTATATGATAATTAGCATTTATTCTTCAATATGAAAACTCTCAATCAGACTCCATCTAAAACTGTCATTGATAGAGTGAGGATTCTGTACAGATAACATTTTAAATATTAACCATAAGTAATGTAATTGTAAGAGCTACTTGGGTTACAGTCACACATTTATTAATGTGTACCAGTCATTGTTAGTAAAGTGTTATTTTTTTTTCTTTTGGCTTGGGTTGTAAAACGTTCAATGAAATTTTTGAGTATAGTCTTTAACTTGGTTATTTCTTGCATACAATTCGACCAAAGTACATTAAAATGTTTTATAATTAACAAAGTACTGGTACACTACTCTATGACAAACAAGAATTTCATCAAAATTCATTCTTTCCTGTTGGATTAAAATTATGGAATACATTAGACGATTCTTTTAAACACATAACTACATTATCTAGTACAGGTGATAGACATTGGAACTTGATACACTCAAAAATGCGAATAAACTGTAGTCCTCTTAAAGAACATCTTGCACATAGTTTACATGTTATAGAAAATTCAACTTGTGACTGTGGCTTTTCTGTAGAAAACAATTTTTATTTTCTTTTAGAATACAGACTACTACTCAAAATAGGCAGTCAATGTTTATGAGTTTTACCAACAATAACCACTGATTTTCATTTAATGGAGATTATAACTTGACTTTTGATAAAAAAAGGTAGTTTTTGAAGCAGTACAAGAATTTTTTAAGGAATCAGGGTGGTTTTCATAGTTTTATATTAGTCACATGTCCACAACTTCATCATCATTATCATCTATTCATATACTTTTGTAAATAGTTTGTCCAGTGAGAAGGCTTTGTTGATTTTGCCTAATTGTTTCAATAAAATATTGTTTATGAAAAAAAAATTCATACTTTAAAAGTGCTAACATTTAGATGCAAATTTACATGAACATTGCAATCTGACCCCTACACAGCTATTAAAAGTAGATATCATGAAAGACACACTGTTGTCAATAAAATGTCAGAATGTGGTTCAGATCTCCAGTGTATTAAACTCTACATCCTGAACCAGAGTGCTTAAGCATTTGGTCATTTCAGCCTGCTTACTTTTAATATTGGCAGCAGTGTAGCCCAATATAAAAGAGCCTGATACACTGAGTCTTTTACAGTGTGTTTTCACCAGCTGGTTTTACAAATTGCACTAGCAGATCCAGGAGGGTTCAGGGGGTTCGAACCCTTCTCCTTGAAAAATAATGTAAAGGGGTTCAACCCAAAGTACAAAATTACTTCTTGAGAGTGGTGTTAAATTTACAGGAAATGCACTATATTTTTACCAAAAATTATTTTTTTTCCGGGTGGGGGGGGCAAGCCCTCTGACCCCCTTAGTTATGGTGTGTCTGATGTGAACCCCCACCTTACTTAAAGGCTGGATCCGCCCCTGAATTGTCACCGGCAGTTCTTAATGGTCAACTAGAACTAGTAATGAATATTGATTTGTTCAAAATAACTAATACATTGTAATATTGACTAATGAACTTTGGGGCTAACTCTTTCTGTTCTGATAATAAGGAGTTTGGATAATCAAGGGTGCCTTAAAATTTTATCACATTTTGAGAAAATGTGGACAAGAACTGGGTGAAAAACTTGTTTATCAGTTTATTTAAAACCTGACACACTATCAGAAGCTGCATTGTTATACTAAAAGCTGCACACTTGTTCACTATTTTGAACACAAGGTACAGTCAAATTGTAGTGTTAATTATTTAAAAAAAGAGCATTATTTGTGTATGACCACACAATATTCCAAGTTCATTTGATAGAAGAATCTTTGCACTAAGTGTAGGAAAAAAATTTTTTTTTTTTTGACTGAAGCTGACCCTTTCCAAGCCAGTTTATAAAACACTAATTTCACTTCATTTTACACTATTTTGTATTGGACACACAGAAATCAGAGTGGGAAATGTCCTTGTGTGACGTGGCACAGTTTCAGAGAAAGATCTGTTTTGTTTTTCCAACTGTCAGATTTAACTGGCTTTTAATGTGCTTTCTAGTGGGAGTTTGACGATGGGACTTGGCAGGTGTGTTGTTACACACATAATCTGTACAATAATGCAAAAAAAAAATTTCATGCACTGTGGTCTTTAAGACCCAAAAATCTTAAAGGTGTTTCTGTGGCAACAGTTGTTCTGGATACCCTCAAAACCTAATCAGCTCTAGATTCTCTCGGGGTAAACCTATCCTGAAAATTTGGTGAAAATAAATGCATGGGTGTAGGCTGTTGAACACCCACAAACTTTATGCCCACCGCCACTGCCGCCGGGACAGCACAGGGGATGACTGTGGAACACCCATTAGTGTTACAATGATAAAAAAGTCACTACATTATGCAAGGATTCTTGTACAGCGATTTAAGCTCAGTGATAAGAAGGCCAAGATTTTGATGCAAAAAAGTATTTTAAGGACCAATTCATTGTCATTTGCACACACATGAAAAATGCTTTAGCCTAGTAAAGTTTCTGAAGGTACAAAGTATAAGCATTCTTGGGAAGGAAGTGTTGCATATCAAAACTGATCAAATCAACAACCATCAGTACCTTTAGTTTTTTTTTAAATAGCAGATCCCTGTACCCCACAGCCTGGGGAAATTGTTTTCAACACCACGAGATATAGAAGTAGTGAAACAGTACAAAGACTGGGATACATTCAGAGCAGTGTCAGTTACATGAAGCTCCAAATATTGTTTAAATAGAGAAAACATCTAAGAGAAAGAAAATGTATGTAAAGATTAAGTATTAAAACAAGACAATTCAATAGCAAGATGACAGCATGAATCAGTAAATTTAAAATTATGAAGCTGTAAAATTTATTAATTTGATAATAGCTGTCAATGGAGTGGAAGTAGCACAATTAGGTAAAAATGCATATAATAATCAGTTACAGCAATCCTTATATCTTTGTCATAAGAGATTGACCTTTCAAATATGGCAGGTGAACACACTTTGGCAAAGCCGAAGTTAAAGGTCACACCATGATGCACACCTACACCCCCTAACCAATGTCCCTACGTAAGGGTCAACTTTCTACACGTTGCAGAATCAAAGAAACTGCCCAGACAGCATTTTAAAACTCATGGTCACTAGGATAAGTTCAAATCAAAGTCACACCATGACTTTGCATATATACAACCCCTAACCAATGTCTCTACCAAGTATCAACTTTGTACACCTTACAATTTCAGAGATCTAGCCCGGAAAAGATTTTATAGGTCAAGGTCACTATGGCAAGTTCAAATCAAGGTCACACCATGATGTTGCACTTACCATCCCCAACCAATGTCCTTATTAAGTATCAACTTCCTACACCTTACGATTTCAGAGATATAGCCCGGACAAGATTTAATAGGTCAAGGTCACTAGGGCAAGGTCAAATCAAGGCCAAACCATGACGTTGCACACCTACAACCCATAACCAATGCCCCTACCAAGTATCAACTCCCTACACCTTATGGTTTCCGAGATATACCCTGGATAATATTTTAAAGGTCAAGGTCACTACAGCAAGGTCAAATCAAGGTCACACCATGACGATGCACACCTACACCCTAAACCAATGTTCCTACCAAGACTCAATTTCCTACACATTACGGTTTCCGAGATATAGCCCAGACAAGATTTTATAAGTCAAGGTCAATACAGCACAAGCTCAAACACAATGTTACATCATGATGTTGCACACCTACAATTTCCAACCAATGTCCCTATCAAGTATAAAGTTCCTACACCTTAAAGTTTCTGAGATATATCCCAGAAAATATTTTAAAGGTCAGGGTCACTACAGCAAGGTCAAATCAAGGTCACACCATGATGTTGCATACCTGCACTCCCTAATCAATGTTCCTACCAAGTATCAACTTCCTATACCTTACGGTTTCCGAGATCAATACCCCCAGGGGCAGAAAATAACAGGCAGTGGTGGGTTCAATATTTTCTATTTATTCATTTTTTAACATTTTATAATTTATTTATTTAAAATCATAATCAATAGTTCCAAATATTTGGAATGAAGAACAGATATGCCAGATGAATAAACCCACCAGGGCGGAAGGTGAGAGGAAAAGGTCACAAAATAATGTGAAATTTTGAAACCAATGTGGTGTCCAAAAAGTGAAACAGTTATTCTGTGTAATAGAGTGAAGATAAAGCCATAAACTGCCCTGGTGAGAAAAGCCAGTAAGCCGTAAGTGAGGGAAGTAATTTCGAAATTTGGAAGGGGTATGACCCCTGGAGGTCAAAAAGTCAAAGTTGGATTAAAGAGAGACTTATGAGGCGTAGTGATGGTGAAAAAATAAAGGTTTTGATAGGTAATGGAGTATAGGTGAGAGCCACCAAACTGCCAAATTAGGAAGGTAGGTGTGACTGGAAAGTAGTGGAAACTACAGAGGAAGCAGCAGGTATGGAATTAATGTATTTCCAAACAGCCCAGCTAGACCAGGTGCCGTGCAACATAATGTCTTGAAGAGGAGCCCAAGTGGTACCCGCCTTTCTGAATATTGGGGAAATGTTAAGATTCAAAGAGATGGTTTTCAAATGTTTCCTAGCCATTGAATCAGTAAGAACAGTCAATGAACAGGATGTAGGAATACGATACAAAGGGTCATTATTAAGACCAGGTATCTGTGCAAACATAGCTTTCATCGAGGGAACAGGACAGGTGGGGGAAGAACCCAGCCTGGGGATGAAAATGGTTCGAACCTGCCTCCTATTTTGAAGGGTATTAGACCATTTAATAATGCCAACAGTCTATTTAGGAAATACCTAGCAGATTGTACGCACTTGGATATATATAGAAGAGATTCAAGCAAGGATAGGAGTTGAGATTTGGTACAAGAATGCTTTAGAGTCCACGAATTACACATTTGTATGATCTCCTTTAATTTTTCTGGAGGTATTGAGATGGTACGAGCTTTAGTATCAATTAATATACCCAAGCATGTAACTGCAGTAGCAGGGGGTCAATTTTTCTGAACTAATGTCAACACCCAATTGTGGCAATAAATTGAGTAGAAATTGGTATGTAGTGTATGTTTGGGATGGTAAACCAGTGTATATAAGATCATCTATATAATTCCATAGATGTGGAAACCATGTTGACGCATGATGTGACGTATGACGTCAGAACAGCGTTGGAAAAACATAGAACAATGACGAAATCCGAACAAGGCATCAATATAGGCGCCATTGTGTTGTATCCCTAGCAAGTCAATATCTCCAGAATCAATCCTAATGTGTCTGAAGGCCCTACTTATGTCTAACTTAAAGAGCATGGCCCCTGGGCCTAATACTTTTAATTTCTGTGTAATCTGATCGATAGATGGATATGTTAACATGAAATAGGTGTTCAAATACACATCAGTAGTGACCCTAACGTTAACCGAGGCCCCTTTGGGCCTCGGTTAAGAGTCCTGCTTAGGACGTGTCATTAGAGGTGAAGTGTGAATTTTGAAAGGAAGATTCTTAAATGGACCTAATATAGCACCATGACTGATTTCTGTATTTAAATAATCTTGTACTTGGTCAGGAAACTGTTGGGCCGACTTGTGATTTTCAACTGTGGTGTGTAAAGTAACAGATCTGTCAAAATCAAGTGGGAAACCAAAAGTGAGTAAATCAATCAGTTGTTTATCCCAGTAATTACTCAAATTTTTTCCAATTTTCTATATTTAGTTGACCCTGTACCGGGACCCTAGAAGCCATAAAATTTGGAAGACCTGTCTAACATCTGGAATGTTATTCCACTCTATGGTAGGACCATGATAACTTTGTAAAGTAGTTAAAGGGACAAAGCCAAACAATGTACCTGTTTGTGCTATACAATTTTTATAATCTTCACATTGTGTTCTGTTGTCCCAAATATAGTCTGGAATACGTTTTTGATACAAAATAAGAACTTCCTGACCATAACATTTAAAATTTTAATTACTTAAATGTAGCTTTTATAAGCTACAAGCTTACCATTTGGGACTTAATGCTGTTCTTGGGTTGCCACACCCGGGGCCAACGTCTTAGAAAAAAAGACAGTTCTTGTTAGCCACCGGATATACTGGTAGTTGTCGTCACGTGATAACTTCTGACCAATCGTCCTACTTTCTCGTTGAAATTTTCTAAAACCTACCCCTCAGCTGTAAACAGCAGGGAGGCAGGGTGGGACTCTTCTAAGTCATGTGGGACTTAATGCTGAATTCAACCGCCCGGTGGTGGGATTACAGCTGAGACTAGAAGATATGTCATTTTTTTCTAAGATTTTGAATTAATATGTATAGAATAGTGCCAGAAATACCAGTCTGAGTCCCATTTACATTTACCAACCCAGTGGTTGGACATCTCATAAATTTTTGCCACTTGAATATGAGATTAACGACAACTTAATAAGTCCTTAATACAAATTACTTGATAACTAAAAAACAAAATGACTTTACCCGTAACATCTTGAAGGTAAAGGAATACCTAGATCCTGGGAGAGACTCCTGAAGACTTAGTTGTAGCGGATGTGCCCCCCCCTTTTTTCTTTCCGAGGACAACTGGTCTGAGGGGAAGGATCTAGGACTTGTTGTGCCGCCACTACGGGTCCCAGATACATATTATTGTCGGTGTCTGACCAAGTAAGGTCTTTTAGGTAAAAATTTGTAAATGTGACAGGCTTGCATGATTTGGTCCACCGATACCCCACCGTAAAAGGTCTTAGAGGCTGCAAAGGCCCGGATGTCATGCGCTTTAACTTGGACCAAGTCCAAGGCTTGTTGGTCTGCTTGTTTGTAACAAAGTAGGATGGTTTGTTTCAACCAGGAAGAGAGAGTAGCGGGTCTGATGTCTGAGGTATATCCTTTCTTGAAGGAGATGAAAAGGAGGGAACGAGACCCTCTCAGGTCTTTGGTTCGGTCCAGATAATACCTCAGGGTCCGTACCGGACACAGGGTCCTGTCTTCTTTAAATTGTCTATCTACAATGTTAGTCAAAGCAGGAATAGTCACCGGAGACACACTTTGAGAACCTTCCCTTGCTAGTTGGTTTTTGGCTATAAAATCAGAAGAAGGGAACAAGGCAACCTTTTCCCATTGGCCTAGATTAGATACTTTGTTTGCGACCCAGGCATGGATTTCGCTACGGCATTTGCCGGAGGCCAAAGCTAGCAATAAAGCAGTTTTAAGAGTAAGATGTTTGAGGTCTGTGTCTTTCATGGGCTCAAATAGTGCTTTTGTGAGCTCGTTGAGGACAACAGACAGGTTCCATCTAGGTAAATTTCTGAAACTTTTGGGACGATCCCTGTGAAAACTGGAGAGTAACCTGTGAAGGTCTGCATTATGTGCAATATGGTGGGCCGTTGGGCCCAAAGTGTCAACGATTGCAGTCCTGTAACCATCAATGGTCGAGGGGCGCCTATTTAGGTCTTGGTACAGGTACATGAAAAAATCTGAAATTTGTTTCACAGATGGAGTGGAGAAATCCACCGAATTTTCTCTGCACCATTTTTCAAATAGGGCCCACTTTGACTTGTAGATGGTCCTTGTTGATGACCGCTGAGGAGCAGCAATTCTCTCTGCCACCTCCACAGAGAAGCCTTGTTCTTGGAGTTGTCCGCTCCTAGACACCAGGCGTGGAGGTTCAGCTGTTGTGGGTTGTTGTGGAACACATACTTGTGCGACTGTTTGAGTAGGGTCGTTGACACTGGGAGTTGTAGTGGGATCTCTGTTGAGAGCTGCACTAGGTCCCAAAACCAGGGCATCCCTGGCCAGCCTGGGGCTATCACGATGATCAGGCAATGACATTGCTTGATCTTTTGGATCACGTTGTGAAGGAGAGCTGTAGGAGGGTAAGCATAGGCCGTCAGGTTGGTCCAGTTTATGTTTAGAGCATCTATGTCCCAAGCCTTTGGGTCTGGGACAGGAGATACGTACAGTGGAAGTTTGTGGTTCAAGTGAGTGGCAAATAAGTCTACATGAGGTGTGAACCACTTCTGGCAGATCTGTTTCAATACCTGCGGGTGCAGAGACCATTCTGTTGACTGCACTTGGTTGGACCTGGAAAGTAGGTCGGCCATCACATTCAGGCACCCTGGAATGTGCCTGGCTTTTAATGTTATGTGGTAGTGATGGCACCAGGTCATGATCTTGCACAGGAGAGCACACATCTCTGCTGAGTGAGTTCCTCCTTGTTTGTTGATGTAGGCTACCACTGTTGAGTTGTCTGTCGCAAGTAGCACTGTTTTGTTCTGGCACTGGTCCTTGAAGTCTCGAAGAGCCAGGGAGACCGCCTTCAATTCTAGGACATTTATGTGTAGCCTTTTTTCCCGATCTGACCACAGACCCTTTGTAGAATTTTGGTCTAAGTGAGTGCCCCAACCTTTGTTTGAGGCGAAGGTAAAGAGTTGGATACTGTGGTCTTTGGGATGAAGGTCTGCACCTTTCATCACGTTTGAGGGATTTTGCCACCAATCTAGGTGGGCTGCAATGGCTTCTGTCCAAGGAAGGAGGTTGTCCAGCGACTGATGATATCTCCAGTGCTCCTTGAGATGAAACTGAAAGGGCCTCATGTGAAGGCATCCCTCCGGGACCATTTTCTCCATTGAGGTTAGCAACCCAATTAGCGACATCAAACATCTTGCAGTCAAAACACGTTTTGACTTGAGGAGTAGGATCAAATCCTGGAGTTTGAGCCATCTCTCTTGAGTGGGTTTTACAAGGGCTGAATTTAGATGGTACTCCTAGCCCACGAACGAAAACACGTGAGTAGGTTTCAGTTCTGATTTTTTTTATTATCCATCCCAAGGACTGGGTTAGGTCTACCACCGCCTGAGTGTTCACTTGGGCTTCCTCCTGAGACTGGGACCTGATCAGCCAGTCGTCCAGGTATTGGTGAATTCTGAGTCCTCTTGAGAGGGCCATTAGTTTCACTTCCTTTACAATCATTGTAAAGACCTAGGGGGCTGTGGCCAGTCCGAATGGGAGGGAGGTGAACTGGAACACCTGAGCCTTGTAGCAAAACCTTAGGTATTTCCTTGAGTTTGGGTGGATGGGGATGTGTAGGTAAGCGTCCGACAGATCTATTGACGATATCCACTCCCCAGGAATCAGGGAGGTCCTGATGGACTCTGGAGTTTCCATTTTGAACTTTTCTACGTGCAGAAAAGTGTTGAGCCTGCTGAGGTCTATGACTGGCCTCCACCTTTGGTGAGGCTTGGGTACTAGGAACAGGCGACTGTAAAACCCGAGAGATTTTACATTTCCACCCTTTCGATTGCGTTCTTTGACAGGAGAGACTGGATACAAGTGGCCAAGGCTTGGTCTTTTTGTTGGGCCTTGTACTCTGACAGAATCAGAGGAAATCTGACCAAATTTGGCTTTGAAAGGAATGGCAGTACGTAGCCATTGGTGATAATGTTTAACACGTTTTGAGAACATTTGTTTGTTAGCCAGTCTCTCCTGAAAGAACAGAGGCAACCTCCTACTGGTGGACTGAGTGAGGCTTTGGAGGAGTCATTGGGAAGGGGGGTTTCCACGCCCCCTTCCCCTATTGTGGGGTCAAAAACGACCCCTGGAGCCTCTGAAGTTGGGTTTTCCCCTTGAGGAAAACGATTTGTTACTGCTTTAAGAGGAATTGCCCCCATAGTGACGTTTCATGTAGGAGCCTTTTTTCTTGTGGGGACCACGAAAGGGCTTATTCCGGTAGGGTGCGAAACCCTGAGAGTCTTTTGAGGTGCCTTTTTGGAGAAGGAAGTCTTCACAAGGACGGGTCCCAAAAGGATGAGTTCCTAAGTTCTTGACGTCTCGTTTCCCCTAACTGTGGATGTAAGAGAGTCATTTCGGCTTCGCACCTGAGCAAGCCGGTATTAGCCATAGAATAAAGCTCCCTCTGGAGAATATGGGCTAGAGATTTGCTGAGACAGGTGAGGGCCCTGTGTTGAATAAGGACTGTCTTATTCCAGAAATCCATATACTCAGCGACTTCCTCATGTCCGTGCTTTGCTGCTTTCTCAGAATTGGCACCTTTCTGAATCTGAGACTTAATCTTCTTGACAGTTGACTTGATGCTATGTTGACACTTCTCCAGGGAAGCATATTGCAAGAAGAAGTTTTTGCAAAGGCAGCGGTAAAATTGAGGGTTGAGATATTTTGTCTAGCCTGATGTTCCAGCTCCTTGAGAACTGTCAGGGGAACTTTGGCTACAGGGGTCCCAGAGGGTTTAGGAGTAATACAGATATTGGCAAAGTCCGTATTCAACTCCTGAATTTTGTCCTGAAAACAGGGCTGTCCCACCCTGTACCACTTAGAAGTGGAAGGCGGAGGCTTGACATATTTACCCTCAGATAAATTTGCAGCCTTAAAGTCATGTTGAGATTTATCAAAGGCGTCCTTGATAACTGAGCTAAGGGGAAGAATAGAGGAAGGACCGCTAGGTCTGAGCTCTTGACGGCCTTTTTCATCATCCAGACCTAACACTGAAGTTGAAGACCTAGGCATAGACTCCCTTGGGTAAGGGAGTGAAAGAATACGCCTAAAAGTGTCAACTTCTTCAGCGTATTGTGAGGGCATGTCAGACAGAGCTACTTCCCTATAATAAGGGGGGTCTGGATCATGTGGTGGAAGGTCTTGATCAGAAACAGCCCCTGAGGGCTGAGCCCTAGAGGGCTTAGAAGACCTGTGTCTGGCTGCAGGGGACTGATCCTCCCCTGAAGAAGATGACACATATCTGGACCTTGACTTGTGCTTACTCTTGTCAGTGTTTTTTAGGTCTGGTAGAAGGGATCCAAGGTTCATCGGAATCCTCATTTGGTTTTTTCGAGGGAGAGCCCGGATCAACTTGGTGCCTACTATGAGAGTGGCTAGGCTTTTTGTGAGAGTACGAGACCTCTTTCAGTGGTAGTTCAGAAGGATCAACGTACTGGTCTGAGGTATCTTGTTGGTTAAGCACTAGACGAGGAGGGAGTGCTGGACCGTAGTCCACATCCATTGCCTCAGTATGAACATTTGTACTAGATCTCAGAGGGGGTAGGTCCAGATTTACAGCATTGTTACTGGATGTACCAGGTTTGGAAGCAAGAAACTAGGTCTGATCCACCTCTGTTTGCTTTTTGGTAGTCAACTCCTCTCGAAGCGACTGAAAAGCTTCCAACATGGATGCCTGAAAGGAACCCATTTGTTGCTGTAAATGGATATTTAAGGAATCACCCAGGGATTTTTCAATATTTGTTTGAATTTTTTGTTGTAAGGCTGTACCTGGGGTGGGTGGGACAGACTTGGCCGGTGTTTTGAGAGATAAGGAACTGAAGGCAAGTGGTTGAGGACGGGGGGGTGAGGTGAAGAGATTGTCAGCAGCACTCTCGAGGTCTGCATTGGAGCCAGTGAAGGAATCCCCGTCGCCTTCGCCCAAAAGATCTAGTTCATTATCTTTGGAACTAGATTCCGCCTTTTGTTTTTTAAGGTAACGTTTCCTGTTTTGAATTTTCTTCAACTGTTCATCTGTGAAAGATGTACAGATTTGACAGGGAGTTTCGAAGGTGACACAGGGGTCATCTCCCTTGCCAGCCTCCCTACAGGTAGGGCAATAGTTGTGTAGGTCGAAACTAAAACAAAAGTGGCGGCATTTCTGAGCTCTCGGTTTGTCTTTATTCGTTTGGTGGAGAGACATTTTAAACGCAATAAAAGACGTACAATATAAATTGCCTGTACCGAGGAAAACCCAAAACACGTGAAAAGAAAGAAAATACTTATCCTGTGAAATTAAGATTTTAACAGAATGATCTATGTGATATAATCAAAGAAATATCCAAACAAGAGGAGAGTGCCCGTGAACAGGCACTGTGTCAGCTGACTGAGTGTTTTTTTATTTGTGAAGGTAATAATGAGAGGAAAGCATTATCAGGGAAACTGCTGTACAGAAGTATAGTAAATGGTAATTGAACAGCATGTTCAAAAGAAATTCTGAACCTGACAGAAGAAAAGGACAAAAAAGTTGTGCCCTGCCAATGGTATTATGAAGGAAAGTAAGCAAGTTATAAGCACTTTTAAGTTTGGCTGTCCTTATTTGACCTTGAAGGAGGGGTCCAAAGGTCAAATCTGACCACACCAAAAGATTCCCAGCCCATGATTTCCTGTAGGTTGGTTTACCATCCCAAACCTGTAGGACCAATAACAAGCGAGTTATAAGCAATTTTAAGTTTGGCTATCCTCAACTGACCTTGAAGGAGGGTCCAAGGTCAAATCTGACCACACCAAAAGAATCCCAGCCCACGATTTCCTATATGTTGGTTTACCATCCCAAACCTCTAAGACCAATAATAAGCGAGTTATAAGCACTTTTAAGTTTGGCTATCCTCGTTTGACCTTGAAGAAGAGGTCCAAAGTCAAATCGGACCACATCAACAGATTCCCAGCCCATGATTTCCTATATGTCTGTTTACCATCCCAAACCTCTAGGACCAATAATAAGTGAGTTATAAGCACTTTTAAGTTTGGCTATCCTCGTTTGACCTTGAAGGAGGGGTCAAAGGTCAAATCTGACCACACCAAAAGATTCCCAGCCCATGATTTCCTACAGGTTGGTTTACCATCCCAAACCTCTAGGACCAATAATAAGGGAGATATAAGCACTTTTCATGACTGACAAAGAAACACCTGTGGCGGCCATCTTGTTTTTCGAAATAAGGCCAAAAATATTCCCAGTCAAGATTTTATAATGAGGAACATATCCTGTGAATTTGAGATCTCTACCTATAATACCCTTTGCTCTAGAGGGCCAACAAAAGTCCTTGTTTAAAGTCGAATAAACGTCCCTGGCGGCCATCTTGTTTTTCAAAATGAGGCCAAAAATATTCTCAGGCAACATTTTATGGTTATTAATATATTCTGCAAACTTGAGAAGGCTAGCTATAATATTTTTTTCATTAGAGCGGTAATGGTGAAATTTCTCTACACACTGCAGCTATCCAGTGGATACAATGATTTACTCAATAGTGAGAACCTGAAAGTAGCTATTGTTCAGCTATGCCATGACATAGAGGTCTGCAATTTTACTATGATATAACTGACCAAAAATTATGTGAATAACATATTTAAACAAAATACTCTAAATACTCTAAAAGTTACAACTGATTTGCTCAACAGTGATAACCTCAAAGTAGCTATTACTCAGCTATGCAATGAGCTACATGTCTGAATTTTCACTATGTTATAGCTGACCCAAAAGTAGGTGAACAACATATATTAACAAAATACTCCAAATGCAATATTTTTCAAGTTACAACTGATTTACTCAACATACAGTACCTGAAAATAGCTATTGCTCAGTTGTGCCATGAGCTACAGGTCTGTAATTTCACTATATTATAGCTGACCCAAAAGTAGGTGAACAACATATTTTAACAAAATACTCCAAATGCAATATTTTTCAAGTTACAACTGATTTACTCAACATACAGTACCTGAAAATAGCTATTGCTCAGTTGTGCCATGAGCTACAGGTCTGTAATTTCACTATGTTATAGCTGACCCAAAAGTAGCTGAATAACGTATTTACACAAATTTCTGTAAACGCAATAGTTTTCAAGTTATAAGTGATTTACTCAACAGTGATAACCTCAAAGTAGCTACTACTCAGCTATGCCATGAGCTACAGATCTGAAATTTTACTATGTTATAGCTGACCCCAAAATAGGTGAATAACATATTGAAACAAAATACTCTAAATGCAATAGTTTTCAAGTTATAAGTGATTTACTCAACAGTGATAACCTAAAAGTAGCTATTACTCAGCTATGCCATGAGCTACAGGTCTGAAATTTTACTATGTTATAGCTGACCCAAAAGTAGCTGAATAACATATTTATATGAAATTCTCTAAATGCAATAGTTTTCAAGTTACAAGTGATTTTACTCAAGATGGTAGTTACTGAAAAGCCCAAAAGTAGCTATTACTCACTTAGCTATTAAGACAGACACCCAAGTTACTCACCATGTTGTAGCTATGAAAAAAGTAGCTGAATAACGTATTTTAACAAAATGCTCTAAATGCAACACTTTTCAAGTTATAAGTGATTTAGTGCATGATTTCATGAATTTTAATGCATTAAAAATTATTAAAAAAATTTATTAAAAAAAAATAAGACAGATCCAGGTCTGATACTCACAGAAGAGAATCTACCTCTGGCCTAGTACATATATGCAAGATATGAGAGAAATCCCTGCAATAGTCACTGAGAAAATTGTGATAAAGTGTTGAAATTTTCACACCTTTGGTGGGGGTACCTCCCTTGTAACGTCTGTAGCAAACAGACGAACAGACAGATTTGCATGCCTTGAACATTTTTCATCCTCGATAGATAAGGTATCTTTTAAAAAAAACAGCATGTCTCTGGGCCTTGTAGTTTTGGAGAAGAAGTTGTTCACGCGGACGCCCACGCCGCAGAGTGACGACATAAAAAGAACCTCTAACAATAAGTAAAGGCTGAGAAATAAATGAAAATGTCTGTATATTTACAAACTGCTACCAGTCAATCCTGGCCAACGAGAAAGTAGGACGATTGGTCAGAAGTTATCACGTGACGACAACTACCAGTATATCCGGTGGCTAACAAGAACTGTCTTTTTTCTAAGACGTTGGCCCCGGGTGTGGCAACCCGAGAAGAGCATTAAGTCCCACATGGTAAGCTATTGTAGCATAATAAAACTGTACATTTTGAGCATCTGTCACGGTATGAGGCTCTACCAAGCATTGAACGGCAGAAGGACGCAATGATATGACCTTAGCTGACGATGGAAAAGTATTTTGGAGTTCAGGGCCAGCTGTACTTTTCTTGGCTGGAAACTGATCAGATATGACCCTAGCTGTTTGAGTGCAAGTATTTAATCCATCTAGACCAGCTTGATCATTGGTCAAGATTGGTTCTTGTTGTGTGACAATACCATGACTAGAAGCCACAGTTGGGGTAGTTACAGTAATATCATTCGACTATAACTCGTGAATTTGTGTACATTTGTGTGCAGCAGTATACAGAGAGTGTGCACTTGCATGATTCGAACCCAGGACAACCAGGTTTAGAATTTGTTTGTTAGCTTGATACTGGCTTATTGGCAAAGAACTTTGACCCCGACCACTGACAGTAGGAGAGGAGACATGAGTAACAGGTTTTTTGACTGACTGGCAGAAGTGTTATCCACCTGATGTCCCCCCTCATGAACTGACAATATTTGGAATCTGTTACTGGTGTGGAGTTGAAATTCATTATTATTTGTTTTGACCTTATTAGTTGACTTGATAAGATCTTCTTTCTGAATACAAGGTTTAACTCCTGGTTGATAGTCTTGAGAAACAGCCTGGCATGCTCTATTGAGCTCTGACCCCTGTCACCCTGGTTCCCCAAAACCAAGTATTTTTGTTTTTCAGTAGTTTGACAATTAGCTAGACAGGAGGGTTCACTATGAGAAAGTTGAGTTAAAACCTTCCTACCTTGTGTCAAGACCTCTGCAAAAGATCTACCATTACATTTGTTGGAAAAAGCTTTAGAAGTATAAAACCAACTTTTCCATTGACATTTTTCAACACAAAGTTCTTTACACTTGCTCTTATCTTTGCACCAAAATGTTTTTGTGATGGGTGGGGCAAATAATGTCCACACCCTCACCTACTCGTTTTTTGTCTGCCAAATTTTGCCTACATTCAATCTCCATGTATGGAAAATTTTTGCCTTCCAGTAGAGTAGCCTCTTGTCTCATGGGTCTTGGAAAATGAACATGTGTTTTGATTGTAGTAAGTGCAGGGCATGGATTTTTGACCAGATTTTTTATTATACGAATTTGCAAATTTTTGAGCATTATTCTGTATGTGTCTCTGTGCATGTGCTCTTCTGATGCGGTCTATTTTGTCAATTTTACTATAGTCTTCAATTTCCCCCCGTTCCATTCGACAGAGTAAGACTCCATGGCTGGCCTTTGCTGCTGCCCATGAGAAGTCTTGAAAGTCATCTAAATGTGAAATGAGGTAATCTAACATATGATCTCTCATTTCTGAATTTTTTCTTCTCATAGAGCAGCAAAGGCCAGCCACCCACTGGTAAACTGTCAACTGATCATAAGTGACCCTCTCCTTATGAGTCCCAGATAGGACAAATTCTTGAGGCCACCTAACTCAATGCTTGACAAAAACATCGACCCCCCCACCTCCCCCCGCCTTTGAGACGTAATTTTAAAGGACATACCTCAGGTGGCAATTTCATTAAAAGTCTTTGTTGAACTTGCTGTTGTACATGAGCATCTTGACGCAATGTATTTAGATCTGGGACAGAGTCATTTATGGAAGATGTAGCCCCACTCAGTGTTCTCAGCTATTTGACTATGCTCATAACTTTGTACTTTAGACTTGCTCTTACTCATGGTAGATTTGATTTTTGAACGATCTTTAGTTTTCTTACCTTCCCCCTTTTCTAAAACATCCAAAATTCAAAAATTTGTTTGAAAAAATTGGTTCAAAATTTCTTGGTTCATCAACGCCTGAACATTCCAATCCATAACTTGTGAAGTCGACACTTTGTTGACGCCAGAGTACTTTTATTTGTAAATTTGACAGTTTTTGAATCCTCATCCAATTCCATGAGTCCAGAACAATCTAATTCGCTTCCCAAATCCGAATCCTCACTAGTGGCCAACTGTGATTGTTTACTATTCGAGAAACCCCCAATTTTACCCCCAAAGTACTTGTACAGGTATCTGAATACTATCATGCTTAATTGATCTGAGGTCGTACTGTTTGTCCATCGTGTACATATACAAATTCAAACATTTAAGACTACAGTAAACTAGTACGCATCACAAATTTACAGTAAACTAGTACGCATTAAAGATATGATGCAAAGTCCACCACTCAGCACTGTGAGGTGAGACGTGAATGTTGAGAATATTTTATGTTGTCCCTCCGACCACTGAAATTGGAATGGCAGAACTCACGTGCAAGCACAGTGACCAAAGAGAGGCCAACCAATCAGAAGCTGCCAACTATACAGTATTGGTCAGTAGTAAACTACCGACTACTAATTTAAGGTACCCCCCCCCCTCCAGGAGGAATGAGCCGTTGGCACCCTAATGCCACCAAGCAAAAGCCAGGGACAAATTTTTTCCGATCACCCACCCTCCCATTCAGACACTATGGGTGAAAACAATACCCCGAAAGCCCTTAAGGTAAAAAGCTGAATGATAAAGACTACTCTTTTTCTCAGCTTTACTGAAATATATTTTCAAAAATCTCAATGCTTTGATTTCAATTTTAACTTCAATGGCAGTGAGAAAGAAAACACACAACTAATATATGAGCACATTTATTGAGGATTAGACATTACCTAACAAATCATATGATACTAATTTTTGTAAACACACTGTCACACATACTAAACCTTATCTGTTCGCGTAAATGCAGTCACTACAACTACCATACCTTGTGGATTATTGACTGTTATGAAGTTATTTTGTTATTTATGGACAGTTTTATCCACAAGTTACCAGGCATGTCACGAATCCCAGAATCTCTAGATGAGTGAAAAACATTCAGTACAACAGAATTTGTCTTTTAGTTCTTCTACACTTAAAAAATGCTCACTCGCAGAGGATAATGTTTTCAACAATTGGAGGAATTTTCAAAATTCTATCAATAAATCCTACTGCTTGGCTTGATATGTCACACGTCTCAAATTAGTAAAACAATTAGGAAAACAATGCATTCATACGTGAAACTCGTACTCATTGATGAAGATATTATGTTGATTGGTTACAATTTAAAAACAGAAATCATGTTATTGCTCCTTTACATTCTTTGAAAGTTTCTTAACACATTATTTTTTGTGTACATTGTATTTATATCCTACGCCTGTTAAATAATATTTATTCCATACAAAATCATGATGATATACCTATATGCCATTTAGCATAAATATTGTTTTGTGCTGAAGTTTTCACACCAAGCAATATACACTAATTGTCTGGTACATACTAATACCTCTACTCAACACGTCACATACAATGGAATTTTGCAAAGACAATCGCTACCTGTGAGCAAATTGCACAACATAGATTTTCAAATGCAACACTTTACTTTAGGAATGCGGAAAATTTCAATATACACACACACAGTTTTAATATTAACAATGGAGCCCAAGTCTACATATTGCACAGAAATATACACAGTTTATGTTAGATATATTAAACTGTACAGAATACTCCTCCATATAGAGTAACTGCTTATTTTCAGTACAGAATTATTATTTTTTTCATGAGAGGATACTTCAGCACAAGAATTACCATTTCTGGCATGTTATAATAAAGTTACACGTTATAATGAGGTAAAGTTAGCTTACAATAATGGTATAATTATATACACAAGATATAACTGTCACTATGTTCACCTGAAAATTTTCAACGTTTTCTTTAGATGAAAATTTTGTTATGATCAAGTTTAAAATTCCTAAAATTCAGTAAAGATCAGTGGAAAAGTTCAAACATTAGTTATGGTACAAAAAACTCAGTTATACACAAAATATATCAATTTATTTTTGTTTTGCACATTTCCTATAACTATCAAATATACAAGCACAGTGAACATTCTTTCTAATATATCCTGTATAATGTACTACGAAGCAGGTGTATTTCACTGCATTTCAACAGAGTACCTACTGGCATTCAGGTCAAACTCATAGGTTTCAAGGTCATATTAACAGCTGGGGTGATATTGGGACACATTCTCATTACATCTTACAACTTGAACTCTTCAAATATTACAAACATGTCAGGGTAATCCGATCATTTTGAAAATCAAAAGTAGTTTTACTTTCACAGTCTTAGAAATTAAGAAAATCTAGTATTTTGATCATTTACCATTAATATAGTGAAAATACAGGAACTGCCACATATGAGACATAATTTGAGTTTGAAAATCTCTTTGCATGATAATTTAAAACTAATAGACCAATTTTTTATCCCACATGAAAACGTTAGCCTTGGCTATGGGAACCAAAATATATATGACATTTTGAAAACTGCTATTTCTGAAAAAAATTCAAAGTGTTTCTTCCTTTTTCCTGTTTTTATCGAGTCACAAGTCAACGAAATATCAGATTATCAGCATAAGATTACTAACAGCAGAGTTCTCTCACTGAAATGCAGCAAATCATCCTGCCATCAATACACTGGAAACCGATAGATTCTGACTAGTCCATGAACTTCCTGTTGGGATTTTCACCAAACAGAATTTCACGGAGATCTGGTAACATCTGTCCAGCAATCTGACTCAAACGCTCCTCTAGGGTGTTGACAATCTGAAAAAAACATAAATATTGTATTAAAAACAGCATTGGTATTGCATTTTAATATAGATATACAACGCCTGTGAATGTAAATATTTATCTCAAAATGTATAATATTGTATCCAAGAGATTAGAGCGCAAGTTCTGTAGTTGATACTTAACACTAAAACACTTAATTCACAGCCGGCCTTATTTATTTTTTTGACAGAATTACTCGTGTTACAAGCTTTAACACAACACTTTATAAAACTTATGATTTTTAGGTCTCCGATTCAAATTTGCTCAATGTTATATGAGCCGGACATTGTTGTAACCCTTCCGTTAAAACAATACCTTCCGTTAGCTCCGTCACTGTACTACTCATTACATTCGGCATCTGTACCTGAGATTTTCCCAATTTTTAAGCACAAGGCTCACACTTCTAGAGATAATTATTTTTGTCTCCAGACTTTCATGAATTGTGGCATAACGTGATGAGTGTCCCTTCACTAAAGTTAAGCAGCAATGGGCTACGTTAGTACTTGGATGGGTGACCATTGCAGTGCACTACTCGTGTCCCTGATGGCTTTGTGGCTCGCGCTAGTAGACTGAAACCCCTTTCAGCCTTGTTTACCTTAATCTTTCCACCCTGTGTGAGCAGCACCACGCCTCCCACTTTGTCTTCAGACAGGAAGTTCTCCGAGTCTACTGTCACTTTACAGGGTTTTTTGGTGGCTGCAGTGTATCTGTCCACTGCCTTGGGTACCACTCCCTTCACCTGAAATATACAGTCAGTGTAATCCAACTCATCTCTTTTTTCACAGTGCCTTATTTCTGGAGAAAAGAGATTTAAAGGGCGAGCCATGCAATGGTTTAGGAATTTATGTAACCACTATTTTCTATGAAAGGAAAATACTTTGAAGCATCATTATTAGACTTTTTGCTAAAGCTATTTTCAGAAGATTTTACAAAACTGATAAAGCTGTGTGCTTCATCCATAACTTTTGAGGACATTTAATATACATGTTCGCAATTTGTCAGTGTTTCCTGAGCCTCGTTTTTCTGGAGGTCAACTGACCCCTGCTTTTGAAAACCGGGGGTCAATGCAAATTTTTGAGGGTCAGTTAGGCTTGACCCCTTCTAGTTAAACTGCAGGGTAGAAAAATAATAGACAAACAACCTTGCAAAGCTGGTGTTCGCATTAGAGTTATGAAATGTGGGGTACCATGTATCCCATGGGGTACAAGTAATATTCTGCCACATTTTCCTCAATAAATAATGTTTAGATGTTTAGATATGCCCATGTTTACTAAAAAGCAATAAATTTCTTTTATTTATGACGTTGACAAAAAAATACAGTATATTGTACATGGCTGTATTTTCATAAAGATATCTGATCAGTTCACCTGTGTACATCAGGGTAAAGAAAATAGTCAAAATATAAACTTGACCCATATTTTTTTATTTACCCTACAAATATAATATTTATACTGGTTGAAAGACAAATTATTGTAGTTTATTTTGCTTTTTATTTGACAAAAATCCATTGAGTGGTTCCAGAGTTATAGTGTTTTTGCGAATATTTTCGAATTTCACAGCTAATATTTTCCGGGGAGGTTTCCGGGGTTAAAAATTCAAGAGTTTCCGAGATTTAGCAGAACGTGTCTCCCAATGCACAAGGTATTTGTCATCGTTCGGAGACGTTGTTTCCAATTGTTTCCTTGCAGAGATCACGTTTTCCTTTCGTTTCGAATAAGATTTGCTAGGGTACATTCTAACAGTGGCTGTTTAAGATGGATTTCATATGCGTAGCTCTTGCCTTACAAGAAATTTTAA
The DNA here is from genome assembly GCA_964017235.1 of Sabellastarte sp. h YS-2021. Lineage (NCBI taxonomy): Eukaryota > Metazoa > Annelida > Polychaeta > Sabellida > Sabellidae > Sabellastarte > Sabellastarte sp. h YS-2021. The sequence goes on along the minus strand of OZ024933.1, from coordinate 118,738,675 downwards.
AATATACAGTGCTGTTTTATTGCATGTATATCTACGCTTTCAGTAAAAAATCTTGCGTCCTATTTGGTGGATTTTGTAACTGAATAACCCGAATGCGCATGCGTGACCTCGCGAACTCTTCACCTCTCAACCTTTTGATAGCACGCATGCGCAGTGACGAGTAAACAGCAGGAAATCGGCCATTTTTGTTTTGAAATTGGAATAAATAAAGAATTGCTTCATATATTGACGAAATATCGATATTTCTTTCTACAAATACTTCTGCGTCAGTCTGACCCCCTGGTAAATAATATGTGCGTAAATCGCCTGATTTCGGCGTAAATTTACGCACGTTTGTGCGTAAACGGAAACACTGTTTGTGTGCAACATGTTCACAATTTGTGTACTACTGCGTACTGGTAGTTTTTGAAAACCAACCACTAGTTTTAGCAATTAAGACCAACTGCAAGATATAATTCAAGTAAAATTCCTTGACTGACCTTGTACCTGTATAGTCACCTTAATAGTGTGAAATGCCCAAAACTATTTAAAATCAGCTATTCCTTTTTCAAATGTGATGATAGAATAAACACACTCACACGTACATAGCACGTTTCACTTTATTGTTAAATACTAAAAGATATGTTAGATAAGAATAGACAGTAGAGCGGAAATGATTAGCAAAATTTGCGAGCCGGGTAGTTGCTTGCATTAACTGTCGACTAACCGATTAACTGTTTCCGAGGTTTAGTATGTTTGAGCAAATACCAAAAATGTCACATGGCTATGTGTTCCGGATGTAAACAAACAAAATGGCGCATCGCGAGATACTAGAAAAGTAAAATCTTCACCAGACTGTTAGGTAATTACCTAAAAATATAATATTTTGATATTTTAAAAATAAAATACAGATAAAAATGCTTAACTTGAAATATTTATAGTTTTAATGATCACATAAAATTCCATAAGAGGTAACATATATAAGAAAACAGTTAATCAGTTTTGGCAATATTGGTGAAGACTAATCCTTTGATAACCTAATACTCAATTTGTATGACTAATAGTTTCAGCTCCACAGTAACAAAACACTGCAATTTGACCCTTTCAGTGTACATGCCACCGTTTTGTCAAACTGGTGATAACCTATATCTCAATATGCAGTGGTTGTGTTTAAATATTTGTATAAACCGGCCCTTATTGCATCACCAATGACTTACCAGAGCAAGGTCCTCCTTCTTACACAGGATAGTGACTTCAGGCTCTAGAAGCTGGAAGAGGCCCTGAGCCACTAGACCCTCCACCAGCCCACTGTATGTCTTCTTGTCATGTACAATGCCTGCCAGACGCTCACTGGCCTCATCCATGATTGCTGTAAGTAGGGACAATTACAACTAAAACATTCACATAGAGAGTTACTGGTGGCTGGAATCATAAGCCATTTGTGCAAATCAATCATTGCTTGTTAGAAGCGAGCTGAACTCTTTATCAGTGTGATGGGGAAATATACTAAAATTCACAATATACTCTGTGTGAACCTTATGAAGTTTATGCATTTTCATGATTTAAAAATAGCATCAGAGATGCCCGTACCAAACAGCCTGGGGAAATAGTTTCTACACCATGACATGTAAAAGTAGTACAAAGACCGGGATACTTTCAGTGCAGTGTCAATCATATAAAGTCCAAATAATGTTTAAGTAGAGAAAATAACATCTAAGAGAAAGAAAATGTATGTAAAAGTAAAGTACCAAAACAAGACAATTCAACAGCAAGCTGATAGCATTAATCAGCAAACTAAAAAAATATGAAGATATAAAATTTATTAATTGGAGAATAGCTGTCAATGGAAATAGCACAATTATGTAAAAGTGCATATAATAATCAGTTGCAGCAATCCATATATCTTTGTCATAAGAGAAAGATGTCTCAAATATGACAGGTGAACAAACTTTGGCAGAGCAAAAAGGTCACACCATGATGCACACATACATCCCCTAACCAATGTTCCTATCAAGTGTCAACCTTCTACACCTTATGGAATCCAAGAAATAGCCCAGACTAGATTTTAAAACTCATGGTCACTGACAAGCTCAAAGGTCAAATCAAGGTACCACCATGATGTTGCCCACCTACAACCCCTAACCAATGTCCCCACCAAGTAACAACTTCCTGCACCTTACGGTTTCCGAGATACAGCCCATATAAGATTTTATAGGTCAAGGTCACTACGGCAAGGTCAAAGGTCAAATCAAGGTCATACCATGACGATGCACACCTACACCTGCAAACCAATGTCCCTACCAAGTATCAACTTCCTTCACGTTACCGTTTCCGAGATATAGCCCAGACAAGATTTTATAGGTCAAGGTCACTATGGCAAGATCAAAGGTCAAATCAAGGTCACACCATGACATTGCACACCTACACCCTCTAACCAATGTCCCTACCAAGTATCAACTTCTTATACCTTACAGTTTCCGAGATATAGCCCGGACAAGATTATATAGGTCAGGGTCACTACAGCAAGGTCAAAGGTCAAATCAAGGTCACACCATGACGATGTACACCTACACCTCCTAACCAATGTCATTACCTAATATCAAATTTCTACAAATTACTGTTTCCAAGATATAGCCCGGACCACATTTTATAGGTCAAGGTCACTACAGCAAGGTCAAATCAAGGCCACACCATGATGTTGCATACCTACACCCTCTAACCAATATCCCTACCAAGTATCAACTTCCTACACCTTACGGTTTCCGAGATATAGCCCGGGCAAGATTATATAGGTCAGGGTCACTACAGCAAGGTCAAAGGTCAAATCAGGGTCACACCATGACATCGCACACCATGACGTTGCACAATGCAAATGGCTGATGGCTGACAAACATGATGACAGAAGGGTTCATATTAAAATGAACATCAGCTAGATGCCCTCTGCCCTCACTGCGGATGTGTTCCTCCCTGTTCTTCAGCACATTCAGCCTGGCCTGGTTGAGCAGGTTGGAACTCTGGATCTTTTTCTGCAGTTCTATCTGTTTGTCTTTCTTCTCATAGTGCTCCCGGATCTTCACACGTTGCTGCTGCACCAGGCGACCTTTAACAAAGGTCAAATACAAGGTCATTATAGAGAAATAGAGATTGAGTCTGTATTGAAGCCCAAATCCACTGTATACTTCTTAGAGATACAAACAGTACATCTGGATTTCGCTTTTCATTCTGTTTTTGTAAAAGTAATGAAATGTGCAAAGAATATTTAAGAACTGGACGTGTCACTTATGAGCTACCTAAAACTTTGAGAAATAGGTCACACTAGTGCTGGGAGATCGCCAAGGTTTGACCTCTCAATGCTCGAATCGGAATAACGTAAACAGAGATCGATCATCGCCGATCATGGAATCAAAAGTGTGAACCAGATCATAAAAATCAAATATTAAACAAAAACAAGGCAAATGGACACAAATATAACCAAAAAGCTATTTACAAATGTCTTCCTCACTCCCTACCATGCTTTATGTATCCTCGCCTGTGGTTGGCTGATTTTATGATCACCTTGACTACAGTGGGAAAATCCCAAGGTATTTTCTGTTATTTCGTGGTTTTGTATTACGGCTAGTTTTGTAATTTTAACTGGTGAATGAACAATATTTTCATAAAATAAGATTTTAAATGTGACAAAAAGGCTACAAAGAATTGAAAGAAATGAGTTTAGCAGCTATCGGTTGTTTTAAAATTTTACCGATCATTGCTCGGCAATGAGCCAGCGAGCGATAATACCGAACTTTGCAAACATCGTCCCAGCACTAGGTCACACTTCACTTAATTTTGATAAAAAGGTGCATATAAATCCCAAACATTGCAAAGACATTTTCTACTTTAAATTATGGCTCACCCATTAAGTTTAACATTATCACTCACAAGTTGACGAAATTTGTAAATTTTAATTACTTAAATGTAGCTTTTATAAGCTACAAGCTTACCATGTGGGACTTAATGCTGTTCTCGGGTTGCCACACCCGGGGCCAACGTCTTAGAAAAAAAGACAGTTCTTGTTAGCCACCGGATACACTGCTAGTTGTCGTCACGTGATAACCTCTGACCTCTCGCCCTACTTTCTCGTTGGCCACGCGAATTAACAATGCTTTATTTTACAAGGAATATTATTTCATTTTTACAAGGATATACTTGTCGTTGGATCTGGAAACTACACCAGTTTCCTTATTTTATTGCATAGAATCACAATTCGATGTCTTTTCATAGTTCAGATAAGTATCTTTACCTTATTTTACAACTGAAGTCCGCTTCCGGGTTCACGTTGTAAATCACAGCGACTCGTTTATGTGGTTTCTATACAGGATATATATATATATATGCCAAATTCAGGAAATTCCGTGAAAGCAATTTTCTGTCTACCTCTCAATCAATCTGTTAAATCCTTTGTTAATCAGTCTGCCCCAAAACTAACTTTGAATACTTGCTCTACTACTACAGGTCCATTTGTCTGCCTTTTTTACTCAATTTCTTAATCACAAAAACTATTTACACCTTTCACTTTCTGTCTATCCCTGTCATAATCTCTCTAACAGTCCCCCCTCTCTACATTAAACTCTCCCTCTTCATGTGCGTCTATCTCCTCCACCTTTTCACTGGCTTACTGCTTAGTGCAGGTGATTTTCTGTCTATCTCTCATTTTCTCTCCTACATCTTTATACTTTCTGTCCATCACTCACCTTTCTCTATATTAAACTCCTCCTCTGCACGTGCGTCTATTTCCTCCACCTTTTCGCTGGCTTCCTGCTCTATGAAGGCGACCATCTGCTGGATCTGCCTTTGTACATCTGCGTCACTCAGAGCCATGGTGTCTGAAAGACAAAAGAAGGTCAATCCATTCAACAGGTCGGGAAAGAATGACCAATAACTTTTGGATTTATGGGGAAATGTCACCAAAACCTTGACTTAATGCAGAAAATTATAGATTTCGTGAATGAGACAAAATCTGGTTTAAGATTCTATAAATTCACCATACACACAAAAATGTGAATCACCCATTTAACAGAAATGTTTACATAAGAAGGAATGCACCCAGTTGTAGGTTGTGTACCTAGTACTTACTGTTGGCATTTTTCAATATTAATCAACTAATATCATTTAACATCAACAACAGTGTCTTTTTTCACTGAAAATATTTAATTTTGCTGGTTTCATGTAAATATTTAGAGAGGTCCACAGTGACCTAGTGGGTTAGCAAGTTTGGCATCTAATCACAGGCAGTCACCTCTACGTGGGTTCAAGTCCCACAAGTGACAATGCTGAGGACCTGTCCCAATATGACCATGGCTGTTGAACAGGACGTAAACCCTAACTTTGACTTTGTAAATATTTAGAAAACTGCCTATATTGAAGCATAAGCACCGTTTAAGGGCACAAAGCATGTACAATGTACTATGTAGTCAAAGTGAAAGTTTTTGGTAAAAAAAAAATAGGACTGGTTATCCATTTGTTAAGGCTGAAACGGTCAGCAAAGTTTGCTAGCTGGATAGTCGCTTGCATTAACCATCAAATTATCAATTAACTGTTTCCAAAGCTAAGCATTGATGAGAAATGGAGAAAACTTCACTTGGATATATGTTTCGGATGTAAACAAACAAAATAGCGGACTGTGAGATGCTAGAAAAGCAAAATAACTTCGCCAAATTGTTGGGTAATTAACTAATAATACAATATTTTACAAATAAAATACAGATAAAATGGATTTGATACCTGTAAAGGTCTTAACTTGAAATATTCATAATTTTAATGATCGTGTAAAATCCCATAAGGGGTGATAAAAATAAGAAAACAGATTTTGCAGTATTGGCATCGACTGGTGCTTTGAAAACCAAATATCAATTGGTATGATAATCATACTATGATTAATCTTTTCAGCTTTACAATTTGGCAAGATTTAATGCAACCAACTTTCTATGGTAACCAACAGGAAGTATCACTGGAAGCAAGCATGGCGGTTTGTGTATACAATTTTTTTTGGCTAAAATGAAATATTAAATGTCTTTAAAAATAGGGAAACTTAACACCAATATTCAAAAGACAAGATATAAATACTAAGGTTACCTTGATGATTGATAGATTTAAACTCTATTTTTGTTCTCTCTCCCAAAGTACCCAAGTCATTACTCTGTACTCACTTTTTCTAACAAATTTGCACACTTTTCTGTCACAGCCTTAAGATTTACCATTTCTAAACAGAAAACATGTAAACTCACAACAATGTTGACAGAGTACCCGTGGAACAAACTATACTGGTGTGTTTGCAGTTCACTGAACACTTGTAATGTTACTCACTGACTCACTAGTAGGTGGAGTGGATGTCACAACAGCTGGTTACTCAGTACACAGCTGAAAGGATAAAATACACAAGCTGCACCTGTACAAATCATTACCTGTGATCACACAAACATTTGGTATTGTTTTGTAATCATCACCACACAGACTAGAACAGCTGAAGCTACAAAATGCTTCAATAAATGTACTGTCGATATACGACATATAAAAAAACACGGTTAGCATGCTGCATAAATTGAAATTACAGCACAGACTTCCAACTTGAAATTGGGATTAGATGTAAATCAATATAGAAATACTTGATATGATAAAAAGCATCAACTGGCTGCTCCTCATTCTCCAAAACAGTAATGTTTACTTAGTGTTTACAAGGTATTTTTATGCCAACATTCCTTGTACATAATAAAATCCAAACAAATATAAGAACTTATTACTTATTACTGTCATGAGTGGAGATTGTTGATTCTTAGTAAGTTATTATATGGTGCCAGTGGCCAAGGGCTGTGGTCTGGAGATTATAAAAAAACCTTCCGTACATACGGGCATCAATCTGTCAGTCACATTTTTACATAAACCTTAATATTTTATTCATTTATAAAGATATCTTCACCAAATTTGCAAGGAATGTTAATGGCTATGAAAAGCTGTCTTTGCAAAACAAAATGGCCACTGTAGCTGATTGTTTCAAAATCATTAACATGTTCTAAACCATGAAATATTGCAGCTGGCTTCATCAATTTGCACAAAATGAACATAGTTAGGAAAGCCAGCATAATAGTCATTTTGGCCTAGTTTCCAAAACATGTACAAATGCCTTATATCTCCCTTAGATCTCCATTATTACTTATCCTAAGGTGGGAGATAACCACTGCTGCAGTAGTCTTGTGTTAAAATTGCATGGCAATAGTACTGGTCACAAGCCCACCATCATCTGTACAAGGCCATGAAAATAGCATCAGAGATGCCCGAACCCCACAGCCTGGGGAAATAGTTTTCACCACCATGAAATATAGAAGTAGTGAAACAGTACAAAGATCGGGATACTGTCAGAGCAGTTTCAGTTACATAAAGCTCCAAATAATGTCTCAGTAAAGACATTAACATCTAAGAGAAAGACAATGGATGTAAAGATAAAGTATTAACAGAACAATTCCGTAGGAATATGATAGTATTAAGTAGTAAGCTAAATTATGAAGCTGTAAAATTTATTAACTGGAGAATAGCTGTCAATGGAAAAAAGCACAATTATGTAAAAGTGCATATAATAATCAGTTGCAGCAATCTATATTTCTTTGTCATAAGAGAAAGATGTTTCAAATATGGCAAGTGAACCCACAGGTGAAGCCAAAGTTAAAGGCCATGCCATGATGATGCACACTTACAAACCCTAACCAACATTCCTACCATGTGTCAACCTTTTACACCTTATGAAATCTAGCTGAGACAAGAAAAATAGCTGAAACACGATTTCAAAACTCATGATTAATATGAAAAGGTCAAAGGTCACATCATCATGTTGCACACCCACAACCCCCAACCAATGTCCCTACCAAGTATCAACTTCCTACATGATCTTACGGTTTCCGAGATTTAACCCAGACAAGATTTTATTGGTCAAGGTCACTACAGCAAGGTCAAAGGTCAACTCATATCACACCATGACGATGCACACCTACACATCTTAACCAATGTCCCTACCAAGTATCAACTTTCTACACCTAACAGTTTCCGCGATAAAGCCCGGACAAGATTATATTGGTCAAGGTCACTATGGCAAGGTCAAATCAAGGTCACACCATGACGATGCACAGCTACAACTCCCAACTAATATCCCTACCAAGTGTCAACTTCCTAGTCCGAACGGTTTCTACAATAAAGCCCGGACAAGATTTTATTGGTCAAGGTCACTATGGCAAGGTCAAATCAAGGACACACCATGACGGTGAACACCTACAACTCCAACTAATATCCCTGCCAAGTGTCAACTTCCCACTCCAAACAGTTTCCGGATATAGCAAAGACAAGATTTTCAAAATCAAGGTCACTTTGACAAGGTCAAATCAAGGTCACACCAGGTGTGACGTTGCACACATATATCCCCTAACCAATATGCCTACCAAGTATCAATTTTCTACACCTTACGGTTCCTGCGATACAGGCCAGACAAACATCTTAACACCACCCGCCCATCTGGACACCATGGGTGAAAACAATATCCCGACAGCCCTAATAAGGGCTGTGGGGTAAAAAACAATAACAATTTCTGTGATTTAGTGTAAATTTTAAGGAACGTATTTCACAGATAATGTAATTTAATGGCAGGGATAATTATCACCAGACAAAATTAAAATACACATAACTTGGAAAATAGCCATGTCTGAAACTTGTTGGTAAGGTAGAACTGTTTTCAAACTGCATGTGACAAACACGCCAAAAGGGCATGAAGATATGAAGCCATTACAGAAATATGAACATTTTATTTATAAATGGCGGTAATTGGTCACAGGGCAGTATGCTGTAAAAGAACTGCAAGGAGACTAAAATATCATAAGGAGTAGGCAGGTGACCAGTATGATGATCCATTCGGTTTTCAGGTTACTACAAATTTCACTGGCTGTAAACATTATACCATATAAGCTTTCAATCTGAATTTGTTTTCATGCATGAAAATTTGTATTTATCTATAAGATTTTGTTTTCTTAAATTTTTAATCATATTTTGAAGGGAAAAAGATGAACAAAACAAGGGGCAAATAAAAAGGGCTACTGTGGAGTTTTCCTGACATCTGGTAATGATGCTATTTGTAGGTACTTAGGATTAAAACTAGAAGAATGTTTTTGCTGACAAAAACAAAGCGGCCCTGATGAAAAAGAAGTCACCCATAAAAGATGTCAACTTATGCATCATAAGCAATAGAAACTGTGAATTTTATTGCACTGTGTATGTTACTTGTCCCTATTTTCATCTTTAATAAGTGTGCACAATTAAAGTGAGGTCAGCTGAACAATATAATAGCTGGAGATTAAAAACTCCATAATTTCACTGCAAGATGGCCATAACTTCATTCATATTGGGACTTTAAGGGGACCATAAAATAAGAATGTCCCTTTTCTCATCCTTTATAAGTGCATAAAGTTTAGCTCAGGTAAGTTGAACAATAAGATAGCTGGAGGCTGAAACTTCCATTTTCACTGTAAGGTGACCATAACTTCATTCATATTACGACTTTAAGGTGACCATAATATGAGAATGTCCCTTCAATATATGTTAGATATGGAAAAGGAAAGGAGCCAGATGGCTTTATTCAAATGTTATGACTTTAGGGGGGGGGGCCAAAATTATATTAACAGTTTAAGGTCTCCTTAAAGTCAGGATAACCCTTTGGTTTGCCATCCTTTATAGGTGTTCAAAGTTTAACTGAGGTCAGTCGAACAATAAGATACTTGGAGGCTGAAAACCCCCTCATTTCACTTTAAGGTGGCTACAACTCCATTCATACTGAGAGTTTAAGGTGACCATAAGTATTAGTTTTATCTAGTTTAATACCAGTGATAATTTTGACATAAAAAAAAATGGAAAAAGAAAGGAGCCAGAGGATTTTATTCCAATTTGATGACTTTAAGCAGGCCATATGTCCATTAACATTTTGAGTTTAAGGTCACCATAAAGTCAGGATATTCCTTTGGCAAATCTTAATATATGTGCCAAGTTTTGATTGAAAAAAGTGAAAAACTAAGTGAACTGGAGGGCTAAAACCCCCATTTTTGACATTAAGGTGACCTTAAGATTGCAGATACAGGGCTAAAACTTCGGCATGTGAGAGATTATAAAAAAGTAGCCGAATAAGTTATTCCAATAAAACGCCGAAACCCTGACCGTTTTTGAGATACAGACCAAGTACCCATTTTAAAAAAATTTACGAAAATAAAACGCCTCCCATTCAGGCATCTATGGTCTGATTGATGAGAAAATCCTTTCCGACCATGGAAATTTGGTCTAGAATGTACCTGATAAAGTTTATAGCACAGGTGTGTGTGGTTTTTTCCGAAACACGATGACGGGGTGTTTTGGAATTATCCTTAAGGTTACCTTAAGTAAAGCTTAAGGTCTGCACAAAGTATCCCAAAAATTTTCCCGCCCCTATAGTTTTAAAGAAAGATAAGAAGGAAAGAAAAATTTGAAAGGCAAAGAAGTTATTCAAGGGAGAACATTTTCTTATGAAAATCAATGTGCCAACAAGCAGTCCTCTGTACAGGGTGGGCAGTTTTTTCCACATGTTTTTTTTTCCTTTTTCCTTCCTCCCGAAAAAAAAAGGTTTTATCCACTTTTGGACAAACCTGGAAAAAAACTTTAACTTTTAAATAAAAAAAAATCAGAATTTCAATTTTTTTTTAAACTTACTTTGTAAAATATTACAAAAAAGAATTTACAATATAATAATTTTTAATTTCTGGAAAGCCATACTGTTATAAATGTATTTACTTAGTAATGTCCATGCAATGCATTTCAGTACAACGCAATAACAGTGAAACTTTGAAAATTATACAAGCTTTTCAGTTGTGTTTGATCAATAAAAATGAGCTGTCATTCTTCATACTTTATTACTTTGTTTATAGATACAAGATTTGTACCCAGTGCACCATTTTGTTCACGTCTAACTTCCAAGACATTACAAAAGTATCACAGGAAAGGAAAAGAGATTGCAAACCATATTGTAAACTTTAACAGCTATAAAGCTATGTTTGAGTGATATATCTTATGGCAAGGAATACTGGACACAATTGCAATGGGGCATCTAGTAGCTGGTGTTCATTACAGCAGATGTCAACCACAATAAACTGTGGGTTTCATAAACCCCTCAAAATGACTTTCATGTCAATTGCTTATATAAAACAAAAGCCCAGGGCATTGTAACGCGCTCTGCCTCAGGAATCATTGCACACAATATCTCGTCACTGGAAATAGTGGTCTAAGATTGACACATGTCACACCTGACTGGTGTGTTATTGACAGATTATAGAAACAGTGATAATCTCTGTGCACTCAACTGGAACATTTGTTAGGTAGCTATTGTTACCTATGTCCTATAATTTCAGCCCCTCATTATCAGACTCCTGTCACTTGATATTTTTAATCTGCCTTTTTACCCTGAACAATTTAAAATATTAAAGTAATATTCACTGTTTTAACTATTTAAATGATAAACATTGATCCTCTATACTTTTTACATTGTTTAAAGCAACTTATCTGCTTTATAAGGAGCTTTATGTGCTATTAAATCACATGATAGTTACTTTTTTCCAGTTTTATCTGAAAAAGGGGGTTTTATCCAGTTTCATCTGCTGTCCTGGAAAAAATAGGTTTTGTATGGAAAAAACCCAACCTTGCCTCTGTAACATCGATTTTCAGTTACATTTTCATGAAAACATCAATTGTTAGAATTACTAGAAAGAATTATGAATCAACGCAAAAATTTAGAATATTACAGTATAATTTAGATGCAAACCAACAAAAAATACTATGGATGAAAACTCCAATGCCACAAAAACACCACAAATGTCCATACAAATAATTGGGGACAATTCCTCGTGGAAGAAATTTCAGCTCAACATTTTAAATTCATCAATGAGAAAATATGTGATCTTGGTCGTAATGTCTAAAAATAATGTGTTTCAAAAGGATGGTCGAAATGTTTTGAATGTCGAAACGCCTGAATACCTCACAATTCCTCCAGGTTTCAAAACAATATTTTAACAGAGCTTTATAAGAAAGTATGAAAGCAAATGGGGTGTAACCACCAGGGGACAAATCCTAAGGATACTGATGATTACTAGTGTTGGGTAGTGTTATGAATCGGTCTGAAAAATCAGAAGTGATTAATCGGTAATTCTTAGTGATCAATTATCGATTATAATCGTTTTTCTGCCTGTTTTTCAAGAAAAACAAAAAATAGGTTTTATTTTCAAAAATCATAATACAGCATATTCTATATGTCAGTCATAAATTCTATGTTATTTCGTTAGAGTTTGCGGTAAGGTATGTTAGGAAACCAGTAGGTTAAAAGATTCAAGAAGTATGTTTAATGTAATAATTTCTTAAGGTAACCTTAACAGTAACAAATTTTTATTTATTTTCATCAACACTTTTCAAAACATAAATCTTTTATGGTGTTTGAGTGTAACTTCAGCAGATTAAGCAACCAAAATGTATATGCTAAAAATAAACATTATTTGAATCACTTTTGTTCAACGTCACTCCATGTTACTGTTTTTATAACACATAGCCATATCTTCTTCTTTCTGTCTTAAATTTTACTTCAGACTGCAAATATCTCCAAGTAGCTTCAAACAGAGTGAGACCTCTGAACTCTTTGTGTATATGTTACTGTAAAGTGTTTTCCTATTATTCTGTTACATTCCTCTCATCCTGAAAAAAAATATTCCATGAATTTCCCCTTTTAAGCAGATCTATATGATCAATTCATTTCATATAATAATAGTTTGTTAAATACTGTACAATTCTAAGTATGACAATGTAGTGAGCATTTAATTTTTATTATTCAACAAAATTTGTCAGAAATATTCATGGCAGATTGCTGAAGTGTTACAGTAATGAGGACTGATCTCTGCACTTGATTTATGACCAAGGTCGTTATTCTCCATTTACAATGAGATGCATGTTGTGTATGAAGCATTGGAAGACTGGAAGTTGAATTTAGCTTAGGCTGAACTTATTTTATTTTTATTAAAAGATCTTCTAAAAACGTACATATATTTTGTGTTTTAGTTGTAACCAACAGGAAGTACCACTGAAAGAAACATGGCAGATAATGTAAACAAGTGTTACAAACATAAAATGTTCAATATCTCTACAATAAGTGAAAATTAGGTGGCTTTTAAATGTTATTTTTGATTCATAATCAATTCTTAAAATGAGAATTGATTTTCTACATCGAAAGTTTTAAACAGACGTCGAATCGATTTTCCGTCGAATCGTAGGACCACTAGTGTTGAGAATCGCCTCCAATTTTCATGATCGATTATTCGTCCAGTTTTCCGACTGCTGATCGACCCCTAATCGAATATGTTAATTATGTAAGAAACACTTTCTGGGATAAAGTATACTAGTATGTCAATCTGGTAAGAATAACGGTGTTCCAACATGTAGAATCTACGAAAAGCACCCACTTCCTGTAAATATGGCTGTAGACATAAACAAACTTGAAATTCAAGACAAAACTATTAAGTAAAAATACCTAAAACGTTTTTAAAATATGTGGATATTGAAACAAATCAGGAAAGGTAAGATATAAGCTTAATAAGCGATCATTAGAAAATGTCAGTGACTGACCGTGATTCCACACAGTCAAGTCCGTCACCGACGATTAATCGAGCACACGTTTAATCGTCCACCCACTAATGATTACTGTATATTATAAAGACCGGAAATGCACAGTGAATGAAAACGCGTCGCTGTGCATCGTTGCTAACATACATTATAATGTGAGGGATATAATATTGTAAAAGTAGCCCAAATCGCTTTAATTCAGTAAAGATGTAGTTCCTACAACAACTGTCATTTATTACTGAATTAATAAGACGTTTCTGTGTAAAAATCATGCTGGTCTTTATAATAGCAATAAAGGACTTGGTTTGAGAACTGTATCGGCGAGTAAATCAAAAACATCCGGCCATACTGCATTGTTAGCAATTATCGCCGGGTACCAATTACCACCACCAAGAAATAAAATGTTCATATTTCATTAACAGCTAAATATCTTCAAAGTATTTTGATGTGCATTTGTTCCAATCAGTTTGGAAATAGCTATACCTTATTCACTACACATGGATGGTATAGCCAATGTATGGGATTTCGATATATTCATGTTTTCGATCTTTTAAACTAAAACCTCAGTCTTTTTTTCGGATGACGTTTTTATATAATATTTTAGAATGAATATGCAATCACACTGAATGAGAGACTTTGTGGAATTAATTTTGTTGTTATATTTCTGATCACTTTGGTTGCATTTTTTTTTTTTTTGACATTCATCATTGCGATAATTGATAGCAAGGGAGAAATGGATTCAGTCCAATCGTGCTACGTCCACTATTCTGCCCAGAAGTTTGTTATTTATTCACCGATACAGTACCTCAAACCTCGTCCTTTATTGCCACAGGGGTCCGTAGGGTGGGTGGCACTAAAGAGTGTACAGAGGCATATGGGAGTGTATGGAGGCATATGGAAGTATAAAAAAGCAAATTGGAGTGGTATAAATGGGACATGGAAGTGTAACTACCCTTAAACCATTGAAATTTCATAACTACTATTGCATTGTCTTGTGTTGTTACATAAAATTTCTGTCCGAAAATGAGGCTATAAACCTTGAGTTAAAGTGATGATACGACTAAATATATCAAAAACATGTACATCTAATGTACTGTTTGACAGTATTAGATTCAGACAATTATCAAAATGGACCAAATTAAATATCAACATTAAAACTTTGAGCCTTACTGACATTTAGCAAGCACGCGTGCTCAGAAAAAATTGACCATACTGAGTGTCGTGACCAGAAACTTCTTCGCAAAAGCCACCAAATTAAACCATGTGATATAATGCATAAGCTACCAATAATACCCACTGATTGATAAATTTGAAAATGCATTTAAACAACACGTGATAACAGAAATTGTGAAAAACAGAATGGTTAATGGTTGTTTACAGTCACATACACCTTTTATACCAGTTCCATGCGCTTTTCACACCATTCCATATGCCTCCATATGCTCCCCTACGCTTCCATTCACTCAAATCCCATATGCCTCCATACACCCCGTGCACTTTTTAGCACAGTCACCAGGGTAAGTTTTTCATTGTCAAAAAAATTGGTAGGACAAAAATTTAATGCATTAGAGATGTAGCTGCAGACCTGTACTCTTTTGATCACTGACCATGTGAGTGAAGTCAGTGCAAACCTGCACTACAATATTGGTCACTGAAACTTTGTTGTATATTTTGGCATATTGTGTACATGTTGATTTGGAGTTAAAAGAGGGTAAATTTTATAGTTGGAACTGGATTCGGAACCAGATTTTTTCCCAGATCGCACCTCTTTATAGCACCATCAAATGTCCTGGCGACAATGAAATACCATAGTGGCTATATAATATCATGGATCCGTTAACAGGACGTACTTGTCTTGTGTCACAGACCAATGTTTTAATGTCATGGACAGAAGAAAGATCAAATACTTTAAACAACTCACGGCCATAGCACCCAAGTGATTAATATTCATTAGATGATATGAGGTCTCGGATTTCCCCTGGCATTTCCTGAGAATATTTTATAAAATGGACGTCTCGACGAAGATCAAATACTTTAAACTACAAAACTCACGGCCATAGCACCCCAGTCATTAATATTCACGAGTAGATATGAAGTCACAGATTTTTCCTGGCATTTCCTAACAATATTTTAAACAAGGGTGCAGTGGCTGGCTTTCTGCCAACCACAGAATCGAATCTTAGGACAGCACTGGGTGTTGAAATCTATAAACTCGGTATTATCGCCCGCATTTGCAAACCGCTTCCAGAGAAGTTTTCAGATTTGTGTAGCGAGATGGGTATTTGTAGTGACGTGATGTGAAAGGTGTACAAATATAAAGGGTCTGTAGATGCGCAGTTTTACAAGGCTGGTTTAAGATGAGATCCACCAGCATATTTTCTGTCCACGGACTTGCCTCATTAATATTAATGAGCAAACATGCGCAGTCACAGCAGTTCTTTGAGGGGGTTTCCTGACAATATTTTACAAGGCTGGTTTAAGATGAGAACTACCAGCATATTTCCTGTCCACGGACTTGCCTCATTAATATTAATGAGCAAACATGCGCAGTCACGGCAGTTCTTTGAGGGGGTTTCCTGACAATATTTTACAAGGCTGGTTTAAGATGAAAACTACCAGCATATTTCCTGTTAACGGACTTGCCTCATTAATATTAATGGGCAAATATGTGCGGTCACGGTAGTTCTTTGTGGGGGTTTCCTGACAATATTCTACAAGGCTGGTTTAAGATGAAAACTACCAGCATATTTCCTGTTGACGGACTTGCCTCATTAATATTAATGAGCAAATATGCGCGGTCACGGTAGTTCTTTGTGGGGGTTTCTTGACAATATTTTTATTGACCAATATCTACGTAGTAGATCTTTTACTGAGTACTAGACGTCTGTCATAAATGTCTGGTACTACCGTGACGTCACTTCATTCATTAATTTGTTTGACAAATGAGTAAGGCTGTGGCTACCTATTTTAAACACAAACATCTGTCAAGCATTGTGATTAGTTGATAACGAAATACTTTTTGTCATGCTTCAATGAATGAATGAAGTTACGTAGATGCGCAGACAACAATTTTACATTAACAGTGTCTGCGTGATAAACCAGCAGACGAATAAATATATTTTAATTGGGCTTTCATGTCTAGAAACTAGCAGATGAAACCGTTAAAAAAGACTCGTTCGAGTAGGCCACTACAATGGGTAACACAATAGTTTCTAGGACATACGGGACCTTACAGAAAGCCAGACGTAGTGCTAACAAGGTTTTTACTTTATAAAATATAACTGAATAAAAGCATTAAAAATCTTCAAAATTGCAGAGTGTATACTATACACCTTAATGTACAGATATGTGAACAAATATTACACACAATTTGATATTTAAGTACTTAAACGGCCGATTTAAAATCGCGGCCACAACCCAGTACATAACTCGAATCAAAGATTTGACTAAAAAATGGACATCTGGATGAAGATCAAATACTTTAAACTACAGAACTCACGGCCACAGCACCCAAGTCATTAATATTCTTGAGAAGATATGAGGTCACGGAATTCCCCTGGCATTTCCTAACATTATCCACCACAATGTTTCTCACGGACATCCGTGAACATTGATATTTCTGTGACACAAGCCTATACTTTCCGTTAAAGTTTAACAATAATAGTGGCTTTTTACCAGTGAACGCCCGTCCTTTAGATAACATTTAAAATTTACACTATATTAGTTCATTTAGGTTATATTCTTCTTAAACAAAATCATCAAATGACATGAAGTACAATTAATGATTTGTTTATGTTTTTTCAATATTTCTTTGAAAGAGTTGTATTTTGACAATATATGTCTATTATCGGCCGTTTTTACGGAAAACCAGAAATACCAGTGAACGCCCAATTTTTTTGCAAATAGAAGTATTTCTCCTTGACCTCTAGCAAAGATATATAAGGCGGGCGTTCACTGGTAGGCTGGCGTTCACTGGTAGAATGCTACTACATGGTTTCTCAGTGTAGTAGGCCACTCATGTTAAAGCTCTGTGAAGCTGTGGTGAGGGCGGCCAACTTATGAAGGGAAGCACTAACAACAGAACTCAGGGTAACAGTAGACTAGCACACGGGCGACATTGATTTGGGACGGTCATCAATTTGGGACACTTTTTATCTTTGGCGATAGAAAACTGTTGGTTTGACTGGACAGCACAGACAATGAATTCCAGAAGTATTACCTCATTAACATACGCGGTTATATCCTCTAAGACTATAAATTTAGCATTAAATGTGACAGCTTATAGAATAACAAAATTCCACCCTTCAGCATATCCACCATGTTGAAAATATCTGTGATATCATCAAAGCATGAGGTCAGTCCAAATTAATTACCTATAAACATTTTTATTGTATCTTCTATCTGGACACATAAAATTAATTTCAAGTGCTTTTATAGTTATTGTTAACAAGGCTGTTGCTTTTCCACTTGACTACACCATACTATTCCAATATGGCAGCCAAAATTTTCATCTGACATAAAGCAGTACTATAATAAATGTCTGTTCTAGCTTATATTTTCGATTTCTATTGCTCATACATAACAAAAAATAATTCACTGATGTCTCTGTATTTACAGAACTTTTTGGCCCAATGAAATTTATTGTCTCAATTAAGTGGATTGTAACTTGGGGGTTTCTCAGAAGTGTCCCAAATCAATGACCCTTTGTTTTGGATACAGTATTCAGTTTTTGTCTAATTTTGGGTTGTACAGACATAGAAAAAGATAAATCAACTAGAGGAAAGGTTTTGCCAACAAAAGCGAAGCATCCCTGAGAGTTTAAAATGCCTTGTGGTTTTAATAAGCATGCTGTAAAGCTAAGACTGCACAAAGCTGCACCATACTGTTACATAAACCAACCCACTTAATGATATCATGAGAGGGAAAATCCTACAAAGGTCTTCTTTAATTAACATAAAGAAGTGTTGTAGACATAGACAACCTGGAGAAAGTGTTGTACACTGGAAAAAGCATATATTATGCTTTTTTGAGGAAATGTCCTATTCTAATTAAAACATTAAGCAAAGCCTACTAAATATGCTTGTAGTAATATTCTGATGTGTATATTTCACACTGTTTAAGTGTTAAGGATAACTTAAGTAAATTTTGTGTAAATGCTACAAAGCATTTTAGTAACGAGTATTGATAACTTCATATATAATCATGTTTGCAAGTATCTATTGCTATTTCGATTGTCCACAGGGTTTTGCAATAGGTTTTAATACATTGTGAAAGCATAAAAGCAACAATAAAGGCAAAAGCTATTTTATGACCCCAGTTTGATCCATACATGGGGGTCAGGAGGTAAAACTAACCGGCAATTTTGACTGTCCAGATATGGTTTCCCAATACCTCTTAATACATTCCGAAGCTATAAAAGCAACAATGAAGGAGATATCAGGTAAAAACTCCAAAACAGCTATTTTTTTACCCAGTTTGACCCATAAGGGGGGGGGGGGTCAGGCGGTAAAACTGACCGGCTACTTAGACTCTCCACATATGCTTTCCCAATACCTCTTAATACATTCTCAATCCATAAAAACAACATTAAAGGAGATATAAGGCAAAAACTCGAAATCAGCTATTTTACGACCCCAGTTTGACCCATAAGGGGGGTCAGGGGTAAAACTGACCGGCTATTTGGACTCTCCACATATGCTTTCCCAATACCTCTTAATACATTCTGAAGCTATAAAACCAATAATGAAGGAGATATAAGGCAAAAACTCCGAACGAGCTATTTTATGACCCCAGTTTCAGCCATAAAGGGGGGGAACCGACCCGCTATTTAGATTCTCTTCTCCACATATGCTTTCCCAATACCTCTTAATACATTCTGAAGCTATAAAAGCAACAATAAAGGAGATATAAGGCAAAAACTCCAAAGCGACTGTGTTGACCCCAGCTTGACCCATAAGGTGAGGGGGCAGGGGTTAGTGAGTGGAATCGCCTCAATTTTTATTGGTCGATTATTCGTCCATTTTTCCGACCGATGATCGACTCATAATCGACTTTTTACTCCACTGTCATGAAACACTTTCCGGGATAAAGTGTATTTCAATCCGGTAAGAATAACGGTGTTTCCGACATATAGAAGCTACCAAAAGCACCCACTTCCGGTAAATATGGCGGCAGTTGTAAACAAACTCAAAATTCACGAGATATCTGTTAATTTATTGAAGGAAAGTTCTGGAAACTACCCAAAATATAAAAAATATGTGGATATTTAGACACACAAAGAAGGGTGAGATTTAATCGATTTCTAGAAGTTGTCAGTGACCGAACGCAATTGTGCCATGACACCGACGATTGATCGAACGTTGGTCTAATCGTCCACCCACTAGCAGGGGTCAGAGGATAAAACTGACCAGCTATTTAGATTCTCCACATATGCTTTCCCAATACCTCTTAATACATTCTGAAGCTATAAAAGCAATGATAAAGGAGATATAAGGCAAAAACTCAAAATCAGCTATTTTATGACCCCAGTTTGACCCATAGGGGGCGCAAAACTGACCGGCTATTTAGACTCTCCACATATGCTTTCCCAATACCTCTTAATACATTCTGAAGGTATAAAAACAACAATAAAGGAGACATAAGGCAAAACTCCAAAGCAACTATTTTATGACCCCAGTTTGACCCATAAGAGGGGGGGTCGGGGGATAAAACGGACCGGCTATTTAGATTCTCCACATATGCTTTCCCAATACCTCTTAATACATTCCAAAGCTATAAAAGCAACGATAAAGGAGATATAAGGCAAAAACTCCAAAGCAGCTATTTATGACCCCAGTTTGGCCCATAAGGGGGGTCGGGGGGTAAAACTGACCGGCTATTTAGACTCTCCACATATGCTTTCCCAATACCTCTTAATACATTCTGAAGCTATAAAAGCAACAATAAAGGAGATATAAGGCAAAAACTCAAAATTAGCTATTTTATGACCCCAGTTTGACCCATAAGGGGGGTCGGGGGGTAAAACTGACCGGCTATTTAGACTCTTCACATATGCTTTCCCAATACCTCTTAATACATTCTGAAGCTATAAAAGCAACAATAAAGGAGATATAAGGCAAAAACTCAAAATCAGCTATTTTATGACCCCAGTTTGACCCATACGGGGGTCGGGGGGTAAAACTGACTGGCTATTTAGAGTCTCCACATATGGTTTCCTATTACCTCCCAATACATTTTATGGCTCTAAATGCAATACTTAAGAAGAAGATAATAGGGGGGTTGACCTAAATTTAAGGCTTTCAGATTGGAAGGTGTCAGAAAATCACTCATAAATGAGACATTTTTCAAGGGATTTCTCCCAAAATCTAATCAGCTCGCGTTTTCGATAGTATGAACAGGTGTGTCAAATTATAAGGCTGTGTATCAAGTAGTTTTTCCTGAACTGTGATGACGGGGGTGGGTGGGGGGGGGGGGGGGGGGGGGGGTGTACCTAAAAAAATTGTTTTTGATCATGTGACCTTCATAAAGGTTAAAGGTCAAATTTAAGCATGCAGAAAAATTTTTCCACGCCTAAGGCATATAACTGCCGAATATGGTTTGAAACCTTCTAATAATAAGGGAGATATTCAAGGGAGACCATAATGCGGCAGCGGCAAGGAAACTGAGGCGAAAACAAATAAGCGCCCTTTCAGTGACGCTTAATTAGCACAGAATGAAATATTGCTTTTCTTCTGTCCATTAATATGTATGAAACTGTACATGTATGTTGAGAAATGGCCAAAAACGGTAAAACCAGGATAAAACTGTCCCAAATTGAGGTCACCCGTGCACCATGATATCGCTGGGTCATCTATTATCGACGGTCGTCCATTATCGATGGCTGCGCATTAATACATTGTAGTTCTGTACACGTGCTTTCATTGTCAATAAAAAATGAAATAAATAAATATAATAACCTTTTTAAAAAATATATTACAAGATATTAAATTCAAATATTGTTTTGAATTTTATAAAATAAAGTTTCTATTACAAGGTGCAGTAAAATCCCAATTTTGTTAGGTGAAATATAATATGAATGTTCAACTTCAAAGCAAAATAAAATATGGTTGCCATTGGTAACACTCATAAATTTCCATGAAATATGCAAATTTTATCCTGTTAAAATACTGTTCTTACATATTTTGTAAAAGACAAATAGATTTTTATAAGATTTTCTTTTTAAAAATAAAACACCATCTTTTTCTAATTATTAACCTTTATCTCAATTTTTTTTCACTGACTGCATGCTTTAGTTTAGCAGCAAATATATGAAAAATGTGGAATAAAATATTTTGATTTTTTGATGTGAAAATAAAATAAACCATGCCCATGCTCATTAACATAAAATCACGTGCTTTGTCTTGACACAAAATGGAAGAAACAGTCTTCAAAACCAACTTTAAAAATGATGTAATAGTGTATGAAAATAATTTTATGTCCACACCTTCAAGAAAGATTGTTATGTGAATTTTTTATGATATAATTTTAACAATTATTCTGTTTATTTGCTAAATTATCATTTTACTGAGGACAGAGGACAATGTAGAAAATAAAAAGTTTAGAATATATTGTGAATACCTTTAATATCGATTTTACTTTACCGTCGGTAACAGACCACCATTTGTAAAATAAACACTGTAGTGGTGGTGGACCAATTCACGCCCGCATACCTATTCACGCCCACCCCTAAATTTATCCAAAACAATCACAGTTAAGCAATAAATTACAAATGTTTTTGATCAATTTGATGATTGATTATCTATGATGTGGTAACCATCTTCTCTATGAAAACTTATAAATCTTCAAGAAAATTTAGGGTGGGCCTGAACTGGTTCCCAGGCGTGAATTGGTCCACCACCACTACACACAGAAATTGAATAAAATAAAAAAAATAATAAAAGAGGTTAAAATATTTAACCCATTATATTTGTTCTTGCCACTTAAACGCCATATTTTTAAATTTTAAGTTTAAAATACTGTAGGGACTGATGAAAGAAATGAAAATGGATTAAAATGCGTAAGACCGTCGAAAACCGGCAACGTACGCAAGGATACTGTATCGGGCCGTTTTGACACCAGGGTTTTGCATCATGTGAATTTACTGATTACAGGATAATAGCGTCAGATTGTCAAACTGCAAAACAATGTATAAATATAGAAAACGTAATAATTAATGAAATAAACTATCTGATACTTACTAGAAATCAACGCACCACAAGTAGGTGACAACAAATCTTGTGACTTCTGTCAAATATTGTTCGATTCGACACTCGAGAGGTGGTGGCGAATACTAAAGCCAATACCAAACAAAGTAATAAACTCCCGGTTTAGTTTAATGTATTGTTGTAACGCTCTGTGATCATATGTATAAATCCCTAAACATAATCAAATATAACACCGTAAAGCATTATATTTTTTGCTTCCTATACCCTTATTTCTCAGTAAAACTATTCCAATAGTAATCTAAAAAATGGCATTTGCATACATATAATTATAATACGTAATAAAATCAACAAAATGCAGGCAGCACATAACAGTCAGGTAAGTACTAATAATAATATTCATTTTTGCTCTCTCATATTTACATCTATTAAGTTCCAAATGTAGTAGAAAAAAAGTAAACCTCTAAATAATATATTCACATACTTCCCACCATATTCTATTTATGATGTTCTTGGTGAAATATTGTGGAGAGCGAGTTCTTTTAGTAGTTGGTAGGAATACCAGACGTTTCCCACCAAAACAGGTTCACCCCATGCGATTGTCAGTTCATTCGCACTATAATTTATTACTTAGATTATTATTTAGATAGTATATTATCAAATGATATGAGGCCATGGTCATTTTGATCACATTTTGTAGCAATATTTTACAAAATTGAAGCCTCAAAGAAGATCTCTAGAAGCCTCTAGAACTTTGTCTAGGCTGAGGTTTCAGTAACAAATGATTTCATTGGTTAATTAAATTAATCACATTTGCAGACGAAAAGTAAACTGGTTGCCTGGATCTTCTGTTTGTAAAATATGGCAAGAAACCCATCCTATTTCTTCACGTGTACAAGTACAACAATTTGATGTTTTATTTGTAAAATACTGCTACATTTTGAATTTCTAAAATATAGAAACCCCCATCGTGGCCTCATATTTCCTCTCCATACTTTAAACTCTAGAACTCACGGCTGTAGCACCAAATTCATTAATATTCATGAGTAGATATGAAGTCACAAATTTCCGTGGCGCGAATGATCTCCTCTTACACTGGGGCGAACCCGTTTTGGTGCTAATGATCTGGATACCTATTGGTAGTTCGCGGGGTAGATCGCAGGATGCATCCTCAGGGTTTGAAGTTGTTCTGAAGTTTGTGTTTTAGTCATGACCATTTCAGTGTTTGGTAGATCTTGTATTACAACACGAGGAAGGTGAAGAAAATGGGAACCAATCAGATAATAGAATACAAAAACTGCTTGGCTGGGGCAGGAAGTGGCTGCCATATTGAAAAAATGGATCAAAAGTAAGAGGGTTTATACTCAAATATGGCGGAATATGAATTAATATCCTGGTAAATATTGCAGACTTGTTATAAAATGTGTATCAGATAATTATTAATTGATACTACTCAAGGTATATTTTTGTGCACTTTATGACGGTTGCCAGGTTCTATTATTTGTGTATTTACATAGTATTATGGGCGATAATAAGGGTGCCAGACTTGCAGCTTCTCATCAAAAAAGCCCTCGTAGTGAAGAATTTCAGAACTACCCTCAGGGGTGCTTACTTGTTTTCACATTGGTTTGACAAATCGCTGCTGCCGGATTACAATCTCCATTAAATAATTTCTTTTGCTTTGGACTTGTTTGTCCTTCCTTCTTTATTTTTAACTGTACTGCAGGGATGAAAAAATTATATTGGGATACTTGAGGGGTGTCTGGAATATACGCGGTCAGGAAGATACGCGGTCAATATTGGAAGATTCGCGGCAGATATTTGGAAGATTCGCGGTAAATAAATTATAGATTCGCAGTTAATAATATTTTATAAATTGACATGCTGGTTTAAGATGGGGGTCCCCGTTTCGTATTTTATAAATAGGAAGGCTGATTTAAGGTGAAATCTACCAGCATATTTCCTGTTCACGGACTTGCCTCATTAATATTAATAAGGAAATATGCGCAGTCACGGCAGTTCTTTGAGGGGGGTTTCCAGACAATATTTTTCACGGACTTGCCTCATTAATATTAATGAGCAAATATGCGAGATCACGGAATTTCCTTGGGTTTTCCTTGCAATATTTTACAAATAGAAAGGTTGGTTTAAGATCAATTATAAAGACTGGAAGTGCCCAGAAAACGAAAACGAATCGCTGCGCATCCTTGCTAGCGTACATTATACGGCGAGGTTATGTCCCGGGACGTCCCGATATGTAACACATTGGCTATATGTCGGGAAGTGCTAAATATTGAACACTTGGAAGTGCTTCAGAAGTGCTTTATGTCACGGGATGCCTTGTTTTAGGATTGTGGCAATATTTTACAAAATTAAAGCCTAAAAAAACATCAAATACTTTAAACTCAGAAGTCACGACAATAGCAACAACTCATTAATATTCGTGAGAAGATATGATCATCGGTTGTGAATTTCCCGGGTTTTTCTTGCAATATTTTGTAAAATGGAAGCTTCAGTGAAGACCAAATACCTTAAACTTGAGAACTCAAGGCAGTAGCACCAACTCATTAATCTTCATAAGAAGATATGAGGTCACGGATTTCCCGGGTTTTTCTAACGATATTTTATAAAATTGAGGCTTCAATGAAGATCAAATACCTTAAACTCAAGAAATCACGGCAATAGTATCAACTAATTAATATTCATGAGGAGATATGAGGTCACAAAGCTAACTATAAAAAATCAACCAATGAAATCATTTCCCGACATTTAGCCAGTAATTTACATATCGGGATGTCCCGTGATTTAACCACTGCGTACATTATAACGTGAGGGATCTGGTACTGAAAAGTAGTTCTACAGACTGGTAACCGTAGAATTACGAGATACATAGTTCCTACAAAAAGTATATTTATTGACTAAATAAAGAGACGTTTTTGTGTTAAAATCATGCCAGTCTTTACAATAGGAATAAAGGACTTGGTTTGAGTTTGTATCAGCGAATAAATCAAAAATGCTGGTGGCCCACTATCCGGCTTCGTCCATTATTCTGCCCGGAAGTTTGTGATTTATTCGCCGATACAAACTCAAACCTTGTCCTTTATTCCTACAATACCAGTGCATTTCCTGTTCACAGACTTGCCTCATTAATAATAATGAGCAAATATGCGCAGTCACGATAGTTCTTTGAGAGGGTTTCCTGACAATATTTTACAAGGCTGGTTTAAGATGAGAACTACCAGCATATTTTCTGTTCACGGACTTGCCTCATTAATATTAATGAGCAAATATGTGCGGTCACGGCAGTTCTTTGGGGTTTCCTACTAATATTTTATAAATAGAAAGGTTGATTTAAGATGAAATCTACTAGCATATTTCCTGTTCACGGACTTGCCTCATTAATATTAATGAGCAAATAGTTCTTTGACGGGGTTTCCTGCAATACTTTATTTATATATTCCAAAATAAAATATAGATGCAATTCCAAAACTACATTCGGACAATGGTTTAATGCTTTCCTGATAGGTCATGTGACTAGATTTGTACAGACTGTCTTGTCAAAAGGCTGACAATATCTTTTAAAATGCTGAATAATCCTTCACTGTTAAAATATATACTGCCTAATATGCTACTACCTTTGCAATCGGATCTGAAAAAACGCATCAGATTGTCGCTCTTAATAGACCTAGCAAATGATACAATCAGAGTAGCGAATATCACGACAGCACTATCCTCAACCCTGTAAACTCACAGAGTTTGATGTTCCTCCACCCTGTATAAGCATGAAATCGACTAATTTTAGAATATTACAGGTACATATCCACACTAAAATGATTTGACATGACACATTTTATTAGAACACCACCTCATCTACATGTTCCTCCACCCTGTAAAGTCACACATTTTGATGTTCCTCCACCCAGTAAAAGCATGAAATCGCCTATTTTGAGAGTATTCCAGGTACACATCCACACTGAAATGCTTTGACATGACACATTTTATCCAAACACCACCTAAGCCACATGTTCCTCCACCCTGTAAAGTCACATATTTAGATTTTCCTCCATCCTGTAAAATCATGAAATCTCCCATTATGAAAGTATTTCAGGTTCACATCCACACTAAAACTAGACCTACGCATCGGAGAACCGATGCAAATTTATATCCAATTATCGTTTAACCTTGAAGGAGGGGTCCAAGGTCAAATCTAAAAACATCATAAGATTTCCAGCCCATGACCTCCTATAACTTGGTTTCATATTGCAAACCTCTAGTACCAATAATAAGCAAGTTATCAGCACTTTTAAGTTTGGCTATTGTCCTTTGACCTTGAAGGAGGGGTCCAAGGTCAAATCTGACCTGTGTTTCCGTTTACGCACAAATGTGCGTAAATTTACGTCGAAATCAAGCGATTTACGCACATAATATTTACCTGGGGGTCAGACTGATGCAGAAGTATTTATAAAAAGAAATATTGATATTTCGTCTATGTATGCAGCAATTCTTTATTTATTCCAATTTCAAAACAAAAATGGCTGATTTCCTGTTTGTTTTCCTGTCAATGCGCATGTGTGGGATCAAAAGGTCGAGAGGTTAAGAGTTCACGAGGTCACGCATGCGCATTCGCCTTAGTCAATAACAAAGGACTCGAGATTTTTTAATGAAAGATAGATGCACATGCAATAAAAACAGCACTGAAGATAAGCTATATATTTTAAATTTTCATGTGAGATGAGAGCTACGCAGATCCATCTTAAACGGCCAGTGTTATAATGTACCCTTGCAAATCTTATTCGAAACGTTACATATCGAAAGAAAATGTGATCTTTGCAAGGACACCATTGGAAACAACGTGCAGTGGGAGACATGTTTTACTAAATCTCGGAAATCCTTGAATTTTTAACCCCGGAAAATATTACCTCTGAAATTCTAAAATATTTACAGGTTTTGCAGCAAAAACACTGTAACTTTGGAACCACTCTCTGGATTTTTGTCAAATAAAAAGCAACATAAACTACAATAATTTGTCTTTCAAACAGTATAGATATCATATTTGTAGTGTAAATAAAATAATCTTTAGAAACTATCAACATATACTATATATCATTGAAAATTAAGTAGTGCTTCTGTTCATTTTTGCTACCTTAAAAATCATCCAAAAATAAGAAGAAAAAAGTCAGGTATATTTTTTGACTGTTTTCTTTACCCTGATGTACACAGGTGGTGCTTTAGATATTTTTATGAAATCAATGTACAACCATGTACAATGTACTATAATTTATTGTCAAAGTGATAAATTTAAATCTAATTTGTTGCTTTTTAGTCACTGGGTGTATCTAAACATCGTTTATTGAGGAAAATGTGGCAGAATATTACTTGTACCCCATTTTCGATGCCCCATGGGTACATGGTACCCCACGTTTCATAACTCTAACACACACTGTCTTTGTAAGGTATTTTAGGTATTGTTTGGCCATTATTTTTGTAACCTGCAGTTTAAGTGGAAGGGGGTCAAGCCTCAAAAATTTTGATTGACCCCCGGTTTTCAAAGGAGGGGGTCAATTGACCTCCAGAAAAAAGAGGCTCAGGAAACACTGTCTGACCACACCAAAAGATTCTCAGTCCATGATTTCCTATAGTTTGGTTTACCATCCCAAACCTCTAGGACCAATAATAAGCAATTTATAAGCATTTTTAAGTTTGGCTATCCTCGTTTGACCTTGACGGAGGGGTCCAAGGTCAAATCTGACCACACCAAAAGATTCCCAGCCCTTGATTTCCTATAGTTTGGTTTACCATTCCAAACCTGTAGGACCAATAATAAGCGAGTTATAAGCACTTGTAACTTTGGCTATCCTCGTTTGACCTTGAAGGAGGGCTTCAAGGTCAAATCTGACCACAGCAAAAGATTCTCAGTCCATAATTTCCTATATATTGGTTTACCATTCGAAACCTCTGGGACCAATAATAAGGGATTTATAAGCATTTTTACCTCACAGCCCTTAAGGGCTGTCGGGGTATTGTTTGCACCCATGGTGTCCGGTTGGGCGGGCGGGCGCTGGGAAAAAGTTTGTCCGGGCTGTATCTCAGAAACCGTAAGGTGTAGTAACTTGATACTTGGTAGGGACATTGCTTAGGATGTGTAGGTGTGCAACGTCAGGGTCTGACCTTGATTTGACCTTGCCGTAGTGACCTTGATTTTGAAAATCTTGTCCGGGCTATATCTCAGAAACCGTAAGGTGTAGGAAGTGGATACGTGGTAGGGACATTGGTTAGGGGGTGTAGGTGTGCGACATGGTGTGACCTTGACCTATATCTCGGAAACCGTAAGGTGTAGGAATTTGATACTTGGTAGGGATATTGGTTAGGGGGTGTAGGTGTGCAACGTCATGGTCTGACCTTGATTTGACCTTTGACCTTGCCGTAGTGACCTTGACCTATAAATTCTTGTCCGTGCTATATCTCGGAAACCATAAGGTGTAGGAAACTTGGTAGGGATATTGGTTGGAAGATGTAGGTGTGCAATATCATGGTGTGACCTTGATTTGACCTTGCTGTACTGACCTTGACCTATAAAATCTTGTCCGGGCTATATCTCGGAAACCGAAAGATATAGGAAATTGATACTTGGTAGGGTCATTGGTTAGGAGGTGTAGGTGTGGAATGTCATGGTCTGACCTTGATTTTAGCTTTGACCTTACCATAGTGACCTTGACCTATAAAATCTTGTCTGGGCTATATGTTGGAGACCGTAAGGTCTAGGAATTTGATGCTTGGTAGGGACATTGGTTAGGATTTGTAGGTGTGCAACATCATGGTGTGATCTTGATTTGACCTTTGACCTTGTCGTAGTGATCTTGACCTATAAAATCTTCTTGCACCTTTTTAATTTTCGACACTTTTGGCAGCCAGCTTGGATTTTTGTGGAAAATGAAAAAGTGTGAATATTTCTAAAACTGTAAGAGATCGAGCAAATTTTTGACCCACAGGGTATTACAAAATTATCCTATGTAAAGGGGAAAAGCTTCAATTTTGGCCACTTTTGGCAGACATCCACATCCGTCTTCATCTTCACAAGTCTAAATCCCAGGGTCTAGGTATATGGTTACCTCCTCTGGATGTCTGCTAAGGTTTTTTATATTTTATTTTTTAAAAACAGTGTTTAATATTAGTGTTCTCAAAGTATCCCTTTTGGTGGGACCGGGTAGGTAATGATTTCAGCGGGCAGGTACCCGGGTACTCGCGCCGATGGGCGATAATAGGTGATTCTACAAAAATCTCCACATTTACAAACTTAAAACTTACACAAATAATGGGATCCAACCATGTGCTTTATTTCTCGTCGGCCACCCTTTTTGCATTCAAAACAGTACCACACAGAAGAAATGTTAACCAAGAAAAGATTTCTGTATATTCAAAACACGGTTGTTTATTGTAGTGTCCATAAAAGTAGAGTCACATGACCTATCAGTAAAAGCATTTACTGTTACTCGAATGTAGTTTCGGAATTGAAACTTTATTTTTTTTCCAGGCAGGTAAGTGAACTTTATTGATTCTAAATTATGAAATACTGTTTGAAAATAGAAGATATCCTTCTTTTAATTTATTTAAGGTGTGCATATCACTATATAGGCAATATATACAACGTTTCATGTACTCGGAATTACATAACTGAGTTAATATACTGACGATTTTCAAAGGGTATCGGCATTTAACAATGCATTAATACCCAAAGTAAAAGACAAATTAAATATTTTAAATGGTGTAGAAGAGTGAGAAAACATTACTGTCGTGCATTTTAATTGAATAAATTCATTTTTAGGTTAATTTATGAAGTCCAGATATATGTGTACTCGTCAGCCAAAGTGGGCGATATTGACAGTAGTTTCGGGTACTCGGGTATGTGATTTCAGATTCGGGTAAATATTCAGGGTTCGGGTACCCGGATATCCGGATACCCGTTGAGATCACTATTTAATATGTGTAATGTCTTTTCTTCTAGGTGACCTATAATGTCAATATTAGTCTTCATCTTTTTATTATATCCCTGGATTCAGGTCGCCGTAGCAATTTCCTTGTATACGCGATAACTCAAAAAGAGGTTAATATTTTTCTTTCAAACTTGGTACATGTTAAGGGTGCCCAAAAGGAAGATCCCTATTTTGATTTGACCTTAAACTCCCAATAATATAGAATTTATGGCCACCTTAAGGTCAGAAATTGCACTTTTGGCCACTTAGAGCCCACTAGGTCACAAACTATGAGCTTCATGTGGCTAAAATTTTACCTGAGAACACATTAATATATTCTTAGTACATGTGCCAAAAATCAAGACTTTAATTTGAGGAGAAAATTGTCTTTGAGGCCCATAAAGACCCCACTTTTTCTTACATTTTTCACATATTTTCCCCTATAATTTGGAAGTGGCAATTCTGATGAGTTTCAAACTGCACTAGGTATAACTTTCATATGTAATCCTTGTCTGTGAAAATTTTAAAGGCTCTTGGTTTACCTGTAAGGGGTCCACTTAAGGTCTCAAAAGTGTCCAGAGAGACCCAATTTATGCACTTTTTACCACTTTCAAGCACTGTAGCTTTCAAACTATGTGTCTCATCTAAGTTAAATATCATCTGGGAATTTTTCGATATGTTTTCTTATATGTGCCCCAAACTTTAGGCCATTATTAGACGTTTAACCTGTGTATGAGGACCATAGACACCCACCCAAGTGACCCTTTTTCGACATTTTTCACATCTTTTGCCCTGTAACTTGTAAATGGTAAGTCTGAGAAGTTTCAAACTGTATTAAAGATATACATTCTATTTGTCACGTTGAGGTCTCTAAAAGGCTCACAGAGACCCAATATTTGGACTTTTTTGCCACTTTTAAGCTTTGTGACTGTTAAACTATGTGGCTCATAGAGCTGAAATCTCATTTTGGAATATATTGATATGTTCTTTTACGATAATCAAGGCTTTAAGTGGACATTTAGCCTGTGTGAGGCCCTTAAGTGCCCACCTGAGTCCACCTTTACTTGAGTATCTGGCCCATAGGTTGACTTTTATGCTACAGTTTTGTCATATATGTATTATTTTGCCTTCTAACTAGAAATGTATGTTTGATGAAACTCCAAAAATACTCACAGGGACCCAATTTATAAACTTTTGGCTTATTTTAAGGCCTCTAGGTGTCAAACCATGTGGCTAATTATATCCCCAGACGAAAGTCGGGGATATATTGGATTCAGGTCCGTCGCGCCGCCGCCGGTGTAGAAATTTCCTTGTGGACGCGATAACTCAAAAACCAATTAATTTTTTTTTTTCAAACTTGGTACACATGTTAAGGATGCCCAAAGGAAGATCCCTATTTTAAGGTGACCTTAAACTCCAAATAATAAAGAACTTATGGCCACCTTAAGGTCAGAAATTGCACTTTTGACCACTTAGAGCCCTCTAGGTCACATACTATGAGGCGTATCTGTCTTAAATTTTACCTGAGAACACATTAATATATTCTTAGTACATGTGCCAAAAATCAAGACTTTAAGTTGAGGAGAAAATTGTGTTTGGGGCCCATAAAGACCCCACTTAGGACTTTTTTCCTAGATTTTTAACATATTTTGCCCTATAATTTGGAAGTGGTAATTCTGATGAGTCTCAAACTGCTCTAGGTGTAACTCTTATATGTAATCCTTGTCTGTGAAAAATTTAAAGGCTGTAGGTTTACCTGTTAGGCCGACTTGAGGTCTCAAAATTGCCCACAGAGACCCAATTTATGGACTTTTTGCCACCTTCAAGCACTGTAGCTTTCAAACAATGTCTCTCATCTAAGTGAAATATCATCGGAGAATATATCAATATGTTTTCCTTGTATGTACTCCAAAATTTAGGCCTTTAATAGACATTTAACCCATGTATGAGGACCATAAATCCCCACCCGAGTCACCCTTTTTATACATTTTTCACATATTTTGCTCTGTAACTTGAAAATGGTAAGTGTGAGAAGTTTCAAACTGTATTAGATACATATTCTATGTGTAATCTTAGTATGTGACAAATTTTAAGTCTGAAGCTTTAATTTGAAGGCCACATTGAGGTCTCTGACGGGCTCCCAAAGACCCAGTATTTGGACTTTTTGCCACCTTTAAGCCCTGTGACTGTTAAACTATGTGACTGATAGGGCTGAAATCTCATCTGGGAATACATTATTATGTTCTTTTTACATGTGCCAAAAATCATGGCTTAAGTAGACATTTAAACTGTGTATGAGGACCATAAACACCCACCCGAGTGACCCTTTTAAGACATTTTTCACATATTTTGCTCTGTAACTTGGAAATGGTAAGTCTGAGAAGTTTCAAACTTTATTAGATATATATTCTATGTATAATCTTAGTATGTGACAGATTATAAATCTGAAGCTTTAATTTGAAGGCCACATCAAGATCTCTAAAAGGCCCACAGAGACCCAATATTTGGACTTTTTGCCACCTTTAAGCCCTGTGACTGTTAAACTATGTGATTGATGGAGCTGAAATCCCATCTGGGAATGCATTATTATGTCCTTTCTACATGTGCCGAAAATCAAGGCTTTTAGTAGACATTTAACCTGTGTATGAAGGCCATAAACACTCACCCAAGTGACCTTTTTTGACATTTTTTCCGTATTTTGCCCTGTTATTTGGAAATGCTTAGTGTGACAGGTCTTAAACTGTATTATATATAATTTTTTTTTGTTATGTTTGTCCCCCAAAAAGTTTCAGCTCTGTAGTTTAATTGCTAAGGTCTCTTTAACAATTGTAAAATGCCCACAGAGACCCAGTTTATGGATATTATACCACTTTAAAGCCCTGTAACTGTCGAACTATGTGGGTCATAGAGCTGAAATCTTTGAATTTTTCAAAGGAAGTGCCTGTCTATTTAAATTTTTATTAATAATGTTATGGCTATCTTAGGCTTTTAAGTACTTATTTTTGTGTGTTATCTCTCTGCTTGCTGAGTTTTTAACTTTTTAAAATGAAACTGGTTAAACATATTCAAGTAGGCAAAATGGACACTGTTATTTTCTGGTGAGCTATAAGTCCAATATTAATGAAATTATACCCTTATGTAGTAAAAATAGGGGATTTTTAACCCTCAACTAGCCCAGTTTTATTCAGTTTGCCTCAGTTAATTTTGACACAGTTCCTACAGTTACTAACTCATTTCAGTTGATAATCACATTCTTAAAATTCTCAATTCTGACTTATTATTATAAATCTGTTCTTGTGGTTTGATAATTTATATTTAATTCTGGAGGTATATAATTTTCCTGTTGGACATTCCTTATTTATATATTTGATTTTATTTTAGTGATAAGATTAACTGAGCTTTTTGTATTTGATTACCCCTTTTGTTTGTTTACCATTTGTGCTGTATTTAGTCCCCCCCCCCCCATCCACCTCTGGGACCTCCAGCTATTGAGTGACACTAAATAAACAAAGGTATTGAATGATATCAAATGAGAAACAAAGAACCAGACTTTTCAGTGGGGTTGCAGATCTTCTGTAACAGTGAGAGAGGTGTGGAGAAGGGGAGAGGGGTGGGGTGGGGTTGGGAGATGGGGTTTGCTTCATTATCTAATAAGACAAAGGGGAGTCAGAACTGAGATTGTGTCACATATTTAGGTTGCATATATATGGACCACATATATAGGAATTGAGGAAATGAATAACTGAAAAACAATACAAATTCTAAAAATAATATAATAAAATAATAATATAAATAATATATAATTTTTAAATAATATTTTATTTGTGAACAAATATAGAAACAGATATGCGCTTTTGGGATTATGAACCATTTAAATACTTTGAAAATAGGTTCAGAGTCACCCTTTGCAGGAAGATTGAAAAGTATGATGAGTTGAGTTAGAAATAATATTTTATTTGTCAACAAATATAGAGACAGATATGCTCTTTTGGGATTATTAATTTGGAATGGACATTCAATCATCAATCATTTAAATACTTTGAAAATAGGTTCAGAGTTATCATTGCAGGAAGATTGAAAATATGCTCTGTTGAGTTATGTATTCGGCGTCTGGGGATACACCATCTTCCTTGGGAAGATATAAACTTAGTAGATTGATGTGCTGAAGTTCATATAACTTTTCCCAAGATTTATGGCATACAACAAATGGCTTACATAAAAAATTCCCGATCAAAACCTGTGGCATGAGTGATGACCTGTCTGGGGATATGTTGGCGCCGAGTTGGCCCAATCTAGTTTATCAAAAATCTCATTTGAGAATATATGAATATGCTATTTTCTTTACATATGTCAAAAATCAAGGCTTTAAGTTCACTTTTAACTTGTGTATGTGGATCATAAATGTCCTCCAAAGGTGATTTTCTGTATAGTTTTCATATATTTTGCCTTGTGAATTGAAATGTATGTCAACATGATTAATTTTTGTTGATCTTTGAGTCCCCAGTATTAGATAACTTCATTTATTTGATAATCACACTTTTATAAAACCAATTTTTAAGCACATTATACAGCATTTTCTTGTGGCTTTAATAATTCATAAATCTGGAATTATATTTTTCCCTATGGACATTTCTTATTGATATGTTTGATTTGTTTTATTACCCCATGGGGTATTGTTTTTACCCATGGTGTCCGGATGGGCGGGCGGGTGGGTGGGTGGTCGGCGGGAAAAAGTTTGTCCGGGCTGTATCTCAGAAACCGTAAGGTGTAGGAAGTCGATACTTGGTAGGGACATTGGTTAGTAGGTGTAGCTGTGCAACGTCATGGTCTGACCTTGATTTGACCTTTCACCTGGCCGTAGTGACCTTGATTTGGAAATACTTGTCCGGGCTATATCTCGGAAACCGTAAGGTGTAGGAAGTTGATACTTGGTAGGGACATTGGTTAGGGGCTATAGGTGTGTATTATCATGGTGTCACCTTAATTTGAACTTTGACCTTGTCGTAGTGACCTTGACCTTTAAAATCTTGTTGCACCTTTGGGTCTGTCTTTTGATGCAGATTAAGCACTGTTAAACCATAATTCGGCCATGCAAATGTAGATAAAGATTGTTGAATTTTAGTTTGCTGATTAATGCTGTCACCTTGTTATTGAATTATCTTGTTTTAATACTTCATCTTTATATGCATTATTTTTCTTTTAAACATTATTTCTCCATTTAAACATTGTTTGTACCTTTATATAACTGACAGTGCTCTGAAAGTATCCTGAACTTTGTACTGGTACAGTACTTCTGTATCTCATGGTGTTGAAAATATTTCCCTAGGCTGTGGGGTACTGGCATCTCTGATGCTATTTTTGCTCATGAGGTTAAGTAAGTTAACTTCGTAAAATGGATAGACTGGACCATTTATGATTTGTGAGTATTTTATTGTCCCTTTAATACATATTTGATTTGTTAATACTGAAGAGGCTGTCACAGAAAAAAATAACATCCACCCATTCCAACCCCATTGATTTGAAGTTTTGATTGTTACATCATACCATTTACGTAATCAGCAGTTTATTTACACAGTGTCAGACTTCATCACCTAATAAGACAAGGCCACTGCCGCAGCGGTTATCTCCCGCCTTAGAATCAGTAAAAATGGAGAACTAAAGGAGATTTAAGGCCTTTGAAGTAAGATGACCCCACTTGACATTGAAGAAGGGGTCTAAGGTAAAAGTCAGCAATTTCAAAATAGTCTCAGGCCTTGACTTGGTATAAGTTGTTTTCACATTTGGAACCCCTAGTAGCAATGATAATGGAAATATAAGGCCTTTTAATAGGATAATCCCATCTAACATGTGATATGACGGCCATTTTGTTTTTGAAACTAGCCTAAATTACTATCAGGCTAACTTTCCTAGCAATATATATTATGCGCATATTTGATGAAGCTAGCTGCAATATTTCAAGTTTTAGAGCATCTTAATGATTTTTAAATAATTGGCTATGGCGGCCATTTTGTTTTTCAAAATAAGGCAAAAATTTTTCTCATGCAAAACATTTGAAGGCCAGGACTTTTGATGGTCTGTCTTTATATTCTGAAGCCATAGCACCAATAATAAGGGAGAAACAAGGATGTTTTAGTGTGACAACCTCATTTAACCTTGAAGCAGGGGTGAAAGGTCAAATTCAACACCTGGAAAAGATTCCCTGTCTATGTCGTCCTACAAGTTGTTTTCATATTCCAAACCTCTTGCAGCAACATTTGGGGAGATATAAGGCCTTTTTAATAGGATAACCTGTCATTAAACATGTGATATGGCGGCCATTTTGTTTTTTGAACTAGACCAAAATTACTATCAGGCTAGTTTTTCTAGCCATATAGTTTTTGTGGAAATTTGATGAAGTTAGCTGGAATATTTCAAGATTTAGAGCACCTTTATGATTTTCAAACAATTAGCTATGGCGGCCATTTTATTTTTCATAATGAGGCTAAAATTTGGCAGAGACAGGTTTTCATAGCCATAAACATCCCCTGCAAATTTGGTGAAGATATCTTTATAAATGAATGAGATAATAAGGTTTATGCAAAAACATGACAAACTTTAAACATGTGATATGGCGGCCATTTTGTTTTTTGAACTAGTGCCAAAATTACTATCAGGGTAGCTTTTCTAGACATATAGCTTTTGTGCAAATTTGAAGAAGCTAGCTGGAATATTTCAAGATTTAGAGCACCTTTATGATTTTCAAAGAATTAGCTATGACAGCCATTTTGTTTTTCAAAATGTGGCTAAAATTTTGCAAAGACAAGTTTTCGTAGCCCATATAGCTTTTGTGCAAAATTTGATGAAGCTAGCTGGAATATTTCACGATTTAGAGCACCTTTATGATTTTCAAACAATTAGCTATGGCGGCCATTTTGTTTTTCAAAATGAGGCTAATTCATAGCCATAAACATCCCCTGCAAATTTGGTGAAGATATCTTTATAAATGAATGAGATATTAAGGTTTATGCAAAAACGTGACGGACGGACGGAAGGCGTTTTATAATCTCTCGGCCTTCGGCCGCAGGCGGGAGATAATAAATGAGGGGTTTGGGAGGAAGGGGTGGAGAGGAGGAAATAGATTCATATTTGAACAAAACATGCATTCAATTTACTCCTCTTTTTTTTTTACAGAAATATCTGGAATTCAAAAAGAAATCTCACTCTTTGTCTAAGCAGCATAGTGGTGTAAAACCCAGAATGAGTATTAGACAATTATACAAGTTATGGTTGATCATATTATGATTACATGTTTACATGTCAGTGCAAGGACTCAGAAGTTATATTGTGAGATCCTATGAAAAGGTATCTTTAATCTCAGGTTCCAGAGTACACATAAAAGGGCGGAAATGGATGAAAAGTGATTCATTAAAAGGTGTCTTTAATTTTTTTTCCTATTTATCTGAAAGTCACTATGAAAAGGGATTCCTAAAAAGGTGTTTTCAAAGTTAGGTTAAAGTTTAACTGTATTGCTTCAGTTATATTTAATATCAGTTATTTTCTAAAGGGGGTCTTATGTCACCATTCCTTATGATGTGTTTTTATGTAAGGGGGGGGGGGGGGGCTTCTGTTTAACTATTCATTACTGACAAATATTTCCAAAGGGGGGCTCTGGTCACCTCCCCCTTAAAAAAAGTGGGGGGCTTCTGCCCTATGCTTCTGAAAAAGGGGGGCTTATGTCAGGGGGGCTTATGTCCATTCACCGCGGATCTCCTGTGATCATCCACGGAGTGCCAAAATAACCCACATAGCGGACTTTCAAAGTGCCTATATCTCCCTTATTATTGGTCCTAGAGGTTTGCAATGTGAAACCAACATATAGGAAATCATGTGCTGCGAATCTTCTGATGTTGTCAGATTTTACCTTGGACCCCTCCGTGAAGGTCACATGAGGATAGCCAAACTGAAAAGTGCTTATAACTCGACGTAATATCGATCCTAGAGGTTTGGGATGGTAAACCAACATATAGGAAATCATGGGCTGGGAATCTTCTTGTGTGGTCAGATTTGACCTTGAGCCCCGTGTTCAAGGTCAAACTGCTTATAACTCGCCTATTATTGGTCTAGAAGTTTGGGATGGTAACCCAACTTATAGAAACTCATGGGCTGGGAATCTTTTTGTTTGGCAAGGTTTGACCTTGGGCCCCTTGTTCAAGGTCAAACGAGGATAGCCAAACTTAAAATTACTGATAACTCGCTTATTGCTCCTAGAGTTTTGGGATGGTAAACCAACCTGTAGGAAATCATGGGCTGGGAATCTTTTGGTGTGGTCGGATTTGACCTTAGACCCCTTGTACAAGGTCAAACGAGGATAGCCAAACTTATAAGCGCATATAACTTGCTTATTATTGGTCTTAGAGCTTTGGGATGGTAGACCAACCTGTAGGAAATCATGGGCTGAGAATCTTTTGCTGTGGTCGGATTTGACCTTAGACCCCTCGTACAAGGTCAAACGAGGATAGCCAAACTTATAAGCGCATATAGCTTGCTTATTATTGGTCCTAGAGCTTTGGGATGGTAAACCAACATACAGGAAATCATGGGCTGGGAATCTTTGTGTGGTCGGATTTGACCTTGGGCCCCTTCCTTCAGGGTCAAATGAGGATAGCCAAGTTTAAAAGTACTTATAACTTGCTTATTATTGGTCCTAGAGGTTTGGGATGGTAATTATTTGATGTTTGGCCCCTCCTTCAAGGTCAAACGATGGTTCACTGGCTATGGTGAGTTGTCTTTCTTGTAGATACAAATCGGTTCTCCAATGCGTAGGTCTAGTTTATTACTACACTTCTGTACAATCATTTTAGACCATATATATTGCTTTAAAATCTTCTAATTGTGCGATTTTATGTTTTTACAGGGTGGAGGAATATCCCAATTTGTGATTTTACAGGGTGGAGGAACATGTGGATGATGTGGTAAGTATTGGTGGGAATCGGGCTTGAAAATCGGAATCGATTAATCAGAAGAGTCCAGAGATGATTAATTGAGTCGAATCGATTTTTGGGGTTATACAGGGAAAAATACGGTCTGGGCCACTGTGGTTCTATGTTATCTTTAATTCATTTACAATAATAGTTATAGTAATATATATTATAATAATAGTCATTTTCTGGAATAAAATGGATGTAAGTTCTGTCACTTTATTGTCGAGAAGTTTCACAACTTGCAGTTAACTTTCGTAGTACTAGATGATAATTAACACATAAGCTTCTAAATAGTGACAGGGGCCACGGTGGCAGAGTGGTAACACTCTCGCCTCCCACCTCTGCGGCCGGGGTTCGATCCCCGTCATGGCCGTAAGTGGGAAAGCTGGTAGTTGCTTGCCGTTGGTCGGCAGTTTACAGTACAGAACCCTAGCGAACTATATGTACTGGTTTCCTATGCCCTTCCAACTACCCGTCGTGATATGACCTGTACAGTGTTGAAAGCGACGTAAAACCCCAAATAAACAATAAACAATCTAAATAGTGACCAGTGTGTTAAAATAGCATAAAATATCCTCAGTTGGACAGAATTCAGCTAATTAAACTGAACATAATGGTGAAAAAATTATAAAAATTGGACAAGAAATAAGGAAGTTATGGCTATTTAAACATACATTGAACATAAAGACGAAGTACCCCGATCGCATAAATTCCCGATTATCGCCCATTTAAACCACTTTAGTTACCACTGACGAATCAGAAATTGTACATTGTAGCTAGTTGGCTCACCTTCGTGTTACTAATATCACTATTCGTTGTAAAACCACGCTACTTGTGTGTTATTCCTTCATAGTAGCTAGCATGCGTCCACTCAAAACGTCGTCTGTGGTTTCGTTTTTTTTTTTTCAATGCCGACATTTCCAATAGGGATCGATGTATTTGCTAAAACGTGGACTCGAGTTTGGAAATCGAGTTCTCGGCGAATCATTCCACCACTAGTGGTATGTCAAGGAAATATATTGTGTCCAGTCATTGTGACCAGTCGCTCAAATTGAGCGATTATTTTAGTGTACAGGGTGGAGGAACATCCCATTTTTACCCCACATCCCTTAAGGGATGTCTCGGTATTGTTTTCACCCATGGTGTCCGGATGGGCGGGTGGGCGACAGGAAAAAGTTTGTGCGGGCTGTATCTCAGAAACCGTAAGGTGTAGGAAGTTGATACTTGGTAGGGACATAGGTTAGGGGGCATAGGTGAGCAAAGCCATGGTCTGACCTTGATTTGACCTTTGACCTTGCCATAGTGACCTTGATTTTGAAAATCTTGTCTGGGCTATAACTCGGAAACTGTAAGGTGCAGGAAGTTGATAACTTGGTATCAGCATTGGTCAGGGGGTGTAGGTGTGCAATGTCATGGCCACCCTGATTTGATGTTTGACCTTGCTGTAGTGACCTTGACCTGTAAAATCTTGTCCGGGCTATGTCTTGGAAACCGTAAGGTGTAGGAAGTTGATAGTTGGTAGGGACATTGTTTAGGGGTTGTTGGTGTGCGGTCTATTCACAGCACCCTTGGAGTTTACTGTAATAGCAAAGGAGGTGAAACTGATGGCTATACAAAAGGGTATAAGAATCCACCAGTACCTAGACGACTGGTTCATGAGAGCCAGATCCCACCAGGTCTGGCTCCAGCATACTCAAGATCTAGTGAAAGTATGTCAAGAACTAGGTTGGCTGGTGAATCTGGAAAAATCAAAAGTGGAACCAAAGCAAATCTTCGATTTTGTAGACTACCAGTTTAACCTTGGGGAAGGTCGGTTCTGACCGACACTGGACCATTGGCAGAACCTTCAGGACAAAATAGCAGTTCATGTCCCTGATAGGTTTATTAACAACCACAGAGAAACAAGTTCACATAGGCCAACTACACATGAGACGCACTCAGTCTGCCATGGGAGGATCTAGACGCATATGCCTTCCCACCAACAGCCATCTTGGGCAAAGTGGTGGAAAAGTTACAGGACACCCCATGCAGGAGAATCAATCTGATTGGCCCAGGTGGCCCAACATGCCTTGGTTTTGGGATCTAGTGGCCATGTCCAGCCAAATCCCCCTGACCCTGCCCAATCTGTTAACACGGCCCTTCAATCAGATCCCTCAAAGAAATCTGAGAAAAAAAAATCTCCATGCATGGCTCCTTGAGCCGATTAAGTACCGACTTTTTTCTGCGCGTCTGAAACCAAAAAGAGGGGGGGTCTGGTACTATTTAAGTGACCGCACACACACTTTCAGTGTTATTGACTGGTTGGCTACTAAGAGACGTATGTCAGAAGGTTGTTTGAGTCACAGAGAACTCGTTATGGCAAGCTCTCCAAGCAACAGTCTGGTCAAGCACCAGGGGAGATGACCAAGAGACAGTCCTGGGTCTACCAGCAGATGGGTTTCCTTAAGACCCACATCAGACGCAAGGGGGCCAGCAGAAGCTCTGGGTTCGAGGCCAGTCCCAACACTAGCAGGCATGAAGACTTGTGGATCTACTACTGATACAGAACATCTAGAGTCCAGTGTCCTGAGGGAGAGTAGGAGTCAACGAGTACTTACATCTACATCAGTTTTTACAGATTCCAAGATACGCGAGCACTTTGACCAGATGAGGACACTGATCTCAGTTTTCCTTCAGAAGTCTGACAGGCAGCCCTTCTTTGACTACGTAGCATCAGAGGCTGAAAAGATGACCCAATAGGAGTTCGAGGACCTCAAGGGCAGGATTTTTAGAGACATTGAAACAGTAAAGAAGACGTCAAGTACTACCCAGGAGATCAGCCACTATTACCACAGAGTCGCAGGGGGTCAGGATACTGCCAACAACCACTCAACAGGCGTCTAGTTCTACCCAGGCAGCAGCAGGCAGCAGTTTCAGCAGTTATGTCTACTAAACACCCAGCCCCATTGGTTTTGGAAACCCTCCAGCAGTGGTCACAGTACAGGACGAGGGCAGCAGACACGACAACAACACAGATCATTGAGCAGCCACAGCAGCAGCTCTTCACAATCACCACCACAGCACCGCCTCAACAGCAGCAGCCTCCTAAGTAGCGAGCCAGTCCGGGTGGGTCTCTGACCTCCAATAGGCCCTTCTCAGGGCCGCCCAAATATTCCCAAAAAAATTAATAGCTGGAAATTGATCAAATTCCTCTCCCAAAACATAACAGTTCAGTACAAATACTTATCACAACACAAAAAAGCCCAACACCCACACCACCCCAAACAGGAAACAAATAACCCATGGTAATTCACATTACAAGAGAAGGCCACATAGAAAAAAAATAGATAAATGAACTCCAAATATGGCCAATAATCTAATAAAAAAGAGTTAAAGATATTATGCTATCACATAGCCACCAACCAACAATCAGACAAACCCAATACCAAACATAACCCCCAACCAACGGACTGACAAACCAATTTGCGTTTGTT
This sequence comes from Sabellastarte sp. h YS-2021, assembly GCA_964017235.1. Lineage (NCBI taxonomy): Eukaryota > Metazoa > Annelida > Polychaeta > Sabellida > Sabellidae > Sabellastarte > Sabellastarte sp. h YS-2021. The sequence goes on along the minus strand of OZ024933.1, from coordinate 118,695,401 downwards.
TTTGTGGGACTTATGTTGGGCATTAGGTTTGTCTCTTTGTTGGTTGGGGCACTTGTGTTTGGAAATGGTTGTGTTATTTGGAACAAGGACAGCTGATTAATTGTTTTTGGAGTATTTGGTAGTCCTGAAAAGGGCTGGTTACTGTAGTAGCACTTATATTCTGCCATCTTGCTAGGCTGTCCTGTTGAATTAGTCCTTGAGGTAATCCCTTAGTCTTTTGGCTTCTCTGGCAGGGTTTCTGTCGCAACCACAATCAGCAGCACCACCAATCAAGCGACCATCACCAGGCTGTTGACCACCATGTTGACCTTGATACTGGCTTCTCAGTATGTTGTGCAGAACCACACAGGTCAAGACCACAGACCTCACTGTTGCTGGGGGTAGTTCAATAATGGTCATCATCACTCTGAATCTTGAGACAAGGATGCCAAAAGCGTTCTCAACAATTCTCCTGCCCCTTGATATTCTGTAGTTGGCAATCCTTTCCTCTCTGTTTAACATTTTGCTGCCATAGGGTTTCATCAGCCAGGTCTTCAGGGCAAACGCCTCATCTGCCAGAATGAAGTAGGGGATATCTCGACCACCCTGGGTTATAGGTGCTGGTTCAGGGAAGCCTATGCTGCCATCATTATATCCCCAGACGAAAGTCGGGGATATATTGGATTCAGGTCCGTCGCGCCGCCGCCGCCGCCGCCGCCGCCGCCGCCGCCGCCGCCGCCGTAGAAATTTCCTTGTGGACGCGATAACTCAAAAACAAATTAATATTTTTTTTTCAAACTTGGTACACATGTTAAGGGTGCCCAAAGGAAGATCCCTATTTTAAGGTGACCTTAAACTCCCAGTAAAAAAGAACTTATGGCCACCTTAAGGTCAGAAATTGCACTTTTGGCCACTTAGAGCCCTGTAGGTCACAAACTATGATGCTCAGCTGGCTGAAATTTTACCTGACAACACATTAATATGTTCTTAGTACATGTGCCGAAAATCATGACTTTAAGTTGAGGAGAAAATTGTGTTTGAGGCCCATAAATACCCCCACTTAGGGATTTTTTGCTATACTTTACACATATTTTGCCCTATAATTTGGAAGTGATAATTCTGATGAGTCTCAAACTGCGCTAGGTATAACTTTGATATGTAATCCTTGTCTGTAGAAAATTTTAGGGCTGTAGGTTTACCCAAAGGGGTCGACTTAAGGTCTCAAAAGTGCCCACAGAGACCCAATTTATGCACTTTTTGCCACTTTCAAGCACTGTAGCTTTCAAACTATGTCTCTCATCTAAGTTAAATATCATCTGGGAATATATCTATGTGTTTTCTTATATGTGCCCCAACATTTAGGCCTTTAATAGACAGTTAACCTGTGTATCAGGACCATAAACACCCACCCGAGTGACCCTTATAAGACATTTTTCACATCTTTTTCCCTGTAACTTGGAAATGGTAAGTCTGAGAAGTTTCAAACTGTATTAGATATATATTCTGTGTGTAATCTTAGTATGTAACAGATTTTAAGTCTGAAGCTTTAATTTTGAAGGTCAAATTGAGGTCTCTAAAAGGCTCCCAAAGACCCAATATTTGGACTTTTTGCTACTTTTAAGCCCTGTGACTGTCAAACTATGTGACTGATAGAGCTCAAATCCTATCTGAGAAGATATTAGTATGTTATTTTTATATGTGCCAAAAATTAAGGCTTTAAGAAGACATTTAACCTGTGTATGAGGACCATAAATCCCCACCCGAGTGACCATTTTTAGACATTTTTCACATATTTTTCCCTGTAACTTGGAAATGGTAAGTCTAAGAAGTTTCAAACTGTATTAGATGCATATTCTATGTGTAATCTTAGTATGTGACAAATTTTAAGTCTGAAGCTTTAATTTGAAGGCTACATTTAGGTCTCTAGAAGGCCCCATAAAGACCCAGTATTTGGACTTTTTGCCAATTTTAAGGCCTGTGACTGTTAAACTATGTGACTGATAGAGCTGAAATCTCATCTGGGAATACATTATTATGTTCTTTTTACATGTGCCAAAAATCAAGGCTTCAAGTAGACATTTAACCTGTGTATGAGGACCTTAAACACCCACCTGAGTGACCCTTTTAAGACATTTTTCACATATTTTGCTCTGTAACTTGGAAATGGTAAGTCTGAGAAGTTTCAAACTTTATTAGATACATATTCTATGTGTAATCTTAGTATGTAACAAATTTTAAGTCTGAAGCTTTAATTTGAAAGCCACATCGAGATCTCTAAAAGGCCCACAATGACCCAATATTTGGACTTTTTACCACCTTTAAGCCCTGTAACTGTTAAACTATGTGATTGATGGAGCTGAAATCCCATCTGGGAATGCATTATTATGTCCTTTTTACATATGCCGAAAATCAAGGTTTTTAGTAGACATTTAACCTGTGTATGAGGGCCATAGACACTCGCCCAAGTGCCTTTTTTGACATTTTTTCCATATTTTGCCCTGTTATTTGGAAATGCTTAGTGTGACAAGTCTTAAACTGTATTATATATAATTTTTGTTTGTTATGTATGTCCCCCAAAAAGTTTCAGATCTGTAGTTTAATTGCTAAGGTCTCTTTAACAATTGTAAAATGCCCACAGAAACCCAATTTATGGATATTATGCCACTTTAAAGCCCAGTAACTGTCAAACTATGTGGGTTATAGAGCTGAAATCTTTGAATTTTTAAAAGGAAATGTCTGTCTACTTAAATTTTGAATATTAATAATGTTATGGCTATCTTAGTCTTTTAAGAACTTATTTTTGTGTGTTATACCTCTGCTTGCTGAGTTTTTCACTTTTTAAAATGAAACTGGTTAAACATATTCAAGTAGACAAAATGGACACTTTAAGTGAGCTTGAAGTCCCAATATTAATGAAATTATATCCTTATGTAGTAAAACTAGGGGATTTTTAACCCTCAACTAGCCCAGTTTTATTCAACTTGCCTCAGTTAATTTTGGCACAGCTCCTACAGTTATGAACTCATTTCAGTTGATAATCACATACTTAAAATTCTCAATTCTTTTTGTATTTGAGTACCCCTTTTATATAGATTGTTTGTTTACCATTTATGCTCAACCCACATCCCCCACCCGGATTCCCCCCACCCACCTCTGGGACCTCCAGCTATATTGAGTGACACTAAATAAACAAAGGTATTTAATGATATCAGATGAGAAACAAAGAACTCAATGGGGTTGCAGATCTTGTGTAATAGTGAGAGAGGTGTGGAGAAGGGGTGGGGGTGGGAGGTGGTGGGCTTCATTACATATAACACAAAGGGGAGTCAGAACTGAGATTGTGTCACATATTTAGGTTGCATATATATGGACCACATATATAGGTATAGAGGAAATGAATAACTGAAAACAATTTGCAAATTCTAAAAATAATATAATAAAATAATAATATAAATAATTTTTTTTTAAATAATATTTTATTTGTGAACAAATATAGAAACAGATATGCGCTTTTGGGATTATGAATTTTAGAATGGACATTGAATCATCAATCATTTAAATACTTTGAAGGAAGATTGAAAAATATGATGAGTTGAGTTAAAAATAATATTTTATTTGTCAACAAATATAGAAACAGATATGCTCTTTTGGGATTATTATTTTAGAATGGACATTCAATCATCAATCATTTAAATACTTTGAAAATAGGTTTAGAGTTATCATTGCAGGAAGATTGAAAATATAATTTGAGTTATGTATTCGGCGTCTGGGGATACACCATCTTCCTTGGGGAGATATAAACAGAGTAGATTGATGTGCTGAAGTTCATATAATAATGGGTAATTATGTTTTAAAAAATTCCCGATCAAAACCTGTGGCGTGAGTGATGACCTGTCTGGGGATATGTTGGCGCCGAGTTGGCCCAATCTAGTTAATCTACTTGTTCAGGTGACAGGTATTAAATAACTGGGCATCTGAGCAAGATCTAGCTGTACCCACATCCACCCATCTGAACTTGTACTGTCGATCAACCGAGGCCAACATTACTATTGAAAAGAATCACTTATATTTGTGCTCCAGAGGTCTTGGGTTTCTTTAGGGCCACATGCTTTCCATCAAGGGCTCCCAGGGTATATGGAATGTTCCACCTGATCCTTAATTCCATTTCCAGTTGGGAGTAATAGGAAACCATATGTGGAGAGTCTAAATAGCCGGTCACTTTTACCCCCCCCCCCCTTATGGGTCAAACTGGGGTCATAAAATAGCTGATTTTGAGTTTTTGCCTTATATCTCCTTTATTGTTGCTTTTAGACCTACAGAATATATTGTAGTAATAAATACTGAGTGTGAGGGCGTTTGTTACAGGATATACGCCCGGCAAAAATTCCAAATAATTTTTTTTTTTTTGTATTTGCAGATAAATCATGTGACGCATAGGATGAGATGCAAATGAAGTTGTCATGCAGATATGTACACAATTGTGTGTTCTCCAGGATATTCTGTCTCGCAGAATGGATAATTTTCAAGGCTGATTGACTCTGTTACTATGACCAAAAATGATATCAAAAAGGGATAGACCATTGGTGGATTGATCTATATATTGAAGCTTATCACAATATCAGCTGTTAAACAAAATACCAAACATTTGATTTTCTATCAGTACTATGTAAATGTGTTATTTTCATCGGTCCGTTTAGCTGTCATCCTGCTGTTCCTAGTTTAATAAAGTTAACAGGATGAGACTAATAAAGTTAACAGGATGAGACCTGGTAACCTTGTACATGTTTAAAATCTCCTGCAGAGTCAAGCAGAAAATATAGAAAAAAGTATTTCTTTCTATTGTCTTATCAGTCGAATTATGCCTACTGTCACCTAGATCTAACTTTAGACCTTGCTATAGTGACCTTGAACTTTCAAATATTGTCTCTATGTTACTGGAATTTGAAGACCGTTTTTAAGACAATCTTTTTTTATAAATTATTTATCTATTCTTGTATAAAAAATTGTCACCTCAGACTGAGAGGCCTGGGTTTGATTCCCAGTGATGTGTAAATCAAGACATCATAGCTTAGTGATAGAGCACTTAGTCTGGGTGTATGTACATGGATGCAAAATAATATTAAATTAAATTTATACTGACTATAGACCTTGCCAGAGTAATTATGAATCCTTTTTTCAGCATGATTATGCACATAACATAAATACAAGGCAATACATGAAGCTTTACAATGTATTTATTGAAGTATAACTGTCAATGGAAATAGCACATTTAAGTAAAGTTACATGTGGCCCAGAAAAGTTTTTAAAGGTCAAGGTCACTGCAGCATGGTCCAAGGTCAACTCAAGATTGTACCATGATGATGCACACCTGCACATGTTTTCTTGGATTGTGGTATTGAAGTCCAATCAGATGCACTAGGAAAAACTTGGTGTTAGGTGTTAAAACCACCAAGTGACAGGTTACACTTATAAATTGACAAAACATGCATCGTAACTTGATATTACAAAGGTTGCATCATTGGACACTTGTAACATTTCTAACATGTAGACACTTCTAAGTATAGGACCTCCTTGTACTGGATAGGATTTAGACAGTTCTTAGCATGACCTCCTTGTAGTGTATGACATTTAGACAGCCATAAACACGACCTCCCTGCACTAGAAAACATCTTATCAAGACATAGATATGACCTCCTTGCAGTGGATGACATTTAGATGGCCATAAACACGACCTCCCTGCACTGGAAAACATCAAGACATAGATATGGGGGGGCTCGGTGGTGTAGTGGTTAGAGTTCTTGCCTCCAACCTCTGAGGCCGCCAGTTCGAATCTCGGGCCGGGTGCTTCATGTTGGAAAGTTGGTGGTTACTTGCCGATGCTCGGTGGTTTACAGTGCAGTATGCACTGGTTTCCTCCACCTGTAAACTACCCGTCGCAATATGACCCTTGCTGTTGAACCTGACGCAAAACAACAAATCTAAATCTTCATTTCTGCTCATACAGGCTAAACGATATTATAATCCAAAAGTGCATTCCTTTTGGCTCCAGATATAGTTTACAAAACAGAAAAACCTTGGAAATTGAAAAAGTTGTGGAACGTTTACCAACCGTGGCCCTTCAAAAACAATCTCAGATTCACACATTTTGGCCTCCCCACATTCATATTTTTTTTCATTTCTGCTCAGGCCGGGTGCTTTATGTTGGAAAGTTGGTAGTTACTTGCTGATGCCCATTGGTTTACAGTGCAGTATGCACTGGTTTCCTCCACCTGTAAACTACCCGTCGCAATATGACCCTGGCTGTTGAACGCGACGTAAAACAACAAATCTAAATCTTCATTTCTGCTCATACAGGCTAAACGATATTATAATCCAAAAGTGCATTCCTTTTGGCTCCAGATATAGTTTAGAAAACAGAAAAACCTTGGAAATTGAAAGAGTTGTGGAACGTTTACCAACCGTGGCCCTTCAAAAACAATCTCAGATTCACACATTTTGGCCTCCCCACATTCATATTTTTTTTCATTTCTGCTCAGGCCGGGTGCTTTATGTTGGAAAGTTGGTAGTTACTTGCTGATGCCCATTGGTTTACAGTGCAGTATGCACTGGTTTCCTCCACCTGTAAACTACCCGTCGCAATATGACCCTGGCTGTTGAACGCGACGTAAAACAACAAATCTAAATCTTCATTTCTGCTCATACAGGCTAAACGATATTATAATCCAAAAGTGCATTCCTTTTGGCTCCAGATATAGTTTAGAAAACAGAAAAACCTTGGAAATTGAAAGAGTTGTGGAACGTTTACCAACCGTGGCCCTTCAAAAACAATCTCAGATTCACACATTTTGGCCTCCCCACATTCATATTTTTTTTCATTTCTGCTCAGGCCGGGTGCTTTATGTTGGAAAGTTGGTAGTTACTTGCTGATGCCCATTGGTTTACAGTGCAGTATGCACTGGTTTCCTCCACCTGTAAACTACCCGTCGCAATATGACCCTGGCTGTTGAACGCGACGTAAAACAACAAATCTAAATCTTCATTTCTGCTCATACAGGCTAAACGATATTATAATCCAAAAGTGCATTCCTTTTGGCTCCAGATATAGTTTAGAAAACAGAAAAACCTTGGAAATTGAAAGAGTTGTGGAACGTTTACCAACCGTGGCCCTTCAAAAACAATCTCAGATTCACACATTTTGGCCTCCCCACATTCATATTTTTTTTCATTTCTGCTCAGGCCGGGTGCTTTATGTTGGAAAGTTGGTAGTTACTTGCTGATGCCCATTGGTTTACAGTGCAGTATGCACTGGTTTCCTCCACCTGTAAACTACCCGTCGCAATATGACCCTGGCTGTTGAATGCGACGTAAAACAACAAATCTAAATCTTCATTTCTGCTCATACAGGCTAAACGATATTATATTCCCAAAGTGCAGTCCTTTAGGCTTCAGATACAGTTTACAGAATGAAAATACCTTGAAATTTGAAAGACTTGTGGAAATTTTGCCAACTGAGACCCCACTGAAACGAGCTCAGATTCACACATTCTGGCCTCCCTACATCCATATTTTTTCATTTCTCAAAAATTGTTGCTCATTCAGTCAAAACGATATTATATCACAAAAGTGCAGTCCTTTAGCCTTCAGATACAGTTTACAGAATAGAAATATCTTAAAAATTGAAAAAGTTATGGAATTTTTGCAAACCGGGACCCCTCTAAAACGGGCTCAGATTCATGTATTTTGGCCTCCCCATATCCATTTTTTTTTCATTTCTCAAAAAGTGTTGCTCATACAGGCCAAACGATATTATATCTCAAAAGTGCAGTCCTTCAGGCTTCAGATACAGTTTACAGAATGAAAATAACTTGAAAATTGAAAAACTTATGGAATTTTTGCAAACCGGGACCCCTCTAAAACGGGCTCAGATTCATGTATTTTGGCCTCCCCATATCCATATTTTTTTCATTTCTCAAAAATTGTTGCTCATTCAGTCAAAACGATATTATATCTCAAAAGTGCAGTCCTTTGGCCTTCAGATACAGTTTACAGAATAGAAATATCTTAAAAATTGAAAAAGTTATGGAATTTTTGCAAACCGGGACCCTTCTAAAACGGGCTCAGATTCATGTATTTTGGCCTCCCCGCATACATATTTTTTTCATTTCTCAAAAAGTGTTGCTCATACAGGCAAAACAATATCATATCCCAAAAGTGCAGTCCTTTAGGCCTCGTATACAGTCTACAGAATGAAAATACCTTGAAAATTGAAAAACTTATGGAATTTTTGCAAACCGGGACCCCTCTAAAACGGGTTCAGATTAATGTATTTTGGCCTCCCCACATACATATTTTTGTCATTTCTCAAAAAGTGTTGCTCATACAGGCCAAACGATATTATATCTCAAAAGTGCAGTCCTTCAGGCTTCAGATACAGTTTACAGAATGAAAATAACTTGAAAATTGAAAAACTTATGGAATTTTTGCAAACCGGGACTCCTCTCAAACAGGCTCAGATTCATGTATTTTGGCCTCACATCCACACTTTTTTCATTTCTCAAAAAGTGTTGCTCATACAGGCAAAACGGTATGATATTTCAAAAGTGTTTATGGCTGTCTAAATGTCATCCACTGCAAAGAGGTCATGCTAAGAACTGTATAAATCCCATCCACAGGAGGGAGGTCCCATATCTAGAACCGTCTAAATGTTATCCACTATGAGGTCATATCTATGTCTTTATTTTATTTATTTGTTGTTTTACGTCGCATTCAACAGCCAGGGTCATATTGCGACGGGTAGTTTATAGGTGGAGGAAACCAGTGCATACTGCACTGTAAACCAACGGGCATCAGCAAGTAACTACCAACTTTCTAACATGAAGCACCCGGCCTGAGCAGAAATGAAAAAAAATATGAATGTGGGGAGGCCAAAATGTGTGAATCTGAGATTGTTTTTGAAGGGCCATGGTTGGTAAACGTTCCACAACTCTTTCAATTTCCAAGGTTTTTCTGTTTTGAAAACTATATCTGGAGCCAAAAGGAATGCACTTTTGGAGTATAATATCGTTTTGAATGCATGAGCAACACTTTCTGAGAATTGAAGGAAGTACTGATGTGGGAGGCCAAAATGCATGAATCTGGCCCATTTTAGAGGGATTATGATCAAAGGAAACTTTCATAACTCTTTCAATTTTCATATTTTCTGTCAATTGTATCTGAACCAAAAAAGGACTGTAATTTATGAGTATATGGTTTTAACTGTGTAAAAACACGTTTGGAGCAATGCCAAAAATAGAAATGCAGCGAGGCCAAAATTCATGAAGCCGAGGCATTTTAGAGGGATTACGTTCTGCAAAGTTTCATAACTCTTGATTTTTAAGAGATTTCCATTCTGTTACTTTTCCATTTCTGGAGTTTCTCTGGGTATGACTTTGCTTTGCTAATGGACTAAGATTTCTTAGAATACTCCTTTTGGTAATTGTGCCATAGAGTCTATCAATTGATGGAGATTAAGTGCTATAAAAGTTCACATTGGATTGAATCTGTTAAATGTATCTGAAACTCAAAGGACTAAATATTTAGAATAAAATATGGTTACACTATGATTCATACTTTGCTATATAAAAAACATAAATGCCTAGTGGCCAAAATTATTGAATTTTTTTTTCTGTTCTATTCTGTACTTTTATAGCGTTTAATTTGAACCCATTTTAGAGGAGTTATGGTATCATTACTTTGTTCAATATTAAAGATACTCAATTTCTGTAAATCATAGCTGAAGCCCAAAATAATGTACTTTTATATAATTTACATCTACCTGATAGCTTTGGGAAGGAAACCTAAGCAAACCCATGTTGAAGGGTTATGCAGATTAACGGTTCCATATGGTAGACACCTTTGGGATGCAGGTCATTATAAACTGGTATCACTTTTTCTTAAATTGTCAATTGGGTCTAGCATGACAAAGTGAAAACTCAGATCACAATAGGAATTAGGATTGATGAATAATTAATTCAACAGATAAAAGGTCAAAAGGTATCTTTTGAGATAAAGCCAACACCTTATTGTGTCTATTGTTATGTGCGATTGCAAAGGAAACCAAGACACCCAAATGCCAAAAATAGTTGACAATATAGGCTTTCCCATCTCCATGAATAAGGATAAAAATCAAATTAAAAGGGTTATCAAGAAATAATTAAACAACAATAAATTAGTGTATATGTGATATTTATTTTCAAACATTCCACCACCATATGATTAACTACACTGATAAAAAATCAAGAAGTGTTTATATTAGAAAATCACACAGAATCTTTGTTACTTTCATTCAACAACACAATGCCTCCACCATATAATAATTGTGCAATTATACAATGAATTCTTTATTAAAGAAAAAAATGGCCTCCTGCCTCCCCCAATAGCCACACCTTCACCACCAGTTGTACACACGCTCCATTTAAAGGTGTACTCTCGATTATCTCATGGCCCATTCACACTGATGCCCACAAAAGTTTGGGCTAGTAATTTCTGTGCTTGAACAGAAAAATATCTAAAACAGTTATGAGTAGAACCCAACACACTTTCCCTAAAATATTATATTCTATGTGCATATGAATTTAAAGATTATGCTTTACAACCTTGCTCATAAGAGCACAAAACTACAGCGTCTGTCACATGGGAGTTCAACACATAAAAGGTCAAACAATATCTCGGAAAGTATGTAACTTACAAATATGTATAATATATCATTAGAAAGGTGTTATTCTCGCGCTTCTGCTTATGTTTGTTACATAAGAATCCATGCAGAAATGACTGAGATATTGCAAGTTAAAAATTCAAGTTTTTATATTCAGAATTATTATTCATGAAGATTAGCAATACAATACTCGTGCTGCGCACTTGTATAATACTGTTATCTTCAGTCGTGATATATTATTTTAGTATATATAATTCAGGTAGTTTTCCTATTATATCAGATGGCTGTGTGTGAAAGCCATAATCTTCTGGGACTTGCATAGTAACTTTGGGAGCCAAACAACCCAAAGAGACTAATGAAATGTTGCTAAAGAAATGTTGCAAGAGGTTACACACTGGTGATCAACTGTACCATAATAATTGCAAACATGCAACAACTCTTTCAGAAAGAATCTTGTCATTCTTTACCCAAGATAACCCCTTTTGAAGCAGTAACCAATGTGTTATGAAACATAAAACAATGTTTGGGAGCACACCTTTAAATGGAGACGAGCTTTAAATGGCATACTACTTAACAGGGTCAGATTTCAAAAGAATATTTGACTGTCAGCAGCAAATTTATCATATTGTTGTATTCAACTAGTGTAACTATTATCACTTGAATAACTGACCATGTTAAACTGAAGGCACAGAAAGCTTGTGTACAAATAAATTATGTTAAAATTATCAATTGAAAAATATTGTTACATCACACAAAATGTCAGAAAATAGGCATAGGATGACATCCTGAAATGGTTCAGCCTAAGGCTGTGCAAAACATTCTGTACACAGGAGGGGCAGTGAAGCAACAACTCTGCCTTGACAAGCAACACTGTCACCCGAACCAGATAGAGGAATATGTATAATGAAAAGCCTCTCAGCCATATACCAATAAGCTACAAAACAACTATTGAGAAGTTCACTCTGTCATGTATGGCAATATGATGTGAATCCTTCATATATTTCTATTGTCAGCACAGGAATGAAACACATTGGCCCCATTACATTACGCTAATCCACTTCTCGTTATTAAGGGCCAAGCAGTTTCTTTAAAGAAAAAAATGTTTTATTTCCCACTGCAAGATTTTAATCAGGAATGCAGGAAAAGAAACACCTTCATAACATATGTGACATAAACTGTACCATGCCCTTTAAAATTGAGTACAATTACAATTGTGTTAAGATAAATATGTAATAGATATGACTTAATTTATATACATAATCAACACTGGACATTAGTGAATTTATTTATTTATCTTGGGTTTTACATCACTTTCAACACTGTACAGGTCATATTACGACGAGTAGTTGGAAGGGCAGAGGAAACCAGTACATACAGTTCGCTAGGGTTATGTACTGTAAACTGCCGACCAACGGCAAGCAAGTACCAGCTTACTACTTAAGGCCATCACAGGGATGGAACCCCCGACCTCAGAGGTGGGACGCGAGAGTGTTACCACTTTGCCACCGTGGCCCCCTGAACATCAGTGAAAATGTTGCATTAAATCTAGATAACTGTTGAATGTATACATGACTGAGCACATGTAAATCGCAACTCATGGTTAAGTATAGGTGAATGAGATATGCAACTGAAAAAGATGATGAAAGTTACTATATAAAATACTATATAAAATTAATTTACAATGCTGACCACAGTTTATGGGGTTGACTGTAAACTGTCTGTACAGCCGTTAAAAGTAAAGGGTAGAAGTAAATGTATTAACAAACTTTAAGCCATTAATGCACACCATTCTAACAAGCCCACCCCCTACAAAGAATAACACTCAAGGCTTAAATGGCACTGCCCAAAACACCTCCCCTGCCTAATAAGGCAGATGCAACCCGCATTACAACATCTTAGCCAGTAATCAAGTCCATTAAGCAGCCTTGCAAGCAAAGTCGTTGTTATACACCAATTCATCACCAACACAGAGGGGCCACCGGCCAACTCTAGTGCAACTAAGCCATACAATCACATTAAAATGGGCGGGTGGGTGGGCAATTTTAATGTGCATAGCTTGATTTCTAAGTTAAATACAATGTGTTTTGATAGAGAAATAGGGAAAATAAAAGAGAAACAATGAAAGTCCTTTTTACACAGGGGTCTAATAATAAATATACATTACACAGGTAAAAAATAACTCATAAACTAATCAGACTGCACATGCAGCTGCAACATCTGTCCTCCTCTGAAATGTCTTTGTTTTCCTGTCATTCCACACCTTTATAAAGAACTGCATGAAAAAGCAAAAGTGGGACTGATTCAAATGAGAACCAGTATATTTGATACACTGAATGAAGGCATTGAACTGTTCACAAATTTCAGAATTTACAAGGTTCAAACTCCTGATTCTGTTGGATCTATAAACATAAGGGCACTTGTGATTAAAACCATGGAAGATATCGTGCCAGAAACGCACAGATCTGGAATAACCTGGAGCACGATTCAAGGAATACTCATTCAGTGAACAGCCAAAATCATAAAACACTTCATTAGGGGGATTGGGGAGGTACTTGTATAATGAAAAGAATGGGTCTTTCCTACCCTCTGCACCTGGAATTAAATGAAAACCATAACAGTGACCATGAATTGCACAGAACCACAAAAACATGTATGAAAACCCTCCCCTGGAAACAGATGGAAAAGTCTTGGAGCAGCCATCTCTCTCAGGAACATCATCATAATTTGCTGCAGCTCTGATGTTGTATGTTGGCACTTTTCTAACCTGGTTACCATGGGGGGTGAAGTAATAGGCTATCCCTTTCTCTGGATTGTATGTACCTGGTATGCTCACAGGTATCTGCTCTGCAGCAATGTCTTCTGAGTGTACATCCTTGACAAAATCAATTAAATACTCAATAAAATGTACAATGTCACTGAAATGGGGTGTATTCAATGAAAGCTGTAGCAAATCTGAAATTTCTGGAGAAACATTTTTGAAAGCTAGTAAACTGTGTACAACATTTTGGTTGTGTTTCAGTTCCCTCAGTGCAGCAGTCAAATCATCAAGAAATCTCCAAGGAAGAAAAGCAATCACTGGCGCATCCTGGCAAAGATTTTTCACAATGTAAGATAATCTTTGGAGAACATCCTGGTCAAATGTTCTCAACAACATTTTCTGTACAATTTGCAAAACACGATCATCAGTAACAATGGACAAAAGGTCAGCATTTCTTTGTTCTTCTTCTTCTTTCAATAGCTCTTCTCTCTGCAAAGACAAAATATTGGAACAAATCCAATCTAAGTGAGTTCTACATTTTCGAATGAAACCATCATGAACGCCATCATATGGAATAAAAACCCTCTGGTATCGCTTATGCCTTGGTGTTTCCTGCAAATCAGTATCACACTTTTCCATACGGATGTTAGGGTCAATGTATCGCAAAGCAACACCTACATGTGTACCATCTCCTGCAAGGAATTTAGGGTCATGTTTGCACCAGGGATCAACACTACAAAGAAAATCAATCTTCATTGCAGCAGCCCATGAAAAAAACCAAGAAACAAATGTATTAACACTCATGAAAGAGGGACTTTTGTCATATATGGTAACATAAGACCTTGTCATGCGTCGGACAAAAGCTGTAAAACTCATTTTAGAGTTAATAACACTGTCAACAAAGTCCCAGCCAATTTCATCACCAGCACAGATCTCTTTCGACCACTGATGGATTGTATCTTCCTTCCCAGTGTACGTCACCTCACACTCACTGGTCTTCCTTCTGCAGTCCCTCCTGAACACTTTCATCTTCAGAACCCCCTACAACACAAACATAGAAACCACTGAGAAACATGCATGTGTAAAGCATGTGTAACAAGACCACTGCCGCGGTATTTATCTCCCGCCAAGCATTACAGGGGAAGAACTATCCTTTCCGAGATATTCACACCTTTTCATTTTCCGCAAAAATCCAAGATGGCCGCCAAAAGTGGCGAAAATCCAAATTATACCCCTTTTCACCGGACACTCTTATTCTAATCTGTGGGTCAAAAATTCGCTCGAAATCGCTCTATCTCTTACGGTTTGCCAGATATTTGTGATTTTTCACATTTTCACTAAAAGTAGCAATTAAGTAGCCATTACTCAATTGTACATTGAGCAACAGTTGTGAAACTGAAATATGTTACAGTTCACAAAAAAATACATGAACAATATATTTGAGAGAAATTGTGTAGCTGCAATGCTTTTGAACATATAAGCCATTTACTCATTATGGTTATCATTAAAAATTGAAAAAGTAGCTATTACTCACTTAGCTGAACAACAAAATACTCTAAATGCAATAGTTTCAGAGTTATAAGCCATATAATGATATTAGCTAAAAGTGCTATTACTCACTCAAAAGTACGCCAAAGACCACCAAACCTAAAAAATATTGAAGAGCGTAAAAATTCATTCGGACTTGTAATTTACCCAAAATGTGTAACTGTAGTAGTTTCAGAGAAAACTGTGTGACCCACGCACGCACATGGTGCAAATTAGGGCAGGGTCGGTAGCAGATTTTTCATTTTGGTATCCCGCCAGTGTAAAACCGTACCGATTCCGGGATACTGAAAGCAGAAATTGTGTTCTAGCATATCCCCAATCGAATAGTCCCAACAACCGGAAGTAAGTTTCGCGAAAAGAAAACATTGAAATTCTTAAAGAAATCACAATAAAAAGGCTAAATTATATAAAAGTATTGGATAAAAGTTTGTAATTTCTTCAGATTTGAGGTTTGCTTCTTATACTTTACGTTTTCTCACAATATTATTTACTGACATTCGAAATACCGGCTGTAAAGTGTCACCACGGTGTTGAAGTGAATTGGTCTCGATACCGAGATACCGGTGTTACCGACCCTCCCTAGTGCAAATTATAATCTCCCTCCGGCAAGCCCGGCAGGAGATAAAAAGCTGTTTACAGGTATGTTGTGCATCTCAAAACAATCTCATTTGGTCTATGAGCTAAAACTGGTCCATGTTTAAAACTGCAAGACTAAAGTTTGTTAACACTACTTGAAACATTATAAGTGAAAAAAAAAATTCCCTGGTAAACTGTTAATACACATTCACGTCTCTACGATTTTCCTATTTTTGACAAGTCAAATATACATACTTACATATCTCGTAAATAGCTTTGTTTCGTAATCAAATGTCAGACTGGCGTCTCCTTCATACCCAGCCTGTGTAAAGAGACAATATGGACATTCAAAAATGCAGTGTATTGTGTATTTCATCAATAGTTTTCAAATTATTGATTTTATAGTCATGAAGTTCTTGGGATGTCCTTATTAATGATCAAATGTTGGAATTTTAAGGAATTACTACAAACACATATTTGGTAAAAGAATATTAACTATACAAAATACATTTACCATACACCTATTGCAGTAATAATTAGCATACGGTTGAGAGCTGTATGGGCAAATAAACCAAAAAGTTCTGGGAGGAATTATGGATGAAGACTGATAGCAGCACCAAGGCCATTGTGGCCGGATGTTAGCGATATATTTGCCGATACAGTTTAAAGTCCATTTTGAGTCCTTTTTATCATTAATATTAGTGCTGTAAGTCGTGAAGAAATACTAGAGTCGACGCGTTGGAACTAATTGGCGATGGTGAACCGACGAAAGTCGTACTAGTGTTGATCAAGGACTTCAGAAGAAATAAACTTTATTAATTAGCCGCTTTTAAATAAAAAACGAATTTTTGTAGTTTGATCTTTGACCCTTTCCAATAAACTACTGAATCTCGTGAGAGTTTATATTTGCGGTTAAAAAATTGAGGGAAGCAGCCATTGTTGTTTCCACTTGAAAGCCGTGGCAACTTAAAAATGTGATTGCTTTCTTTAAAAACACTAATTATCATAAGATTTTATAAGGTAGGTAATATTTTGGTGTACTATAAAGATTTTGATGAAAAATCGATTTTTATAATGTATGAACCGACGCGTCGTAAATTCAACACTCACGACCGACTATGACCAAGTCGAGCCGCGTTGTTACTGCACTAATTAATATTATTATAAAAACTAGAATAATTATATTTATTTCACAGAAATGTAATTATTGTGAGAACTATATCTTGACCACATTGCTTCCGGTGTTACTACTTCGATTTCAGATACCCCACATAATGTATGCCAGCAAAGATAAACAGTGACCAGTTTTCATTCACTGTACAATCTTGGTCATTATAAATTGCTACAAATGTCTTCTACAAAAAAAATTAAATTTATGAACTCACTCCACAATTGCAATGTTCTGGAAGAATTGGTTTCAATGATGGACCAACTAAATAATGAGCCTCGTCTCTCTGGAGACCAGGACCCATAACTGTTGCTCTTTTGTAGGCATTTCTGAAATCATTGAAAAATATAGTATCAGAGATGCCCGTACCCCACAGCCTAGGGAAATATTTTCAACACCATGAGATATAGAAGTACTGTACCAGTACAAAGTTCAGGATACTTTCAGAGCACTGTCAGTTATATAAAGGTCCAAACAATGTTTAAATGGAGAAAATAATGTTTAAAAGATACTGCATGTAAAAATAAAGTATTAAAACAAGACAATTCAATAACAAGATGACAGCTTTAATCAGTAAACTAAAATTCAAAACTCTTTATGTACATCTGCATGACCGAATAATGGTTTACATGTTTTGAATATTACCATGCATACAGAAGTGGTAATACATTTAATGAATGCTTATGTGTGGTGTTGGCTCACTTGATGAAATTCTATCTCTTCCGATGGGAATTTATGAAAGTAAAATTCTTAATAAATTCTAATATGAATTAACAGTGCCTAATCTGCATCAAAAGACAGACCCAAAGGTGCAACAAGATTTTAAAGGTCAAGGCCACAATGACAAGGTCAAAGGTCAAATTAAGGTCACACCATGATAATACACACCTATAGCCCCTTACTAATGTCCCTACCAAGTATCAACTTCCTACATCTTACAGTTTCCGAGATATAGCCCGGACAAGATTTTATAGGTCAAGGTCACTATGGCAAGGTCAAAGGTCAAATCAAGGTCACACCATGACTTTGCACACCCATACCCCCTAACCAATGTCCCTACCAAGTATCAAAATCCTACACCTTACGGTTTCTGAGATATAGCCCGGACAAGATTTTATGGGTGGAAGTAACTACGGCAAAGTCAAATCAAGGTCACACCATGACGTTGCACACCTCCACCCCCTAACAAATGTCCCTACCAAATATCAACTTCCTACACCTTACGGTTTCCGAGATATAGCCCGGACAAGATTTTATAGGTCAAGGTCACCACGGCAAGGTCAAATCAAGGTCAGACCATGACATTGTACAACTACACCCCCTAAACAATGTCCCTACCAAGTATCAACTTCCTACGCCATACGGTTTCTGAGATATAGCCCGGACAAGATTTTCACACTCAAGGTGACTACAGCAAGGTCAAATCAAGGTCACACCATGACATTGCGCACCTACACCCCCTAACCAATGTCGCTACCAAGTATCAACTTCCTACACCTTACGGTTTCTGAGATACAGCCCGCATAAACTTTTTACCACCACCCGCCCGCCCATTAGTGGTGGGACCGTTTGCAGAAATCAAAACCGGTTACCGGGGCTTTAAAACGAGCGAAATCCGGTATTTCGTTTGCCTTATAATGTGCAGTAAAATTATCCGCACAGCGTACATGAGGCAGAACTCGACACTGGAAATGGCTTTTGCGAGATATTATTAAGTATGCAAACATGATTTTTGCTTAATAAAATGTTAAAATGTGACATATTTTTCATAATATGTATATTTTTGTCGTTTTGAAGAAGTATCAGCCATTATGTACTATAAAATGATGGCGTTTTTCAATTACCGGTTCCCAAATATTCTTTGCGAATTTCGTTGTTTTTGCTGGAAACGAACGAAAAACCAGTTACCGGTTTAGCGTTCCCACCACTACCGCCCATCCAGACACCATGGGTGAAAACAATACCCCGACAGTCCTTAAGGGCTGTGGGGTAACAAAACTACAATGTTTAGTACTAAAAAGAATAAAAAATATCTATATACAGGTTTTTAAGTGGTAAATTTATCACACATTTCAAGGCTAATATCAACAAGTAATGCAAGAATTTTTGTTTTAAACTTTACGAGTCTACGCATGAGATTTTCCTTTGCATTTTTAATAAGCATCACTGTAATGTACTGGTCATCCGACCTCTCAAATTATGTCATTCTTTAGAACAAGTGCTATGTAAAATTTGAAAAGTATAATTTAATTTCAATTAAAAATGTAGAAACCTCTTATAACTAGATAGCGCCGACTCGACGCCAACATATCCCCAGACAGGCCATCTCTCACACCACTAGCATTCACTGGGTATTTTTTGTAGAGTCCATTTTGTGAGATTCACAAGTACATGTATTATAAACTATTTTCAATTTTTTTTTGTTTTTTTTTGGTAAAACCAATTTTTTTTTTCATTTTTGGGGGTAAATTTAAAAACAAAGCGCTCTGAGTAGATTTTTCATGGGCCTCACATACATGTTAAATGTCTACTTATAAGCCTTGGTTTTTGGCACATGCAAAAAATGAACATATTATATTCCCAGATGAGATTTCAACTGTATCGGGCACATATTATGTCAGTTATAGGGCTTAAAAGTGATAAAAAGTCACTAAATTGGGTGTCTGTGGGCATTTTAGAGATCTTAAGGTGACCTTAAATTAAAGTTACAGAAAAACATTACATGTAGAAGTTATATCTACCAGAGTTACAGAATTGTCAGACTTACCATTTCCAGGTTACATTACGAAAAATGTCTTAAACAGGTCACTCGGGTGGGTGTTTATGGTCCTTATCCACAGGTTAAACATCTATTTAAAGCCTGGATTTTTCTCACATGTAAACAGAACATAATCATGTATTCCCAGATGAGATTTCAGCTGTGCAAGTTCCATCACTTGACTGCTATAGGGCTTCAAAGTGGCAAAAAGTCTATAAATTTGGTCTCTCTTCGGCATTTTAGAGACTTTAAGATGACCTTAAAATTAAAGTTACAGTGACTAAATTTTTCACAGGCTTAGAGTACATGTAAGAGTTATATCTACTACATTTACAAACTTGTCAGACTTATCACTTTTAAGTTGTAGCGGAAAATATAGGAAAAACGTCGAAAAAAAGTCCAAGTATGGTCTTTAGGGGCCTCAAAAACAATGTTAACCTTAACATAAAGTCTTGATTTTGGGTATGTATAAGGAGAATATAGTAAGGTATTCCCAGGTAAAATTTGAGGCAGATAAGCCACATAGTTTGTGACCTAGAGGGCATTAAGTGCCAAAATGTCAAATTTTTGACTTTAAGGTGGCCATAAGTTTTTTATTATCAGGAGTTTAAGGTCACCTTAAAATAGGGTTCCTCTCCTTTCCCAAATACATGTGTGTGCCAAGTTTGAATGAAATCCATGAAAGCATTTTTGAGTTCTCGAGCACACAAGTCAAAACGTACGGCGGCGGCACGATGGAGCTGAAACCAATATATCCTCGACTTTCGTCTGGGGATATAATTAAAATTTGAACATACGCAACAAGTTTTGGATCCATTTCATCAAGGGGCTCATGTTTGCTCAGCCCACCAAAATACCATAAATTCGAGCTGGTACTGAATTTACCTTCGGCCTACAAAAGTAAAAAAAATTGCATTACATTGTTTGAAAGGAATATAGTGAGAGTTGTAATAACATATTAAAGTGAGAACACACTTGTAGAGCATTACAAACTCATCCAAGGGCAAAGGTCAAATTTATCTACATTCTTATGACTTATACAAATGACTTTATATCAAATTTTAATGTTCAGGTCAAATTTTAACAAAATCCATATATCTTAATATATTTACAAGTGCTATTTAAAGTGTTTGATGATTTCAATGCATTTTAAGATGAAACTGTCATGTTTTGATTGGAAAAGCCTTATATTCAGCGAACAAATTTATTCTGATATTGCCGATATTTGGGTAGAGAATCAATATTGATTCTCACACAGCATAATGATGTATCCCCCAACAACAAATGGTAATACATTGGTTTATTTGTTTATTTTTGTTTATTTGGGGTTTTACGTCGCTTTCAACACTGTACAGGTAATATCACGACGGGTAGTTGGAAGGGCAGAGGAAACCAGTACATTGAGTTCGCTAGGGTTGTGTACTGTAAACTGCCGACCAACGGCAAGCAACTACCAGCTTTCCCACTTACGGCCATGACGGGGATCGAACCCCGGCCGCAGAGGTGGGAGGCAAGAGTGTTACCACTCTGCCACCGTGGCCCCTGGTAATACATTGGAGTAACACCCTTGTTTGACATAGAAACTAGTGAAGGGACGATTAGACCAACGTTCGATTAATCGTCGGCGTTATGGTACAATCGCGTTCGGTCACTGACAACTTCTAGAAATCGATTAAATCTTACCCTTCCTTATGTGTCTCAATATCCACGTGTTTTTTTTATATTTTAAGCAATTTCCTTAACTTTCCTTTGATAAATAATGAGATTTGTCACGAATTTGGGTTTGTTTATGTCTACCGCCATATTTACCGGAAGTGAGTGCTTTTGGTAGGTTCTAAATGTCGGAAACACCGTTATTCTTACGGGATTCACAAATACTTCATCCCGGAAAGTGTTTCATGATATATTTTCTTATAGTGAAGTAAAAAAGTCGATTATGGGTCGATCATAGGTCAGAAAATTGGACGAATAATCGACCACGAAAATTGAGGCGATTCCACTCACTAATAGAAACTACTAACACAAGACTGAAATAACATTTCTAACATTACCTTGACATTGATATTTCTGTCCTCTATGTTCTGGGGTTCTGAAGACAGAGCAGGAGTCTGCTTAAGCTCTTCTACAGAAGGGACCAATGGCTGCCAGATTTCCCTATTACAATGAAGTGTCTGCAAATGCTGGCAAATTTTATTGTGACTATCAAGACAAAGTAATGTAAGGGTTTTCTTTCTGTTCCGCATGGCTGCTTGACATGACCCTTGTTGACATGAAACATATTTCCTGCAAACAGATAGATGGACAAAGGAACACAACCCATCTTGACCTCTGACAGACATCTTCACTGCACTTGTGGGAGAATCTGAAATAATGACAACCCCATCATTCATATGACAGTAAGTTTCTTGTAGTTTCTTCTCTAGATTTGTTCTGCCTGTCATGTCCTGAATGGATATTGGTTTCTTACAAACATCCAGCAGATACTCCTGTGCAAAGCGACAATGCATACATGATGAAGATATTTGCAGTTGCTCCATGTACCTGCTTTGCTGGCTGATGACAGAGCTGGAACATGAACAATCAAAAGAAACAATATCATTAATGATGTGAAATGAAACATGTGCATATGAAGAGGGCAAAAAAAAACCGTTGCCATCATTGTAGTCATTCATTAGAATGACTCCCCCATCCTGAAAAGAAGACCGTACAGACACATGCCCACTAGTGAGGACTTGTTCCCTGAAATTCACATATAAAGAACGTTCCAACGACACATTTTTGGCCAAATTGTCTACTTCCATTGGTGAGTCTTTGACTACCCTTGGAGCAACTCTTCTTTTTTTGGCAGGCCCAGCACTCTGGGAATGATTATCAACAAATGACTCGCCTAGATCATCAGATGCATCAACATCTCCAGTTTCCTGCAAAAGTTTCAGAACTACATGTCTGCAAAGACGTCGAACATAGCCCATCTCTTGGTGAATCTGAAAATAAAACAATCTATTTCTCATAGAGGTAGGGTTATATTTCGCCTTTTTGTCTTCTGTCACATTGTCACCTAGTTGATATAACAAATGTTGGGCATGAGAGGGATTAGCATCAACAGAAGACATCTTGCCGTCCAGCGTTGGATAGATGGCAAACGGGTTATTGGGCAGCAGACTGATTACTCTGAACTGCTCCTCCAGCGTCAGGAACAGAGAGGGCTGGATCTCCAGTAGATCCTTCTCCTCAGTCTGTTCATGCTGGCTTGCCATGGCAATGTAGTCCTTCAGAGCCTCCTCCCACTTCTCTACACGAGGATTGTCCTCGGGGTACAGGTTCAGGTACCTGAAAAAGAGGCACAAACAGTACTTAATAGTATCAATAAACATATAATTCCTGAAAAATCACAATTTAATTTACGTTGCCATTTGATACAAGCCGAATAACTACATTTCTTGGCAAAGCAGGGTATTTAAATTCAAAAATACATTTTAAACGAAAGTGCAGCAAGCATTTAACCAAACTGTGTTAACCATACATTTCAGCCATTACAGAGAGAAAAGATTCTGTGATATCTGCTTTGGTATCATGACTAATATCTTGACACTTTATGATTCCCTAAAAGGGTACATGTGTACACAGTCAAATTTAAACTATGTATTCTAATTAGAAGAAAACAAAATTGTATCAAATTTTTGGATTTCAGAATTAAAATATTCTGTTGTTACACATTAAATATATATTTAACAGCATAATCACAGCTATTACTGATTTTTATAGCAATATCTCAACTGATTTAACAAAGAAAATAGTGCAAATTTATTCGATTTAGAATGAAACCTCCAACATACAAACCGATGAATTGGGGAGGACGGACTAGGGTTTTTCCGCATACAGTGGACATTGAGGCTGAGTAGACTGATTTCATTCTGCTCTGCCATGAGGGATCTTTTCAATAAGGCTAACTGATTTTGCACAGAGTTCTGATTCTTAACGACCAACCTGAGGTAGGCCTGATTCAGGTCGTTCTGTCCATCTGTAAAATATACAAAACAGTATATTCTCAAGAGTACTTCATGCAAAGTTATCACTAAAAACAGGTCCAAATCAGAAAGCAACTTTTAGTTTTTTTACTATGGTTAAATATTTTCACACACAGTTTTGGATTCCGGGATTTGTGGAATATAAATCAAATATTTGAAGAAATTACAGTTTGAGAAAACAATTTAGCAGTTCAAGCCATTTTGTTGTAAATTTATAACAAATGCCAGGTCTGGGTTTATGGGACAGTTTAAAAGATTGGGGAAATAGAACAAATAAACTTAAATTTAAATATCTCCTTCCATGAGACAGTTTGACATGCCACAATTAAAAAAATGGTGACAACAGAATGAAACATGCCATTTTAATGATATCCGTTAACAAAAATTGCAAACAAGTGATTGCAAACATTCTTATTTTCCACAATTTTACAACAAACAATGCAAAAAAAACAAGAAAAAATGGAAAGAAATTGTCAAAATCCTAAATTTTATCAGGGCAAAATTCATGAACAATTCGCAAAAGTTAAATTGCAAAAAATATATAGATATATCAAAATAACAGCTCCTGTACAATAGTGTTTAAAACACTGGTGATTACTGGTTAATTAAATACCACATTTACTTTGTTTCCACATCCATGGAAAAAATTTCGAATTTTCGCAAATAGTCTCAGCACCACATTACAAGTGCAGAAGGTTTGGTGTTAGATTTGCGCATAAATAAAAAGGGAAAATGATATTGAGTGGATGCAGGCAAGACAAAACTTAACATTCTGATTTTAATCTTACTAACCATCTGTTTGCCGGCTTGCAATATCTGCTGGAGTATACAAATCCAACAGATTTAATCTGTCGATGTGCAACTCTTCCCTCAGTATCTTAGCTGCAGAATGATTCATGAAGCCCTTGTAGCACCCACTTTCTATGTAGCGGACCAAAATGTCACCTAAGTAAAAATAACATGTCTGTAGCATAAAGGACCATCTAACTTTACTATAAAAATTAGGGCTGCGAATGAGTACTCGAGCCTCGGTGTACGAGGCGGTTGTGGCTTGCACTCGAATCCAATTAAAGTACTCGGTTACTCACGAGGTATTGTATTATCGCCCATGTAATGAAACGTTTGTGTAAAATATGCTGCATTTCAGCATTTCCCGCAGATAACATCAATTAAGCAGAGATGCCCAGACCCAGCGGCCTTGCAAAACATCAATATCAACACCATATCTACCTGGATATTGTAATCATGCTTTACATCACTCAAGATTGTAGGGCATTTTTATATCAACGATACTGCATAATACACTTTTCATAGGCAAATGTAAGTTTGAAGTATAAACTTTCTAAAGAAGAATGTCAATGTTGTATAAAAAGCTTACAATTACCTTTGTATTTACAACAAAGGGAATAAAACACCCCTTCACACACTGCTGGTCTTGATGCCAAGTCAAACATCTTCTTTTCCAAAGATGGCAGTGATAGGTTTGACATGGATATAATGCCATCATCAAAAAGCTGTCTTTCAAATGCATAGATTTTAATAGCAGCATCAGAGGACTGCTTCACCAGCTCTTCAAGGTGTGAGGTTTGCCCTAAAATATTAAAATAAGATTAATATGCAATACGCCATCAACACCCAGTAAGCATTACAAACATTTAGTAAACATATAAACGTTTTTTAAACCAAATATAAACCTAAATAATGACAATTATTCAATATTATGGGTTTATAAACGTTTCAGCAACATAAGTTTGGTTTATAAACGTTTTTAAACTTTTACAAAGAGTGAAGAATATCTTAACCTCACTTTCATTTGGGATGATGACATCAGCACAGCCGTTTTGAGAGAAACTGGAGAAATATTTCTGTTAGTAAATCTGGCTGTATCACTGTTGTTTGAAACCATCATTAAATTATAAGTGGAGATATAAAAGTACATTTTTTTCATAGAATACACTCACTGGAAAAGGATAAATTGATATAAACAATTAATTACTTTGTTTATAACTTTAATTTCACACACTGTGGATAATGTACAAAATGGTGTACTAACGTTTATAAACATTTATGTATTAACCTTTATAGACTTTTATGCTTAAACGTTTATAAACATTGATAGGCAAACGTTTAGGGACCATCATTTTAAACCTAAACTAAACCGTTCATAGTTAGGTTTAGAAACATTTATAAACGTTTGTAATGTTTACTGGGCAACAGAGAGGAAAAACATTAATAAAAAAGACATTAATAAAATAGCAAGTTCAAGATGGTGGTGATCTTATTTTTGAAATTTGCACTAAAATTAAAAACAAACTTGTCCACCTATCAATCTGTTATTTGACGTTAGGATTAACAAGATTACTAAACATAAAATACTTTATGATTGACTGACCTGTGTAACTATGTTTATACCCTGTAGTATTATATGCACTGGGAAAAGTTCCATTGTTTATTTCATATTAATGATGTGTGCAAAAACACTTACTTGAGATGTCATATCTTGCTTCATACTGATGAAAATATTGGAGTCTAGGAGGTTGTCCAAGTTCAGGACGATAGTAGTTACTACCTGACTGAAAAATATAAAAATCAAATAAACTAGATACCGCCGACTCGACGCCAACATATCCCCAGACAGGCCATCTCTCACGCCACTAGCATTCACTGGGTTTTTTTATAGAATCCATTTTGTGTGATTCACAAGTACATGTATTATAAACTATTTTCAATTTTTTTTTTGGTTAAACCATTTTTTTTCATTTTTGGGGGTCAATTTAAAAACAAAGAGCTCGGAGTGGATTACTCATGGGCCTCACATACATGTTACATGTCTACTTATAAGCCTTGGTTTTTGGCACATACAAAAAATGAACATATTATATTCCCAGATGAGATTTCAGCTGTATCAGGCACATATAATATCAGTTATAGGGCTTAAAAGTGATAAAAAGTCACTAAATTGGGTGTCTGTGGGCATTTTAGAGAGCTTAAGGTGACCTTAAATTAAAGTTACAGACTTAAAATTTTTGACAGAAAAACATTACATGTAGAAGTTACATCTACCAGAGTTACAGACTTGTCAGAGTTACCATTTCGAGGTTACATTACGAAATATGTTGAAAATGTCTTAAACAGGTCACTCGGGTGGGTGTTTAGGGTCCTTATCCACAGGTTAAACATCTATTTAAAGCCTGGAATTTTCTCACATGTAAACAGAACATAATCATGTATTCCCAGATGAGATTTCAGCTGTGTAAGTTCCATCGTTTGACTGCTATAGGGCTTCAAAGTGGCAAAAAGCCTATAAATTTGGTCCATTTTTGGCATTTTAGAGACTTCAAGATGACCTTAAAATTACAGTGACTAAATTTTTCACAGACTTAGAGTACATGTAGAAGTTATCTCTACTACATTTACAGACTTGTCAGACTTATCATTTTTAAGTTATAGGGGAAAATATAGGAAAAACGTCGAAAAAAATGTCTAAGTATGGTCTTTAGGGGCCTCAAAAACAATGTTAACCTTAACATAAAGTCTTGATTTTTGGTATATATAAGGAAAATATAGTAATGTATTCCCAGGTAAAATTTGAGGCAGATAGGCCACATAGTTTGTGACCTAGAGGGCATTAAGTGTAAAAAAGTCAAAATTCTGACCTTAAGGTGGCCATAAGTTCTTTATTATTGGGAGTTTAAGGTTACCTTAAAATAGGGTTCCTCTCCTGACCCAAATACATGTGTGTGCCAAGTTTGAATGAAATCCGTGAAAGCGTTTTTGAGTTCTCGCGCACACAAGTCAAAACGTACGGCGGCGGCGGCGCGACGAACCTGAAACCAATATATCCCCTACTTTCGTCTGGGGATATAATAACAAGAGGAGAGTGCCCGTGAACGGGCACTGTGTCAGCTGACTGAATGTTTTTGATTTGTGATGGTGATAATGAGAGGAAAGCATAATTATCAGGGAAAGGGCTGTACAGAAATACAGTAAATGGTAACTGAACAGCATGTTCGAAAGATATTCCGAAGCTGACAGAAGAAAACGACAAAAAAGTTGTGCCCTGCAAATGGTATTATGAAATAAAGTAACAAGGTAATTGTTTAAGGGTAAAAAGTAGGTTAAAATATTTAAAGAAATACTATAAATGCAATATCCTCGTTCCACCATGAAGAAGGGGTCCAAAGGTCAAATCTGACCATACCAAAAGATTCCCAGCCAAAGAATTTAGGATGGTTTACCATCCCAAACCTCTCGGACCAATAATAAGTGAGTTATAGGCACTTTTTAAGTTTGGCTATCCTTGTTTGACCTTGAAGGAGGGGGTCCAAGGTCAAATCCGACCACACAAAAAAATTCCCAGCCCATGATTTCCTGTAGCTTGTTTACCATCCCAAACTTGTAGGACCAATAATAAGCGAGTTCTAAGCAATTGTAAGTTTGGCTATCCTCAACTGCCCTTGAAGGAGGGGTCCCAGGTCAAATCTGACCACACCAAAAGAATCCCAGCCCATGATTTCCTATATGTTGGTTTACCATCCCAAACCTCCAAGACCAATAATACGCGAGTTATAAGCACTTTAAGTTTGGCTATCTTCGTTTGACCTGGAAGGAGGGGGTCCAAGGTCAAATCCGACCACACAAAAAAATTCCCAGCCCATGATTTCCTGTAGCTTGTTTACCATCCCAAACTTGTAGGACCAATAATAAGCGAGTTCTAAGCAATTGTAAGTTTGGCTATCCTCAACTGACCTTGAAGGAGGGGTCCCAGGTCAAATCTGACCACACCAAAAGAATCCCAGCCCATGATTTCCTATATGTTGGTTTCCCATCCCAAACCTCCAAGACCAATAATACGCGAGTTATAAGCACTTTAAGTTTGGCTATCTTCGTTTGACCTGGAAGGAGGGGGTCCAAGGTCAAATCCGACCACACAAAAAAATTCCCAGCCCATGATTTCCTGTAGCTTGTTTACCATCCCAAACTTGTAGGACCAATAATAAGCGAGTTCTAAGCAATTGTAAGTTTGGCTATCCTCAACTGCCCTTGAAGGAGGGGTCCCAGGTCAAATCCGACCACACCAAAAGATTCCCAGCCCATGATTTTCTATAGGTTGGTTTTCCATTCGAAACCTCTAGGACCAATAATAAATGAGTTATAAGCACTTTTAAGTTTGGCTATCCTCATTTGACCTTGAAGGAGGGGTCCAAGGTGAAATCCGACCACACCAAAAAATTCCCAGCTCATGATTTTCTATAGGTTGGTTTTCATTCCAACCTCTGGGACCAATAATAAGCGAGTTATAAGCACTTTTATGTTTGGCTATCCTCATTTGACCTTGAAGGAGGGTTCCAAGGTCAAATCGGACCATATTAACAGATTCCCAGCCCATGATTTCCTACAGGTTGGATACAATGATTTACTCAACAGTGAGAACCTGAAAGAAGCTATTGCTCAGCTATCCCATGACATAGAGGTCTGCAATTTCACTATGTTATAGCTGACCAAAACGTCTCTGAATAACATATTTAACAAAATACTCTAAATGTAATAATTTTCAAGTTACAACTGATTTACTCAAGAGTGAGAACCTCAAAGTAACTATTACTCAGCTATGCAATGAGCTACATGTCTGAATTTTTGCTCTGTTATAGCTGACCTAAAAGTAGCTGAACAACATATTTAAGCAAAATACTGTAAATGCAATAGTTTTCAAGTTACAACTGATTTACTCAATAGTGAGAACCATAAAATAGCTATTGCTCCGCTATGCCATGAGCTATAGGTCTGTAATTTCACTATGTTATAGCTAACCCAAAAGTAGGTGAACAATATATTTTAACAAAATACTCCAAATGCAATATTTTTCAAGTTATTTCAAGCACTTTTAAGTTTGGCTATCCTCATTTGACCTTGAAGGAGGGGTCTAAGGTGAAATCCGACCACACCAAAAAATTCCCAGCTCATGATTTTCTATAGGTTGGTTTTCATTCCAACCTCTGGGACCAATAATAAGCGAGTTATAAGCACTTTTATTTTTGGCTATCCTCATTTGACCTTGAAGGAGGGTTCCAAGGTCAAATCGGACCATATTAACAGATTCCCAGCCCATGATTTCCTACAGGTTGGATACAATGATTTACTCAACAGTGAGAACCTGAAAGAAGCTATTGCTCAGCTATCCCATGACATAGAGGTCTGCAATTTCACTATGTTATAGCTGACCAAAACGTCTGTGAATAACATATTTAACAAAATACTGTAAATGTAATAATTTTCAAGTTACAACTGATTTACTCAACAGTGAGAACCTCAAAGTAACTATTACTCAGCTATGCAATGAGCTACATGTCTGAATTTTTGCTCTGTTATAGCTGACCTAAAAGTAGCTGAACAACATATTTAAGCAAAATACTGTAAATGCAATAGTTTTCAAGTTACAACTGATTTACTCAATAGTGAGAACCATAAAATAGCTATTGCTCCGCTATGCCATGAGCTATAGGTCTGTAATTTCACTATGTTATAGCTAACCCAAAAGTAGGTGAACAATATATTTTAACAAAATACTCCAAATGCAATATTTTTCAAGTTATAGCTGATTTACTCAACAGTCAGTGCCTGAGAATAGCTATTGCTCAGTTGTGCCATGAGCTACAGGTCTGTAATTTCACTATGTTATAGCTGACCCAAAAGTAGCTGAATAACATATTTGCACAAATTTCTGTAAAGGCAATAGTTTTCCAATTACAACTGATTTACTCAACAGTGAGAACTTCAAAGTAGCTATTACTCAGCTATGCAATGAGCCACAGGTCTGGAACTTCACTATGTTATAGCTGACCCCAAAATAGGTGAATAACATATTGCAACAAAATACTGTAAATGCAATAGTTTTCAAGTTATAAGTGATTTACTCAACAGTGATAACCTAAAAGTAGCTATTACTCAGCTATGCCATGAGCTACAGGTCTGAAATTTTACTATGTTATAGCTGACCCAAAAGTAGCTGAATAACATATTTATACTAAATTCTCTAAATGCAATAGTTTTCAAATTACAAGTGATTTACTCAACATTGAGAACTTCAAAGTAGCTATTACTCAGCTATGCAATGAGTCACGGGTCTGGAACTTCACTATGTTATAGCTGACCCCAAAATAGGTGAATAATATATTGAAACAAAATACTCTAAGTGCAATAATTTCCAAGTTATAAGCGATTTACTCAACAGTGATAACCTCAAAGTAGCTATTACTCAGCTATGCCATGAGCTACAGGTCTGAAATTTTACTATGTTATAGCTGACCCAAAAGTAGGTGAACAACATATTTAAGCAAAATACTGTAAATGCAATAGTTTTCAAGTTACAACTGATTTACTCAATAGTGATGACCTAAAAGTAGCTATTACTCAGCTATGCCATGAGCTACAGGTCTGAAATTTTACTATGTTATAGTTGACCCAAAAGTAGCTGAATAACATATTTATACTAAATTCTCTAAATGCAATACTTTTCCAATTACAACTGAGTTACTCAATAGTGAGAACCTCAAAGTAGTTATTACTCAGCTATGCAATGAGCTACAGGTCTGAAATTTCACTATGTTATAGCTGACCCAAAAGTAGGTGAACAACATATTAAAGCAAAATACTGTAAATGCAATAGTTTTCAAGTTACAACTGATTTACTCAATAGTGATGACCTAAAAGTAGCTATTACTCAGCTATGCCATGAGCTACAGGTCTGAAATTTTACTATGTTATAGCTGACCCAAAAGTAGGTGAACAACATATTTAAGCAAAATACTGTAAATGCAATAGTTTTCAAGTTACAACTGATTTACTCAATAGTGATGACCTAAAAGTAGCTATTACTCAGCTATGCCATGAGCTACAGGTCTGAAATTTTACTATGTTATAGCTGACCCAAAAGTAGCTGAATAACATATTTATACGAAATTCTCTAAATGCAATAGTTTTCCAATTACAACTGATTTACTCAATAGTGAGAACTTCAAAGTAGCTATTACTCAGCTATGCAATGAGCCACAGATCTGAAACTTCACTATGTTATAGCTGATCCCAAAATAGGTGAATAACATATTGAAACAAAATACTCTAAATGCAATAGTTTCCAAGTTATAAGCGATTTACTCAACAGTGATAACCTAAAAGTAGCTATTACTCAGCTATGCAATGAGTCACGGGTCTGGAACTTCACTATGTTATAGCTGACCCCAAAATAGGTGAATAACATATTGAAACAAAATACTCTAAATGCAATAATTTCCAAGTTATAAGCGATTTACTCAACAGTGATAACCTAAAAGTAGCTATTACTCAGCTATGCAATGAGCTACAGGTCTGAAATTTCACTATGTTATAGCTGACCCAAAAGTAGGTGAACAACATATTTAAGCAAAATACTGTAAATGCAATAGTTTTCAAGTTACAACTGATTTACTCAATAGTGATGACCTAAAAGTAGCTATTACTCAGCTATGCCATGAGCTACAGGTCTGAAATTTTACTATGTTATAGCTGACCCAAAAGTAGGTGAACAACATATTTAAGCAAAATACTGTAAATGCAATAGTTTTCAAGTTACAACTGATTTACTCAATAGTGATGTCCTAAAAGTAGCTATTACTCAGCTATGCCATGAGCTACAGGTCTGAAATTTTACTATGTTATAGTTGACCCAAAAGTAGCTGAATAACATATTTATACTAAATTCTCTAAATGCAATACTTTTCCAATTACAACTGATTTACTCAATAGTGAGAACCTCAAAGTAGTTATTACTCAGCTATGCAATGAGCTACAGGTCTGAAATTTCACTATGTTATAGCTGACCCAAAAGTAGGTGAACAACATATTAAAGCAAAATACTGTAAATGCAATAGTTTTCAAGTTACAACTGATTTACTCAATAGTGATGACATAAAAGTAGCTATTACTCAGCTATGCCATGAGCTACAGGTCTGAAATTTTACTATGTTATAGCTGACCCAAAAGTAGGTGAACAACATATTTAAGCAAAATACTGTAAATGCAATAGTTTTCAAGTTACAACTGATTTTCTCAATAGTGATGACCTAAAAGTAGCTATTACTCAGCTATGCAATGAGCTACAGGTCTGAAATTTTACTATGTTATAGCTGACCCAAAAGTAGCTGAATAACATATTTATACGAAATTCTCTAAATGCAATAGTTTTCCAATTACAACTGATTTACTCAATAGTGAGAACTTCAAAGTAGCTATTACTCAGCTATGCAATGAGCCACAGATCTGAAACTTCACTATGTTATAGCTGATCCCAAAATATGTGAATAACATATTGAAACAAAATACTCTAAATGCAATAGTTTCCAAGTTATAAGCGATTTACTCAACAGTGATAACCTAAAAGTAGCTATTACTCAGCTATGCAATGAGTCACGGGTCTGGAACTTCACTATGTTATAGCTGACCCCAAAATAGGTGAATAACATATTGAAACAAAATACTCTAAATGCAATAATTTCCAAGTTATAAGCGATTTACTCAACAGTGATAACCTAAAAGTAGCTATTACTCAGCTATGCCATGAGCTACAGGTCTGAAATTTTACTATGTTATAGCTGACCCAAAAGTAGGTGAACAACATATTTAAGCAAAATACTGTAAATGCAATAGTTTTCAAGTTACAACTGATTTACTCAATAGTGATGACCTAAAAGTAGCTATTACTCAGCTATGCCATGAGCTACAGGTCTGAAATTTTACTATGTTATAGTTGACCCAAAAGTAGCTGAATAACATATTTATACTAAATTCTCTAAATGCAATACTTTTCCAATTACAACTGATTTACTCAATAGTGAGAACCTCAAAGTAGTTATTACTCAGCTATGCAATGAGCTACAGGTCTGAAATTTCACTATGTTATAGCTGACCCAAAAGTAGGTGAACAACATATTAAAGCAAAATACTGTAAATGCAATAGTTTTCAAGTTACAACTGATTTACTCAATAGTGATGACATAAAAGTAGCTATTACTCAGCTATGCCATGAGCTACAGGTCTGAAATTTTACTATGTTATAGCTGACCCAAAAGTAGGTGAACAACATATTTAAGCAAAATACTGTAAATGCAATAGTTTTCAAGTTACAACTGATTTTCTCAATAGTGATGACCTAAAAGTAGCTATTACTCAGCTATGCAATGAGCTACAGGTCTGAAATTTTACTATGTTATAGCTGACCCAAAAGTAGCTGAATAACATATTTATACGAAATTCTCTAAATGCAATAGTTTTCCAATTACAACTGATTTACTCAATAGTGAGAACTTCAAAGTAGCTATTACTCAGCTATGCAATGAGCCACAGATCTGAAACTTCACTATGTTATAGCTGATCCCAAAATATGTGAATAACATATTGAAACAAAATACTCTAAATGCAATAGTTTCCAAGTTATAAGCGATTTACTCAACAGTGATAACCTAAAAGTAGCTATTACTCAGCTATGCAATGAGTCACGGGTCTGGAACTTCACTATGTTATAGCTGACCCCAAAATAGGTGAATAACATATTGAAACAAAATACTCTAAATGCAATAATTTCCAAGTTATAAGCGATTTACTCAACAGTGATAACCTAAAAGTAGCTATTACTCAGCTATGCCATGAGCTACAGGTCTGAAATTTTACTATGTTATAGCTGACCCAAAAGTAGGTGAACAACATATTTAAGCAAAATACTGTAAATGCAATAGTTTTCAAGTTACAACTGATTTACTCAATAGTGATGACCTAAAAGTAGCTATTACTCAGCTATGCCATGAGCTACAGGTCTGAAATTTTACTATGTTATAGTTGACCCAAAAGTAGCTGAATAACATATTTATACTAAATTCTCTAAATGCAATACTTTTCCAATTACAACTGATTTACTCAATAGTGAGAACCTCAAAGTAGTTATTACTCAGCTATGCAATGAGCTACAGGTCTGAAATTTCACTATGTTATAGCTGACCCAAAAGTAGGTGAACAACATATTAAAGCAAAATACTGTAAATGCAATAGTTTTCAAGTTACAACTGATTTACTCAATAGTGATGACCTAAAAGTAGCTATTACTCAGCTATGCCATGAGCTACAGGTCTGAAATTTTACTATGTTATAGCTGACCCAAAAGTAGGTGAACAACATATTTAAGCAAAATACTGTAAATGCAATAGTTTTCAAGTTACAACTGATTTACTCAATAGTGATGACCTAAAAGTAGCTATTACTCAGCTATGCCATGAGCTACAGGTCTGAAATTTTACTATGTTATAGCTGACCCAAAAGTAGCTGAATAACATATTTATACGAAATTCTCTAAATGCAATAGTTTTCCAATTACAACTGATTTACTCAATAGTGAGAACTTCAAAGTAGCTATTACTCAGCTATGCAATGAGCCACAGATCTGAAACTTCACTATGTTATAGCTGATCCCAAAATATGTGAATAACATATTGAAACAAAATACTCTAAATGCAATAGTTTCCAAGTTATAAGCGATTTACTCAACAGTGATAACCTAAAAGTAGCTATTACTCAGCTATGCAATGAGTCACGGGTCTGGAACTTCACTATGTTATAGCTGACCCCAAAATAGGTGAATAACATATTGAAACAAAATACTCTAAATGCAATAATTTCCAAGTTATAAGCGATTTACTCAACAGTGATAACCTAAAAGTAGCTATTACTCAGCTATGCCATGAGCTACAGGTCTGAAATTTTACTATGTTATAGCTGACCCAAAAGTAGGTGAACAACATATTTAAGCAAAATACTGTAAATGCAATAGTTTTCAAGTTACAACTGATTTACTCAATAGTGATGACCTAAAAGTAGCTATTACTCAGCTATGCCATGAGCTACAGGTCTGAAATT
This sequence comes from Sabellastarte sp. h YS-2021, assembly GCA_964017235.1. Taxonomy (NCBI): domain Eukaryota; kingdom Metazoa; phylum Annelida; class Polychaeta; order Sabellida; family Sabellidae; genus Sabellastarte; species Sabellastarte sp. h YS-2021. The sequence continues at coordinate 118,659,956 of OZ024933.1, read as the reverse complement.
TTACTATGTTATAGTTGACCCAAAAGTAGCTGAATAACATATTTATACTAAATTCTCTAAATGCAATACTTTTCCAATTACAACTGATTTACTCAATAGTGAGAACCTCAAAGTAGTTATTACTCAGCTATGCAATGAGCTACAGGTCTGAAATTTCACTATGTTATAGCTGACCCAAAAGTAGGTGAACAACATATTAAAGCAAAATACTGTAAATGCAATAGTTTTCAAGTTACAACTGATTTACTCAATAGTGATGACATAAAAGTAGCTATTACTCAGCTATGCCATGAGCTACAGGTCTGAAATTTTACTATGTTATAGCTGACCCAAAAGTAGGTGAACAACATATTTAAGCAAAATACTGTAAATGCAATAGTTTTCAAGTTACAACTGATTTTCTCAATAGTGATGACCTAAAAGTAGCTATTACTCAGCTATGCAATGAGCTACAGGTCTGAAATTTTACTATGTTATAGCTGACCCAAAAGTAGCTGAATAACATATTTATACGAAATTCTCTAAATGCAATAGTTTTCCAATTACAACTGATTTACTCAATAGTGAGAACTTCAAAGTAGCTATTACTCAGCTATGCAATGAGCCACAGATCTGAAACTTCACTATGTTATAGCTGATCCCAAAATATGTGAATAACATATTGAAACAAAATACTCTAAATGCAATAGTTTCCAAGTTATAAGCGATTTACTCAACAGTGATAACCTAAAAGTAGCTATTACTCAGCTATGCAATGAGTCACGGGTCTGGAACTTCACTATGTTATAGCTGACCCCAAAATAGGTGAATAACATATTGAAACAAAATACTCTAAATGCAATAATTTCCAAGTTATAAGCGATTTACTCAACAGTGATAACCTAAAAGTAGCTATTACTCAGCTATGCCATGAGCTACAGGTCTGAAATTTTACTATGTTATAGCTGACCCAAAAGTAGGTGAACAACATATTTAAGCAAAATACTGTAAATGCAATAGTTTTCAAGTTACAACTGATTTACTCAATAGTGATGACCTAAAAGTAGCTATTACTTAGCTATGCCATGAGCTACAGGTCTGAAATTTTACTATGTTATAGTTGACCCAAAAGTAGCTGAATAACATATTTATACTAAATTCTCTAAATGCAATACTTTTCCAATTACAACTGATTTACTCAATAGTGAGAACCTCAAAGTAGTTATTACTCAGCTATGCAATGAGCTACAGGTCTGAAATTTCACTATGTTATAGCTGACCCAAAAGTAGGTGAACAACATATTAAAGCAAAATACTGTAAATGCAATAGTTTTCAAGTTACAACTGATTTACTCAATAGTGATGACCTAAAAGTAGCTATTACTCAGCTATGCCATGAGCTACAGGTCTGAAATTTTACTATGTTATAGCTGACCCAAAAGTAGGTGAACAACATATTTAAGCAAAATACTGTAAATGCAATAGTTTTCAAGTTACAACTGATTTACTCAATAGTGATGACCTAAAAGTAGCTATTACTCAGCTATGCCATGAGCTACAGGTCTGAAATTTTACTATGTTATAGCTGACCCAAAAGTAGCTGAATAACATATTTATACGAAATTCTCTAAATGCAATAGTTTTCCAATTACAACTGATTTACTCAATAGTGAGAACTTCAAAGTAGCTATTACTCAGCTATGCAATGAGCCACAGATCTGAAACTTCACTATGTTATAGCTGATCCCAAAATAGGTGAATAACATATTGAAACAAAATACTCTAAATGCAATAGTTTCCAAGTTATAAGCGATTTACTCAACAGTGATAACCTAAAAGTAGCTATTACTCAGCTATGCAATGAGTCACGGGTCTGGAACTTCACTATGTTATAGCTGACCCCAAAATAGGTGAATAACATATTGAAACAAAATACTCTAAATGCAATAATTTCCAAGTTATAAGCGATTTACTCAACAGTGATAACCTAAAAGTAGCTATTACTCAGCTATGCAATGAGCTACAGGTCTGAAATTTCACTATGTTATAGCTGACCCAAAAGTAGGTGAACAACATATTTAAGCAAAATACTGTAAATGCAATAGTTTTCAAGTTACAACTGATTTACTCAATAGTGATGACCTAAAAGTAGCTATTACTCAGCTATGCCATGAGCTACAGGTCTGAAATTTTACTATGTTATAGCTGACCCAAAAGTAGGTGAACAACATATTTAAGCAAAATACTGTAAATGCAATAGTTTTCAAGTTACAACTGATTTACTCAATAGTGATGTCCTAAAAGTAGCTATTACTCAGCTATGCCATGAGCTACAGGTCTGAAATTTTACTATGTTATAGTTGACCCAAAAGTAGCTGAATAACATATTTATACTAAATTCTCTAAATGCAATACTTTTCCAATTACAACTGATTTACTCAATAGTGAGAACCTCAAAGTAGTTATTACTCAGCTATGCAATGAGCTACAGGTCTGAAATTTCACTATGTTATAGCTGACCCAAAAGTAGGTGAACAACATATTAAAGCAAAATACTGTAAATGCAATAGTTTTCAAGTTACAACTGATTTACTCAATAGTGATGACATAAAAGTAGCTATTACTCAGCTATGCCATGAGCTACAGGTCTGAAATTTTACTATGTTATAGCTGACCCAAAAGTAGGTGAACAACATATTTAAGCAAAATACTGTAAATGCAATAGTTTTCAAGTTACAACTGATTTTCTCAATAGTGATGACCTAAAAGTAGCTATTACTCAGCTATGCAATGAGCTACAGGTCTGAAATTTTACTATGTTATAGCTGACCCAAAAGTAGCTGAATAACATATTTATACGAAATTCTCTAAATGCAATAGTTTTCCAATTACAACTGATTTACTCAATAGTGAGAACTTCAAAGTAGCTATTACTCAGCTATGCAATGAGCCACAGATCTGAAACTTCACTATGTTATAGCTGATCCCAAAATATGTGAATAACATATTGAAACAAAATACTCTAAATGCAATAGTTTCCAAGTTATAAGCGATTTACTCAACAGTGATAACCTAAAAGTAGCTATTACTCAGCTATGCAATGAGTCACGGGTCTGGAACTTCACTATGTTATAGCTGACCCCAAAATAGGTGAATAACATATTGAAACAAAATACTCTAAATGCAATAATTTCCAAGTTATAAGCGATTTACTCAACAGTGATAACCTAAAAGTAGCTATTACTCAGCTATGCCATGAGCTACAGGTCTGAAATTTTACTATGTTATAGCTGACCCAAAAGTAGGTGAACAACATATTTAAGCAAAATACTGTAAATGCAATAGTTTTCAAGTTACAACTGATTTACTCAATAGTGATGACCTAAAAGTAGCTATTACTCAGCTATGCCATGAGCTACAGGTCTGAAATTTTACTATGTTATAGTTGACCCAAAAGTAGCTGAATAACATATTTATACTAAATTCTCTAAATGCAATACTTTTCCAATTACAACTGATTTACTCAATAGTGAGAACCTCAAAGTAGTTATTACTCAGCTATGCAATGAGCTACAGGTCTGAAATTTCACTATGTTATAGCTGACCCAAAAGTAGGTGAACAACATATTAAAGCAAAATACTGTAAATGCAATAGTTTTCAAGTTACAACTGATTTACTCAATAGTGATGACATAAAAGTAGCTATTACTCAGCTATGCCATGAGCTACAGGTCTGAAATTTTACTATGTTATAGCTGACCCAAAAGTAGGTGAACAACATATTTAAGCAAAATACTGTAAATGCAATAGTTTTCAAGTTACAACTGATTTTCTCAATAGTGATGACCTAAAAGTAGCTATTACTCAGCTATGCAATGAGCTACAGGTCTGAAATTTTACTATGTTATAGCTGACCCAAAAGTAGCTGAATAACATATTTATACGAAATTCTCTAAATGCAATAGTTTTCCAATTACAACTGATTTACTCAATAGTGAGAACTTCAAAGTAGCTATTACTCAGCTATGCAATGAGCCACAGATCTGAAACTTCACTATGTTATAGCTGATCCCAAAATATGTGAATAACATATTGAAACAAAATACTCTAAATGCAATAGTTTCCAAGTTATAAGCGATTTACTCAACAGTGATAACCTAAAAGTAGCTATTACTCAGCTATGCAATGAGTCACGGGTCTGGAACTTCACTATGTTATAGCTGACCCCAAAATAGGTGAATAACATATTGAAACAAAATACTCTAAATGCAATAATTTCCAAGTTATAAGCGATTTACTCAACAGTGATAACCTAAAAGTAGCTATTACTCAGCTATGCCATGAGCTACAGGTCTGAAATTTTACTATGTTATAGCTGACCCAAAAGTAGGTGAACAACATATTTAAGCAAAATACTGTAAATGCAATAGTTTTCAAGTTACAACTGATTTACTCAATAGTGATGACCTAAAAGTAGCTATTACTCAGCTATGCCATGAGCTACAGGTCTGAAATTTTACTATGTTATAGTTGACCCAAAAGTAGCTGAATAACATATTTATACTAAATTCTCTAAATGCAATACTTTTCCAATTACAACTGATTTACTCAATAGTGAGAACCTCAAAGTAGTTATTACTCAGCTATGCAATGAGCTACAGGTCTGAAATTTCACTATGTTATAGCTGACCCAAAAGTAGGTGAACAACATATTAAAGCAAAATACTGTAAATGCAATAGTTTTCAAGTTACAACTGATTTACTCAATAGTGATGACCTAAAAGTAGCTATTACTCAGCTATGCCATGAGCTACAGGTCTGAAATTTTACTATGTTATAGCTGACCCAAAAGTAGGTGAACAACATATTTAAGCAAAATACTGTAAATGCAATAGTTTTCAAGTTACAACTGATTTACTCAATAGTGATGACCTAAAAGTAGCTATTACTCAGCTATGCCATGAGCTACAGGTCTGAAATTTTACTATGTTATAGCTGACCCAAAAGTAGCTGAATAACATATTTATACGAAATTCTCTAAATGCAATAGTTTTCCAATTACAACTGATTTACTCAATAGTGAGAACTTCAAAGTAGCTATTACTCAGCTATGCAATGAGCCACAGATCTGAAACTTCACTATGTTATAGCTGATCCCAAAATATGTGAATAACATATTGAAACAAAATACTCTAAATGCAATAGTTTCCAAGTTATAAGCGATTTACTCAACAGTGATAACCTAAAAGTAGCTATTACTCAGCTATGCAATGAGTCACGGGTCTGGAACTTCACTATGTTATAGCTGACCCCAAAATAGGTGAATAACATATTGAAACAAAATACTCTAAATGCAATAATTTCCAAGTTATAAGCGATTTACTCAACAGTGATAACCTAAAAGTAGCTATTACTCAGCTATGCCATGAGCTACAGGTCTGAAATTTTACTATGTTATAGCTGACCCAAAAGTAGGTGAACAACATATTTAAGCAAAATACTGTAAATGCAATAGTTTTCAAGTTACAACTGATTTACTCAATAGTGATGACCTAAAAGTAGCTATTACTCAGCTATGCCATGAGCTACAGGTCTGAAATTTTACTATGTTATAGTTGACCCAAAAGTAGCTGAATAACATATTTATACTAAATTCTCTAAATGCAATACTTTTCCAATTACAACTGATTTACTCAATAGTGAGAACCTCAAAGTAGTTATTACTCAGCTATGCAATGAGCTACAGGTCTGAAATTTCACTATGTTATAGCTGACCCAAAAGTAGGTGAACAACATATTAAAGCAAAATACTGTAAATGCAATAGTTTTCAAGTTACAACTGATTTACTCAATAGTGATGACATAAAAGTAGCTATTACTCAGCTATGCCATGAGCTACAGGTCTGAAATTTTACTATGTTATAGCTGACCCAAAAGTAGGTGAACAACATATTTAAGCAAAATACTGTAAATGCAATAGTTTTCAAGTTACAACTGATTTTCTCAATAGTGATGACCTAAAAGTAGCTATTACTCAGCTATGCAATGAGCTACAGGTCTGAAATTTTACTATGTTATAGCTGACCCAAAAGTAGCTGAATAACATATTTATACGAAATTCTCTAAATGCAATAGTTTTCCAATTACAACTGATTTACTCAATAGTGAGAACTTCAAAGTAGCTATTACTCAGCTATGCAATGAGCCACAGATCTGAAACTTCACTATGTTATAGCTGATCCCAAAATATGTGAATAACATATTGAAACAAAATACTCTAAATGCAATAGTTTCCAAGTTATAAGCGATTTACTCAACAGTGATAACCTAAAAGTAGCTATTACTCAGCTATGCAATGAGTCACGGGTCTGGAACTTCACTATGTTATAGCTGACCCCAAAATAGGTGAATAACATATTGAAACAAAATACTCTAAATGCAATAATTTCCAAGTTATAAGCGATTTACTCAACAGTGATAACCTAAAAGTAGCTATTACTCAGCTATGCCATGAGCTACAGGTCTGAAATTTTACTATGTTATAGCTGACCCAAAAGTAGGTGAACAACATATTTAAGCAAAATACTGTAAATGCAATAGTTTTCAAGTTACAACTGATTTACTCAATAGTGATGACCTAAAAGTAGCTATTACTTAGCTATGCCATGAGCTACAGGTCTGAAATTTTACTATGTTATAGTTGACCCAAAAGTAGCTGAATAACATATTTATACTAAATTCTCTAAATGCAATACTTTTCCAATTACAACTGATTTACTCAATAGTGAGAACCTCAAAGTAGTTATTACTCAGCTATGCAATGAGCTACAGGTCTGAAATTTCACTATGTTATAGCTGACCCAAAAGTAGGTGAACAACATATTAAAGCAAAATACTGTAAATGCAATAGTTTTCAAGTTACAACTGATTTACTCAATAGTGATGACCTAAAAGTAGCTATTACTCAGCTATGCCATGAGCTACAGGTCTGAAATTTTACTATGTTATAGCTGACCCAAAAGTAGGTGAACAACATATTTAAGCAAAATACTGTAAATGCAATAGTTTTCAAGTTACAACTGATTTACTCAATAGTGATGACCTAAAAGTAGCTATTACTCAGCTATGCCATGAGCTACAGGTCTGAAATTTTACTATGTTATAGCTGACCCAAAAGTAGCTGAATAACATATTTATACGAAATTCTCTAAATGCAATAGTTTTCCAATTACAACTGATTTACTCAATAGTGAGAACTTCAAAGTAGCTATTACTCAGCTATGCAATGAGCCACAGATCTGAAACTTCACTATGTTATAGCTGATCCCAAAATAGGTGAATAACATATTGAAACAAAATACTCTAAATGCAATAGTTTCCAAGTTATAAGCGATTTACTCAACAGTGATAACCTAAAAGTAGCTATTACTCAGCTATGCAATGAGTCACGGGTCTGGAACTTCACTATGTTATAGCTGACCCCAAAATAGGTGAATAACATATTGAAACAAAATACTCTAAATGCAATAATTTCCAAGTTATAAGCGATTTACTCAACAGTGATAACCTAAAAGTAGCTATTACTCAGCTATGCAATGAGCTACAGGTCTGAAATTTTACTATGTTATAGCTGACCCAAAAGTAGGTGAACAACATATTTAAGCAAAATACTGTAAATGCAATAGTTTTCAAGTTACAACTGATTTACTCAATAGTGATGACCTAAAAGTAGCTATTACTCAGCTATGCCATGAGCTACAGGTCTGAAATTTTACTATGTTATAGTTGACCCAAAAGTAGCTGAATAACATATTTATACTAAATTCTCTAAATGCAATACTTTTCCAATTACAACTGATTTACTCAATAGTGAGAACCTCAAAGTAGTTATTACTCAGCTATGCAATGAGCTACAGGTCTGAAATTTCACTATGTTATAGCTGACCCAAAAGTAGGTGAACAACATATTAAAGCAAAATACTGTAAATGCAATAGTTTTCAAGTTACAACTGATTTACTCAATAGTGATGACCTAAAAGTAGCTATTACTCAGCTATGCCATGAGCTACAGGTCTGAAATTTTACTATGTTATAGCTGACCCAAAAGTAGGTGAACAACATATTTCAGCAAAATACTGTAAATGCAATAGTTTCCAAGTTATAAGCGATTTGCTCAATAGTGATGACCTAAAAGTAGCTATTACTCAGCTATGCCATGAGCTACAGGTCTGAAATTTTACTATGTTATAGCTGACCCAAAAGTAGGTGAACAACATATTTAAGCAAAATACTGTAAATGCAATAGTTTTCAAGTTACAACTGATTTACTCAATAGTGATGACCTAAAAGTAGCTATTACTCAGCTATGCCATGAGCTACAGGTCTGAAATTTTACTATGTTATAGCTGACCCAAAAGTAGCTGAATAACATATTTATACGAAATTCTCTAAATGCAATAGTTTTCCAATTGCAACTGATTTACTCAATAGTGAGAACTTCAAAGTAGCTATTACTCAGCTATGCAATGAGCCACAGATCTGAAACTTCACTATGTTATAGCTGATCCCAAAATAGGTGAATAACATATTGAAACAAAATACTCTAAATGCAATAGTTTCCAAGTTATAAGCGATTTACTCAACAGTGATAACCTAAAAGTAGCTATTACTCAGCTATGCAATGAGTCACGGGTCTGGAACTTCACTATGTTATAGCTGACCCCAAAATAGGTGAATAACATATTGAAACAAAATACTCTAAATGCAATAATTTCCAAGTTATAAGCGATTTACTCAACAGTGATAACCTAAAAGTAGCTATTACTCAGCTATGCAATGAGCTACAGGTCTGAAATTTTACTATGTTATAGCTGACCCAAAAGTAGGTGAACAACATATTTAAGCAAAATACTGTAAATGCAATAGTTTTCAAGTTACAACTGATTTACTCAATAGTGATGACCTAAAAGTAGCTATTACTCAGCTATGCCATGAGCTACAGGTCTGAAATTTTACTATGTTATAGTTGACCCAAAAGTAGCTGAATAACATATTTATACTAAATTCTCTAAATGCAATACTTTTCCAATTACAACTGATTTACTCAATAGTGAGAACCTCAAAGTAGTTATTACTCAGCTATGCAATGAGCTACAGGTCTGAAATTTCACTATGTTATAGCTGACCCAAAAGTAGGTGAACAACATATTAAAGCAAAATACTGTAAATGCAATAGTTTTCAAGTTACAACTGATTTACTCAATAGTGATGACCTAAAAGTAGCTATTACTCAGCTATGCCATGAGCTACAGGTCTGAAATTTTACTATGTTATAGCTGACCCAAAAGTAGGTGAACAACATATTTCAGCAAAATACTGTAAATGCAATAGTTTCCAAGTTATAAGCGATTTGCTCAATAGTGATGACCTAAAAGTAGCTATTACTCAGCTATGCCATGAGCTACAGGTCTGAAATTTTACTATGTTATAGCTGACCCAAAAGTAGCTGAATAACATATTTATACGAAATTCTCTAAATGCAATAGTTTTGAAGTTACAAGTGATTCTACTCATGATGGAAGTTACTGAAAAGCCCAAAAGTAGCTATTACTCACTTAGCTATTGAGACAGGCACCCAACTTACTCACCATATTGTAGCTATGAAAAAAGTAGCTGAATAACATATTTTAACAAAATGCTCTAGATGCAACAGTTTTCAAGTTATAAATGATTTTGTGCATGATTTCATGAATGTTAATGCATTAAAAATTATTAAAAAAATTTATTAAAAAAAAAGTAAGAGAGATCCAGGTCTCATACTCACACAAGAGAATCTACCTCTGGCCTAGTACATATATGCAAGATATGAGAGAAATCCCTGCAATAGTCACTGAGAAAATTGTGATAAAAAGTTGAAATTTTCACACTTTTGGTGGGGGTACCCCCCTTGTAATGTCTCTAGCAAACAGACGAACAGACAGATTGGCATGCCTTGAACAATTTTTCATCCTCGATAGATAAGGTATCTTTTAAAAAAAACAGCACGTCTCTAGGCCTTGTAGTTTTGGAGGAGAAGTTGTTCACGCGGACGCGTACGCGTACGCCCACGCCGCAGAGTGACGACATAATGCCAGCTGACTGACAAGTCAGCTGACATAAAAATAGCATCAAAGATGCCTGTACCCTAGAGCCTCGGGAAATATTTTTAACACCATGAGATATAGAAGTAGTTTATCAGTACAAAGTTCAGGATACTTTCAGAACACTGTCAGTTATATACAGGTAAGCAATGTTTAAGTAGAGGAAACAATGTCTAAAAGATAGTGTTGGTATCGAATGCTAATATTTGTATTAGGGCTGCCACGAGTAGTAAATGTACCATTTCACTGTATAATTTGATATATTGCACATCATTTCTGACAAAAATATAGTGGAAAATTCAAAATTTTAATGCAGACGAGTACTCTTTTCCTGATTTTGTACTCTAAATAATCCAGTACTCTACTCTTTGACGAGTACTCTACTACTCTGTGGCAGCCTTAATTTGTATCGATATCAAACCATTTTTGCTTCTTCTGTATCGATCGATATTGAAATATCGGGGCATTGCACTTTTCGTACAGAAATCTATTCTGACGTCTTTTAGTAGTTTCCCGAAATGAAAAATGAAAATAAACATGGCACTTCCGGTTTAGCGGTAAGTGAAATATGTACAAAATCTACTATAAACTAACCTTATTCTTCATAATTCCCATATATTTTAGTCAAAAACAACAGGGTTACAGCTATAAACTACCATTTTTTCGATATTGATATTCTAGCTTACTTTATCGATATTGAATCTATTTACCGCAAATGATAAATATTGCAATATCGATAATCAATACAAACACTACTAAAAGATAATGCATTCAAAGATGAAGTATTGCAACAAGACAATTCAATAAAAAGATGACAGCATTGGAGAGAGCATTATGACACTCTTTCATCAACATCTGGCATGGCCAAATTATGGTTTGGATGTTTTGAATATAACCATGCATAGAGAAGTGGCAAGACATTCAATGAATGCTTATCTGTGGTATTGGAGCAAAGTCTGTGGCTCACGATGAAATGGGCTCACTAGTCACAATGGGAAGTTGCAAAAGTAAAAATCTTTATGAATTCTAATATGGTTGACTTTAACAGTGCTTAATCTGCATCAAAAGACAGACCCCAAGGTGCAACAAAATCTTAAAGGTCAAGGTCACTACGGCAAGGTCAAAGGTTGAATCAAGGTCGGATCATGACAATGCACACCTAAACCCCCAACCAATGTCCGTACCAAGTATCAACTTCACAAACCTTGCGGTTTCCGAGATATACCCAAAAAAAGATTTTATAGGTCAAGGTCACCAAAGCAAGGTCAAAGGTCAAATAAAGGTCAGTCCATGACGTTGCACACCAAGAGCCCCTAACCAATGTCCCTACCAAGTATCAAGTTCCTACACCTTAAGGTTTCTGAGATATAGCCCGGACAAGATTTCATAGGTCAAGGTCACTACAGCAAGGTCAAATCAAGGTCACATCATGACATTGCACAACTACACTGACTAACCAATATCCCTAATAAATATCAAGTTCCTACACCTTATGGTTTCCGAGATATAGCCCAAAAAAGATTTCATAGGTCAAGGTGACCACGGCAAGGTCAAAGGTCAATACGTAATTTTTGTGACTATATCCATATTGGCTGTTGAATTAAAACATGCGGTCAGTGAAAATAGATTGAAACAACACAGTGGTTAAATCATGAGACATCCCGATATGTAAATTACTGGCTAAATGTCGGGAAATATTTTCATTGGTTGATTTTTTATCGTTAGTTTTCCGGGAAATCTGTGACCTCATATCTTTTCATGAATATTAATGAGTTGATGCTACCACCATGAATTCTTGAGTATCATAGGAGCTGCCATTTTATAAAGTATTTTTGGAAAATCCTGGGAAATCTGCTACCTCATATCTTCTGCTACTACAGTGAATTCCCAAGTATAAGGTATTTGATCTTCATTGAAGCTGACATTTTATAAAATATTTTAGAAAACGAGTTTAGAAAAACCGTGAAATCCGTGACCTCATATCTCCTCATGAATATTAATGATTTAGTACTACTGCAGTGAGTTCTGAGTTTAAAGTATTTGATCTTTTTTAGGCTTTCAGTTTGTAAAATATTGTAGCAATCCGAAAACAAGGCATCCCCTGATATAATTATTTAAAGCACTTCCCTACATTAAAGGAGCACTTCCCAGTTCTCACAATTTAGCAGTTCCCAAAATATATCCAGTACCTTACATATCGGGACATCCCGGAACATAACCTCGCCGTTGAAAAAAACAAGGATAACAAAAATATATGGTGTTTTGATTTTTTAAAAAAAGAAACCCGACCCTTTTTTCACTGTGTTGTACTAAAATATCTATATAGGGTCCTGTAAGTGCGGATACGGACAAGAATAAGGACAGGTGTATTTCTAGCCTTATAGTGGCTTTCTACCAGTGAACGCCCGCCTACCAGTGAACGCCCGCCTTATATATCTTTGTCAGAGGTCAAGGACAAATGCTTCTATAAGTCTGCAAAATGGGCGTTCACTGGTATTTCCGGTTTGCGGTAAAAACGGCCGATAATAGAGTTAAACTATACGGCGAGGTTATGTCCCGGGACGTCCCGATATGTAACATATTGGCTATATGTCGGGAAGTGTTAAATTGTGAGAACTGAGCAGTGCTTCATAAAGGGAAGTACTTTATATCTAGGCCCTAGATTCTAGGGATGCCTCGCAATATTTTACAAAATGAAAAACCTCAAAAGAGATAAAATACTTTACACTCAGAACTCACGGCAGTACTAGCACCAACTTATTCATATTCATGAGAAGATATGAGGTCACGGATTTCCTGGGTTTTTCCTAATAATATTTTATAAAATGGACTTAAACTTCAATGAAGATCAAATAACTTAAACTTGAGAATTCACGGCAGTACCATCAACTCATTAATATTCATGAGAAGATTTGAGGTCGTGGATTTCCCAGGTTTTTCCTACTGCTCAGCCAGTGAATTTCGTCACTTGCCATTTAAGCCCTCAAAAACCAGCAATATTTTTGTTTAAACACATGTAACCACATTTTGCAATATTAATACAGAGTGTCTTCGGAACCGACCAGGACGGGTCAGAATTGTTTTAATTTCAGAACCGTCACGTTCATATTATAACTATTTGATGTGTGGCTGTTGAATTAAAGCATGCTGTCGATGAAAACAGATACTGCAGTACAGCTATTAAACCAGTCTACTTTTTATCTGCAAACGTGATTAATTTCATTAACCAATGAAATAATTTGTTACTGAAACCTCACTCGAGACTTTTTGTCTGCAAACGTGATTAATTTCATTTATCCGATTTTATAAAACATTTATAAAATATATCAAGGGTAAAGACATTTTTCTTTAAAACGACTCTTAAAGCAAATAATTTGTGAGCCATTTCCATTGGCGGTTCTGAAAGGGATTGTTTTCCGATCCGTCAGTGACTGTTCTGAAGCCACAGTGATATTAATATGTATTTCAGCGATGGAAAATAAGTGTATTAATGCTTTAATATTGTCATGAAACGCAGGTGACAAAATTCACTGGCTGAGCAGTAATAATATTTTATAAAATGGAATTAAACTTCAATGAACATCAAATGCCTTAAACTTGAGAATTCATGGCAGTAGCATCAACACATTAATATTCGTGAGAAGATATGAGGTCACAGAATTCCTGGAAAATGATAAAAAATCAACCAATGAATTTATTTCCCGACATGTAGCCAGTAACTTACGTACCGGGATGTCCCGTGATTTAACCACTGCGAAATATACAAAGCATCGAAACAACATGTAGCAACATGCACCTGAATTGTTAATTGCTGTGTACATCATTTGACAATCTGGTAGAAGAAGAAAAAAATAAAAATCTGTTTATATAATTTAAATTCAATATATTTACTACTGCATGGGCGTTTACTGGTAGAATGCCACTATTGTACCTACCCGTGCCATGGGTTGCCCTTGAAATGTTACTAAATATGTGGCAGTTGTGATGAAATCCAGTAGTATTTTTAAAATACTATACGATGCACAGAGGCTATACACAAAACAATTTTATATTGTTTAAAACTGGATACACAAAAAGCTCTATCTAGTGTGATACACAAGAAAATAGGCAGCAGCACAAGCACTGGATTCAAAATTGAAATCAAATATGGCGCCCACAGGGTGAAGGCCAAAGCCATTTTTCTAAACTATTATCTGATTGGTTCCTATTTTTTGCACCTTGCGCACCCTCATTAGTAGACAAAACGAAGTGGAGCGGCGCGAACACCCTGGACGGAAGGGCCAATGCCTCGTCCAATGACATGATGCCTCGTCCAATGAGATGAGAGGTTATATATACAGTATGGCAGAAGTTCTGGGCAATCAGATTGCTTGTTAGAAAGCTAGTAGGTCGTGATTTTTTCTACTGAAAAATAGTTTGGTCATCGGAAGAAAAGCAGAAGTAACAGAATTTTGATATAGGTATGATTTTTAAAATTAATCTGGTCCTTGTCGGTTTACCGGCCCAAGTTTTAGTGGGGATGGGGGCCCTGGGGTATAGATCATCATGTATCATTGTTATAAATTTTAATGCAATAGTTTCATATATTTGGGGCTTTAGAAATCAGACTTTGAACTTTGTGGTGGGGGTTTGATCTCTCAATGGAGTAGCTAACCTTTTGAAATTTTATCCCCCTTTGGTGATTTTCCTCTTATTCCTGGACCTCCATGTCCATAAAAACTGTATTTTGGTTTCATTCATGTTCATCTGTTCAGTGAATAAGCCCTAAGGGGAGAGGATAGGGGTGCTATATTCCATGTTTCATTTAATGTATGTCTGAGGTTTGCTATCACCTGTGGGTGGGTACACTTGGATAGCTGTGAATGCGTCCTGTTAATAACAGCCTGCATGGGTCCTAACTGGAGAGTTCTGGTGTAACTCTCGCACCCATCTTAAGATATTGTACATTTCATTCATTAATTCATCTTTCATTCATTTCCCCTGAGTTGCAAGCTTCGGCTATAGGTGTCCCTTTTCAAAATTTTTGTGTTTTGTCTGTATTAACAAATTTGTATGGCGATAACTTTCGTTTTGAATGCTGGGTGATAACTGGGTTGCAGGGCAAACCGTGGGTTCGCCTATGTAATTTTGGTAAACTCCTGGGCGAAATATTGTGTAGGTCAGTGCTATTACAGTCAAATGTGTCTGTCCCTCTTGTTTTGTGGTCATATGTGTGGGTAAATAGGTTGTCCAACCTCTGGGAGGGGTTTTGGTGTCGTGGGTTGGGTGAATATTAGTAGTAGTAGCAGCTGAGTTAATATTGAGTCGAGTTTCCCATTAATCATGTCACTTTTTTGTGCAGCTGTCGGGAGAGCTAGGAAGAGTGATGGCTATGTAGGGGTAAGGTCGATACAGGGCTGAGACTGCTCAATGGCTTTAATGGGGCTTTGTCTGCTAGCCAAGCTTTAATGGGGCTTTGTCTGCTGGCCATGCTGTGTACTGATGCTGTTTTAATACAACTGTTTATTGATACAAATATCCTTTGATACAGCTGTGCAGTTGTTTATGGGGCTTTGTCTCCAGACCAAGCTCTGCACCAAAGGATAATTTGGGAGGCAGAAGCATCTCTAGCTTTTTATGTATTTGTATTTGGTTCAATACTAGATCAATATTGCTTGTGAAAAAATGAATCATTACAGCTGTGCTTAATGGCAGAGGCAGATCAGGATACACTGTAAAAAAAAAAGTTATTTTTATCAAATAATTTAGGTTAAATTTACTCATTTGTGACCAATCAAAATTTTTAGGTTGGAAATCATCCAAGTTTAAAAGTTCTGCATACCTAAACAAAAACCAGGTCATTTTACTAAAGAAATTTGGTGGTTAGCATTTCATCCGGGTATTTAGACAATGTGACATCATGAGCCACTTCCTGTCTGGTGTTTAATGGAAAGTAATGATTCAAAAGTAAGTAAATCTCTCTGTATAAAATGTTTCTGTGAGCATCATTCAAATTCATGAGTAATAATACTTTAATCTATAATGACAGGCAGGTGTGCCACCTTTTCAAGATGATTTACCAACATGTAGTGTACAGCTTTGTACTGTACCAAGTTATGGTATCATGTAAACAAGACTTCACTGTACTATGTGTCACTAAAACCTTAATTTGTGAGACGGTATTCCACGCTGCATTGCGTCACGTCGCATCGCGTCGCGTCACTTGCGCCGCGTCACTTGCGTCGCGTCACCCGCGTCGCGTCACTTGCGTCGCGTCGTTCTGGAAGGATTGCATATATTGTATATATATATATATATCCTTAGATATTTATATCTATGACGGAACTACTTTCAGCCATATCCGGGAGGGGAATTCTGCAATTTAGCCCATTAAGCGAGTTCACAGTAGTACCTGCCTACTTGTCTACCTGCCTACCTGCCGACCTGTCTACCTGCCGACCTGTCTACCTGCCTACCTCCCGACCTGTTTACCTGCCGACCTGTCTACCTGTCCACCTGCCTACCAGTCTACCTGCCCACCTGCCCACCAGCCTACCTGCCCACCTGCCCAGTTTTAAAACTTTATTCCATTCCCACTAGAATAACAATTTATTATTCCTGTCCACCCATTTATTTTCATTATATCAGGAACTATATTACTATTATTCCTACGCCTTTCTACTTCCGGGAGGGGAATTCTGCAATCCTTCCATAATCATTGGGGTTTGTCCACCTGTTGGTGAATGGTGTAACTCAAAAAGTTGTGAATGGATTTTCTTCAAGTTTTACAGTTTCCATATATTCTTAAGTAAGAAGTGAATTAATTTTGGAGGTGTCAATACCAATGCCACTAGTGTTAGGGACACCTTAAATGCGAAAAATGAGGTTTTTATCCCAGAACACGCACTGTGGTTCATTTTGGTCTATAATACCTGGTGTATATACCACAGTATCAGAATAAATATGTAAATATGACTTTATGCTAACCTTAAATGTTCCATTTTTCTCAAGTTATAGCCACCTTATACTCACACAATTTGTTGTTTTCATAATTTCTCTAGCAAACTTGGTGTTAATGTATGCAGGTCTGCATATGGGACACATTTCTATTATCCTCTGACATTTAATTCCTAGCAGTGGTAACTGGCAACACACTTGCCATCCAGCCCTAAGGTCTGTGGTTCAATCAGACCCTATGTGGGGAAATTGGTGGTTGCTTACCAATGGTTGGCAGCTTACGGTACAGAACCTTGCACAACTGTATGTGCTGGTTGCGTCTGCCCCCCCCCCCCCCCCCCCAAAATAGAAAAAAAACCTCACTGTGATACAGTGTTGAAAGTGGCATTAGAAAAACCCCAAATAATTGGGAATTATTTGGTTAACTCCAGGTTGTATGCAAGTGCTCCATGTAGGTGTTGAAAAATCTTTTCTTTGATTTCATATATTTTGTTTATTCATATTCACACTCCATTGGTGTTGTTTATTTCACAAGTTCTTTACATTAATAATCTTTTTTATATAAAATATATTAATATTATTAAAACAACATGAAATTCAGTGCATAAAATCTTTCTTAATCCAATACATAGCTAATGGTTGTGAAAATTATAACTGTACATATAAAGACAACTCTTAAAACTCTTAAAACAACATGAAATTCAGTGCATAAAATATTTCTTAATCCAATACATAGCTAATGGTTGTGAAAATTATAACTGTACATATAAAGACAACTCTTACTCTAAGATATTTTAACATTACAATTATTTCTAAAGCCAATTTCATTTGATTTCATCAAATGATTTATCATTATCTGGTCATAGTAATGGAGTTTATCAGTCAATTGGCCTTGAAAAAATATCCATTTTATTGCGTTAATACATCCTATCCAATGGACAATTGCTTTACCGGTCGGCGCGACTGGTCCTGCCAAACGCCAGAAAAAGACGTTCTGTATATTATACCGGCAGGCCCGGTCAGGAGAGCGCATTCGCCAGGTGTCGCCTCGTATATCCTCTTCCTGTCTAGACAGCGTGACATCATAGCATCTTTTTCGTTTGGCGCGAGGAGATACCAGACGCGTTTTTTACAACGACGAACTTTTATTTCTACAAAGAATTTAACTGCCGTTTTTTATCCCACAGCCCTTAAGGGCTGTCGGGGTATTGTTTTCACCCATGGTGTCCGGATGGGTGGGTGGGCGGGCGGCGGGAAGAAGTTTGTCCGGCCTGTATCTCAGAAACTGTAAGGTGTAGGAAGTTGATACTTGGTAGGGACATTGGTTGGGGGGTGTAGGTGTGCAACGTCATGGTGTGACCTTGATTTGACCTTTGACCTTGCCGTAGTGACCTTAACCTTTAAAATCTTGTCCAGGCTATATCTCGGAAACCGTAAGGTGTAGGAAGTTGATACTTGGTAGGAACATTGGTTAGGGGGTGTAGGTGTGCAACGTCATGGTCTGACCTTGATTTGACCTTTGACCTTGCCGTAGTGACCTTGACCTATAAAATCTTATCCGGGCTATATCTGGGAAACCGTAAGGTATAGGAAGTTGATACTTGGTAGGGACATTGGTTAGTGGGTGTAGGTGTGCAACGTCATGGTGTGACCTTGATTTGACCTTTGACCTTGCCGTAGTGACCTTAACCTTTAAAATCTTGTCCGGGCTATATCTCGGAAACCGTAAGGTGTAGGAAGTTGATACTTGGTAGGAACATTGGTTAGGGGGTGTAGGTGTGCAACGTCATGGTCTGACCTTGATTTGACCTTTGACCTTGCCGTAGTGACCTTGACCTATAAAATCTTATCCAGGCTATATCTGGGAAACCGTAAGGTATAGGAAGTTGATACTTGGTAGGGACATTGGTTAGTGGGTGTAGTTGTGCAACGTCATGGTGTGACCTTGATTTGACCTTTGACCTTGCCGTAGTGACCTTGACCTATAAAATCTTGTCCGGGCTATATGTCGGAAACCGTAAGGTGTAGGAAGTTGATACTTGGTAAGGACATTGGTTAGGGGGTGTAGGTGTGCAACGTCATGGTGTGACCTTGATTTGACCTATGACCTTGTCGTAGTGACCTTGATCTTTGAAATCTTGTTGCACCTTTGGGTGTGTCTTTTGATACAGATTAAGCACTGTTAAAGTCATATTAGAATTCATTAAGAATTTACTTTTACAACTTCCCATTGTAAGAGATGGAATTTCATCAAATGAGTGACAGATTTTGCCCCAACAGCACACATAAGCATTCATTGAATGTATTACCACTTCTGTATGCATGGTAATATTCAGAACATCTAAACCATAATTTGGCCATACCAGATGTAGATAAAGTACATGCATTATCTTTCTCTTACTACAGACATAATTTTCTCTATGTAAACATTGGACCTTTATATAACTGACAGTGGTCTGAAAGTATCTTTAATTTTGTACTGATACAGTACTTCTATTTCTCATGGTGTTAAAAATATTTCCCTAGGCTGTGGGGTACAGGCATCTCGGATGCTATTTTCTTTTTTTATTAAGAGAAAAAACAATGTCTGCAACTATGTCATCTCCAGGACAAAGACGAGGTACATGCGGACACGCTATGGCTGGGTTCGACACCCACTCCAAGTGTGCACGGTGTAGGGACAAAGGGCTAGGCGACGACCCCTGCGTCCAGAAGAAGGACTGCCAGATCTGTAGAGGGTTTAACCCTGAACAGATCCAGCAATTGTCTACCCCAACGTACAAGGACAGAAAAGAGAAGAAGACGTCCTCAAGTACGACCCCCTCCTCCACCAAGACCTCGCTTGTTGACCCGGCACACATCAGTGTACTGGGTAAGGTGGAGAAGGTCAAGGTCAAGGCTGTGCAGTCTTCCCCTTCTAAGAAGAAGAAGCGAAGCGATTCACCCAAGCCTTCTACCAGCAAGAAATCTTCTAGTAGTAAACCTACTTCTGAAGATCTGAAGAACCTTGATGAAAAATGGTCAGAGAGATTCTCCCGGCTAGAAGCATTGCTGCTCTCCAAGACTTTCACAGTACCGGTGGAACCGGTTGTGAAGCCAGCTTCTGAGGTGACTCCCAGCCAGAAGCCATTTTTTGAGCCTGCTGCCTCTACCAGTGATCTTCCTGTGGAGAAAACAGGTCCCGGTCTTGAACAGGCCACCGGTGAAGCTGTAGAGGAGATGCAGACTGCCACCCAGCCCCTTGGGGCTCCCGGTGCAGGGATAGCAACCCAGCCTGTTCAGGCTCCTGGTTCGTTCCCGGAAGTTCAGCCCACCGGTGAGGGAGACCTGAGTGCAACCTCTGACAGTGAGGTTGACCAGCTCAGTGTAACCGGTTCCCTGGATGATCAGATCCACCGGGACCGGTCAGCAGACAGAGATGGCTCCAATGATGATCCAGATGGTGAACCTACTGAAGAGGCCAACTACAGGGAGACCATGAGGGGTGTGAGGAGTTTCATGAACTGGCACAAGGTCCCTGAGTTTGAAACTGTGTCCTCCACTGCTGATGACAACCCCTTCGCCGGTGCACGTTCTCAGCCAACCGGGAAAGTCCCGGTCGACGACTGGTTGTGCAGGAAAATGGCCAGCCTCAACCTCACCATCACTGAAGGCTACCCCACCAGAAATACTGATAACACGGGACTGCTGAGAGATCAGTTTATTAAGACACCCAGATCTTCTAGATGGTATGGGATGCACGCTGACAGGAACTCTGAGAGTTCAAAAGTATGCACCTGGTCACCAGACTCTGCCAAGCTTAACCATTCCTTCAGCAGGGTTGCCAGAAGAAACATCTCGGCTGCCCCACCCTCCCGGGCCTTCAGTCAAGATCTACTCAGACGTTGGGAGAAAGCAGCACGTGAACAGACAGTAATGTGTAATCAAGCTGCTGGGTTGTCAAGGTGCCTGACTAGGGTACAAGACTCTATGAACTCACATCTGAAAACCCTACGTCTGGACAGCAAGCCATCTGAGAAGGTGAAGCAAGCTGTTAGTGAATTGGAGTATTTGACCACATTCAACCGGTCAATTTCACAGGCTATGGCTAGGACGATGCAAGACCTTTCAGAAGGTATTTTTATCAACATGGCCAACTTCACCCTGGCTCGCAGAAATAGTTACTTGGACTATTTACATGCGGGGGTACACACTGTACACGCCTTAAGAACGTCTCCAATTCATCTCAACGAACTGTTTCTGGACCAGCTGATATCCAAGGCAGAGGAGGAAATCAGTAGAAGTGAGGAAAGGCGTTCTTCCGGTTCTTCACACCGGCACCAAGGTCGCTTTCACCCATATGCTGCAAGTGACAAACCTTCTGGCCATCACGACAAAAAGAACATCCCTGCCTGGAAACAGATCAAGGACAAACAACAAGCGAGAAAAGGTCGAGGCAAAGCCTCCACATTCTCACAGAAGCCGGCTAAGGGTTCCAAGTCTCATAAATGACAATTATTGTGTGAATTTTGTGACCGGTCAGAAGAACTCTGTTTGTGTTACCGGCCAGGGAGACTTGGACCCAGCACCAGTGGTAGCCGGGAACAGCAACGTGACTTTAAATTTCAATGTAGACTCTCATGTTGCAAATGCCCATATTGTCATCAGGTTGCCACAAAGGAAAGGCATAAATCCCAATACTTGTCAAATATACACAGAAATAAAATATGTGAAAAATGTTTCTTGTGTAGATCACTTGTCTTCTGTAAAGCTTGTCACCAATGCCCAACATGCTGTTTTAGATCCTCCTGTAGGGGCGAGGTTAAACTTATGTTGGGAGAAATGGGAGGCTCTGAGTTCAAGTCCAATAGTAGTCACCACACTCAGGGAGGGTTATGTTCTCCCGTTCCGGTTCAGACCCAACTTGACAAGGTCACCGACTGTAATAAGCAAATACCACAATCCAACCAAACAGTCCTTCCTTTTGGAGGCACTGTATCAGCTGATAAACAAGAATGCAGTCGAACCGGTACAAAATCAAAACTCACTGGGATTTACAACCGGCTATTTTTGGTACCCAAACCCAACAACCGGTGGAGACTGATTCTGGACCTGAGTATTTTAAACACCTTTCTGACCACAGAGTCTTTCAAGATGGAGACCCCAGAGACAATAAGAACCTCCCTACAGGTAGGGGAGTGGGTCACATCCATAGACTTCAAAGACGCATACTTCAACATACCAATTCACAGCCAGTCCAGGAAGTATATGCGTTTTCACATACAGGGTCGGTCCTACCAGTTCAAAGCCCTACCCTTTGGTCTATCCACAGCTCCAATGGAGTTCACAGTGGTAGCCAAAGAGGTCAAACTGATGGCACTTCAGAAAGGTATAAGGATCCACCAGTACCTAGACAACTGGCTGGTGAGAGCCTCTACCCACGACACCTGTCTCCAGCATACTCAAACCCTGGTCACGCTTTGTCAGGAACTAGGTTGGCTGGTGAACAAGGAAAAGTCAGAACTGGTCCCCAAACAGGTTTTCAACTTCGTAGGTTACCAGTTCGACCTGAAAGAGGGCAAGTTCAGACCAACAGAGGAATGTTGGCAGAATTTGACAAACAAGATAAGAACAATATTGTCAGATCCGGTATGCCCGGTCCGGCAGTTCATGTCCCTCATAGGTCTGCTCACAGCAACAGAAAAAACAAGTCCACTTAGGGCGACTACACATGAGACCCATACAGTGGCACCTAAAGAACAACTGGAGGGTCCCAGAATCACTAGAAAAGGTGATACCTGTCCCCAAGTCCCTCCACCCTCATCTGAGTTGGTGGCTGGAGGAAAGCAATGTGCTACTAGGTCAACCATTACACCCTCCAAAACATGGTCTGCAAATTTTTACAGACACATCAAAAGAAGGGTGGGGCGCTCACTTAGACGAGCACACTGCAAGGGGAACTTGGTCCCTTCCAGAGAGCAAGCTACACATAAACCACTTAGAGCTAAAAGCTGTATTTATAGCTCTAAAACAGTTTTGAACCCTCGTCTGCAACAAGACAGTGTTGGTAGCTACAGACAACACAACAGTGGTTGCCTATATCAACAAAGAGGGGGGATGAAGTCGGGATCACTGTGTGCCCTTCTATGGCGAATCCTGTCCTGGTGTACCAGACAACAGGTAACCCTCAAGGCACGTCACATCCCCGGCCGGCTTAACGTGATAGCAGACAAGCTATCCAGACTGGGTCAGACCATTCAAACTTCATCCAAAAGTGTTCCAAGCAATCTGCTCCCGGTGGCATCAACCCAAGGTGGACTTGTTTGCCACCAGATTCAACAACAAACTGCCACAGTTTGTCTCACCGGTCCCCGACCCCCAGGCATGCGCAGTGGATGCACTCACCCTATCCTGGGAGGATCTGGACCTATACGCCTTCCCACCAGCAGCCATCTTGGGCAAAGTGGTGGAGAAGCTCCAGGACTACCCCTGCAACAGAATAATTCTGATTGCCCCAGGGTGGCCCAACATGCCCTGGTTCTGGGATCTAGTGGCAATGTCAAGCCAGATACCTATGTGTCTGCCTAATATTCCAAACCTAGTATCTCAACCTTTCAACAAAGTCCTTCACAGGAATCTGTTGAACCTGAACCTACATGCCTGGCTCCTAGAACCTCAGCAATCAAGGAGCAAGGCTTCTCTGAGGCAGTGGCAGCACGAATTGAGGCTCCTCAAAGAAGATCAACCAGATCTGTCTATGAGGCAAAGTGGGCCATTTTTACAAAGTGGTGCCTCAGTAATCAGGTGGACTTCAGGGCACCACCTCTGAAAGCCATTGCTGACTTCCTCCTGCACCTGTTTCAGGAGAAGAACTTACAACCAGGCACAATTGATGGCTACAGATCAGCCATTGCTGACAAATTGGGTAATTCCACCATTAATGTCAGCAGAGATGAAAATCTTACTCATCTCCTGGACAGTTTCCATAGAGACAGACCCAAGGGCAGGAGGGGCATACCCTCCTGGAACCTGTCCCTGGTCCTACACCAGTTGACAAAGGCTCCCTTTGAACCCATCAAGGAGGCCTCCTTGAAGCATCTGACATTCAAGACTGTCTTCTTGCTGGCCTTGGGGTCGGGTAAACGTAGGAGTGAGATACATGCTTGGCTACATAAGAACATCAGACACCAGTCAGACTGGTCTAAAGTGTCCTTATATACCTCACCCAGCTTCCTATCCAAGAACCAGCTGGCTAAGGAGGGCCCAGACAGTGTGGCCCCAGTGGTCATCCCAGCCCTGGCACCATCTCTGGATAGGTCACTCAAGGGTGACAGGTCCCTCTGTCCAGTCAGAGCCTTGCACTACTACTTGGACAGGACCTCAGATCTTAGGCAGAACAAGGAGCTGGTCTTTGTCTCCTTCAAGAAGGGTTTTGATAAAGACATCTCCCCTGCCACTGCCTCCTCATGGATCAAACAAACTGTGATCCTATGCTATGAGCTCTCGGACCAAGAGTCCCTCACCCTACATCAGGTTAAAGCCCATGATGTTAGGGCCTTTGCTGCTTCTAAGGCCTTCCAATCAGGGATCTCCTTAGAACAGATTTTGTCAGTCTGTCACTGGAAATCCCATAACACCTTCACTCAGTTTTACCTGAAGGATGTGGCCTGGGCTGACTCTGAGCTTTTCCACCTGGGACCCGTAGTGGCTGCCCAACAGGTACACCACCAGGCCCAGAAATGAGGAGATTTTCTGTATATATGTGTAAATATGTACATATTGTATATACTGTTTATATGTGCATAGTGTAAATATGTTCAATGTACATATACTAAAAAAAAAAAGACTGTGACTTGCTTCCCTAAGGAAGTTTATTTCTTCTGGGACTGAACTCAGCCCCTCTCTCTCTGCTTCTCCCTTCCCAGACCAAGCCTGGGAGGGAAAGAAAAGGGGGGGCAAAGTCGGTGGACTTCCAGTTAACCGTTTAGTTGGTAGCCGACCTTGACCTCTCAGGGTTCTCTGACCCTTAGGTCAAATGGGCCTTCTCAGTTTTGTTTTGCTTTGAGTTCACTTAAGTCCCTAGCTGCTTACCTGCCTACCAAGCGGTAGTTATTCAGCAATTGTCCATTGGATAGGATGTATTAACGCAATAAAATTGCAAATTTAATAAGTAAATTAAATTTTTATAAGTTAATACCCTATCCAATGGACAGGCAAGGCCCACCCAACCGGCCCCGCTATCAGCTTACTAGGGGTCTTACTAGGACTAGACACGAAAAAGATGCTATGACGTCATGCTGTCTAGACAGGAAGAGGATATACGAGGCGACACCTGGCGAATGCGCTCTCCTGACCGGGCCTGCCGGTATAATATACAGAATATCTTTTTCTGGCGTTTGGCGGGACCGGTCGCACCGACCGGTAAAGCAATTGTCCATTGGATAGGGTATTAACTTATAAAAATTTAATTAATTTACTTATTAAATTTGAAATTCTGTGGGACAGCAAAGTCATTCAAGATAACTTAGGATAAGATACAATTGTATTTGTATTCGGCATCTTCATTTGCATCTTTGTTCTTCATCTTATTCCTCGTATTATTTACCTGAAAATACAAAACAAATGTACAGGTTTAAAATAGCTGTTACATATACGGCGGTGGCGAAGGCGGACTAAAAACATGGGGAGAAACAAGTAATTACTTTGGTGAAAGATTTCAAGGACAGTGTAGTTTAAGGCCCGTATCAGACTATTTCTTTACAAACAGCCAGGAATCATGTTGTTAAAGTGATAACAAAAATATAAAATAAACATTTTCACCCATTCCTTCAAAGGTAGAAATGTTGGAAAGTTGGTATTTACTTGCCGATGCCCGGTGGTTTACAGTGCAGTATGCACTGGTTTCCTCCACCTGTAAACTACCCATCACAATATGACCCTGGCTGTTAAACACGACGTAAAACAACAAATAAATCTAAAATCTATATTGTCTGCATACAGTTTTTTGTGTTACCTCCCAATAGTCTTTAAAGCTGTCAAAGATAATAGATAAACAGATTAAAGAGGGATTCATTTTCTTGTGTGGTTTATTAAATTAATAATATTTTTTAGTCTGTTATTAAATGTACAAGTGTGCTCACAATTGTGTCCGGTTCATAATAATGTCCTATTTTTATTGGAGTTTATTTTCAAAATGTTGCAACTAAAATTTTAAATATTTTTTTTTCACTTTATTCCCTTTGAGATAAAATTTAAAAAAAAATGAATCAAACACCCAAGCTGGGTACCATCAGGTTTAGTAAAAAATTAAAGGACACAATTATGAACTGGACACAATTGTGACCACCCGTGTAATTTTAAATAAAAATATTTACCACAGTGTATTTACGTGTATTGCCAGTATTCTACTTTTTGGTGGGATTTTAAAATATTTTTGGAGAGAATTTCAACAAAATATTAATCAATTGTACCACCCACATTTATGGCAGTATTTTACTTTTTGTTTCATCTAAATCCACCCACTAACAGCGGAGCAATTGCAGTTGCAAATATATGTATTTTAAAGGCTGATAAGCTTCAAAAATCCCCAATTTTCGCCCATCTTAGAAGAGTGAAAATAGGATTTCAAATTATTATATCCCCAGACGAAAGTCGGGGATATATTGGATTCAGGTCCGTCGCGCCGCCGCCGCCGCCGCCGTAGAAATTTCCTTGTGGACGCGATAACTCAAAAACAAATTAATATTTTTTTTTCAAACTTGGTACACATGTTAAGGGTGCCCAAAGGAAGATCCCTATTTTAAGGTGACCTTAAACTCCCAGTAAAAAAGAACTTATGGCCACCTTAAGGTCAGAAATTGGACTTTTGGCCACTTAGAGCCCTGTAGGTCACAAACTATGATGCTCAGCTGGCTGAAATTTTACCTGACAACACATTAATATGTTCTTAGTACATGTGCCGAAAATCACGACTTTAAGTTGAGGAGAAAATTGTGTTTGAGGCCCATAAATACCCCCACTTAGGGATTTTTTGCTATACTTTTCACATATTTTGCCCTATAATTTGGAAGTGGTAATTCTGATGAGTCTCAAACTGCGCTAGGTATAACTTTGATATGTAATCCTTGTCTGTAGAAAATTTTAGGGCTGTAGGTTTACCCAAAGGGGTCGACTTAAGGTCTCAAAAGTGCCCACAGAGACCCAATTTATGCACTTTTTGCCACTTTCAAGCACTGTAGCTTTCAAACTATGTCTCTCATCTAAGTTAAATATCATCTGGGAATATATCTATGTGTTTTCTTATATGTGCCCCAACATTTAGGCCTTTAATAGACAGTTAACCTGTGTATCAGGACCATAAACACCCACCCGAGTGACCCTTATAAGACATTTTTCACATCTTTTTCCCTGTAACTTGGAAATGGTAAGTCTGAGAAGTTTCAAACTGTATTAGATATATATTCTGTGTGTAATCTTAGTATGTAACAGATTTTAAGTCTGAAGCTTTAATTTTGAAGGTCAAATTGAGGTCTCTAAAAGGCTCCCCAAGACCCAATATTTGGACTTTTTGCTACTTTTAAGCCCTGTGACTGTCAAACTATGTGACTGATAGAGCTCAAATCCTATCTGGGAAGATATTAGTATGTTATTTATATATGTGCCAAAAATTAAGGCTTTAAGAAGACATTTAACCTGTGTATGAGGACCATAAATCCCCACCCGAGTGACCATTTTTAGACATTTTTCACATATTTTGCCCTGTAACTTGGAAATGGTAAGTCTAAGAAGTTTCAAACTGTATTAGATGCATATTCTATGTGTAATCTTAGTATGTGACAAATTTTAAGTCTGAAGCTTTAATTTGAAGGCCACATTTAGGTCTCTAGAAGGCCCCATAAAGACCCAGTATTTGGACTTTTTGCCAATTTTATGGCCTGTGACTGTTAAACTATGTGACTGATAGAGCTGAAATCTCATCTGGGAATACATTATTATGTTCTTTTTACATGTGCCAAAAATCAAGGCTTCAAGTAGACATTTAACCTGTGTATGAGGACCTTAAACACCCACCTGAGTGACCCTTTTAAGACATTTTTCACATATTTTGCTCTGTAACTTGGAAATGGTAAGTCTGAGAAGTTTCAAACTTTATTAGATACATATTCTATGTGTAATCTTAGTAAGTAACAAATTTTAAGTCTGAAGCTTTAATTTGAAAGCCACATCGAGATCTCTAAAAGGCCCACAGAGACCCAATATTTGGACTTTTTACCACCTTTAAGCCCTGTGACTGTTAAACTATGTGATTGATGGAGCTGAAATCCCATCTGGGAATGCATTATTATGTCCTTTTTACATATGCCGAAAATCAAGGTTTGTAGTAGACATTTAACCTGTGTATGAGGGCCATAGACACTCGCCCAAGTGCCTTTTTGGACATTTTTTCCGTATTTTGCCCTGTTATTTGGAAATGCTTAGTGTGACAAGTCTTAAACTGTATTATATATAATTTTTGTTTGTTATGTATGTCCCCCAAAAAGTTTCAGATCTGTAGTTTAATTGATAAGGTCTCTTTAACAATTGTAAAATGCCCACAGAAACCCAATTTATGGACATTATGCCACTTTAAAGCCCAGTAACTGTCAAACTATGTGGGTTATAGAGCTGAAATCTTTGAATTTTTAAAAGGAAATGCCTGTCTATTTAAATTTTGAATATTAATAATGTTATGGCTATCTTAGTCTTTTAAGAACTTATTTTTGTGTGTTATACCTCTGCTTGCTGAGTTTTTAACTTTTTAAAATAAAACTGGTTAAACATATTCAAGTAGACAAAATGGACACTTTAAGTGAGCTTTAAGTCCCAATATTAATGAAATTATATCCTTATGTAGTAAAACTAGGGGATTTTTAACCCTCAACTAGCCCAGTTTTATTTAACTTGCCTCAGTTAATTTTGACACAGCTCCTACAGTTATGAACTCATTTCAGTTGATAATCACATACTTAAAATTCTCAATTCTTTTTGTATTTGAGTACACCTTTTATATAGATTGTTTGTTTACCATTTATGCATCCCCCACCCGGATTCCCCCCACCCACCTCTGGGACCTCCAGCTATATTGAGTGACACTAAATAAACAAAGGTATTTAATGATATCAGATGAGAAACAAAGAACTCAATGGGGTTGCAGATCTTGTGTAATAGTGGGAGAGGTGTGGAGAAGGGGAGAGGGGTGGGGGTGGGAGGTGGTGGGCTTCATTACATATAACACAAAGGGGAGTCAGAACTGAGATTGTGTCACATATTTAGGTTGCATATATTTGGACCACATATATAGGTATAGAGGAAATGAATAACTGAAAACAATTTGCAAATTCTAAAAATAATATAATAAAATAATAATATAAATAATTTTTTTTAAATAATATTTTATTTCTGAACAAATATAGAAACAGATATGCGCTTTTGGGATTATGAATTTTAGAATGGACATTGAATCATCAATCATTTAAATACTTTGAAGGAAGATTAAAAAGTATGATGAGTTGAGTTAAAAATAATATTTTATTTGTCAACAAATATAGAAACAGATATGCTCTTGGGATTATTATTTTAGAATGGACATTCAATCATCAATCATTTAAATACTTTGAAAATAGGTTTAGAGTTATCATTGCAGGAAGATTGAAAATATAATTTGAGTTATGTATTCGGCGTCTGGGGATACACCATCTTCCTTGGAAGATATAAACAGAGTAGATTGATGTGCTGAAGTTCATATAATAATGGGTAATTATGTTTTAAAAAATTCCCGATCAAAACCTGTGGCGTGAGTGATGACCTGTCTGGGGATATGTTGGCGCCGAGGTGGCCCAATCTAGTTTTTTCTTAACATAAAAGACATATTTTGTAAATTGATATGTACAGTTTTATGTCCACTTACCATTCTAATGAAATATGGCCCTTAATACAGGTATTTATATTAATTAGTTTCGCCAACTTGTTATCCGTAGATTTACTTCCTACACCTCTTGACCTTTGACCTATCGCCCGAGATCTGCTACAAGAATGAGACGTCTGAAACTGTGAACTCGCTTATTTGCGTCGCGTCAGTTGGCATTTCCATTCGTAAGCATCTGTGGCCGATTTCACTTAACAGACTTTTTAGCTAAGTCTACTGCTTCCCGACGTAATTCGGCCCTAAACTTAAATCGACCCCATTCTGAATATTACCAGTCTTAATGTACAACAATGGTGCTCTATCAAGAAACTTTTCACTAATGAAGCAAGATGTATAGTCATAGGTAATATTTCTCATATTTGTCATCAAAAGGAAACAATCCGCCATTTTTAAATACTTTAGCCACACACGTCAACGATGAATTGTCAACATGGCAGAGTGAAGGAAATCCTGGGGAAACCCGTACGAAAATGCACGAGTGTGGCTGACAGACATACCGTAGCTTATAATATATTGTAAAAAATATTGATTTTATTTAAAGTGAAGGAATATTTTGGTATATTCTATCAAATACCACACAAATGTACATATCTGCGCATTACGAACTCCAATTTTAATTTCATTCGCTTTTTCCGGAAAGAGATCAATGGTATAATATCAGTAGAGGATGACGTCATTTTCTACGGAAGGCTGTAAACAATCTTGCCCTCGGGAAATTTCGACATACGATTGGTTCAAAACAAATATTTCTTTGACCAATACAGGTCACATGGTTTGTGTGCGCATGTTCTATGTTGGGGTTTCCCCAGTCGCTTGAAATGTATAATATTGACCACGTGATAGTCATAAATTTTCATATTGAT
Source organism: Sabellastarte sp. h YS-2021 (assembly GCA_964017235.1). Lineage (NCBI taxonomy): Eukaryota > Metazoa > Annelida > Polychaeta > Sabellida > Sabellidae > Sabellastarte > Sabellastarte sp. h YS-2021. The sequence continues at coordinate 118,629,096 of OZ024933.1, read as the reverse complement.
CTAGAAGACAAGAAAGCATATGTGGCAATGGCCGCCCTTCATAAAGTAACTGTTTCTTTTTATTTTCAAATATTTTAAAGACATTCTACTTTAAGTTTTCATTTAATTTTATTGTTTTCGCTGGTACACATGGTTTGGTTACTCTTGCACTCGGCACTTTCCGAGTTGACCCGAAAGCAAACAAGGTGACTATTATCTTCGGCTTCTAAAAATCTACTATAGTCAGTTTCATAAAATATGTCAACAATATCAAGTAACATATTTCGGTGGTACTTATTGCGCTAAACCACGCCCACCTGCGCAGTAGAAAAAATAATTATTGCAAAATCGACCAACGGAATGAAAAGTGTAAAGTTCTGCAACATATGGAAAAGTTCAAGGACATCCAATGAACATGGCGAATGACTGCAGGTAAAAAATGGGCCCTTCGCCATAGGAATAAATGGGGAACAGCGTGCATAGGTGTAGAATGGTAGTGTAAACAAATTGTTTAAAATATATTGTTTAGCATGTATGCATTTCTAACATACGGATGACAGTATTTGAATTTTTAAAAATAATTTTTGCAAAATAATATTTAGGTTTGTTTACAAACATGACAACAAACACACCTAACAATCTGACGAGATATATCAATCCGTAAAATAATTATTGTTCTTACCGCAAGCGCCCGCCGGAATAGAAAAAATAAGTATTTCCTGTTTAAAATAAGTATAATAATTACTTCACCCACCACCGGAATGGGCTAAATGCGTTTGAAGTCGATTCAACCCCTGAGAAAGTCTCCCCAATAGTTAGATTGATTACTAGCACAATTAAACCAAACATACACTGCCTCAGTTGTCAATATTCTTCAATTATTGTTAAAAATAGGGCCCAATTACGTCGGGAAGCAGTAAGGCTTAAATCTAAGACCTTTGTCCTAGCCTAGAAGTGGATTTCACAAAGGGGACTTAAACTAAGTCAAAGGTCTTTTGACAACAATTTTATTTATAGTTTTTTGTTAATTGTTTTGTTAGAATATAAAATATATTATTGTATCCCCGAAAAATGGGGTTACTATGGATCATGCACAGTCATCGTCCGTGTACGCGTCAGCAGAGATTTTTTTTGTGATCGACCTACAGGCTGAGGCCACATTTCTTTTCGCAGCTTTTTTAAATTTGGCAGGTGCTTTCATATGGCTCAGGTCTCGCTGCCTATTTCTTTTGGTAGGTCTAAACTCCAAATTGCACCCTACGGGCTCAAAAATGTTTAAAATAACTGCAGAACACAAACAAATGCTTCTATCTACAGCGATTTCGTTGAAAGTTTTGACATATAGGGTACTTCAGGAAAGTAGCATGTCAGATTCTCAAAACAGTTCTCTCTTGCGAAAAATGGCAGCCATTTGCATTTTGCAGCAATCATTCTAGACCGTGATCAACGTGAGATTTAAATCTCGGTCTTGGTGCTGAAGGTGAGATTTTTGTGTGTCAAATCGAGATTTTAAAAATTTTTTATTTTTGGTCCATTTTTTGTCAACAAGGCTATTTATTTGTGTTTCTCTTGAATTAAATCTTTTTTTATAGTTTAAATATTTAAAGCAGCAACAAAATAAAGAAAATTTAATTATTTCCCTCATTTTAATTTCATTGTGGACATGCTAAAATGATTTTATATATGATTCATATGGTCCTATATTAAGTTTCTAAAGTTGCCCAGTGTGTTTTAATTTTTCTGGTATTGTGCAACATCACAAATAAATTAACAATGATTGGCATTATGGTAAGCTGAAAAACAATACATAAAAAGAATTAAAAGGCACAGTTCATTTAATCATTTATTCAAAAACTTAATTTTAGGTGAAAAATGAAAACATACTCTCAGTAACAGTTCCTTGTACAGTGCTTAAAATGAAATTATGAACTCATCAACAATCTCCTTAAATTACCTTTTAAAAGTCCACTGTCTTTTTTGGGTGGATGAGAGGATTCCATGTTTAAAATTATTTTAAACCGCACATAAATGCAATCAAGACGTCGCCTATCGAAAAATTGAAACCACGCCAGATGTTCAAAACACTGCTTCCGATGTAAACCAAAACAAGGTTACTAGCGATATCTCGTCTGAAGGTGAGATTTTGACAAGAGTTGGATAGCCGTTCGCAGCGATTTGCCAGAAAAAAATGAAAATATATTGCTTCAGTACAACTGCTAGTTCTGCATATATACCAAAATAGGATGTCTGGAGCGAGAACTGGGTGATAATAAAACGATTTTCAAAGGAAACCACTTTCATCGATGCGACAGATGATCGCGCTTGACATATTTTAAGTGTGAGATTTTGGTTTATTTATGTGAGAATATCGCGGAATCGCGCCCTAGAATGATCTCTGCATTTGGAATTTTCAGTTTTTTTGCAAAAACTGAAAAACACAAAAATTCTTCTATCTCCTAAACGGTGCAAGATAGAGTGATTTCGTCGAAATTTTTTACCCATAGGATTACCCATAGTGTAGCATGCCAGATTCTCCCAAAAAAATTTCTTGCAAAAATGCCGGCCATTTTGAATTTTCGAATTTTTCCGCAAAAACTGCAAAACACAAAAATGATGGCTGCCATGGGCGTTTCTTTTTTATGCCCCCTGTCCTTCTATACAAGCAACTATTATAGCCAGTTACAGCAAACTGCCATACAATCTTTCTGCCTATGACAAGATGCCAAGAAATAATTTTTGCTTTAATTTCAAAAACAAGATGGCTGCCATGGGCGTTTCTTTTTCATCTTCCTAATCACTTAGTCTACAACAAGTTATTATAGTCAGCTTCACCAAACTTGCACATTATGTTTCTGCCTATGAAAAGATGCAAAGGAGTAATTTTGGCCTTCTTTCAAAAACAAAATGGCCACTATGGGCGTTTCTTTTTATGCCCCTAGTCCTTGTTTACAACAAACTATTATAGCCAGAATAACCAAACTGGCGCATAATGTTTTTCCCATTGAAAAGATGTTTTTGACTTCTTTTAAAAAACTTTATGGCATTTAAAAATTTTTTTTTTTTTGGCGAGAGACACCCGACTGTGGCTATGGTCTTGTTTTTTTTTTCATTTAACATGGGATAAAAAAATACCCACATTTGATAGACAGCAGTTTTGTAATGGTAATGATTGCAGAATATATTTAATATGTAATAATTGAGAAGATATCCAAGACATCTATGAAGGGTGTAGCAATTGCCCCCCCCCCCCCCCCCCCCCAAAAAAAAAAAAAAAATAATAATAATAACAACTAAAACGGATATCTGCCCTTATATTTTTATGGATGTATGGACAGTAATGCAAAAAACCTATGCAGTTTTTTCCTGAATTTTACGGAAACGGACTGTATGTATGGACAGTGCCCTTTAGATTATTTGATAGTCCAACAAAAATTTCATGCCATTACAAGACATATTTTTGTAAGATATGAAAAGGCCAAAATTATTCCAAGGGATCTTTTAATTAGTAGAAACATTGTCTGCAAGCTGGGGTGAGAGAACAACAGGAATATTGTATAGATATTTCTATGATGGAAAACACCTTAATTGTAACAATTTATTGTAACAATTCGTCCATATGTTATATACTCTTATTTGAATGTTGTAAATAATCCCGAAACGGCCAATAATTGAATATCTTTATTGATATATTTAAAATAGTGCTGTTTTACAGAGCACTTTAATCTTTGTCATTGTAAGACCAAAACAAGGCCCAAAAAAGGGTAAGTGTCATCTACAAATTAACTCACCAGGCTCACACAAATACATGTAAAACACTTCAGAGAGGAGTGGGAAAGGGCGACCTTATTCGGGGCCCTAACAGTAATAGCACTGACCTCACCAATAACAATGTCCATTACAAACAAATGGGTACCTATATTTATATAGAAATTACATGAGAGGGTCACATAATTGATAAGACACCTTATTATTGATAAAACATGAAATTATTGATATGACACCACATGTTTGAGAAGACATTTGATGATTGACAAGACACTGCATAAATGATAACACATGATATAATTGATTTAAAAAAATGTCATTCAATAATTCTATTATTATTTCAAGTTATGAACTTCATTATTTATCCACCGGTCACTTGTGTACGCTGCCACCGCCGCAGTGTGACAATTTTACCGTTACCGCTCTACAATTTTAAATTTGCTGGTTATGTTACTTGTCAGTAGAGCATGTCTGGGAATATTTTTGGGCTCATTTTGAAAAACGAGATGGCCTTCACAGCCATTTCTTTGTGGAAAAATGCCTTTTTTTACACATCTGTGGCTTGTTCTCCTCAGTAGAAGGTGGAATCTTTTTATAATTGATATGTTACAAAGATATATATCTCTTCTTTATGTATGTGATTGACCTTGAAGCTCTTCTTTCAAGGTCATTCATAGGGCAACCAAGTACCCCTTGTAAGCAATTATGCCAGTCTTAGGCTGTGTTATCTCACTCATTATTGGTCCTAGAGGTTTGAAATGTTAAGCTAACCTATAGGAAATCATGTCCTGTGAATCATTTGATCAGGTTAAATTTGACCTTGGACCCCTCCTTCAAGGTCAAACTGGGGTCAACCATTTTTAAATGGTCTAAAACTTGCTTATTATTGGTCCTAGAGGTTTGGGATGTAAAGCCAACCTATAGGAAATCATGTCCTTTGAATCTTTGGATGAGGTCAAATTTGACCTTGGATCCCTCCTTCAAGGTCAAACTTGGTCAACTATCTTTAAAAGGCCTAAAACTCATTTATTATTGGTCCTAGAGGTTTGGGATGTATTACTCACCTATAGGAAATCAGGTACTGGGAATATTTTGATGTTGTTAGATTTGACCTTAGGCCGCTCCTCCAAGCTCAAACGAGGTACAAGTATCTTTAAAGGCAAAAAACTCATTATTATTAGTCCTAGAGGTTTAGGATATATTACCAACCTGTAGGAGATCATATACCGAGAATCTTTTGATTTTGTTGGATGTGACCTTGGGCAACTCATTCTAGGTCAAAGGAGGCACAAATATTTTAAAGGGCAGAAAACTCATTTATTATTGCTTCTAGAGGATTGGAATGTTTTACCAACCCATAGGAAATCATGTATTGGGAGCCTTTTCATTTGACCTTGGACCGCTTCTTGATTTTTATATCAATTTAAGAAGAAATTTTTATTCTAAAAAGTAGTAGTTCAATAAAAGTCGCTGTTAATTTATGAAGCATTTCAGGAGGAAATTGTTTTCCTGGAATAAGTATAAACCTCTATGGCTGCAAATGTTTGATATAGTTACGCTGGTAAAACTCTAAAGTCTTCTGACTTTCTTGTTTGTATTGTTATGTTTTTGTAGATTATAGTGTGCAAACTATGTGGGAAGTCCTCCCCTCTGAGGAGGATATATACACACTACAGCCTGTACCATGCAAATGCAAAAACATCCCCCCTGCCTTGCTTCTATGACAACTGTGCTGTAACGTTTACAAACCTATCGTCACTAAGCAGTCATCTATCACGTTGTCACAAATCTCACCGGACTAGTAAAAGAAACTTTGAGGGTGACAAATTTAGATGTAACGTTTGCCATCACTTATCCACTACTGGTAAATCACTTCTTTCCCATTTGCGTGAACACTTAAAGGGCCACCAGGTTGTTGTATGTCCATTCAAAAATTGTTTTTTTGAAAGTAGAAATGTTAAGACTTTTAATTCGCATATTCATAAAAGGCATTTCACAAGTTTACAGGAAGTGAAAGTAGACAATGAACAAGTAAATGAAATTGAAAACAGTGTGATTTATTCTGATGAGGACAACCAAGTACTTGTGTCTGAAAATGTGAACAATTATGAGCAGTATCAATTAGACAAAGGTGAATATAGACAAAAGCTTTTAGAAAAATCCTCTTTGCTGTTCCTAGATTTGGAAACCATTTGTAAAGTACCATCAAAGACAGTCAAAAAGATAACATCTGGTCTACTTGATATTCATGATTTATCAGCACCAATTCTTTTTGATGCTGTAGCAAGTGTCACTGAGCAGTATGAAATTAGTCCTTGCATAGCTGAAGAAATAACTAAGAAGGTTTTGCAAGAGTATCCACTTATAAAACATACAGCACCAAAATCTATTTATGGAGGTGGTGAATTAGCAACACACTACCAAAGAAAAAAGTGTGCAAAAGAAATATTGCAATTCGTAGAGCACACTGAAATAAATTTGGGAGAAAGGGATGGAAAGCAGTGTTCATGTATTTATATCCCAGTATTAAAAGTGTTAAAGAATCTCCTTTCTAAAAGTGATGTTCTTAAATATGTCTTTGAAACTGAAGTTTGTCAAGAAGGGGTCTATCAGTCATACAAGGATGGTCTGTATTTTAAAAATAACAATTTTTTTCATCATAATCCTCAACCCATTCTAATAGGACTATATACAGATGACTTTGAAGTGTGTAACCCATTGGGTACGAGTAGAAAAAAACATAAAATTTGTGCTTTTTATTGGGTATTGTTAAATCTGCCTTTGAAACACAGGTCGCAACTACAAAACATCCATACTGCAATACTCTGTAAGAGGGTAGATGTAAACTACTTTGGGATAGGTCGAGTTATTGATCCTCTGATTAGAGACTTATCCTCTCTAGAGACAGCTGGTATATTTGTTGACTCTGAAAACAGAAATTCGTGGAACTGTAGCATATTGTAGTGGAGACAATTTAGGCTCTGCAGGTGTTGGAGGTTTTACAGAGTGTTTTAGTACAACTGTAGACAGATATTGCAGGTTTTGTCTGACACAATCAAAAGACATACGCACAAAATACATTCCCTGCAAAGAATTAAGCGTCCCGCAAGGGACGCTTGTTTGTGTATGGGAGAGCTTCTGGCTCCGCCGGCTCCGGCGGTTCCGCCGGCTCCGCATTTTGTTTTCCTTATAACTCTGTAACCGTTAGGCGGATTCTTTTCAAATTTGGCAGGTTTAGGCAGTAGCCTTGGGGAATTTTTTTGAATATGCTGCAGTGACATTTCAACCAATCAGAGAGGTCACATGACCAAAAATGTCTTTTTTCGATGGGGAAGCTTGTCCGGATGATAACTTGAAAGGAATTTTATCAATTCACCTGAAACTTGGCAAATACATTCATTCTATTAAAATCTGGAAATCATTAGATTTTGGCATTGATTGGTCAAGAAATGGCCGAGTAATTAATGATTAATTAATCATTACGAATTTTCCAAATAAGGAAAACACAAAAATGCTTATATCTCGAAAACCGTGCTAGATAGAGCGATTTCGACGAAATTTTTGACCCGCAGGGTATCTCTGCGGAGTAGTTTTCCCAATTTTCAAAAAATTTTTGTCTCGCCCAAAATGGCGGCCATTTTGAATTTTCGAAATTTTCGCAAAAATTGCAAAACACAAAAATGCTTATATCTCAAAAACCGTGCTAGATAGAGCAATTTCGACAAAATTTTTGACCCGCAGGATATCTCTGCAGAGTACTTTTCCCAATTTTCAAAAAATTTTTGTCTCGCCAAAAATGGCGGCCATTTTGAATTTTCGAAATTTTCGCAAAAATTGCAAAACACAAAAATGCTTATATCTCGAAAACCGTGCTAGATAGAGCGATTTCGACGAAATTTTTGACCCACAGGGTATCTCTGCAGAGTAGTTATCCCAATTTTGAAAAAATTTTTGTCTCGCCAAAAATGGCGGCCATTTTGAATTTTCGAATTTTTCGCAAAAATTGCAAAACACAAAAATGCTTATATCTCAAAAACTGTGCTAGATAGAGCAATTTCGACAAAATTTTTGACCCTCAGGATATCTCTGCGGAGTACTTTTCCCAATTTTCAAAAATTTTTTGTCTCACCAAAAATGGCGGCCATTTTGAATTTTCGAAATTTTCGCAAAAATTGCAAAACACAAAAATGCTTATATCTCGAAAACTGTGCTAGATAGAGCGATTTCGACGAAATTTTTGACCCTCAGGGTATCTCTGCAGAGTAGTTATCCCAATTTTGAAAAAATTTTTGTCTCGCCAAAAATGGCGGCCATTTTGAATTTTCGAATTTTTCGCAAAAATTGCAAAACATAAAAATGCTTATATCTCGAAAACCCTGCTAGATAGAGCGATTTCGACGAAATTTTTGACCCGCAGGGTATCTCTACAGAGTAGCTGCCAATTTTCAAAAAATTTTTGTCTCGCCAAAAATGGCGGCCATTTTGAATTTTCGAATTTTTCGCAAAATTGCAAAACACAAAAATGCTTATATCTCGAAAACCCTGCTAGATAGAGCGATTTCGACGAAATTTTTGACCCACAGGGTATCTATGAAGAGTAGCCATGCCAATTTTCAAAAAAATTTTGTCTTGCCAAAAATGGCGGCCATTTTGAATTTTCGAATTTTTGCGCAAAAATTGCACAACACAAAAATGCTAATATTTCGAAAACCGTGCTACATAGAGCGATTTCAACGAAATTTTTTATCTTCAGGGTATCTCTGCAGAGCAGCTATCCCAAAGAGCTTTCACTTGGTGAAGTTTCAGACCCATAGCTAATTGCTCACCTACTCAAAATGAGTAAATGCGAATTACCTCTAAAAGTATTGCAGATGGCCAATTTTTCTCAAATAACTCATTCACCTACTTTTGGAAGAGCTTTCACATGGTGAAGTTTCAGACCCATAGCCAATTACTCACCTACTCATAGCCAATTACTCACCTACTCAAAATGAGTAAATGCGAATTATCTCTAAAAGTATTGCAGATAGCCAATTTTTCTCAAATAACTCATTCACCTACTTTTGGGAGAGCTTTCACATGGTGAAGTTTCACACCCATAGCTAATTATTTACCTACTCAAAATGAGTAAATGCTAATTATCTGTAAAAGTATTGCGGATACCCAATTTTTGTCAAATAACTCATTCATCTACTTGTGGGAGAGCTTTCACATGGTGAAGTTTCAGACCCATAGCTAATTACTCACCTACTCAAAATGAGTAAATGCGAATTATCTCTAAAAGTATTGCGGATAGCCAATTTTTCTCAAATAACTCATTCACCTACTTTTGGGAGAGCTTTCACTTGCTGAAGTTTCAGACCCATAGCTAATTACTCACCTACTCAAAATGAGTAAATGCGAATTATCTCTAAAAATATTGCAGATAGCCAATTTTTGTCAAATAACTCATTCACCTACTTTTGGGAGAGCTTTCACTTGGTGAAGTTTCAGACCCATAGCTAATTACTCACCTACTCAAAATGAGTAAATGCGAATTATCTCTAAAAGTATTGCAGATAGCCAATTTTTCTCAAATTAATCATTCACCTACTTTTGGGAGAGCTTTCACTTGGTGAAGTTTCAGGCCCATAGCTAATTACTCACCTACTCAAAATGAGTAAATGCGAATTATCTCTAAAAGTATTGCAGATAGCCAATTTTTCTCAAATAACTCATTCACCTACTTTTGGGAGAGCTTTCACTCTGTAAAGTTTCAGACCCATAGCTAATTACTCACCTACTCAAAATGAGTAAATGCGAATTATCTCTAAAAGTATTGCGGATAGCCAATTTTTCTCAAATAACTCATTCACCTACTTTTGGCAGAGCTTTCACTCTGTGAAGTTTCAGACCCATAGCTAATTACTCACCTACTCAAAATGAGTAAATGCGAATTATCTCTAAAAGTATTGCGGATAGCCAATTTTTCTCAAATAACTCATTCACCTACTTGTGGGAGAGCTTTCACTCTGTGAAGTTTCAGACCCATAGCTAATTACTCACCTACTCAAAATGAGTAAATGCGAATTATCTCTAAAAGTATTGCAGATAGCCAATTTTTCTCAAATTAATCATTCACCTACTTTTGGGAGAGCTTTCACTTGGTGAAGATTCAGACCCATAGCTAATTACTCGTCTACTCAAAATGAGTAAATGCGAATGATCTCTAAAAGTATTGCAGATAGCCAATTTTTCTCAAATAACTCATTCACCTACTTTTGGCAGAGCTTTCACTCTGTGAAGTTTCAGACCCATAGCTAATTACTCACCTACTGAAAATGAGTAAATGTGAATTATCTCTAAAAGTATTGCAGATAGCCAATTTTTCTCAAATAACTCATTCACCTACTTTTGGCAGAGCTTTCACTCTGTGAAGTTTCAGACCCATAGCTAATTACTCACCTACTCAAAATGAGTAAATGCGAATTATCTCTAAAAGTATTGCAGATAGCCAATTTTTCTCAAATAACTCATTCACCTACTTTTGGGAGAGCTTTCACTCTGTGAAGTTTCAGACCCATAGCTAATTACTCACCTACTCAAAATGAGTAAATGCGAATTATCTCTAAAAGTATTGCAGATAGCCAATTTTTCTCAAATTAATCATTCACCTACTTTTGGGAGAGCTTTCACTTGGTGAAGATTCAGACCCATAGCTAATTACTCGTCTACTCAAAATGAGTAAATGCGAATGATCTCTAAAAGTATTGCTGATAGCCAATTTTTCTCAAATAACTCATTCACCTACTTTTGGGAGAGCTTTCACTTGGTGAAGTTTCAGACCCATAGCTAATTACTCACCTACTCAAAATGAGTAAATGCGAATTATCTCTAAAAGTATTGCAGATAGCCAATTTTTCTCAAATAAATCATTTACCTACTTTTGGCAGAGCTTTCACTTGGTGAAGTTTCAGACCCATAGCTAATTATTCACCTACTCAAAATGAGTAAATGTGAATTATCTCTAAAAGTATTGCAGATAGCCAATTTTTCTCAAATAACTCATTCACCTACTTTTGGGAGAGCTTTCACTCTGTGAAGTTTCAGACCCATAGCTATTTATTCACCTACTCAAAATGAGTAAATGCTAATTATCTGTAAAAGTATTGCGGATACCCAATTTTTATCAAATACTCATTCATCTACTTGTGGGAGAGCTTTCACATGGTGAAGTTTCAGACCCATAGCTAATTACTCACCTACTCAAAATGAGTAAATGCGAATTATCTCTAAAAGTATTGCAGATAGCCAATTTTTCTCAAATAACTCATTCACCTCCTTTTGGGAGAGCTTTCACTTGGTGAAGTTTCAGACCCATAGCTAATTATTCACCTACTCAAAATGAGTAAATGTGAATTATCTCTTAATAGTATTGCAGATAGCCAATTTTTCTCAAATAACTCATTCACCTACTTTTGGAAGACCTTTCACACACGAAAATGAAAAATTGTGAATATCTCGGAAAAGCTATTTCTTCTGCTTTAATGCTCGGCGGGACATACACACCACGGCAGTGGTCTTGACAAAAATTTTTGTCTCCCCAAAAATGGTGGCCATTTTGAATTTTCAAAGTTTTTGCAAAACACAAAAATGCTTATATCTCGAAAACCGTGCTATATGGAGCGAACTCAACAAAATTTTGGACCTGCTGGGTATCTCTGCAGAGTAGCCATGCCAATTTTCAAAATATTTTTGTCTCCCCAAATATAGCGGACATTTTTAATTTTTTTATTTTTTGCAAAACACAAAAATGCTTATATCTTGAAAACCATGCTAGATAGAGCAGACTGCGCTGACTTTGGTTGCCACAACAGTATAAGGCTAGAAACGAAGCATTTTCTTAATACTTTAGCACTCACCTTTATATCCTTTTCGGGACGCTTTGTTTTTGCTATGCAAAAACATTATCTTTTTTTTTTGCGAGCGATCCTCTAGTTTTTGCTTCGTACTGATGAAACGTATCGTGATCACTTGAGAGTTATCAAAGAAAGTCCTCAATTATGCAGTACTTTTGGCATCAAGGGAGAATCTCCTCTTGAGAAAGGCCTAAGCTATTTCAGTGTTATTCAAGGATTGCCACCAGATATATGTCATGACTTGTTGGAGGGTATTGTACCATATGAAATTGCGCTTTACTTGCAGCACTGCATTGAGAAGAAATACTTTTCTCTCCAAGAACTGAACACCAAAATATGCAAGTTTAAATTCAAGGGAACTGATAATGTTAACAAACCTCAGCCAATTCCAACAAATTTTCGCCAAAATAAATCAATTGGAGGAAATGCCACAGAAAATAGAACACTTTTAGCATTTCTCCCACTTTTCATCTGTCCTACACTGCCAGAAGATCATCCAATTTTGAAGTTGGTCAGATATTTGAGAGATATAGTAAATATATCTTTTGCACCTATCTTAACTGATGCTGATATTGACTTGTTGGAATGCTTTGTTGAAGAACATATTCAGCAATTTCTGTGTGTTTTTTCCTGGAGAAAATTTAAAGCCAAAGCACCATTTTGTTCAGCATTATGCACATTTAATCCGATCATTTGGTCCCTTATCTTTGTGCAGCACAATTAGATTTGAAAGCAAGCATAGCTATTTCAAAACGGTGCTTAAAAAAGCCAAAAACTTCAAAAATATTTGTAAAACTCTTGCAGAAAATGCTCAATTGGAGCAAGCTTTTCATTTGTCATCTCATCAACTCCTTAAACCTGAAGTACAGACAGGAAATGTGACTTTGCTAGATTGTGACAACTTGAGCATTCAAGAACATCAGGTGGTGAAAGAATATTTTTGCCATCCATTGGAACTTAAGTATTCTGACAAAGTCGTTATTGATGGTCAGCTGTACAGAAATGGTCAAATTCTAGCTCTTTCTTTTGAGTTGGTTCCAACATTTGGAGAAATATGTCTCATTCTTTTTGAAAAGGTGATTCCAAAGTTTTTAGTGAGAAAATGTGCAACAAGCTTTAATGAACATTTAGGAATGTTTTCAATCTCACCAAGTGATGCATTGTGTGTTGTGGAAATAGGGAATTGTGCTGATTATTACCCTTTAAATGCATATAAATTTAAAGATGAAATTGTTGTCCCACTTAAGCATTGGATTTCACTCAACAGTGAGAATTTGAGACAATGATATGCAGTTTTAAATCATACTAAGCAGATGTTACACAACTGACATTAATACTATGCTGCCCAAATTGATAGACGTTTGGGCATTCAAACTTTTGTAGACTGGTTTGGAATCATGTTGTAGACTGGTTTGAAACAGTTCTGAATGTAAGTGTATCCTAAGAAATCATTGAACAAGAAGATCATACCTATTATGTAAGTTTTTGAAATACCCTGCACTTAATCAATGCAGTGTGTTTGTAGGCATGTTTTTTTTTTGCTGCTTGTACCAAATTCTCACAAAACAGCACCCATGTCCAAGTAACCACCTACACCTATTCATTTTGTATTATATTATTTAACACCCGTGAAGCTAGAATGAGACAATGTGCTATAATTATTCCAATAGCTTTCTGTGTTCACAATATTATGAATAAAAATCTGTACTTGCTATTTCAGTAATACTTGGCACTAAACCTGTTGCCTACTGTTGAGTTGAAATGTTAGCAGGCAATAAGATGCGGCTGTAAATTTCATTCCTGTGATTACCTTACTGTTTATTAATTAATAGAATCACTTTATAGTTTTGATCATTTAAACTTAATTTTACATAATTTATTGACAATCGTTTCTGTACATTTTTTGAAACATCAATTTTTGACTGATATGTATATTGCTTTAGAGTTGAAAAACGTACAAAAGTGACAATATTCTAAGCAACCTTGTGTATAACCTCTTGTTTTCCAGGAAAACAGGAATGAAATTATAGTTTGCAAAGATGAGCCAAGAAGTACAGGTTGACCATGTCGGCACATCTACAGTTATTCACAGGTCCAGTAGTGCGGAAACTATCACTTTTGGTTTGTGTAGTATTTGTGAAGTGAACACTCATTACAGTTCTGAAGAAACCGAAGAACATGTTGTGATTATTAATAACTTGGTGTTGATAAAATGCTGTTTGTGCAACCAAATGTTCCATATGAAGTGTTTACAAGAGCAGTTGGACTTGTCAATGTTATTAGATATAGTGGAAACTGGATATAGCTGTGTCACATGCAGAGATTAGGAGAAACCATTGGAATTTTAACATTTGCAACAATGGCTATGACACTTCGTGTGCACTTATCAGATTCTCTGATATGCAAGTTGCATGTACCTCAAGAAATTGACTGTGTGGACAAGTTGAAGGCACTTATTTGTGAAAAATTTAGCTCCAACTTATCTTGTAAATCATTTGTTGTTCAATATCTAGACTCTGATTTCAGTGATTACTGTAATGTACAAAGTTTTAGTGACATCACAAATTTTTCAACACTGAAGATAGTTGCTAAAGATTCAACTTGTGAAGAAAACACATCAACTTTGCCAGAAACCCCGAAACAAAGAGTGAGATCAAATGAACTTGAAATGTCACCTGGAACAAGTAGTACATCACCTTGTAAAAAATGGCCTGAAGTTTTTCCACTGCCCAAGTTTCATGATATTGACATGACAGTGTCCCTTTTTCTGAAGAAGCACAAAAGTGAAAAGTCATCTGTTAGCCCACCAGAACATGTTAAGAGAAAAATCATCAGTGCCTTGTGTGCCAGTGTCACTCAATATACTTTATATCCAAAAGCCAAGGATTTGGACAATATCTGTTTTTCTCTGATACAGGAGTATCCATTCCTTAGAGACAGTAGCCCTGGGGGCCATTCATCATGGGCTATAGCAATGCGCTATAAAGTTTGTAACATGAGAAAGGGTCTTAAAGGAATTTCTCCTGAAGTTGACTCTAACACAAAGAAACCAGGGAAAGGTCCTCATGCCGGAATCAAAAAGACAAGGAGAGGCATAACAATGCCAGCACTTCCCACTGAAATCAGTGATAATGAAATGGATCAAGAGAAGCTGAAGGAAGTTTTGGAAAGCCGGACTAAACCCAACATGCTAGAGATAACCTACAATCCATTATATTGATAACACCTCAGCCATAGAGGCTTGGGTTAAAATTGTTACCCACACTGTCTAGACCGTAGCCATATTTAGCTTGTGGGTGTTCCTTAAGGATTTATACCTGATTACATGTTTGGGGTTATCTAGCAACACATGTTACTCTGGCAAATTGGCAATGCTCTTTCAGGGTCTGTTACTCTTTTGTTGTCTTTTACTTTATGGGTGTGCCACAGTAAAAACCATGCCTTACTTCACTACATTTTAAGATATATTTTCTCTAAAAGTATCTAAGTAGACCTAAGTAGCTGTAAGTAGTTCTACCAAACTTTAATGTTGTCAATATATTTGTATCTGCTGGCAGTGTTTCCTTGCTGAGGCTGGCTAATTTCATGTTTAATATATTCCTGTAGGCCTTGCATTGTGAGTTAAGCACATTGAATTTAGTCTCAACCTTGACCACAGTATCAATGTGTGACTATATAAGTGGAAATAATTAAACTTTCTGAATGTAACCAGCAACTAGATAAAGGGACTTTTCCCATAGGTTTGATCTTTTATAAAATATATATATCCATCTCATCAGTGGGTACATCATACATTCATTGATACTGGGTACATTAATTGTTTTTCAGAGAAACTGTTGATATGGAGAAAGTATACACATAGATATTGTTAATACCACTTTTTATCCCCTACCAGCTGGCAGGGCGCATCATGGGAAATTATAAAATGACTTCTATCTGTGCATCCTTGTGACTGTCCTTGATTTTGTTCATCGCATTCCGCAAAAACCTTTATGCTCAGCCATTTGAAAGATATATTCACCAAAATTGCACACAATATTTAAGCCCATGAAAGGATTCATCGAAATAATTTTAATCTCATTAAAAAAAAAGATGGTCGGCACAGGCATTTCTTTTTTTCCTATTTGTGACATCTTACATGTACCTTTGTAACTCAGCAATTTCTTAATGTTTGACCCACAGGATAACTGTTGTGATCCTAATTTCTACCGTATTTTTCTCATGGGCATATATCTTGCCACAGATATGTTCTAGTTCTTTAAATGAAATAAAATATAATTTATAATACTTGTACAAATCTTTGTTCCTTTGTCTTGATCTCTTATGCAGCTCTCAAAGATGATGGACAATTCCTGGGGTAAAAGATGGACTTTCATCCAAAAGGAACCACCGGTGGCTCTAATACTAGAACAGTGGCCTGCCTACAATTATCCATCATTGGTATGAGTGGTGATTCTCTTCTATAACCATGAAGTTTTACAAATGTACTTTGAATATTTATACAAAACCAAGTAATTGGTTAATTAACCTAACCATGTCTCATCCAGGGATACACTGTGTTGACTTGATGCAATTTCTAGTTTAAATACAAAAACTAGTATATTGACTTCTATGGTTTTAAATGTTTGCAAATCTTGTAATATAAAAGAAGACTTTGGTCACCAGTTGTACAAACCTTCTTGAATTAAGCATATGTGGATAACTTTCGGTAACTGTATTAAGTAAATGGATATAACATTAGGAAATACTTTTATGAATCAAACCAAAAGACTGCATACCATTCTTACATACTCAAGTTCTTTTATAATTCAATTTTCTTTTTGATTATAAGGCATGAGTTAGAAGTACTAATTTCACTACACTAATTTCTACATGATTCTTGAGATAAAAATCAGTGAAAATTTGATATATCATATAAAGTACTTGAATCAATGCCTCTGAATCAATTTTATGCAAATGACTTTGACATGTAATTGTATCCACTGGAGGCATGGATTTTGCTTAGTTACGCCGCGGCCGCCGCCACTGCAGTAGAGTGTAGAGATATTTCGATGTTACCACTCTACAAGCCGCAATTTTTGAGCTAGCATTTTCAAATTTAGTGGGTATATTCCTTGTTAGAAGAGCTTCTCTGGGAATAACTTTGGACTTTTTTCAAAAAACAAGATGGCCTACATTGCCATTTCTTTGTGGAAAAAGGCCTTTTTTACACATTTGTTGCTTGTTCTCAGTAGAAGGTCAAATCTTTTTATAATTGATATGTTACACAGATATATATGTCTTCTTTATGTATGTGAAGATTTGACCTTAAGGCTCTTGATTCAAGGTCATTTAAGGGGCATCCAAGTGTGCCATATAAGCAATTATGCCAGACCTTGGCTGTGTTATCTTGCTTATTATTGGTCCTTGAGTTTTAGGATGTAAAGCAAACCTATAGGAAAGCATGTCCTGCAAATCTTTTGGTAAGGTCAGGCTTGACCTTTGACCCCTCTTTCAAGGTCAAACTGGGGTCAACCATCATTTAAGTGTCTAAATCTTGCTTATTTTTGGTCCTAGAGATTTAGACAGTTATATGCATAAGAAATCGTGTACTACAGATGTTTTAACTTTCACTTCCTCCTTTATGGTCAAAGGAGGGTTAACCAGCTTTAAAAGGCCTCCAAGTATTGCTTCTCAAGCTTGGATAATGGTCTAGCTCTTATGTTTCAATGATTTTCAAACGGATAGCAAAATTTATTAATGAACAAGGAGGATTATTTTACCAGTGGATACACATTTGCATTTGGTACAGATGCATGCGGCCATTGTCTAGTTTTTCTTAAATGCAGTTTCCTGCTGGAAAATTATTTCTTTATTTCCTGTTTATATTGCTTTGACTTTTGTAGCTGTACAAAGACTTTGAAAGATTGACAACAGTCAAATTACCTGAGAACCTCTGCGCAGGGGTAGCCCGAGTTGTAGACAAAGTTGATGCAAAAACATCTTGGTTTGAAGAAACGGAAATAGTAAGATCATTTTTAAGTTTTTTTTTTCATCACACTGTACACTCATGCCAAACTTCCCTTTCATCATTCCCAGTCCATGTTCCACCTCAAACACCACACATACCCGTATCACCCCAAATATACTTCTTAACACAGCTGCTAGCTACCAGACAGTACCCTCCCAATATTTGTGTGTAAAAGCAGAATTAGATTGATCTAAAATAAATAGTAGGCAGCCTACAATCTACTTTTAAATATTATTTTCCTCACTTCAGTCTGCTTTTTGAAGAGGTTAAGCTCTAAAATTCCAATTAGAATGATCAACTATTATATGATTCTTACCTTTAGTGCAGCCTCATTCTACAAAGATTTCTTATTACCCTCTATGGCCAATATATTGATACACAGCCATCTTTGAAGCCTCTGTCACCCTTAGTTAACATAACTTAGGTTTCTGAATCGTCAAACCACCACAGATGCAGAGGTCCCTTTCATACACAATTTTTTTTCAGCTTTCAAATTTGGGAAGGTATATGTACGTCCAAATTTGAGATATTTGGGCCCAGTGCTCACATGCAACCTTTTGCCTTTACACATAGGTTTGGTTGCCATTTTCCCCATAGAAATATTTGATATGCATTGAACCTGCATTGGCTTATTTTTTTCATTTATTATTAGGACATCTGAGGATGTCCTTTAGCTTTCGTCAGAATTGTTTTTTCTCCTTTTTTTCCTTCGCTTTCTTATTTTCCTTATTGTAACAGAATGCATAAAGATATTATCTTCAGGTTTGTATACTTAGGGGACAAATTTTGAAACAAAAATGTTTTATCGTCCACCATATTGTTTCAAAGATGGCTGCCACCCATTTTTTTAAGCTTGTGTGCACTCTAAGTCAAGATTACTTTCATTGTGTTCAAACTTTATACAGTCGTTGATATAACTCATGGGAGGAAGCCTATTGATTTTGGGCAATATTGATAAAAAAATGGCTGCCAGAGGCAATTATGTGAAACGCAACTTTACCGATGCAATGTTAAGTCACACAAGGCTTACTTCAGTTGTCTCAAAATATTTTAGATTTATTGTAGTGTACTTTTACTGTAATTTATATACATTCAAAGACTTCCACATTATAGAAATTTACTCAAGTTATTGTCCAAATCCACTTTGGTGCTCTTCTAATTAACTATAATTGATAAGGGCAATAAAAAAAATTACTCATTACATCAAAAGGGGGGAAAGTGATTGCAATTAATTGCTCTTATAGGTGTTCCATGGATTAAGCAAATCCAGTGTCATCATAGGAACCTTTGGGTGGGAACTTTTGTAAGCGAGAACCTTTCCACGTGATTCCTTTCTGAAATTCTGTTACCTTCCAGCCATAGCTTTTATAAGGATGTCCCTAGGCCAGCTGGCGTATTTCCAGTTGGTTGTACAGGGTTCCACGTAAAGGGGAGCCCGTGCGCTTGAGTCTCCTTAAAAATGAAACGGGCTATCAAAACTTACCATCCAGGCTGCCCGACTGGCTCATATCCACAGAGATATCCTGGGTACAAGTAACAATGAAACGTAAAATCAAGTCTGTATTTTCATCATTTGCCTTTGTTATTGTTTTGAAACTTTTATAGAAAAATAGGGCGTATACTAAAACACTCATTTTTAGTTCTGAATTTACAAAATTCAAATTTTTATCTAGTTTTACAGAGTTTTTTCTGCGGATTTTGTTTATCACCCATTGGCATCAGCATGTAAAATGAGCCATATTCAAAAGTATTTTAAGAAAGTAAACAGTGAGGGTGTCCACTGAAAGTCACATGTCTGACAGTGGCAGTGTCATGTCAGACTTTGAGGACAATTGAACTGTTTTAGTTGTTTTTATTTTAGCTGTGTAATATTAATTAAGGATCTACTACTGATGAGTGACTAATAAACACCAGAAACTGTTTTTTTAAATGTTTCTCAATTTGGGACTTCATTAGGGACATCGAACAGAATTAAGCTTATAAAGAAGCCTTCGGGCACGTCAGTCAAGCCACGGGCTCCTTCATTCTGAAAGTTGGGAGCCCGGTGGGCTACCTGGTTTTTCCCACTAACAATGACCCCTGTTGTAGAGTTTTATTGTATGAATACTTTCACCCAAAGGTGTCGCTCTGGTTGCACTGGTGCTCATGTGCACAAGTACACGAATCATGTGATACGGCAGCCATCTTTTCCGTTGGGCGCCAAATTATCACTTGCGTGTTGTTCTGAAAAGTTGGACTTTTTAATTTTACTCTGTTGTCTTTTCACTTTGAGTGAAAAATCTTTGCCTGTTGTGTACAACTATTCTATAGATAAGAATGTCTTCATCTGGCCAACGTCTGGGATCTTGTGGCCATATTATGGCCTTATTTGACATTCATGATAAATGTGCGAGATGCCATGAGAACAAGATAGGGGAAGATCCTTGTGTTTTTGGATTGGATTCTCCCATCTGTACAGCTTTTATATTGATCAGAATGCACAACTTGCGAAACCGTGGTATAAAGAGCAGAAAGACAAAGCTGAGAATCGTTGGAGTCATTCACTGCCAGAGGGGCTTCCCCGGCACCGGCAGACGGGTCAGACAAGACTCTATTAGTTCAACAGGTGGAGTCAGGAACCATGGGGCCTCTACCTGTTCAAGCTGTTACCACTTCCAGTACCAGCAAGAAGGCCAAAATACGGGTTTCCTCCAAGGAAACTACCCCAAAGCCTTCGAAGAAGAGCTCTTCTGTGTCTTAGGCTGTCCTCGATGAGAAACTGGAGTCCTTTGACCAGAAATGATCTGACCGGCTGAATCGGATTGAGGCATTGGTCGTTGCTAAGCAGATTACTGCTTCAGCCACTGTTCCAGTCAGAGACAAGCCTTCCTTTCTCCACCAGCAGCAAACATTCCAGACCCATTTGAAGAGGGAGAACTGTTGGCCAGTTCCAGTGCTCCGGACCGATTCACAGATGAATCTCCCACAGTTCTTCAGAGGGTACAGATTGCCTCAGACCCGGAATCAGGATCAATCTTATAGGGAGACAATTCGAGAAGTGCGCAGTTTTACGGGCTAGTCTGAGGTCCCCAAGTTCGAGTCTTCAGGGAGTAGTGACAACCCCTTTTGCTTGCACAGGGAGAGGCTGGTCGGCATGGTATCCATCTCTATGCCTCCGTATGAATGGCTATGCACCAAGATGGGAAAACTTAGCCTCACTGTGACCTCTGGTTAACCAAGTGCCACCTCTGATGCAGCACCTTTAGCCAGGGACCAGTTCCTGTGCCACAATACCTCAACCTCTCAATAGTAAAACATGTACGACCCATCTCTGGGTACTCCTACTGCAGGTACCGCAGTCAACTATTGGACTAACCAGAGTGCGAGACTGTATGCTGGTTTCTGTAGAGTAGCTTGGGCGGCTATTTCTCACAGGCCTCCTGCCTCCAGACTGGTGTCTCAGGAAGTACTTCACCGCTGGGAGGGTTCAGCCAAGAATGACTCATATGTATTCAATCAAGCTGCTGGTTTGAGTCGGGGCCTGAGAAAGGTCCTAGAGGATATAAACTCTCACTTCAAGGTCATTCGCCAGTCCAGGTCTGTCCAGCAAGTGTTCAATGATGCTGTATTTGAGCTATAGATGACTTGTCTTTTAACGAGGCAATTACAGGAGTGGTCCAGAGAGCCATCCAGGACCTGACCAATTCGTTATTTAGCTCTGTGGCCAACATAGTGCTGTTAAGAAGAGACGGACACTCTCGACTCTACATACCTCCCCGGTTCAGAGTGCCTCTCTTCTCCGATGATCTTCACCAGGCAAGAGATTAGTGCCCAGGAGAACAGGTCTGCTAACAACCCACGTTGTGACCGACCAAGTCAACCCTAAGGGGTTTCCTACCTTTTCTCCATTTCCACTCCTGATAGTGTCAGGGGGAAAATAAGGGGGGGGGGATGTCAAGCTGCCAGTCAGTTACTGGTTAGCTGGATCCTTATATTCTGGCTTATATTCTGGTAGACTGGTTCCTGTTCTCTTGTAAAGAGACAGGCACAGACTGATGTGTGCTAAGCGATTATTTAACTTGCGCATGTCTGCACATGCGCATGTTCATGACCAGCAAGTGTCAATCACTTGCATAAATATGGCTGCAGCTCCATAATGGCAGGACAAATATGGCCGCAGCCCCGATAATGGTGGTCTGTGTCTGTTTACTCTTTATTTCCGCTGTGTACGCTGGAAAATAGTAAACCTCAGATGGTCAGTTCAATATTCTGGAGTCTCCAGTGTATGTGGCTACTTTCTGCTGCTGTTCTATGCAAAGCACTATCTGGAAGTGTTTTAACCCTTAGCAAACTAACCACCATCCACACACTAGTTATTCAGCTATTTGTCTATTGGGCGAGAGTATATATGCAATAAAATTGCAAATTTAATAAGTAAATAAAATTTTTATTAATAAATACCTCACCCATTAGACAGGGAGGCCCACCCATCTGACCCCACAGGCAGCTTACTAGGGGATTGGACTAGGACTTGGTTATTAAAAAGATGGCTGCCTTATCATGTGATTCGCACACTTGCGCACACATGTACTAGTGTGACCATTGCAACACCTAACGAGTAAGTACTACCGGGCTCCTGGTGCTTTGCACAGGACACCTTTTTCTGGTGTTTGGGGAGTCTGGTAGAGCCCAACCGGTATAGCTATTCATCTACTGGGTGAGGTATTTATTAATAAAAATTTAATTTACTGATTAAACTTGCAAATTTAGAGGTTTGGACATTTTACCATGATGATGTTCAATCTATTATAAGGAAATCATTTACAGCAAATCTGTAGAAGTTATCTTACCTTTGATGCACTGACTACATTCAAGGTCAAACTAATATGGTCTTTTCTTTCTGATTAATGGTTGCAGAAGTTTGGGATGTTCACCCAACCTGTACAAATCAATATTTCTCCTTTCTTTCTTCCTGCCTTGAATTTATTATGCCTCAGTCTATCAGTTCAGGAAAACATTGCTTCAAATTGATGCAATTTTATCATTTTGCTTTAAGCCTTTTGTGTACTTTCGGAAACCAGAGCTACAACTTTCTTGAAAATGCTCCCTGATGTTGTTGGGATGAAACCCAGAAATGGAAAAACACCGCACATTGTCTTCACCTTCAAGGTATGGAATTATTGATAAAAAATTATAGGATGTGTCTTTATGACACTGCTGTAATTGGTACATCCATTTAACATTTTCTAACCCATTTTCCCAATCAATGTAATATTGGTTGTATCATATTTTGGTAAAAATGATGCACAGACCTGGAGACATTTTAATGTAATAATTGTACAGTAACCCTTGTTTGCATTTTGTCTGGATGATATGGAGGGTTCAGGTGTAGAAATTAGTTTCATATATTTCTGGTTATATGCCAATGTGTCCCTCAAGAAATACATTCCAAAGGTGCTTTTAAGGTCAAATGTTGTGTCTTCTTCACATCTCAGCCTTTATCTCAGTTACTTTGATCATAGAGGTTTGTGAATCACAAATTGTGATATACAATGCCCCTTTAAAGATCACAGTCTTTAAATCTGTTGAAGGGGTCCTTTTGACCTTTGATAATCATGTCAGGTGAGATTTAACCTTTTGAATGTGACCTCGAATGTAGCAAGCCAACTTAATTTCTGTCTTTTTATTGGTCATAGAGATATAGTATGTTTACCCCGGAAGTAACAAATCATAGGAATAGAGTTTGTATCCAATCTTTTTCATCGCTTCTATTTACTGAGCCTTACTATATCCAGTCTGGTGACACTGCCAGGGAGAGACAATTTGATTTCTTTCTAAAGGTGTGTACCAATAGATGAATTGGTATGTGCAAACTTAATTAATTGTTATTCGGCAGTTTTATTGATTATGGCCAACATATTGCATGGTTTCTCAACTATCTTAGAGGCCAATAAATATAAATAGAACCTGTAGCGACTTTTCAAGATCTGAAGTATATTTCTTTTATTTTCGGCAAGTTGAAATCATGAGGTTAGACTCCTTTCTTTTAAGTGCAAATAGAGATTTTTGGAAGCATAACTTTCCCATTTAGTATCAGACAGAAGAGAATTCAGATTTTTAAAGCAAGGTAACATTAAAAAAAGCTTTAAAAAGTTAGTTTTACTCTAAAAACGTAAGACTTATGACCATGGACATATAAAATGCTTTTTTTTTTTGTTTTAACGACCACTTTCAAAATGATTTATTCCAAAAATTTGCATTGTTTTGCTTATTCCAGCCTGATGTTGAAGACAAGGTTATTGAAGACCATCCAGCTGAAATCTTCATTGCTGAAGTTAAAGACAATGATGTAGCAGTTTTTGCTGTTGTCATAGAGAAGCAGATTTTGAGAAAAACATTTGAGAACTTGCTGGATGTTGTGGCATATTTGTTTGCTACTATGTGGGTATTTAATCTCAAATATCCCAAAGAGTCAAGTCCACTGTGGGAGTTTATTGAAAAGTTTTTACTAGATATAGACTCTGGTAATTTATCAATGAGACTTCTAAACTTAAAAGTAAAATATTCACTTTAAATGCAGACTTCATTGAATATGACAATGCTAGTGTCAAGACATGTTTCTTAAGAAAGTTACCCAGTAAGGCATCACCATATGTGAAGCTATTGTAATTTGTATTATCTAATATATATTTTAATTGGATGTTTTTGTTTGAGAATTAACGTTATAGTGCAAAGTATAACCATTTATGTTGGTCGGTTATATTTTGTAACAATATCTTTCAAGGTTTACTTAATCATGAGGAATGGTATGCGTTATACAATGGCAAATGATGCAAAGTTGTACAATATCAGGATATACCTGTTTAAAATAGCTATGTACTTTGTATTATCTTTTACTAGTATTGATCATTTACATGAACATAAAAGCAATTATTATTGAACCATAATAGTGCTACTGATCAGTGTATGTTTTAAAAAATAATTAATGAGAGAGACATGTTTCTTTAGCTGGAAAACATGTAAATATGATTATCTATTGTATGTTTTAATTGGATGTCTGTGTATAAACCCCAGTATCACCATTTATATATCTTGGTTGTACTGCAAGAATATCTTCTTTTAATGTTTCTGTAACCATGAGAGAAAACCTAGTGAATGGTATACGTTATACAAGGGTGAGTTATGTAAAGTTGAACAATGCAAGGATATTAAAAATAACTTATGGTAAAATGTATACTTCGCATTTTCTTTTCCACTTCAATGCTAATGTTGAACATTTACTTTAAACATAAATGCAGATATCATTTTAACAGTACTAGATACTAATACAAAATAATTATTGATTACTAATATGTCTCTTAGAAGGTTGCTATGTTTCTTTCAAATCGTACACTTGGTGTGATATTTCATTTAAATTAATGTGGAATTTTCACATAAAACAATGATCTTGTCAAAGTTATATCTTTTACACTTGAATGCTAGTTTTGAATATTTACTTTAAACATATAAATGCAGATATCACTGAACAGTACTAAATAATACTAATACTAAATATTGATTGATTCCCAATATTTTTTTACAGGGTCGCTATGTTTCGTTAAAATTAATGTGGAATTTTCAGAAAAAGCAATGATCTATCAACAGTTGTATTATAAGATATATAATCTTCATTCTTAAAATAGGTTTGTATTTGTGATAGAAACTTTGTGAATAGTATCTTTTGAAGGTGAATCATTCCAAGCTAAGTTTGTATTTTAAACAGTAACTGTGTTCTTTTTATTGAGCTTTATTTTTTTAAATTTTAGATTGAAAACTCTAAGAACTAATAATACATTTAAAATTTTATATTTCTTTTAAAAAGTGTTTTTTTTTTCAAAATAAACACCATTGTTATTTTGTTGACAATCATCTTGTTCAAAATTTGTAGCTTTGTATGCCCTTTCTTTTCCAACCTTCTTTTAAGTAATTCTCCATTATGTTCGATTATTTACAACTTCTTAATATGATTATTGGTGGTGATGTTTTGAAAATGTATGAAGGGAAATTGTGACAATTCCAAATTTATCACAGAAATATTCAGCCGAGATAATAGTTTATACTAATAATGGCATATAGTAAGTTTATATAGACATACCGTTTAGTTAATTATTTTTTAATATGCCATTTTTGTGGTCATGTAAACTTTGGTTCTTTAGTTTAACACAAATGTTTGTAAGATTTTCAAGTAATATACAATACTGTTTTGGTGTAATTTTGGTTCAGCTAGCTTGAAGCTGTAATTCTTGTCCATGGTATTCACCTGTGTGCTTACCTTTATTATTATGTTGATACTTTATCTAACTGTTGTAGAACTTGAATGTGTTGTTTTGATACATAGTATCATTTAAGGTTACATAAAAGACAAGGTGTGTATCTTGAGATAATTGTTCATATACCTGAAGTAAAATGTTTAATAAGTTTTGAAATGATTATTCATTTTTCCTGTTGGGAGTGTAGAAATTATTTTGTAATTCTGTTATTTGTTTTTATTTTGGCACAAACAAGTAATTCAGGAGAGAAATGTTATTAATAAAGTTAACTTTACAGTATTCCTTTTCTTTCCTCATTCATATATGGTCAGCAATAGGTCCAAAATAATTGAGTTTCTATGATCAGCTTTTTTGGTACTCCATACCCAAAAAGGTTGGTAATAAGAAGGCATCCACATCTGCACTTAATTTTTTTAGCATTAGTAGGACCTACTAAAAAACTCAGGTCACAAGGATTAACTTTTTAAATAAATGTTACTTTTTAACGTATTTGCATTGAGTTTACAATACCAAAAAGATTGGAGTGATTTGAAAATGGGACTTAAAACTTTTAAGTAATAGTAAGGAAATATCTGCACCGTTTCTTTTTGGTCACTACTACTAATCATTTTTTACAGTGTGTATTAACGAATTTGTATGGCGATAACTTTCGTTTTGAATGCTGGGTGATAACTGGGTTGCAGGGCAAACCATGGGTTGGCCTATGTAATTTTGGTAAACTCCTGGGCGAAATATTGTGTAGGTCAGTGTTATTACAGTCAAATGTGTCTGTCCCTCTTGTATTGTGATCATATGTGTGGGTAAATAGGTTGTCCAACCTCTGGGAGGGGTTTTGGTGTCGTGGGTTGGGTGAATATTAGTAGTATTAGCTGAGTTAATATCGAGTCGAGTTTCCCATTAATCATGTCACTTTTTGACAGCTGTGCAGCTGTTGGGACAGCTAGGAAGAGTGATGGCTATGTAGGGGTAAGGTCGATACAGGGCTGAGACTGCTCAATGGGTTTAATGGGACTTTGTCTGCTAGCCAAGCTTTAATGGGGCTTTGTCTGCTGGCCATTCTGTGTACTAATACTGTTTTAATACAACTGTTCATTGATACAAATATCCTTTGATGCAGCTGTGCAGTTGTTTATGGGGCTTTGTCTCCAGACCAAGCTCTGCACCAAAGGATAATTTGGGAGGCAGAAGCATCTCTAGTTTTTTATGTACTTGTATTTGGTTCAATACTAGATCAATATTGCTTGTGAAAAAATTAATCATTACAGCTGTGCTTAATGGGGCTTTGTCTGCTAGGCATGCTGTGTACAAATAGTGTTTAATACAACTGTTCATTGATACAAATCGCATCCTTTGATGCAGCTGTGCAGTTGTTTATGGGCCTTTGTCTCCAGACCAAGCTCTGCACTAATGGATAGTTTGGGAGGCAGAAGCATCTCTAGTTTTTGATGTATTTGTATTGGCTCAATACTAGATCAATATTACTTGTGAAAAAATGAAACATCACAGCTGTGTTTAATGGGGCTTTGTCTGATAGACAAGCTGAGTAATACAACTGTTCATTGTTTATGGGGATTTATCTCCAGACCAAGCTTTGCACTAATGGATAGTTTGGTAGGCAGAAGCATGTCTAGTTTTTGATGTTTTGTATTTAGTACTCTATTTTAATCATGTGTCCTGCAGATGCTACTGCGACTTTGTCTACTAAAGAAAAATGCTGTAATTAATGGAGAGGAAAAAGTAGCTATAAATTTTTAAAATGAAATAAATCTAGACCTTATTGTAATGCACACCCAACCATCATGCACAACATAGCTGTGACTCTTCACAGCCTAGTTAAAGGGGAAGCATTTGGACTTAATTTATCACCCAATGTGTGCTAGCCAGAGTGGAGGTCTGTTGAAAATCCACATTCCCAATTAAAATCAACGGAAAATTTTGGACCCAGGGTAAGCACTCGAACACAACTTCTCACTTCATATACATTCTCAATATAACTTTGTTAGCGCTATGGGGTTATGAAAACAAAACAAGTGATATACGCTCTGTATGGTATCTGATACTTTTTTATACTGACTATCTAATGATATGCTTATTAGGGTTCGGGCTTTGGGGTTAGAGATAAAAATCTCAAATGAACACACTCTTAGGTAAGTAAATCTCATTTGCATACAATTCTTAGTTTTTTCCAGATCACAAAGACTTTTAAATGAGATAATGCTCTCAAAGATAAAAAAAATAATATCTATTGTGAATCTAGTGTACTTTGTAGTCTGTTAACACAACACTAATCTGTTACCCACTCACCTGTTTCCCTTTATGTTTCCCACCCAATCTGTTACCCGCTCACCTGTTCACTATTATGTTTAACACTTCTACATCTATGAACGAAGCCCCATTTTTGTCTTAATAAAAAATGCGTCATTTATATTGTCATAAAACTCATATATAGCCTTCACAAAGACCCCCCCCCCCTCAAACCACTCCTCCCAAACCCAGCCTTTGTTATTCCCCACCTCTATCTCATTATGTGACTGCTATTAGAAGCTCATACATCAACTGACAAATGCCTAACTAACACAAGGACTACTTGACTTTTTTTCTCCTATATTCTTATATTTATACTTTCTCCTATCACTCACATCTGTGTATTAAGGCTTCTTTCATCTAAGTTGGGGTATTTATAGTAATAATGAAATGCTGAGCTTGCTTTTTTATATTTTTTTTCTGTGATATAAGCATCCTGAAACTTTCCCAACACATTTACTAAAAAAATGCTGATAATTCTGAATCTTATCTAGAGCGATTATCAACTCCCCAGTCGCTATATAAACCCCTAAGATCTGAACATTCGTTAAATCTTTAATGTGTATCACTTTTGTGGAATTCTTCAGAAAATTACTTCGTCCAGAAAGAATTAAAAAAAAAACAATGTCTCAGTCAGGAATAACTCTTAGGGATCTGTTTCTACAGGTGGGAGATATGAATCTTCAGCACCCAGATTATTTTTAGAGATGGCACTCAATCCTTTTCAGATTAAAAATTGTACATGCCTCTGGGTATCTTTATTGTATGTTTCATGCTTTATCTGGCATTATCCATCGTATACTCACAAGATTCTTCTCACAGCCTTTAGAGCCTACAAAAGTAAACTCATTAAATCGTATTTAGGATGGAGAAAGAGGATGAAGACATATTCAACTCAAGCTCAGCAAATGTGAAGAATTATGATTAATAGAATGGTTTCAGGTCAGAGAATGCGTAGATGGGTTATGAGACAGATGGGCATGGAAATCAATGATTCACACTCTGAAGATGAAGGCATTCACTCTGTCTAGAGGTCAATAATTATCTGAAATATAAAAAAAATCGACAATAATTACAAGGCACTGTCCTATATAAACTGGAAATTCTATTATCACCTTATTTTCATATATGAATATCTTCCACCATGGCCTGCAGATGTTCATTTTGTGGCTCAATCCTTCTGAACCAAAAAAATCTACTTCATCACCACAAGTATTGTCACCAATTAACCAACAACAAACAAGAGAAATGCAGGATATGTGGTCAACAATTCGATGATTACCAGACTTTGTGTTTACATCTTCAAAAATGTGGAAAATGTATCTGTTGGAAGTGTGATGTTCCATTTCTTACACTCGAGGCACTCAACTCTCATTTTTGACATTTCATAAGAAATCTACAGATGCTAAATCTTACAAATGTGGGATTTGTAAATGCATTTTTGAGGGTAGGAGGGCTCTGTACACGCATGGAATGAGACAACATGGAGGCAACAATGATGACCCTGACCTACCAGCCTTTGCTATAGATAACGATGACAAAAATTTATCTGAGATTTACGTTACAAACATAAATCATATACAGGCCGACTATCAAGAAACTGAACTCAAGAATGTCTACAATTTTCTAACCAATAATCTGCATGGGGGTTACAGAGAGATTCGAACCCAGCTGGGGGAAATCTATCAGAACCTACACAATGCCTACAGGATTAATCTCACCTTTGGAACCATTTTATCCAATAACAAAACAAGGGAATACAGGTACTTTGTTCCACATCATAACAGCAAGATTCTGCAATATCCTTTTCAAATTTCGAATATGAATAGTATTTATTTTTTGATGAAGTTAGCTGGAATCGATATAATTCAACAAGCAAGATCAGATAGACCCTCTACTGCCTGGAGCCTTGCATTCATAACTAATGTGCAGTATGTAGTGTTTAAGACCGAGTTTCCATTGGGAAATGCCGAGGACCTGCCAGATTACATCAAGCAGAATAGGTTTCTGAAGACAATGTATATAGACAATTGGACTGGCAAACCATATACAGACAATCTATGTTTTTTAGATGTGTTCGACAACATTTTAAAGGTAACAAAGATTTCCTCCAATATTTTCGACTATGGATGAATTTTAAAAAATCACAAAAAATGGGAAATTATACTGGACAATTTACTGGTGTGACTATGGACGAGATGTTGGATTTACAGAGATGTTTTAATGTCAAAATTTTGATATATTCTCTGTCACCGGATGGTGTTGTCTGTAATCTGTACAAATCTGTAAATAATTATGATAGTAAGATGTATCTTAATGTACATGAATATCACCTTAGTTATATCGTAGATATAAATAAATTCACCAAAAAATTTCAATGCGAGAAGTGTTTCAAGTTGTATACAAGAGAGTGGAACATGCTAAGACACTACAAAGTATGCTATGATAGAACTACCTACCACTTTCCAAGTGGTTTCCATAAATCACCCTTAACCATATTCCAAAAACACGAATCTCTAGGAATACATACCTATGAGGAATGTAGATATTATGAACTCTTTGCAGTATGGGATATGGAGGCCATGCTTCAAAAAACGAACCACAGCACCTCTGCTAAATTGAACTGGAAATCTAAACATGTTCCCATTAGTGTGAGTGTAGTTTCCAACATAACTAATTTTGAATCACCTAGGTGTTTCATCAATCCGTATCCGACAATTTTGATTCAAAATATGAGGGAAATATCAGACTGATTAGTATAGCCGCCCGTAGGCAAATGTCCTCCATATATTTTCATGTTTTACATAAACTGGACGAGCTGACCCAGAAATATAAGGACGAGTGGGAGGAGCTGGATTCGGAATTCGAATCAGTGGGAAGATGAGGTGGAGTCGGACGAATCTGATTAAAAATCTGATATTGTCTTTACTCCAAGTTGAAAAATTCTGTCACATTTCATATCCAATATTCAACAAGTTAAGAAAGAGATTCTTAAATACATTACTCAACTACCTGTTATCGGCTTTAATTCAGGTAGATACGATCTAAATCTAATTAAGACAGATATTCTCAAGTATATAAGTTTAAACTACACAGAAAATGAAATCTTCACTATCAAAAAAAAAACACCTATCTCACAATAGGTACTCCACATGTGAATTTTTTAGATATTTCTAATTATTTGGCAGCTGGATGTTCTGATGAAAAATTCCTTAAAGCCTATGGCTGTGACATTCCAAAAGGCGTTTTTCCTTATGAATGGTTTGATTCTCTTGAGAAATTAGACTGCACCTCCTTACCGGAAATGGAAGATTTCTATTCTACAATGAAAATGACCAACCCACTAGAATCGGAGTCCCAGTACGAAGAGCTTTAAAATCTCTGGAATAAGAATGGTATGAGGACTTTTAGGGATGATCTAATACATTATAATAATCTAGATACTGGACCCTTCTGTAAAGCCTTAACTACATTTATAGATCTTTATGTATCGGAGGGCATAGATATTTTTAAAGATTACATCACCTTACCTGGTGTTGCCAGGAAAATGATCTATGCCTCCTCTGAGAGTAATTTTGCACTCTTCAATTCAGATAATGCAGATCTTTACTATACATTTAGACAAAATATTGTGGGAGGGCCTAGTATAATTTTTACCAGATATCACGAAAAGGGGGTAGCTAAAATTAAAAATTTAGAAAATAATTTATGCGAGAATGTGGTGGGTTATGACTGCAATGGACTGTATTCCTACGCTATCAAGCAGCTAATGCCAAGCGGTGTGTACATGAGAAGGCTTTCTGAGAACAAATTTAGACCAGAGGTTAGTAAAAGATACATAGATTCATATGTCAGCTGTAAAGAGGGAATAAAATTCGACATAAATTAAATAATCAAAAAGAGGTGAGAATAAGAAACTTCAGGGTAGATGGTTTTTGTTATCAAAATAAAACAGTTTATGAATTTAACGGATGTTATTACCACGGTTGTAAATTTAACTGCTTTATAGTTAAAAACATAAAAAATAAAACCTGGTCAGAAAGACTCAAGAAAATGCAGCAGAGGGATGAGGCTAGAAGAAAATATATAATTTCACAGGGTTACAAATTCGTGGCTATTCAGCAATGTCAATTTATCTGTAAAATAAAACCCAAATGCCTTTGAGTTTGTGAATATTACCTTCCCTCTTACTACAGGAAAAATAAAGGGGGTTTAAGCGAATCAAAAATCTTAACAGATGTTAAAAATGGATGATTGTTTGGTGCTTTAGAGGTAGATATTCAGGTGGAGGAGGGTCAGGAAGATTTCTTTCAAGAATATCCCCCATTTTTTGCTACCTGTGAGGTGCCAATGGAGGCTATAGGCCCATATATGCTCTCCTACTGCAAAGCAAATGACATTCAATTTAAAAGTAAAAGACTTCTGATTAGTGGGTTAAAGGCTCAAAAAATTTTACTCGCCACTCCAATTTTGCAGTGGTATCTGAAAAATAAATGTCAAGTCACAAAAATCTATCAGATAATCAAATTTCAATCAAAACCTTCATTCATAGATAAGGTGACCCATCACAGGATACAGGGTGAATTAGAGGCTGATAAAGCTATTATAGGGGACACCTACAAATTGATAAGTAACTCAAGTTATGGTTCATTTCTCATGAATAAATCTAAACATTCTAATGTGAGATATCTTGTGGATAAGAATAAAGTCAGAAAAATAATAAACTCTTTGTATTTTTAAAGATATGCAGGATATTAATGGAGTTTTTGAGGTAGAGACTTATAAGTCTAGAATTGTCATGGATAACCCTATACAAATTGTTGTTTTTTTATTTTACAATATGCCAAGTTAAGAATGTTGGAATTTTATTATGACTGCTTACTGAAATACCTTAGACCTCAATCATTTGAATTAAAAGAAACTGACACCGATAGTCTGTATATGGCTATAAATCAATCAGATCTAGATCTTTGTGTTAAGGGTAGATACCGACAAAAATATCATAAGGAAATTTTTGACTCCTGTTCTGATGAGGTGAATGCTCTCTGGTGTCCAAGGCGGTGTTGTCCTCGCAATATCACCATATAGACAAGAAAATCCCAGGGATTTTTAAGAAAGAAATCGCTGGATTTCGAATGTTATCACTCTGTTCAAAATCCTATATCATAGAGGATCAAGATGGTAAACAAAAGATTTCTTGTAACGGTATTTCAAAAAAAAATTAACTGATGCTATGGTTAAATTTTCTCACACCTTAAATACCAGGGAGACAAGTTACTCCACCAATTTAGGGTTTAGAATGAGGGATGCTAATATGTTTACTTATTCACAAACTAAAATAGGATTCAATTATTTTTATTGTAAGAGAGAGGTGCAAGATGTTGGGATCACAACCAGACCTTTAAATATAACCCTTTCACCACGGGAAACAGAATCCCTGGTAGTGTCAGAGGTACATGATCCCTTATCTAATCTATACTATTCTCACACGAGTGTAGATGCCTTATCTTATCATTCAATCGAACATATGTTTTATCACCTTTTAGCTAAACATTACAAAAATGACACACTTAGTGAGATTTTGGAGGAAACAGACCCACTCAATGTATTCAGTCATCTTGATAATACATTCATCTCAAAAACTAGAAATGAACTAATTAAGCAGGATATTATGCATTTATGTGTATCTGACAAATTAAGGCAGTGTCAAACTTTTCGAGATCGACTGGAGTCTGTTAATGGTAAGACTATTTTTTATAAGCAGCCTAATTATAGTAGAGAGGATGAGACCTACTGGGGTGTCAGTAACCCCAGTAAGCTTATTCCTGTGCCTCCCCCTAATTCCGGGAATAATATCATGGTTGAATTATTTATGGATTGCTGTTAAAAATTTTCCACTGGAATCTCCATTCCCAATTAAAATTAACAGGATATTTCGAACCCAAAGGTAAGCACCCCAAAAGATTTTTCAAGTATGCAAATGGTTTTTGAAGAAATAACAGAGAAAATATATTTCAATCAAATGCCTTTATTTCTTGTACTGAATCATCACTTTACAAATTTATCAGTAAAAAAACCTAATAACCATATCTTCGTTTTTCTTAAAGTTTAATGAAAAATCTGACACAATACTTTGCATGGTTCTTCCTCTGCTACTATGATAACTGTAATATAAACAAAACAGTCCACATGTATCTGTGTGATAGTTTTGTACTCTCCTATTATTGTATTTGTATGATAATGCATTACTGAATAAATTATTAACTATGTCTCTTTTTGGTTGTCTTCCTGCTGAATCGAAGTGTTCCACAATTTCATTATTCACCCGATGCAATACCACCCAATGGCTTCCCTTATCAGTGGAGTAATCGAGGTTAGCAATAACTAGGGAGGGATTTGGTAGTTTTTGAGGGATAAGGTCTAGGGAATATACCCCATAGAAATGATCTCGATTTTTTTCATCCAACCTCATGTACCTAGCAAATTTCATAGCTATCCATCACCCAACAGTTACCATTCTAGATCTATTTTTAATATGTCAGGGAATTTTGCGTAGACAATAATATTTATAGTTTCTGGAAGTGCAGTTTGAAATCTTACACTTAATCTTACATGACCACTTCTGGAAGTCATCATCACCTGACCGGATAGAAAACTCTGTATATTGAATTGGTACAATGCATATCCCTTAGCATAATCCGAAAGTTGAATAATCAGCCCATTTTTTTCGATCAGAATCATTTGGTAACAGACTTAGATAAGAGGCTACATAATCTTTTTCATTGAAATTGGGTTTAAAGGGTCTATTCTGTACAGGCTGCCCATCCACACTCAATTCCATGTAATTGAGGTCCAAATTTTTGCTGTAATCTCCAAAATAAGCTGCATTTGAAACTAATCCAACCACAATCTTGCTGGGAACCTTACCATGGAAGATGTTATCTGTCATAAATGTGTGAGAACCTTTTGCAATACTGAAGCTTTTAATAATGCTTCTCCAGAAGGGGTACAGTGCTGGACTTGTTTTCAAAGCCTCATTATGAGTGACTAACATATCTGGATTTAAAGAGATATAACAAACTTTTAAAATGGCCTCTGTGATTTTCAACCTCAATTTTTCTTTCCCATATCTCATTAATCTGAACTCATTGAAGAATTGAAAAAACTTCAAGGTAACCGCCACCCCATTTATTATAGCCCTGGGTTGATCTATTCCAAAGTCTGTATAGAGTAAACCCTCCACACTAGCCATTCCTCCACTTCTAGTTGGTCTGCCTCTCTCTGTAAAGCCTGATTTACACCCTGTGTAGGTAACAGCTTCCATGGCCCCTGGTTGATCTTTATGAAACAATGCTGCCTCACCCTCTGATTGAATCATGTCAGTGTTGGTTGATAGAAGAAAATCAATCATTGCCTTATACGGATATTTAGCACCCACATCTGAAGATACAACTTTTTGATTTAATGCAATATCAACCTGTGTAAAAATTGAATAGAGGGTCAAGTTAATGGGTGTCACCTGGTGACTAGGGGCCGCAGGTTGACCAGCTCATGCTATCTTATCATTAACAGGAACCCCCTTCTTGTCTGTAATGATGTATTTTACATGTAACCTGGTTTTAGCTAAATTGATGTAATCTACTGAGGTCCCTGGGATATTAAATTCTATAACACTGCTATCTGTGACTTTCGGCAACTGGATTGAACTCCACCCAATACTCTTTCTGAATAGTCTTATCTATTGGAGGCGGCTGGAAGATAGTCAAAGGTGTCTGAATTACATCCATAATGAGTGAGAATTAGATTTTTTTTCTTAGTCTTTATTTTCCCTCCCTTCTTAGCAGATGATGGTGCTCTCCTAGTGCTGCTTTGTAGTTTTATTTTTATTCTTGGTTGAAATTTTTCTTGAGGATTTCTTTGTAATCTTACTCTTTCTAGTCTTCCCACCAGTTTGACTTCTGTGGGTTCTAGCAGTAGTATTTATACCCTTTTCCAATTTTATCTCACTCTAGGCCTGCTGCACTGCCGCCTCTGTAGGTGTAACAAAGGTAACCTCCACTGGTTTGTCACTGATCCTGTCTGTTTCTGAGTTTTTAGGATTTAATTCATAAAAATTTGGGTTATATCCGGCTCTTCCCTCATTGCATTTCTTGCAAAAGTTTAAATATTTATCCATCTTCTTTTTTAAGGTGTAATGTGAGCTGTATCTCCCCCTTTAATGCTACAGCATTGTTTAAAGAGCTTTTATATACATTTTGAATCGACCTAAATTCGACTGCCTCACCCTCAAATAATACCTGTCTGAAAAAATTTGGCTTCTTTTATTGTTTGGCGTTACTATTCTTAAAATTGGTTCTAACGAAACTATAATCACAGATATCTGAAAACACCATCAGAACCACTTTCCAATTTCCTTTCAATTCCACTCTTTCAGGAAGTTCCACAGTAAAGTTATAACCCCTGTTATCAGGATAATATCTTAAGGAATCCTTCGAAGTTAAGAAAATATAAAAATCTCCCTCTGTCATTGTCCCTCTTTCATTCAATTATCAGGGCCTTAATGCAACCATAAGGTAGCATTGGCTATTTATAGATTCTCCATATCAGCCTCTGGTTTTATTTGGGGTTTTACGTCGCTTTCAACACTGTACAGGTCATATCACGACGGGTAGTTGGAAGGGCAGAGGAAACCAGTACATATAGTTCGCTAGGGTTGTGTACTGTAAACTGCCGACCAACGGCAAGCAACTACCAGCTTTCCCACTTACGGCCATCACGGGGTAGAACCCCGGCCGCAGAGGTGGGAGGCGAGAGTGTTACCACTCTGCCACCGTGGCCCCTATCAGCCTCTGGTATCCAGGAATTAAATTTGCTTGGACATCCTTTCCATTTTAACAGCACCTCTGATATCCCCTTTCTTTTCCTTTTTTAAAGAATTTTTTGTATTTTGTAGACCAAATTTTCGTCAAAGAATGCTAGTTCTAATTCGGGCTCATAAAAATATGATGTTATGACCTCATTTTGATAATCCTTTACTTGATACATTGGGATATCTTGGTTTAATTTTCTATGAATGATTGTGAAAATCTCACCAGACCATTTTTCAGCATATTCTCAATCGAAACTGTTCTTTAGATAACTTATTTTAACCCTACCTTATACCTAAATTTCACCCTTTTAGGGTTAGGTCTGGTCTTCTTCATCATTTTTTCTTTCTTAATGCCTTTAGATTTGAGGCCGTATTTATAAGACCATATATCATACTGGTTTGAACTTTGAGCCTTTGTGGGGATCATCTTAATAGATCTATAGCTGGCATTGTTGTAACTGGTCATAAAATTTTGTAAATTATCCACCCATCTGAAGGATTCCCTAGCTGTTAAACATTTGAATATTTTGAGTTTAATTGTTTTTATTACTCTCTTTGCATAATTGGCTTTAGTTTCATAATAAGTAAATATCTGATCCACCTTTGAGGTTCTCAAAAATTTGGTCACCTCTGAATTTTTATATTCAGTACCTTGGTCACTTCTTATTTTCTGTGGTTTCACCCCTGATTCCTCCAAAATATTAGACATCACCTGCTTTATTTCCTTTCCTGTGAGGGTATACAGTGGTCTGGTATAGAGATAGCGAGTAAATATATAGATGAAAACCACAAAATAGCCATAATTATCATTTGATTTTCTGTATTTCACCATATTAGCAGCATCTGTATCCCATTGATAGTTTTTGGACCTTGGGTCTCTTGAAAGTCTCCTGACTGGATGATGCGAAGTATAGGCCTCCTGTTTAGCTAGCCACTGTTTAATAGATCTTATACTGACCATTTTTTTCATGAATTGGTACAATTTTGCAACCCCACTGAAGGAGGTGGGACTACTGGGGTTATAATATGCATCTTTATGGAGTACCTCCACATCAGGAGAAATTTTCATTCCAGAATTTAATCCATTTTGGTTTGTGCTCTCTGATAGACTCTCTGCTGCCTCAACTCTGTTTTGTAGCCGATCCTCCTTGCTGTTTAACCCTTCCTCCAGTTGAAATAGTTGGGCATTTTTGGTCATCACTGAATTGCTTGTCTACACTACTCTCAGGCATTCCTGGTGGCGGTGACATATATAGGCTCTCATTGCTTCCAGTCTCAGTCTTGGACAGTGTTACATCATTATCCAATTGCTCTGATTCCTGCTCAGTAGTATTGCCTTTATACGAGTTCTGCTTCTCACTTTCGAGATATTTTTTAAATTTCAAAAATTGTTCAGGAGGTATCATTACAAATTTATTCATTGTCAAATTTGGTTGATATATTTCCTTATGCTATATAACAAATCTGAAAAAATTCTGTGATGCCTCTTCAGTAATTGAAGCTGCCTTCTAACCCTTCATTTAATCAATCCAGAATACTTTTTGAATTTTGCCTTGGTCTTTTTACTAAGTGGCAGACGAAAAATATTGAAGAAAATTTCTGCAATGGCTTTTATTTGTGACTGATCAGCCTCTGAGAACATATGCTTATTCAAATTCTTATTGTTATCTAATATGATCTTTAGAAAATACTTTGATCTGAGGAGATTAGAAGACATACTAATCAGTAGTCTTTGATCTGGCAAGTATTTATAGCTATTTATATATGGTTAGGTATTCATCAGGAAAAATATGGGTATGTAACCACGAAGTCTTATCCCTGGTTGGAGATAGATCTATCAGCAAGTAACTGTAAGATTCTGAGGTGGCGTCCTCATAGGCCAAGCAGAGCTTATCAAATATTCCTAGCTGATTTCCTAAGATTTTTATTTGATTTATATCTCTAGGATTTTTAAACAAAATAAAATAATGTGTATTTAGGGTAATGTCTCTACTGTACTTTCCAGAATGGTAGAGATTTTGTAAAATAAAAAAAAACGCTCAGATTTCTATGATGTGAATCTCTACTAAATAGATTGGCTATGTAAGGACTATTCAAGGCTGTCATCTTTAAATCATCGATGATAATCAGATTATGCTTAGAGTCAGCAATTTGCTTAATTCGTGCCTCATCAGGTAGTCCCTGAATAAATTCTAAATTTTTGATTACTTTGTTGTCAAAAGAGTAATGCAATACCCCATAAACATAGTACACCTTCTCCACTGGGACCTCAAACATAGAGTTTAAATTCTCCAATACCTTAAACAGAAAGTTTGTCTTTCCAGAGCCCGTAGGACCTGTAATCACTGCAGTAGTGGGTGAAAAAAATCTGAACATTGTTATCTCTATCTTATCTCGTGACTCACACAATAAAAAATCAGAAAGGTGTTTAGTCTCCTCTCTATTTATATTATTTCACTTGCCAAGATTACAATCGCCTGCTTGCCAGATACTTCAATACCTGCCAGATATCCTCAACAATGAGTTTGTGTGTGTTAATCTCATGTATTGTCGTATATAAATGTCAAAATGATGGCTGAAATGTTTATCCTGTTATGCATTTTACCCGGATTAATAAATTCCAAAGGTTGTTTCCAGGGATTCTGTAACTGTGAGGAAGACATGGCTGTTTTTATAGATGTTATATGGGTGAAATTTACATATAATCCACGAATCCGTATTTTATATTTAAAACAATTACAAATTGAAAATATCAATCTAGTCTTTGAACATTTCCCCTCTTTAAAATATTTGACAATGATGGATATGATGTACTTCAAATGCAGTTGGATTAAAGAAATTCCAGAGGATATAATATTATACACTAATATGTGCACAGTCGATGGTAAGATAGAGTTTTCTTTACAATAACCTAAATACTCTACTATTGGGTAGAGATGGGGGCAATGTATTGGAGTGCTTACCTTCGGGGTCGAAATTTCCTGTTAATTTTAATTGAGGTTGGGGATTTTCAACACACCTCCTCACTTTTGGAACATTGTACAAGGATACAAGTCAGAGTCATTGCGTTCTGGTGTCTACCTTCGGGTTTGAAATTTCCTGTTAATTTTAATTGGGAATGGGATTTTCAACAGAGTTCCTCAGTCTGTACTGTCACAGCTGTCATTGCGTCCAGACATCCACACAAAGCAATGCCTCATTAATATATCTGGGTGCTTACCTTCAGGTTTGAAATTTCCTGTTAATTTTAATTGAGATTGGAGATTTTCAACAGACCTCTACACCATTTTTTTCTTTTTAATTAGGTACTACAGAGAGACAGATATGGGGCGTTAACCAGTCCTCATTGTCATCAACAGGTCTCTGGGATTCAACTACCACTGCCCGAAGTTAACCTTTTCCAAGCCAATTTCGCCTTTGGTTGAGATTTTGGTGTTTTTACTGTCAATGCATATCGTGTCTACAGATTGTTACCGTGTGAGATGTAACTTCTATGAGGAAACAGGAACCTTATGTATTGTTTGAATTATATCAAATGAGGATTTTGATAATTATGGTTTGAAATGCGGAGACTATGACTTAGAGATTCTTGTGTACAAAGACTGTTGGTTGGGGAAGATACTGCTACCAGTTAACAGAATTATTGTGAATTATCCAAATGTCAAGAGCATTTATTGGCAATATGAGGGATACTGTGCACACAAGATTAGCAGACTGAATATATTTGGATGTGATTCGGGTAAGAGATATCCATTCATTTGACTTGTGAGATATCAGATATGTTTATAAATTTTAAGTTACCAGAGTTTTCAGACTGGATGTTAACCTTTTTGTGGGTTTCATTGTAATTTTTGGATTCAAAATGCCTGTGCCCAAACCCTAGTTCTCTGGCAGAATAAATTTTATAAGCAAAGAATAAGAAATCTTTTGGGTGTTGAAAGTGTTACATTTGAAGTGATCATTTTATGTACAGTAGTGTATTTGAAGTAATAGTTTTATGTACAGTAGTGTAGGAAATTTTCAATACTGTCCAAATGGTGACTTTATTCTTGTTAAAAGGGTTTATGTGTATATAGAGACTCTAGACACTGTCAGGTGATTTACTCAAAGCAGTCATGTATGTAGATGTATGAAAAAGTAGTTACACATCTGATGATTTCATCAGCAATGTATATTGTGGTTAAATATGAATAAGATTGTTTAAAAGTTCAAATTTTGATAAGTTTATAGTAGCCTAAATAGTTGGAAATTAGAGTAATATTATTATTGGTTATAATAATCTGAGTACAAGTGTCAAATATTTTCAAATTCAAGAACTGACCATTGCTGACTAAACTGTTGAGTGTAACCAAACCCTATTATAATTTGTGATTGAGACATCTGTTCAATGCAGTTTGCACATCTTGATTTCAATATTGAAAAGTCAAACTCTGTAGATTTAGGAAATAGTTTTGGCAACTTTAGTGTGATTATGGAAGCCCATGTGAGAGGCTGTTGTTTTTTTTTGTTCTGAAACATTGGACAGTGGACACACTGTAAGTGAAGTTTTATTTCTTTGTTAATGATTTGCAGAGTTATCAAAGTAATTGTATTTAAATGTGTCTTATTGTATATTTCTTTAATGATGTATGTTAAAGCAAGATTGTATTGGTTAATATATTTTAAACATTAAAAAATATTTCTAGAGATATTGACATTTAACACATGTTTTCGTAACAGGAAAATACAGTAATAGTAAAACCCTGTTGTGTAGAATAGTATTCTCGATTGTACAACTGTAAACTACTAGCTGCAATGTGGTTTTACTTAAATGGAATCAAAGACATTAGTTATTAAATGGGTATTATAAGAGGTGTATACTATTCTATTTAGCACGAGTGCAGTACAACCCATTAGGGACCACTGGAGCCCATTCCATGTCAACATGCTTATGGTTACTGTGGATGGAGGAGCTCGGGAGTCACA
The DNA here is from genome assembly GCA_964017235.1 of Sabellastarte sp. h YS-2021. NCBI lineage: Eukaryota > Metazoa > Annelida > Polychaeta > Sabellida > Sabellidae > Sabellastarte > Sabellastarte sp. h YS-2021. The sequence goes on along the minus strand of OZ024933.1, from coordinate 118,587,018 downwards.
TGTACGTTGACCACATTAGGACCGGATTTGTTAACATCAGAGACATTGCCAATTCATTCAACATAACACACGTTATATGACATCATTTCCTCGTTGCTATAAAGGATGGACTTAACATTGAAGTGAGAATCAGAGACACCGTTTCATCAATGGACGCGTATCTTACTATTACAGTTTTCATTACATCAAAGGCAAGTGGAGAACACAAAGAACATTCGTAAGACTTAACTCATGCTATTAGGTGGTTTATGGTTGAATGTTAATTCAGTTGTGTACTTATATTGGGGCAAACTATTTACTTTCTGTTGTAAAATGTAATAAATTCTTAGTTAATGAAACTACAGTATTTCTTAATCTACAAACACCACTATACGATACATAAGCGTAACATTTGGTGCCATGACCAGGATTAGTTTGTAGATTTAAAAAAATTTTAGTAGAAATTTTGGAACTGAATTAATTTCATTTTAGTATTGATACAATAATAGCAATAATGGAATCAAAGACATTAGTTATTAAATGGGTATTATAAGAGGTGTATACTATTCTATTTAGCACGAGTGCAGTACAACCCATTAGGGACCACTGGAGCCCATTCCATGTCAACATGCTTATGGTTACTGTGGATGGAGGAGCTCGGGAGTCACATGTACGTTGACCACATTAGGACCGGATTTGTTAACATCAGAGACATTGCCAATTCATTCAACATAACACACGTTATATGACATCATTTCCTCGTTGCTATAAAGGATGGACTTAACATTGAAGTGAGAATCAGAGACACCATTTCATCAATGGACGCGTATCTTACTATTACAGTTTTCATTACATCAAAGGCAAGTGGAGAACACAAAGAACATTCGTAAGACTTAACTCATGCTATTAGGTGGTTGATGGTTGAATGTTAATTCAGTTGTGTACTTATATTGGGGCAAACTATTTACTTTCTGTTGTAAAATGTAATAAATTCTTAGTTAATGAAACTACAGTATTTCTTAATCTACAAACACCACTATACGATACATAAGCGTAACATTTGGTGACATGACCAGGATTAGTTTGTAGATTTAAAAAAATTTTAGTAGAAATTTTGGAACTGAATTAATTTCATTTTAGTATTGATACAATAATAGCAATAATAGTGTTGAAACAATAGTAGTAAATATTGTGAGGTCTTACATGCTAATTGTTGATTGTGTATGTTTATGAATTGTTGTTTTCATAGGTCAAAAAGTGGTAACATTGACATGTAGTGGTAGGGTTGTACTGTATTGTGTTTTGAGTCTCAGTGTGAGTCTCATAGTTTAACTGAAGTGATATCTTTAAGTAAGCATCTGCTTCACTAAGGTAAGTGAATGGGCTGGTGGTACTTGAGATAAATTGGGACTTCAGTTTGTATACTAAATGTGATATCAAGGGTATATCACATTGTGGTAACAAGGGTTTATCACAGGACATCACAGTGTATGTTTGGTTTATGTATAGCCAATTGAGTTTAAGACAGGTGAGGTTAGCTTTACTATATTAGTGGTGATAGTAATTTGAGGGAAACCTTAGTCTTAATATACTGTGCAATTATTTTGAGTGAGGAAGTTAAATTGGGAATTTAACTTTATTGATCCAATCTTTGAGATGGATAAACTGGTAGAAGTCGGTAAACTGTTAGGCTTTAGTAGTATTGAGCAAACTGAAACTTACAAGGATGTAGTGATAAGTCCTAAGTTGTCAGATAACCAAAGAGAACAAGTGTTAGCTTTACTGGAGGAATTCAAGGATATCTTATCAGATCTTCCAGGGCATACTGACTTAGTAGAACATGACATAGAGCTGATAACTGATAAACCAGTTAGGACAAAGCCTTACACAATTCCTTACCATATGCAAAATGTAGTTGATAATGAGATAGAAAACATGTTGAAAATGAAGGTGATAAGGCCATGTAACTCTCCTTATGCTTCACCAATAGTACTAGTCAAGAAAAAAAATGGTAGTATCAGGTTCTGTACAGACTATAGGAAGTTAAACTTGATTTCAAAGTTTTCAACTGAACCAATGATGCAAGCAGGTCAAATCTTCAGTAAGGTCAAGGATAGTAGTGGGGTGAGCAAATTTGACATGTCCAAAGGGTACTGGCAAATACCAGTAACAGAATCCAGTCAAGACAAAACTTGTTTTGTTACTCCCAGTGGATCGTATTGTTACCTTAGAATGCCATTTGGGTTAGTCAACTCAGCTGCAACTTTCAATAGAATGATGAGAAAGCTTTTGAGAGGTTTAGAGAAAACTGAGAGCTTTATTGATGATGTTTTACTCCATAGTTCAGATTGGGAAGAACATTTGTTAGGACTGAGGAAGTTCTTTGAGAGAGTAAGGTCAGCAAGTTTGTCTATAAGGCCAACTAAGTGCAAGGTAGGATTCAGTAGTGTGGATTATCTGGGTCATGTTGTTGGTGAAGGGGAAATCAGCCCAAATCCTGAGAAACTGTTTGATATTGAAAACACACCAAGACCAGTGACAAAGAAACAGGTCAGAAGTTTTTTAGGTATGGTAGGCTTTTACAATAAGTTCATACCTAATTTCAGTGCAGTAGCTGCACCATTGACTGATATCACTAAGAGGGGATGTCCAAACAATGTTGTATGGACTGAGGCACAAGAAAGGGCATTCACATACTTGAAGAAAGTCTTGAGTTCAAGTCCTATTCTCAGACTACCTGATTTGTCCAGAGATTTTGTATTGCAAACAGATGCATCAGAAGTAGCTATTGGAAGTGTACTTTTACAGACTTATGACAATGAGTATTTTCCGGTAGCTTATGCAAGTAAAAAACTAACGAAAAGTGAACTCAACTATTCAGTGATAGAGAAAGAATGTCTGGCCTTAATATGGGCAATCAAAAAGTTCCATGTGTATCTGTATGGCAAAGAGTTCGTTCTCGAGACTGATCATCAGCCTCTGGTGTATCTGAAAAAGTCAAAAATGGCCAATAGTAGACTGATGAGATGGGCATTAGCCCTACAGCCTTACATATTTCAAGTCAAGGCAATCAAAAGTACCCAAAATGCTAGGGCTGACTACTTGAGTAGAATATAGTGTAATTGTAAAAAAAAATGATGTTTGTGTTCTATTCAAATGTCATTGTTAGTCAAATAGTTTTGACTTAAGGGTAAGGGTGTGTTACATTTGAAGTGATCATTTTATGTACAGTAGTGTATTTGAAGTAATAGTTTTATGTACAGTAGTGTAGGAAATTTTCAATACTGTCCAAATGGTGACTTTATTCTTGTTAAAAGGGTTTATGGGTATATAGAGACTCTAGACACTGTCAGGTGATTTACTCAAAGCAGTCATGTATGTAGATGTATGAAAAAGTAGTTACACATCTGATGATTTCATCAGCAATGTATATTGTGGTTAAATATGAATAAGATTGTTTAAAAGTTCAAATTTTGATAAGTTTATAGTAGCCTAAATAGTTGGAAATTAGAGTAATATTATTATTGGTTATAATAATCTGAGTACAAGTGTCAAATATTTTCAAATTCAAGAACTGACCATTGCTGACTAAACTGTTGAGTGTAACCAAACCCTATTATAATTTGTGATTGACAGACATCTGTTCAATGCAGTTTGCACATCTTGATTTCAATATTGAAAAGTCAAACTCTGTAGATTTAGGAAATAGTTTTGGCAACTTTAGTGTGATTATGGAAGCCCATGTGAGAGGCTGTTGTTTTTTTTTGTTCTGAAACATTGGACAGTGGACACACTGTAAGTGAAGTTTTATTTCTTTGTTAATGATTTGCAGAGTTATCAAAGTAATTGTATTTAAATGTGTCTTATTGTATATTTCTTTAATGATGTATGTTAAAGCAAGATTGTATTGGTTAATATATTTTAAACATTAAAAAATGTCTGTCAATCACAAATTATAACAGGGTTTGGTTACACTCAACAGTTTAGTCAGCAATGGTCAGTTCTTGAATTTGAAAATATTTGACACTTGTACTCAGATTATTATAACCAATAATAATATTACTCTAATTTCCAACTATTTAGGCTACTATAAACTTATCAAAATTTGAACTTTTAAACAATCTTATTCATATTTAACCACAATATACATTGCTGATGAAATCATCAGATGTGTAACTACTTTTTCATACATCTACATACATGACTGCTTTGAGTAAATCACCTGACAGTGTCAAGAGTCTCTATATACACATAAACCCTTTTAACAAGAATAAAGTCACCATTTGGACAGTATTGAAAATTTCCTACACTACTGTACATAAAACTATTACTTCAAATACACTACTGTACATAAAATGATCACTTCAAATGTAACACACCCTTACCCTTAAGTCAAAACTATTTGACTAACAATGACATTTGAATAGAACACAAATATCTTTTTTTTTTACAATTACACTATATTCTACTCAAGTAGTCAGCCCTAGCATTTTGGGTACTTTTGATTGCCTTGACTTGAAATTTGTAAGGCTGTAGGGCTAATGCCCATCTCATCAGTCTACTATTGGCCATTTTTGACTTTTTCAGATACACCAGAGGCTGATGATCAGTCTCGAGAACGAACTCTTTGCCATACAGATACACATGGAACTTTTTGATTGCCCATATTAAGGCCAGACATTCTTTCTCTATCACTGAATAGTTGAGTTCACTTTTCGTTAGTTTTTTACTTGCATAAGCTACCGGAAAATACTCATTGTCATAAGTCTGTAAAAGTACACTTCCAATAGCTACTTCTGATGCATCTGTTTGCAATACAAAATCTCTGGACAAATCAGGTAGTCTGAGAATAGGACTTGAACTCAAGACTTTCTTCAAGTATGTGAATGCCCTTTCTTGTGCCTCAGTCCATACAACATTGTTTGGACATCCCCTCTTAGTGATATCAGTCAATGGTGCAGCTACTGCACTGAAATTAGGTATGAACTTATTGTAAAAGCCTACCATACCTAAAAAACTTCTGACCTGTTTCTTTGTCACTGGTCTTGGTGTGTTTTCAATATCAAACAGTTTCTCAGGATTTGGGCTGATTTCCCCTTCACCAACAACATGACCCAGATAATCCACACTACTGAATCCTACCTTGCACTTAGTTGGCCTTATAGACAAACCTGCTGACCTTACTCTCTCAAAGAACTTCCTCAGTCCTAACAAATGTTCTTCCCAATCTGAACTATGGAGTAAAACATCATCAATAAAGCTCTCAGTTTTCTCTAAACCTCTCAAAAGCTTTCTCATCATTCTATTGAAAGTTGCAGCTGAGTTGACTAACCCAAATGGCATTCTAAGGTAACAATACGATCCACTGGGAGTAACAAAACAAGTTTTGTCTTGACTGGATTCTGTTACTGGTATTTGCCAGTACCCTTTGGACATGTCAAATTTGCTCACCCAACTACTATCATTATTATTATTATTGTGTATTTATACTCAGCGCAATATCTCCATATACTACAGGACTCAAAGCGCTATTAAACCAATCCTTGACCTTACTGAAGATTTGACCTGCTTGCATCATTGGTTCAGTTGAAAACTTTGAAATCAAGTTTAACTTCTATAGTCTGTACAGAACCTGATACTACCATCTTTTTTCTTGACTAGTACTATTGGTGAAGCATAAGGAGAGTTACATGGCCTTATCACCTTCATTTTCAACATGTTTTCTATCTCATTATCAACTACATTTTGCATATGGTAAGGAATTGTGTAAGGCTTTGTCCTAACTGGTTTATCAGTTATCGGCTCTATGTCATGTTCTACTAAGTCAGTATGCCCTGGAAGATCTGATAAGATATCCTTGAATTCCTCCAGTAAAGCTAACACTTGTTCTCTTTGGTTATCTGACAACTTAGGACTTATCACTACATCCTTGTAAGTTTCAGTTTGCTCAATACTACTAAAGCCTAACAGTTTCTCATCATCTAAGGTTCCTATTTCTGGTTCAGGTTCAACAATAGGTGTACTAACCTTTTCTAACACTGAACTATCTTCTTGCTCATTGACTGTACCATCACTTTCAATTGTGAAATCCTCAACATATTTCTTCAAGAGATTTGCATGATAAGTTTTTATCTTGCCCTTTACCTCTGCCCGATAGTCATTACCAAGTACATCTACAATCTCAAAAGGACCTTGCCATTTGACTAAGAGTTTGTTTGTGTCAGTTGGTAACAATACAAGTACCTTGTCTTTCACCTGAAACTTTCTGTCTTTGCTTCTTTTGTCATGGTAATATTTACCTTTACATTGGGCCTTTTCTAACTCACTCTGGGCTAATCTACAAGTTTCTTCTAGTCTCTCTTTAAGATCAACAATGTATTGGTATGTTGTCTTTGTCTCATCTGAGTCTATCTCACCTACCCATAGTTCTTTTAATATGTCCATTGGGCCTCTTACCTTTCTCCCATATAAAAGCTCAAATGGTGCAAACCCTGTGCTAGCCTGCGGTACTTCTCTATAGGCAAACAAAACAGCAGACAAATACCTGTCCCAGTCCTTAGGTTTCTCAGAACACAGTTTCCTTAACATAGACTTCAATACCCAATGAAACTTTTCAACTAGGCCATTACACTGGGGATGGTAAGGCGTTGTCACTAAATGTTTCATGCTAAGTAGTCTGTTTACTTCCTGCATAAGGTTTGACAAAAACTGAGTTCCTCTATCACTTAAGACTTCACTAGGTATTCCCACCCTAGAAAATATCTCAAGAAGTGCCTCTGCTACCCGTTCAGTCTCAATACTCGGAAGAGCAATTGCCTCAGGATATCGAGTCGTGTAGTCTACCATGGTAAGGATATAGCGGTTGCCACGGTCAGTCACTGGGGATATGGGACCTACCAAATCTATGGCTACCCTCTGAAAAGGTGTGTCTATCAGCGGCATCCTACCTAACGGAACATAAGGTACCCTACCTTTGGGGGTTGTCCTCTGACAAAGATCACATGATCTACAGTACCGATTTACATCTCCCTGTAAGCCTTGCCAGTAAAAACTAGACATTATCCTGTCTGTTGTTTTCTTCATACCTAGGTGACCACCTAGAAGTGTTTCATGAGCCAGTTTCATTACCTTAACTCTTAGTTGTTTTGGTACTACCAGTTGTTTGTCTACTTTCTTCCCATCACTGGTTTTTACCTCTCTGTACAAAATACCCTTCTGTTCTAAATATCTAGACCGATTACCACTTTTCAACTTGATAAGCTTACTGTCCTTTGACATTTCCCACAATAATTTCAAACTTGAATCATTCAACTGTTCTTGTTTGAATTGTTCTGCAGTCAAACTCAACTCAATCTCACCTGGGACTTTTAGTGGAGTGATAGGTTTCTTGAGCTTTTCAGATTGTGCCCTAGTCAAAACTGCCACAGTTTCCTTTTCTTTAAGACTATTCCATTCAGGGTTTGGGTCACTGGGACTTCTAATACCTGGAATATTCCCTAACACTAGCGGATAGATTGGACTTTCCATACTCATAGCCTCAACCTCACCGACAAAAAAGGGTGTATCTACCTGTATGTTAGCCATAGGGACCTTTTTCACAGTGCCATCAATCAATATGCACAAGTGTACCTTCCCTGTCAACTGTTCAGGTTTTACTAAACTGGACTGAACTACTACCCCTGTACAGCCACTATCCCTCAGGGTATCTACCATTGTATCACCTACTTTCCCTTTGAACACAGGCAAATTGGTTTTCCTACTAAATTTTCTATGCCCACATGCACCACTTATGATTGGAAGAGCTTCACCAGTAGCTAACTTTAAGTGATTGTTCTCTATACTACCAGATAGTAATTGCATCATACAGGTGGCACCTGTTTCATGTGTTTCATTCTCTGGATCTGAGTTTTGTCCTACCGCAATAGCCAACTTTTCTTTAACCCTACAATTTCTTTGGATATGACCCTTCCTACCACACTTATAGCAAGTCTTATCAGAGTAATTTGCTTTGACCATTGGCTTTGAGTCAATCTTTGGGTTGTTTGAGTTACCCTGCTTATCAGTTTTGTTGGTTTTGAATTTTGAAGGAGCATGATCTGCAATAAAACAACTACTCTCCCCATGTGCTTCAACATACTGCTCAGCTAAACTAGCCATTTCTTTTGAGTTTTTTTGGTGTCCTTTCCTTAAGAAATACTGCAAGTGACTTGTTACAGTTTGAAACGAACTGTTCTCTTAACATGAGATCAAGTAATGCATCATATGATTTCTCAATTTCACCAAAATCAACCCACCTTTCATAATAGTTTTTCAACCTGTCCATAAACTGAGTTGCTGTTTCACCTTTCATGATTTTGGTATCCCTGAACTTATTTCTGAATCCCTCCTCAGTTAACTCGTACCTTTTAAGAAGTGCCTTCTTAAGTTTGCCATAACTGTCAGAATCATCCTTGCCCAAGCGCCTGTATACCTCTAAAGCATCCCCAGACAATAATGCACTTAGACTCATTGCCCAATCTTCTTGTTTAAGATTTTGCGCCTTAACATATCTCTCAAAACGGAAAAGATAGGAATCAATATCATCCTTTGCTTCATTAAAAGGTGTCAGCTTTGGGAGTTTTACCTTAACCGCACTTGATTTTGTAGCAGCAGTAGCAGAATTCAACCTAGCTATTTCCAATTCCGTCTCCTTAACCTGCATCTCAGACTTTCTAAGGTCTATTTCATGTGCCTGCTTCCTTTCCTCCATCTCCCTTTCATAATCCCTCCTATATGCCCTCTCTGACCTTTCTTTTTCCTGTTGTTCGATAAGAAAGGCGTATAACTTATCACCCTCCAAACCGAACTGTTTACCGACTTCTACCAGTTTATCCATCTCAAAGATTGGATCAATAAAGTTAAATTCCCAATTTAACTTCCTCACTCAAAATAATTGCACAGTATATTAAGACTAAGGTTTCCCTCAAATTACTATCACCACTAATATAGTAAAGCTAACCTCACCTGTCTTAAACTCAATTGGCTATACATAAACCAAACATACACTGTGATGTCCTGTGATAAACCCTTGTTACCACAATGTGATATACCCTTGATATCACATTTAGTATACAAACTGAAGTCCCAATTTATCTCAAGTACCACCAGCCCATTCACTTACCTTAGTGAACCAGATGCTTACTTAAAGATATCACTTCAGTTAAACTATGAGACTCACACTGAGACTCAAAACACAATACAGTACAACCCTACCACTACATGTCAATGTTACCACTTTTTGACCTATGAAAACAACAATTCATAAACATACACAATCAACAACTAGACAAAAGTTTTTGTACACAAAAACAAAGCGTCCCTACAGCTTTTAAGTTTTATAAGAAATGCTAAAGGACCAATGTGAAGAGGTAAATGTTATTGGTGAAGAGAAATTCTCCTGAAAGGACCATGTTAGGGTCACAAGAGTGATCTTAAAACGAAAAAAGCAATCAGTGCCTGTGAACAGGTTCTGTATCAGCTGACTGTGTCTTTTAAGCTGCAAAGTAGAAGAAGCATGTTTAGGTTTGGCTATGCTCGTTTGACCTTGAATGAGAGGCCCAAGGTCAAATCCGTCCACACCAGAAGATTCCCAGCACATGATTTCCTACATGTTGGCTTCACATCCCAAACCTCTAGGACTAATAATAGAGTTATCAAACTTTTAAGTTTGGCTATGCTCGTTTGACCTTGAAGGAGAGGCCCAAGGTCAAATCGGACAACACCAAAAGATTCCCAGCCCATGATTTCCTATATGTTTGTATACCATCCAAAACCTCTAGGACCAATAATAAGCGAGTTATAAGCACTTTTCAGTTTGGCTATGCTCATTTGACCTTGAATGAGAGGCCCAAGGTCAAATGCGACCACACCAGAAGATTCCCAGCACATGATTCCCTATATGTTGGTATACCATCCCAATCCTCTAGGACAAATAATAAGCGAGTTATAAGCACTTTTAAGTTTGGCTATCCTCATTTGACCTTGAAGAAGAGGCCCAAGGTCAAATCCGACCACACCAAAAGATTCCCAGCCCATGATTTCCTATATGTTGGTATACCATCACAAACCTCTAGAACCAATAATATGCGAATTATAAGCACTTTTAAGTTTGGCTATACTCGTTTGACCTTGGAGGAGGGGCCCAAGGTCAAATCCGACCACATCAGAAGATTCCCAGCACATGATTTACTGTATGTTGGTATACCATCCCAAACCTCTAGGACCAATAATAAGTGAGTTATAAGCACTTTTAAGTTTGGCTATGCTCGTTTCACCTTGAAGAAGAGGCCCAAGGTCAAATCCGACCACACCAAAAGATTCCCAGCCCATGACTTCCTATATGTTGGTATACCATCCCAAAGCTCTAGGACCAATAATGAGCAAGTTATAAGCACTTTTAAGTTTGGCTATGCTCATTTGACCTTGAAAGAGAGGCCCAAGGTCAAATCCGACCACAGTAAAAGATTCCTAGCCCATGGTTTGCTATATGTTGGTATACCATCCCAAACCTCTAGGACCAATAATAAGCGAGTTATAAGCACTTTAAACTTTGCCTATCCTCGTTTGACCTTGAAGGAGGGGCCCAAGGTCAAATGCGACCACACCAGAAGATTCCCAGCCCTTGATTTCCTACATGTTGGTATACCATCCCAAACCTCTAGGACCAATAATAAGCGAGTTATAAACACTTTTAAGTTTGGCTATGCTTGTTTGACCTTGAAGAAGAGGCCCAAGGTCAAATCTGACCACACCAAAAGATTCCTAGCCTATGATTTCCTATAGGTTGGTTTACCATCCCAAACCTCTAGGACCAATAATAAGCGAGTTATAAGCACTTTTATGTTTCGTTATGCTCGTTTGACCTTGAAGGAGGGGCCCAAGGTCAAATCCGACCACACCAGAAGATTCCCAGCCGATGATTTCCTACATGTTGGTATACCATCCCAAACCTCTAGGACCAATAATAAGCAAGTTATAAGCACTTTTAAAGGTCATAGGAAGTATTTTCAAATCATTCATTAGTGATTACATATACATATGTAAGTTCAATTTCTGTGAAAAAAAGATGCGTCTGGACAAGGTTACATGGTATATTCAATCACTTTCTGGCTGTTTTTTCAAGATTTTTACAACTGTCGCCATTATTTTTCACTTGACAACTCCCGTAGAAAATACTAGCCTTGACGTCACAGGTTCATGACAATGTAAACAAACTATTATTTCCATAAGCCTTTTAATACATACATATATATTTAAAAGATTGCATAATGTGTTTTTATGAAGTTTATTTGTTTATAAGACATCAGTCTGCCACAGTAAATTTTTGAAATAGCCTTCAGAACATCTTTTATTCTTGTTCTCAAATAAAAAATATTTAGAGAGGTATTAAGCAAGTTGCATAAAAATCACCAAACAATGCAGTCAACCAGGTTCAACTCTGAGATGAATTTTGATAGTTATTTTTTTCAATTTTGAAAACACTATTGCCAGGAGATGAAATAAATACAACATAAATGTCTTTAGAACTGGGCCTCAAGCAAGGATAAATCATATATGTTCTCCAAATTAGTTTCCCATCAAAACTGTAAACAATACTGCTTTCATAGTATACATAATGCCTCTAGCCATCTAGTGTTGATTACAGTTCCCCTAAACACATATCCTTTTTTTTGGTCTCAACAAAGGCTTAAATTGAGAATAAAATGTCACCAACTAATTTCCAAAACTTTAAATTATCCAAACTTAAGGCCAAGAAATACTGAACTAATATCTTAAGGAAAACTCATATACTGAATTATTTCATAAACTGATAATGTAAAAGTTAGAACTTCAAACATGATTCTTTCAGAATAAATTCAATAAATTTGACTACAACAGCATGCTTTTATAAATTATTGATGCAAATGAAAACAAATTGTGTATTTTGATTTCACTTTACATCATGCCTTTTCTTGATAGAAATGCCGGTGATTAAAGGCAAAAAAACAGTATCCAGTAAGTTCAAATGACCACTTTTGAATTTATCAAGAGATTCTTAGTTTTGTGTAAATTTATCTAACTTGAAAGGCTACTTTCGCATCACAGTTTAAAAACCTGGAAAAAAATGATGGAAGGAGGCAAAAATCTCATACATATGTTTACGCTTTCTGCATTCCAAGACAAGCCTACTTACAGTATATCTGTGTTTGTTAGAACTGTCAGTGATTAAAAGTTAGGTAAAACTTGAGAAAAAAACAGCATCTAGAAAAAATAGAGGCTAGTCAGCTTTTTTGGAAAAGGAAAATGTTATCTTCCTTCAGTTTGGAAATATATACACTATATCTCCAACTACACGGAACTTCATTATGAACCTGTGACGTCATCAATCATCTACTACGAGAAAAACAATATGTCCACTTTTTACTCCATGTTCGGTTCTCGCCTCCAACCTCTGTGGCCGCTGGTTCGAATCTCGGGCCGGGCGCTTCATGTTGGAAAGTTGGTAGTTACTTGCCGATGCCCGGTGGTTTACAGTGCACTATGCACTGGTTTATTCCACCTGTAAACTACCCGTCGCAATATGACCCTGGCTGTTGAACGCGACGTAAAGCAACAAATAAATAAATTTACTCCACGTTCGTGATATTTATTTTTATAATGCTATTTATGGCTCTTGTACCATATATTTCTTAAAATAAACCACATTTTCATTCTTATAGGTTGTTTGTCTACTGAATGAAGTTAACTTCATAATTTTTGTGAAAAATGTTTCCTATGACCTTTAACTTTGGCTATGCTCGTTTGACCTTAAACGAGAGGCCCAAGGTCAAATACGACCACACCAGAAGATTCCCAGCCCATGATTTCCTATATGCTGGTATACCATCACAAACCTGTAGGACCAATAATAAGCGAATTATAACCACTTTTAAGCTTGGCTATGCTCATTTCACCTTCAATGAGAGGCCCAAGGTCAAATGCGACCACACCAGAAGGTTCCCAGCCCATGATTTTGTATATGCTGGTATACCATCCCAAACCTCTAGGACCAATAATAAGCGAGTTCTAATCACTTTTAAGTGTGGCTATGCTCGTTTGACCTTGAACGTGGGGCCCAAGCTCAAATCCGACCACACCAGAAGGTTCCCAGCCAATGATTTCCTACATGTTGGTTTACCATCCCAAAGCTCTAGGACCAATAATAAGCGAGTTATGAGCATTTTTATGTTTGGCTATCCTCATTTGACCTTCAAGGAGGGGCCCAAGGTCATATCCGACCACACCAAAACATTCCCAGCCCATGATTTCCTATATGTTGGTATACCATCCCAAAGCTCTAGGACCAATAATGAGCGAGTTATAAGCACTTTTAAGTTTGGCTATGCTCGTTTGACCTTGAAGGGGGGGCCCAAGGTCAAATGCGACCACACCAGAAGATTCCCAGCACATGATTTCCTACATGTTGGTACACCATCCGAAACCTCTAGGACTAATAATAAGCGAGTTATAAGCACTTTTCAGTTTGGCTATCCTCGTTTGACCTTGAAGGAGAGGCCCAAGGTCAAATCTGACCACACCAAAAGATTCCCAGCCCATGGTTTCCTACATATTGGTATACCATCCCAAACCTCTAGGACCAATAATAAGCGAGTTATAAGCACTTTAAACTTTGCCTATCCACAGTTGACCTTGAAGGAGGGGCCCAAGGTCAAATCTGACCACACCAGAAGATTCCCTGCACATGATTTCCTATATGTTGGTCTACCATCCCAAAGATCTACGACCAATAATAAGCGAGTTATAAGCACTTTTAAGTTTGGCTATCCTTGTTTGACCTTGAACGAGAGGCACAAGGTCAAATGCAACCACACCAGATGATTCCCAGCACGATTTCCTATATGTCGGTATACCATCCCAAAGCTCTACGACCAATAATAAGCGAGTTATAAGCACTTTTAAGTTTGGCTATCCTCGTTTGACCTTGAACGAGAGGCCCAAGGTCAAATCCGACCACATCAGAAGATTCCCAGCACATGATTTCCTATATGTAGGTATACCATCCCAAAGCTCTACGACCAATAATAAGTGAGTTATAAGCACTTTGAAGTTTGGCTATCCTCATTTGACCTTGAAGGATGGGCCCAAGGTCAAATGCGACCACACCAGAAGATTCCCAGCACATGATTTCCTATATGTAGGTATACCATCCCAAAGCTCTACGACCAATAATAAGTGAGTTATAAGCACTTTTAAGTTTGGCTATCCTCATTTGACCTTGAACGAGAGGCCCAAGGTCAAATCCAACCACACCAGAAGATTCCCAGCACATGATTTCCTATATGTAGGTATACCATCCCAAAGCTCTACGACCAATAACAAGCGAGTTATAAGTACTTTTAAGTTTGGCTATCCTCGTTTGACCTTGAAGGATGGGCCCAAGGTCAAATGCGACCACACCAGAAGATTCCCAGCACATGATTTCCTATATGTCGGTATACCATCCCAAAGCTCTACGACCAATAATAAGCGAGTTATAAGGACTTTTAAGTTTGGCTATCCTCGTTTGACCTTGAAGGATGGGCCCAAGGTCAAATCCGACCACACCAGAAGATTCCCCGCACATGATTTCCTATATGTTGGTATACCATCCCAAACCTCTAGGACCAATAATAAGCGAGTTATAAGCACTTTAAACTTTGCCTATGCTCGTTTGACCTTGAAGGAGGGGCCCAAGGTCAAATGCAACCACACCAGAAGATTCCCAGCCCATGATTTTGTACATGTCGATATACCATCCCAAACCTCTAGGACCAATAATAAGCGAGTTATAAGCACTTTTAAGTTTGGCTATCCTCATTTGACCTTGAACAAGAGGCCCAAGGTCAAATCCAACCACACCAGAAGATTCTCAGCCCATGATTTCCTATATGTTGGTATACCATCCCAAAGCTCTAGGACCAATAATAAGCGAGTTATAAGCATTTTTATGTTTGGCTATCCTCGTTTGACCTTGAAGGAGAGGCCCAAGGTCAAATCCGACCACACAAGAAGATTCCCAGCCCATGATTTCCTATATGTCGGTATACCATCCCAAACCTCTAGGACCAATAATAAGCGAGTTATAAGCACTTTTAAGTTTGGCTATCCTCGTTTGACCTTGAACGAGAGGCCCAAGGTCAAATCCAACCACACCAAAAGATTCCCAGCTCATGATTTCCTATATGTTGGTATACCATCCCAAAGCTCTAGGACCAATAATAAGCGAGTTATAAGCATTTTTATGTCTGGCTATCCTCGTTTGACCTTGAACGAGAGGCCCAAGGTCAAATCCGACCACACCAGAAGATTCCCAGCCCATGATTTCCTACATGTTGGTATACCATCCCAAAGCTCTAGGACCAATAATAAGCGACTTATAAGCACTTTTAAGTTTGGCTATGCTCGTTTGACCTTGAAGGGGGGGGCCCAAGGTCAAATGCGACCACACCAGAAGATTCCCAGCACATGATTTCCTATATGTTGGTATACCATCCCAAACCTCTAGGACTAATAACAAGCGAGTTATAAGCACTTTTCAGTTTGCCTATCCTCGTTTGACCTTGAAGGAGACGTCCAAGGTCAAATCTGACCACACCAAAAGATTCCCAGCCCATGGTTTCCTATATGTTGGTATACCATCCCAAACCTCTAGGACCAATAATAAGTGAGTTATAAGCACTTTAAACTTTGCCTATCCTCGCTTGACCTTGAACGAGGGGCCCAAGGTCAAATCTGACCACACCAGAAGATTCCCAGCACATGATTTCCTATATGTTGGTATACCATCCCAAACCTCTACGACCAATAATAAGCGAGTTCAAGGCTTAATCTTAGCAAAATTTTTATGAACTTATAATCAATCACCCGTCAATCGGTCAATTATGGCCCGACTGATCCCAATATCGACTGGCGCCTAGATTCTTCCCTCAGGAATGTGCATACCAAATTTGGTTGACCCACACGCAGTACTTTCTGAGGAAATCTAGTGAAAAGGAAGTAAATTTTTTTTTGAATTTTTGATAATGTGACCTTCATAAAGGTCAAATTTATGCCTGTCAAAAAATTTCCCCACGCCTATAGAAGAACACTGCCACATATCATTTGGATAGGCCTAATAACAAGGGAGATATTCAAGGGAGACGATAATGCGGCGGCGGCTGACTGAAAACCGGGGGTGAAACCAATTTCAAGGAACGCTTAATTAGCATGTAAGACCTCACAATATTTACTACTATTGTTTCAACACTATTATTGCTATTATTGTATCAATACTAAAATGAAGTTAATTCAGTTCCAAAATTTCTACTAAAATTTTTTAAATCTACAAACTAATCCTGGTCATGGCACCAAATGTTACGCTTATGTATCGTATAGTGGTGTTTGTAGATTAAGAAATACTGTAGTTTCATTAACTAAGAATTTATTACATTTTACAACAGAAAGTAAATAGTTTGCCCCAATATAAGTACACAACTGAATTAACATTCAACCATAAACCACCTAATAGCATGAGTTAAGTCTTACGAATGTTCTTTGTGTTCTCCACTTGCCTTTGATGTAATGAAAACTGTAATAGTAAGATACGCGTCCATTGATGAAACGGTGTCTCTGATTCTCACTTCAATGTTAAGTCCATCCTTTATAGCAACGAGGAAATGATGTCTGTTACATATATTGGACACTATATTAGTACATTGTATATTACATATATTAGGCACTATATTAGTGCATTGTTTAATTTAAGCTTTATGTTTATACATTGTCATAAAAGATAATTGTGTTGTTGGTTCTTTTTGTGTGTTGACATTTAAAGTAAGGGAGTTATTGACTTTTGTGTTTTAGTGTTTATTGATCTGTTCACAGACTGGGGGAAATCCCCCCCCTCAGTGGTTATGTTAGATTTGGGGAAACCCAATTACCAGTAGTTTCTAGAACTTCCTCCTTTGGCCTAGATGGCTCTGTACAATTCCAGAGAAATCTGTGAATGTATATAAGGAATGTACATCTGACCACAAAAAAACTTTCTATTCGCTGGCTATAAGGAGAGCTATTGTGTTTTGGAATATAATATAACTTGTGTTGCTGTGAACTTTTACTGGAGTGAACTAGATACATTGTCTGGACAGATTTATTGCACTTTGGATATTTTTGGATATTGTACAGTTCTATAACAGAGAGTGGATTTACTGCATTTTGGACATTGTCCATATCTTGGAGCAGACAGTACAATTGTGTTATCTCTCTAAAAATCTCCAGACAGACCTTCTGTGTGACTGGATATATAAAGGATAGCAGGACAAGCACCTTTTGTGTTGTTGAGTGTGGGACAGGTCACAGGATATAGATATCTGTGTGTGAGTGAACGCTGGACAGATCACGGGACAAACCACAGGACATTGGACAGATCACAGAATATACCACAGGACGGATTACAGAACAGATTGCGGGATACGGCGGATAAACTTGTTCTTAATCTCAGTGGTCAGGTCAGCTAGATCTTATTATTGTATTAGTGTGTTTGGTTAAGAGCATACCAGTTGACTGTAATCATTGTTGTTGACTATTAAATAAATTTGTTAAGTTTAACTTTTTGCTTTTTCTGTTACAACTTAAAGACAACCGGTAATTGCTACCGCGCTTGCCCGTGACCGTAACAGGAAAATTGGGGGCTCGTCCGGGATCCAACCATTCGATTACAACTATTTGATCAACCGTTCAATTAACATTTTGAAAATCCATTTGATTTAGTAATTGGTTACAGTCAACAGTGCTCAAAATGGCTAGTGCTAAAGAGTTTGTACAGTCACCATCTATGGAAGTTCTAGAAACTTTTAAAAAAGATATGTTAATGCAGATAGCACAAGAGTTACAGTTAGAGGTGAAAAGGTCAACACGTAAACATGAACTTAAAAGGCTTATTGTTGAACAGTTAGTTGATGAAGATGTTTTACCTGATAGTTGTTTAGAAGTGTATAAGCCTCTACCAATGGAACCTTCTGGGCAATATGAGATCAGGCGATTAGAAATTGAAAGAGAGTTAAGACTTAAAGAGCTTGAAACTCAAGCTCAACAGCGAAAAGAAGAGCTTGAAGCTCAACAACGAAAAGAAGAGCTTGAAGCTCAACAACGAAAAGAAGAGCTTGAAGCTCAACAACGAAAAGAAGAGCTTGAAGCTCAACAACGAAAAGAAGAGCTTGAAGCTCAACAGCGAAAAGAAGAGCTTGAAGCTCAAGCTCAAAAAGAAGAGCGAGCGCTTAAACATGAAAGAGAAATGAGAGCTTTAGAACTCAATGCCCGTAGAATTGCCCATGAAGAGTCCATTGCTACCAAATTTGATTTGGGTAAAAATGTGCGACTGGTACCACCTTTTAATGAGTCCGAGGTTGATAAGTACTTTCAACACTTTGAAAGAGTAGCTCAAAATTTGAAATGGCCTATAGACCAGTGGCCTTTATTGCTGCAAAGTGTTTTGAGGGGAAAGGCCCAGGAGGCATACACGGCTTTGCCAATTTCTGAATGTGTGGACTATAACTCTGTCAAAAATGCTATTTTGAAAGCATATGAGTTGGTACCAGAAGCATATCGTCAAAAATTCAGAAATTATCGTAAACAAGAAAGTCAAACTCATGTTGAATTTGCCCATGAGAAAGAAGTGTACTTTGACAGATGGTGTAATTCTAGGGAAGTAGGTACAGACTTTGAAAAACTTAGGCAAGTTATTTTGATTGAAGAGTTCAAAAGGTGTGTTCGTGATGACATTAAAACCTATCTAGATGAACAGAAAGTTGAAAATTTGGCAAAAGCAGCAGCTTATGCTGATGATTATGCGCTAACTCACAAGTCCACTTTCAACAAGAATAAGTCCTTTGGTCCTGCTAAAAAGTCTTATCCAGAAATAGGAAAGAAATCTGAAAATGTAGCTCCAGAAAAGAGTTCAGATAAGGGTCAAACTTCAAATCAGACTATGAGTAAGGATAGGAAGCCCAGATCCTTTGCTCCTGTTTGCCACTATTGTAAGAAACCTGGGCATGTTATGTCTGACTGTTGGCTCTTAAAGAAGAGAAGAGAAAAGGAGGCAACGCCCAACGCCTTTGTGTCTAGCAAATCTAACTGGCGTTCAAATCCCAATAGAGCAGAGTCTAGTATTGGTTTAGACAAGTCTGAGATTATTAGGGAAGAGTTCAAACCTTTTGTGTCTGAGGGTTTTGTATCCTTGGAAAGTAGTTCCAGTCAGGTCCCCATTAAGATATTAAGAGACACTGGAGCTACTCAGTCCTTACTTTTAGAAGGTGTATTGCCATTGAGTGTAAGCACATCTACTGATGAGAGTGTCATTGCTCAAGGTATTGAAGGAGGCTGTGTGAACGTTCCCTTGCATAAGGTCAAGTTAGTATCAGACTTAGTTACTGGTTCTGTTGTTGTGGGTACCAGGCCCACTTTACCCATTAAAGGGGTATCTTTGTTGTTGGGAAATGATCTTGCAGGTGGAAAGGTAGTTGCTGATCCTAAGGTTACTTCTAAGCCGATCACTTTGGTTAGCACTGAGAAATTAGAAGAGGTTATTCCTGGTATTTTTCCCTCCTGTGCTGTGACTCGAGCTATGGCCAAAAAGGCCCAAGAAGAACCAAAAGATTGTAAACAATCTACAGATGTCTTAGTTGATTTGTCAGATACATTCTTGAACAACTATGACCATGATGTGCAGAATTTTAGTGATACTAATCCCAAGGATAGGGTAGATTCTGAAAAACAAGACCCAATTGACTGCAAAGATGTATCGCTTTCAAAATCAAAATTGATTTCAGAGCAGGAAAATGACCCTGAATTAGCTCCTTTATTCAAGTTGGTCTTGCCACCAGTAGAGCTAGATAAGGTCCCTGTAGGCTATTATGTCAGAAATGGTGTACTTATGCGAAAGTGGAGGCCACCAAATGTCCCTGCATCTGAAGAATGGTCAGTAGTACACCAGATTGTTGTGCCAAAAGTGTACCAAAGTGAGATATTAAAATTGGCTCATGAATCTCCAATGGGTGGCCATTTAGGCATCAACAAAACTTACAACAAAATAACCAAACATTTCTATTGGCCTCAAATTCGGCACTGTGTGGCAGAATTTTGCAAGACTTGTCACATTTGTCAAATGGTAGGAAAGCCAAACCAAAAAATTCCTGTAGCTCCTCTCAAACCCATTCCAGCATTTGAGGAACCATTTAGCAAAGTGATAATTGACTGTGTAGGTCCCTTACCAAAAACTAAATCCAGAAACCAATATCTTTTGACCATTATGTGCACCTCAACCAGATTTCCCGAAGCCATACCATTGAGCAACATAACAGCTCCCAAAATCTCAAAAGCTCTGGTTAATTTCTTTACTCTAGTTGGCTTACCAAAAGAGATCCAGTCAGATCAAGGGTCAAATTTTATGTCGGGACTATTTCAACAGGTTGTATTTCAGTTAGGTGCCAAACAGATCAAATCTAGTGCTTATCACCCAGAATCCCAAGGTGCACTTGAAAGGTTCCATTCCACTTTGAAGAATATGATTAGGACATTTTGTTTAGATAATGAAAAAGACTGGGATGAAGGCATTAGCTTATTGTTGTTCGCAGTTAGAGAGTCTGTTCAAGAGTCTTTAGGCTTTAGTCCCTTTGAGTTGGTCTTTGGCCATTCAGTCCGTGGTCCTCTCAAGCTGTTGAAGGAAACCTGGTTATCTGAGAACACCGAGAGCCTAAATCTGCTAGATTATGTCTCAAGGTTCAGAAATAAGTTAAAGAAGGCTTGTGAGCTGGCGCAACAAAATTTGAAAAATTCTCAGTCAAAAATGAAGATGCTTTTTGACAAGAAATTACAGAATCGTGTCTTCAATCCCGGAGGCAAAATTTCAGTGTCATCACCTGGCCAATTGAACAAATTACAGGCCAGAGATCTAAGGTCATGCCCAGTGACACAGAGAGTAGAAACTCTCCATAGGACAATTAAAAATTATGATAACAGACATTCAAACCACTTGTGTGAAATGACTATGGTAAAGCCATATTTTGAAAGAGGTATAACATAGCTTATGATGGCTATTAATAAAAACACTGTTAAAGATGGGAATTCAGTGTATAAACACGACTTTGAAAAAGTAACATATGGCGTCCGCATGGATACGCCCTGTCCAGAAGCTGTATTTAAATTGTAATTTATATACCTGTAATTAGTAAGTTTGCAAAGGTTATACATGGTACTAATTTTACTTTTGTATTTAGATAAATATGTTTTGTAAAAAGTTATTACCTGTGTATATATACCTGGTAAAAATCTCTTGTAAAATTTTGTAACTCCTTGGCTTCCAAAATTTTTCTTTAAGGGGGGAGGTGTTACATATATTGGACACTATATTAGTACATTGTATATTACATATATTAGGCACTATATTAGTGCATTGTTTAATTTAAGCTTTATGTTTATACATTGTCATAAAAGATAATTGTGTTGTTGGTTCTTTTTGTGTGTTGACATTTAAAGTAAGGGAGTTATTGACTTTTGTGTTTTAGTGTTTATTGATCTGTTCACAGACTGGGGGAAATCCCCCCCCTCAGTGGTTATGTTAGATTTGGGGAAACCCAATTACCAGTAGTTTCTAGAACTTCCTCCTTTGGCCTAGATGGCTCTGTACAATTCCAGAGAAATCTGTGAATGTATATAAGGAATGTACATCTGACCACAAAAAAACTTTCTATTCGCTGGCTATAAGGAGAGCTATTGTGTTTTGGAATATAATATAACTTGTGTTGCTGTGAACTTTTACTGGAGTGAACTAGATACATTGTCTGGACAGATTTATTGCACTTTGGATATTTTTGGATATTGTACAGTTCTATAACAGAGAGTGGATTTACTGCATTTTGGACATTGTCCATATCTTGGAGCAGACAGTACAATTGTGTTATCTCTCTAAACATCTCCAGACAGACCTTCTGTGTGACTGGATATATAAAGGATAGCAGGACAAGCACCTTTTGTGTTGTTGAGTGTGGGACAGGTCACAGGATATAGATATCTGTGTGTGAGTGAACGCTGGACAGATCACGGGACAAACCACAGGACATTGGACAGATCACAGAATATACCACAGGACGGATTACAGAACAGATTGCGGGATACGGCGGATAAACTTGTTCTTAATCTCAGTGGTCAGGTCAGCTAGATCTTATTATTGTATTAGTGTGTTTGGTTAAGAGCATACCAGTTGACTGTAATCATTGTTGTTGACTATTAAATAAATTTGTTAAGTTTAACTTTTTGCTTTTTCTGTTACAACTTAAAGACAACCGGTAATTGCTACCGCGCTTGCCCGTGACCGTAACATGTCATATAACGTGTGTTATGTTGAATGAATTGGCAATGTCTCTGATGTTAACAAATCCGGTCCTAATGTGGTCAACGTACATGTGACTCCCGAGCTCCTCCATCCATAGTAACCATAAGCATGTTGACATGGAATGGGCTCCAGTGGTCCCTAATGGGTTGTACTGCACTCGTGCTAAATAGAATAGTATACACCTCTTATAATACCCATTTAATAACTAATGTCTTTGATTCCATTTAAGTAAAACCACATTGCAGCTAGTAGTTTACAGTTGTACAATCGAGAATACTATTCTACACAACAGGGTTTTACTATTACTGTATTTTCCTGTTACGAAAACATGTGTTAAATGTCAATATCTCTAGAAATATTTTTTAATGTTTAAAATATATTAACCAATACAATCTTGCTTTAACATACATCATTAAAGAAATATACAATAAGACACATTTAAATACAATTACTTTGATAACTCTGCAAATCATTAACAAAGAAATAAAACTTCACTTACAGTGTGTCCACTGTCCAATGTTTCAGAACAAAAAAAAAAACAACAGCCTCTCACATGGGCTTCCAAAATCACACTAAAGTTGCCAAAACTATTTCCTAAATCTACAGAGTTTGACTTTTCAATATTGAAATCAAGATGTGCAAACTGCATTGAACAGATGTCTCAATCACAAATTATAATAGGGTTTGGTTACACTCAACAGTTTAGTCAGCAATGGTCAGTTCTTGAATTTGAAAATATTTGACACTTGTACTCAGATTATTATAACCAATAATAATATTACTCTAATTTCCAACTATTTAGGCTACTATAAACTTATCAAAATTTGAACTTTTAAACAATCTTATTCATATTTAACCACAATATACATTACTGATGAAATCATCAGATGTGTAACTACTTTTTCATACATCTACATACATGACTGCTTTGAGTAAATCACCTGACAGTGTCTAGAGTCTCTATATACACATAAACCCTTTTAACAAGAATAAAGTCACCATTTGGACAGTATTGAAAATTTCCTACACTACTGTACATAAAACTATTACTTCAAATACACTACTGTACATAAAATGATCACTTCAAATGTAACACATAGCGTTTGAAATTTCACGTTAATTTTAATTGGGAATGGGGATTTTCAACAGACCTCCTTTATGGGTTGATCCCATTGAAGTTTATACTTGTGACCTTGAGGTATGAAATATGTAAATATAACTTGTTATTGATATCATGATATGCATATCGTTTGATGGCTGATAATTCTTAAATATTTTATTTATTTCATTTAGACCAGACTGGAGTGACCCAGCTGAGGTGTGATGATGAGAGGTGTCAAGATAATGACCAGAGTGATAAGCATTACGATTATGAAGATGACCATGATGATGATGATGATTTGTATGCCCTTATAGTGATACCCTTTTTAGGTATAATTGGTGGATTTCTGACTTTCCTAATTCGAAGATACAAGAATGTTATATTGCTGAGGTTACTCAATAGATTGTTTGACTGCATTGATGGTGATGAGAGAGCAGTTTCTATGGAGACTGATACTGATACCACCAGTTTGAAAAGTACATTAGTGAAAGAAAGACTGAAAGAAAATCAGAATTTAGATATTTCTAGTTCCTTGTTGTCAGATAACACTTGGGATAATAGGATGAGAAGTGATGCTGAAAAAATATTTCGAGGAAAGTAGAGATGATAGTCAGCAATCCTCAACCACAATTGTGAAGTTGAATTGCTGGATTTATCATTGAGGTGTGATCAGGATTCATCTAAATCTGAGGATTTGCCTGAGATTATGGAGACAAGTTTTGTTGAAACAAGATCAGGCCAGAAATATCTAAAGAAATTTGTTATTAAAAAGTAAGGTTATATGCATATGCAATTACAGATGTATGTTTTAGTAATTGATTTAGTTAATGATGAACATATCATTATTTTTAATTTTAGGGAGCCTTTGAAATGTAATTATATGTTATTTGGTGACTTTGCTTATATATGATTTATTATTTCATTTAGCATTGTATGCATAGACTTTTTTCCCCGAATGTAATTTTCGTATATAAATGAAACAGTAGTAATGACTCAGAGAATGCGATCATTTTTCTCTGATTAATCTGTAAATATATTTTTTATGTAATTTTTTCCTAAATTTCCATGTGGAATGTTGTGTAACACCAATGAGAATAACCTCTAATATAAATTTAAATATTTTTATTGTATAAAACACCCCAAAGCCCTTTAAATCATTCATACATACGACTTTATAGGTTATAACACCCACCAATACATAGGATTTAAAATAATAATTTACAATAGACAGTTACACAAATACATAAGATTTTAAATAATAATACCATAGCAGGAAGTGTTCAAACAATGTGTCAACTAGCATGTGTACATATTGACATACAGAATGCAGACCTATGAAGAGCTCATTTTCTTGAGGTTCTTTTGAAAGGGTTATTTTGTTAAAATAAAAATTGGTTTAAACCTCTTTTTAAATGTGATAAATTAAGACCAAGCACGCTGAACAATTTTCTGGAGAGACGACTGTACAGAGGTTTCTTTTGATTACACCGATTATCTCATACAGAGTAAAAGACATAAATCAGCTTCATTATACACCCAGTGCACAAAAGGCGTGCCATGTACACTTGTTTAAATATTGACATAAAAGATGCATACAAATTATGAGGATATTTTGTCAAAGGTCTTTTTAAAAGGACTATTCCGATAAACTAAAAATCTAAGAGGGACTAGCATGTTACAAAAATGCAACTGAAAGCTTAATGTACTCTTCTATTATATTTTTTATATTAAAATCATTTTTAACAAGATCATTGTTTTTCACAAATAATGAAAAATCTACAGGAAAACCATACAAGTATAATACAGATATTTTTACATTTGATTGATGTTATAAACATGATACTTAAATGGTAAAAATTTCAGTTTTAGATTGCTAGGTTTTTGCATCCTATTCACATAATGAGGTTTTACACATATACCTTGTTTTTCAGACATAATGAAAAACTACAGGAAAGCCATATAAATTGATATCTAAATGTCATAAACCTTCAATTAGTGTGAGTCCATTGTTAGTCCACTGCTTTATCAGGCGGTGTTTTCCTACTGATCACTGTATTGGTGATATTCTTTTACAATCAGCGTACCGCAGTGCTAGCTGCTCCACCCTACTCTGTACAGATTGAAGTTAGACAGTATTCCTGGATATGGGAGGAGAGGTACACCCATATGGTCAGACCCAGTTAAAATAATTTAGTGACTAACCACTAGTTCATGCTGGTGGAGGCATAATGCAACCACTAGGTACAATGCAACCACTAGGTTCGAACCAAATTTTGATTAGGAAAAAATATTTTAAAGGTTAACCACTAGTGGTTTATGGAAGGGGGCTGCAGCATACTGCAACCACTAGGATTG
The DNA here is from genome assembly GCA_964017235.1 of Sabellastarte sp. h YS-2021. Classification (NCBI taxonomy): domain Eukaryota; kingdom Metazoa; phylum Annelida; class Polychaeta; order Sabellida; family Sabellidae; genus Sabellastarte; species Sabellastarte sp. h YS-2021. The sequence goes on along the minus strand of OZ024933.1, from coordinate 118,561,159 downwards.
ACCTCCCATAGTGTGTTACAATTCAGACACCTGCTGCTGTGATGCCTCAGGTTCCCTGATATCATCGCCGAGCAAGTGGTGCAGTAAAAATGATAGCAAGAAATGCTAGAGGTAGGTCTATTTTACAACATGAACAGGTCATATGACCCACATGCTCCTGATAATAGGCTCCCCATTGAGGAGCTATCATGTTTTCTACTTCATCAGGGGTTTTGCCTAGAAAAAAGGCGCACCCGAATACCATTTCAAAATCCCTGTTGGTAAGAGCCTCTATCAAAAGTTGGTCATAATTAGTGTTAACATACAGAGAGGTGGGTACCCATGTAAACAGGGATGTGGCATTCATTTTCATGGTTCTGATAGAGTAAGGTTTAGAAAATTTGTGTTCCACTAGGCTGGTCCTACATACAGGGCACCTCAGGTGAGGTACTGCCCCATCTTACCACATCCTGGAATACTGACATGAACAATCTGCACAGAGTATGTGCCCACAAGGATTTGTCAGAATTATTTCTGTCTGGTCAAGGTTGTCCTTGCATACAGCACACTCGGCTGCTCTCAGGAAATCCCCAACAAACTGTACGAAGTCTGGATACTTTCTCCTGAAAATATATATGAAAATTTTGAGAATACGTAGTAGGCAGGATAATAACATGGCATTGAAAAAGTAATTCTTGAGAAATTGGGTACAGTAAAAAATGTAAAAAATCCGAAAATACCACTGGTATTAAAATTCTTCTATATCTATTACCCCATATGATTTAATGGAGTGAGGTTTAAACCCAGAATTGTCACCTCAAAGCATCGACCTTAAATCCACATTTTGCTTAGAGGGTCTACGTAAACTCTTCATTCCCAATTAAAATTAACAGGAAATTTCGAACCCGAAGGAAAGCACCCAGACATATTAATGAGGTGATGGTTTGTGCGCCTCTCTGGATGCAACGACAGTAAGCTGGGACGGTGGAGACTGAAGAAACCTTAAATCCACATTTTGCTTAGAGGGTCTATGGAAACTCTTCCTTCCCAATTAAAATGAACAGGAAATTTCGAACCCGAAGGAAAGCACCCAGACATATTAATGAGGCAATGCTCTGTCCGTTTTTCTAGACGCAATGAGAGTAAGCTGGGATGGTACAGACTGAAGAACCCTGTTGAAAATTTCCATTCCCAATTAAAATTAACAGGCAAGTTCGAACCTGAAGGAAAGCACCCAGACATATTAATGAGGTGATGGTTTGTGCGCCTCTCTGGACGCAATGACAGTAAGCTGGGACAGTAGAGACTGAAGAAACCTTAAATCCACATTTTGCTTAGAGGGTCTATGGAAACTCTTCCTTCCCAATTAAAATTAACAGGAAATTTCGAACCCGAAGGAAAGCACCCAGACATATTAATGAGGCAATGCTCTGTCCGTTTCTCTGTCCGTAAGCTGGGATAAGCTGGGATGGTACAGACTGAAGAACCCTGTTGAAAATCCCCATTCCCAATTAAAATTAACAGGAAATTTCGAACCCGAAGGTAGAAAACACCCAGACATATTAATGAGGTAATGCTTTGTGTACACAATTGAAATTAACTAGAGGTTAGGTCTCCAGACATAATACTCCACATTTTTCATCTGACATAAATCAAACATGCGCTTCATATCCATGCAATTTGTTAAAAGACTCAAAAGCCTCTTGAGCCTTTTTAAATAAAGAGCTCATAAATTATTGAGGAACCCAAGGAGGGTTGATACTCAGGAGTGCGATTATACTTTAATGACAGATTGCTCTAAATGCCGTCCTCCATTAAACATGCCAGAGAGGTGATTTATCATTTTTATATAAGTTAGTACATATTAATGAGACCTTATGAACCTTCTTAATTAAAATTACACCCCAAAAAATTAAAAGATTAAATATTTGGTACTTACACGATGAATGCCGGCAACACATCATTGAGTAAGAGGAAACAGACCATTGTAACCTGGAACTGCCCATTGTCTATTAGGTTCATCATCTCGAAAAATGTTACCACATTACAAATAATGTGGCTAGGACAAAATACGTCCATTCTGCGGCCCATCTGGACATAATTATCCATTTTCTACAGCAACAAATTGAAATAACCAGTACCAGAGTAAACTGACGAACTTGTGGTGGGGATTCATAGCACTGGGGTCTTTTATAAACTGGCTATGAAAATCTGTTGCCACTATCTTCGAGAAAAAATAGTAAAAATTCAATGGGTTTGTATAAGGGGAGGGGAAAGGGTAAGGGGTGGGGGTGATGGTTTGGTGGTGGAATGATATATTGTCTCTGTCTCTCTACTCTTTTTAAAGGGGAATTTCCACATCTACCTCCCCCCCAGCAGATTCATCTAAATGTCCACATTCTTCACATGTTAACTTGGAATGGTGACCTTGATCAGGTTGTATCAAACATGGAACATATGTATATATTTCCATACGTTCGCTATAAATCTGGTTGCATACTTTCAAAAACTCTTGCCATTCTTTAGGTTTGCAGGACAGTCCTTCAGTAGTTGGAAATAGGTCTCCTTTGGCATTGGTCTTCCATTTTCTGATACCTACAGATTTATAGCGACTATTACAGGCTACATAATAGGACCCACCAATATGTACTTTCTTCTCTATTCCTTTGTCTCCTTTAAGAATAGCCTGCAGAGCGTGGTTAATTAGTTCAAAAAAAAGAACACCACCAGTTTTGAGATATAGTCAGTTTAATCCCTGGGTTGGTGACAATCTGACCGTCCCATTCCTTTAAATGAATAGACTGCACTTGACCAGCTTCCCCATGAAACACCACATACTTCTTGGAGCCCAAATGGAAGGTTCTTCTTTAGGTAACAGAGAGTGGAGTCTCTGTATGGTTCATTGCCGACATCGTCCCACAAATTTGAGGCTCTAAAATATGATCTTTTTTCTTATTTTTAACCTGTAGTGAGAGATCCTTCTTATTCTTCTTTGCCACAGGTTTCCCAAAGACTTGAGCCTCTGCCATATTCGGTGAGAGATTTCTTCCCATATTTTTTTCTTCCTAGATTACAGGTTCAGATGATGTGTAAGGGGTAGAGGGAGAGGGTGGGTTTTTATAGACTTTGAATGGAGGAGTATACAGCACGACTCAGCATTTTTCCTGAAAATAAGTAGTCAGCATATGCTTTGTGAGGGACTACTTAGTCAGCAAAAGCTTTGTGTGAAGATTGCTTACTCAGCAAAAGCTTTGTGTGAAAAATTACTTACTCAGCAAATGCTTTGTGGAGAGACTTAAACCAGACTAATATATCTAAACATTAAAACACAAGAAAAATACAAGAGTGATTAAAACATATTTTATTGATAAAGAGGCAGATATGATGTTTATTACTTAATAACTGTAAAGTCAGTTTGAAATCTAAGTTACTATATCAGGCAGACATCTGCCCATCCTTTAAATCTGTGTCTAGGTATAAAATATGACTAAATTTTCGTCTAATAAATTTCTAAACAAAATACATTCTGTGCAACAGATAACCATCTGTGTAAGGTAACATCTTCTCTTGATCAGATGTAACTATTCATTTCTTCCATTATTTAGTGTCTCTTTAATAGTTATTCATCTCTTTTATCTTCAGAGGTGCATGTCTTCCATATGTGTAAGGTAACATATCGTAACTATTCAGTTCATCCAGTTATTTTAATGTCTCTTTATCTTTAGGAAGTAGGAGAGAAAAAACTATTTTTGGGCATTATAATTTTGACAAATTCACAGGTGGGTGCATGTCTTTTATGTTCATTGGTGAATCGTAGGTCTCCCATTGAATGAGAGATATTTAAGAGCAAGGGCAAGTAACTTTGTCCCCCTCCCCTGTATAGAGGAAACCAGCATGGGTTTAAATGTAGCATATCTCTCATCAAAACCAGAATAATCAGGAACTTTAAGTATCCATCTTCCAACATAGGCTTATGACATAAATGTAACCCACCAGAGACACCACAGGGTGGTTGAAGTCTTGCGTTTGAGTTATATCTAGTTGAAGAATTCAGTGAAAATCCCCCGAATGAGGCGGAAGATTGGGTAGAGGCAGACTGAAGATAAGATGATCTAGCCCCATAAAGAACTGCACAGCTGCATCAAAGGATGCGATTTGTATTAATGAACAGTTGTATTAAAGGCATTAGTACACAGCTTGGCTAGCAGACAAAGCCCCATTAAACAACACAGCTGTGATGATTCATTTTTTCACAAGTAATATTGATCTAGTATTGAGCACTACACAGCTTTGAAGACAAATTCCGAAATAAAATAGCTGCATTAGAGAAGCTGCAATGCCAGCTAGTGCATTAAAAAATGATGAAATTTATAGGAAAGGCATCAAATATACAGCCATCCCATTGAGCTATAGCCTAGAATAGAGCTAGTATCGACTCTTCAGAGACAAAACCCTGCATAAAACAACTGCACAGCTGCATATGAGTAGATCTAATAAAAAATTTGAATGCAAGAAAGTAATAGCTATAAACTATCCAACAAAGGCTGCACAGAACAGTCTCTACCCTGTATTTCAGCTTCAGTTAATCTAATTTGGGACGAAAAAGATGCTATGATGTCACGTCCCTCTGGCGAATGAAGCAGGAACTAGGCCACCTGGTGAGTGGATTGTAGTGTACCGGTCCTGCCGGAGATGAAACTTGGGACGTCTTTTTCTGGCGTTTGGCGGGACCGGCTGGCGCCGGACAATAGCTATTGTCTATTAGGTAAGAAGTATTAACGCAATAAAACTACTCTTATCAAAAGTTCTTGTTTGACTTATACAAAGCCTCATTTGCTTTTCTAACTTCCGAGTGTACATCTGTAAGCTTTACATTTATCACATCAAAATGTTTCCAATATTCATTCTCTCTCTGTTTGCTGTGGGTTTTGCAGTAGATGACGTCATAGAGCAGTGCTCTTGTCAAAGAGCGCACATTTTTTGTAATGAACTGTTTCGTCAACCACAGTTAGTGGTTCCACATCCCGAAAATATTATCAGGATACATATAAATAAAGGATATTTACCCTCATTAACTTTTCTGAAGGATTTTCAGAATTTACAGTTTCTTCACCTAGACAAGGTGATAATCAGTTGTGACCTGGTACAAACTGCCAGTGTTCCTGTCACAGGAACAGATTGTCCCGGTAAGTTTTATTTACATTATTTTATTTAATTAACTCATTCCATAATTAATGACCAGTGCTTGTTGGAGGACAATTTTAACACTTTATCTTTCAACTAATTTTTCTTTCACCAGATTGTAGGCATTATATATTTATAATGTGTCTTATTTCTATAATAGTATTAGCTATTTGGATGATCTAAATACATTTCCAATAGTTGTAGTATTGTATTTGTAGCATATGGATGACCGCATTAAATTATGCCTTATTAGTCTTCAGTAAATGTAATTCCAATTCCAATTCAACTTTTATAGCGCTTAATCTCTGCCTAAGTGACAGACTCTAAGGCGCAACATCATAAGCATAGTTACAAAAATCATTGTCCTTATCCATAGCTATGGTCGACATCACGGAGAACGCCATATGAGGTGGAAAATACTAAGGAGGATAAGCTTGGCAGAATAGGTATGCCTTAAGTTTTTTTCTGAAGGAAGCAATAGAAGTGGCAGATCATACATCATCAGGGAGTTCATTCCATATTTTGGGAGCATCATATGCAAAGCTTAGACCAAACTGCTTTGTGGATTTGTAAATAGATGGTTGGTATTGAGGAACATGTAGAATTATACCCTCAGATTGACTCAACCGAGTATTATAGGCACACTGTCTAACTTTGAGAAATGGGCTGAAATATTTTGGACAGTTAGTATGTAGGTATTTATATACCAACAAGGCAGTCTTGAAGATGCAACAGTGCCTTATGGGTAGCCAATGAAGGGCTTTTCATGTGGTTCTGCAAACAATTCTGGCCAGACTGTTTTGAATGCATTGTAGCTTGCGTAGGTTAGCAACAGATAGACCCCTAAACAAGGAGTTACAGTAGTCAAGCCTACTGCCCACAAGTGCGTTTGCAGCCGTAAGAGCAGCATCACGAGTCAAGTACTGTCGAATTTGTCTAAGATCCCTCATCTGAATGAAACATAGTTTACACACATTTTTAACATGTTCGGTGAAGGAATAGTCTGAGTCAAACCAGACACCCAAATTCTTAATGGCATCTGAAGGTATCAGTGATTCACCAATATATTTACTGGAAAGAATGGGTTTAACTTTTCTTGTTGAGACTTGGCGCCAAATATAATAAAGTCGGTCTTATCAGCATTCAGCTTTAGTTTATTTGCACACAGCCATAGTTTGACATCTTCGAGGCACTTTCTTAGCCGATCGAAGACAAGTTTTGCATTTTTGTGTTTGAGGTGAATAAACAGCTGTGTGTCATCTGCATAAAAGTGAAATTTGACATCTGGATGTTTAGAGATTACTTTGCTCAAAGGTGTGGTATACAACGAAAAAAGAATAGGACCAAGAACTGAACCTTGTGGCACACCAAACTTAAGCTTTCTAGCCTCAGACAGAACAGAACCAATCTTGATGCATTGGGTACGATCAGAAAGGTATGATTTGAACCAGTCAAGGCATCTACCCCCGACACCGAACCATTTTCTTAAGCAATCAAGGAGTTTGTCATGATCAATGGTGTCAAACGCTGCAGATTGATCAAGCAGCACCACAGCTGTGGGCTCACCTCTGGCTAGAGATAGGTGAATCTGATTCTTTATAGACAAAAGAGCTGTTTCAGTTGAATGGCCATGTCTATAGGCAGATTGATACTCGTTTTCCAACCCATGGAGAGAGACATGTCTACTGAGTTGTGAGGCAACTACACGTTCCACAAGTTTTGAGATAAAACTCAACCCAGACACAGGGCGATAGTTTTTTAGTTCATCCTTTGATAAAGAAGATTTCTTTATCAGTGGAGTGACAACAGCACATTTGAAGCCATCTGGGACAGCACCTTCCAACAAAGAACAATTCACAAGTTTTGTGATAGAAGGAAGCAGTATATCAAGGCAATCCTTAACTAGGAAAGTGGGCCAAGGATCCAGGATTTTGTAGGTGAATTTTTGATTACCTTCGCAATATCGTCAGGTGAGACATCATCAAATTTGACAAGTCCTGGCGGATTCACTGGAGATGGCAAGAAAAAAGATGAAGAACTAGAAAAAGACTCTCAGATTTTAGCAATCTTATTGGTGAAAAAAGCGGCAAACTGTTCAGCTAATTTTTTTGTGAACTATTTGATGGAAGAACTGTCAGGGATACGGTGTAAGGCAGAACGCAGAACCTGCCATAGTTTTTTAGGGTCATCACCATTTTCATTAACAAGAGCTCTGTATTATGTGGCTTTGTCTTTATTGGCAAGTGAATTACACCTGGCAATTTGTTTGCGCAGCTTTGCACGGTTAAGAGGAGTTTTGTTTTTACACCAGATGCGTTCAAACTGTCGTCGAATAGATTTGGCATTTTTGTAGGTATCTGATAGCCACTTTGCTGGCTCCTTGGCAAGACAGCGAGTAACCTCTGGAGCATGTTTGTCCAGGAGGTTGGAAAGATCATTAGTGTATTGATCATACAGTTTTTTCACAGTGTCACCCGGACAAGCAACAAAGGAGCAATCGCTGAAGTCATTGCGTAGAGTGTCCATGTTTATTTTATATCTCCTGTAAGTCACTGTTGGCTTGTGATTTAGCAGTTGTTGGAGTTTCAACTTGACATTTGATCATTGCATGGTCGGAGATGTAGTCACTGACAACCACATTTGAAACCAGAGAACTATCAGAAGTAAGGATGAGATCTAGGGTATACCATGAAGATGGGTAGCAGAATGAACATGTTGAGTAATATTGCAGGAGTCAAGAGTATTAAGGAAATTAACACTATCTCTTGATGTTGTGTCAATGTCACAAATTATGAAGGAGGAATTCGTAGATGAGAGGAACTCAACCAGAGTGTGAAACTCATCATAAAAAGGATTGGAACATGAACCTGGAGGACGATAAACACAAGCAACCAGTGTAGAATGAGCATTCGATCCAATACTGACTACCAGACATTCAAAGTAGGTGAAAGTGGGATGATCCACAATTCTATGAGACAGGCTGCTATTTATGAGAAAGCCAACTCCGCCACCCGAGCCATGTGCATGAGGTCTTTGACACAATTTATAAGATGGCGGTGTGATGGATTGAGGCAGGTAATCGGTATCAGTCGGGTGAATATGAGTTTCGACCAGTGATAATATGTCCAGTGAGTGATTGAACACAATGTCAGAAATCATTGGAGCCTTGTTTCTTACAGACCGACAGTTTGCAACCCCCATCACAATAGGTCCAGGATTTAGGGATATATCCCCACATAAAAGCAAGAGAACACAGAGGGATCGTGATTTCACTGATGAGGGAAAGCATCTTGCATTTGTAACAAAACTGTACTTTTTCCCAACAGTCATGACCCTTCCCGCTACTGAACACACAGTAAATACATCCTCTACTGTTCCATCAAAGGTTAACTCCACCTTCCCCACCCATCCTAGAACTGCATACCCCACAATAAATCCAACCTCTATCCAGACTACCCCTCCCTCAGATATTACTTCCAGCTTCCAAGAGGTCACTACCTCCTCACAGCTAACCACCCCATCACCAGAGGTTACCAGCTTCAAAGAGCTCACCACCTCAGAGTTAACCAGACCATCACCAGAGGTCACAACACATTCCTCTGAGGTCACCAGCTCCTCCACAGAGCTCAACACTCCTACACAAGAAATCGCCACCTCTACCCAAGAGGTCACCACCCCTACTCAAGAGGTCACCAGCACAAAGGTGTGACATAATGTATGTGTGTGGGGATGGGGGTGCGTGTATGTGTGTGTGCACATCTGAGCACTCACTTATATTGTACATCTTATGGGTAATGCTTTTTCAGATCACCCAACAAGGTCAGCAGTTCCCAACCTGTTAACAACCCCATCAACAGATGGAAATCAGGGTAGATGTAGTTTTTAAAATACTTCATCATGTACCAATAGATGATAGTGTGTACATATTTATGATGTACCAAAATGTAGAGATTTCTCAGCTTGGATATAAAGTGCTATAAAAGACAGACATGCTTAATTTTACAGAGTCAGTGTGTGTTTTAAAGAGCAGTGTTCTTTTGAGTTGATATTGCATAGATTAAGCGCTATAAAAATTTCAATTGTCTTTTATATTCTTATAAAGCGGTGACTTTCAGAGAATGGGCTTTTTTATCATTTTTAAGTAGAACATAGATAGTAGCATCTTGATTACTTTATGAATGTAGTATTATTATTTTTTCAGACAAGATTATCATTGGGTTAGTAACAACAATGTGCGGTGTTGTTATTCTGCTCAGCTGTGGGGTCTGTCTCTGATGTTGGTACAAGACCAAACACAAAAGAGTGAGAACAAGAGAAGATAGCCCAATTTACCTCCGGAACTTGTCCTATGACAGTTCCAAGTTCTAGGTGGGTAGCTTTTAAGCAACATCTAATTACGTCAATAAAGAATGTTCTATGGGATTTTTGTCTATAGATTCAAGTATAACACCATTTTTTTTCAAAACAAAAAAACATAATATCACATAAACAAGTTTTTATTTCTTTCACTAGTTCTTAAACATTTTTTTCATTTTACTTTCACCGACATACATATCATTCAGATTTATGGGTATTACTGATTTTTTTACAGCCATGCAATCCCCCATTTGTTTCTGTACACTTTTCTAAAAACTATGTAATCCGGAAATGTGTCTCTAACAGTAGCTATTATGTGGAAGGGAAGTTCTATCATTTTGTCTGCTCTTCGCCCCTCACGTACATCATACAAGCTGCAATACAGCTGGCAGACCTCCTTTGTTAACTCCAGTATCTGATCTTTGTAGAACACCAATTTGTTTTGATGATGCTCTAGCTTCAGGGTCTCTCCCTCAATGCTCATTGTTAATCCATCTGTCAGCCTATACAAAACATAGCAGCTTTAAGTAATATGATGTCCAAATTATTGCTAATGAAATGAGTGTTATAAGCTTAATAATGTCCTCTAGTATGTTTTACATATTCTGCTCATATACATTGTAGCTTTTTCATAGTTGGATCTAATCTGTTACAGTCTTTTATTACGCTTACTCTCCATATTGACATAGCATTGAGATAACATGCTTATATGCAAAGATGGTAGTGTAAATATCGAGATATGTTACCTATGTTGAAGCTCTTGAGGAAAAATTATAAAATTCAGACATCTCAATGTTTTGTTGATTGAATATTTTTGTTAGTCTTAGCAATTTGTATTGCTCCTACTATTGTAAAGTCTCAATCAAATTTTAACAAATATAATTGTGTTACCTGTATTCTTTTTTTCCTCCCTCAGGCGAGTTGTCTGCAGCATCCTCAAATGTCTGGTCAACCTCCCCAGCTTCCTCACCGCCGGCAATTGTAGCGGCTTCCTCTTCGCTGTCATCTCCATTACCATTGCTCATGGACTCGGGATCAGACTGGTTCAAGTCACCTTCATCTCTAGAAACATTGATAAGCACATCAAAGTTTATATATGCATTTATATACATATTATTCCCTGGTTTTTAAATGCTACAATTTCTATTAAAATTAAGCAATTTACTTATTAGTTGTGGTGTAAATAAAGTATGAATAGTTTGGTGAACTACAAATTTACTGGTAATAACTATAATATACATAGATATATACAGGGGTTGCAGTAAGTTCTTTTATGACATTACAGTAAAATAAAAAAAGAACATAGCATACTTACACTGGATCGGGGGATTGTGGTGAGTCTTCAGGTCCAAAGAGAGATTGTCCCCTCTGTTTCTGTGAATTTGTTTTTGCCGCTTCTTGAATATCTTCTTCCAGACTGTCAACACTGTAATAATGATAATAATAATATTTCACAAGTAGATATGGTCAAGGTTCATGTTACAGTTGTACAATTCATTTGTACAATTTTGCATCATTCAGATGCTAGCAGACTTAAATATCAATTGTTTTAACAAATAAGAGTAAATCAGTTGTGTTACCCATTCATAATGTACTCTAGTATGTAGATCTGTATGATGCCATCATACATTTACAAATAGTCTTTTAGTGTACTGATTTTTACATATAATTGCACATATTATCAGTGAACACAGGTGTAGCAGATATTTTATCACCAAGTTTTACGGATCCACGTTTTTACAAGATTACAGTATTACTGATTGTTTACTCTAATAACATTAGCAATTAAGTGAAACAAATAATGAAGTTAAGTACCTCAACCTTCTTTTCCTTCCCCTGCAAAGGCAGGGTAATGAACTGGAACATGTGTTGCTGTAAATATATTTTACATTTGTTTCAGAATGTTTTACTTAAAGTTCAAGAGAACAAAATAATTATATTTTTGGTTGATATTCACCACTTTTCGGTAGTTATTTTTTCTGATTATGCTTCTGTTTCTTTTTGTACCTTAGAGTCTGTCATTTGACAAAGATTAAGTGGTATACAAGTTGCATTACAATTACATGAGTCTCTTTAATGCAGTTTTAATACCAGTTTTACAAAATTTAATCTCAATGGTATTAACCCGTTTAAATTATTGTCATTATTATATTGCATACAACACTTTACGATATGTAAAATTCATTGAATTAGATACATACCTTGTCATTTTTTGTTTTTTTCCTGATCAAAAACTTTTTACACAAATTATTAACAACAAACAGTTTAAACTTTTTATAACTGTTTGATGTCTGCAAGGTTTTGCTCCACAATGCAATATTTATAGATGTATTGAGAAGGGGGGGGGGCTTTTAAGTGGAGCAAGACACGACTTATTGACGGGGGGGGCTTTTAAGTGGAGCAAGACACGACTTATTGACACTTTGTCCACTCTGTGTGTATGCTTCATTTGAGGTTTCAATAACCATCCATATGGGGTTAAAGGTCAAAGGTCAAAGTTGGGGTTTTACGTCCCGTTCAACAGCCAGGGTCATATTGGGACAGGTCCTCAGAATTGCCACTTGTGGGACTCGAACCCACAGAGGTGACAGCCTATGATTAGATGCCAAACTTGCTAACCACTAGGCCACTGAGGACCTCCATATGGGGTTAAATAACACTGAGGTGACTGCAATTTACATATATTTGCTTATGTACTTCACTTTATTATTATTGTAGTTAGGTGCACCAATACATATTCTTGTGTGAGTAGAGTGTGCTTATGTGTAGTTAGTAGGTATAATGTCAAATGCTCCTAAATTGAAATGCAGCATTATCAAAGTAAGGTTTGTTGGGTAAATGTTTTCAGTAAGTCTTTTGGATGAACACGATAGAATAAATATGCAAAACGGATACTGTGATTGTTTTCATTGGTTTTCATCTCTCACAAGAGACCGTTTTCTTGCCCTCACAATTACAATACCCATCCGGTGGGTATAATTTCAACATTGGTGGGATAGAATAAATATGCAAAACGGATACTGTTGTTGGTTTTATCCATTTTCATCTGTCACCAGACAACACATTCTTGCCCTCACAATAACAATACCCATCCGGTGGATTAATGGTTGTATTATGTCCTATGTCCTGTTTGGTTAATTGTATTCAAAAGGGACTTATGGTGAGTGACAACATAAATATCCACACTTTTGTCCAATTTTTACTATTCAAATAAGGGTAGACTTCTCCAAATAAGACTCTATTCACTGTTTATACTGCATTACCCACACCCTCTATTTCCGTGGTTTTCAGTTATGATTAAGGTCTTAGAAAGAATTCAATTGCGGATGTGGGTTCTTCAGCCTCACCTTTTTACACGTACATTCCTAATTAATGTCTTTGCACACTCATTCTCTCAAATGTTGTTCTTGCTAAAAGTCTCTTGGTTCAAATCTTGTACCATTTTCATTAAAACTGGGTTTCAAACCTTGGATGTCTTGGGTTCAAACTGTTTATAAATCTTTTTCAGGGGGTCCAACACCAGTTGGGTTTCAGACCTTGGATGTCTTGGGTTCAAACCGTTTATAAATCTTTTTCAGGGGGTCCTACACAACATGGGTTTCAGACCTTGGATGTCTTGGGTTCAAACTGTTTATAAATCTTTTTCAGGGGGTCCAACACAATTTGGGTTTCAGACCTTGGATGTCTTGGGTTCAAACCGATTATAAATCTTTTTCAGGGGGTCCTACACAATTTGGGTTTCAGACCTTGGATGTCTTGGGTTCAAACCGTTTATAAATCTTTTTTCAGGGGGTCCTACACAACTTGGGTTTCAGACCTTGGATGTCTTGGGTTCAAAGCATTTATAAATCTTTTTCAGGGGGTCCTACACAACTTGGGTTTCAGACCTTGGATGTCTTGGGTTCAAACCGTTTATACATCTTTTTCAGGAGGTCCTATACAACTTGGGTTTCAGACCTTGGATAACTTGGGTTCAAACCTTTTATAATTTGTGGAGGGGATATAACACAGCTCGCGTTTTTAGACATTGGATGTCTTGGGGGAGTCCAACACAGCTCACGTTTTTAGACATTGGATGGCCTGGGTTCAAACCATTTAAAATCTTTGGAGGGAATCCAAGACATCTTAAACCAAAGACATCCAATGTCTAAAACCCAAGTTGCATTTGGCCCCCTCCTCCCCCCTTCGGGGGGAGGCAATACCGTGGTTAGATTGGGGAGGCCCCCTTTGGGGTCCCCCCATGATGACACCTCTATTGATTGACACCTCTCATGATTGACAGCATCTAAACCCAACCCCCTTCCAGTCACCTGACCTGAGGGGGGGGGAAGGGGGAGTCACCTGACCTATGATGTCACTTGGGGTGGCTTTTCAGTGGTGGTGTATACTGCTTATATATCACTACTCTGAAAGTATTTCTGTCAGTGAGAGGTAAACCAACAATAGGTACAGCTGATGAACTGGCAGCTATGTTTGTAAATAGATATGACTCATATTTGAAAATGTTTTAACATCCTTATATCAGGCTCTATGATTGTGGTATGGTGACAGATGTACATATATAATTCTAACATTTAATTTTTTGTATGCACTCTGTAAAAAGAATGCACACAATGTCTTAGTTATTATTAACCAGAAAGCTGATCAATCAAGAAAATTGTTTAAGACAGGATTACTTATTTGTACTACAAAACTGTTTTTGCAGAACTTTTGTGGCTTAGGAAGAAAATATCCCAATTGAAAGTACTAGTGAGCACCAAGAGAGACAGAACCTATGTGAATACCATTCAATGTTGCTGATGGAGAATACGACCATTCCTGATCCTTTTAAACTGAAAGATGGCTGGATGGGAGAAGGTGCAATGACAAAGTGGCCAAGTCTGTACTTTTCAGACATTACAGACTACTTGAAATTGAAAATACCTTCTTTGTCAATATGATGTTGACCCACTGACTAATACTTATTATTTATGAGAGCTATTATTATTTTGGTCTGGGTAAATTATCTCCAAATGTTTTTGCAGGTATTTTTCTTGTGGATGGGCCAATCGTGTTTTTACCATCCAATAAATGAAGTGAGTGAGCTGTGTCTGCTGAGTACCAAAGTGACAACCTCAATGTCAGTGTGTAGTTGGAAGGGCAGAGGAAACCAATACATACAGTTTGTTAGGGTTCTGTATTGTAAACTGCCGACCAACAGCAAGCATTCTGCTAGAAAAAAACAACACTCATACTATATATTCTAAAAGCACCTCAGAAAGTTTTTAATTGATAAAATGAGATTGTTCAGAAGACAATCCCAACCATGTGTTTTAATTATATTAATTATTTTAATTATAGTCAATTGATTAATTTATAAAAAAAGTGCTTATGATATTTAATGTAATGAACAAAGTTATAGAATGTTTGGCAAGATTTGAAGGTTTTTTGGGTATTTTAATTTAAGTATGTTTATTATTACATGGAAACCCCTATAATCTGTGGCAGATGTGTAGTTAAGTGAGAGTGTGAAGGGTAATTATTAGAATGTACCCAATATCACCACATACATTAACTTTATGTGTTTGAGAATGAGATAGCCAGTGGACATCTCATAGTGTTACACAAGACCTTTGATTCATTAGTTTTCTGTGTATTTCTTTAGTACTGTTAGGTTACACACAATTAGTTTCAGTATTGTACAGGCTATACTTATTTATGCCAGATTTAAGGATTTATGTCCCTTTTCAAATCTCTCAAACGTAGAGATGCTACTGGGTTTTTACTTCAGTTGAAATTAGGATATAGATAAGAACAGGCAGATCATTGTCTTGAATAAAAAGATTGTTTATAAGAGTAATCAAACTTTTTAACTTATAAAATGCCAATTGTAGGACTAATTTAATTTAAAGCAATATTACAAGATTCAAGCTGTAAAGCTTACAAGAGTCAACTTTGTGTATTTGTGATGCCTAAAAGCCAAATGATTGCAAGTACTTCACTTAATTTCTTGCTCATTGTTTTCAATATGTTAATAATTATTTTCTTAAAGTATGTAGCATAAATGTGCTATGATGGTGTTATGATATTAAATGTTTAAATATCAAATCAGGTATACTTACATAACTGTAGTATAGTTCTTTCACAAATTGATTATTTGTCTGTTATTTAGTTTAAGATAGTATTTTAATTACTGTCGCATGACCTTTAGTCTCAAGTTATGCTGAATAAGTTATAATTATGTTTGAGCCAAATTCATAAATGTATTTCAGTTTTTAAAGATAACTTTATATGTGTTTAATGTTATGAGGAAATTAAAGTTTCAATATAAGAAAGCAGTTAAGTAATATTATCTGAAAGTTTTTTAAATTAATGTGGTATTTCAGCTCATACTAAAGTGTTTAAATAACTTTGTTTTATTTGTCACTCTGTCTGTGTATTGTTTTATTTAGGTTTGTATTTGTTTGATGTATTACAGGTTTACCTGGTCCTTCTGATCAATCTGGTTATTTAATCTAATTGTTAGGAAACTGGTGTAATAAACAACTACGCTTCTATAATCCTCATTTTAATCCACGGCCAACCGGTCATAGCCAAGAGTCACTCACAGCACACACCATGTAATATCACACTTTCCTAAGAAATGTGGCTGTCCTAAAAATAGATTCCACAATGGAGCTATGTTACTCCTGTTCATCTCTAAGCAGGCAGAGCCTGCATTTTTGTCAAAAATCACTATTGGACAATCTCAGCAGCCAATCAAAGGAAAGGTGTTCCACAGAACCTCAGAGCTCTGGAGCTGGGCACACTCACACTTTACTCTTGGCCTTCCGTCTATTGTAAACAATCATTCAGTAAACAATCAGGCAATAAACAATCATGGCACCACCAGAGGAAGAGGAAATTTCCAAAATGAAGATGACACGCAGGCAATTCAAATCTGCAGTTGCTAAGAAGATTAACAAAATTGAGGAACACTTAGCAGAGGACGACAAGGCCAATCTTGCCAAAGAAACAGAGGCCCTTAAAAAGGTCTTTACTGATTTTGAAGACATACACAACAGGGTATTTTCAATGATTGGGGATCTTGACCAACAAGATGTTGGAGACAAGTACTAAGACTGCATGTACCAAGACTGCATCTTAAGCCATTTACAGGGGACCCACTCAAATATCACTCATTTATTGCTACCTTTGAGCAGGCTGTTGGGAAGTGTGTGCATGATGATGGGGCCAAATTACTCCACTTACTCCAGTTCACTGAGGGTGAAGCATTGCAGTCTATACAATTGTGTACCATGCCTGGGAGCTGAGATGGATACAACAGAGCCAGAGAAATATTGCACAGGAGGTTGGGGAATGAACATTTAGTCATGAAAAGTGTTGTTACTATCATTCGACAGGCCAAACCAGCCTGAAAAGGTGATGAGCTTCAGCGATTAACATATGATCTATCAAATGGATTAACCACACTGGAACAACTGGACAAAATCAATGAAATGGACAGTCAGACATTAGTGCTTGAAGTTGTGAACAAGTTACCAGTCTATGTTGGTAACAGATGGAGAAAATCTGCAGTTGAAATCAAATGGGAGCAGGGCAATTACCCAGGGTTCAGTGACTTAGTGAAATTTTTGGAAAAGGAAGTAGATGAAGCAACTGACTCAGTTTATGGAAAGTCCAATGTACCAGTGCCACAGAGCCAGGAAATACCGAAGCCAAGAGGTCAAAATCAACGATCAGCCTCATCCTTTGTCACAAAGAGCAGTTGATGGCCTCCCTGTGCAGCTTGTAATCAAGATCACAGAATTATTTTCTGTGAAAAGCTCAAACAAATGTCTCCGACTGATAGAATAAAGCGAATGCGCAATAAAGGGCTGTGTGAAAACTGCCTTTACAGAAATCACAATACACAGAATTGAAGAAACAGTTCTACCTGCAGTATCCCTGGGTGTGGAGGAAAAAACTCAAAATTCTTACACATCTCCAGCCCCATCACGGCAGAAAGAGTTGCAGATTATATATGCCAGTCTGTGCTAGTAGTGCATGAACGCATACATTCTGCATGAAGGACTTCATACGTTCAGTTGGAATAACTGGGCAGTCTACAAAATACACTTTGAGTACACTGGCTAGGTCAAATGAAAGTGTGACATCTGAGATGGTGAATTTTGATGTTTTGTCTGAAGACGGCTCAGAAGTCTTGTCATTGAAGAATGTTATTGTTGTTGAGAAAATACCAGTGCATTCCCATAGAATCGATGTGACCAAGTATAAGCATTTGAAGAGTTTAAAATTCACTGGTCATGGTCAGCAAGTAAACATATTAATTGGCCAGGATCATGCAGAGGCATTAGTACCTCTAGATGTGAAAAGGGGAAGAAAGGGTGATCCATTTGCTGTGAAAACCACGCTAGGGTAGACCTTGTTAGGGCCAGCGAGTCAAATAATTCTAGTGAAGAAGCAGATTATCACACATTTTGTCACGATCCAGCCAGATGTCAGCAATGATATAAGTGTCTTATGGAACCTTGACAATGAAGGAGTAGGAGACTTGGATCCATGGTCAGTTCAGGATCACAAAGTCAGCAGTTTCAGGAAGCAAGAGTACAGGTTGGTGAATGGACATTATGAACTACCCATCCCATGGAAGAAGGGCACTCAAGTACCCGACAACTACAGTGTGGCTAGTATGAGGCTCAAGTCCACAAAGAAATTATTGATCAGGCATAGCTTGTACCAAACTTACCATGAGGTGGTCCAGAAGCTACTAAAAGAAGGGTATACACAGTTAGTTCCATCGGAAAAGGTGCCCCCAGAAACAAAGGTTTGGTATTTACCACACCAGACTGTAATTTCTGAGAGGCCAGGAAAGATGAGAGTGGTTTTTGACTGCTCAGCAAAGTTCAATGGGGAATCACTCAATGATAAATGTCTACAAGGGCTCAACTTGATAAACAAACTGTTAAATGTGCTCCTCAGATTCCGAGAACACACATATGATTTTGTAGCTGACATCCAAGCAATGTACTACCAAGTACTCATCCCTGAGGACAGAAATGCTTCAAGGTTCTTGTGGTTCAATGATGATGGAGACATCACTGAGTACCGAATGACAAGGCATGTGTTTGGAGGTGTTTGGTGTGCCAGCAGTTCTACCTTTGCCTTAAGACAAGTACTCAAGGATAACCCTGAGATTGAGAAGGATGGTACAGACACAATACTGAGATCATTCTATGTGGATGACTGTCTCAAGCCCATAGCCAACTGTGACCAAGTGTTGCCACTTACAAAGGATGTCACACAAGCTCTCAGCAAAGGTGGATTTTGTCTCAATAATCTGACAAATACCAGAAGACAAGCTTGGGAAAGATGTTGAACTATCCCAAGAGAATACAAACAGCAAAGTGTTTGGCATTACATGGGATGTTAGAGGAGATGCTTTTAGATTTCAAAGCACAGCAGGAGATACAATCAAGGGTCCAGTTACAAGGCAAAAGATGTTAAGTGCATTAGCATCAATCTATGACCCCTTGGGGTTCTTGAACCCACTGATAATACAAGACAAGATTATTCTACAAGCTACTCAAATGAAGACAGCTTGGGATGAGGAAGTTGCACCTGCATTACAAAGCAAATGGACAGATTAGATGTCTTCCCTGCAAAAGATATCCGATTTTCAGATTCCACGGTGTGTCAAACCGGCCCAGTTTAATGATGCTAGCATGAGCTACACCACCAGTGATGCAAGTCAGCAAGCCTATGGATGTTGCAGCTTCCTCAGGAGTATAAACAAGGATGGACATGTTCATGTTGCCTTGCTGCTTAGTAAATCAAGGATTGCTCCAACAAAATCAACAACAATTCCATGACTGGAACAGCTGTTCTGGCTGCTAAAGTCAATGATACAGTCATCAGAGAACTTGATATTAAGTTGTGTCCATCTTATTTCTGGACAGACAGTGAGATTGTACTTAAGTACATTAAGAACGAATTGAGAAGATTTCATGTGTATGTTGCAGACAGAATTAGCATCATCAAGTCACAAAGGAAGAGCAATGGCATTTTGTTTCTGGAGAAGAAAATCCTGCTGATATGCTTACGCGTGGCAAAATATTACAAACAAAATATTACAAAAGAAAAAGAAAAAAAAAAAGAAAAAAAGAAAGGAAAAAAGAAAGCAAGGACACAATCTCCAGAAAGCATTATTGAAACAGGTAATGAAGTTGTATCTTTTACAATATAAATGACCTGTCCATTTCACAAATGTTTATGGCCGATGATATTCAGCCCAAATTACATAAACAACCCTTGTTTCAGTACATTGCAAGGAAGAAAATGAATAAAAACAATGAAAAACTAGAAAAAAGCAGAGTATAAGCATATCACACACACAGACAGATGGAGAGTGTAGTTAAGTGGCATTGGTCCCTCCAAATTAAATTGTTGTGTATATATACTACAGGCAGATATTCCCTGAATATTTAGATGAAATCCATGTATTACTTTTAAGTTGCATTGCAAAAAAGCCATTTTGTACTTTAGGGTGGCCTTAAAATTGTCATGAGTGGTAGTGCCACCTGGAAAATTTGATCAGTTACTATAGGGGCATGTACAGACTTTCCCTGAAAATTTAATGAAATCCATGGATTTGTTTTTGAGTTAACAGCTAAAGAACATATTATGCCGCCCGAAAGCGAAGTTTTACACAAGGAATTAATTTTGGCTGCATCAGTTTTTTTACCACCCAAAAAACTAAGTTTTACGAAAGGTATTAATTTTGGCTGTATGCCTTTTTTATGTGTGTTTGTGTGCACAATAACTTGAGAACTGCTCAACAGCTCGGACACAGGTGGAAGTAATAATGAATAACTACAAAATGTAAAGTCTGATCACAGGAAATGTGGTACATGCATATGTAAAAAAAGTTCTGGCAAAAGCTAAGTGAGAGTGGTAGTCAGCTTGAATATGTTTCCTGAAGTCATCCTGCTATGTGTGAACGGTATTTTTACATTGCAGACGCTGATGAACCTTTCAATACCAACTCAGATGAATGTGTTGAAGCTACGGAGAACTTACCTGATCTATCGGCTCCCAAAAGAAAAGCACAAGGTACACATTTCAATCAACTATCTTTATTCTGATCTACATCTATAATTAATCATGTACTGAGCTTTTTTCATATACACAAGATTATAACTTGAAGTGCCACTTATTTTGTGTAGATGGTTTTTCATGACACAACTCAGGATTGCTGTTTTTACCCCTCAACCTTAAAAGGGTGGTATTGTTTTACCCATGGTTACTGACTTGGCCAGTTGGTGGTTGGGCTGTGGGAATATTTTATCCAGGCTGTATTTTGGAAGCTTTGAGAGATACGGTGTGGGCAGTTGGTTGGGAAATTAGGATGCAGGTGTCCAGTGTCAACTTTGAGGAAAGTTCAAGTCTGACATTGTTGGGATTGTTTGTTTTAGGTGTATGTGTGTAATATGTCACCTGTGATTGACCTTTGACTTTGTTATACACTATTGACTTTTAAGATCTTTTGAAAGTTCATATAGATATTGGCATGGGAACGGTGTGAACTTTTGTATCATATTTTCCATGATTTATATCAAATTATAGCAAGTCCTTTTTTTGGCCGAGTGGTTAGCAAGTTTGGCTCCTAATCAATAAGCTGTCACCAATGTTGATTCGAATCCAATATGTGTCAGATGCTGGGAACCTGCCCTGATATGATCCTGGCTGTTGAAAGGGGCGTAAAGCAACAACTTATAAGTATTTTTTTCGTATCAATGTTACAAATGTTTTCAGAACTACCGAAATTGGGATGATAGAAAATCTTATAACATCAAAAATCCAGTCATTGAAAACCTTTGTGATGTGTTCGCTGGAATACCCTGATTATAAGTTTAGCTTTCATTTATTGTTACATTTTTAAAGAAAAATTTTAACCTCCTTTCTTAGCATGCATACAGCAATAATTCCAACACTCAAATTTCTTTCTACTTCAGCTCGTGACAGCAATGTAGAGGCAGTCTCCCAAAAAAACCTGGTGGAAGATATCTTAAAAAAAGTTCGGACGCCAGAGCCAAAACCAGTGGATGAAGAAGAAAGCATAGACAACACTGACTCAAACAACTGTGGTTTTGAGTAAGTCTCTCGTTTATGATACTGATGCAATAATAAAGCTTGACTATATTTCCACTCATATTTTCTCTGTATTCATATAAGTATTTGGATAACTTATCGTAATCAAATTACATCATTATTCAATGTTCAATTTGTAGGGAAATTTTAAAATTTTGTTTTAGCTGTGAACGGAAGTATCAGGAACTCCAGAGACAGATATTAGATTTGAAGGAAGAGATGCGTCGCATGAAGAGGTTGAAGATTAAGGATAATGGTTCAAACACGGTTACCAAGTTGGAAACCCAAGGGCAAGAAAGTGTGTGCCAGTCAAGTACAAAGATGATTGAGCCAGAAACTAAAGCTGATGACGGTTCACTTTTCAATGGCCACACGAAAGTTCAGCTGATCGACTGTGTCAGTCATACAGATAAAGTGTATGACACAGTCAAGATCCTTCTGCACAAACTTTTTTCTGAAGATTACATTCAAAGTCACAGTGTGTGTGGAAAGGCTGGAAATACGACAAAAGCTGCAAAGCCAGCGTTTGATGGGCGCCTGTACAGTGCCATGATTGCAATTGTAAAGGACAAATACAAGGACATTAAAACTAAAGATATAACGGAGAAGGTACACTCAGTGCAGAAAGTACTTTTTAGACAAGGCAAAAAAAAAAAAAAATTATTATCATATATGATCAAGGTAACCATTATACACTCACATGGAGACAGGGCTGTGACAGTACCAAATTTTACAGTTTGGTAGTCTCGAAACGCAATACCGACCCAAACCGGTAGTACCGAAAATGTCCAAGTTTTAGTATATTCTCCCATTCAAATCTTTGACCTTCACCCAAAACATAAACATCCACAACAAAATAAATGGCGGACAATTAAAAATCGCTAAAAATGGATAGAAATCTGGTAAAATATGAAATAAAAGTTGACAATTTTCTAAAATAAGGTATGATATTTAAAGTTTCACGTTTGAAAATTAGGAAAAAAGCCTATATTTGAAAGTTGGTAGCGCAAATTGGTTCCGGTATTATACTAATATTGTCTCGATGCCAGCTAACTGCCACTACTGACTCAGCCCTACATGGATACTTCATTTCCCCATAAAAGTCACTTGTCAATAGATATATGTTTAAAACGTTTTTCATTTAGTTTGATTATTTACGGAAGCTACCAGATCACATGATCTTGGGAAGTAAAAATGAAATACATATTTGGACTGGTCTAGGTCGTATTGAAGTAAAGTTAAGAAAATTGTCTTGAAAATGTCGAAATATGTGGAATATATGTAGATTATTGTCATTTTTTGTCAGATTTTCATTATTTATTTAAATATATTGCTGTACTCGAGTAAGCAATTAGTGCAACTCGCGTTCATGAGTTGACCAAAAACAATGTCAAGCTCTAGTTGACGAGTTATCGCGAGAGCACTAGTTTACATCATCCAGTATAAGAGCATTTGGTAAAATCCAAAACATCCAGAAGCCATAACTTTACTTTTATTTTACTGTACTTGTTAAATATATGTAGTTGTCTTTTCTTGACATAATAAATGGATTAAATGCAGTATTACATGATTCATTTTATTTAAGTATCGGTGATATACACAATCCAAATCCAACTAGAACCCATTCTTATCATCATGTCTGTGGTGTGCATGGTCAAAGTTCATTGTGTCCGTGGTAACCATCATTCTTGTGGTGATCAAGACCATCCATTGTCCATGGTCTCAATCCATGGTCTGAGTATATTACATTGTCCATGGTCTGAGTCCTTGGTGGCCATGGTCTGAGTGCTTTACATTGTCCATGGTCTGAGTCCATGGTGACCATGGTCTGAGTCCATTATATTGTCCATGGTCTGAGTCCATTATATTGTCCATGGTCTGAGTCCATGGTGTCCATGGTCTGAGTATATTACATTGTCCATGGTCTGAGTCCTTGGTGGCCATGGTCTGAGTGCTTTACATTGTCTATGGTCTGAGTCCATGGTGACCATGGTCTGAGTCCATTATATTGTCCATGGTCTGAGTCCTTGGTGGCCATGGTCTGAGTGCTTTACATTGTCCATGGTCTGAGTCCATGGTGACCATGGTCTGAGTCCATAGTGACCATGGTCTGAGTCTGAGTCCATGGTGCCATTTAACATCATGGTCAGACCATGGACAACCATGAATCTGTACCCATGGTTATCCATGGTTATCCATGGACAATGGACAACCATGGATAACCATGGACAAAGTCCATGTCATTTCGCCGGGGTGTAACATGACTCATTTTGTCAAGTCTGAAGATTATGCGACAAAGAGCATTCTGTAGTTTAACTACGATGGACTTGCTTACCCCATACAGTAAAGAATTACAGTAGTCACGACGACTACTGACCATCGCATTTGCCAAAAGTATTGCAGTTTCGTCATTAAGGAATTTGCAAATTCGTTGCAAATCACGAAGATGATAGTAACATGCTCGGCAAACCTTGGCAACATGATTGTCAAAAGAGTTGTCTGAGTCAAAGGTAACACCCAGATTCTTTACTTCCACCGACGGAGAGATATTGTTTTGGAGGAGTGGTACAGGGAAATTTGGTGCAAGCGACTCTCTGGTGGCTTTTTGACCTATGATGATAAATGCAGTTTTTTCTGGGTTTAGTTTCAGCTTAACACCAACCATCCACTCCTGTACTGACTTGAGACACTCGGGACAGCTCTTCCATGCTAGAATCAAAGTTCTGTTGGTTAAATATCATGTATTTTATAGACATTCTCTTCTGCTTTGTAAGGATACCTACATTTTTCACCAAGGCCAATACTAAAACACATGAAATATGCAGCATATTGTTTTGTTTTCACGACCAGGAAACCATTCTTTGTATAGACAAATGATAGTACCACTACAGAATATTAAAAATATTTTTTTTCTTAAACCAGGGAACACCATCCACACAGTCCACTGAAGTTACACTTCAGAGTGCAGGAACTACTGAGCAGGTTATTGCATATAACCTTTTTACTGGTCTGTTTGTGTTGTAATTAAAAACATCATAAAATGTTGAAATACTACTCAGTATTCATTAGGGGTGTGATTGTGCAAATTGTAGCGATATAAAACTGTGATAATTAATGGTTAAGAGTGGTGCATTTGGCAATTTAATGTAAGTAAGATATATTATTTATGTTTCATTTATGTTTACTGATGACTTAATACCATTAGATGGTAGTTTATATACAACTACTCTTAAGATGAGCAAAGAATTTTCATACTTGCAAAATACAAAATTTTCTCTTTTTTTGTTGTCTTAGGGTCAAATGACAAAAAAGTGATTTTTTTTTTAATGGCAAGCATTTCCACAGTGAAGTGGGATCAAATGATTTTGACCAAATGTGCACCCATTAAGGGTCTCCCAAAGTCTGCTAAATGTCATGAGAAAGCCAATTTTTTACATGTTTAGTTGACATATGGCCACATGAGCAAAAAAAGTGACATGTTGCAACTCCTGTCTACAGTGTGTCCTATTTCTAGTTTGCAATGAAGTGTGTCAAATAATATAAGGTAGAGTTTGCAATACTTTTTGCAATACATTAAACAGGTAATAATGGTGGATTTGGAGTAAAAGTTTAATTTCTCGTTTGGAAACCTGGATACTTTTTCTTAGCTTTTGTAAGATAACAAAATATTTAAGTTAATTATTGACAGGTGAACAAGCATGATATTTCATGCTAATGTCAAATATGCAGCTAATCAGTGTTTTTTCTGCATTTAATAGTTTAACAGTATGTAATCTTTACGAAAATTTTTGGTTAAAATTGAAATTTATCCTTTAAAATGTCATCTTTCCAATTTCAACATTATCCTTAAAGGTTGAACAATTAGTTTATATAGAAACAAGTGAATAGTTGTTTTGTTACCAACTTCTAAAGCATCTTTTCAAAGGAATTTGCTGTACATGTAGTATATATTATATCATGCATATTTCTAGAGCCAATCTGAAACCACCAGTATTAAAAAGAGGACCGAGCCTAGGACAGTGATTAAATCTAGGTGAGGATGTCATTATACATATATTGTATTGGGGGAACCACCATGCTGAATATTTCCTGTCATAGTACATGGTAAAGTTTGTGAGAGTTTCATGTAAAGTTGCAAATTTAATAAGTAAATTAAATTTTTATAAGTTAATACCCTATCCAATGGGCAATAGCTTATCCGGTCGGCGCAGACCGGCCCGCCAAACGTCAGAAAAAGACGTCCTGTGTTTCCACCGTAGTACCAGCGCACTTGCCAGATGGCATGTCGTACTTCCTTCCTGTCTAGACAGCGTGACGTCATAGCATCTTTTTCGTTGTCTAAACCTATTAGACCGCTAGTAGACTGATAGCGGGGTTGGTGGGAGGTGAGATATGAATCTCGACAGGCCAAGGCAAGGTTTCCCATTGTAATAAACAAAAAGTCTGTTAAATGTTCCATTGCCTTTGCTGCCACCTGTGTAATGCTGGAGTTGAACTCCATAAGGAATTGTAGTTCTTCAGCGACTTGTTGGAAACTTTACCCTTGTTCTCTCCCCGGATAACCTTCATCCGTGTGTGCATATCCCCTTGTACCTTAAACAAGCATCGGTTAAAGCTTGCAGTTTGATTGCATACTACTGAGGCCTCCCTGGCCGTCCTCTCCCAACATCTAAGTGTGTCTTGTGAGTTTCTACGGGAAGCCGGTGGAGTAGCTGCCAAGGCTGCTTTTCTGGCTATTCTACCGAAGCTGTTGTTTAGTTTAGAAGGGCCTGTATTCCAACTGGTGACAGTGGCAGGATCCAATTGCTGGTCAGAGTAAAGTCTGTACCATTTCGTTTGTGGTTTTGGGGGTCTGAGGAAATGATCCATAGGAAAGCTACCAGCTTCAGTAGTTCTGGAGGGGTATCCCTCTGTCATAGTGAGATTGAGTTTGGATAACTTTCAACAGAGCCAATCCTCTGTGGGCATTTGTACTGAGATCTTGCTGGGAGCCGGAGCCTTGGGGCCAGCAAAGGGGTTGTAATCCGAGGGGTTTGAACTGTCCACATCAGGGATATGCGACCAACCGATAAACAATCGTATGCCTCTCATGGTTTCCCTGTATGTTTGCTCTTCTGAAGTCGGTAGTTCCTGTTCAAGAAACTCTTGGTCGTCGGACAGTTCTCCCTCCTCTACAAAAAGTTCCACCGGAGGGGTGTCTGAAAGGTGACTCTCGGTATGTGATTCTAAACTAGAGATATTGTCTTTCCTGTTTTTCTGAGGAGTCGGTGAAACAGAGCCGGTGGTGCTATATGGTCGGTCGGAAGGATGGTCGGTGACCGGTTGTTTGGAGCCCTCAGCAGAAACAGTAGAAGGTTGGTGAGGGTCGGTACTAGGCTTACCGGTCGAGTTTTGCTTCTGGGAAGTGGTGTCTGGACCAGTGCGCCCCTGTGTAGTAGTCTTGAGTTTGTTCTTCAGCTTACCGGCCGACTTTTGCTGTGAGGCAATATTGTCTGGGCCAGTGCGCTCAGATGAAGAAGATCCATGCAAGGAAAAGTCCTTGAGTAGCTTACCGGCCGACGGCTGCAAGGCAGCACTAGAGTCTGGGCCAGTGTGCTGAGGAGTATCCAAAGGTCTATTTGCTGCTTGAAAAAAAGGTTCTGTGTCACGGGCTACATTAGCTGGAGGTGAATGAGCTGGAGCGACCCTGATATCAGATGAAAAAGTCGGTTCCATTGATCTAGCCAAGAGTAATACTTCTAACCTGTTGAAGCGCTCCGCCCACTTATCATCCAAAGCTGTAAACTTGTCCTCTGTAGCAGAAAAGAGAGCTGTAGATGACTTCTTCGGTTAAGTAGAAGGTTTGTCCTTCTTGGGCTTTTTCTCGGGAAGAATAGGTGATTTATCAGCACTAGTTCCACTCATAACCCCAATAACTGAGATACTGGAAGGATCTACAAGTTCATCCGTGGGTTGGGTACTATCCGAACGCTTTGACTCTCTCTTCTCTTTCTTGACTTTATAAGATGGTGTTGAGATCTGGGCACGCTGCTCAGGGGTAAAGGCATTGCAAAGAGTACAGTCCACATTGTCTTTATAGGAAATACAAGGTTCCTCACCTTTCCCCTTTTCCCTACAATGTGCGCAGAAAGCATGTCCATCAAAAATCGCCATTGCATGGCCACAGCTCCCTCTCTTCTGATCAGGAGAAGACATAGTAGATTAAAGACACAGATAACTCCAATATAATAAGATTCAAGATAGTTCCTTCAATATAATAACTAAAAATCACAAATTTCTGGCAGAGATAAAATTTCCAATGTGCACTGGTTTGCGCCAAATGAAAAAGCTATGACGTCACACTGTCTAGACTGGAAGGAAGTACGACACGCCATCTGGCAAGTGCACTGGTACTACGGACCGACCTGCCGGTGGAAACACAGGACGTCTTTTTCTGACGTTTGGCGGGCTGGTCTGTGCCGACTGGAAAAGTTATTGTCCATTGGATAGGATCTATTAACGCAATAAAATTAAAATTTCATTTACAAGCAGTCAACCTCAATTATTTATACTTGACATGTCCTATGTTTTGGCTATCACCTCTGTGTGGGTGTAATTCCCACAAGTTACAAATGTTGAAAGCTAGTGTAGGGATCCAATGCCATATTGAGGATCTATTTCAATCTATATGTTATTTCGATATTAGAATACTGGTAGTAAGTGTGGATATCAGCAGTTCCGCGGGATGATCAATCTATATTTAAAGATCGATTTGTTTATTTGGGGTTTTACGTCGCTTTCAACACTGTACAGGTCATATCACGACGGGTAGTTGGAAGGGCAGAGGAAACCAGTACATAGAGTTCGCTAGGGTTGTGTACTGTAAACTGCCGACCAACGGCAAGCAAGTTAATTTATTCTGTAATATCTAGTCTTTAGCACCAATCCCTATACTATTGAAAGCCTGTCAAAATGAGACTCTAGCTATTGAACAGGAGGTATAATTTGAACTTTGACCTTTGATATATCATTTAAAGCTCAAAGATTAAACATATCAAGGTGGGAAAACAGTATTACTATAATTTACTTTAAATGTTTGATCTTAATGATGGCTAATGAATTTTGCAAACTGTACTTGATCAGTTACTTTGGACTTAGTATTTATATTTATTATGTGCTCTATTTGCCAGGTTTTTACAATATTTTCAAGCAAATATTTGACTTTTGTGTTTCATGGCCACAGCCACAAAGAAATCCTAAACCTGCTCAATAACATTCAACTTCAAGTGAGGCAAAACACATTACTTCTGAAACAGCTTTTACAGAAACAAAAGACGGCTGAGGTACTAGTGACTAGCTCAAATGATCTTAGCCTACCTCTAACAACAGAACACAGCCTCGAAGAATATGAAAAGAGCCTAAAATGAAATTGCTAGTATGTATGATAATGTGCATGACAATTATAACGGCTAGACAGCTTTTTCTTTGAAATATACGTCAAGTGGCCATGAAATAAAAATTAATAATAATGATATGCCGGAAATGTGTGTAAAATTTATTTTCACAGTGGCAAATTATGGGCCCTTTGCATTTTGGATTACTAGTGTTTTTGCAATAAATCATTGCAGGCTGATTCCTGGAGACATATATTCAAATTCCAATAAAATAAAAGGCAATATACATGTCCTCAGCGGAATCGAATCTGGAATCTTACTGTTTCCTATCACAAGTTCAACTCCCCCAATTGTCAATGCTAATAGACTGCCACATTTCCATGTGACCCTGGCAGCAACCTCTAGACTCTTCTCTGGAGTTAAAATCAACACCTAAACGCTTAGAATAATGTAAATATTTCAATGTGATATTTGGTTACCCTTGTCCACTTTCAGAATCACCACCTGTCCAGCTTAGGGGGTTTTGGAGTGAGAAGTAATAGGACGTATAAGGGGCTCCCTGATGTCAAATCCACTATCTGCATTTTACAACTGGTATGGAAAGGGAGAAAAGAAGGGCATTGGCAATTTGAAAATTGCCAGAGCTATAAAGGGTTAGCAAAACTTTGTATTAGTATTTAGGGTTGTTTTTAGGAAATAGTTTAACTGAAGTCTTCATGTTTGTACTTAACATTGGACTAAGAAGTAGAAGAAGTAATTAATTCATGATAAAGTCTCAGTTTGTAATCCAAATCAGGGACAGTGTTACAGTTGATGTTTTAACACATAAAACACAGCCAATTCAATGTGGTATTTATATATACATGCCCACTCAACTCTTAAAATTGGGATCAACTTATGATGAAATTTGCCTCATTTAGCTAGTGTTTGTGAACCTTCAATAGTTGGTGAGTAAGGCTACTCAGCCAAAGCCATATAAGAACCCTTCTTTTACCTGAAATTGTTAAATATTTTAGTAAAAAATAAATCAATATTTCCTTGTGTGAAATACCAAAATACGGCACTGTTCTATAATTCAGATATTTTTGTAATTGTATAAACTAGTTCCTTTTACATCACATTGCTACTCACTCAAAATTGTTGGCCATGCCAAATCAAGAGTTGTGACCAAGTTAATATAAGGTACTGAAATTCAACATGCACTAGAATCTATTTGTATGCACAAATGTATGAATACTAATTAGTTTTCAGTAAGCCATTTCCATGAGTTTTTCCAGTGCAGAAGTACATAAAATTAGAAATCGCAAAAATATTACATCAAATCACTGCTTTTGGTGTATGTGGATTTATTTATTTGGGGTTTTACATCGCTTTCAACACTGTACAGGTCATATCACGACGGGTAGTTGGAAGGGCAGAGGAAACCAGTACATATAGTTCGCTAGGGTTGTGTACTGTAAACTGCCGACCAACGGCAAGCAACTACTAGCTTTCCCACTTACGGCCATGACGGGGATCGAACCCCGGCCGCAGAGGTGGGAGGCGAGAGTGTTACCACTCCGCCACCGTGGCCCCTATGGTGTATGTGGAAAGCCTTGAGCAAAATTAAAGTTAATGGAATCTAGATTAACTTGTACACTGTGTATTTGATAGATAGATATTTAAAATTTTTAGTGCAACAACACTAATGTGTTATACTGCACTATAAAAACTACTATAAATACGTTAACTAATATTCACAAACATATATATACAAATGATTAAAAAGTAGCAAAAATATCAAACAAAAAACAAGATTATACAAAATGACTAGAATAAACAATGTAAAAAATCACAATCAACAATACATAAACAACAAACAAAATAAAGTGTAAAAATACAAAGTATACATCAATATCACAGTACAACACAAATCAAGACTAGATATTACAGAATAAATTAACATGAAGGACAAAACACAAAATAATTTAATTAAAACTTTTTAAACAGGCCACATTCTTTTAAATAATTTATAATATTGTAAACATTTTCATTAAATAGCTTTTCCATCGTATTTATATCTCTATAATATTTTATTCTGGTGTCACGTAGGTCCACTGTGTATTTGAAAAAATACCTCTTTTATAGTGACTCTTAAACATTATTAGAGATGCTGCAAAATCATCGGGCATAAATGACAAAGAAACCGCAGATGCTGTCAAGAGGTGGCTGAAATATGCATCAGACAGAGATGGTGGCAAGAAAGAGAAGAGAGGAGAAATCGAAATGTAAGCCAAAAGTTAAGAGTTGATCCAGACACAAAAATAATGTGTGAAATATGGTGCTGTGACAATTTCAAAGTTATTTGTACACTCAGAATTAAAAAAAACCGAAATGGTATGAGAAACTAGTTTTGCTATCAAATAAAAATATGTATATCAATATCAAATCATATTTGTACCTTCTGTATCAATTGATAATGCAATATTGGGAGATGAGATGCTTTCCTGGGGTAGACCTTGGAAACTCTTTTCCATGTTTTAATTAGTAGTGTCCCAAAACATAAACAAATATGGCAGTTCCATTTTTGCGTTAAGTAATAGTTACCAAATATACCTTGAAAAGCAATATAATCTACAAATTTTCTACTTTATTTTCATAGAAAACAGCACAGGTGAATCAATTAAGTAATATGACAATGTACTATACATTATTAATATTATTATATTTAGGATGAATTGGTAAATATTTCTACATTATTAATCTATTATATCCAGAACATAAAGAAAACCACTAAAAATAAACGTTAAATCAATTATAAAGTTTTAGTTTTCCGTAAACGTGTATGATATTTTTAAAATTTAAGGTCTCATGATGAATCTGTTACCTCTTATTCAGCAGAAGTTGGCAGGTTGGTTTTGAAGGCTTACCCTGGATAACTGGAAGTCTTGAGAGAACTGACTTCGAAGTCAATTCTTGATGCACTGCCCAAGGGTGACTGTAAGTATGAAGTGTGTATGTACTGCCCAGGATATTGAATCAGCTATTAGGCTGATTGAGAGATGGGAGAATGTTCAGCGTATGGGAGTTCAAAAGGTTAAACTTCAGATTAGGGCTATAGGTGAAGTTGATAATCAAACTAGGCCAGAAGCAAAGATGTTGGAAGAGATACTCAGGCTTTTAAAGGAGTGGAGTCCAGTAAAATCAAAAGCCTTTCAAGGTAAGTGTACTGGGAGGTGCTTTGAGTGTGGATATGAGGGGCATTATAGACATGAATGTCCCCATTTGAAAAGGCAGGGAAACTAGAGGTGGCCGATCTCAAGAGGCTGAGAGAGGTTGCTACCATTGCCCCATCATTGGTAGGTGCAGGGCCAGAGCTCCATGTCCTAGAAATTCAGATATGTGGTGAATGGGAAACTTCTGTGTCTATGGAGCACAAGGAACCCTCACCTGAGTTTGGGTTATATGTTCATGGTGTCCTTGCAGGTAAAGAGTTACAGTTGTTGATTGATAGTGGATTCTCTGTGTCCATCTTGTCCAGTATGGTGTACCATAGTCTTGCTGGGTTGTTTGGAAGTAGTCGTGAAAGGTTGGTAACAGCTGATGGTATTTCTTGTGAGGTTGAAGGAAGTGTTGTTTTGAAAGTAGCCATTAGTAAGATTTTTCATCTGGAGTTTGTAGTGGATAATGTTACTGATTAGGCTATCTTAGGAATACCAGCTATGTCACAGCTAGGTTGCACTTTAGACTTCAGTAGGAATAGTTTGATGTGTAGGGAGATCAGGATTCCTTGTTCTGATCAGAGTAGGATCCAAGTTATATGCAAGGCAGTGATTCGTGACACTGTTGTAGTCCCTCCTACGTGTGAGTTTTGAGTGTGGAGTCATGCTCAAGTTGATGAGCTTGTGGACGGGGATTTCTTTGTTGATCCTGTGGAGAGTTTGATTGGTAAATATGGAATAATTCTAGAAAGTTTGTAGTCAGTCCAGTAGATGGTTCTTTTGTGGTTAGGGTTTGTAACCCCTCAGAAGTAGGTGTCTCAGTAGGATTTCTTACACCTGTTCAGATAGTCACTGACAAGGACTAAGGTTTGAGACCTGAGAGTTCAGGTATGCTTAGGAAAGTTGATGTTAATTTGACAGTTTGCAGTTACCTGAGTATCTCGAAGTTTTTTACAGTACGGCTACAGATTCTGTTCCTGAAGGTGAGAAGGGTTTGGTGAAGGAGTGTAAGTATCAGGATGTGTTTTTAAAAGATGACAGAAATTTGGGTAGGACTAGTATAGTTCAGCATAACATAGAGACAGGTGATAATAAAGCTGCAAGGTCCTGGGAGACTACCCCCTTACTTCAGATTTAGATTTATTTGTTTTACGTCGCATTCAACAGCCAGGGTCATATTGCGACAGGTAGTTTACAGGTGGTGGAAACCAGTGCAGTATGCACTGTAAACCACCGGGCATCAGCAAGTAACTACTAACTTTCCAACATGAAGCGCCCGGCCCGAGATTCGAACCAGCGGCCTCAGAGATTGGAGGCAAGAACTCTAACTGCTACACCACCGAGCCCCCCATAAGGAACTTCACAGGCAGGTATTAGATCTGTTAGACAGAGGGTTGATTGAAAGGTCAGATAGTGCTTGGGCTTCACCCACAGGTTCAGGGATTCCATTGCCAAATACGGTAGAGATGTTGTCAAGCTTGTCAGGGTCGGTGTGGTTCAGTACATTAGATATGTTGAAAGGATACTGGCAGGTAGAACTAGATCAGGAATCTATGCCAAAAACTGGATTTACCACACACTTAGGGTTGCACCAGTGGAAGGTAATGCCGTTTGGGTTGTCAGGTGCTCAGAGTACATTTCAGAAGTTGATGCAGATTGTTCTGAGAAGTATGACTTATAACCAGCTTCTCGCTTATCTTCATGGTGTAATTCTGCTGTCTATATCAGCAAGTCAGGATGTGGAGAGGCTCAGTGAGGTTTTTGATGACCTGAGTGGTAAGATTTCAGTATTAAGAGAAAGTTTGGAAGGAAATCCAGAAGTCACAGAGGACTCAGAAGGTAGGTTATGGGATGTGCCTGAGATGAAAGCAGCACAAGTTGAAGATAGCTCAGCTGGACCAGTTTATAAGTTTGTTGAGGGCAGTGAGCCTTGTCTGTCATGGGAGCAGATTAGTCACTTTAGTAGAGAATCAAAAACTCTTCTGACTGGATGGGATCAACTTTGGACTGAGGACGGTTGCTGTATTTCCATCTAGGAGCAAATAAAGTGTATGAGAAGGTCAAAGCTAGGTATTATTGGTATGAGGTGTCTCTGTATGTTCGGTAGTGGGTAGTCACTTGTCAGACCTGTCAATGTTTCAAAGACCCAGGAAAGAAGGCCCGAGGTAGATTACATCAATATATTGTAGGGGTCACTTTTGAGAGAGTTGTCATGGACCAGGTAAGTCCTTTGCCTTTCTGGCCCTGAGTTTTTACTTGAAACCCAGAAAAAGCTTAGAGATGCCCATGAGCAGGCACAGATTGCCTTGCTGTGGTTAGGCAGAAAAGAGGTTACATGAACAGGTTCTTTGTTAAGGTTCTTTGTTAAGCTGCCACTGGCGCTCCTGTGAGAGCGACAGCCTCGGCTGAGGGTGGGACAACTTATTCTTGTCCAATCTGCCAATTGCCTCTCATTTCACTAGAGGATAGGTGATATCACTATTTATCATGGCCAGCAACCTACTCTGAAAGACTGTGTTCTGCAGGGAATCTTTCCTCTGTAGAACAAAATATCAGAAGCATAAACAGGAGTTTAACCGAGGGGAGGGTGCCTCAGGGAGCCAGCCTTTGGTGACTCCTCCCAGTACAAATGAAGGCTCGACCCAAACGGGTCTGATAGTAACAACCGCCTCAGTGGTGAGACTGTTGGAAGACCCACTGGTTTTCACAGCATCTGCCAGTGGGGTGCATGCCAGCCGCCGTTATGTAGGTTACTTACAGCCACCAGCGGATGGTGGTGTCCACCACAGTGACAAAGGGTGAAAGTGACTTGAGTCCCCAGGGATCTCCACCCATTGAGCTGGACCAGTAGGGGAAATGAGGAGGAGAGATATGTCAGTTGCAAAAAGTATGGACAGTGATTTTGAGCAAGGGAGAGGATTCTGAATGGAGAGGAAAGTGAAAGAAAGTGTTGTGTGTTAATTGTGGGACTGGTGGGAAAGTTGGTTCTTGGAGGTCTGGCTCTGGAACCTAACTGACCCACCAGTCCAGGAAGATTAAGAGGAGACAAGTAAAGGATTGCTCAAGTTTTATATACATTTTCTTCATGTTGTTTTTGGATAGAGCACCATAATAGTATGGCAACTAGCATATAATATTCTGTGGAGAGATATAATGAACAATACAAGAGACAATATTTTAAGATCATTATGAACAAAACAAGAGACAATGATTTAAAATCAGTGAATTAGAGACTGGATGGAAGGTTGGGGCCTGGAGGTTTGGCTCTGGGGTCCAACCGACCCTCCAGCCTGGATGTTTGTGGGTATTATTGAGTGGACTGTGTTGGCTGGTGGGAAGGCCTGGGACTTGGATGCATTGGCTCTGGGTTCTGGCCAACCCCTCAATCAACCAGTATTAATATAAGTGTTATAGGACTGAATTATTTATTTAATATTTATTTATTATTTTACTGTAGTTTTCATCACTTTTTTTATGCGCAGAGAGATTATAAAATGTCACTTGCTGCCGGGTGAAATGCAGGTATTCTTTTGGGTGAGGGACTGTGAGGGTAGACGGCTTTATATGGGTTGCTTAGGCCTTACATTTGTTTGGTTATTATTATTACTATATTATTATTCATTTTATTATTTTTTTCTTTAGGGTTCTTTTATTGATTTGGATAATAGTAGTGTGGAAGTCGGAACTATCAGGGATCATTAAGAGTAAACATGCTGTTCACCAATTTATTTTTATTATTGTTAATTTTTTTAAGAGTGATATTTTAGACATGTTGATTCCGAACCGTTGCAGTTAAAGTTTGATATGCTTTGCTAGGGCAGGTGTTCATAGCGCCTGTATATGTGTCAGTGAACCTGTAAGTATATATAGCACTTTATTTCACCTTATTCATGGTCCATGGATGCATTATGGCGCTGATTCTGTCACATAACTGCTGTCTGTTATTAAAACATTGTAATACAAGTTCTTTATTATTATTATTATAATTATTATAAGACTTGCTATCTTTATTGATGATACAGGTATTTTATCGCTACCTTGAAGCAATACAATTGCAAAGAAATACAAGCACACACACAGACATACACCAATTCACTGTCTACAGTTAATCTGTTTCCACTGTATTTTCAATGACCTTTATAACCACATTTATCTTGTTATTTTGTTGAGTAAAATTTACTGGTGATATGATTGGTGATAAAATGCTGATTGAATAAGTTGCAATGTTTGGTTAAGCTACTTTCATGCGCATGTCATTGGCTGATGCTTGGATCGGTGGCATTTGATTGGTGGGTGTGAGGCATCATGCATGTTTAAGGGAAATACATCACAAAATATGTGGTATTTTAATTGTTCACCAGCTCCCTTATGGTTAACCCTGATGGGTGGTATATAGTCAATTTTTTAATTGGGGTTTTACGTCGCTTTCAACATTGTACAGGTCATATCATAACGGGTAGTTGGAATGCAGAGAAAACCAGTACATAGTTAGGGTTCTGTACTGTAAGCTGCCACCCAACGGCAATAAACTACCAGCTTTCCCACTTGAGGGAGTGCCGGGAATCGAACCCCGGCCTTAGAGGTGGGAGGCGAGTGTTACCACTCAGCCACCATGGCCACTGGTACATAGTCAAAGTTGGGATTGTGGTTGTAACAATATTATGGTGCCTAGTGTAAATAACACAGCGTTTCTTGTAAACACTGAGACTGATCAGTTGTCAATCGGAAGAGCTAGAATAAAGTGCTTGTTAGCTGAGACCAGTGTTTCTCTTCTTATTTGACTGAACGCTATCAGTGTGTAAAGATTGGTTCCACATTGTCTAACTTAAAAAAACTCCTGTTCGGCGTAACTCAAGGTTCTGTTTTGGGTCCTCTAATATTTTCCCTGTACACATCTCCCCTTAGCACACTGATTGGTAGACACAAAGGTGTAAACTTCCATTTTTATGCAGATGACACACAACTCTATGTCCATCTCTCACACAGGAATGCCTCTGCTGCCTTTGATAAGTTGAATAGATGCCTTCAAGATGTAAAAGAATGGCTGTCGGCTAGCAAACTTAAACTCAATCCTGATAAAACTGAGTTCATACTTTTTGGCTCCAAGAAGCAGCGAGAAAGGTTAAGTGCATTGATATCCTGCGCAAC
This sequence comes from Sabellastarte sp. h YS-2021, assembly GCA_964017235.1. Taxonomy (NCBI): domain Eukaryota; kingdom Metazoa; phylum Annelida; class Polychaeta; order Sabellida; family Sabellidae; genus Sabellastarte; species Sabellastarte sp. h YS-2021. Next base: position 118,523,790 of record OZ024933.1, on the reverse strand, counting down.
CCCCTTCAACCAACCGAGTCTGTCAGGAACCTGGGTGTGTGGTTCGACTCTGATTTTTCCTTCTCAAAACACGTACAGAAAGTTTGTAAAGGCTGCTTTTGTCAACTGAGGGATTTTAGAAATATCAGGCAGTTCTTGACTCAGGATGCAGCTGTGTCGGTTGCCAATGCTTTCGTTAGTAGTCGGTTGGACTACTGTAACTCACTTTTCAGGAGTCTCTCTAAAGCCAGTCTCCATAGATTACAGTCAATGCAAAATTGTGCTGCTAGAATTGTCACAAATTCGTGAAGATACACTCGTATAACACTGGTACTCAGGAAACTCCATTGGCTCCCTATTCAGTTTCGCTCAGAGTTCAAACTGGCTACCCTGGTGTACAAGTTTATTCATACTGGTTTCCCTAAATATTTCGCACCACATCTATCCACATACCGCACTACTTACAATACTAGATGCAGTCAGAGTGTTGCCAATTTCCTCAATGTACCAAAATTTCAACCCACAATTCACAAGTCCACTAAGCAGTTTGGCTTCAGTTTTGCCTATGATGCCCCCACTGTTTGGAATTCACTCCCTGAAGACATCCGTGAATCACCCACTATGGCCTCTTTTAGAAAGAAGCTCAAAACCTATCTCTACGCAAAGGCTTATCCTCCTTAGCTCACTTTTCTTATGGCTTCTCTGTGGTGCCGACCTGTTTTTTGTCCCTGGAATTTGCCTATTGCTATGGTCTTGTTGCGCCTTAGAGTCCACTACTCAGTGGAGATTAAGCGCTTTAAAAGTCAAATTAGAATTAGAATTTCTCTGATAAAGTTACAACACAAATGTTACATGGTGTCAGGTGTTAAAAATGTAATTGATTAATTAGCTAATTAGGTTGGATATTTCAACAAAATGGATAGTGTTAAACCTGATGCTTTGGATCTTAGCAGTTCAAACCTATCTGAAAGCTGGAGAAGATGGTCACAATGAAATTAGTTTTATCTGGACCACTGGCTTCTAAATCAGAGGATGTGAAATGCAGCTTTTTCCTTCTCTTAATTGGTCAACAGGCCAGGGATGTATACAATACTTGGACCTTGACAGCAGATGAATGGGATAAAACAGATGTCTGACAGTTATTACGCACAAGTTTAAAATTTGTGTTCAAGGAGTATCTGAGACAGCAGATCAGTTCATCACTGACCTCAAACTTTTGTCAATGGACTGTGAATATGGACAGCTTAGAGAGAAGATGACTTGTAACAGGCTGGTGGTTGGTGTTTATGCAGAAGAGGTGAAAGAAAAACTTTTACAACAGACGAAACACAACAAAAAGCTACAGAGATAATAAAAGGAATAGCGGGTCCAAGCACTATGAAGTCAATCAAGTGGCTTTTCAGTGGGGGTGTCTACGGCTTGTAATATACTACTAGAAATACACAATAATTAGTCTGCTTCAATATTGTCAACAAAGATTGTTTAAAGCAAGATTGTTTTGAGGTTAGAAAGGGAGAGGAACGGTCATTGGAGTATATTTGAAACATCAACACTGAAAGAGCTTCGTGTTAAGAACAGCCCACACTATAAAACTGGCTGGTAAATTTCACTCGAATATTTTTAGTAAAGATAATGTTGACATAGCTGTTGAGTTACCTGTACACAAAAATTTTTAGTTATCTCAGTACCAATAATTAAAAGTTTTTAGTAAAATATTATAGGAATCACAGACACAGCCATGCCATGCTAGAGTGTAGTGATGAAAATGTTGCATGTGACACCAAAAGAAATATGGACCACAAAGATGCTCTGAAAGGTTTTTGATCTGGATCTAGTCTCACATCCACAAAATGCAGAAAGTCACTTATAGATACTTTAAATGAAATGCAGCAAAGTTTTAAGCCTCAAGAAACAACAGTCACTGACAACAATATGGGCTGGAGGAAAACTACCACAGATATGAAATATGTTCTTCAGTTAACAGGGCTCATTCTGAGACGATGTGGATTAATACTGCAAGCCAATGATCATCCTACAAATGTTTACACCAAGAAGCCAAAATTGTTACCACCATGTATGCTGGATGTACACTGTAAAGATATTGGGAAATTTTTCATTACAAAGTATCTGGATGAAGAACAGCTCTGTGGGCTGACAGTATCAGATTACGCTGATATATTTAATGTTGTTGGGCCACAAGAACTTGTGAAAAAGGCCATTGTACAGGGATAACGCTGAAAAGATCATATGTGAAAATTACAAGCCAAAAATTAAGAGACATCAATGAAGAAAAGTGGAAAAGGCTTGTTAAAAGGGAATCTTATAAAGTTGACTAAATATTAAAAGGGAATCTCATAATGTTGATAAATATTAAAACAAAAATATGTAATTCAATGCAACTGGAACTTTGATAAATGTTGATAAATATTAAAACAAAAATATGTAATTCAATTTTGATAAATGTTGATAAATATTAAAACAAAAATATGTAATTCAATGCAACTGGAACTTTTATAGCATTTAATATACGCATCATCAACTCCTGTACAAGTAAATACTATTATGACCTTGAACACAGTTTACTGGCTGTTGAATGGGACGTAAAACCCCAACTTTGACCTTTGACCTTTGAACACAGTTTAATTACAAGTGCTTTATCTGTACAATACTGTATACACTTTTTCAATCACATGAAGTTAAAATTTTCTGAAAAGTTTTTTTCAGATTCCAGTGCCCTAAAACCGATAAGAGAGACATAAGGCCTTTTTTGTACAGAAATTTGGGTATTACATCCCATTAAACAGCCAAGATCATATTAAGACAAGGACTATAGCTTTGCCATGTTTGACCTTAAAGCAGAGGTGAAATATCAAATGTGATCTTATCAAAAGATTAAGTTAACGGCAGGTTAGAAAATAATTGTCATTGTTTTAAAGGCTAGATTGTTGAAACGGGAAAGGATAAATTTTGTTTGGTAAAGAATTGCACTTGTAACACAATTATTTTAGAAAGATATCAAGTTTTTTTCCCGTCACTGGGCTTTCCTTAAGTGTGGTGCAGTGTGATGAGTACCTGTCTCATCAATGGAATTAAGCAGCAATGAGCTATGTTAGTACTTGAATGGGAGACTGACTCAATGCACTGCATTGGTAGGTGTGGAAGGGCATGAAACCTTTGTAATGGGCTTTTTCTCATCCTTCATGGCCCCACCACTAAATTCCCAATACCTGATCTAATCTACTGAGCTAGCTATAGCCACATATATCTGTTTAAAGTGTAATTTAACTTTAACTTCACATATTTCTGTTCAAAGTGTAACCTTTAACTTCACTAATTGTTCAGTATTTTCAAGCCTAACTTATTGGCCTTATAATTAAATGAAGAAAAGACTGAATTCATTGCATTTGGCACTGGATATCAACTAAAAAACCTCAAAATAAACTCTTTTCTGCTAGGTGGGGATACTATTTCAAGAACAAACACAGCAAAAAAATCTGGGAGTGATTATTGATCAATACCTGGATACGAGTTCTCATGTGGCTTCAGTTTGTAAAGTCTGCTACCATTGCTTGAGATCAATATGGAAAATTTGCCAGTTTCTCACCAAAGAAGCTATGAAAACCTTGGTTCATACAATGGTTATTTCAAAGTTGGATTACTGCACTGAATAAATCAGATTGATTATGCGATGTCATAGAACAAAACACACTTCCCCTATTCTGAAAGAAATGCACTGTTACCAATAAAGGACATCTTTAGTGTGGTAGTTAAAAGCTCTTCATGGCAATCACCTCAATATATTAGAAACTTACTTTCTTATGAAGAAAAAAACAAGATTCACTCGTTCCAGTGGAAACAGTCTGTTGAAAATACCAAAATGGCACAACAAAACATGTGACAGAAGTAGTTTTTCAGTTGCAGGACCATATGAATGTAACAGACTCTCATTTTACTTAAGGCAAAAAGACACACTAAAAGATTTTAAAAAGGACCTTAAATCTACCTTCATAAATTCCTTTCAATGATGTATCTACTAATTCATGTATGTATATATTATCGGCCTAGTATTCATATTCCTAAATTGTAAAGGGCCCACGGCGGCAGAGTGGTAACACTCTCGCCTCCCACCTCTGAGGTTGGGGTTCGGTTCCTGGCCCGCCTGAAGTGGGAAATGCTTGCCGTTGACAGTGTTGTAAGTGACGTAAACGCCCCTAAATAAACAAAATCCTTAATTGTAAAGCACACAGAACACACTGTTTACGGTTTTGCACTATAGAAGTATTCTAACATAACATAATCTGCTTTGCAGACATTAGGTGCTTTAAATAGAAAAGAAGGTAATTATGATTGTGAATAAAAACAACAAAATATTCCTGGCCCCTCAACACCGCAATCTGTTTTGCAGACCATTGATCTAGAAGAGACATGTTATCAAAAACCTTATGAACAAGTTAATACATCAGGAGAGAATTGGCACACATTTTTGAGGCCATTGCCAGGTGACCAAATTCAGTTTGACTCACAAGATGGTATCCCCAATTTGTGTGCTTCACTTTCACATTCAATGCAAGAGAATGAATGTTTTGGTAACCTATCACCTAGAGAAAGAACAACAGGGGCGGATTTCATGAAAGGTCTCAGACTTAGCCCGGTCTCAGACTGAGCCACTGGCTCAAATCTGAGCCTTTTGGCACAGCTAAGTCTTTGTCTCAAATGGTTTTCACAGAAAGGGTCTTAGTTGAGACCAAGCTTATCAAATAACCACAGTGGTTTTCTGTGTCATGTGACCATTTTTTTGTAGTCAAAATATTCTACTGATGACATATATGTTCCTTGTTTGACACATAATACCTCTGGTCAAATACCATTTTGCAATGGGAAACCTTGTAAACATGTAAAAACACCCAAAGACTACTTCAGGGGGTTGTTTTATATACTTGTACCCTATTTTCAGCCATTTCAAATTTTGAAGTGAAGAAAGAATTATGGCGGCCATATTTGAGCCTTTGTTTACAAAACTTAAGCCCACTTTCTACCAGTCTCCGCATTTGAGCCAGTGGCTCAGCCAAAGCTGAGACTGAGACCTTTTGTGAAATCCATTAAGGCTGAGCCCATGGGCTCAAGTAAATTGTTCCAATAATTTGAGACAAAAGTCTCAAGTTTGAGCCTGAGACTGGGCTAAGACCTTTCATGAAATCCGCCCCAGAAGAACAACTCTTTCACTTTCATCGCAGTAACATTGTACCAGAAACGATAGAGAACTTTAAAAAGGATATCATTTATACTCCATGAAGGTCGAATTGGCAGATGAAAAGGAAGAGATGCTGATGGTTTGTCCCAAGAGGCATACACATTATTTTGGAACAATTTTAAGGAAAAGTGTGAATGAGAAGTCAATACAGTTCTCTAATGCCTTGACCTAACTGGTGCTTCATCAGTTGTCTCTATTTTATGCTTGTTTACATTTAAAGGTTCAAGGAGTTTTACCATCACATCTTTGTGGAACCAAAAGAGCAACAGCTGTCTGTGATCTTAGCTTTAAAATAACATAATAGGTGTTTTTACCTTGTATTGCACCATCATAAATGAAAATGGTTCTTTCCCCTAAGTCTATTGACACTTTCTAGGATTGTAAAAAGTAAATGTATTACTTAGTATTACTTGATGTTGCAGTCTGCCAAAGATATGCAAAGTATGTTTCACTGTGAGGCTCTTTATATTTATCTGCATTTGTAAATTTCCCTAACTGGATGTACAGAACCATAAACTCCTTTGATGGCAGTAAAATTTGGTTTTCTGGAAGTGATGACATCAGACGATGTATTCTTCTTTTCTTCTAATTTCCTCTAGTCGACATACACGCAGTGTTACTTGACTATGTAGAATTAAATGGAGGGTGAATTGTGGTAAATATACACATCTGTTTAGAAGAAGGAATGCTGCAGCGACGACACATGAGCTCTCACCCACGGCTTAGTCATGACAACAAGTACAAAGAAAATCTTCAAAAACTGGCCATAAATGCTGGAAACTGCCACGTTTAAGTCCTGGAGATGATATGTAAGAAACACAATATTTATATTTTCAGATAAAAATATGCTTTAAATATCGTAGAACAATCAATCCTTTCTTCAAAGTCTGAGATCACCTCAAAACAACATCTGCACACTACACGCATCAAACGAAAAAGATGAACTGACGTCACTATGTCTAGACAGGAATGAAGTATGATGCGCCACCTATTGAATGCACACTACTGACCGGTCCTGAAGGTATTATATACAGGACGTCTTTTTCTGGCATTTGGTGGGACCCGTCACGCCAACTGGTAAAGCACTCGTCCGTTGGATAGGTTGTATTAACGCAATAAAAATGTTGTTCACCTACTTTTGGGTCATCTATAACATAGTGCAATTACAGACCTACAGCTCGTGGCATAGCTGAGCAATAGCTATTTTTAGGTTTCAACTGTTCAGTAAATCAGTTGTAACTATTGCATTTACAGTATTTTGTTTAAATGCATCGTTCACCTACTTTTGGGCAAGCTATAACATAGTAAAATTTCAGACCTGTAGCTCATTACATAGCTCTGTAATATCTACTCTGAGGTTATCAATGTTGAGTAAATCAGTTGTAACATGATAATTATTGTATTTACAGTATTTTCTTTAAATGTGTTATTTACCTATTTTTGAGTCAGCTATACCACAGTAAAATTGCAGCCCTTTAACTCATTGCATAGCTGAGCAAAAGCTACTTTCAGATTCTCTCTGTTGAGTAAATCAGTTGTAACTCGAAAACTTCCTTCACTTATTCTCAAAACACACAGTCAGCTGACACAGAACCCGTTCACGGTCACTGATTGCTTGTTACACCATAGCGGTTAAATTTGTACTACTGAATACCATTTACAGGGCACAATGTCCTTTTCTGCTTTCACTTCAACTCTGAAACCTAAAACACACAATCAGCTGACACTGCCCGTTCACAGGCACTGATTACTTGTTACACCTCAGCCGTTAACTTGGTACTTTACTTCTGAATACCATTTGCAGGGCACAACCTTTGTGCCCTTTTCTTCTTTCACTTCTACTCTGAACTCAAAACACACAACTGACACAGAGCCAGTTTACAGGCACTGATTGCTTTCTTTCAAGAAGTCGTTGTCTCACCATTTTTTGACAGTCATGTTGAATGTTGGCTTGAAATTCAATAAGTCAAAAACGGTGTAAGATACAGAAGTTGAATTACATGCTAGAATTCCTGTGAATTATTTTTCAACTGAACCAACAATTAAAGCATGTTTCTGCTCTTTTCCAGGAAAAGTGAATAAAAACCCAAAGTGAATAATCAAATGTTGTGTAGAGATGCAGACTGGAATAAAGAGAGGAAAAGAATAATCAGAAGAATGGAATGAAGACTGGTGTTTCTCAATTAAGGAATTAAATCTTTCTAACTTCAGTGGTGTGTTAACGATAAATCAAACTTTCATCACCAAAAATGTTGTCACACTGATTGTCAATGTGACTAGAAGTGCAGAGGATGTCATAGTTGATCAGTTTTCAAGGTTCTATAGATTTGAAATTTCTTAAGAAAGTTAAATGCAGGTAGAAAATCTTTCAATATTACAGTGTACTGAAGTTGAAAATGTAACACAATGTATAAAATAAGATTGTTCAATCTAATACACGGAAATATATATTTAAAAATGAACGATGAATACATACCTTTCTGCTCTTTCTGTCTAATCTGTGTAAATATGTTATGGCCTTCATCTGAAGTGACTATACCATATCCTGAACTTTCTTGCTGGTGTCTCTGGAGGCCTGCGTTTGTGTAGTTTTCTAAATTCAGTTCACTACCATGCCTTCTTTGGAACTCCTCTAATACTGGTTTTATAACCCTAGCGAAAACGTTGCTCTTTCCTCCCCCTCGGTCCACTACGCTAATCAAGAAGTGGTTGATGGGACTAATGTAATTCCTGTTTCTCATTGCCACCATAACCCCTGGTCCTAAAATGGCTGCTGTCAATGTGAGCAATGCACCGAAAACCAGTTTTTTGCTTGACACCATAAATCTATAAAAGCCATTACATCCTCATCAACAATTTCATTCCAAGGCACCTTCACTTTATAAGCTTTCCTGTAGACCTGGTGTACCTCATCGGGTTTAAATCTATTTGACAACAACATCATATAGCAGGCAATAAACAGGCAAAAAAATACAAAATTCCAAATAATAACGCCCCACACCCAAACACCGTCAATAGAGCGCTCATTCAAAAGCGTCAGGAACGTTTTCTCCCTAACGACCAATATTACGTCATTATGCTCCCGTATAAGTAAGATTTCATTTTAAAGCCATTCTGATAAAAAATAATACAACAGAATAAAGATTTATTCATACATTCCATTTATACTCTTAAATTTAAAAAATAATAAATACAATTATGAATAAATAAAAATGGACTTTATTCAATATTCATACAACTGTGATTAAAAAAAATGAATGAATTTCAAAAAATATATATATAACTAGTACAAATTAGTAATTTTACTTGAAGTACTAAAAACATTAATTAGTGAAATAAATAAAAAAAATTATTAATATTTTATTGATTTAATTAAAACACATGGGAACTACACCTACACAAATTAATACACAAAGAGGTGAACAAGTATACTTCTCACTTAAATCGTTCGAGATAAAGTAACATCGACATAATTTATATTTTGTAGATCTCTTTGAAGACATATATATAAATATATACTGTACTGTTTGTAACTTGCTACGTCAAAAAATTGACAGTAACACGTGGTAAGTAGAATTTTTTATTATCATCCATAAGTTCAACTAATATTACTACAAATAAAATAATGTTATTATAAATAAATAACAATGTACAAATGTTTCCTTCAATCCATATTGCTGTTACTGATCTATTAAAGACTATCAACCATTTACACGCCTCCCACCTCTGAGGCCGGGGTTCGATCCCCGTCATGGCCTTAAGTGGAAAAGCTGGTAGTTGCTTGCCGTTGGTCGGTAGTTTACAGTACAGAACCCTAGCGAACAGTATGTACTGGTTTCCTCTGCCCTTCCAACTACCCGTCGTGATATGACCTGTACAGTGTTGAAAGCGATGTAAAACCCCAAATAAATAAATCAACCGTTTACATAACACCACATTAAAATTGCATTTAAAGAAGTTAATAAGGATGTAAACAAAACAAATGAACACTGGACATTCATGTAGATGCAAGGGTATTTTTACAAGAATTTAAAAGGTAACGTGTTTGTAATTAATAAACAACGTAAACAAGCACTTGACGCCCTTATGTGGTGGCGTAAACATTAACGCTGTCGCATTTGAATCTACAAGTCGTGGTTCGAAACTGAGACCTAACCACAAAAGAAAATTATAGATATGACCAATTATTAAATCGGAATGGCATCACGTGATGTAATTAGGTCAAGGACAGTCAATATAAAATTTGGATCCCATGAAGCAACCTTATAAAATGCTCTGGTCATTCACTGTATGCTTGTCATTGACTACCTCTTTTCAGGTTATCTGAATCTGTGTGCTTTTCATTGCTACAGAAATTTATTTCATTTCATCATTTAAACCTTCTCAATCTCCATATTACTTATTAATTTTCAAAGGCCAAATGAACTCCAACATGGAAGACAAAACTGCAGTTGTTAATGGTGAAGATGTGATACTGAAGAAAAATTCACAGAGGAAAAGAAAAATGACAACACTCAGTGTAGAAGAAATACATGGTACTACACTAAATCTTATATATTTGTAAATGCATATTGACTTCAGAAATAACAACTTTACTTATTAACCATGCATTCACATGTAAATAACACTATATTTCATCACTTTACATTCAAATAACATAAACTTATGATTTGTTTATTTGTAAGTAAGTAAGTAAGTTAAAATTACAGTGCAAAAACACTTACGTGTTATGCTGCACTATTAAAAACTAATAAATATATTAACTAATATTGACAATAATACACAAAAGTATATATACAAATAATAACAAACAATTAACGAATAACCAAAAAGACCAAGAAAAACAACATATAAGAGATGACTAAAATAAAGACTAGAGTAAAAAGCAACAAACAACAGAGAAAACAAAAAGCAAAGTAAACCATATGTAAATTACAAATATCATAATAAAATTGTCAATAAAACACAATAACACAAAAAGCACAAAACACAATAAATAAATAAACACAATACCAGACTAAATTATACAGAATAAATTAACACAAAGGACATAATAAATTAATTACATTTTTTTATACAGACCACATTCCTTCAAATAATTAATGATACTAAAAACATTTTCTGAAAATAATTTTTGCATTGTATTAATATCTCTATAATATTTTATTCTAGTGTCACGTAGGTCGATACAGTCCAATAATATATGCTTGACTGTATCAGGACAATGACAGGGAATGCACCAGGGCATCTCTTCACCTTTCAACAGATAACTATGGGTGAAATAAGTGTGTCCAATACGGGCTCGAGTTATAACTATTTCCTCCCTACGAGATAAACCCGTCCAAACATAAAAATCTCCTACTGTAGGGTTTATTTGGAATAGTTTGTTATCAGGACATGCATTCCATTGAGCTTGCCACTTTTGTTTAAAAACACTATTTACATTCACTTTCAAGTCTGTATAGGGGACTTTCAAGTCTAAAACATTAAAATTCAAGGCCTGTTTGGCAAGCTCGTCTGCTTTTTCATTGCCCTTTATGCCTACGTGACTAGGAACCCAAGCTAAAACAACTATCTTATTTACTGAACAACAATCATTAAAAAGCTTTAAAATATCTTGAATAAAAGGATGATCACAGTTGTTGCTATCAAGAGCTTGAAGACTAGATAAAGAGTCAGAAAATATAATAAAACGATCATCGTCACAATTTTTAACTATATTAAAAGCCATTTTCAGAGCCTGTAATTCAGCTGTGAATATACTAGCATTGCCAGGAAGTCTGACCTGGGCACTGAGGCCATCAGATGTAGCAGCTGCAGCAACCCTATTTTCTGTTTTCGATCCATCAGTAAATACAGCCCTATGGTCAGAGTAATAGCCTTTTAACTCAGCAAATAGACTTTGAAACATACAATCATCACCAAGATGTTTCTTTTCATGGGTGAGGAACAAGTCTATGTGAGGTTTCTGTATAGTCCAGGGTGGGTCTTCTGGCAATGACACAGTCTGAATTAAATCCAGCTGAGGACAGATAGCAGACAAATCTTCCTCTACACGATGTCCAAAAGACCTTATTGTAGATGGCTTCTTATCATAAAGATCATAATACTGGGGGTTAAAAACAACATCATAAGCTGGATTGTCAGGATTACTTCTCAATTTCAGAGCATATTGAATACATAACTTATCAAACCTGAGATATAAAGGGGGTTCATTTGTCTCAACATACAAGCTTTGCATTGGAGAGGTCCTGAAGGCTCCCAGGCATATTCTTAGGCCCTGGTTTTGAATGGGTTCCAATTTCTTAAGATAAGACTTACGAGCAGATCTAAAAACAGCACAACCATAGTCCAATCTGATAAGATAAGATAAGATAAGATATTTAAAATTTTTAGTGCAACAACACTAATGTGTTATACTGCACTATAAAAACTACTATAAATATGTTAACTAATATTCACAAACATATATATACAAATGATTAAAACGTAGCAAAAATACCAAACAAAAAACAAGATTATACAAAATGACTAGAATAAACAATGTAAAAAATCACAATCAACAATACATAAACAACAAACAAAATAAAGTGCAAAAATACAAAGTATAGATCGATATCACAGTACAACACAAATCAAGACTAGATATTACAGAATAAATTAACATTATAGTCCAATCTGGAACGAACAAATGAACGATAAAGTCTCATTAAAACACTTCTATCTGCTCCCCAATCCATTTTGCCAACTACTTTCAGTAGATTCATAGCTTTTTCACATTTCTGGCGAACATAATCTATATGTGCCTTAAAATTAAGTTTTCTGTCAAAGATAACGCCAAGGAACTTAGCTTGTGAAACCACAGGGATTTGTGAATTATATATTGTCAATGTTGGGTCTGGATGAAGTTTTCTTTTATTACAGAAATGCATGCAAACAGTTTTGGTTTTAGAAAATCTAAAACCATTTTCATCAGCCCATTTCTCTACTTTATTCAAACACAATTGAAGTTGCCTTTCTATTGAAGCCATATTTCTAGAAGAACAAGTGATTGAGAAATCATCAACAAAAAGAGACTTTTCAAAGCTAGCTGGGATCACATCAGCAATGCTGTTAATCTTTAAAATAAATAACGTAACAGAGAGGATGCTGCCCTGGGGAACACCCATCTCTTGCCCATGTATATCTGAATAAACAGATCCTAAACGAACTCTAAAAACTCTGTTTGATAAAAAATTCTGAATAAACATGGGCATTCGCCCCCTTAGGCCTACTTTATGTAGATCTCTTATAACGCCATACTTCCACACTGTATCGTAGGCTTTTTCTAAATCAAAAAATACAGAGACTACATGGTTGCCTTTTAAAAAGGAATCTCTAATAAAAGATTCAAGTCTTATTAATTGGTCTGTTGTAGTTCGACCTTTTCTAAAACCACTTTGATATTTTGTTAAAATATTATTTTTCTCAAGGAACCAAACTAATCTAGTATTAATCATTCTTTCCATGGTTTTGCATAAACAGTTCGTCAGGGAAATGGGGCGATAATTGGACGGGTTTTTTGGGTCTTTGCCTGGTTTAGGAATAGGTATTACAGTGGCCTCTTTCCAGCATTCAGGAATTTCACCTGAAGCCCATATATCATTAAATATATCAAGTAACACCATAAGTGAGTCTCTTGGTAGATGTTTTAGCAGCTGATAATGGATCTCATCTGGACCAGTGGCTGTGTCATGAGACTTTTTCAGAGCATCACATAGTTCTCTAATGGTAAATGGTACATTGTAATTTTCAAAGTTGTCTGTGTCAAAATCTAAGTGTTCTTTTTCAGTTTTCTCTTTATATTTTTGAAACTCTGTACGGTAATTGTTGCTGCTAGAATTCTTGCGGATTTCTTCGGCCAACCTATTTGCTATATCAACTCTTTCTGTTATTTTTGTCCCATCATTATTTTCCAGATGGTGTATTGTGGTGTTACTTTGTTTGCCACTTATTTTCCTTATCATTTCCCATACCTTCTTTGCTGGTGTCTTTACATTTAGTTTTGATACATATTCATGCCATGATTTCTTTTTATTTTCTTTAATTATTTTACGAGCATTGGCTCGACAGTTTTTATATTCATTTATGTTATCTGATGTAGGATTTATACAGCATTTATCCATTGCATTTTGACGAGCTTTAACAGCTTTTTTGCATTCACTGTTGAACCATGGTTTGTAGCTACCAGTGGACTGTCCAGTTGACTTTGGCACACATTTTGTTGCTATTTCATTTAACTTATCTAAAAATGCAGGAAACTTTTCTGTTATGTCAGTAAAATTATGCCTATTAATATCCAGAGAACACTGAAGTTTGAATTTTGGCCAATCAGCCTTTTTAAGATTCCAACGAGGAACATTGTCCTTAGGCATACTCTTAAATATATCAATTAAAATAGGAAAATGGTCACTACCACACTGATCTGAATGGACCTGCCATGTAAAATCAAGAAAAACAGATGCAGAACATAAAGACAAATCTATTGAGGTGAATGAACCTGATGCAGGATGAAAGTAGGTAGGTGACTTATCATTAAGTAAACAAATATCAGAGGATTCAAGAAGATGTTCCACCTTATAGCCTAAACTATTAGACGAGGAACAACCCCATAAATCACTATGTGCATTAAAATCTCCAATAAATAGAAAAGGTGCAGGTAACTGGTTGACTAGATTATCAAGATCACTTTGTGCAACATTAAAACGTGGTGGAATATATACATTACATACAGTTATAGTTTTATGTAGAGATACTTTTACAGCAACTGCCTGCAGTTCTGTATCTAACTCAAGTACCTCATGGGGTATACCTTTCTTAACAAAAATAGAGCAGCCACCAGTGGCTCTCCCATCTACTTCAGACATACAAGTTTTAAAATAATGATCAAATCTTCTAATATTTACATTATCTGAATCTTTAAAATGAGTTTCCTGTAATGCTAAAATGTAGGGTCTAAAATTAGAAATTAAATTTTTAATTTCTTCAAAATTTGGCCTAAAGCCACGACAGTTCCACTGTAGTATACTTTTATTTTTGTTTGGTTCCATTATTTACACTTTTATTACCACTCCGCCCTTGTGAACTTGTGATTGGGGATTCTTCGACACTCATGTCACTGTCACTATCACTTAAAACATCATATTTATTGTGTTGTTTAATAGGGTCATTAGATCCCTTATGTTGTTTGGTCAAATATACTTTGCTCTGACTTATTTTCAGCTTAATAGGGTCATTTTGAGATGCACTTGTCTGACCCGATGCACTGGTTTTATTCACTTTATTTATCTGTTTCTCAACTGTGCACTTTTTTGGTTGTTTTGTGCCTTCTGGCCAAGTCATTTCTGTTTGTGTTTCTACGTTCACTGTTTTCACCACAGGTTTAGTTGCTGCAGCTGCTTGGGCATATGTTGATTTCACAGAATTAAATATATCCATTTGTTTCTTGGCTTCTGTATATGAAATCCCTCTTTCTGCCTTAATCCTTTGAATTTCCTTTTCTTCTTTCCATTTTGGACATTCTTTATCATTAGATGCATGCTTTCCTTGGCAATTTACACATTTTGCTTCATTCTTACATTCTTGAGAGTCTGTATGATCTTCATGCCCACATTTAGTGCAAACTTCATTCTTTCTACAGTTAAATTTAGTGTGACCAAACTTTTGACACTTGTAGCATCTCACAGGATTCGGGATAAATTGTGACACAGCCACTCTGTAGTAACCCACCCTGATGTATTTTGGTAAGGTCTGGCTCTGAAAGGTCAATATAAATGTCCCTGTTGGTTTCCTTTGTCCATCTCTGAATACCGATATCCTGTCCAGTTTTATGACCCCTTCTTCTTTAAGTCCTTCTAATATTTCCTCATCAGAACATTCTTTTATGTCTGGGCATCTAATGACCCCTTTCTTTGTGTTCAGGCTGTAGTGTGGTGATACAGTGATGGGGATAACATTGTCCATAGTCAAGTGCAGTTTGGTCGTTTTCAGTAGTTTGCTGCTTTGAGCTTCCTTGTCAACTTCAACTAAAATGTCTCCATTTCTTAATTTTCTTATATTGAAAGGATCAGATCCTAAAACAGCAACAATGGCCTTGTTTACAGCAAATGGCGACAGCTTGGACAAGGGTCTCTCATTGTCTGTGCCTTTTATCAACAAAAAACGTGGCCATGAACAAACTGGTGCAGAATCCAAGCTGGTAGTCAAGATATCAGTTCTAGTTCGTTTCCTATCAGTCATTTGAGAGTGTTGAGTAGCCATAGTAAAATAATAATTATTCATTGCCAATGCTCTCCACCCACCCTTCGAGCCCAACAAGGGGATATCATAATAGTGTGGAGCTGAGCCCTGCACACTGATATCAGAGATACATTAACAATATACTCAAAGACCACAACAGTGAACCTTGATTGACCTGTTAAGCAGCCGCCTTCTAGATACTCCCAACAAAAGCACAAAGCAAACACCAGCAGAATACAACAATCAAGTACAACAGTATAAACCATTAGAAACAACAAGCCATCACTAATTTGGAGCACTAGGGCTTGGCACTACCAGCCGATTGATTAAGCCAGGCCATCTTAACCTTCCGACTAAGTGAAATTGAGGCCAAAGCTGTGTATTGCCTCCTCAATGCCGCAACAAAGAATTGGCTCAACAGCCAGGACCCTCTCTTCCACTGACACGGATCGCAACCCACGGCAAACAGGCTGCCCCCAATTAGTCGCCTCTTACGACACGCAGGAGGATACGTTGGGCCTATTCTACATCCCCGGACCCACAGGGGGCGATTTGTTTATTTGGGGTTTTACGTCGCTATCAACACTGTACAGGTCATATCACGACGGGTAGTTGGAAGGGCAAAGGAAACCAGTACATAGAGTTTGCTAGGGTTGTGTACTGTAAACTGCCGACCAACGGCAAGCAACTACCAGCTTTCCCACTTACGGCCATGACGGGGATCGAACCCCGGCCGCAGAGGTGGGAGGCGAGAGTGTTACCACTCTGCCACCGTGGCCCCCCCCCCCATAAACTTTATGAAGATTCTAATTGAGTATAGTATCTACACTAACACTGTTTAATTATACTCCCAAACTTAAATTTCAATTAACCATAATTCAATTTTTCTTTTACAAATTGAGGTTATTCTCTTGCTCACTTAACAAAACTTGTGCAATTTGTTAAAGAAAAAAAATTTTTTTTTTCTTTTCAGAGACTTCTACAGTTCTGTTAGATCACAACTACTTTGCCACTGATGACTCAAAGAGGAGGAAAATTATAGAATCTGTTTTTTATGATGGCAGTTACAGGTATATATTTTATTCATTAATTTATATATGCATGTCTGTGGATATAAGTCCCCCCTGACATAATTCTTGCCCCCCTCCCCTGACACAATTGCCTCTTTTTCCGAATCATAGGACAGAAGCCCCTCTTCCTTTTCATGGGCATGTGACAAAAGCCCCCCCCCTTTTTCCTTAAATATATTTGGATTTTACGATAAAGGAGTCCATTTTGATACAATTCACCTTTAACTGTACTTAGCATTCACCAGTATTAATTTTAAAGAGGCCATTTTCATACATTCCACTTGAAACTGTAGTCAGAAAATTAATATTATAGAACCCCCTTTCACCCTTCCGTACATACACCCTTCCTTTTAATGGGAACTTGAGAAAAGCCCCCCCCCCCAACCCCCGTTTTTTTTACTTCTTAAACATATCTGGAATTTATGATCTATGAGTCCATCTCTATACACTTCATTTTTAGCTGTACTCAGGGAACTAAGACAAACACTGCCCCCCTTTTGTCCTATTGGAGGGGACTTGTGTCAGTGTGGGCTTATGTCCTGCAATCGTGTCATTGCATTCACTATGTTTTCCTAAATAACATCCTGGTTTGTATAATTATTAAATAAAAAAATAACTAAAGTTCCACAGTAATTAATATAAACTTTGGGTACCATCATTGACATATCATTGATGAAGGAAATGTAGCGGTGTTTCAATGATCAGTAATTGTAAAACTTGGGGAAAAAGCAGGATCAAGTGTTGACCAATAAACAATTCTGAAAAAAATCACATGACTTAAATAGGTCAAGGAATGTCACAATAACCTTTGGATCCCATCACGTGTTTAAAACTTCATATATATGTAACAAAATTCCCTACTGAGACTATTTGCACAAGGAAAAGAGGACTGCTTGTCTCTCGCTTCAAACATGCATGGACAGTTGTTTTCACCATGCAAAATGTCCATCATCATATGTTAATTTATATTTTAATTTTGTAGAAGAGGAGAGAAGGAAAGACAAAACATCACATACAGAGACATTACACATTTTTTTTAGCTCAACTTTGAAACTTGATTTAGTTAAGTGGTTGCAAGATGTCAATATCATAAGTAAGAGTTACACATGTCCTAGATGTAAGAAACCAATGAACTTGAAGAAAATTTGCAATGCTCACTCTTCCTCTGATGAATATGCATCGTCTTGTGGGAGAAGGGAGGGGAGAATAAAACACAATGTTTCCAGATCCATAAGAAAGGGTACATGGTTGCAAAATTCAAATTTAACAATTCAAGAAATTTTATCACTGACATACTTCTGGGCGACAAATTCTTCTCAAATTACAACTAGAAAAGAAGTTTCACTTTCAGAACATACTGTTGTAGACTGGTTTACTTTTTGTAGGGAAGTTTGCTTTGAAATTTGCATAAAAAATGGTTCGAAAATAGGAGGCTATGATGTAATTGTAGAAATTGATGAAGCAAAATTGGGAAAAGAAAATATCACAGAGGGAAACTGGTTGAGGGTCAGTGGGTTTTCGGTGGGTGTGAAAAAGATGACAGTCAAAATTGCTTCATAGTTCCAGTTGAAAAAAAGAGACAAAGCCACACTTTTAACTTTAATTCAAAATTGGGTTAGACCTGGCAGTATTATTATGTCTGACTGCTGGAAGGCATACTGTGATATTACAAAATTACCAGAAAATTATAAACATTACACTGTGAACCATTCTCCAGAGTTTAAATCTTCAGAAGGGGCATGTACAAACACTATTGAGGGTACTTGGCGCCACTTCAAAAGATCTCTTCCTTTAAGTATAAGAAAAAGCCAAGGTTATGACACTTACCTTGCCGAATACATGTGTGAGGAGAAATCATAAAGATAGTGACTTGTTCATGTCCTTTATGCTAGATATATCCAAAGTATTTAAACCCAATCATGAAGACTGAACATTGCAAATATTTTTTATTTCAACTTTGTAAATAAACAACGTGTTTGTATACACTTTATATGACGTACATTAATTTTGTAAATTTTACGTAATTATGACGTCACATAGCTTTAACGTCATACTTGATAATGTAATTATAGCAGAATGTCATGTGTAAAGTTTTATCTAATTAAATTTAAATTTCTTGTATATAATCTGTAGTAATAGTGTCAACGTTATTCCAGGATATTCCACGGAAACTGCTTTATTGTCTATAAAAAATGAGGTTCATCTCTCTCTGACACGCAGTGAACCCACAGCTCTAGTACTTCTTGACTTATCAGCCACATTTGACACTATAGATCATAATATTCTCCTTGGTTACCTTAAATCCTGGCTTGGTCTTGGTGGAACAGTTCTAAGGTGGTTTGCTTCCTACTTAAGAAATCGTTGCCAGGCCATTAAGATAGGCTCCACACTATCTGAATTAAGCAATCTCATCTATGGTGTTCCACAAGGTTCCGTTCTGGGTCCATTACTGTTTTCACTCTATACAACACCACTTAGTAAAATTATTCGCCTCCACCCGCATATTAAATTCCATTTTTATGCGGATGATACTCAGTTATATATCCATCTCTCCCATAAGAATGCTTCTTCGGCTCTCGCCAAGCTAAATGCCTGCCTTTATGATGTACAAGAGTGGATGTCTCTCAGTAAATTGAAGCTCAACCCTGAAAAAACCGGGTTTATTGTCTTTGGTTCCAAGGCTCAACGTCAGAAGATTTCCTCTCACTTTCCTGTTAGCATTCTTGGTAGCCTTCTTCATCCGGTTGATTCTGTCAGAAATCTAGGTGTGTGGTTTGATGCAGATTTTTCATTCTCTGAGCATATCAAGAGGAGTTGCAAAGCATGCTTCCTTCAGATGCGTGACCTCCGTAGAATTAGAAAGTATCTCACTCCTGAAGTGGCAGTCCTTGCTGCAAATGCCTTGGTTAGTAGTCGTTTGGACTATTGTAACTCTCTGTTCAGAGGTTTGTCCGGTTTCAATCCGCACAAATTGCAAAGTATTCAGAACACCCTTGCTTGTATTGTTACAAATCATAGAAAGTATGCTCATGTTACACCCATTCTACAGAAACTCCACTGGTTGCCTGTTAAGTACCGTTGTATTTTCAAAACTGCAACACTTGTGTATAAATTTTTGCATAGTGGTTCTCCTTCTTATTTCGAACCGTTCTTGTCGTTTAGTAATTGTCCCTATAGTACTAGGCATAGTCACCCAGATTGTCAATACCTTACAGTTCGCCCTTTCCATTCATCAGTTTTTAAGTCAGCCAAACATTTTGGCCATAGTTTTGCCTTTGATGCTCCCAAGATCTGGAATGACCTCCCTCAAGATGTTCGCAGTGCAACATCAGTTGCCTCCTTCAGGAAGAAGCTTAAAACATACCTGTTTGCAAAAGCCTACCCATCATAGCCTCCCCCATCACATCCGTGTCTCCTTGGTACGACCTGGCTATGTCCCTTGATTAACGCTAACTGCCTTGCTTTATGTGCCTTAGAGTCCATCAGTGATGGAGATTAAGCGCTATAAAAGTCCACATTAGATTAGATTATTTATAGACATGATCTAGTGTTTTATATTGCATACTATAAACGTATATATTTTTATTCATATTTTTATGTACAAAATCCATGTTTTTTTACATGATATTCATGAATAAATGGCAAGAAAAATATGCATAAACACCATAATTTGACGTTTTCTTAATTCTTAAATTCCATGAAAGTATTCCATTCTTCACTATGTCTTAATATGTTGTGCCAATACCAGTAATACCAATGCACAGTATTTGTGTTGTCACAGAAATGTGGCATATTTTACTAATATGTAAAAAATAAATTACATTGTAATTAATATTACAATTATATAGTTTGAATTTCTCAGAATCTTGCTTATTTGATCAGAGCAATGTCATAATAACACTCAAAGAACTATTTGGACTGAACCACGTCTTACCTTTTCTCACTGTATTTATTTATTTGGGGTTTTAGGTTGCTTTCAACACTGCACAGGTCATATCACGACGGGGAGTTGGAAGGGCAGAGGAAACCAGTACATAGAGTTCGCTAGGGTTGTGTACTGTAAACTGCCGACCAACGGCAAGCAACTACCAGCTTTCCCACATAAGGCCTTGACGGGGATCGAACCCCGGCCTCAGAGGTGGGAGGCGAGAGTGTTACGACTCTGCCACCGTGGCCCCCCTTTTCTCACTGTAAAACACAATATCAATTTCTGGGAAAAAAGAGGATCAAGTGTCCACCAATAAACAAGTCAAAAATTAGGTCACAGAAGAAATTCCAATATAAAAGGCAATAACCAGCAAGAGGCTTGTCATTGCCATGTAAGATATTCTTAAAGGAAAATGAGCATGTGCTGCTTTTAACAGCATGTAAGATGTTTCAAATAAAATTTTACATTTTTATTGGCTTGTCCTTCATAATCTGAATAGGACACACGTTGTTTTATTTCTCATATAATATTAATATCTTCAAATGCTTTTCATACACAATTGTCATTTCTTGGGAAAAAAGAGGATCAAGTGTCGACGAATCAACAAATCATAAACTAGGTCACCAATAAATATTTGGATCCCATCACGTGACCAGAAATTTCACTATAAAAGGGAACAAGGCAGAAAGATTTAAAGAGAAAGTTTATCACTGTAACGTGAGATCTTCTTAGAAGCACATCTCCCTATATAACAATTTTAATGAATATTTTATATTTTAATTGGTTTTTTCTTTGATAATCTGACACACATTCATTTATTTGTCAAATTATATCAGGGGCGGATCCAGCTTTTAAGCAAGGTGGGGGTTTACATCACAGTAAGGTGAGGGCTCACATCAGGCATACCATAACTAAGGGGGTCGGGGGAAAAAATTAATTTTTGGTACACATATAGTGCATGGGGGGGTGTTCGGATTCGAAATTATTTGGTATAAATGTGTAGAAAAAATGCTCAGAGGGACGGAATTTTGAAGGGGTCTTTCCCAGAAGCTTGAAATTGGAGTATAAAAGGCAGTAACAAACAAGATGTTTTTCATTGTCACGTAACAGATTGTCAGAAGCACATCATACAGAATTTGCCAACACAGGAATTTTCATTGTAAATAATTTTTTCCTTGCACACTAGCAATCAACTGTCTACCTGCCGACCTGCCCACTTGTGTATCTTTATTTCATTATCACTAAAAGAAAAATTTAATATTCATTCCTGTCCACCCCTCTATTTTCCTTTAATAAGGAACTATATTACTATTATTCCTACGCC
Source organism: Sabellastarte sp. h YS-2021 (assembly GCA_964017235.1). Taxonomy (NCBI): domain Eukaryota; kingdom Metazoa; phylum Annelida; class Polychaeta; order Sabellida; family Sabellidae; genus Sabellastarte; species Sabellastarte sp. h YS-2021. Next base: position 118,501,960 of record OZ024933.1, on the reverse strand, counting down.
TTTATACTCCCGGGAGGGGAATTCTGCAATCCTTCCACCATTTTTCACACCATGGAAAAAAGCCCTGCACTATTTTTCAGACGTGGATATAAGCCCAACACCATTTAGAAAAGCCCTTCACTTTTTCAGACCGTGGATATAGGCCCTACACCATGCTGTCACACCGTGGAGAAAAGCCCTTCACTGTTTTTCAGGCGGTGGAGAAGAGCCCTACATTTTAATAAAATATACATTGATTTCTGTTTACAGTTCAGGTGCAAATTTTAATTTACCTCTTCTAATCAAGCATAAAGGACAAAAGAAATAATAAATACACTATTAAGTCTAAACAATTTGAAGCAAGGGTGCAGATTTTATTATAAGGGTCAATCCTGATTTACCATATTCATTTTGATCTTTTTTATCATGTAAACCCTTAGAACTTCCCATCCGGAGAAGGATATACCCTTTCAATTGGTACAAAGGAAAAATGGAATAAACTTATCAATTAATTATAAACTAGGTATGAAAATGAAGTAGTTATGCAGCATTTCAAACCAAACCCTACACAAAGTAGCTTTTTTCATTGTCCTACTGAAGCATCGACATAACTCAAGTGCTTTTTTACCATTTTCCTGAACCCCTTGGTGTGTAGGGCTTTTGTCCATGTTCGGATACATAGTGTAGGGCTTTTACGGATCCAGGAACTTTGCCGTTCCAGAACTTTGCCTTTAGGGAACATTGGCCTTCAAAAAAATTGAGGGGTAGCAACTTTGCCCTTCACTTGAAAAGCCTAATACAAAAATTGTCCTTTTCACATTTGTATGTAAGGTGTTAGAAGATAATAAACAATCCACTGTTGATATTCAAATCCAGGGCAAAACCTCACTCAGACCTAACCACGTTGAGCAACCCCCCACAATTGTCTTCTAAAATGATGAATACTGGTCAACACAGGATTAATAGACACAAAAGCATATTTACCCTTAATATATATTTAACAACCTAGAGTGGCATTTGGCAATCACACAAACAATTTTGTGGCATTCTTTATGGAATTAAGTCACACAATTTTTGAGTGTTGTCTTTTTCTTAAGGAAGCATTGTATGGAATGTATGAAGCATATGTTAATTGCTGTTTTGAAACCTTGGCCATTTCGAAATGGGCAAGTAAAAGTGATGGCCGTTTCGAAACATTTTTCAGGTTTTCATTTGGCTTGGCCCTTTTAAAATCATTTCTCTGGCTTAGAAGACTGCCTATGATTTACTCCCCATTAAATTCCCCTTTTTTTTTACAAAGCTACGAATTTACCAGTTCGACAAAATGGTGTATGACTCTTCTCTGTAGCATCAAAAGCTGTAGGGCTTTTCTCCAGAAGAGCTTTTCTCTATTTGGCTTTTGTCCACAATATTTTCATCCAAATCACTGAACTTTGCTCTTCAGGAACTTTGCCCTTCAGAAGAATGACCTATAGGAACATTGCCCTTCAAAAATAAAGGGAAGGAACGTTTCACCTCTGGAATGTTGCCCTTCATGAACCTTATGAATTTGTGCTAAAAATTCTAAAAACCATTTTGGAGTAAGCAATAGCACAGAATATTTTCGGTTTGGATTATAACAAAACCTTTATTAAAACTGACGGTATTGTACATGATTATTGATTTGTTATTGTTATTACCATACTACTAATTACAAAATTGTCACTATGTGTAAAATACTATAATTGAAACAATATTATGTTGATTGTGAAATATATAGAAAAACAGTTTATCAAATAAAAAAATGAAAGGAAGGAAATCTTCACTTCCTGAATGTTGCCCTTCATGAACCTTGCCTTTCAGAAGATTTACCTTCAGGAACATTGCCCTTCACTACAATGGCAGAGTAGGAACTTTGCTCTTCATTTAAAAGAAAAATTTTCATTACAAATATGCCCTTCACTTTACATTTATATGTAAGGTTTTAGACGATCTGTAATATATCTGTTAAAATAAACAATACTGGAACAAAATGTATAATAATCATGTCTAAATAAATGATAGAAGTTTATCTTTTTGTTTTCTTTTTCAAGTGTGCTCTGGATACCACGGTAGTGCTCTGGTACCCACGGAGCATAATAAAGCTTTAAAAAGCCTGAGTATAGATTAGAGGTAGGAACCTGCTTAGGGAGATTGCGAAGAAGTAATTATATGTAATTTTGAACAAACAGAGCACAGATTAAAGTGAACAACTGTCCAGGGAGATTAACACAAACTGAACAATATTGTGTGTGGCATGCAATAAATACTAATAAAACTTTTTAAAATTTGAAGTGCTTTTTGATTAGTAATGGGTATATATCCTACTCCTCAATTTTATTGAAGGGCAATGTTTCTGAACAGCAATTCCCAAAGGCAAAATTACCCGCAGGGCAAAATTCCATGCACCACTTCTATTTTTAACAATTTTTGGACACCTAATAGAAACACTTTGCTGCAAAAACTCATCAACCTGATATTACTTAAAACATATTTAATCTGGGTTAAATGATTGTTTACTGAAAATCATGGTAAGTATAATTCCAAATTAATGCAAAGAGCCCACTAAAAGTTTATTTACAAATATGTTCCTGGCTGGTGAACGTGACCTAAAACCCCAACAGTCCTAGAATCAAACAATTCCAGTATCAGGTGTATCATGGCTGTATTTAAATGGGCCTGCTCTTAAAAATAAAGATACTGCAGTTATTGTAAGTTGTGTAGAGTATTAAGAAACTAGAAAAATTAGGAGCATTATAAATTGCATTGTTTCTTGCATACACCAGATTTGTTTTGGCTACCTTTATTGAGATATAAATACTGGAATTTATGTTATTGCTATGCCACTGGCCTATAAAGGAGTTTGGGAAATAATTTGTTCTCTGAACTATATGGTATGTTCTGTGCCAGTTCATTCTTACTATTTTAAACAATTTACATTTTCATATATCAAATATATACGCATTTTTCCAGGATTCCAGGTGGGCCCCGGTGGCAGAGTGGTAACACTCTCGCCTCCCACCTAGGAGGCCGGGGTTCGATCCCCGCATGGGCTCAAGTGGGAAGGCTGGTAGTTGCTTGCCGTTGGTCGGCAGTTTACAGTACACAACCCTAGCGAACTCTATGTACTGGTTTCCTCTGCCCTTCCAACTACCCGTCGTGATATGACCTGTACAGTGTTGAAAGCGACGTAAAACCCCAAATAAACAAACAAACCAGGATTCCAGGACTTTCTCCTCCGGACACTGTTTCTGTAGAAAATTTTAACTGAGTATTTTTCCTAGTATCTATTTTTGCCAATTGGCTTTTTTCCAAACACACTACATTACATACAGAATTTAAAAGACTTTAAAAATGTACCCCCTGATCTAATTAAGAAAACATGATAGGTGTGAAATCAATTCATTCTTGAAGCAATTGATTTTAATGACAAACCCTTTGGTCTTTATTCCACTCAGCCTGTGAAACTGACTTCACAGTGTGGAAAAATAAGAGTGTTTAACTCTCTCTCTTATCCACAAAAGGCGGGGGCGATGCGGTTTTATCATGTAATAAGGCCTGGTGAATAAGGTAAGTTTGTATTCATGATTGTATAATGTTAATTTGAGTTTCAGTTTGAAACTGGGTGAGGGCATGTAGGTGTACGCATAAAAGCCCATTGTTAAAAAAACTGCATACATTTGAACTCAAAACATTACTAAAAGTAACATGAGCTGACATGACAATAGAACTTTTCCGCACAATTTCAATGAGAAATCTCACCTTAACCATTGTTATTAGTTTCACAAAAGACAGAAAATAAAATGGAAGAAGTAATAAGTATCACTTTGCAATTATCATCGCAAATTGTCCATCAATTGATTTGTTTTTAAAGAGTACTTTTTTGACTTCTGTATGGAGTTTTAAACAAGTGGATGTCACAGATAACAACCAAAATTCTGAATCTATATTGGAATTACAGACTGTAAGAAGCATTCCAAACACATCCAAGTGCAAACGGTTTTCTGTACTATTGTTCCGAATTATAGAACATGGATTATTTTCAATAGGAAAGACTATAAACTTTATAAAACTGAACTTTATTGTGAAGCAGAATGAATATATACGTGTTATGTTACATTGAGAAAATGATTTCTTCATATACTTGAAACTTCATGCATTTGACTTTAGAGGGCCAAAAAATTAAGGCAAAAAAAGCCTTTAAACATCTTTGCAAGACTGATTGTTTGCAATTTGTTAAAGTTAATGCCTAGTTTGGAAACAGTTAAAAAAGACTGATATTTTACATTAAGTTTCAGTGCTGTTGCATTTCATATCTGTCTTGACAGGGATAGTTGGCCATTGTTATGTTGCTCTTAAAAGTGTACATTGTGAACTGTTACAAGGCACTTGTGTGGTCCACATGAAGACAATGCAGAAACAAGAAAGCATATCATGATTTAAAATTGTATGTCAGAGCTCTTCGGATGTGTGGACCCCATAACCTTTTGAAATGTTTTTGAAATGTTTTTGCTTGCTTTTTTGTGCATGGTTATACAATGAAGTACAAATGAGATTTGTCATGCCAGTAATTGTACCAAATAAAATGTTATTCAAGACTTTTAATTTATGTCAAGGAAAGTGAGCAGATTGAGCAGAACCAGAATGAGAGTATTTCCTGTCTACTCTGGGGGACGAAGATTGCTGATGGTGACTTTAACATGCACATGATGAACCGCCATACAAAAGTCAATTGCGATGTCTGTGGGAAAGTCTCTGAGGGTGAATTTGACATACAAGGACATATTGCCAGAGCATTTTCTGAGAGTACAAACAAACAATTGCCAGACCTGACTGTACCAAACGCACCTAATATGGACTCTGCACCAATGCATCACCCCACAACTACAGCAACGGCAGAGTACTTGCCAAGGCAGTTCAAATCAGTGATCCATCCAGGTGATCAGGAGTGGGTAGCACAATGCATCTACGGCAACAAGGAGAAATTCAAAGAATCCGTCGTACAGAATTGGTATTACCCACCAGAACCAACTTGCCCACAAGTTGAGCCAAATGAGTATTTCAGACAAAGGCTTTTCGTCTGGGCACCCATGAGTATGTTTGGCATCCCCTTAAAATGTCCTAAGTGTGCAATAAAACTGACACACATTGGAATATACAAAAAGGTAAGAGGTCATTGACCTGGATTCTAGGTACTAATTGGTGGGAGAATGCCTTCGCTGTAGTAAATGCAGACAAAGCCAGTGTCCATGGAACTCTGATTTACTGAAACAACTACACCCATCACACAGGGCCATCTTCCCAGCAGTGCACACTGAGAAGCTGGCCTCAGACAGGAAGTGTTTAACACTGATGAAGCCAAGAACCTTTGGAAGTAGTTCCTCCTACATCAAGAAGGCTCTCGAAGAAATTCAGTGAGGAATGGGGTTGACGAACCAAAAGTACCTCAAAATTTGAAAGCTACACTGGAGATGTACGGGTGCAGAAACAACCTACCAGAAGCCACCAGAGTTTCGACCCTTACCTCAGGCCTCATGGTTTAAGACTGTGCATTCGTATGACATTGCCAGCCATGTAAAGGAAATGAAGGCTGGGCGGTGGAGAAAACCGGGCATCGGCAAGTAACAACCAACTTTCCAACATGAAGCGCTTGGCCCGAGATTCGAACAAGCGGCCTCAGAGTTTGGAGGCGAGAACTCTAACCGCTACACCACCGAGCCCCTGGCCGTGTATTAAAGATTGACTCCACAAAGAAGGTAAGAATTTCTTTTTTTCTGTCAAAAGAACACAAAAAAATCAGCAATCTAAGTTCTAAGTTTTATCATTTTCTTTTTTTATGTTGTTGACTGGCTATACTTGTCGCAAACATTCAGCATGCATCTTCCGAGTGGGATGAGGGAGATCTGAGGAAGTTGAAGCAGACTAAAGATGGAGAGCTTTAGAAAATTTATTTATTTATTTGGGGTTTTACGTCGCTTTCAACACTGTACAGGTCATATCACGACGGGTAGTTGGAAGGGCAGAGGAAACCAGTACATATAGTTCGCTAGGGTTCTGTACTGTAAACTGCCGACCAACGGCAAGCAACTACCAGCTTTCCCACATAAGGCCTTGACGGGGATCGAACCCCGGCCTCAGAGGTGGGAGGCGAGAGCTTTAGAAAAAGCAGTGGCCATGTTCCATTTGAGGAGCAGATTTCTGCAAACATCATCAGCGCAGAACTCTCCAAAAATACTGCAGAAGGATCCCTGGCTTGGAGAAGACAAAGAGGGCCATACAGGGGCTGTTTGATTCCATTTGGGATGCAACAGACACCATGGGCTTATGACTGATCAACCCCGACTCCATGAAAGCTGTGTGGGAGACACAGCAAAAGCACCTCTTGTGCATTCAAGTGGTACCGGAGGATAGGAACAATTGTAAAGGATGGAGTGGAGGATGGAGTGGAGCTAGACCTGCTCAGATGTGCATGGGGTTCATCTTCATTGGAAAGTTTTCATCATCACCAGTGCAACTTTATACCCAGTAGGTGTATTAATTCAAATTTGTGTAGAACTTCTACGACTTCATTGATTTTTCAGTACTCTCCCTGTTTCATAATTTCTGAATTGATTGACTGATTCCATATCACTATGTTTGGTAGTACCCGTGTAAGAACAGCCTATATAACACATTGGGTAATATAATAAATTCAAATAACAATATTTGTCCTTTCAAATCATTTATGTATAAACAACTTCTTTTTTATAATTCCAAATTTGTAACTCTTTCTTGAAAAGTTAATCTTGACTACACAACATATGACAGTAGTGGCAGTCTAAGATATTTCATAAATTAGACCTACGCATCGGACAACCGATGCAAATCTGATCTGATCATCTGATGAATGAATTGGGGTTGCCTGATTGATAAAATCCCTTGCTAACTGAAATCATTGCATTGAAGGCCAAATAAATTACGGTTTTCTATGGATTGCATGTTTTACAAAACTTGGAATGTTTAATTTTGGAGACTTGTGAAATTCTTTTATTATCACTCAGCTTATGACAATGGTTCATTCACTTATGCCTATACAACACTATCTAAACTAAGTGGGACTTAAATTTGTCTGGGCGGGGCCACGGTGGCAGAGTGGTAGCACTCTCGCCTCCCACCTCTGAGGCCGGGGTTCGATCCCCGTGACAGCCTTAAGTGGGAAAGCTGGTAGTTGCTTACCGTTGGTCGGCAGTTTACAGTACACGACCCTAGCGAACTCTATGTACTGGTTTCCTCTGCCCTTCCAACTACCCGTCGTGATATGACCTGTACAGTGTTGAAAGCGACGTAAAACACCAAATAAATAAATAAATAAATTTGTCTGGGAGAATCCACTCATTCTGGATATATTTATTTATTTATTGTTTTAAGTCGCTCCCCCTGTGGGTCCGGGGTAGTAGAATAGGCCCAACGTATCCTCCTGCGTGTCGTAAGAGGCGACTAATTGGGGGCAGCCTGTTTGCCGTGGGTTGCGATCCGTGTCAGTGGAAGAGAGGGTCCTGGCTGTTGAGCCAATACTTTGTTGCAGCATTGAGGAGGCAATACACAGCTTTGGCCTCAATTTCACTTAGTCGGAAGGTTAAGATGGCCTGGCTTAATCAATCGGCTGGTAGTGCCAAGCCCTAGTACTCCAAATTAGTGATGGTTTGTTGTTTCTAATGGTTTATACTGTTGTATTCTGCTGGTGTTTGGTTTGTGCTTTTGTTTGGAGTATCTAGAAGGCGGCTGCTTAACAGGTCAATCAAAGTTCACTTTCATGGTCTTTGAGTATATTGCTAATGTATCTCTGATATCAGTCTACAGGGCTCAGCTCCACACTATTATGACATCCCCTTGTTGGGCTCGAAGGGTGGGTGGAGAGCATTGGCAACGAAAAATATCTACTACATTATGGCTACCCAAAACTCACTATTGATTGATAGGAAAAGATCTAGACCTGATATTACGACTACGGACTTTGACTCTGCTCAGATTTACTCATGGCCAAGCTTCTTGCTGATTAAAGGTACAAATGATGAAAGACCCTTGTGCAAACTGTCACCATTTGCTGTTAACAAAGCCATTGTTGCTATACTTGGTTCCGATCCATTTAACATAAAGAAGTTAAGGAATGGAAGCATTTTGGTGGAAGTGGATAAGGAAACTCAGAGCCAGAAATTACTGAAAACTACAAAATTGAATCTGACAATGGACAATGCTATACCAATTGATGTTTCACCTCATTACAGTTTAAACACTAAGAAAGGGGTCATTAGATGCCCAGACATAAAAGACTGTACTGATGATGAAATATTAGAAGGCCTGAAAGCTGAAGGTGTCATCAAGCTAGACAGGATTTCGGTATTTAGAGATGGACAAAGAAAACCGACAGGGACCTTTATACTGACACTTCAAAGCCAGACCTTACCTAAATACATCAGGGTGGGTTACTACAGGGTGGCTGTGTCACAGTTTATCCCGAATCCTGTGAGATGCTACAAGTGTCAAAAGTTTGGTCACACTAAATTTAACTGCAGGAAAAATGAAGTTTGCAATAAATGTGGGAAAGAAGATCATACAGACTCTCAACAATGCATGAATGAAGCAAGATGTGTTAACTGCCAAGGAAATCATGCCTCTAATGATAAAACATGTCTGAAATGGAAATAGGAAAAGGAAATTCAAAGAATCAAGGCAGAAAGAGGAATTTCATATGTAGAAGCCAAGAAACAAATGGACATATTTAATTCTGTGAAAACAACATATGCCCAAGCAGCTGCAGCAACCAAACCTGTGGTGAAAACAGCAACAGTGAAAACGCAAACAGAAATGACTTGGCCAGATGGTTCAAAACAACCCAAAAAGTGTGCAGTTGAAAAACAGACAATTAAAGTGACTAAAACGAGCCCGGCGGGAGATAAAAAAAATTTTTTTAACCGTTAACTGTATGGTTATTTGTCTATATATTTAACTAATTACCAACTTTCTTATGCTTGCAGCCCCCTGTGGGTCCGGGGATGTAGAATAGGCCCAACGTATCCTCCTGCGTGTCGTAAGAGGCGACTAATTGGGGGCAGCCTGTTTGCCGTGGGTTGCGATCCATGTCAGTGGAAGAGAGGGTCCTGGCTGTTGAGCCAATTCTTTGTTGCGGCATTGAGGAGGCAATACACAGCTTTGGCCTCAATTTCACTTAGTCGGAAGGTTAAGATGGCCTAGCTTAATCAATCGGCTGGTAGTGCCAAGCCCTAGTGCTCCAAATTAGTGATGGCTTGTTGTTTCTAATGGTTTATACTGTTGTACTTGATTGTTGTATTCTGCTGGTGTTTGCTTTGTGCTTTTGTTTGGAGTATCTAGAAGGCGGCTGCTTAACAGGTCAATCAAGGTTCACTTTTGTGGTCTTTGAGTATATTGTTAATGTATCTCTGATATCAGTGTGCAGGGCTCAGCTCCACACTATTATGATATCCCCTTGTTGGGCTCGAAGGGTGGGTGGAGAGCATTGGCAATGAATAATTATTATTTTACTATGGCTACTCAACACTCTCAAATGACCAATAGGAAACGAACTAGAATTGATATCTTGACTACGAGCTTGGATTCTGCACCAATTTGTTCATGGCCACGTTTTTTGTTGATAAAAGACACAGACTATGAGAGACCCTTGTCCAAGCTGTCGCCATTTGCTGTAAACAAGGCCATTGTTGGTGTTTTAGGATCTGATCCTTTCAATATAAGAAAATTAAGAAATGGAGACATTTTAGTTGAAGTTGACAAGGAAGCTCAAAGCAGCAAACTACTGAAAACGACCAAACTGCACTTGACTATGGACAATGTTATCCCCATCACTGTATCACCACACTACAGCCTGAACACAAAGAAAGGGGTCATTAGATGCCCAGACATAAAAGAATGTTCTGATGAGGAAATATTAGAAGGACTTAAAGATGAAGGGGTCATAAAACTGGACAGGATATCGGTATTCAGAGATGGACAAAGGAAACCAACAGGGACATTTATATTGACCTTTCAGAGCCAGACCTTACCAAAATACATCAGGGTGGGTTACTACAGAGTGGCTGTGTCACAATTTATCCCGAATCCTGTGAGATGCTACAAGTGTCAAAAGTTTGGTCACACTAAATTCAATTGTAGAAAGAATGAAGTTTGCACTAAATGTGGGCATGAAGATCATACAGACTCTCAAGAATGTAAGAATGAAGCAAAATGTGTAAATTGCCAAGGAAAGCATGCATCTAATGATAAAGAATGTCCAAAATGGAAAGAAGAAAAGGAAATTCAAAGGATTAAGGCAGAAAGAGGGATTTCATATACAGAAGCCAAGAAACAAATGGATATATTTAATTCTGTGAAATCAACGTATGCCCAAGCAGCTACAGCAACTAAACGTGTGGTGAAAACAGTGAACGTAGAAACACAAACAGAAATGACTTGGCCAGAAGGCACAAAACAACCAAAAAAGTGCGCAGTTGAGAAACAGATAAATAAAGTGAATAAAACCAGTGCATCGAGTCAGACAAGTGCATCTCAAAATGACCCCATTAAGCTGAAAATAAGTCAGAGCAAAGTATATTTGACCAAACAACATAATGGATCTAATGACCCTATTAAACAACACAATAAATATGATGTTTTAAGTGATAGTGACAGTGACATGAGTGTCGAAGAATCCCCAATCACAAGTTCACAAGGGCGGAGTGGTAATAAAAGTGTAAATAATGGAACCAAACAAAAATAAAAGTATAATACAGTGGAACTGTCGTGGCTTTAGGCCAAATTTTGAAGAAATTAAAAATTTAATTTCCAATTTTAGACCCTACATTTTAGTATTGCAGGAAACTCATTTTAAAGATTCAGATAATGTAAATATTAGAGGATTTGATCATTATTTTAAAACTTGTATGTCTGAAGTAGATGGGAGAGTCACTGGTGGCTGCTCTATTTTTGTTAAGAAAGGTATACCCCATGAGGTACTTGAGTTAGATACAGAACTGCAGGCAGTTGCTGTAAAAGTATCTCTACATAAAACTATAACTGTATGTAATGTATATATTCCACCACGTTTTAATGTTGCACAAAGTGATCTTGATAATCTAGTCAACCAGTTACCTGCACCTTTTCTATTTATTGGAGATTTTAATGCACATAGTGATTTATGGGGTTGTTCCTCGTCTAATAGTTTAGGCTATAAGGTGGAACATCTTCTTGAATCCTCTGATATTTGTTTACTTAATGATAAGTCACCTACCTACTTTCATCCTGCATCAGGTTCATTCACCTCAATAGATTTGTCTTTATGTTCTGCATCTGTTTTTCTTGATTTTACATGGCAGGTCCCTTCAGATCAGTGTGGTAGTGACCATTTTCCTATTTTAATTGATATAGTTAAGAGTATGCCTAAGGACAATGTTCCTCGTTGGAATCTTAAAAAGGCTGATTGGCCAAAATTCAAACTTCAGTGTTCTCTGGATATTAATAGACATAATTTTACTGACATAACAGAAAAGTTTCCTGCATTTTTAGATAAGTTAAATGACATAGCAACAAAATGTGTGCCAAAGTCAACTGGACAGTCCACTGGTAGTTACAAACCATGGTTCATCAGTGAATGCAAAACAGCTGTTAAAGCTCGTCAAAATGCAATGGATAAATGCCGTATAAATCCTACATCAGATAACATAAATGAATATAAAAACTGTCGAGCTAATGCTTGTAAAATAATTAAAGAAAATAAAAGGAAATCATGGCATGAATATGTATCAAAACTAAATGTAAAGACACCAGCAAAGAAGGTATGGGAAATGATAAGGAAAATAAGTGGCAAACAAAGTAACACCACAATACACCATCTGGAAAATAATGATGGGACGAAAATAACAGAAAGAGCTGATATAGCAAATAGGTTGGCCGAAGAAATCCGCAAGAATTCTAGCAGCAACAATTACCGTACAGAGTTTCAAAAATATAAAGAGAAAACTGAAAAAGAACACTTGGATTTTGACACAGACAACTTTGAAAACTACAATGTACCATTTACCATTACAGAACTATGTGATGCTCTGAAAAAGTCTCATGACACAGCCACTGGTCCAGATGAGATCCATTATCAGCTGCTCAAACATCTACCAAGAGGGGCCACGGTGGCAGAGTGGTAACACTCTCGCCTCCCACCTCTGCGGCCGGGGATCGATCCCGGTCATGGCCGTAAGTGGGAAAGCTGGTAGTTGCTTGCCGTTGGTCGGCAGTTTACAGTACACAACCCTAGCGAACTCTATGTACTGGTTTCCTCTGCCCTTCCAACTACCCGTCGTGATATGACCTGTACAGCGTTGAAAGCGACGTTAAACCCCAAATAAAAAAAAAAAAAAAAAAAAAAACATCTACCAAGAGACTCACTTATGGTGTTACTTGATATATTTAATGATATATGGGTTTCAGGTGAAATTCCTGAATGCTGGAAAGAGGCCACTGTAATACCTATTTCTAAACCAGGCAAAGACCCAAAAAACCCGTCCAATTACCGCCCCATATCTCTGATTTATTTATTTATTTGGGGTTTTACGTCGCTTTCAACACTGTACAGGTCATATCACGACGGGTAGTTGGAAGGGCAGAGGAAACCAGTACATATAGTTCGCTAGGGTTCTGTACTGTAAACTGCCGACCAACGGCAAGCAACTACCAGCTTTCCCACTTACGGCCATGACGGGGATCGAACCCCGGCCGCAGAGGTGCCCATATCTCTGACGAGCTGTTTATGCAAAACCATGGAAAGAATGATTAATACTAGATTAGTTTGGTTCCTCGAAAAAAATAATATTTTATCAAAATATCAAAGTGGTTTTAGAAAAGGTCGAACTACAACAGACCAATTAATAAGACTTGAATCTTTTATTAGAGATTCCTTTTTAAAAGGCAACCATGTAGTCTCTGTATTTTTTGATTTAGAAAAAGCCTACGACACAGTATGGAAGTATGGTGTAATAAGAGATCTACATAAAGTAGGCTTAAGAGGGCGAATGCCCATGTTTATTCAGAATTTTTTATCAAACAGAGTTTTTAGAGTTCGTTTAGGATCTATTTATTCAGATATGTATGAACAAGAAATGGGTGTCCCTCAAGGCAGTATCCTATCTGTTACATTATTTATTTTAAAGATCAACAGTATTGCTGATGTGATTCCAGCTAGCTTTGAAAAGTCCCTTTTTGTTGATGATTTCTCAATCACTTGTTCTTCTAGAAATATGGCTTCAATAGAAAGGCAACTTCAGTTATGTTTGAATAAGATAGAAAAATGGGCTGATGAAAATGGTTTTAAATTTTCTAAAACCAAAACTGTTTGCATGCATTTCTGTAATAAAAGAAAACTTCATCCAGACCCAATATTGACAATATATAATTCACAGGTCCCTGTTGTTTCACAAACTAAGTTCCTTGGTGTTATATTTGACAATAAACTGAATTTTAAGGCACACATTGATTATATTCGCCAGAAATGTGAAAAAGCCATGAACTTACTGAAAGTAGTTGCCAAAATGGATTGGGGAGCAGATAGGAGTGTTTTATTGAGACTTTATCGTTCATTTGTTCGTTCTAGATTGGAATATGGTTGTGCTGTTTTTAGTTCTGCTCGAAAGTCATATCTTAAGAAATTGGAACCCATTCAAAACCAGGGCTTAAGAATATGCCTGGGAGCCTTCAGGACTTCTCCAATGCAAAGCTTGTATGTAGAGGCAAATGAACCACCCTTATATTTAAGGTTTGATAAGTTATGTATTCAGTATGCTTTGAAATTGAGATGTAATCTTGACAATCCAGCTTACGATGTTGTTTTTAACCCCCAATTTTATGATCTTTATGACAAGAAACCATCTGCAATCAGATCTTTTGGGCATCGTGTAGAGGAAGATTTGTCTGCTGTCTGTCCTCAGCTGGATTTAATTCAGACTGTGTCATTGCCAGATGACCCACCCTGGACTATACAGAAACCTCACATAGACTTATTCCTCACCCATCAAAAGAAACATCTTGGTGATGATTGTCTTTTTCAAAGTCTATTTGCTGAGTTGAAAGGTTGTTATCCTGACCATAGGGCTATATATACTGATGGATCAAAAACAGAAAATAAGGTTGCTGCAGCTGCTACATGTAGTAACCTCAGTGCCCAAGTCAGACTTCCTGGCAATGCTAGTATATTTACAGCTGAATTACAGGCTCTTAAAATGGCTTTTAATATTGTGAAAAATTGTGATAGGGATCTTTTTATCAAATTCACTGATTCTTTATCTAGTCTCCAAGCTCTTGATAGCAACAACTGTGATCATCCTTTTATTCAAGATATTTTAAAACTTTTTAATGATTGTTTGTCAGTGAATAAGAAAGTTGTTTTAGCTTGGGTTCCAAGTCACGTAGGCATAAAGGGCAATGAAAAAGCAGATGAGCTTGCCAAACAGGCCTTGAATTTTAATGTTTTAGACTTGAAAGTCCCCTATACAGACTTGAAAGTGAATGTAAATAGTGTTTTTAAACAAAAGTGGCAAGCTCAATGGAATGCGTGTCCTGATAATAAACTATTCCAAATAAACCCTACAGTAGGAGATTTTTATGTTTGGACGGGTTTATCTCGTAGGGAGGAAATAGTCATAACTCGAGCCCGTATAGGACACACTTATTTCACCCATAGTTATCTGTTGAAAGGTGAAGATATGCCCTGGTGCATTCCATGTCATTGTCCCGATACAGTCAAGCATATATTATTAGACTGTATCGACCTACGTGACACCAGAATTAAATATTATAGAAATATTAATACAATGCAAAAATTATTTTGTGAAAATGTTTTTAATATCATTAATTATTTGAAAGAATGTGGCCTGTTTAAAAAGTTTTAATTAATTTATTTTGTGTTATGTCCTTCATGTTAATTTATTCTGCAATATCTAGTCTTTAGTTTGTTTGTTGTTTATGTATTGTTGATTGATTTTTTACATTGTTTATTCTAGTCATTTTGTATAGTCTTGTGTTTTTGTTTGGTATTTTTGCCAGTTTTTGATTGTTTATATATATATATATATGTTTGTGAATAATAGTTAATATATTTATAGTAG
Source organism: Sabellastarte sp. h YS-2021 (assembly GCA_964017235.1). NCBI lineage: Eukaryota > Metazoa > Annelida > Polychaeta > Sabellida > Sabellidae > Sabellastarte > Sabellastarte sp. h YS-2021. The sequence goes on along the minus strand of OZ024933.1, from coordinate 118,486,823 downwards.
TTAATGTTTTTATAGTGCAGTATAGACGTAAAACCCCAAATAAATAAATATAGTGCAGTATAACACATTGGTGTTGTTGCACTTAAAATTTTAAATATCTCAAATATCTCTTATGCTTGCAGAACAGACACTAGGGACAGATCTCCCCTGAGAAGACTGAATGCTGATGACCCAATTGTTCTTGGCAATGTTACAGCCAAAACAGAGGGGAGGACTTTGATGTTACAGCAAGGAGGGAGCGTCTGCAGGAACCACAATTGAAAGAGATTGATGAAAATGATAGTGAGATTTATGTCAATGCTGAAATGACAGAGGACAAAAAAGTAACTTATGAATTGGATAGGGAGAGACTATTTACTCTCACCATTTCAGACATTAGTCAAGTGCTGACAGTGAGGAGGTATATTGTGAACAATCACGGAGAGAGAGCGACTGTCGGAAAGAAAATCATTGCACTTCAACTTTCAGAAGTCAGAAAATTTATTACCCTTGTAAAAAACATATTACAATAAATGAAAAATTAAAATATTTGGGTTCAATTTGCTTTGTTTTATTCAGACACATGCATATATATATATTACCTATGTAAATGGCTTACCTATAGTTCTATCTCCTGGTAATTGGCATTCTCCACAAAAATAGGTGAAGTAAAGTAAAGTAAAGTTAAAATTTAAAGTGCTAGAACACCTTGGTGTTATGCAGCACCATTAAAATTAATAAATACATTAACTGAACAATATGTACTGCATAGACAAAATACAAATAAAACATTAGACTAGATACACATAGTAAAAAATAAAAGACATTAAGCAAACAATATTTGAATAAAACACATGGACAAGAAAAAGACTGGAAAAAAGGATAAATGCAGACAGTCAATACTTTAACTGAACAATATGTATAACATTATCAAATATGCAAAAAAACTCATAACCAGATATACAGATTAAAATTGGCAAGAAAAAACAAACGATATAGAAACAATAAAACAGGTACAAACCAAAAATAGAATATAATTCTCAAGAAGAGTAAAATAAAACAAAACATCAATAAAATCTACTCAAGGTAACTATTATACTGTGACACCTCCATTTCGTCGCCTCTTACAACACGCAGGAGAACACGTTGGGCCTATTCTACTTCCCCGGACCCACAGGGGGAACAAAAATAGGTGAACACACCCTCCTCCTCTGTCTCTTCTTGAGAAATTTCAGGAGGCAAAAGGTGAAGCATCCCCCACTCAGAAACACAAAACCTGCCCAAAGACATCCTGCCATAATCTTGTGCCAATCTATATATTTTTTTTTTTGAAAAACAATAAAAAAAAAAACAAAGATAATGTTTGACACTTGCATGACAATCTCTGTTACTTTTAAGCACACAATCTCTGTAAACTTTAACTACTTGACAATGTATTCTATTGTAATTGGTCTTTTATAGCTGTTAATCTCTACTAACTTTATGGTTTGTAAGACACAACTACACAAAAGCAGTTAACCAATTTTAACATTACATTTCTTACATCCATCAAATGTCAGCTAAATGGTTCATGATTTGATTTGAAAGATTTACATTCTTAAAACACTTCAACAGAAAATATGTTTCAAACTTTATGTGGAAACTTTAAAGTTTATATTTAGTAACATTTGAACAAAACTAGCAATTGCCATCCTTTTCTACTGAGGTCTGGTTCATATCATTTCTTTCAGTAGCATTACTGGACCACTCACTATAGACTTGTTTTGTAGATCTGATGAATATTTGAATGGGTGGAGGAAGGGAGGGTTGATGCGGGGGTCGATAGTAAATCAGCACCAATAAAATTTATAAATACCTTAACTAAACAATATACACAAACATCTACAAAACTATGAATAAAATACATGACTAGATACACAGAATAGAATGTATGTATAACAAGATAAAATAAAATTTAAATGTGCAACAGATTGCAACATAAGCATAAGTGTAAAATAAAAAACATAAAAACAAGAATACAAATATCACAAGAAAAGATGTACACGACTAGGAAAACCACAATAAATTAACACAAAACACCGAGTAAATTAATTCACTAAAATTTGAAGAAGAGTCCACTTTCTTTCAAAAAATTACATATGCTTTTTACATTACCATTAAATAAATCTTTTAAGTTGTTTATATTTCTGTAGTATTTAATTCTAGTGTCACGTAGGTCGATACAGTCTAATAATATATGTTTCACTGTATCAGGACAATGACATGGAATGCACCAGGGCATATCTTCACCTTTTAACATATAACTGTGTGTGAAATAGGTGTGTCCTATACGGGCTCGAGTTATAACTTTTTCCTCCCTACGAGATAAACCCGTCCACACATAAAAATCTCCTACTGTAGGGTTTATTTGGAATAGTTTATTATCAGGACACGCATTCCATTGAGCTTGCCACTTCTGTTTAAAAACACTATTTACATTTACTTTCAAGTCTGTATAGGGGACTTTCAAGTCTAAAACATTAAAATTCAAGGCCTGTTTGGCAAGCTCATCTGCTTTTTCATTGCCCTTTATGCCTACGTGACTAGGAACCCAAGCTAAAACAACTTTCTTATTTACTGAACAACAACCATTAAAAAGCTTTAAAATATCTTGAATAAAAGGATGATCACAGTTGTTGCTATCAAGAGCTTGAAGACCAGATAAAGAGTCAGTGAATATGATAAAACGATCCCAATCACAATTTTTAACTATATTAAAAGCCATTTTAAGAGACTGTAATTCAGCTGTGAATATACTAGCATTGCCAGGAAGTCTGACTTGGGCACTGAGGTTATTAGATGTAGCAGCTGCAGCAACCCTATTTTCTGTTTTCGATCCATCAGTAGCCCCCTGTGGGTCCGGGGATGTAGAATAGGCCCAACGTATCCTCCTGCGTGTCGTAAGAGGCGACTAATTGGGGGCAGCCTGTTTGCCGTGGGTTGCGATCCGTGTCAGTGGAAGAGAGGGTCCTGGCTGTTGAGCCAATTCTTTGTTGCGGTATTGAGGAGGCAATACACAGCTTTGGCCTCAATTTCACTTAGTCGGAAGGTTAAGATGGCCTGGCTTAATCAATCGGCTGGTAGTGCCAAGCCTTAGTGCTCCAAATTAGTGATGGCTTGTTGTTTCTAATGGTTTATACTGTTGTACTTGATTGTTGTATTCTGCTGGTGTTTGCTTTGTGCTTTTGTTTGGAGTATCTAGAAGGCGGCTGCTTAACAGGTCAATCAAGGTTCACTTTTGTGGTCTTTGAGTATATTGTTAATGTATCTCTGATATCAGTGTGCAGGGCTCAGCTCCACACTATTATGATATCCCCTTGTTGGGCTCGAAGGGTGGGTGGAGAACATTGGCAATGAAATAATAACTACAACATTATGGCTACTCAAAACCCTCTACTGATGGATAGGAAAAGGACAAGAACTACGCTTGATATGACTACGAACTTGGATTCTCCTCAGATTTGTTCATGGCCAAGATTTCTATTAGTGAAAGGAACAGATGATGAAAGACCCTTGTGTAGACTGTCCCCTTTTGCTGTAAATAAAGCCATTGTTGCAATACTAGGATCTGATCCCTTCAATATAAAAAAAATAAGAAATGGAAATATTTTAGTTGAAGTGGATAAAGAAGCACAAAGTAACAAACTGATGAAAACTATGAAACTGAATCTGACAATAGACAATGCCATCCCCATTGAAGTGCAACTACACTATAGTCTCAATACCAAGAAAGGGGTCATTAGATGCCCAGACATTAAAGAATGCACTGATGAGGAAATACTAGAGGGCCTGAAAGATGAAGGTGTCATCAAGCTGGACAGGATAACTGTATTCCGAGATGGTAATAGGAAACAAACAGGAGCTTTTATATTGACATTTCAAAGCCAAACCTTACCAAAATATATCAGGGTGGGTTATTACAGGGTGGCTGTGTCACAGTTTATTCCTAATCCTGTCAGATGTTATAAATGTCAGAAATTTGGCCACACAAAATTCAACTGCAGGAAAAATGAAGTATGCAATAAATGTGGGCAAGAGTATCACACTGACTCTCAGGAATGTAAAAACGAAGCAAAATGTGTCAACTGCCAGGGAAATCATGCATCAAATGACAAATCATGTCCAAAATGGAAAGAAGAAAAGGATATTCAAAGGATAAAGGCAGAAAGAGGAATTTCATACACAGAAGCCAAGAAACAAATTGACATATTTAATTCAGTTAAAACAACGTATGCCCAAGCGGCTGCAGCAACCAAACCTGTGGTGAAAACTGCAAATGTAGAAACACAAACAGAAATGACTTGGCCAGAAGGTACAAAACAACCAAAAAATTATGCAGTTGAAAAACAGACAAGTAAAGTGACTAAAACTAGTTCATTAAGTCAGACAAGTGCATCTCAAAATGACCCCATCAAATTGAAAATAAGTCAAAGCAAAGTATATTTGACCAAACAGCATAAGGGATCTAATGACCCTATTAAACAACACAATAAACATGATGTTTTAAGTGATAGTGACATGAGTGTCGAAGAATCCCCAATCACAAGTTCACAAGGGCGGAGTGGTAATAAAAGTCTAAATAATGGAACCAAACAAAAATAAAAGTATAATACAGTGGAACTGTCGTGGCTTTAGGCCAAATTTTGAAGAAATTAAAAATTTAATTTCCAATTTTAGACCCTACATTTTAGCATTGCAGGAAACTCATTTTAAAGAAACAGATAATGTAAATATTAGAGGATTTGATCATTATTTTAAAACTTGTATGTCTGAAGTAGATGGGAGAGTCACTGGTGGCTGCTCTATTTTTGTTAAGAAAGGTATACCCCATGAGGTACTTGAGTTAGATACAGAACTGCAGGCAGTTGCTGTAAAAGTATCTCTACATAAAACTATAACTGTATGTAATGTATATATTCCACCACGTTTTAATGTTGCACAAACTGATCTTGAAAATCTAGTCAACCAATTACTTGCACCTTATTTATTTATTGGTGATTTTAATGCACATAGTGATTTGTGGGGTTGTTCCTCGTCTAATAGTTTAGGCTATAAGGTGGAACATCTTCTTGAATCCTCTGATATTTGTTTACTTAATGATAAGTCACCTACCTATTTTCATCCTGCATCTGGTTCATTCACCTCAATAGATTTGTCTTTATGTTCTGCTTCTGTTTTTCTTGATTTTACATGGCAGGTCCATTCTGATCAGTGTGGTAGTGACCATTTTCCTATTTTAATTGATATAGTTAAGAGTATGCCTAAGGACAATGTTCCTCGTTGGAATCTTAAAAAGGCTGATTGGCCAAAATTCAAACTTCAGTGTTCTCTGGATATTAATAGACATAATTTTACTGACATAACAGAAAAATTTCCTGCATTTTTAAATAAGTTAAATGACATAGCAACAAAATGTGTGCCAAAGTCAACTGGACAGTCCACTGGTAGCTACAAACCATGGTTCAACCGTGAATGCAAAAAAGCTGTTAAAGCTCGTCAAAATGCAATGGATAAATGCCGTATAAATCCTACATCGGATAACATAAATGAATATAAAACCTGTCAAGCTAATGCTCGTAAAATAATTAAAGAAAATAAAAGGAAATCGTGGCATGAATATGTATCAAAACTAAATGTAAAGACACCAGCAAAGAAGGTATGGGAAATAATTAGAAAAATAAGTGGCAAACAAAGTAACACCACAATACACCATCTGGAAAATAATGATGGGACGAAAATAACAGAAAGAGTTGATATAGCAAATAGGTTGGCCGAAGAAATCCGCAAGAATTCTAGCAGCAACAATTACCGTACAGAGTTTCAAAAATATAAAGAGAAATCTGAAAAAGAACACTTGGATTTTGACACAGACAACTCTGAAAACTACAATGTACCATTTACCATTAGAGAACTATGTGATGCTATGAATAAGTCTCATGACACAGCCACTGGTCCAGATGAGATCCATTATCAGCTGCTAAAACATTTACCAAGAGACTCACTTATGGTGTTACTTGATATATTTAATGATATATGGGCTTCAGGTGAAATTCCTGAATGCTGGAAAGAGGCCACTGTAATACCTATTCCTAAACCAGGCAAAGACCCAAAAAACCCGTCCAATTATCGCCCCATTTCCCTGACGAGCTGTTTGTGCAAAACCATGGAAAGAATGATTAATACTAGATTAGTTTGGTTCCTTGAGAAAAATAATATTTTAACAAAATATCAAAGTGGTTTTAGAAAAGGTCGAACTACAACAGACCAATTAATAAGACTTGAATCTTTTATTAGAGATTCCTTTTTAAAAGGCAATCATGTAGTCTCTGTATTTTTTGATTTAGAAAAAGCCTACGATACAGTATGGAAGTATGGCGTTATAAGAGATCTACATAAAGTAGGCCTAAGGGGGCGAATGCCCATGTTTATTCAGAATTTTTTATCAAACAGTTTTTAGAGTTCGTTTAGGATCTGTTTATTCAGATATACATGGGCAAGAGATGGGTGTTCCCCAGGGCAGCATCCTCTCTGTTACGTTATTTATTTTAAAGATTAACAGTATTGCTGATGTGATTCCAGCTAGGTTTGAAAAGTCTCTTTTTGTTGATGATTTCTCAATCACTTGTTCTTCTAGAAATATGGCTTCAATAGAAAGGCAACTTCAATTGTGTTTGAATAAAGTAGAGAAATGGGCTGATGAAAATGGTTTTAAGTTTTCTAAAACCAAAACTGTTTGCATGCATTTCTGTAATAAAAGAAAACTTCATCCAGACCCAACATTGACAATATATAATTCACAAATCCCTATTGTTTCACAAACTAAGTTCCTTGGTGTTATCTTTGACAGAAAACTTAATTTTAAGGCACATATAGATTATGTTCGCCAGAAATGTGAAAAAGCTATGAATCTACTGAAAGTAGTTGCCAAAATGGATTGGGGAGCAGATAGAAGTGTTTTAATGAGACTTTATCGTTCATTTGTTCGTTCCAGATTGGAATATGGTTGTGCTGTTTTTAGTTCTGCTCGTAAGTCTTATCTTAAGAAATTGGAACCCATTCAAAACCAGGGCCTAAGAATATGCCTGGGAGCCTTCAGGACCTCTCCAATGCAAAGCTTGTATGTAGAGGCAAATGAACCACCCTTGTATTTAAGGTTTGATAAGTTATGTGTTCAATATGCTTTGAAATTGAGAAGTAATCCTGACAATCCAGCTTATGATGTTGTTTTTAACCCCCAGTATTATGATCTGTATGATAAAAAACCATCTGCAATAAGATCTTTTGGGCATCGTGTAGAGGAAGATTTGTCTGTTGTCTGTCCTCAGCTGGATTTAATTCAGACTGTGTCATTGCCAGATGACCCACCCTGGACTATACAGAAGCCTCACATAGACTTGTATCTAACCCATCAAAAGAAACACCTTGGTGATGATTGTCTTTTTCAAAGTCTATTTGCTCAGTTGAAAGGTTGTTATCCTGACCATAGGGTTATATATACTGATGGATCGAAGGCAGAAAATAGGGTTGCTGCAGCTGCTACATCTAATAACCTCAGTGCCCAGGTCAGGCTTCCTGGCAATGCTAGTATATTCACTGCTGAATTACAGGCTCTTAAAATGGCTTTCAATATTGTTAAAAATTGTGATGGGAATTGTTTTATCATATTCACTGATTCTTTATCTAGTCTTCAAGCTCTTGATAGCAACACCTGTGATCATCCTTTTATTCAAGATATTTTAAAACTATATAATGATTGTTTGTCAGTGAATAAGAAAGTTGTTTTAGCTTGGGTTCCAAGTCACGTAGGCATAAAGGGCAATGAAAAAGCAGATGAGCTTGCCAAACAGGCCTTGAATTTTAATGTTTTAGACTTGAAAGTCCCCTATACAGACTTAAAAGTGAATGTAAATAGTGTTTTTAAACAAAAGTGGCAAGCTCAATGGAATGCATGTCCTGATAACAAACTATTCCAAATAAACCCTACAGTAGGAGATTTTTATGTTTGGATGGGTTTATCTCGTAGGGAGGAAATAGTTATAACTCGAGCCTGTATAGGACACACTTATTTCACCCATAGTTATCTGTGGAAAGGTGAAGATATGCCCTGGTGCATTCCATGTCATTGTCCCGATACAGTCAAGCATATATTATTAGACTGTATCGACCTACGTGACACCAGAATTAAATATTATAGAAATGTTAATGCAATGCAAAAATTATTTTGTGAAAATGTTTTTAGTATCATTAATTATTTAAAAGAATGTGGCCTGTTTAAAAAGTTTTAATAATTTATTTTGTGTTTTGTTCTTCATGTTAATTTATTCTGTAATATCTAGTCTTTAGACGTGTTGTTCTGTGATATTGATCTATACTTTGTATTTTTACACTTTATTTTGTTTGTTGTTTATGTATTGTTGATTGATTTTTTACATTGTTTGTTCTAGTCATTTCGTATAATCTTGTGTTTTTGTTTGGTATTTTTGCCAGTTTTTAATTATTTATATATATATATGTTTGTGAATATTAGTTAATGTATTTATAGTAGTGTCGTGACTGTCGCCGATCGCGCAAGTGTGACCGCACCTTTAGGTTCAAGGAAGTGGAGCCGCGCCTTAAGCAGACAGTGAGTCAATCGGCGGTCGTGACTTGTGTCTGCAGATTCCTGCGCCTGTCAGCACTTGAAGTCTAGATCCCAAACAGTTCACATCAAAGTAAGTTTAGTATATATTGTGTTTGTGTTAATTAACTTGTATGTATAAAGTGTCATATTCAAAAATACTATAACTGGTACCAAAAACTTGTTGATTTGGTGTTGTTTTGTGCTGAACTTAATAAGGCAAAGAGGGAACTATATGCACGTGTAGTGATATAGAGGTGTGGTGAAAGGGCACCTTGTGCATCCATTTGTCTTGGTAAGAGAAGATGTGGTTTTGTGCTAAGTATCTTTTGTTAATTTAATCCGGTGTAATGACGATTTCCTGTGACTAAATATTGCTGCTAAATGATAAACTAGTGTGTGTAGAGTGTTATAAACTAATTTTTATGAGGTGACATTTTGTAGAAGTGATATAAAAACTGTGTAACAGTTGGCCCAGTTTTATGCACGTGGACTGTGATTCAGCCATGTTGAGTTGTTTGTTTTCAAAATAGTATCCCAATGCCCTTGTCCTTGATGAAATATTTGCATAACTAAAAACGGACTCTGAGTACTGGAAACTGATTCTATTATCAAGATTATTGATTAGATTTGTCCCTGTGAACCCTTGTACTAAACGGACCAGACCGGAACATGCTTTAGAATACTGTTACTGATTTGATATAGGAATGTGTAAATATACTGGAAGCTTGCCAGTGTAAATTTATATGCAGCAATATTCAGTGCACATGAGTGTATACTGCCAGCCACTATAAATAGAATGAAGTAACTGATACCGGTACTTCAAATAGCCCACACTGTAAGCATGTTGCTACAGTAAAATACAAAAATTCTGCTCCAATTGTCATTTAGGCCAGGAAATTGAAAATAATCCCCAAATAGATTTATTCCTACATTAGAAATTAGTACAGAAAAAAAAAGAAGCTTTTCACACCTTGGAAAAAAAAATGCATAAAATATTGTATGTGTGAAATGGATTGTGAATTTAAACATCTGTACTATTTTCTTCTGTCTGTCTGAACAGACAGTGCAAATACTGAAATGCTGATTTTACTCAATTTAACCAACATGCATTATGTGAACCAATACCGTATTCCATGAAATAAACGCCCACCTGAGCTTTTATTTGAATACTGCTCTGTGAATGATTGAAACATCTGAACATTGGAAAAAGAAAAAAAATTTTTGTGCCAGTGTAGTACATATTGGAAATTACATTGAAATAGTTGTGGACATTGAATATCTTGATTGACCGTTTGATTTGTGTTGAAAAAAAAGAAATTAAACTGTAAAATTATTTAGTTGTGCAGAAAGACATTGAATAAATTGGGAAAACTGTTTACTGACATATTATCTGAAGGAAATTGAATTAGCAATAAATTAGAACTCTTGGAAACACTTAAAAAAAAAAAAAAAGGACTACCGTAAATTACATAATAGAAGCTCAGTGAATGGTTTTTGCCGGAACTTGAGCATTGACATTACTGCTGTCATCGAATAAAAATATTGATGTGTTTAAATTAGAACTTTGAAAGTAACTGTAAAATCAAAGTACCGTAAAACTTATAATAAAAGCTCAAGCATCTATTGTTTTAAAAAGTGAACTTTGATATTTTGTGTGACATTTGATGAATATTTAATGCATTTTGTGTGATTTAACAGTAAATTGACATTTGATAGATAGATAATTAAAATTTAAGTGCAAAAACACAAATGTGTCATACTGCACTAAAAATAAAATAATAAATACACTAATTAATATTTACAACAAACAAATATATACAAATACACAATGATTGGCAAAAAACCAAATCACAAGATTATTAAAGTTGACTAGAAGACAAAAAAGATAGGTATAAAACAAAAGTAAAAGAGAACATCAAATAACATAAAACATAAAAATAATAATGGAGTTTAACTATTACAAAATAATTTTATAGAGAGACTAGAAAAACATAAACAAGAAAAAGAATGAATAAAAAACCAAAATACCAAAATATAACTATCACAATATTATACAAGACTAGATTTTACAGAATAAATTAACATGAGGAACAGAAAACAAAATAAATTAATTAAAACTTTTTGAACAAACCAACTTCTTTTAAATAATTGATAACATTAAAAATATTTTCATTAAATAAATTTTTCATTGAGTTTATATTTCTGTAATATTTAATTCTAGTGTCACGTAGGTCAATACAGTCTAATAGTATATGCTTGACTGTATCAGGACAATGGCATGGAATGCACCAGGGCATATCTTCACCTTTCAACAGATAACTGTGTGTGAAATAGGTGTGTCCTATACGGGCTCGAGTAATAACTATTTCCTCCCTACGAGATAAACCCGTCCAAACATAAAAATCTCCTACTGTAGGGTTTATTTGAAATAGCTTGTTATCAGGACACGCATTCCATTGAGCTTGCCACTTTTGTTTAAAAACGCTATTTACATTCACTTTCAAGTCTGTATAGGGGACTTTCAAGTCTAAAACATTAAAATTCAAGGCCTGTTTGGCAAGTTCATCTGCTTTTTCATTGCCCTTTATGCCTACGTGACTTGGAACCCAGGTCCTCAGTGGCCTAGTGGTTAGCAAGTTTGGCATCTAATCATAGGCTGTCACCTCTGTGGGTTCGAGTCCCACAAGTGGCAATGCTGAGGACCTGTCCCAATATGACCCTGGCTGTTGAACGGGACGTAAACCCCCAACTTTGACCTTTGACCTTTGACTTGGAACCCAAGCTAAAACAACTTTCTTATTCACTGACAAACAATCATTGTAAAGTTTTAAAATATCTTGAATAAAAGGATGATCACAGTTGTTGCTATCAAGAGCTTGAAGACTAGATAAAGAATCAGTGAATATGATAAAACGATTCCCAGCACAATTTTTAACAATATTGAAAGCCATTTTAAGAGCCTGTAATTCAGCTGAGAATATACTAGCATTGCCAGGAAGCCTGACCTGGGCACTGAGGTTATTAGATGTAGCAGCTGCAGCAACCCTATTTTCTGCCTTCGATCCATCAGTATATATAGCCCTATGGTCAGGATAACAACCTTTCAACTGAGCAAATAGACTTTGAAAAAGACAATCATCACCAAGATGTTTCTTTTGATGGGTGAGGTATAAGTCTATGTGAGGTTTCTGTATACTCCAGGGTGGGTCAGCTGGCAATGACACAGTCTGAATTAGATCCAGCTGAGGACAGACAGCAGACAAATCTTCCTCTACACGATGCCCAAAAGATCTTATTGCAGATGGTTTCTTGTCATACAGATCATAATACTGGGGGTTAAAAACAACATCATAAGCTGGATTATCAGGATTACTTCTCAATTTCAAAGCATACTGAATACATAATTTATCAAACCTTAAATACAGGGGTGGTTCATTTGACTCTACGTACAAGCTTCGCATTGGAGAAGTCCTGAAGGCTCCCAGGCATATTCTTAAGCCCTGGTTTTGAATGGGTTCCAATTTCTTAAGATAAGACTTACGAGCAGAACTAAAAACAGCACAAGCATATTCCAATCTGGAACGAACAAATGAACGATAAAGTCTCATTAAAACACTTCTATCTGCTCCCCAATCCATTTTGGCAACTACTTTCAGTAGATTCATAGCTTTTTCACATTTCTGGCGAACATAATCTATATGTGCCTTAAAATTAAGTTTTCTGTCAAAGATAACACCAAGGAACTTAGTTTGTGAAACAACAGGGATTTGTGAATTATATATTGTCAATGTTGGGTCTGGATGAAATTTTCTTTTATTACAGAAATGCATGCAAACAGTTTTGGTTTTAGAAAATTTAAAACCATTTTCATCAGCCCTTTGTTCTACCTTATTTAAGCACAACTGAAGTTGCCTTTCTATTGAAGCCATATTTCTAGATGAACAAGTGATTGAGAAATCATCAACAAAAAGAGACTTTTCAAAGCTAGCTGGAATCACATCAGCAATACTATTGATCTTTAAAATAAATAGGGTAACTGATAGGATACTGCCTTGAGGGACACCCATTTCTTGTTCATATATATTACTATAGGCAGACCCTAAACGAACTCTAAAAACTCTGTTCATTAAAAAATTCTGAATAAACATAGGCATTTGCCCTCTTAAGCCTATTTTATGTAGATCTTTGGTAACCCCATATTTCCACACTGTATCATAGGCTTTTTCTAAATCAAAAAATACAGAGACTACATGATTGCCTTTTAAAAAGGAATCTCTAATAAAAGATTCAAGTCTTATTAATTGGTCTGTTGTAGTTCGACCTTTTCTAAAACCACTTTGATATTTTGTTAAAATATTATTTTTTTCGAGGAACCAAACTAATCTAGTATTAATCATTCTTTCCATGGTTTTGCATAAACAGCTCGTCAGGGAAATGGGGCGATAATTGGACGGGTTTTTTGGGTCTTTGCCTGGTTTAGGAATAGGTATTACAGTGGCCTCTTTCCAGCATTCAGGAATTTCACCTGAAGCCCATATATCATTAAATATATCAAGTAACACCATAAGTGAGTCTCTTGGTAAATGTTTTAGCAGCTGATAATGGATCTCATCTGGACCAGTGGCTGTGTCATGAGACTTATTCATAGCATCACATAGTTCTCTAATGGCAAATGGTACATTGTAGTTTTCAGAGTTGTCTGTGTCAAAATCCAAGTGTTCTTTTTCAGATTTCTCTTTATATTTTTGAAACTCTGTACGGTAATTGTTGCTGCTAGAATTTTTGACGAGCTTTAACAGCTTTTTTGCATTCACTGTTGAACCATGGTTTGTAGCTACCAGTGGGCTGTCCAGTTGACTTTGGCACACATTTTGTTGCTATGTCATTTAACTTATTTAAAAATGCAGGAAATTTTTCTGTAGAGTCAGTAAAATTATTTCTATTAATATCCAGAGAACACTGAAGTTTGAATTTTGGCCAATCAGCCTTTTTAAGATTCCAACGAGGAACATTGTCCTTAGGCATACTCTTAACTATATCAATTAAAATAGGAAAATGGTCACTACCACACTGATCTGAATGGACCTGCCATGTAAAATCAAGAAAAACAGATGCAGAACATAAAGACAAATCTATTGAGGTGAATGAACCTGATGCAGGATGAAAGTAGGTAGGTGACTTATCATTAAGTAAACAAATATCAGAGGATTCAAGGAGATGTTCCACCTTATAGCCTAAACTATTAGACAAGGAACAACCCCATAAATCACTATGTGCATTAAAATCTCCAATAAATAGAAAAGGTGCAGGTAACTGGTTGACTAGATTATCAATATCACTTTGTGCAACATTAAAACGTGGTGGAATATATACATTACATACAGTTATAGTTTTATGTAGAGATACTTTTACAGCAACTGCCTGCAGTTCTGTATCTAACTCAAGTACCTCATGGGGTATACCTTTCTTAACAAAAATAGAACAGCCACCAGTGGCTCTCCCATCTACTTCAGACATACAAGTTTTAAAATAATGATCAAATCCTCTAATATATACATTATCTGAATCTTTAAAATGAGTTTCCTGCAATGCTAAAATGTAGGGTCTAAAATTGGAAATTAAATTTTTAATTTCTTCAAAATTTGGCCTAAAGCCACGACAGTTCCACTGTATTATACTTTTATTTTTGTTTGGTTCCATTATTTAGACTTTTATTACCACTCCGCCCTTGTGAACTTGTGATTGGGGATTCTTCGACACTCATGTCACTGTCACTATCACTTAAAACATCATATTTATTGTGTTGTTTAATAGGGTCATTAGATCCCTTATGTTGTTTGGTCAAATATACTTTGCTCTGACTTATTTTCAGCTTAATGGGGTCATTTTGAGATGCACTTGTCTGACTCGATGCACTGGTTTTATTCACTTTATTTATCTGTTTCTCAACTGCGCACTTTTTTGGTTGTTTTGTGCCTTCTGGCCAAGTCATTTCTGTTTGTGTTTCTACGTTCACTGTTTTCACCACAGGTTTAGTTGCTGCAGCTGCTTGGGCATAGGTTGATTTCACAGAATTAAATATATCCATTTGTTTCTTGGCTTCTGTATATGAAATTCCTCTTTCTGCCTTAATCCTTTGAATTTCCTTTTCTTCTTTCCATTTTGGACATTCTTTATCATTTGATGCATGCTTTCCTTGGCAATTTACACATTTTGCTTCATTCTTACATTCTTGAGAGTCTGTATGATCTTCATGTCCACATTTAGTGCAAACTTCATTCTTTCTACAGTTGAATTTAGTGTGACCAAACTTTTGACACTTGTAGCATCTCACAGGATTCGGGATAAATTGTGACACAGCCACTCTGTAGTAACCCACCCTGATGTATTTTGGTAAGGTCTGGCTCTGAAAGGTCAATATAAATGTCCCTGTTGGTTTCCTTTGTCCATCTCTGAATACCGATATCCTGTCCAGTTTTATGACCCCTTCATCTTTAAGTCCTTCTAATATTTCCTCATCAGAACATTCTTTTATGTCTGGGCATCTAATGACCCCTTTCTTTGTGTTCAGGCTGTAGTGTGGTGATACAGTGATGGGGATAACATTGTCCATAGTCAAGTGCAGTTTGGTCGTTTTCAGTAGTTTGCTGCTTTGAGCTTCCTTGTCAACTTCAACTAAAATGTCTCCATTCCTTAATTTTCTTATATTGAAAGGATCAGATCCTAAAATAGCAACAATGGCCTTGTTTACAGCAAATGGCGACAGCTTAGTCAAGGGTCTCTCATTGTCTGTGCCTTTTATCAACAAAAAACGTGGCCATGAACAAATTGGTGCAGAATCCAAGCTCGTAGTCAAGATATCAGTTCTAGTTCGTTTCCTATCAGTCATTTGAGAGTGTTGAGTAGCCATAGTAAAATAATAATTATTCATTGCCAATGCTCTCCACCCACCCTTCGAGCCCAACAAGGGGATATCATAATAGTGTGGAGCTGAGCCCTGCACACTGATATCAGAGATACATTAACAATATACTCAAAGACCACAAAAGTGAACCTTGATTGACCTGTTAAGCAGCCGCCTTCTAGATACTCCAAACAAAAGCACAAAGCAAACACCAGCAGAATACAACAATCAAGTACAACAGTATAAACCATTAGAAACAACAAGCCATCACTAATTTGGAGCACTAGGGCTTGGCACTACCAGCCGATTGATTAAGCCAGGCCATCTTAACCTTCCGACTAAGTGAAATTGAGGCCAAAGCTGTGTATTGCCTCCTCAATGCCGCAACAAAGAATTGGCTCAACAGCCAGGACCCTCTCTTCCACTGACACGGATCGCAACCCACGGCAAACAGGCTGCCCCCAATTAGTCGCCTCTTACGACACGCAGGATACGTTGGGCCTATTCTACATCCCCGGACCCACAGGGGGCTAAATTGACATTTGATATTGGTACTTAATATTATTTGGATATATATTTGATACTTTTTGATACATTTGATATAAATTGATATACATGTCGTTGCATTGATACATGTCTACTAACATTTGATGTTGTGACCCCAAACTGGATGTTGTGAATAATTAAGTGTTAGAAAGTTAATAAACAATGGCAGTGTCACTGAATAAACGATTTTCGGTGGAAACGGTTACAATTGAAGAATTGATTAGTCTAGGTGGACCGTTTGAAAAAGAGAAGGTTGCGGAACAATTTGTCACCGAACGTGACAAAGTCTGTGGTCGATTGACAGAATCCCAATTTTGGGATACAAAATTACCAAAAAATATTAAACAGGAAGTATTTCGCTTGCAAAAGATAGAGTTTTTTGGTCAAAAAGATGGCGAGGACGTGATCAGAACGGGTGTACAAAAGTTAACCGTCTCAGCAGAAAAACAGCAAAAACTATTAGAAAAAGTAGTTGAGAACACTACTCAAACTACAAAGGTACTTGAAAAACTTTCAAGGCAAACTGATGAATCGATTGACATAGCTAAACAGAGTTTAGCAGTTCAGACAAAAATGGTAGAAAAATTGGATCAGAACGATGAGAAATTCTATTCTCTGTTGAAACAGATAGAACAAAATCGTGAGGCGGATAAGGAAAAAACTGAACGATATTTTGAGGAGTCAAATATCAAATTTGACAGAGTAATGACTAGATTGGAAAGGCAAGGTGAGGAAAATCTGAGGAAAATTGAGTTAATGGAAAAAAATTCGAGAACGAAAAATTGGTTAGATTTCGGGAGAGCACTGAAAATGAAACTCGCATTGATGCTGTTCAATCACAAATCACTCAACAGCAGTCGGACACCAGAAATACTCATACTCGAGTTACTGAACTGTCAGATTCCGTAATGAACTTTCGACAGACGGAACATGAACATTTTGATATGTTACGAGATAAACTGGACGAGTGTGATAATGCTCTGTTTCATTCAGCGGAACGTCAGAGAGTTGTTCGCTCAGCGGTTACTGAATAGATAAAAGTGACACTTGCTTGTCGTTCATTGAAGAATGTTCAGGGGTGGCGAAGGATCTTCACTCAGTTACGATAGAAACAAAAAGTGACATTAAATCATTGGATAGAAACTTGCAAAGTGTGTCAGGTACTTTGGGTAAGCAAATACACAAGGTACAAGGTACTGTGCATCAAGGTACGTACGAGGTTAAGTTAACCCAAGGACAGATCAGGGAAGAACTTGGTAAGGTGTCAGATAAAATTGACTTTAAAAGCGAGGTTAACATTCAGGCAGTGGAAGATAGTGAGAAAACGATTGTTAGACAATTCCAGGATGTAACTGAAAACCTGGCTAAAATTAACAATGTGCCTACCCCTGCAACTACTAGGATAAAAACTGTTGATTTATCTAGGCCACCACCACAATTGGATATCCCGGTTGATAAAAGTCAGTTCAATGTTGCTTTCACTCAACCAGCGGTTGATGATTTAGTGAGTTTCCCAAATCAACCAAGTCAAGGTCGGGTTCCATTGTCACAAAATTTGTATCAATCACAACAGGTGAGTCAGCTAGGTCAACCAGTACCTCAAACATTTCAGGTGTCTGGTACTGAGCAGACACAGGGATTTTCTGGTTTTTCAAGAGGTGTGCAACCACAAGGTATAAGACCAATTGACAATGTAAACTTTCCTTCTGAACCAGTTACTCAATACTCAGGTCGTGTAGCCGATACCCAACCAACACTAGTGACTGATGATCAAACTGTGAACAGGTTAGTGAATACTCGAGGTAATGCCCCATTACCTAAGGCACCAACATTTGATGGAACAGGTTGGAAGGGATTTATTCACCAGTTTGAATTATGGTGTTCTGCTTATGGCTTACCTGAGGGAGATAAGGTGGGAAGGTTCCTCTTAGCTTTGACAGGTAAAGCAAATGACTTTGCGCTAGAGATCCCAGAACAAACAAAGCAGAATTATGCAGAGTTGAAACAAAGGTTCGCTGCAAAGTTTGACAAACCTATGGAACCGAGTACTGCTAGGTCGATCATGCATAACCTAAAACAAGAACCGTCTGAGGATTTAGAAACATTTGCTGAAAGACTTTTAAAAATAGCAGATTTTGCTTATCCTATGATTCAACCCAGAGAAAGGGAAGGGCTCGCGGTCGAACAATTTTTGAAGGGTTGTAGGGAGATACAACAGGCATATATGATTTCAATGCATAGGCCAATAACTCTTCAAGATGCAATCGACAAAATGAAAATGGCGTTGAGCAACAAAACGTTGATTCTAGGTAAACCTTCTGGAGTGTCAGATAGGCAAAATGAGTATGACAAAAACATTAGTAGACTTGGGCGAGACATTCGACAAGGTACACCCCAAAGTTCCCCTGATAGTAGGGATGGTAAACAGCCAAATGTGGGAGGTAAAATGATTTCACCAGATCGTAGAGATGATCAATGTTACAATTGTAGTGGTTTTGGACATTATAGTAGGGATTGTCCTTCACGTATGTCCCCGAGGAATGTTAGGTGTTTCAACTGCGGTGAACTTGGACATATTCAACGTAGGTGCCCCCTACCAAGGAAAAATAGGTTTCGTGGATCACCGAACAATTCACCTCAGTATAGGCGAAACAAATTTAAAACTTCGTCACCAAACGGGGATAGCGATCGAAACAATTCAAAAAGGGGTTCGCCCACGTATTGCAGATTTACTCCGCCTAGGTTCCAAAACAGAAATAGGTCTGTTTCACCAGCAGATCTAGACCAAAATTG
This sequence comes from Sabellastarte sp. h YS-2021, assembly GCA_964017235.1. NCBI lineage: Eukaryota > Metazoa > Annelida > Polychaeta > Sabellida > Sabellidae > Sabellastarte > Sabellastarte sp. h YS-2021. The sequence goes on along the minus strand of OZ024933.1, from coordinate 118,467,942 downwards.
GAGAGATAGGAGTAGCGATAAAGACTATGAGTACCAGCAACCACCGGAAGTAATCCGAAGAAATGTTTCATTCTCCGGTGCTAATTTAAATGGGAAAAGGGGAAGTCCGAGGGTCGGGACACCTCCCCAAAAACAGTAGATACTGACCCCAAAACTGACAAACAGTTGAAAGAACTTGAACTTTCATGTAAAAATGTAAATAATTTTGTTATTGTTGATGTAAAGTTAGCAGATTATCCTATTGAAGCAATTGTAGATACCGCCGCACAGGTGACAGTAGTTAATGTGAATGTGTTTACAAACTTATTTGGTGAGGACATAGCTCCTACAGAAACAATCAGGCTCAAATGTGCCAGAGCTAATCAGTATTTGTTAGCCAAACTGTATATGAACATACCAATTACAGTTGGTTCAGTAACTGTTTTACAGGATATGTATGTGGCAAATATAGCTGATAAAATGTTGTTGGGACTTGACTTCCTACTGAAACATAAAGTGGTTATTGATTTAAGTGAATGTTATTTGAAAGTGTTGGACTGCTTGATTCCATTTGTTTTTATGAGGAATGCTGCCAACGAAAAGTATTGTGTCAGTAAGGTGAGTTTAAGTGAGAAAGTACATATTCCACCTGGAACAGTGAAAAATGTGAAAGTAATCCTACAGACTGAACCAAACAAGGTAATGGCGTTACAACCACAAATTGACACTAAAGTACTAATACCAAATTGCATTTTTGATTCTGATAAACCAATTGTGCAAATTGTAAATGATAGTGACATTGAAGTTAATTTGCAATCAGACTATATAATTGGTAGTGCAGTTGAAGTTGACACAGTTCTGAGTGATTACAGTCTATCAAATGCTTCTGCTAGTCAAGAGAAATGCAGTGTTATGCCAGAAACAAAGTCGGTTGATCTAAAGTGTTAAAAAATCGGTCAATCTGGAAGAATGCAAGTATCAAAAGAGACTAACTCGGAAAAATCTGAAGTACCCGTTCATTTGCAAGTCTTATATGACAAGTCTTCGGAAAAGTTATCTGAAAATGAGAGAAAAGTACTTCAGTCTGTTTTAACAGACTATGAGGACGTTTTTGCAAAACATGACTTAGACATTGGTTGTTTTGAGCAGTTTGATCATGAAATTGATACCAAAGATTCAAATCCAATCAAACAACAAATGCGTTGAATTCCTTTGCAATTTGAGGATGAGGAGGAAGCTTGTATTCAAAAAATGTTAGACGCAAGAGTAATACAGGAGTCCAATTCAGATTGGGCTTTACCGCCTGTATTCATTAGAAAGAAAGATGGTACAATTCGCTATGCAATAGACTATAGACGCCTTAATGCTTGTACTGTCAAATCTTCATTCAGTTTACCGGATATTAAACATTGTATTTCGGCTTTGAATGGAAGTGTATATTTCAGTACATTGGACATGGCTTCGGGCTATTATCAAGTCAAAATTGCAGAATCAGATAGGCATAAGACTGCTTTTCAAACTCGCTTTGGTTTGTTTGAGCATGTTAGAATGGGTTTTGGGTTGTGTAATGCGCCGTCGACATTCCAAAGAATCATACAATTGGTACTAAGAGGCCTTACATGGAAGACAGTTTTGGCTTACTTAGATGATGTTGTAATTCTAGGAAACTGTTTCTCAGATCATATTCAAAATCTGAAGGAAACGCTGGACAGATTTAGAACTTACAACCTTAAGCTCAAACCAAAGAAATGTCTTTTATTTCAAAAGGAAGTTAAATTTCTTGGAAAGATAGTGAGTGCCCAAGGCATTAGACCAAATTCTGAAAGTATCCAAAAGATTTTAGACTGGCCTGTTCCTCGTAACAGGAAGGAGTTACAGCAATTTTTGGGCTTAGCTAACTATCACAGGGACCATATTGACAAATTTGCTGAAACAGCTGTTCCACTGTACAGATTGACAGGTTCAAAAGTTAGGCAAAGTAATTTTCAGTGGTCAAATGAACATGAGTTAGCTTTCAAAACTTTGAAGCAAAAACTAACTGAAGCTCCTTTGTTAGTGTACCCAAATAGGACTGACTTATTTATTTTGGATACAGACGCATCTAAGACAGCTATAGGAGCTGAACTTTTGCAGGTGCAAAATGGTGTAGAACGAGTTGTATCTTATGGTAGTTGCATACTAACTCCTGCTCAACAAAGATATTGTGCGACTCGCAGAGAACTACTTGCAATTGTGTGTTTCACTCGACAGTATCGTCACTTTTTGCTAGGACGTAAATTCATGATCCGGACTGACCACAACAGTCTAGCATGGTTGATGAGATTTCGGGGGATTCAAGGTCAACTAGCTAGATGGGTCGCAGTTCGACATGCAGATCTTGCATCGCCAGGGTAGGAAACACAGCAACGCAGATGCTCTTTCCAGAATCCCGGATCTACTGGAACCGTGTGACTGTTACCGAGCTGGAACCGATCTAAAAAATCTCAAGTGTGGAGGTTGTCCATATTGCACCAGAGCGCATCACCAATGGTCAAGGTTTGACGAAGAAGTGGATGACGTAGTCCCGTTATCTTTCAGGACTCCTACAGTCGCCATACAGATGTTGCAGCTGGATCATTGGTTACGTGCTGGTTATACACCTGAACAGATTGTCACAGCTCAAAGAGACGATGCCAATCTTGAACTTATACTAGAGTTTCTTGAATCTGGAGAGGAGCCAACAGAATATTTCTTGATGCTCGCTAGTGCCGAAACCAAGGCTTATTGGTTGAACAGTTTATACTGAGGGATGGAGTTTTATTCAACAGATATGTTTCTGATGATCCATTCGAACCTGAGACCTACAAGTTGGTAGTTCCAGAAAGTCTGCGACAAGACATACTTGAATTGGCCCATGATGTTCCAACTTCTGGACACTTAGGTATAACCAAAACTTTGGCAAAACTCAAACGCAACTTTTTCTGGTACAAAATGCGATCAGATATAGAGACATTTGTAAAATCGTGCCGGAAATGTAGCATTAACAAGAAACCTCACAGAAAGTCCAAGGCCAAACTTGGAACTTTTCATGCTGGCGTGCCCATGGAACGAGTCCATTTAGACATTTTAGGCCCATTTCCCAAAAGCCATAGTGGTAACGTTTATATCCTGATGTTGGTGGATCAGTTCACCAAATGGTTAGAGTGTTACCCCTTACCGGATCAGAATGCGGAGACAATAGCCAAGGCCATGGTAGAAGGATTTATTGCCAGATTTGGTTGCCCGCTACAGATCCATACGGATCAAGGTCGAAACTTTACTGGGAATTTGTTCACCCAAGTGTGCCAGCTTCTACAAATTGTGAAGACTAGAACAACTCCGTACCATCCGGCATCAAACGCGCAGGTGGAACGGTTCAACAAGACGTTACTTCAAATCATTCGTGCTTACCTGAAAGGAAATCAGAGGCCCTGGGACGAGAATCTTGCGGGAGCCATTCGTGCATCAGTTAACAGGACAACAGGTTTTACTGCAAATCGAATGATGTTAGGACGTGAAGTTTTGGAGCCAGTTGATTTGATGCTAGGGACTGTTGATCAACACTTACGACAAGAAACTCCTGTGGAGTATGTCAGGAAACTTGAAGAACGACTAAAACGAGTCCATAAACAAGCTAGAGATACTCTTTTGTCTGCTCAGCGTAGACAAAAGAAAGACTATGATCTCAAAGTACTTGAAAGAAAGTACAATGTTGGAGATTTAGTATATCTTATAAACTCCAGTTCGAAAGTAGGTCAAAGTAACAAACTAAAACCGATTTGGAATGGCCCGTATCTCGTGATCAAAGTGATCTCTCCTGTGTTATTCAGGATCAAAGGTCGTAAAAGGGAGGTTGTTGTGCATCATGACAGGCTCAAGCCTTGTTTGGACAGGTCGATTCCTATGTGGATGCGCCGCCTCAGACACCGTGTTTTGGATTTGGATGAAACATTGCCGTATGAGGAGGATGACGACGAGTTAGGGTTAACCACTTTATTTGAACCACCTCAGCCTCAACAGGTCAGTGTACAAGTTCAAAATAGTTCTCAAGTCTCTGCTAATCAGGAGATTTCTGTTACTAATTTGTCTCAAAATGCAGGAACAGTTCTTACTGACTTATTTGAGTCAAATTCAGAACCCTTATTTTCAAATCAGGAAACTGTAGAGGTACCCATTCAATCTGAATCTCAGCCTGTTAGAACTGCTAGGATTAGGAAAAAACCTGCACATTTGAAAGATTATTTGATTTGATTGTAGTTAATGCATAGTTAAGTATATGCTTACTACTAATACAAAATTATGAAAAAAGTATTTGGAGCTGTGCATAAACTTAAAGATTTCTTTGTTTCCTTTTTCAGTATGCACACGCTTGTCAAGTTCGCCTTGTTCAAGTCTCTTTGAGTTCTAGTCATTCAAGCTATCCAGCAATAAAGTTTCAGTTCTACTATCTCTTCACTTGAGTGATCAGTCTTGATAAAAGTAATTCAACATGGAGTTACCAGTAGCTGAAGAGCAACAAGTGTTTGCTATGCTTAAGGCAGGCCATCCTCATATCTCTACAGCGGAGATATTTAGGGTAATGGCGGATCCTGTGAACCAGATTTCACCCTTGACACAGCAAAGTTTGTTGGTAAATTGCATGAATCAACTGCAAAGAGTTGAGAGGAGTTGTCCTGCTGTTGCTACGGAAACCCTTGTTTCTACCGAGTCTCTGATTGTGGAGATTCCAGTTCCAGTGCCGCACCCACGTACTTCAACTCCTCTAGATTTCCCTACTGTGGAAGGTGCCATGAAAGTTTCTAGTGGATCTTTAATGATCTTGGATTGCCCTGTACCAGCATCTCTAGAGCAAGTAGCCGTCCTGGAAGCTGAAAAACCGAAGGATTCTGAGTTGATAAGACGAATGCTTACCCCTGAAGTAGGAGTGGATTTCACTAACGGTTCTAAGCCACCCGTGTTTGTGGAACCAGTTTTAAAGGCGCTTGAAAGCCAGTCAGCTGTTTTTGAAGTGGAAGAGTTGGGAGCGGCTGCCCCTGAGAGACGGGAGGTCCATATTGTACCTAGGGATGATACCTGGAGCGTGCATGAGCAATTTTCTGGGAAATCTCAAGTCAAGTCTGCCGAAGAGGAGACTTGGACAGAAACTGACATGTCAACAATTTCGTATGACAAGTGGATCAGGGAAGTGGAACGCGATGAGCCAATTCCTCCTTTGGTATACCCGGTTTTGACGAAAAATATGACGTCAAGGAAGCGTTGCATTTTTGAAGCCTGTACGGTAACCATGAAGAAGCTTCGCGAACATGTGCAAGGACGCATATTCCATGGAGTGTAAGCCGTCAGTGCTTGGATCTGGAGAAGGCCAAACAGTTTTTGAAGTTGCTAGGAAGAGAGTTGGGAGCGCATTCATTCCGGGAGCTATTGAGAATTATCGTGGAACAGAAATTGTATCCCGCCGCCGAGTCGACCAAAGCTTTGTCAGCAGCAGATCAGGAGAACATGCAGCTTTTTGAACGACATATAAATGGGAGAAGAGCCAATTTTCTTCTGACGGTATCACCCCCAAACTCAGTAGGTAGTCTCATTCACTGGAGACTAATTGCAGGCCTTATGAATTATCTGGGTCATCAGGATACCACAGCCCTTACCCCTACTGAACAACAGGTTCCGTTATCCGGCATCTTGTATGGGGACGTAGTTGATGCACATTGCCATTTGCAGGAGTTTTTGCAGGGCAAAAGAGGTGTGGAAATACATGGTTTGAAAAAGACAATCTATAACTATGGTCCAAGGGCTCAGCAAAATGTGAACATTGCAGCATTGGTTTCATCCTACTGTTTCCCGGACGAGGTTCCGTATCCCGATGCGGCAACTAGAGCCACGTGGAAGATGGAAGAGATTCCTGTTTATTGCTGTTTGGGGCTGCACCCCAAGGTGTGTAATGAGCCAAGGGACGATCTGTTGGATCAACTTGATCAGCAACTTATGTCGCCAGATGTCGTCGCTGTGGGTGAAGTTGGACTGGATTATTCTGGATTCCGTGTGAACCGAAATTGCCAGAAAAACATGCTGAAACAGCTGGCCCGTATGGCAAAGTTTGGTGGTTTTCCGATAGTCATTCACTGCCGTGACAACCCAGGATCTTCAACAGCGTATTTTGATTGCTTGAAAGTACTTGAGTCGGAGCTGTTACCGACTCATCCAGTGTACCTGCATTGTTTTACAGCTGGGATGCAAGTTTTTGAGGCCTGGCAGAAGGTATTTCCAGGAATGTACTTTGGATTTTCACCCAAGATTGTATGGGGTACTCATCATGTGGAGTGTCTAGACGTTGTGAAAAGGATTTCACTTTCAAACATCCTGCTGGAATCGGATTGTCCATTTTTACCCAATAGAGCTGTGGGAGAGCCACAGAACACTCCATGGTCCATTGTGAACGTTGCTGAAAAAATATCCGAAATTGTGGGACAAAATACTTTGACAATTATGAAATACACAGCGCGAAATGCTAAAGACTTTTACAATATATAATCTCTATTTAGGAGATTAGTGAACATTGGTTGTGTTTTGTTGTGTTTTGGTTGGAATGTGTGCATGGCTTAGTCTCTGTTCGGGAGACTAAATTTAGTTTACTAGTTAAATATGAATGATTAGTAGTCTCTGTTTCGGAGACTAAGATGGTGATTGGAAGTTGCTATATGGAAATCATGGTAAAGGGTTAATCAAGGGTCCGTTGACACTTATAGCATTGATAACAGAATATCATGTGGTTATATATATATATATGGGAAAAAGAGAGAAAAACCTGTTTTTTTAATTTTCTACAGATTGAGGCCCAAGCAAGTGGGTGCACCCGGCCTGCGTCGGAGGTGTGATGGAGGCCGTAATTCCATTTTTTATTTTTTTTCTCTTCTTCTTCCTTTCATCAATTATTAATGACTGTCCAGCTGCTTCATATCAATCATGTTTAGTGCTGTTCCGAGTACTATTCTTCTTCTCGTCACTTTAAGTATACTTCCATTGGAGTTTCGTCGGTTCCATTTTCATATTGGACTTACCAGAATGACGATCCATCTGTTTCATATTCACCATCGTTAGCACTCTTCTGAGTGTTATTCTCCTCTTCGTCTCTTCAAGTATACTTCCACTGAAGTTTCTGGTAGCTTATCTGAGTGCATCTTCAGTTTCTCGCCAATAGTGCTTCATACTCTGCACTGTGATATAGTGCTTCATACTCTGCACTGTGATATAGTGCACTTGTTCTACGACAATGAAGAAGTAGTTATTGAGATGATAGGAAGGTAAAAGGAAGCTATTATTAAACCTGTCAAGGTGACGAGACTGCTATGATAAAGAGACAGTGTTAGAGTTAAAGAAAAGAAGGCTATTATTAAACACGTTATTGTATCAAGGCTGTGATGACAGAGAGTCAGTTGATGTGTATTGGGGAGTGAAAAGGAAAAGAATGAATGTGGTGTGATGCAGCGGCAGCAGATTTGATGAATTAGTGAGTACAGTTGTCGATGTGTTAAGAAGTGACATGGATTTTAGTCAATTTTGTAGTTAAATTCATCCACGCTGAAGGTGTTTTTGTGTTAAATGGGATTTTATTGAGTTTATTTTATTTTGATGCTCAGTGGATTAAGTTACTAAGAGCAGATTTTATTTCAATATACACTAGACATTAGAATATGGAGTTACTGTGGTGGAATGGGAAAGGAAAAAGAAAAAGTAACTGAAAAGTCTTCTCTCAGGAGACTTAAGTGACTGAATCATTGTGTAAAGATGGTGAAGTTTCACTATCTGGAAGCTAGCAGTAATTGACTAGTCTCTGTCTAGGAGACTTTGTAATTGCCAGGGGGATACCTAAACGTATTATGGATGTGAACAAATTTTGTGGGCCTAGAGTGCCATAGACTGTGAAAATTCAAGTTGGTGTTTTAGTGAAAAGCGAAAATTCAAGTTGGTGTTTTAGTGAAATGTGAAAATTCAAGTTGGTGTTTTAGTAAAAAGTTACAGGCAGACAACTCCAGATCAACAAAGGAAGCACCCACGTGGACATCACAGGTGGAGGGCCATTTCTTTCAAGAAGAAGATAGGGAGTAGTGTCGTGACTGTCGCCGATCGCGCAAGTGTGACCGCACCTTTAGGTTCGAGGAAGTGGAGCCGCGCCTTAAGCAGACAGTGAGTCAATCGGCGGTCGTGACTTGTGTCTGCAGATTCCTGCGCCTGTCAGCACTTGAAGTCTAGATCCCAAACAGTTCACATCAAAGTAAGTTTAGTATATTGTGTTTGTATCATGTATTCATGTGTTGTAAAGTGTTGTATTCTTAAAATACTATAGTAGTTAATGTTTTTATAGTGCAGTATAACACATTAGTGTTGTTGCACTTAAAATTTTAAATATCTATCTATCTATCGATCCATCAGTATATATAGCCCTATGGTCAGAGTAATACCTTTTTAACTCAGCAAATAGACTTTGTTTATTTATTTATTTATTTATTTGGGGTTTAACGTCGCTTTCAACACTGTACAGGTCATATCACGATGGGTAGTTGGAAGGGCAGAGGAAACCAGTACATAGAGTTCGCTAGGGTTGTGTACTGTAAACTGCCGACCAACGGCAAGCAACTACCAGCTTTCCCACTTGAGCCGATGCGGGGATCGAACCCTGGCCTCAGAGGTGGGAGGCGAGAGTGTTACCACTCTGCCACCGTGGCCCCTCAAATAGACTTTGAAACATACAATCATCACCAAGATGTTTCTTTTGATGGGTGAGGAATAAGTCTATGTGAGGTTTCTGTATAGTCCAGGGTGGGTCATCTGGCAATGACATAGTCTGAATTAGATCCAGCTGAGGACAGACAACAGACGAATCTTCCTCTACACGATGCCCAAAAGATCTTATTGCAGATGGTTTCTTATCATACAGATCATAATACTGGGGGTTAAAAACAACATTATAAGCTGGATTGCCGGGATTACTTCTCAATTTCAAAGCATATTGAACACATAACTTATCAAACCTTAAATACAATGGTGGTTCATTTGCCTCTACATACAAGCTTTGCATTGGAGAAGTCCTGAAGGCTCCCAGGCATATTCTTAAGCCCTGGTTTTGAATGGGTTCCAATTTCTTAAGATAAGACTTACAAGCAGAACTAAAAACAGCACAACCATATTCCAATCTAGAACGAACAAATGATTTATTTATTTATTTGGGGTTTTACGTCGCTTTCAACACTGTACAGGTCATATCACGACGGGTAGTTGGAAGGGCAGAGGAAACCAGTACATAGAGTTCGCTAGGGTTGTGTACTGTAAACTGCCGACCAACGGCAAGCAACTACCAGCTTTCCCACTTAAGGCTGTCATGGGGATCGAACCCCCGACCTCAGAGGTGGGAGGCGAGAGTGTTACCACTCTGCCACCGTGGTCCCCAGAACGAACAAATGAACGATAAAGTCTCATTAAAACACTTCTATCTGCTCCCCAATCCATTTTAGCAACTACTTTCAGTAAGTTCATGGCTTTTTCACATTTCTGACGAATATAATCAATGTGTGCCTTAAAATTCAGTTTACTGTCAAATATAACACCAAGGAACTTAGTTTGCGAAACAACAGGTATTTGTGAATTATGTATTGTTAATTTTGGGTCTGGATGAAGTTTTCTCTTATTACAGAAATGCATACAAACAGTTTTGGTTTTAGAAAACTTAAAACCATTCTCATCAGCCCATTTTTCTACCTTATTCAAACACAACTGAAGTTGCCTTTCTATTGAAGCCATATTTCTAGAAGAACAAGTGATTGAGAAATCATCAACAAAAAGAGACTGTTCAAAGCTAGCTGGCATCACATCAGCAATACTGTTGATCTTTAAAATAAATAGAGTAACAGATAGGATACTGCCTTGAGGGACACCCATTTCTTGTTCATATATATTACTACAGACAGACATTAAACGAACTCTAAAAACTCTGTTGGTTAAAAAATTCTGAATAAACATAGGCATTCGCCCTCTTAAGCCTATTTTATGTAGGTCTCTGGTAACCCCATATTTCTATACTGTATCGTAGGCTTTTTCTAAATCAAAACATACAGAGACTACATGGTTGCCTTTTAAAAAGGAATCTCGAATAAAAGATTCAAGTCTAATTAATTGGTCTGTTGTAGTTCGACCTTTTCTAAAACCACTTTGATATTTTGTTAAAATATTATTTTTCTCAAAGAACCAAACTAATCTAGTATTAATCATTCTTTCCATGGTTTTGCATAAACAGCTCATCAGAGATATGGGACGATAATTGGATGGGTTTTTTGAGTCTTTGCCTGGTTTAGGAATAGGTATCACAGTGGCCTCTTTCCAGCATTCAGGGATTTCACCTGAAGCCCATATATGGTTAAATATGTCAAGTAACACCATAAGTGAGTCTCTTGGTAGATGTTTAAGCAGTTGGTAATGAATTTCATCTGGACCAGTGGCTGTGTCATGAAACTTTTTCAGAGCATCACATAGTTCTGTAATGGTAAATGGTACATTGTAGTTTCAGAGTTATCTGTGCCAAAATCCAAGTGTTCTTTTTCCGCTTTTTCTTGATATTTTTGAAACTTTGTAAGGTAATTGTTGCTGCTAGAATTCTCGCTAATTTCTTGGGCCAACCTATTTGCTATATCCACTCTTTCTGTTATTTTTGTTCCATCATTATTTTCCAGATGGTGTATTGTGGTGTTACTTTGTTTGCCATTTATTTTCCTTATCATTTCCCATACCTTCTTTGCTGGTGTCTTTACATTTAGTTTTGATACATATTCATGCCACGATTTCCTTTTATTTTCTTTAATTACTTTTCATTTATGTTATCTGATGTAGGATTTATACGACATTTATCCATTGCATTTTGACGAGCTTTAACAGCTTTTTTGCATTCACTATTGAACCATGGTTTGTAGCTACCAGTGGACTGTCCAGTTGACTTTGGCACACATTTTGTTGCTATGTAATTTAACTTATTTAAAAATGCAGGAAACTTTTCTGTTGAGTCAGTAAAATTATGCCTATTAATATCCAGAGAACACTGAAGTTTGAATTTTGGCCAATCAGCCTTTTTAAGATTCCAACGAGGGACATTGTCCTTGTAAAATCAAGAAAAGCAGATGCAGAACATAAAGACAAATCTATTGCAGTGAATGAACCAGATGCAGGATGAAAATAAGTAGGTGACTTATCATTGAGTAAACAAATATCAGAGGATTCAAGAAGATGTTCCACCTTATAGCCTAAACTATTAGATGAGGAACAACCCCATAAATCACTATGTGCATTAAAATCTCCAATAGAAAAGGTGCAGGTAACTGGTTGACTATATTATCAATATCACTTTGTGCAACATTAAAATGTGGTGGAATATATACATTACATACAGTTATAGTTTTATGCAGAGATACTTTTACAGTAACTGCCTGCAGTTCTGTATCTAACTCAAGTACCTCATGGGGTATACCTTTCTTAACAAAAATAGAGCAGCCACCAGTGGCTGTCCCATCTACTTCAGACATACAAGTTTTAAAATAATGGTCAAAGCCTCTAATATTTACATTATCTGTATCTTTAAAATGAGTTTCCTGCAATGCTAAAATGTAGGGTCTAAAATTGGAAATTAAAGTTTTAATTTCTTCAAAATTTGGCCTAAAGCCACGACAGTTACACTGTAGTATACTTTTATTTTTGTTTGGTTCCATTATTTACACTTTTATTACCACTCCGCCCTTGTGAACTTGTGATTGGGGATTCTTCGACACTCATGTCACTGTCACTATCACTTAAAACATCATATTTATTGTGTTGTTTAATAGGGTCATTAGATCCCTTATGTTGTTTGCTCAAATATACTTTGCTCTGACTTATTGGGGTCATTTTGAGATGCACTTGTCTGACTCGATGCACTGGTTTTATTCACTTTACTTATCAGTTTCTCAACTGCGCACTTTTTTTGGTTGTTTTGTGCCTTCTGGCCAAGTCATTTCTGTTTGTGTTTCTACGTTCACTGTTTTCACCACAGGTTTAGTTGCTGCAGCTGCTTGGGCATACGTTGTTTTCACAGAATTAAATATGTCCATTTGTTTCTAAGCATCTGTGTATGAAATTCCCCTTTCTGCCTTGATTCTTTGAATTTCCTTTTCCTCTTTCCATTTTGGACATGTTTTATCATTAGAGGCATGATTTCCTTGGCAATTGACACATTTCGCTTCATTCGTGCATTCTTGAGAGTCTGTATGATCTTCATTCCCACATTTATTACAAACTTCATTTTTCCTACAGTTGAATTTAGTGTGACCAAACTTTTGACACTTATAACATCTGATTGGATTTGGGATGAATTGTGACACAGCCACTGTGGCCTTGTTTACAGCAAATGGCGACAGTTTAGACAAGGGTCTCTCATTGTCTGTGCCTTTTATCAACAAAAAGCGTGGCCATGAACAAATTGGAGCAGAATCCAAGCTCGTAGTCAACATATCAGTTCTAGTTTGTTTCCTATCGGTCATTTGAGAGTGTTGAGTAGCCATAGTAAAATAATAATTATTCATTGCCAATATTCTCCACCCACCCTTCAAGCCCAACAAGGGGATATCATCATAGTGTGGAGCTGAGCCCTGCACACTGATATCAGAGATACATTAGCAATATACTCAAAGACCACGAAAGTGAACCTTGATTGACCTGTTAAGCAGCCGCCTTCTAGATACTCCAAACAAAAGCACAAACCAAACACCAGCAGAATACAACAATCAAGTACAACAGTATAAACTATTAGAAACAACAAGCCATCACTAATTTGGAGCACTAGGGCTTGGCATCTTAACCTTCCGACTAAGTGAAATTGAGGCCAAAGCTGTGTATTGCCTGTGTATTGCCTCCTCAATGCCGCAACAAAGTATTGGCTCAACAGCCAGGACCCTCTCTTCCACCGACACGGATCGCAACCCACGGCAAACAGGCTGCCCCCAATTAGTCGCCTCTTACGACACGCAGGAGGATACGTTGGGCCTATTCTATATCCCCGGACCCACAATATAGCTAAAAAGACATGTTCTTTACTGGCTTCCGTGAGGAAGAAGCTGTGGGAAGCACCAGCTGAGTCTGAAGAAAATCACACAAAGAAAGCAAGACAAATGTCTTCACATTCAAATGCAACCAAGACGACTTGAAAAATTGAACTTGGTTGGTTACATTACCAAAAAGGTTATAAACAGATCTGGAAAAACAAAGGGGGTGGCACCCGTAACACTGACACTTTCAAAACAGATAAAAAGGAAGAAATTTTTCAAGAAGCCATAAATAGCTTCTTTCCGGGTGGCCATTCTAAACTTGGCTTAGTTACAGATTTCAATATGGAGATTTGAGACGTCTCACAAGAACTTTTGGATGATGACATCACCATCTCAGAAATGTATGAAAAACTGGAATCAACCTTTTAAGGTTTTACTTGGCACCAAAGCTCATAACACAAGAAGACGCTAACTTAGAATCAAAAGAAAGTGTTACTGTTGTTGAATCAATAGATATTCCGCCCCCTCAAGCCTGTTAGAGACATTCTTAGATACAGCTGAAGTTTTCCAATCAGTTGAATTATTAAAAGAAAACCTTCTGGAGTAACATGTTAATGAGAACTCAGCTCAAACATCGATTCTAGCTGCAGACTCTAGTTCATTACAGCCTCTTGAAAGATACGCCAAATTACATGATTAATATAACACACTTTTTTCAGTAGCCATTGACATGGGAAGGTGCATTCCAAGAAAGTGTCACAGAACCAGTGCAAGTAGTACATTATCGCGATGATGAGGTATCGTTCGAAGTTCCATCTGTAACAATTCCTGGGCAGAGTGACTTGCCTTTGGCATCAAAGACTTCGAATAATTCAAAAAGTGATGCTTGTACATTAAATGTAAAGAGAAATGATTGCCTGTCCGACATGCTGGATGCATTCATGGACAATTCAATTATCAGTTGTCCATCTATTGTAGTAATCGCTTTGCTTCCCAATGGTTAGAAAGAAAAGGGTGCCGGGGAAGGCGTATTAGCTTATTGTCTAACGGGTTTATGGCAGGAATTTTATGAGAGATGTAACTTGGGGGCTGACAGCAAGGTGCCATACCTGAAGCATGACTTTAATGACCTTAGGTGGCAAACATGTGCCCGTATATTACTGTTTGGGTGGAAAAGGTGAGAGTATTTGCAGACTGAGCTATCAAAGGTTTTTGTACTTGCAGCTTGTGGGAGGATACCTGACACAGCAACTACTGCAGGGTTTTCTACAATTTTTAGGAGACTATGAAAGAAATATCTTGCAGCATTCTATTCAATACTTTTCTGTCAGTGATATTAAAGATATTACTGAGATCTTAGGTGGATATAGGTGTTGAAGGATGCCAACTGGAGAAAACATAAAGCAGCTCATGCACACAAAGAACTGATACAAACCCCATTGTTTGTGTTAGACATTTGGAAGGAAGTTTTGATGACAGATGGGGAGTCACTGTTCGATATTCAAAATGTAGAAGCTCTGTATAAAGCAGTTCCAAATCCAAGATCAGTGCTTAGAAGACTAGAATTCCCTGAGGTTCTTATGCAGGAGGAAGCAACACTAAAATATTCCTGGAACGATACATTCGGGAGGCTGATGAGCGGAAACAAAAGCTATTGCTACGCTTTTGTGCAGGATACAACATATTGAACAAGCACAAGATGATCAAAATGTTCTCCCCTATGAGTGACTTCTATCGTCAACCAATTGGTCACACATGCGGACAGACACTGGAATTGGGACAAGAGTACCCAAATAACCCAACCTTCAGGTCCGAACATGGTTCTTGAGAGTGGGCTGCTCACTTTTGACATTGGCTAAAATTTTGCCTTTCTGAAAATATAAACTTTTGTACAAAGTATTACGCTTCTTAACAGTAACTTGGTACTTTTGGAATATGTTTGTTGCTTGGGTAATGTCAAGGTTCTTCTACCAGATTACAAGTTACTACTACCAGCCATGAATCATGAATAAATTTAATTGAGTAAATTTTGCAAGTATATCAGTAAATTATCCTCACATCTGATATCTGCTTGGGTCACTTTTAAGTCATATTACCAAAGTAGGTGCATATCCCATTATAAAATTTTCTGAATTTAGTTCACAAAGAAGCTGGCTGGTGGAATTGAAGGGACAGCAGTATGGATGACAAATGTGGCCAATGAACATGGTGAAGGCCTCAACTGTGTTCTGACTACTGGAGAAGGTGCAGGACTACTTAACATGTGCCAAGGAATAGTGCAAAGGTATACAGATGCTGCAGGGCCAGAACCACAGGTTATATATGTAGATCGGGACTGTTGCAATAAGGCCAGCGTATCGCCAGTGCGTAATATCTTTAAGCTTTGGATAAGTGAGGTGAGACTGGACATTTTTCACTTCATGAGAAGAATAACAAGGGCACTCACCAAAGAACACCATGTACTGTTTGGAACATTTTGTTCCAAACTTTCAGCATGCATCTTTAAGTGGGCGGAGGGAGATCTGATAAAGTTGAAACCAGGCTAAAGATGGAGAGCTTCAGAAAAATCACAGTTGTCATGTTCCAACTGAGGAGCAGATTTCTGCAAACATCACCACCGCAGAACTCTCAAAACACTGTAGAGGAAGGACCCGTGGATAAAGAGGGCCATACAGAAGCTGCAGGATTCCA
This sequence comes from Sabellastarte sp. h YS-2021, assembly GCA_964017235.1. Classification (NCBI taxonomy): domain Eukaryota; kingdom Metazoa; phylum Annelida; class Polychaeta; order Sabellida; family Sabellidae; genus Sabellastarte; species Sabellastarte sp. h YS-2021. The sequence continues at coordinate 118,452,196 of OZ024933.1, read as the reverse complement.
TGTGGGATTCAGAAAACACAATGACCTTATGCCTGATCAATCCTGAAGCCATGAAAGCTGTGTGGGAGACACAGCAAAAGCACCTCTCATGTATTCAAGATGTAACTGATGTCGAGCTGTACACAAGGATGGGACAGCTGTAAAGGGTGGAAAGGAGCTAGAGCTGCTCAGATGCGCATGGGGTTCATCTTCATTGGAAAGTTTTCATCATCACCAGTGCAACTTTATACCCAGTAGTTGTATTAATTCAAATTTGTATAGTACTTCTACTATGTCATTGATTTTTCAGTACTCTCTCTGTTTCATAATTTCTGAATTGATTGATTGATTCCATATCACTATGTTTGGTAGTAGTTACATAAGAACAGTCTATATAGCACATTGGGTAATATAATAAATTCAAATAACAAGATTTGTCCTTTCAAATCATTTATGAATAAACAACTTCTTTTTTATAATTCTAAATTTGGTTGTAACTGTTCCTTGAAAAGTTAATCTTAGCTTCACAATATATGACAAAAGTGGCAGTCAATGTTATTTCATAAATTACAATATTAACAGGTAAGACAAGTTAAAGTAACACCAACATATTATTTGTCTCCTGATGAATACCTTCTCATGTTCAACTATTTTTTGTTGATTTGTGATATTCTTAATTAGGCATGCCATGGTTTCAAATTTTTAATGTCAAGATCTAACCTGTGACAAACCGTCACTATTCTTGGATTCTGAAACTTTTATAGTTCTAGTAGCCTCCAATAAAGTAAAACTGCTAATAGGAAGTATAGTTCATCAAAACAAAACAAAACAATCAATTGAAATAAATTACGAGAAATCTACCAAAACAGGTTGTAAAAGATAAAATTTTCTTCAATAATGGTCTCCACATAAAATGATTCAACATTCATCCATGTTGTAAGCTACTTACAATCGAGATGTTGGTTGTTACATTTCATCTTGGTATTCAAATAAAATGGTATTATTCCCAAGATAACAGGACTACCATCTCATCCTTATTTGCTTAGCAAAATACACACTTTTCATGGAGTTCTGCCTCTTGAACTTAAAACAAATTTTAATAGGTTTCAGATGAATACACTCCACACACAACTGTACAGGCTTGAGGGATGTTCACACTGGAACATGTCAAGAAAACAAGATGCTCTGAACATGGCAACAACATCAAGAACCATGATAACCGATGTTTGCCTCATGACAAATATAAACCACATGAGCACCAGGGTCTTGGGCATGCCCCTTCTACCAGAATTTACACCTCCTGGCTGCCGGACAGGTGAGAGTAATTTAAAAAAATGTTTCACTCTTTATGATTTGCAACTCAAGCAGATTTAGTTTACAAAAGACATAAGAGGTATTTATCACAAGGTCTCATAACTGAAACATATAAATTTTCTGACTAATCATTCTGTTTTCTTTTGTCAAGTAAGCATCTGAAATGATGTGTTAATTCATTTATGCTAAAATTATGCACTAGTAAATACAGTGGTTGCTTTCAGTGAATAAGAATTACACCGATAGAAGTTGAAGACAAAAAGTGTGTATTTGTAACAGGAAGTATTACTTGCTCCATTTTAAGAAGTGCCAAAATCATGTCTGCGACCATATAAGATGTGCCAGTGTTTCATCAGAGTGTGGCACTATCATTTAGTTAGTGAGCTAATTACCAAATCAACAGATTGTGATCTCTAAGATGAAAACTCTCCCTGTCCACTGATGTACTCTTTCCTATAGCTTTAATGCCAGTTTCAGCTAAAGATAAAATGTGTCGGCCACAGACTGTTTACAATTTATTTGATTTATTTGTTGTTTTACGTCGCGTTCAACAGCCAGGGTCATATTGCGACGGGTAGTTTACAGGTGGAGGAAACCAGTGCATACTGCACTGTAAACCACCGGGCATCGGCAAGTAACTACCAACTTTCCAACATGAAGCGCCTGGCCCGAGATTCGAACCAGCGGCCTCAGAGGTTGGAGGCGAGAACTCTAACCGCTACACCACCGAGCCCCCGCTAATATTTACAAAAAAGTGTGTATTGAACATATGCTGTACTGCACATGGTCATTATCCATTGGCTTAAAAGGCTATAGTGTTTAATTCTATCAACATGGAAATACATAATTTGGCTTGTGGTTTTATCAAAATAAAAACTCCAAGACCAAAGTGTGGCCTTAAGCTGTTGTAAACAAGTAGACATATATTGACATTACAACAAAAACAGGACAGCAACAAATATGCAATAGCTTGTAAATAGATTTAGATCTTGCTGATTGTAGGTGAAAAAATGGCAGTCAAGTATCTACTCGCACAGTCTGGTGGTGTAACTCCACTGATAGGCCAGCAAGAGGTGATAGGAGCACACATCCCAGAACTGTCAGATACTGAGGAAGAAGAGGAGGAAACAGATCTCACAGTTTGTCAGGTCACTGATGTGGATGAAGCACTCCCGAGTGCCCATTCTTTACAGTCGATCACAATTGTGGGTAAAAATCTGGCACTCCCTCTGAAGAAGAGACCTCTCTCTCAGACACAAGATGGTGCTACCTCTTCTCCTAATACATCAAGTGTGAGACATGTGGAATCAAGCTTCCAACATGAGAACTCGCAGGTCACCTGGTGTCATATTTTAATGAGCCTCTCCAACCAGTGTGTGATTTGCTACCGAGACTGCTTCTCTGAGGAAGATTTAGAGCAACACATGCAGTCCCACACAGTGACACTTGTCCTGGCATCAGCAGGTAATTAGGCACATTTCTTCGTATTACTTTTTGTGCTGCCCAAGGCATGCAAGAGTTTTGTAAAGTTTCCTTGTAGAACACACCAAACTTGTCAGTGCCAGTTACTCTTAAGATGATTGAGCATTATCACTACTTTAGGTTTTTAAGGTTAATGTTTTCTTTACTCTGATGGCAGGTAACAACTTCACTATATTTCTACTACACTACACTTCACTGCACAGATGTGGGCTACGGCTTTCTGAGCCACAGTGTTATTGTTAAGCATGAGCCTCACTAAAGCTCGTGCTAAAGCTCACATTTTTTGTCTCAGGACTCTGATGAAATTGACAACACCTGTGGATTCTAAATTTCCCTCTCTTGTTCTCCAATCGATGCTCTCTCTTTCACTGCATTAATATACAAGCAACTTTGGCAAACCTGCCCACTATAGCTAAACGGACACAAGTCCTTTTGGCTTTTTGCCATACATATGTCCTTCTTGCATCCAGTAATTACACATTTCATTTCCGGGAAATGTCCTTCTGTCACCCTGCCATGTATATCTCCTTTTCTACACACTTTATGGGTATCTTCATATCCCTGTCTCCGGACTTTCATGATTCTGCTTCCCCCAATCTAATGTACTGCCATCTGAAAATGAGACATTTTAGACATTTGGAACAACTTTTTGGATAATTGGAACGACTTTTTGGACATTTGGGACAAGTTTTTAAACATTTTAGACTTTTTAGACAATTGGAACTTTGGCCCCTGGCCGATTGGCCAATAGGAATTATCCCTTTTTATTGATTGATTTCCTGGAATGGAGATCTCCCCTCTGCCCCCCAACCCCCCCCCCCCCAAAAAAATAGGAACTTCAATGTTTTAAGTGAAACAATGAATACAATTTTTGTTGCAATATATGCATTTGATATTTGATAATATTTATTTAAACAATAGATTTTATCTTTTTCATATAATTAAAGGTGCTACTGTTTGTTTTGAAAAACAGCTTTTACAGTCTATCATAGCATGTGACTGGACTTCCCTACTTCCCTTTCCTTTGTTGTTGGAGAAAGTACTTGATTATAATAAAAGTGAGCTTTGATAAATCTTGAGCAATCAGCTATATGTGGTAGCATACATACTTGGATTATTCAGTGGGGTAATATATAAATAATATTTACATTTGTATTCTATTGGTATAATTTTTAGTTCATATCCGTTTTGTAAATACAAAAAAACAGTATTGCCAATGTAAAATCAGTACTGAGTACAGTATCTGTGCAAAAGCAAGAAGTAGGATCCTCTCTCTCTCCCTTTCAGAACCTGTAGCCTTAAATAATTTTGAATAATATGAAGAGAGGGTTGTCTAATGCCCACACAACCTCCTCCCATCAACACCAATTACTCTCCAACCAAAGCATTCCCTCTCACAGGCACCCCCATCAACACCACACTGCTGATTATTTGTGATCCTGTGTTGATGCACACACTTTATGACTTTGTGCGATTATATTAACAAAAAACAACCATACATATAAAACCTCCTTTATCCGGCCCTCTGTTATCCAAATTTTTTTCTTATCCGTGGGGGAATATTGCACAACTCATGTGCAAAAGAAAATCAGTGGTTCGGAAGTACAACAGAGTACTAAAAAAGTTGTGTAGGTGTAGCGCTGGTTGAAAACAGCTCCCTACAACAGAGAAATTACCTACACAAAATAACATCAATAGCAATCGTGAAAAGTTAAAACTTGTGTCTGTTTGTAAAATAAATATCATAGACCACAGAGGAGTTGTTTTTAGCATGTTAAAATTCCTCAGTTTGGATAAAATGTGGAGCATAAATCGACATCTCTGTTTATCGCTCATGGATATAAAAAAACTCACACATGATGTACAGTAAAGCAGTGGATATGAGTCACAGGAATGTGTTACATCTCTGCACAAGAGAGGTGTGCACACACATACACAAGACAAGATCTGCTGTGGATGAGAGAAACAGCAACACACTACAAAGCACTAAGAAACCTTGATGTACTTACTGTTTGTAATATTAGACAGAATAAGCTTGAGAGGAAAAAAACCAGACGTTGCAAAAGAGGAGGAAATGTACAAAAAAGAAAATATCTGGAAAAATGTCAAACAAAAGGGGTAAATACAAACAACCTAATAAATATAAAATCTGTGCCATGTATTGATCATAAGTTTCCTGTAAACATATTCACAGTTAATGCCCGTTCATTATTAAACAAATCAATTGACATTAGATAAGATAAGATAAGATATTTAAAATTTTTAGTGCAACAACACTAATGTGTTATACTGCACTATAAAAACTACTATAAATACGTTAACTAATATTCACAAACATATATATACAAATGATTAAAACGTAGCAAAAATACCAAACAAAAAACAAGATTATACAAAATGACTAGAATAAACAATGTAAAAAATCACAATCAACAATACATAAACAACAAACAAAATAAAGTGCAAAAATACAAAGTATAGATCAATATCACAGTACAACACAAATCAAGACTAGATATTACAGAATAAATTAACATTAACAAAATAATTTAATTAAAACTTTTTAAACAGGCCACATTCTTTTAAATAATTTCAATTGACATTAGAAATTTTATTTGTGAAAATAAATGCTCCTTTGGAATTATAACTGAGACCTGGCTAAATGATGAATCAAACTGGCATTTATGTGATCTAAACACAAATGGGTTCAAATTAGATCCAATCCATAGAAGAAAAAGCAAAGGAGGAGGATTAGCACTTGTATATAATGATTCCTGTAGTGTTCAAAGACTGAAATGGCCCAGAATTAAGTGTATGGAACTTGGTCTGTGGAAAGTAATCCAATGTAATATTGCAACCACAGTTCTGGGTATCTACAGACCACCATACACAAACAAAAACAAGGTAACGGACAACCAATTTGTTGATGAATTTCTTGAAGTGTTAGCAGACATTCTGCCCCGGCATGACAATCTAGTAATTTTGGGTGACCTCAATGTGCACTGGAACAACTTTGATAATCCCACCATCAACTCTCTAGAAAACAGCCTCACTGCCATCGGACTTAAACAACATGTCCAAGAGTACACACACAAAGATGGCAACATTCTTGATGTCATTATAACCAGTGATAATATTAAATATGAACATAAGTACAGTGTCAAGGACTTTCTTTCAGACCACCGTTACGTCATCTTTGAAACCACTAGACTAAAGCAAGGGGTTCAGCATCAAAAGAAAGCCTATAGAAACACCAAAGATGTTCCAGATTCCACCTGGAAGGAGAAGCTCAGTGCTATCGAGTTGTGTGATAGTGAAAATGTTAATTCACTATCTGAAAGCTTTGAAAATGCACTTGAAAAGATTTTAGATGAAGTTGCACCAATCCAGGAGAAAATAATACGCTCTAGAACACCAAAAGCATGGTTCAGTAAAGAAATATATGCCTCGAGGTCAGCCTACAGAAAATGTTTCAAAATCTGGAAAAAGACGAGAAGGAACACAGACTGGATTGCAGTGAAGAATGCAAGGAATGAGTATTGCAAAAAGCTAAAACTAGCAAAAAGAGCTTTCTTTACCAAAAAAGTACTAGAATCCAAGGGAGACACAAAAAAACTCTATCATACCATCAATGGTTTGATCAAACGAGAAAATGAAAACCCGCTACCAGCGAATAGATCAAGTCAAGATTTGGCACAACACTTTTCAGACTTCTTTTCTCAAAAAGTAGCCAAGATAGCTAGTCATCTCCAGAATTACCCAAATTACAAGCCACCATCCAGAGACGTACCACAACTTAGTTCATTCAATCAAGAAACTTTAGAAAGTGTTTCGAAAATAATCACCAAACTAGGAAACAAACAATGTGAACTCGACAAATTTCCAGTTCATATCCTAAACAACAACAAAGAAGCAAGTGTTCCTAACATTACAAAACTAGTAAACAAATCCTTAACATCTGGTCAATTTCCCGACCACTGGAAACAAGCATTAGTAAAACCACTGATTAAAAAACCCTCTTTAGGTCCAGTTGATACAAACTACAGGCCTGTTTCTAACCTTATATACCTCGGAAAAGTAATAGAAAGAGCTGCTCTTCAACAAATAGTTCAACATTGTGAGAGAAATGGATCACTGCCAAAATTCCAAAGTGCCTACCGGAAAGGTTTTTCATGTGAAACAATGCTCATCAAACTGGTAGATCTAATACTCAATCACATGGAAACAGGTCGAATATCAGCTGTTGTGCTAATGGATCTAAGTGCTGCATTTGATACTGTGAATCACACAATTCTGCTTGAGACATTTGAAAAGTTCTATGGAATTACAGGGGAAGTGCTTTCATGGATCAAATCATTTCTTTCCGGAAGATCTTTTCGGGTAAACGTGAATACAAAAATGAGTGAAGAAAAGCAATTATACTTATCAGTGCCTCAAGGTGGTTGCAGCTCAGCCTTCTTCTTCATAATGTATGCTGCCACTCTATTCTATGTCATTCCGGAAGGAATAAACCTGTTTGGTTTTGCAGATGACCATGCATTGCAAAGTAGCTTCTTGGCAACATCAAGATCAGATGAAGAAAATACTATTCATCTACTCGAAAGTACCCTTCTAACTGTACAGGAGTGGATGAACAAAACCAAACTGAAAATGAATCCTGATAAAACCGAATTCATGTACTTTGGCAGCAGACAACATCTTCAAAAATGCTCTTCAGACTGCATTGATGTGTGTGGCGATGACATCAAGAAATCTGAAAGTGTCAGATACCTCGGTGGATATTTGGATAAGAACTTGAATTTCCAAGACCATGTTCGAAAAAAATGTTCCATGGCCATGTCCAACTTTATTAAAATTAGAGAAATCCGCCAATATCTTTCTCCTGATGCTTGCCATACACTTATATTAGGTTTAGTCATATCCCATCTTGACTACGCAACTGGATTACTGTGTAACAGCCCTAAAAGCACCATACAAACATATCAGCGAATACAGAACATGTGCGCCAAACTAATCCTATCGAGATCAAAATATGACAGTTCCACAGAAGCTCTAAAAGAACTACACTGGCTACCAATCCAAGCAAGAGTAGACTACAAGATCCTGTCTCTGATGCACCAGTGCACACATGGAGCAGCCCCGGAATATCTCAAAGAGTCACTAGAAAAGCCAAAAATAAAGAGACAGCTACGAAACACCCCAAACATTCTTAACTATGTAGTGCCATACAACAAGAACAAGACATTTGGTGACAGATCATTTAGCTTCTATGGCCCTCTGGTCTGGAACAAACTACCAGCCAACATCAAAGAAATCAGAAACTATGAGACCTTCAAAAAGAAACTGAAAACATATCTCTTTTGCAATCATTTCAAATGCTAGTTACATGAAACATTGTAAAGCGCAGATAATTATTTTTACACAAATACAGTCTGCGCTATATAAATACTGTTAAGTTTAAGTTTACTAAAAATATATCCAACATGATAAAAACAAGAGGAGAGTGCCCGTGAACGGGCACTGTGTCAGCTGACTGAGTGTTTTTGATTTGTGAAGGTGATTAGAGGACAGAATAATTATCAGGAAAAGGGCTGTACAGAAATACAGTAAATGGTAACTGAACAGCAAGTTCGAAAGAAATTCCGAAGCTGACAGAAGAAAAGGATAAAAAAGTTGTGCCCTGTAAATGGTATTATGAAGGAAAATAACAAGGTAATTGTTTAAGTGTAAAAAATAGGTTAAAACATATTTAAAGAAATACTACAAATGCAATATCCTCGTTCGACCTTGAAGAAGGGGTCCAAGGTCAAATCTAACCACACAAATACATTCCCAGCCCATGATTTCCTATGGTTTACCATTCCAAACCTCTAGGACCAATTATAAATGAGTTATAAGCACTTTTAAGCTTGGCTGTCCTCATTTGACCTTGAAGGAGGGGTCCAAAGGTCAAATCTGACCATACCAAAAGATTCCGAGCCAATGATTTCCTATGGGATGGTTTACCATCCTAAATCTCTGTCACCAATAATAAGCGAGTTGTAGGCACTTTCAATTTTCGCTATCTTCATTTGACCTTGAAGGAGGGTTCCAAGGTCAAATCGGACCATATCAACAGATTCACAGCCCATGATTTCCTGTCCGTTTACCATCCCAAACCTCTGGGACCAATAATAAGCGAGTTATAAGCACTTTTAAGTTTGGCTATCCTTGTTTGACCTTGAAGGAGGGGTCATTGAAGGTCAAATCTGACCACACCTCTAGGATCAATAATAAGGGAGATATAAGCACTTTTCATGACTGACAAAAAACACCTGTGGCGGCCATCTTGTTTCTCAAAATGAGGCCAAAAATATTCCCAGACAACATTTTATGGTTATTAATATATACTGCAAACTTAAGAAAGCTAGCTATAATATTTTTTTTCATCAGAGCAGTAATGGTGAAATCTCTCTCTACACACTGCGGCTATCCAGTGGATACAATGATTTACTCAACAGTGAGAACCTGAAAGTAGCTATTGCTCAGCTATGCCATGACATAGAGGTCTGCAATTTCACTATGTTATAGCTGACCAAAAATTCTGTGAATAACATATTTAACAAATTACTCTAAATGTAATAGTTTTCAAGTTACAACTGATTTACCCAACAGTGAGAACCTCAAAGGAACTATTACTCAGCTATGCAATGAGCTACATGTCTGAAATTTTACTATGTTATAGCTAACCCAAAAGTAGGTGAACAACATATTGAAGCAAACTACTGTAAATGCAATAGTTTTCAAGCTACAACTGATTTACTCAATAGTGAGAACCTGAAAATAGCTATTGCTCCACTATGCCATGAGCTATAGGTCTGTAATTTCACTATGTTATAGCTGACCCAAAAGTAGGTGAACAATATATTTTAACAAAATACTCCAAATGCAATATTTTTCAAGTTATAGCTGATTTACTCAACAGTCAGTACCTGAGAATAGCTATTGCTCAGTTGTGCCATGAGCTATAGGTCTATAATTTCACTATGTTATAGCTGACCCAAAAGTAGCTGAATAACATATTTGCACAAATTTCTGTAAATGCAATAGTTTTCCAATTATAACTGATTTACTCAACAGTGAGAACTTCAAAGTAGCTATTACTCAGCTATGAAATGCGCCACAGGTCTGAAACTTCACTATGTTATAGCTGACCCCAAAATAGGTGAATAACATATTGAAACAAAATACTCTAAATGCAATAGTTTTCAAGTTATAAGTGATTTACTCAACAGTGATAACCTAAAAGTAGCTATTACTCAGCTATGCCATGAGCTACAGGTCTGAAATTTTACTATGTTATAGCTGGCCCAAAAGTAGCTGAATAACATATTTATACGAAATTCTCTAAATGCAATAGTTTTTAAGTTACAAGTGATTTTACTCATGATGGAAGTTACTGAAAAGCCCAAAAGTAGCTATTACTCACTTAGCTATTGAGACAGACACCCAACTTACTCACCATATTGTAGCTATGAAAAAAGTAGCTGAATAACATATTTTAACAAAATGCTCTAAATGCAACACTTTTCAAGTTATAAGTGATTTACTCAACAGTGATAACCTAAAAGTAGCTATTACTCAGCTATGCCATGAGCTACAGGTCTGAAATTTTACTATGTTATAGCTGACCCAAAAGTAGCTGAATAACATATTTATACGAAATTCTCTAAATGCAATAGTTTTCAAGTTATAAGCGATTTACTCAACAGTGATAACCTAAAAGTAGCTATTACTCAGCTATGCCATGAGCTACAGGTCTGAAATTTCAGTATGTTATAGCTGGCCCAAAAGTAGCTGGATAACATATTTATACGAAATTCTCTAAATGCAATAGTTTTTAAGTTACAAGTGATTTTACTCATAATGGAAGTTACTGAAAAGCCCAAAGTAGCTATTACTCACTTAGCTATTGAGACAGACACCCAACTTACTCACCATATTGTAGCTATGAAAAAAGTAGCTGAATAACATATTTTCACAAAATGCTGTAAATGCAACACTTTTGAAGTTATAAGTGATTTAGTGCATGATTTCATGAATTTTAATGCATTAAAAATTATTAAAAAAATTTATTAAAAAAAAAGACAGATCCAGGTCTCATACTCACACAAGAGAATCTACGTCTGGCCTAGTACATATATGCAAGATATGAGTGAAATCCCTGCAATAGTCACTGAGAAAATTGTGATAAAAAGTTGAAATTTTCACACTTTTGGTGGGGGTACCCCCCCTTGTAATGTCTCTAGCAAACAGACGAACAGACAGATTTGCATGCCTTGAACAATTTTTCATCCTCGACAGATAAGGTATCTTTTAAAAAAAACAGCATGTCTCTAGGCCTTGTAGTTTTGGAGAAGAAGTTGTTCACGCGGACGCGTACACCCACGCCGCAGAGTGACGACATAATGTCAGCTGACTGACAAGTCAGCTGACATAAAAAACATATTTTATCTGTGTATTGTGCATGTTATGAACGCCATGAAAAATAATATTTGTAAGTGCAAGCAAGTACTGTTTGCTGATCATAGTACTTGGTACATGATTACATACCAGGAAGAATTTTCATGGTAGTCAATCTTACAATAATGTCACGTCAAATTGAATACCTTTAAGAAATTTAAGAAAATCCAACCATTGTCTTAATAATCAATCCATACTTAAATTTTAAGAGTGAATTTTCTCAAATAAGGTGAGGGGTTTATATTTATAGGTGTATAGCAAAATTATCTATTATAAAATATCATTATTAATTGTTTTGTAGATTCCCAATTGAAAAATGAAAATTATATTTAGAACAGTATCATCAGAGCAGTTCCTACAGTGCTATGTTCTAGATCAGTTTCTATACAACTTCACTTGTTTTGACTGTCTATGCCATCTTAGTTAAGTGCACAGTTACAGTTATTTCTATTTGTTCATTAAACTATCGGGTTAAAAATTCTATTTTTGCCTTTCACAGAAATGCCAAAGAAGGGTCTACTAGACCATGTCTGGTATCAAAAGATACAAGATTTTGCAGCAGGAAAGTTTACTTTTGGTCGTGGACAGGCACCACCAAAAGACTCTCACTGGGGTAGACTCCTGGCTACAATCAAAAGCTGTCCAGCATCTGGTGGCACCCTTGATGATGCTCTTGGTCAAAGGGTTGTTTACTATTGCGGTCATCATGTGGTCATTTTTATTTTCCTCCTGGAGTTTAGAATTCAATTATTTCATAAGCTTTAAATTACTTGGGACTGATTGAGGAGTGTCAAGATAAGTGGGATTTGATATAACCGAGATGGGATAATTTGTTTAGACTGTGGTTACAATATACACATTTTTTAGAAATATGACACTCATGAGCAACTGGGAAGTAAAATAATTTTCAGTGTTGGCAGCTTAGCCTTTTCTGTAGTAACACAGCATACTGGAGCCAGTGACAGCGATCAGTGGTAGTTATTACCAATCAACTACTTACCTTTTCTGATGTGTTGTCATGAAGACATTGTCCAAGGATATTTTGAAACCTATTACAGCGTTTATCCAAATTTTCAAATATCCAACTGCAAATTCACTCTCCCAGCTACATTTAAACCTGTTATTTTAGCCTTTCTATTATCTGACCATTCTGTACCTTAGTAGGCAAAAGGGCTGAAATGTGGGTCTTGGTGGCCTTAATGTATTCACCATTCCGCATTCTATGTATATCAATATTAAATGAAAAACTACTCTGATGTCTGGCTATATTGGGAAAATAAAGTTGCTTCCTTAAAAGTGATGTGAAATTTGATATTTTAATTTTGGCAACTGCCCATTTGACATTTTAATTTTGGCAACTGCCCATCAACAGGCCGGAAGTTAATCTGTATCATATCAAATTATTTGTAATTTCAGACACATGATGTGCCAGTCTCCAGGGCATCTACTATTGCAATGGCATTCCAAAGAACAACAGCAGCACCCAGTGCAATGTCTACTACTTCAACAGTTGTGAGTTTTTAAAATAAGCTGTTGTACATATATTGTAATAATTTGACAGCAAGAAGAACTATTTTAATTTCACCATATCTGTAATAAATGCCTTGAACAATTGGAATTGTGTTATCATTAAAGTAAAGCATTAATGAAGCACCATACACCAGACTGTACAGTAGTCAATTTTAAACACAGCCTGGTATTGTGAGTTCATAGTAATTTATTCATTTTCATTTAATAGCAAAGACATCCACTGAATAAAACCCTGTCTCTTATTGGCATACTTCTTAATGTCTGGGACAAATAATAAAAGGGTGAGTAGTGATGATTAGGTGTTGATATACACAGGATTCTTTATTTTTTCTTTTTCAGTCTCAACCTACTATGGTGAGCCCCAGGCTGATTGCCCAGCCACCAGCCATCCCTGTGGTAGAGGCATGTGCACCAGCGACTCTCCATACAGCACAAAGTGGAGCTTCACTCACATCTGCAGTGTGTTTGGTTGCGGGGGGTTAAAAGGAAAATTAATCATAATGGCACCCGGGTTAATCTTGGTGAATATTAAATGGAGTAAGCAACATTTTTTACTGATTTGTAACTCCAATTGCTTCCAAGCTATGTCTACTACCTGCACATCTCAACAGTTTCAATGGTACAGTTTCAGTGCACTTTGAAAAAAAAACATTACGTACCCAGTTTAACTTAGTTTGTATAGGCTTGGTTGTATTGTATTATCTTCTGTATTACTTGTTGATTTGAAATAACACATTTTACAGTAGTTTTCCATTGCCACTTTCTTGCCCAGGTTACAAATGTGTAATACTTGAAAGATAGGAATTATGTACAATTTCAGACACTACGGAGTGCCATCCAAAGCTACAGTGCCATCCACCGCGACAGCATCTTCAGCCACGACAGCGTCTTCAACCGGGACAGTGTCTGCCACATCTACAGTGCCATCCACTGCAACAGCATTTACAACCGTGACAGCATCTGCTACAGTGCCATCCACCGCGAGAATGTCAAGCACAACAGAGGGGCCACGGTGGCAGAGTGGTAACACTCTCGCCTCCCACCTCTGAGGCCGGGGTTCGATCCCCATGACGGCCTTAAGTGGGAAAGCTGGTAGTTGCTTGCCGTTGGTCGGCAGTTTACAGTACAGAACCCTAACAAACTGTATGTACTGGTTTCCTCTGCCCTTCAAACTACCCGTTGTAATATGACCTGTACAGTGTTGAAAGCGACATAAAACTCCAAATAAATAAATAAATCCTGGGCAGGGCAAAACAAGAAGATGCTGTCGCGATGGATGGCACTGTAGGGGTGGCAGACACTGTTGTGCTTGATTTTTGTTACACATGGCACCTATGCCCTGCCCAGGAGTAGTAGGTTATCGACGCCGTTTCCATATAAGGGTGATGGCATGTGTTATACAGTTTGAATTATGTATCAATATATTTTCAATAAAAATATGTGAAGTGTTTATTAGTGCTGGAACGAACTTTGAAGAAGTTTGATAGTTCGCTTGTTTACTGCCCCAAATTCGAAGTTCAATACGAAACGTCCGAAATTCGGACTTTGCAAAACATTTAAAAATCACCATGCATGTAATATATTCTATTTTCGCCCATTACAAGAACTTGTTTTTTGTTGCAAAAAATGATGGAATTTCTTTAAATTATCTGCAGCTTTCATATTTCCTCCATATTTCTGGCAAAGTGACCAGAATGTATGCTAGATTTCTGTGTTTTAACGGGATTTTGGACACATTGCGAAACTTTTCTTGAACTCTGATATTGCTCGGAATTCGCTTGCATTTTCATGAAATGATCTTCGAATGTAAGCCATCAAGCGATCTCACAGCACTAGTGTTTATATATTTGCGGTTTCTATATGCGGAAATAGCACTTATACTTCATGCTGAACACATCAGGCATCTAGTACTTTGAATGGTCATATGCGGCACACAAAAATCAATAAAATAACCCAAAAGTTAGGGGTGCGAATGCTTTGGCTATCGTTTATGTACCAATATTTCCCTTCAGATCTAGAGATCTACAAAATACATAAAAATGTTTTTATTGTCCCATTATGAGACATTATATATAATCTTAAAGGTTACGACTCATGGAAAACATCTGTGATGTGTGCCAATATTGTGTAAAAATAATTTGTGAAAATAGGATTCAAAATTAGTGTTGTTCAGCAGAGTAGAAGTTTATGTCTGTATATATGGAAACAGAGCTACAGGATGTCATTTAATGGACCAGCATGCTCCATCCACATATATGGAACTGGGCCATAATTATTCCATACAACAAATGTTTGCTTGTAATTTCTTTGTCACTAGCAACAGTTCTCACAGCAATATTATTACATCCATATATTAATCTCTTTAGAATTTGTTGCAAATGTAACTGTTAATTCAAATTATTTGTAAAATGCAATCCATTCCACCATGTAACAGGTTTTCAGGCTTCAGTGAGATTCTCATGTCATAGATTCTGCTCGGTTTTTCTAGAAATAGCTGGTCTAGTTTTTAAAAGTTTTGTCACTGCCGGAATACTCATGATTAAGTACCATCAGATATTTTGTATATTTTAGTTAAACCTGACTAATGCACACTGTTGTGAAGGCCATTTAAAGGTCAAATTGGCATGTTACTGTGGTTATAATTTCTGGTATTAAACATACAACTAGAGGTTTATACATGATTACTAAAATATTTCAATTTTAGCTTTCCAAGTTTTCATGGTGTATGTAGCTCTGGACAGAGTTAAAGATTCTTTAACCCTCAACATGTCCTGACCGGGGATCCACTACATCTAGTTAACCTTTCTTTTTATTTTATAATTTGTGATTTTATTATTTACAGTATTTCTGTATGGAGGATTTTGAAGCGCCAATGGAGGAAGAGGAAACTGTGCCAAATTCCAAATCACAACTTAGTGACAAGCTGGACAAAATACTGGAGAAAGTGAGCTCCAAAGTAAGTTGTTTGCATATTGTATTGGTACATACACTTCAATTATCACCTCAATTATCCAACCCTCTCTAATCCAAATCTCCAGATTATCCTAACCTAAATCATGTCCCGCTTCATTTAGATGGTATTGAACTGCTGTCAGTAGTGTGGGAAATGATAAAAGATTTAAATAACTCACACTCATTATACATTTTAAGCCTCTGTGAGACCGGCCTTCAATAGAAAACATTAACTTTGTTGTTGTAAACTATTGCTTCAATTATTGATGGATTAGAAATTCATTCACATAGTCCCATGACATTTCTCTTTGATCATGAATGAAGGTACTGTGGGGCATTATCCTCCCAGATGAGTTCACACACTGACACCGTGTCTTTCCGACTTTGACATTTGTTTTCCTTTATAATTAGACATACATTGCATATTAATTCAGGGTTAAAATTTCAGGTTATGTGTCAACACATGCATCAACAAAACCAATACAGCCATCTGATACTCGCGGTGATGCAATGATGCAAACTGTGTAGCTCTGAAAGTCATTATATATTGTCATTATATCTGATATAGCTTGAAATATAAAAATATTACCTTCATACCATGGGCTAATGATCAAAACATTTATTGATCATGGGACATGACTTTTTGGCAGGTGGAAAATATATTGATAAAGAATGCGTCTATTACCAGTGGGGCTGTGACGAGTGATAATTTTTGCACTTGATTACTGTATAACCAATACTCTACTGTTTGAATAATACTATTTTTGATACTTTAAAAAATATGCCCTAATTACTAGCCCCACTTGCTTATTTTTTAGGAAACATAATACTTCTTAACCTTGTCTATCTACAGTAAGTATGGGACAATCAAAACATTCATTTAAAATTAACCATTCTCAATAAAGAGCTATCCAGAATATATTTTGTAGGTTTACACTGCTCAGTTTATTTCTTTTACAGAAAGCTACACCATGCCATTCCTGTGCCCAGAAGAATTAGGAGTAACATTGAGTATCTGCCGAAGTACTGGGCCAGGGTCATGGCCAAGCAGGACCAGCAATGGATCAGTGAGGCCCTGTTTGATGAAAGCAGTAAATTTGACACAGGACAGTGTGTCTTGCTGGCTATATCCACCACAGCCGAAGACTCCAACAGGAAAGCCAAGGGCAGACGATTACTTCCTACAGAAAGCCTTTTTGTGGATGCCACAACGCATGTTTCGGATACCAGTGTGCTGCACTCGTAACAAACCATTGATGTCCAAGGGTCTGTACAACCGAATCCGAGATTTAGATTTATTTGTTTTACGTCGCGTTCCAACAGCCAAGGTCATATTGCGACTGGTAGTTTACAGGTGGAGGAAACCAGTGCATACTGCACTGTAAACCACCGGGCATCGGCAAGTAACTACCAACTTTCCAACATGAAGCGCCCGGCCCGAGATTCGAACCGGCGGCCTCAGAGGTTGTAGGCGAGAACTCTAACCGCTACACCACCCAGCCCCCCTTGCGGCCACTGAGAAACATCCAACTACTCTTGAGGATGCCTACAAACTAGTGCAGGATGCTATGCAGCTACTTCCACAATCCAAAGATCAAAATCTCACAACTGCGAAAAGATCTGATCAGAGATCTTCAACTATCGCGAACCAACCAGACCAGGGTAGATCTAGTTCAAGATCCGACCAATCCTCAACTTCACATAGGCCTAGACTAGGATCTGTTACAACTAAGATTGAGTGAGCCCCTACTGAACAAGACACGTCAGAGCGTAAGGTTACATTTGAGCTACCACCTAGACGAAGGAGGCGCTCTGTTTCTCGTTCTGGACGCACGGTTCACTCTCTTCCAGAGTCTACCGAGTCTTCAAGGGCATGTGAACATCCACCTACATCTTCAATGCGGATGGTTGAAACGACGTACGGTTCACTCTCTTCCAGAGTCTACTGAGTCTTCAAGGGCATGTGAACATCCACCTACATTATTTCAAATTTAAAACTCAGTAGATTAAACTATGTGAGAGTTTCTGCAGATATATGTGAAAGAAGACATGTTCAACAAAATTCTTGTGATTCACTGCAGGGGTCAAAAGAACAGCACGGACACTTCAATTACTTGCCTGGCTTCCATAAAGAAGTTGCCGACATACACTACCATTGTTACAACTGGGGTATGTCTGGTTGGCAAATTTCCGAAGAATGAGATTTGGAATGACAGGAATACTTCTACGTAGTGACCACCATCCAGAACTCGAGGATGTAGTGAAACACCTTGAACTATGCCAGATTCTCTTAAGAGACTGACTCGCCTTATCTGACGGCCCCAGTGCATGGTCTCTACGCCTACAATACACCATAAAGAAGTGCCTCAACGTGTAGCCGAACTGAAGGACATGACCATTAAGGAAGTGCTGACAGTTTGTAGTGAGAACGCTGCAGACCTCTACGGTCTGAAGTAAAGGTGTGGTGACACCGGATCTAAAATAGAGGAAGTCTTAACATTGTTCTACATGACAGATAAACTGTTGTAAGATTCATCAATATTGTTCTATGTAATGGACTGTTATGGATACCCGGAGACATTGTCCCTGCTACTGGACTGTTGGAAGGATTACATCAACACTGTTCACTCTACTGAACTGTTATGCTTCTTCTAAAAAGGAGGGGATTACCAACATTGTTCTACAAGTTCAGAACTGTTGTGGACGCGATCAAGACCCTGGTCTGGTCTGTCTACAACCACCAGGGCAAACCAAAGATATCTGAGGGTCCTGTTCTCAACAAAACAGGGGGGAATGTCGTGACTACTGCCCGGGAGTTTCGTCCGGAAAGCTGTACGCCTACCAAGTGAGCTTCAGTCATCGCCCACTAGAAGTCCTGAAAAGGAAGTGTTACCCAAAAACCTCAGTTATCTGAAGCTTGTGAAAGGTACAACACCCACCAAGGAGAAATCCTGTAACATCACAGATAGCTATTGGTGAGTTATATTTTTTACATTATTTAAATTATGTTTTCTATAATATTTCATTCTTGTGTCACATAGATCGAAACAGTCTAGTAATATATGTTTGACGGTATCGGGGGTATAACATGGAATGCACCAGGCATATCATTACCTTTTAACAGATAACTGTGCGTGAAATAGGTGTTTCCTATACAGGCTCGAGTTATGACCTTTTCCTCGCTACGAGATAAACCCGTTCAAACATAAAAATCTCCTACAGTAGGGTTTATTTGGAATATTTTGTTATCAAGACACGCATTCCATTAAGTTTGCCTCTTTTGTTTAAAAACACTATTTACATTTACTTTCAAGTCTGTATAGGATACTTTCAAGTCTAAAACATTAAAATTCAATGCCTGTTTGGCAAGCTCATCTGCTTTTTCATTACCCTTTATGCCTACGTGACTAGGAATCCAGGCTAAAACAACTTTCTTTTTCAATGAAGAACAATCATTAAAAGCTTTAAAAATATCTTGAACAAATGGATGATCACAGTTGTTGACATCAAGAGCTTGAACACTACATAAGGAGTCAGTAAATATGATAAAACGATCCCCATCACAATTTTTAACTATATTAAAAGCCATTTACAGAGTCTGTAATTCAGCTGTGAATATACTAGCATTGCCAGGAAGTCTGACCTGGACACTAAGGCCATCAGATGTAGCAGCTGCAGCAACCGTGTTATCTATTTTCAATCCATCTGTGTACATAGCCCTATGGTCAGAATAATAGCTTTTTAACTCAGCAAATAGACTCTGAAACGTACAATCGTCACCAGAATAATAGCTTTTTAACTCAGCAAATAGACTTTGAAATGTATAATCGTCACCAAGATGTTTCTTTTGATTGGTGAGATCCAAGTCTATGTGAGGTTTCTGTATAGTCCAGGGTGGGTCATCTGGCAATGACAAAGTCTGAATTAGATCCAGCTGAGTACAGACAGCAGACAAATCTTCCTCTACACAATGCCCAAAAGATCTTATTGTAGATGGTTTCTTGTCATAAAGATCATATAACTGAGGGTTAAAAACAAAATCATAAGCTGGATTGTCAGGATTACTTCTCAATTTCAAAGCATACTGAATACAAAATTTATCAACTAAAGTTGCCTTTCTATATTGAGGCCATATTTCGAGAGGAACAACTGATTGAGAAATCATCAACAAAAAGAGACTTTTTAAAACTAGATGGAATTACATTGGCAATACTACTGATCTTTAAAACTAAATAAAGTAAAGTACGAGAGGATGCTGTCTTGAGGCACACCCATTTCTTGCTCATGTAAATTAGAATAGAAAGATCGTAAACAAACTCTAAAAATCCTGGTAGATAAAAACTTTTGAATATACATAGGCATTCACCCCCTTAAGCCTGCTTTATGTAAATCTCTAATAACACCATGTTTCCGTACAGTGTCGTATGCTTTTTCTAAGTCAAAAAATACAGAGACTACATGGTTCCCTTTTAAAAACGAGTCTCTAACAAAAGATTCTAGTCTAATTAACTGCTCTGTTGTAGTTCGACCTTTTTTAAAACCACTTTGACATTTTGTTAAAATATTATTTTTCTCGAGGAACCAATCGAATATAGTATTAATCATTCTTTCCATGGTTTTGCATAAACAGCTCGTCACAGATATGGGAAGATAATTGGAGAGGTTTTTGAGTCTTTGCCTGGTTTAGGAATAGGTATCACAGTGGCCTCTTTCCAGCATTCAGGGATTTCACCTGAAGCCCATATATCATTAAATATATCAAGTAACACAATAAGTGAGTCTCTTGGTAGATGTTTAAGCAGTTGGTAATGAATTTCATCTGGACCAGTGACTCTGTCAAAAGACTTTTTCACAGCATCACAAAGTTCTCTAATGGTAAACTGTACATTGTAGTTTTCAGAGTTTTTCAGTGTCAAAATCTAGGTGTTCTTTTTCGGCTTTCTCTTTTTCAGCTTTGTTTGCCATTTATTCTCCTAATCATTTCCCATACCTTCTTTGCTGGTGTCTTTACATTTAGTTTTGATACATATTCATGCCACGATTACCTTTTATTTTCTTTAATTACTTTACAAGCATCAGCTCGATAGGTTTTATATTCATTTATGTTATCTGATGTAGGACTTGTACGGCATTTATCCATTGCATTTTGACGAGCTTTAACAGCTTTTTTGCATTCACTGTTGAACCATGGTTTGTAGCAACCAGTGGACTGTCCAGTTGACTTTGGCACGCATTTTGTTGCTATGTCATTAAATTTATTTTAAAATGCAGAAAACTTTTCAGTTTATCAGTAAAACTCTGCCTATTAATATCGAGAGAATACTGAAGTTTCAAAAAGAAATCAAAGGAACTATCAACATTGTTCTACAAGTTCCTGAACCGTTCAGAAGTCTCAAAAGAAACCAGAGGGATTATAAACATTATTCTACAAGTCGAGAACTGTTGTAAGTTCTCTGGAAGGAAACAAAATAGCATCAGAGATGCCCGTACCCCACAGCCTATGAAAAATAGTTTTCAACACTATGAAATATAGAAGTATACTGTGCAATCTGCTATACATGTCTATACTTTACCAAATATGTGTATCGCCCATATGCTGCTGCATCAATAATTTCAATATAAATTAAATCCATTAAAACGCCTGTAGTACCAATTTTGACATATCCTTTTTGTTTTTATATAAAGTACATACACATATATAAATTCATTTACACTAATAGCAGTTACAACATGGCAATGTTTATGCCACTATTTCACTTTTATCACTCAAAATTTCTCTCCCTCTTGGAAAGAGAAAAACTCAAGGCCAAAAGTACAAAATTCATGTGTAATACGTAATAGGATTGACAGGAGATTTCCACTTGTACAAAACCACATTGTAACTGTACAGTTTTCTTTTATTTATTTGCTTGTGTATAAAATTTAATTATGTCTTCTTCTGATGATGATACACTTATACATTTAACATGCACAAATTCAGATGCAGCTATCAGTGAAAATGAATCAGATGGTAGTCATAACAACAGTGACAAGGCAATAATCATTGTACCTTATAACTTTGAACCTTATCTGTCTAATGATGATAACAGAAACGCTAAAACTGAAGATTTGGATAGAAATGACAGTGTTGGTGTGATGGTGAGAGATTACAAAACAATGAATGGTAAGCAAACCTTTTTCAAAAGTTAAAAGTATTTTGACTTTTTTATGAATCGTACACACAGTGGTTTTTTTAAAGCAAAATCTGAATGTTTAGTTGACTCAGAAAATTTTTGTGTGAATGTATTTTGTGTGAGGGGGGAAGAGCAGATAACAGAACCTGCATTATAGCACAGATAACTTTTCTCGGGGGGAAAAAGCTGTCTGTCAAAGTAGGTCATTGTTTTAAAATTGAAAATAAAAATATTTAGAATCATTGTACAAATGTAAAATTTATATGTATTAAAAGATTAAGCTTTGTAGAATTTATTAAAACAATTTTGTGTTTTATATCACTAAAGATAGAATTGATTTTATACACATTCCATTAGTAAACAAAGAAAAACATACAAAAGTAACTGTTGAAGCTAAACTGAACTAGAGGATCGCTCGCAAAAAAAAAGATAATGTTTTTGCATAGCAAAAACAAAGCGTCCCGAAAAGGATATAAAGGTGAGTGCTAAAGTATTAAGAAAATGCTTCGTTTCTAGCCTTATACTGTTGTGGCAACCAAAGTCAGCGCAGTCTGCTCTATCTAGCACGGTTTTCAAGATATAAGCATTTTTGTGTTTTGCAAAAAATAAAAAAATTTAAAATGTCCGCTATATTTGGCGAGACAAAAATATTTTGAAAATTGGCATGGCTACTCTGCAGAGATACCCAGCAGGTCCAAAATTTTGTTGAGTTCGCTCCATATAGCACGGTTTTCGAGATATAAGCATTTTTGTGTTTTGCAAAAACTTTGAAAATTCAAAATGGCCACCATTTTTGGGGAGACAAAAATTTTTGTCAAGACCACTGCCGCGGTGTGTATCTCCCGCCGAGCATTAAAGCAGAAGAAATAGCTTTTCCGAGATATTCACAATTTTTCATTTTCGTGTGTGAAAGCTCTTCCAAAAGTAGGTGAATGAGTTATTTGAGAAAAATTGGCTATCTGCAATACTATTAAGAGATAATTCACATTTACTCATTTTGAGTAGGTGAATAATTATCTATGGGTCTGAAACTTCACCAAGTGAAAGCTCTCCCAAAAGTAGGTGAATGAGTTATTTGAGAAAAATTGGCTATCTGCAATACTTTTAGAGATAATTCGCATTTACTCATTTTGAGTAGGTGAGTAATTAGCTATGGGTCTGAAACTTCACCAAGTGAAAGCTCTCCCAAAAGTAGGTGAATGAGTTATTTGATAAAAATTGGCTATCTGCAATACTTTTAGAGATAATTCGCATTTACTCATTTTGAGTAGGTGAGTAATTAGCTATGGGTCTGAAACTTCACCAAGTGAAAGCTCTCCCAAAAGTAGGTGAATGATTAATTTGAGAAAAATTGGCTATCTGCAATACTTTTAGAGATAATTCGCATTTACTCATTTTGAGTAGGTGAGTAATTAGCTATGGGTCTGAAACTTCACAGAGTGAAAGCTCTCCCAAAAGTAGGTGAATGAGTTATTTGAGAAAAATTGGCTATCTGCAATACTTTTAGAGATAATTCGCATTTACTCATTTTGAGTAGATGAGTAATTAGCTATGGGTCTGAAACTTCACCAAGTGAAAGCTCTCCCAAAAGTAGGTGAATGATTTATTTGAGAAAAATTGGCTATCTGCAATACTTTTAGAGATAATTCGCATTTACTCATTTTGAGTAGGTGAGTAATTAGCTATGGGTCTGAAACTTCACCAAGTGAAAGCTCTCCCAAAAGTAGGTGAATGAGTTATTTGAGAAAAATTGGCTATCTGCAATACTTTTAGAGATAATTCGCATTTACTCATTTTCAGTAGGTGAGTAATTAGCTACGGGTCTGAAACTTCACCAAGTGAAAGCTCTCCCAAAAGTAGGTGAATGAGTTATTTGAGAAAAATTGGCCATCTGCAATACTTTTAGAGGTAATTCGCATTTACTCATTTTGAGTAGATAAATAATTAGCTATGGGTCTGAAACTTCACCATGTGAAAGCTCTCCCAAAAGTACATGAATGAGTTATTTGATAAAAATTGGGTATCCGCAATACTTTTACAGATAATTAGCATTTACTCATTTTGAGTAGGTAAATAATTAGCTATGGGTCTGAAACTTCACCATGTGAAAGCTCTCCCAAAAGTACATGAATGAGTTATTTGATAAAAATTGGGTATCCGAAATAGTTTTTGAGATAATTAGCATTTACTCATTTTGAGTAGGTGAGTAATTAGCTATGGGTCTGAAACTTCACCAAGTGAAAGCTCTGCCAAAAGTAGGTGAATGAGTTATTTGAGAAAAATTGGCTATCTGCAATACTTTTAGAGATAATTCGCATTTACTCATTTTGAGTAGGTGAGTAATTAGCTATGGGTCTGAAACTTCACCAAGTGAAAGCTCTCCCACAAGTAGATGAATGAGTTATTTGATAAAAATTGGGTATCCGCAATACTTTTACAGATAATTAGCATTTACTCATTTTGAGTAGGTAAATAATTAGCTATGGGTCTGTTTATTTGGGGTTTTACGTCGCTTTCAACACTGTACAGGTCATATCACGACGGGTAGTTGGAAGGGCAGAGGAAACCAGTACATATAGTTCGCTAGGGTTCTGTACTGTAAACTGCCGACCAACGGCAAGCAACTACCAGCTTTCCCACTGACGGCCATGACGGGGATCGAACCCCGGCCGCAGAGGTGGAAGGCGAGAGTGTTACCACTCTGCCACCGTGGCCCCTAGCTATGGGTCTGAAACTTCACCATGTGAAAGCTCTCCCAAAAGTACATGAATGAGTTATTTGATAAAAATTGGGTATCCGCAATAGTTTTTGAGATAATTAGCATTTACTCATTTTGAGTAGGTGAGTAATTAGCTACGGGTCTGAAACTTCACCAAGTGAAAGCTCTTCCAAAAGTAGGTGAATGAGTTATTTGAGAAAAATTGGCCATCTGCAATACTTTTAGAGGTAATTCGCATTTACTCTTTTTGAGTAGGTGAGCAATTAGCTATGGGTCTGAAACTTCACCAAGTGAAAGCTCTTTGGGATAGCTGCTCTGCAGAGATACCCTGAAGATAAAAATTTTCGTCGAAATCGCTCTATGTAGCACGGTTTTCGAAATATTAGCATTTTTGTGTTTTGCAATTTTTGCGAAAATTTCGAAAATTCAAAATGGCCGCCATTTTGGGCGAGAGAAAAATTTTTTGAAAATTGGGAAAACTACTCCGCAGAGATACCCTGTGGGTCAAAAATTTCGTCGAAATCGCTCTATCTAGCACGGTTTTCGAGATATAAGCATTTTTGTGTTTTGCAATTTTGCGAAAAATTCGAAAATTCAAAATGGCCGCCATTTTTTGCGAGAAATTTTTTGTTTGAAAATTGGCATGGCTACTCTGCAGAGATACCCTGCGGGTCAAAAATTTCGTCGAAATCGCTCTATCTAGCAGGGTTTTTGAGATATAAGCATTTTTATGTTTTGCAATTTTTGCGAAAAATTCGAAAATTCAAAATGGCCGCCATTTTTGGCGAGACAAATTTTTTTTGAAAATTGGCATGGCTACTCTGCAGATATACCCTGTGGGTCAAAAATTTTGTCGAAATCGCTCTATCTTACAGGGTTTTCGAGATATAAGCATTTTTATGTTTTGCAATTTTTGCGAAAAATTTGAAAATTCAAAATGGCCGCCATTTTTGGCGAGACAAATTTTTTCAAAATTGGGATAACTACTCTGAAGGTCAAAAATTTTGTCGAAATCGCTCTATCTAGCACGGTTTTCGAGATATAAGCATTTTTGTGTTTTGCAATTTTTGCGAAAATTTCGAAAATTCAAAATGGCCGCCATTTTGGGCGAGAGAAAAATTTTTTGAAAATTGGGAAAACTACTCCGCAGAGATACCCTGTGGGTCAAAAATTTCGTCGAAATCGCTCTATCTAGCACGGTTTTCGAGATATAAGCATTTTTGTGTTTTCCTTAAATCATTAATTACTCGGCCATTTCTTGACCAATCAATGCCAAAATGTAATGATTTCCAGATTTTAATAGAATGAATGTATTTGCCAAGTTTCAGGTGAATTGATAAAATTCCTTTCAAGTTATCATCCGGACAAGCTTCCCCATCGAAAAAAGACATTTTTGGTCATGTGACCTCTCTGATTGGTTGAAATGTCACTGCAGTATATTCAAAAAAATTCCCCAAGGCTACTGCCTAAACCTGCCAAATTTGAAAAGAATCCGCCTAACGGTTACAGAGTTATAAGGAAAACAAAATGCGGAGCCGGCGGAGCCGCCGGAGCTGGCGGAGCCTGAAGCTCTCCCATACACAAACAAGCGTCCCGCAATACTTGCCGTTTTAAATTAAAGATAAAAAAGGTTTCCTGATTTAATAACAGAACAAAAACTATATATTTGTAAAGAAGAAGAGTTATACTTTTTAATGCATATTTTATATTCTTTGTGTATTTTTGTTTCTGTGATTTATTACAAGTTTAAAACAGAGATCTCTTCACATTATAAGCCATATGCAGCTGCGTGTTTGTTATGTGTGTATTGTACACAGCCACATAACACTGTATGAATGATGAGTGGGAAAAAAGGCAATTCTTTTTCTCCAGTTGTACATACAATGAAACAAACCTGTCCTCTAAAATTCAAGCTTAATCACATCAATTAGCTTTTACCTAAATACATTATACACTTGCACTGCTCATTGCCATGAGTCATGTTGGTGCAGAATATTCTTTTTTATATCCTGCTGGCCAGTGATTATTTATATCTTTGAAACTTGCAAAACAGTCACAGTGTAAACATAAAATAAGGGAAAAATGTAGAATATTTTTTACTTTTGCAAGTGTAGTAGTTTTATTGAAATATTATATATTACAAGGACTATAATGACTGCAAGTATGCATAGTCTTGATTTTCACAAACAGTGTTTAAGAAACCTATGTAGGATATGTAGTAACAGGGCTCAAACCTGTGAACAAATGAATCGTAAAGCTACACCTAGATTATGTGCAAATAGCAGAGATGAAATATATATTTACTACGGTGTTGACATCTCCTCTGATGAAGAAGAGATACATCCAACCAAAATGTGCAATAAGTGTTTTTATAAAATGAAAAATGCTAAAGTGCTGTCAGAAAATCATAAAATGGACAGAGAAAAATATTTAGGTGAAAAAGAAAAAGCAGGATTTGCTTCTCGATTGTGGAAACCCCACAAGCGTATCGACTGCAATGTGTGCAAGCTCTATACTGGCCAGATGAGTAAAGGTAGAGCCAAAAAAATCTCTAAAAGAGGCAGACCAAAAAAAGAATCTCCAATTAGCAAAAATGATGGATATGGTTTTAACCATTTATGCACTTCATGGGTTATCTCTGGTGATTATGAAATTGACTCCTCTAAAATACCCAGTGAACTTCTAAATACATACATATGCCAAATTTGTCAAGGTATGTACTCAGTGAAATCGGTGAAAACAACATGTGACCACTACTTCTGTGCTGATTGTTTTTCAAACTACTTCAAACATAGACAGGTAGATCGAGTCAATTGTCCTATATGCTCAAATCCAGTAACAGTAGATGATATCAAACCAGTCGAAGAAAGATTTCAGACACAGCTTTTACAAATTGATGTCAAGTGCAAAAAGTGCAGTCATGTGGGCCCCTTACAAACATTTAATCTACACTATTGTGATTCAAATCTAAATATTGATGAAGGTCAATTTCTTCCAATATCAGACGACCCAACAAATGATTTTCAAATGCATAGTACACCAAAGGATAAAGGTCCATCATGCAGTACTATAGAAATACAAACATCCCCTGCACTTTTCTCAGATGAATCCAACGGAATGCTACCTATTCGATCAGAGGAGAAATCTCTTTCTCGATCTTTATCATCCCCACTTACAAAAACAGAAGACTTCATACACATTTAACCAAAAGAAAATTAAATTTTTCAAAAACTAAGTCAATTATAAAGTGCAAAACAGGGGGTCAACCTATCGTATTGAAGCGACTTGTAAAAGCCAGAAAATCAAGTCTTGATGTGGCATCTCCATTGAAACGAAAAAGAGCTAGAGAGGTTGCAACCTATCGATCTGCTATTGCTGGTACAAATGAAGACTCACAGCACATCCAGCAATCATCAGAATTGAAAGTTTTATCAAAGAAGCAGAGAGTGAATGTATGCTCTAAGGCTGGAATATCAAACAAATCATACATGTCAAAAAGAGTTTCACTGGCAATGAAAACTGCTTTAAGACTTTCATGGAACCAGCACAGGAAGCAGAAGCAATATCTTTCAAAATTTGCAGGTGTTAAATGTGAGGGTGAAAAGAAAGAGAGGGTTGAAAGGAAAAGAATACTAGGTGATCATCTAAAAGTGAAAATGCTAAAAGTAAAAGAAAAAGATGAAAAGATACATGACAGTGTTGGTGGATTGGCTGAAAAGCATGTACCTGTTGTGCATGTTCCAGATTTGTGTGCATTTGTTAAGGAACGACTGAACAACTATGAAGAACAACATAAACTAGTTTGGAAAGAGGGTATGCCAGAAAATGAAGTGTGGATAAAGATTGGAGGTGACCATGGTGGCAGTTCGTTTAAGCTCTGCCTACAAGTATGCAATGTGGAGAAACCCAATTCCAAAGAAAATACTGTTGCTTTTTGTTGTATGCCAGCAAAAGATTTGTATCCAAATTTGGAATCATTGGCCAGTTTATATGCTGACGAAATCTTCAAATTGCAACACGAAATTTGGAACAACAAAAAGATCAGAGTGTTTTTATTTGGAGACTACGCCTTTCTAGCAAGTCTCTACGGGATATCTGGTGCCAGGGGAAAACATTTTTGCTTATGGTACCAACTCCATTATGAAGACATTCAAATTCCTTTGGGCATCAGAGGCAAAGCAAGACGGCGGAAATTAAGAAACATGATTAAAGACAATGAAAAATTTGTCAACAATGGAAAGGGAAATCGTGCTCTGGCAGGAAACTTCAATAATGTGATTCATAAACCATTGTGGAACATTGCTTTGACACATGCGTGTCCGCCATACCTTCACATTTTACTTGGCATTGTGAAGAAGCATCATGATATGTTTGAACAGGAGATTCATCAAATTGACGTTGAATTGGCTGAAAGAGTGTCACTTTCTTCAGCAAAACTAGATAATTCACTGTTTCACACCTACATTGCAGATTTAAGAACCAAAAGGAAATTACTAAACCATCTGGGGTTTCTTAAAGACCAAAACAGTTCAAACAGTGATCTTACCAATAAGGAAAAAGATACATTAATGTCGGAAATTGCCAGTACTGAGAAAAAGATGCAAAAATGCAAACCAACACTTTCAGTGCAAAGTGGCCCACTTGTTGCAGTGGTTTTAGGAACTTTAAAACAACAAAATATTGTTCAACAGGCCTACCACTCCAGATCATTCATTGGAAATCACTGCTCAAAATACATCAAACAAAAAGTACAGGACAAACTTTCAGTCACTATTCAAGAAAAAAATTGTGAATTATCAGGTAATATAGAACTAAACCAGAGAATTGAGAAAATTGCAACCAAATTTCACAGGTTAAATACATTATTTGAAAGAGTTCACAGTGAGGTTGGACACATAGAAAATGTAACTGAGATGGATCTAGCTGAAATTGAGGACAAGATTCAGAAATATTTGGATTTCTTTCGGAAAAAATTTCCAGGAGCTTTGTTGCCAAAACATCATCTTTTAGAAGACCATGTACTGGAATGGATGGAGAAATGGCGATTTGGCATGGCCATGCATGGGGAACAAGGGGGAGAATCCATTCATAGGGAATTTAACAGAATAGAAAGAAATATGTGTCATGTAGCAAATCTCTCTCAAAAGCTTCTATTTATAATGAGAGAACATCACACACTAACTCATCCAGAAATCCAAAGTCAAACTGAACTTAAGAAAAAAACAATTAAGAAAACCCCCAAATCTTAAGATCTTAACTGAAATATAATAACTTAATAAGTGCTTGGAATATTTATATTTTAAACGTTATCGTATAAAACAGTATTACATTTGCGAAAAACAATATTTCTGTCACCGTTTTTCCTGTAAATTATTGTGGTTTTCAAAAAAAAATAAGTGGATATTTAACATGATACATGCTTGGAATATTTAGATATCAAAACTTTATTGTATATACTATATAACAGTATTATATTTGTGTAAACACAGTATTTGTGTTACCATTTTCTTGAAGGTTAGGATCTTTTTTTGTGAAAATTTATATGGATAATCAACACATATATTTATTTATTTGGAATAACAACAACATGTAAAAGTACATGTCTAAAATCATCCCAGACAAGGAGCAGCAGGTATGTATTTCCTTGTTTCTGCACATTAAACATTACAAACACATGCTTCATGTTCTACAATTTGGGAAAGTTTACATCACTGATAAACTGGAGTAGAAAAAATACACAACAAATATTTTATATGTATTGAAAGAATAGACAATAAACTTACAGTGTATGTAAATATTTTATCTGTAAGAAATCAGGAAACATGTTATATTTAAGCAAATTAAAGTCTTAATTACTGGTAAATTACATTGAAATGTGCTCCTATTTCTTGCCTGCTTACACTTGCCTTTGCAATGGAATTTCATATTTTAGAACTTTCATTACTGTATAATTATTGCATTTTTGGTATCATTTTAAAGAAGAAAGATAGAGTTTTTAATTCATATATATGGTGTTGAGATATGTAAACCAGGCAATTTATCACAGCCTTTTTAAAACACTGATGTTTTATTTCCTCACTACTTCTCCCGCATAAAATCTGACAAGTGAGAGAATGCACTGTGTGTGTGTGTTTATGTGCTTTGATCTCTTAGTATAACAACTGGCTGTTCTCTTCAAAAAGTTTCTAAGTTAACTAAACATACTCTAGAAAAACCACTGTGTACAATTCTAAGAACACTATGTGGGCTAATGATGTCACCCCTGAGCTTATATGTTTGTAACATTAATATATTTACACTCAAAACCATTTCTTTCCTGAATTTGTAGTACGATAATATTTAGTTCAGTGTTATCAAGACTAGTGTATACACATACTAAATGAAAAGAATTAAAGTTTTTTTACAACATCCACTACATAACATTTGACAACCAACCATTTATAATGTCTGGTAAAGGGTGACCAATTGAAAAAGGAAAGCTGCAAAATTTCTTATTGTAGGTCTCAATGTTTCAACTCTGTCACACTTCCCTTAGTAAAAGAATCTGTTTGTTGCTGTGAAATAGTTCAAGTGTCAGATAAAATGGGCGACTATCCATGCATCATTGGTCCCCCCACGATTCACTACAGCTTGCCTTGATCCATGGATATTACAAATTGCCTATTGTGCATAAAAACAGCAGTATAGTCAGAATACAGTTCAACCTCTCATTCAAAAGTATTGCTATATTGCTTATAGACAATTAGCAAGATGGTGTTGGGGATTCTTGGGCCAAGAAGCAGGAGTGGCACTTCCATCTTGTGCTGTGAACAGAATAAGAGAAGAATTTCGTTCACGAGTTTTTGTGGGGTAATAGTATCTTTTAATGACTTCGCAATCGCTATGCGGTGCAAGTATGTGTATAGTATTGTCACTGTAGATCCTTTCCAGTGCCGAGTCTGCCGTAATCCCATATTCATTTTTCCATGGAGGAGACTGTAGGTTAAAGTTTCACAAAGCTTCTACATCTACACCATGTTGAGTCACCCTGTCCCTGTAACAGCTTCCTTCTGTTGTTAAAGTCTTCCTGAAAACTATTGCATATATACTTTCCTTTGTTTGGAAAGTTTCTGTTACACAGCTGACAGGTTGGCGCTTCAACAGTAAACTTTTATGGGGATGGGGTCAAAGGTTTCTTGGTTTTAAATGAAGTACCACATTTGCTGCACGTCAATGACGTCGATGAGGTCTGCTCATATATATATATTTATATATTCTTTTATCTTAAAAATATGATTGGTATTTATTGCTCATCGCTGGATATATTTGCTACATAATGGATGCTGCTCCCACGGATAATATGCTAGAGCAATTATATGTTATATATCGGTTGACATTTAATGAATAGACAAATATTTGAGATCAGGTGACCAGCTCACGAATATTTAATTAGTCAGAAGGTTTGACTGGATTTAGTTTTTTCACAAGCATTGTATTATTTCTACTCACAATAGATCTAATAACAATTGCAAATTCTGTACAATTCCTTTTAGAAATAAACTCAATAATGAAATTTCAGATAGGCAACCTGTCTTCATTCATTAAGTGCAGTTTTCAGTAACATTGTATTGTTACTGTTTTATATGCTAAAAATTATTTAATGAAAATGTTTATAATGTTATAAATTATTTAAAAGAATGTGGCCTGTTTAAAAAGTTTTAATTAAATTATTTTGCGTTTTGTTCATTTATTCTGTAATATGTAGTCTTGAGTCGTGTTGTTCTGTGATATTATCTATACTTTGTATTTTTACACTTTATTTTGTTTGTTGTTTATGTATTGTTGATAGTGATTTTTTACATTGTTTATTCTAGTCATTTCCCATAATCTTGTTTTTTTGTTTGGTATTTTTGCCAGTTTTTAATTATTTGTATATATGTTTGTGAATATTAGTTAATGTATTTACAGTAGTTTATGTTTTTATGGTGCAGTATAACACATTAGTGTTGTTGCACTAAATATTTTAAATATCTTATCTGTTTTATAGTCCACCACTAGTCTAGTCAGTACATCCATCAAGACAAGCACTAATTCATAGTCTAGCACTGGTACAGTTTCAGCCACAACTCCCAGTGAAACTAAGATCACAACCCAAATGAGTCGGAACACCCCCAGCAGTGCAAGCACTAACACAATGTCCCCTACATTAAGCAAATTGGTTACTTTAGCAGCAACAATAGTCTCCCATTCTAATTCTGACTAGTTTGCTTACTACAACTAACACTGCCATTCTAGTCAGTGATCATTCAGGTCCCCAATTAAACCCCACCATTCAAAATGATTTTTAACATTACTGTGTCAACAGGTAAAGGGAGTACTGAGAAAAGTTCTGCAACAACTATGGGCAGTACCCCTCAGAGTGGACATGGCAAAGGTGAATAATTTTTTTTGTTGCGTTCAGTACATTTGCCACGTTTTGTTCCACTTTGTAATTTAGTCAGTTGAGTCGATGAGTTCGGTGAAAATACAGTCACAGCTTGAAAAACTTTGAATAAAGTTATTTTCAGGTTTGAGTTAAAGCACTATAAAATCATATATCCAAGTTTTGATTCTGAGTATTTACTAAAGATAAATTTCTCTTTCATTTCAGATTCATTTCCATAAGAAATTGGCCTTTTGGTTGGTGTTAGTGCTGGAATACTGCTAATTGGTCTCTGTTACATGATGTATATGAAAAACCTTCAAAACAGAAGATGGTCAGGACAGAAAATACCCCCATTAATATGAGGTTGATGCCACATATGGAAGAAAAGTTATAAGGTATTTCCAATCATGTTTAAATAGATTTTGGTCATGATGAGATTGCTTAAACAGTTGAGAAAAAAAGATTTCACATATCTACACTTTTAATTTTTCATTCTTTCAGTTTTGACTGAACATTGTTCATTTGATTCAGGCTAACTTTTATTGTTCTGTTATGCACCATGAGTGAAGCCTGATTCATCCACACTTTTGTTAACTGCAAAATGTTGGCCCACTCTTGCAGGAGACAACATGCCTGATGTTTGCAGATTTGAAGAATGTTGGCACCTTGTGAAAAGACCAGCATATCATCCACCAAATCATGCTGGATGTCACCTGAAAACCTGCAATACATTTTCAAAGATTTGTTTTGAAAGCTCTGTTTTATTTAATTCATCATATTTACTTTATCATACACGCATGTTGTTCTCACAATCTAGTTACTAATGGTATATAATAGTGTGTGTTTAATTTACCATATTGTTTTTAAAATAACCACTCACAAGTGAACCATGACGTGTTAAATAACAGAATGAATGTTAAGTGTGTACAATAGATGGTGTAAATTTTCAATTACTCTATTAGATTTAAATTTTCTTTCAAGTTTATACTCAGCTATATTTTAGCGTGTAGTGATAATAATAATTTTAAAGACATATATAACTTACATTCTTTCAGATCCGTTCAGTGTTTGCAATTCTGAGGACCTGTCCCAATATGACCCTGGCTGTTGAACGGGACGTAAAACCCCAACTTTGACTTTGACTTTGGCCGTTCAGTGTTTGGTGTGGGGATGGAGGTGACTGGTGTCTCACTGGTGGTTGCTGCAGTGAGGTTGGTTGAGAGGTTTAAGGTCCAATGAGCTGGTGAAGAGAGTGCTACTGTTGTATCCCAAATATCCCGATTCTGCACCCGTTTGCAACTGCTGGGCAGCTGTTAGTGAGGGTTGAAAGTTCTCCGAATTAAACCCACCCTCTGAATGGTTAAGCAGACTGATACAAGTTGGGTTGGTGTTGCCGACACCTGGGCAGATGCTTGTGGTGGTGACTGCTGGCCAACTACTTGTTATGGCGACTGCTGGCTAAAGGCTTGTGATGGTGACTGCTGGGAAGCTGCTTGTGATGGTGACTGCTAGGAAGCTGCTTGTGAAAGCAAGAGAGTGTTGCTTTTTTCAGTAAATTCTGCCTCATTCTATTCCATTCCTCATCGAAACTGTTGGACTTTATACCAAGAGGTATTCATGCAGCCTCCAACTCTTCTAGTTTCAACACTTGGTTGGATAAAGTAACATCCTCATCAGCTTTAAGTTTCATATTGAAGAAGTTGACAAACATCATTGTTAACAGTTATTTTCTTTTATACTATTACAGTAGAGTGAATTTACTAAAAAATTATATTAAATTCATACCATTGTATTATTATTATTGTATTTTATAAAAGATTAATTAGTTTGAGTATTAATGTTACTATTAGGAGCTTTCCCTTTATCATTATTAATAAAAGTATCTGAAAATGGAATATGGATTCCCAAAATATGGTGTAGAAACTCAATCTATTGCTGTAACCCAGGCTCTTCTTATGTTGATTTAAAATTTCTGAGCTAGCCATCATTTATTATGTCAATGTTAGCCATGTGAACAATACATAATTCTGGCAATGTTTTCATTATGATTCAATTATTTTATGATAATGTGTGTAGTTATACTAATTATGAAACAATGCACTCACTTTGACATGCTCATTTAAAATATCCTTAAACACTGTAAAACAAAATAACACTTGCTCCAAAAAAGTAAGAAGTTCAATTATGAAGAAAGTGGTATCAGTGGCGGTTTTCATAGTCAAAAATTGTCAGTACATGCAGCTGTTGGGGTAGCAAAGTGTAGCTGACCAGGTAGTTGGTCAAGCTGTCATATACATATATATTATGCATATATTAGACCGTTAAATGAGCTGGTTCATGGGACACCTGCTATCCTTCGAAGGGAGGCCGTGTCTCTTCACTTACTCATATCTTTGACATTATATTACTACTAGTAACAACATTACTAGCATTTCTAATACCATGCTGAGATGTGTCAAAGTGTCAGAATAAGCGAAGTGAAATTTGTGGACAAACTCTTTCCAAAATACAATCCAACATTGCATAAACCATATATGTAAAGTTGAACCAGTGTTGTTTTGAGCCCATGCAAAGTGTAACTGACCCATTGTTGTATCTTACCCAAGGCAGACACCATATTTGTCTTCAATATTTGTTCAGGAAAACGTTACCTACTGTCCAATATATAAATGACACAGATATTGAAATAACAAAATTTCTCTCCTGCACACTCATAAACTAGTGTCTGCCATCAGTAATCATATATAGGATTTCCCAAATATTGAACCATCTACAAAACTTGAACACATATGTTTTCTACAATGAGACATGATTTTCTCTACCTAACTTTGCAATTGTTTGATTGGACAGTTATAAATTTTAACTACTCCATCTATATATAAAG
This sequence comes from Sabellastarte sp. h YS-2021, assembly GCA_964017235.1. NCBI lineage: Eukaryota > Metazoa > Annelida > Polychaeta > Sabellida > Sabellidae > Sabellastarte > Sabellastarte sp. h YS-2021. The sequence continues at coordinate 118,416,257 of OZ024933.1, read as the reverse complement.
TTAAAATATGGGCAGCATTATCATTACACACCCTTTCCAAATTGGAATAAACTACACTGCCTTTTGTTTCCCTCCAAGGATAAGCTACTTGATACAAAATTTGTACATTTTTACACGACCAGCATGTTGACCAACTCTATGACTCTAGAGATCCCTCCTGTTCTCAAAAACAACATCTGAAACTTTTGTTTCACCTTTTTACTTTTTACACTGTCTTTCATGTTTACAAAAATCCTTTAACCTTCTTGTGGGTGAGCTATATCATAGTAAAATCACAGACCTGTAGCTTATTGTACAGCTGAGGAATAGCTACTTTGGGATTCTCACTGTTGAGTACATCAGTTATAACTCAATAACTATTGCATTTACAGTACTTTTCCACCCACTTTTTACACCTTGACAGTTAACTTTGTACTTCTGAATACCATTTCCAGGGCAAACTTCTGTGCCTTTGTCTTTTCACTTCTACTCTAAAACGCAAAACACATAGCCTGTTTAGGGTAACTGCTTCAATTAAATGCTTGAATCTTTGTCTTGTGAATTTTTTCGGTTGAACCGACAAAGCATGTTTGTTTTTTCCTCTTTTCAAGGAAAAGTGTACAGAAACCCTAAATGAATAATCAGAAGTTGGGTAGAGATGCAGACAGGAATAAAAAGACACATTGGTTTTCACAAGCTTATAAAAGATATTTCTGAGAGGAAAACTGTCAGGTTGAGTTCAGGTTATTAGCAGTAATGTCAAAGAATACACAATTTCATCCTGGATTCTTTATTTATCTACCGCGACAATTAACACTAAGTCTTTACCAAAGTCAGTTGGTGAACTTGTAATAGGTTTCTTCACAAGTGAGGTAGTCCACCCTTGATGTAGTTAGGACAAAAACGTGACATCTTTGATTTTTTTTCAAGAAGTCGAATCTTTTCTGATTTGTACAGATGTAGCTTCCAATGAAAACCAATACAAGGGTCATAAACTGGTTAGATCACCACTAACTGATGTGGGTTTCCCTTGTGTAAAAGTGTTTGCATTAGATTACATGCCCCTAGTGTGCTTATGTGCAGTTGAGAGGATACTAATGTTTATAACACGTGGTCCAATATAGGATCAGCTTTCAGCACATGAAAAGAATTTCCCAGTCACTACAATTCAATGATAAACTACCGGTGGAATTTGCAAGGTAGCCTGATTTAGACAGGTGGAAGGCAACAGAAATGAGAGTTTTTTGTTATTTACTGGTCCCCTTGTAGTAAAGGATGTTTTGACAAATGATATGCACTACCACTTTCTTTGCTAAACAATTGCAATGTCATTTTTTCATTTTAATTATGACATAAGGACACAATTTTTGTCTTATGCTAGAGATTTACTTTAATATTTGTCAGCCAAAGTGTTGAACTATTCGGTGAAACATATTGTGTATAACATTCATGCTTTGACACATTTAGCTGATGATGTTGAACAATTTCTGTGCTCCTTCAATGAAACATCTGCTTTCAAATTTGAAAATCACCTGTAAATTTTGAAGAAGCTTGTTCCCAATTCAAAGAACCCACTATCTCAAGTTATAAAACGACTCAGTGAACATGGGGTCAAAGTGACCTATAGGCCAGAGAAATTTAAAACTGTAACTGTGACCAGAAGGTTTAAACATAGTTGTATACTCCTGAGAAACAGAAATTTTGCTTTTGTGAAGGAAAAACATCAAAATGGAACATTTCATGCAATAAAATATCCAGAACAGGAATAAAAATTTTATTTGACAGTCCATGCTGTTCAAAATCGTTCATATTGTGTGTGCTCAGAATATTGAACCAACAAGATGTTGAGAAGAATGAAGTTATTCAGAAAGTTGTTTGCTTGCTTTTTTAAGGAGGTCACAGTTCAGATTTTTATCATATATTTCACTGGTAAGAACCAATCATGTAAGGTTATGAAACAACTCTGTGAACCTGAGAATGTTAAATATACTTGTAGTCCGAAAAAATCTAAGACTGTAACTGCACCCACAAGGTATAAACATAGTTGTATACTTCCGAGAAACAATAAATTTACATTTCTCAAGAAAAAAGGAACCTTGTAATGTGATATTGTATCAAGAAAATGAACCCAAAAATTATTTGAGATTCCATATTCCAATTTTACATGGAATTGAGACCGAGTGATCTTAAATGGAACAAAAGCTTCACAATTCAGATTTTGTAACATATTTAATGCCTAACTGTGTGTTGTAAGATTCTGACAATTTGTTCAATGTGATTGAACATTCAAGATAACCATTGATGCAGAAATCTCATAAAATTGCATTGTTATGTGTACGCCAAAGCTTTAGTGAGTCAAAAGACGTACAAAGCCATTGAGATTTCTTGTTGATTTTACAAATTGAAATAGTTTTCCCATATGGTAAATATACCAGAACTGCCCAACGGTGTTTGGAGACGAGCTGTAGGGATCTAAAGAAAAAGAAATGAAACTGGTGGTGCAAAAATCTGGATAAAGGAAAATAACTTCTACTGGCTTCCACTAATGCCAAAAAGTTTCTTTTTGGTAAGAAGCCACAAACAACAAAGTATATAAGATTTCCACTGAAAAAAAGTAAAAATAATTAGGTACGTACAAACCAAAATAGCAATCTTTTTAAGATTTAAAATATGTAGAAAATCAAATAAAATAAGGTAGTAGTGTTGTCCGAGTGCTTCAGATCCAGATCATAATACTTTATTCATGTTCACTTTTATTGATTCTTATTGCGTTTTGTATTGTTTTATCATATATGTCTGTCTGCATATTTTGATTCTTGTTGTAATTTGAATTGTTTTATCATTATGTATGTGTGCATGTGTTGCTTTTATTGTGTACCTTTATGGGTTTATATTTCAGGAGAAAAAATTTTTATTAGGTTAGAGGATATGACATTCTGGACATTTGTTTATGGAAAATGGAATCATTAACAAAACCTCCATTTCTATTAATACTGCAGCAAAATAAACTTTTACCTGCTAGAAACATTGCTTGGAACTGTGATTTTGATATTCTGGGATGATATCTCCATACATATTCACATATTTTGATCGCTTTGCTAGGTTTTGCAGGCCTCTTGGTGGAATGACAAGAAACTTAACTGATTTATTGAATTATTAATGAATTATTGGATAGTCAACAAATTAATTTGTGACATTTTAATTTATTGTGCCTTTAGCTCATTTCATAGTCTGGGTCAACTGACTGTTTCACAAATCTTGTTATATAAGGACAGTTTTTGGTGAGAACTTTTGTTCTGATGTTCTATGTTTTGAGGGAAGGTTACAAACAAGTTCTATTCTTCTTAAAGGTAGAACATGTAATATAAATTTAGGTTAGTATTTCACTGGGAAATACTTGAATATGAATTTGACTCTAATAATTTGATGCAACTTCGAACAATAAATCTTACCTTACTATAAAAAGCAAAGGCATGTACCAGGTCAATCTCGGCTACTACTAAGGTTAAGTTTTTGAGATCAAGTCTTGGACAAATTTTCTTTACTGTATCTGGGTGATGTCAGAACAAAGTGAAGGGGGTTAGAAATAAAATACTGGAATATTTCTTTTAACAAAATTTATTAATGCACACATATATTTGTGATACTCAATCTCAAAAACAAATGCAAGGGCATGAAAAAGACTCAAAAAAATGTTGAAAAACAAAATGTCAAAAAAACTCAAAAGAGGTCAAAGCTGTCTCAAACTCAAAAGCCTGCACCAAAAAGGAAACGTTGTCTTCAGTTAGTTAGTTAGTTAATTAAAATTAAAGTGCAAAAACACCTAAGTGGTGTTGTCTTCCGTGTCCTATGAAAATGTGCAGGGAAGAACAATCTCATATGAGATGTCACACTATCCAGGAACATGCCAGGATTTGCAGGCATGGATATGGAACCTGGACAAAGAATGGACTAATAAAACATTTTCTTCAAGTCGCGAGAGATCAACCAAGTGCTGTTATAATGGAAAACTTATTGATAAAGTTTAAAAGGATCATATCTACCCACACACCCTGGGAATAATGATCCATGAGTCTGAAACAGGACCTTTTAGTGATGATGGACAAGGGCCAATGGGAACTGATGATGTCCCCAAATCATCAGCGAAATCTCCCAGCAGTCCTGGTACAGAGGCAATCACAACTGGTAAGATTAAGGGCTTGAAAACTTAAAATCCATTATGATGCATGGGCTAATGCTTCATATACCCTCTCAACTAGGAGCCGCCATTGCTATATTATGTGATGAGGTTGCAAGCTGTGCATACCTAAAAGAGATCATCATTTCAGTTTTGCCTTCGGAGTATATCCAAAACACACGAACTATGTCAACCAGAATCATGTACGAGACACTATAGACAAAATCATGAATCAATCCAGATGTGCAGCAATATGAGAAATCGGCATTGAGCACACTTGCAGCAACAGCACCCTCTTAGGGAATCAAATCACACTTCTTGAGAATATTCTCACAGTGATGTTATCAGGAAGTATAAATAACCTGACAATCAATCTTGGATTTATGTGCCAGAAAGACATACTGTACCTTCAATCTATATATAGTATTTGGACTTTACGATATCTTCCAAAGACATGAAAAAAACTAATGTGAGATGAATCACAGACATTCCAGTAAGGTCAAAGTCGGGGTTTTACGTCCCGTTCAACAGACAGGGTCATATTGGGACAGGTCCTCAGAATTGCCACTTGTGGGACTCGAACCCACAGAGGTGACAGCCTATGATTAGATGCCAAACTTGCTAACCACTAGGCCACTGAGGACCTCTACTTTTTATCGGAGGAAAGCTTTGGTAAAAATAGTCTGTCATGATTGGATCAACAGATATTGTTAAAATGTAAGGATTACTTGAAATACTTAATATTTTGGTTTGTGGTTAGCTGTAATAAGTTAATACTTGTATTCAAAATGGATTGTATTGCTGATGTGTGAATCAACCTTTTACAATAAAATGATAGAAAGTTATATGCTTCCTTTTGGCTGGAATACATCTGGTCCTTAACTATTGAGAATCCCGATCCTGGAGTAATTAGTGTTATTAGGGCTCACAAAGCAGCGGAAATTTGACCCTAATAGTAAATGCTTATCTAGGCTGCAATAAATTATTTGTAAAGCATTAACTCGTGATCAAAATGAAAGAACATAGTTACTCTGAATCATGATCTGATTCCGGCTCTGGTGATTGTGGAGAAGGCATTTTCAAGACTGTCTTCACTGTAAGATTATTTTTAGAATAGACAGGGAATAGCTTGATGTCAAAGCTGTTAAGAAATTTTTGAAAGATGATTGTGTTATTTACATATTTTTACTGATTCTCTTTAATTATAATTTATAGTCTTATTTAAAGTACTTCAGCTGTTTCACAAGTTAACAATGTCCTCTAGTATGTTTTAAGAATTCTAAATGCTTACATTATCAATTTTAAAGCATCATATGGGCATGATTATTTGAAAGTGAAAGTTGGGGTTTTACGTCCCGTTCAACAGCCAGGGTCATATTGGGACAGGTCCTCAGAATTGCCACTTGTGGGACTCGAACCCACAGAGGTGACAGCCTATGATTAGATGCCAAACTTGCTAACCACTAGGCCACTGAGGACCTCGGCATGATTATTTGAAGATAATTCATGAGGTTCTAAGTGAACCAAGAACTGTGTCTATTCTATTTTTGGAATAACAAGAGCAATTTAGCTAGAAAGTAACTGTGCTATTATCTAGAAATTATGCTATTTTTTTAGTACCTTAGTTGGCATTTTCTCTGGGAAGATAATGGTGCACTTTGAAAGGGCCAATATATTTGGTATCCTTTTCCTTAATATGAAGTTACCAGGTTACATAAAAAAATAATAGTTTTTATTTATACATTAGAAAAAGCGTATAAAATATGATGCTTTAAAGGATGATATCAGCGTTATGTATTTTATTTCATGTACCTTTAAGGTTTATTGTTACATTTGCACTGCCAAAGTTTTATGTGTCAAAATTGCCTGTATCTGCTGTTATTAGTATTTAAAGGCAAAAAAATACATACGTGTATCACATCAGATGGGTCAATTTGACTTGATCTTGGTTGGATATATATTTAACACAAGATTACCTTAGAATTAACAGAACAGGTCCTTGAATGTTTGAAATAATTCTACTAATATGCTTTCTTTGGATATGTCACAGGAATGCAGTATGTATTTGCTTTTTGGTTTTCGGTAAATGTTTTGCAACTTGGAATTTTTATATTGCAATAACTTTCATGTAAATCATAGTTCCGTTTTATTTGTCAGATTTAAATCAGTTTTTATAAAATTTAGACATTATGTTTATTTATTTGTTTATTTGGGGTTTTACGTCGCTTTCAACACTGTACAGGTCATATCACGACGGGTAGTTGGAAGGGCAGAGGAAACCAGTACATACAGTTCGCTAGGGTTCTGTACTGTAAACTGCCGACCAATGGCAAGCAACTACCAGCTTTCCCACTTAAGGCCATGACAGGGATCGAACCCCGGCCTCAGAGGTGGGAGGTGAGAGTGTTCCCACTCTGCCACCGTGGCCCCTAGACATTATGTTGAAGAACTGATAATAACATGACAATAATGGAAAACTTGTCTATTTATAATTTGCCTATGGGAAGTTTGTATCTCTTGGCCGTTCGTCATCACTTATTGCTTACCACAAGAGAGTGAATAAACTGGTTCAGTAATTTGTTTATTTATGGTTGGCTTGAAAGAAAAATGGTAAAAACTTACAATGAAAATCTATAATCTGTCAATGGTATATTTATGAACAGCTGTCAGTGTGGCAATTGTGTAGCCATGGGCACTGGACGTGAAAACATCTATTGCAAAGAGAAACCACTTGTTTTTGAAAGATGGATGCCGCAGGGACTCAGTGCTTTACAAACCATCCATGATTTAAGTCTACAAGTTTGGGCCAATATGTGATTGAAATGTCCCTTTATGCATACATTTATTACCAGTAGATGACAATGAGCCAAAGTTTTCAGTAACTTTTCAAAATATGCAAAGATAATGTAGGTTTTATTGAACAGTTGAAAGCACAGGGTCATACAAAATACAGTTTCTTCCAAATATGTCTCTTCCAAATATGTCTAAGTATACATTACTTAGCATACATAATAAATGAAAAGCCTAGAAGCCCAGCAAATATTCTTTTCGCCACCTTTAAAACACACTTATCTCTGAGATTGTGAGGTTGAATCACAGCCCTGACCTTCTGGCAGTAAAACAGGCAGATCAAGATGTAAACTATAAAATGATTAAATGGAGCAAATTAACACATCATAATGACAATACGCTATTTATGTTTTGCAGGATATACAGACATATAGCCTACTGAAACTTCACAAGATTTATTTACCACCACCTTATATACTATGAAAGTAAAATTATACCATCATGCTGCGTGAATGCCAAAAGACGGAAGTTCCCAGAGAAATATTGTGGATTTAAGTATGATTGACTTTAAGTTTATACCAAGACAAAAAACACATTGACTGCAGCTGTATATTTGATAACCTCAGTGGTTTTTATATTTGGACTTGTGTCTCTCAATCTGACATTCCTTATTCAGGTGAACATAATTTGCGTCAGAAGAGGGGAGCTGTTGTGTAACAATTGTCGAAATGTAGTTGGGACACTGAAAGAGTTAATACTTATAATAGAAATATATTTAAGTATCATTTACACAACATTATAAAGTTATCAGAAATATGCTGTCATAGAATAAAATAGTACCAAGAAAAAGGAAGCTGAAGTAGTGCAACAACAAATTGTGGATCTGCAATAATGGAATGTCTTTATTAAATAGAAAAAAAATGTAAATTAAACCCGGGCGATTACTCTTGTCTATATATACACTGACATCACGCAAAATCTTACAGTCTATGTGCACACCTGTCAAACTAATGAATTGCAAATGTGTCAATTTGTGGGTAAAGTTTAAACTCAAGAGATACCCCCAAGTAAAATAAATACCCATGATGGCATCCGGATGTTGAACATACAATATGGGTTTGTGATGTATATCAGTGCCAAAGATGTACATTCTTTGACATGAACAAGTATCCAGACAGTCATGCACCTGACTGTGGCCACTTATACAAATGTAAAAAGAAGTAGCACCAAAAAAATGAATGCTGAATTTTTAATCCAAAAAACACCTCAACACTTTTTAAGCTGGAAAAGCCAAAGGGGTTGTACAAGCTAAGCAGGAGCATATAACAGGCTTAGATTGTTGTTTTCCATATCTTTGGATTGGCAAGATATACAGACTGAGTCAATTAAGTTGATGTACGGAACCCATTACAGAGTTTCATAGAGATGGTTATAAGCAAGAGACAAGCAAGACCACTCCAAACAAAACAACTAGATCTGATCTATGATAAAAATTTCTCTGGGACCTGCTAAATTTTTACACTGAGCACCTATAGGCATCTGATGGGTATCGGAGACATGGTGCGAACAGGTAGAAGCAGAATAAGGAGTAATATTAACTTTTAACCTGACTGATGAACCCAATTACACTAGGATAGACAGCCATGAACAATCAGAGCCATTTAAAAAGCTAAATAATAGTGCCTCTTTCAATAACTTTGGACACACAAAAGATATAGTATCTATGTGTATATCTACTCAAGGTAGCAAATGCATTGGTGTCATTGGTGTATATTGTGTTTAGAGAAAGACAAAGAGGGGGCAGGTGTGCATTCAAGGTGGTGTCTACTATAGTTTGGTTTAATAACAGGATACATAATATATCAGATGAGTTCATCTCCTGGAAAAAGACTTCATTAATTAGAAGTGGGGCTTGAGTCAACATGAATGTTTGGGTTTGACTGGCCAGGAGGGTTTACATATATTGCCACAAAGAGATCAGTAAGGGTGCGGTGCAGGTGTACATTCACATTTTTATGTACATTAGTTTGGTGAGAACTAATGAACACTTAATCATTCAATAATGGGAGACATAATATTTTCTGATTAATTCATCTTCCACCAGAAACTTGATTACCGCGAACTTACATATGCAAGTGGGGAGGAAAGGGAAGGAAACAGGCTGAAAAAAGTTCCAAACAGTCCAACAAGCATCTTGTTAATCACTGATATATATATAAATAAGTCACTTTATAATTACCCCCAAAACACACATAAACATACATATAGAATACATATATCTTCATATACAAACTATCTGATTTAATTTCTAACAAAGTTGGCTGCTCTGGTCAATGCTATAAAAGTGCTGAGTGAATTCATTTATATTGGGGAGAACTGTAGATTGTTTGAAAATATATCAAGAAAAGGGATTCAATATTGAAAATAAAACACTAATTACTCCTGCTTTAGTATCTTCAGTCAGAGAAATATATCACAAACTGTTCAAGTATCATTATAAAAATGGCACCACAAACTCTGCATTATCCACACTGAAATATATGTAATTCTTATAAAATGGGACTTTACTGTTTTTCTTCTTGAACAAAGTTTTTTGCACTTTTTTTCTTTCAAGTCACTTAGACTGAAAGATGAACATGAAAACTTCTTTGCTTTTATGTCACAAAGCAGACCTTGCCCCACACAGCCAGAAACAAAAGGGAGAGAACGGCTACCTGTCTGACATGTGACTCTATTTACACCCTCTAAAATTTCTTATCACAAGCAACACAAATGATTATCTCAATTCCAAAGACATTAGCTCTTTGATCAACGACTTCAAGTGGTGGAGATGTTTATATATGTATCTGAATTTATGTATGCTTATCCAATCAAAGGAGATATTAAAGGTAAAGGACGGCGGCTCCCCCTCCAAATGGCACATGACTAAATTTGTCTAGGTTCTATTATGGAGTGTTTAAATTGGCAAGCACTACAGATGAAAGATACATATAGCTGCGCTTTGCTACCCCAACACATGCATATACTTACAATTTTTCACTTTTTGAGGAAGGGTGTTATTTTGTGCCAGCACTATAGTGTTTAAGGATATTGTAAAAGAACATATCAAAGTGAGTGCATTATTTCATTAATAGTACAATTTCACACATTTTGATAAAATAACTGAAGAATCAAAACTGAAAACAATGAAAGAATTATTTATTGTTCACTTTATGGCTAACATTGACATAATAAAGGATGGCTGGCTCAGAAAATTTAAATCAGCAGAGGAACTTAAGAGCCTGGGCTACTGAGTCTTTACACATGCACATTTTGTGAATCAATATTCAACTTTCAGATGCTTTTAATAATAATAAAGGGAAATCTGCTCATAGTAACACTAATTCTAAAACATACTGTTTTATAAAGAAAATGGCTTGAATAGAAAATAATACAATGGATCAATTGAATATAATTTTTTAGCTATATCACTACACTATAAATACTATAAAAAGACAAAAACAACTGTCAACAATGTTGTTTTTTCACTTTTTCAGTATGAAACACAAAGCTGATGAGGAGGTGTCTTCATCCACATCTAACCAAGTGCTGGTGTCACTGGAAGATTTCGAGGGCAAGGAATTGAACACAATGTTTGAAGGCGATTTTGAAAAAAGTTACACTCTCTTCACCTCTGCACCCCAAGCGGCTGTCCAGCTTGCACAGCATTCACCATCGCAATCATTCGGTTAGCGACATGGCAAACAGCTGGTAACACCCGCACAAGACGACTGAGGCTTGTAGCAGTATTTTTAAATCTGAGGGCGAGTTTAAACAGAGAACTTGCCTCACTGACAGCTGCCCAGCAATCACTAAGATGTTCAAGACACAACAGCAGTACTATGTTCACATATGACCTTCAAATCTCACAACCATTCTATCTGGAACAACAACCACCACCAGGGAGACACCAGTCACCTCCACCTTTCTTTGGAGTATTGAGATTAAAAATAGTCTAGAAAAAATGGCAACAAAGTGAGTGTAATTTTGTTATCAATTAACTTATTCTATAAAAAAGCTAGGCATCATAGGACATTGTTTTATACAATTAATAGTGTATAAATACATATATATGTAAATAATGGAAACTTTACAAATCGTATAAGGTATTTAATTAATGAAGCTATTAAAGCAGGAGAAATGTTACCAAGGACAAAAGACATTCATGCACTTTGTGAAAATAAGAAAGTAGAATATATCTTCTATTATCCAAATATTGTGGGAGAATAAACATTTGAAATGTTATGTAATTAAGTTTTTTTTATTCAAGTCAGCAAAAAGTGATGCAATAAATTTTGAGATAATAGGTCTGTCTTACTTTTTACAAAGTCAAGGGGACAAAAAAATAACGAAAAAAATTGGTATGTTTAACTTTACCAAGAATTGAAACGGAAACCCCTTAAAAGTAAAATCTTATATTTACAGCAACAAAAGAACAAGGTCAGCCAGCCCAAGAACCAAAGGATTGGTGAGAACGAAGGAAAAGTAAGACAATTTTCTACCACATTCGAAGTACATGTAACAAAGAACCCAATCTTGTGATGACAGCTGAACAAATACATGTAAAATGCTATATTAACCTTATGCATATTTATACAGAAGAACCATGTGAAGAATCCGATATCATGTTACATATTATTTTGAACATTTTAAGGATACCAAAATCTGAAATGTATGTTTGTTTATTTGGGGTTTTACGTCGCTTTCAACACTGTACAGGTCATATCACGACGGGTAGTTGGAAGGGCAGAGGAAACCAGTACATACAGTTCGCTAGGGTTGTGTACTGTAAACTGCCGACCAACGGCAAGCAACTACCAGCTTTCCCACTTAAGGCCGTCACGGGGATCGAACCCCGGCCTCAGAGGTGGGAGGCGAGAGTGTTACCACTCTGCCATCATGGCCCCCGAGTTTCTTTCATAACTTTAGTGGCATTCTACCAGTAAACGCCCATGCAGAAGCTAATATATTGAATTTAAATTATATTAACAGCTTTATATTCTATTCTTTTACAACCCGATGGTCAAATGATATACAACACAATTAGTAATTGAGGTGCATATTGTTACATTTGTTTCAAAGATTAAAATGTTACTAATTTAACTCTATTATCAGCTGTTTTACCGCAAACCGGAACCACCAGTAAACACCCATTTTACAGATAAACAGAAGCATTTGTCCTTGACCTCTAACAAAGAAATATAAGGCGGGCGTTCACTGGTAGGCGGGCTTTTACTGGTAGAAAGCCATGATTCAAAGTTCCCCAGAAAGACAAAGTCCCCAAACAAGTGTGGTAACAAGCTAAAGTGAAATTCTGAAAGTACTTTCAGTAAAACAAATCTCACCATCTGATAGTACTTTCAGTAAAACAAATCTCACCATCCCAACCATAACACCCTCGAATCCTGCTGATGCTACAATGAAGAAAGTAAAAATGGATTCGCCAGGTAATTGTTTCTACATAGTGCAAATGTGAAAATATTGGCCAAGGAATATTATTAAAATAACAAAGAAAAAACTTACATAGACAGTGGTTTTTCATTAAACCTTTAACCAGGCTAGCATTTTGAACAAAAAAGCCCCCCCCCCCCCCCCTTTCCCTTTCTATCCTAACTCAAGAAGCGTGTATTCCAAAATTTTGGAAACCCACCGCATCAACTATGGATCTTGTACTTTAATGAAGCTCGTAATTACACTCAATTCCATTAATCCCATCAGTAATCCAATAATATTTATTTGGTTTTTGTTTTTCAACCAGAAATACCCTGATATTGTAGAATTTTTCTGCGACAAAATTTTCAACGACGCGCGTGTAATATGCAAAGAGGAACCTGGGAAAAGCAATTTGGCAATCCATGCGGGCATGTTTTGTGTGTAGGATGTGCCTGCAACCAGATTAGAGCTTAGAATGGCGAGGAACGGGAAAGTGTCCCATGCATTCGTACCATTTTCCTGGACCACGTTATATTGTGGTATTATATTGCTAAGTGGAGTTCTATTCTGGAAACGTTTATGGGTACCGTATTAAATGTGATATCCCAAGGGACAGTGATCGTGGAATACTATAAGGGCTTATAGGTGGAGAGGAATTTGAAAATTTTACACTGGCAGGTCAACAGGTAAAAAATCCAGAATTCTTTAATGGCAAACTAACTAAAATAAGTTTACACAGAAAAATTTACAATTGATTTGTTTTATAGAATATATAAACAACAAATACATCCAAGTTGCACGTTATATTGAGTATACACAATCCTTTTAAATTGTATATAGATCACCAGAAGACTTTTCGGTGACTGAGAGATTGAGTAGCTAGTCAAAGATTCATTAGAACCTGACCTTATTGCTCAGATATTTCATACAGTCCAGTGGAAGATGACCAAGCTGTGCTGGAGTTCCCACAATCTTCTGTCCCTAGTGAATAGGCTGCAGCACCTGCCACCACACAAAAGGAAATTAGTCCAGCAACTAGTCCAACCAATTATATACTTACTCTTGGAAATTGTAACTGTGCTAAAATTATATGAAATTAAGAGTTTAACCTCAAAAGCCACAATTTTTTGGGAAGCAATCTCATGTATTTTAATTTTAATGATCAATGGAATATTGGTGCTATATTGTTTGAAACATCAGAGAAGTAGGACGAGAAGCAGAACCTCAAGCTTAAGAAAAAGAATAGTGCGGCAGGCTCATAAGATCCAGATGACGAACTTGGTTAACAAAATAAATTCATATGTTTCTGAGAAATGCCAGTAACAGGACACAGAGTCGTTTTAAAGCCCAAATGGCCCATGCTTATCTTATGGTAGAAACTACTCTTTGCTTTCAATAACGCTTAATAGACACTGAGAAGAGAAGACACTGTTGACTGTTGCCCAGTCAACGACAACAACCACATGTACATATCGCTTCATAAACCGTCCATGCAGCAAAAGCAAGAGGCAAGACTATTTCTCGTGCACTATAAGAATCTAGGGACTTATTGAAATGGTAATATCTTGCATACTTAGAACCCATTAAACTAGATCAAAAAAGCATAAACCTGTTACACCTTAATAATATCTCTTAACATGTAAACATACACATCTTCTGACTGTATGTCTCACCAGCAGTGCGTGTTTTTAAATTTATGGAAATTAACATATGCCTTTTTGTCATTAACCCAAGACAATATTGTTCTTTCTTTTCTTAGGTTTACAGTACCAATGGAAAGTATATGTGTATTCGTTACATACAGCTTCTTGCCATTAACCAACAGTCACTTTTCAGTAATTGTCTTTTCCACAGCGACTTCTTTCAGAGGGGCAGTAATCTTGAAATACAGAATAATAAAAATGTTGCTTAGTATGAAAATTTCTTCTTTCAGGGGCTGGGTAATCTACAGATGCTGCAAAATAATTAACTCTTATCTCTATGACCACTTGTGCATTTATTTAACCAATTACCAACTTTCTTGTGTTTACAGAACAGACGCTAGAGACAGGTCTCCCTTGAGACGTGAAAGCAACACAATGACACTAGGTAGTCTGACCCTGCAAGGAGAAGACAGTGCACTGGTGCTGAGGCAAGCAGATAAAACTCTCCGTCTACAGAAGAATCAACTCAGTAAGATTCTGAGGATGTAGATATTTACGTTAATACTGAGATGGCGGATGATGACAAAGTAGTTGACTCCCAACTGGAACTGCCACGCAATTTTATATTAAGTATTTCAGACACGAGCCAGGTATTGACCCTGCGAAGGTACATAGTGAATCAGCTGGGGGAAAAGTTAACTGTACAGAAGAAGATAATTGCTGGTGGACTGAAAGACGTTCCTGCCATGTTAAAATTTGTTGCAAAAATCATGAATTAAAATATTTTGACTTATATATTTTTATTTTTTATTTCTTTTTATTTATTTTTTTTCAAATACTGAAATAACTCACCTAGAGTTCTATAGCCTCGTAAGTGAAATTCTCCACAAAGATAGGTGAACGTACCCTCCTCCTCTGTCTCTTCTTTAGAAACTTCAGGAGAAAAAAAATACAACAGCCAGCACTCAGGAAGACAAAACCTGCCACAAAACATCCTGATCTTGTGCCAATTTATTTTTGGGGAAAAAAATGGAATTTGCCTTGCAAACTATTTACTTTTAAGCACACAATCTCTGTAAACTTAATCCCTGTTAATCTATTCTAATTGAACTTTTATAGCGCTTAATCTCTACTAATTTACTGAAGTCTAAGACACAATACAAAATCAGATAACCAATTTCGACATTGCATTTTACCTTTGATCAAAACTAACAGTTTTAGGTTTGAAGGATTTAAACTATGTAAGCACTCGAACTTCAAAAGAGAAACTGTAAATGATGTATTTACCAACTTTTAAACAACAAAACTCTATAATTACCATGCTTTCGTACTGAAGCCTGGTTCACATCTTTGCTTTCAGTGGAATTACTTGACCAGACACTACATTGGGTTCTTGTGCTGAGCTGATCAATAATCAAATGGGTGGATTTTTTTTGTTTGTTTGTTTGTTTGGGGTTTTACGTCGCTTTCAACACTGTACAGGTCATATCACGACGGGTAGTTGGAAGGGCAGAGGAAACCAGTACATATAGTTCGCTAGGGTTCTGTACTGTAAACTGCCGACCAACGGCAAGCAACTACCAGCTTTCCCACTTACGGCCATGACGGGGATCGAACCCCGGCCGCAGAGGTGGGAGGCGAGAGTGTTACCACTCTGCCACCATGGCCCCTCCAAATGGGTGGAGGACAGGAGGGTTATTGAGGGGGCAATGCTGAATGAGATGGCTTTGTGGAACTGGACGTGGGTGCTGTAGAATGCTTTTGGGTGGTCAATACTTTCTCAGACTTGGTGGAGGAAAAGGGTGTTACACTATTGCTCAATGGCTTATCAACTCGGGTGGAGGAGGAAAGAGTTGAAATGTGGGTCAAACTTGCATTTGGGACAAAACAAGAGGAGTGTGCCCGTGAACGGGCACTGTGTCAGCTGACTGAATGTTTTGGATTTGTGATGGTGATAATGAGAGGAAAGCATAATTATCAGGGAAAGGGCTGTACAGAAATACAGTAAATGGTAACTGAACAGCATGTTCGAAAGATATTTCGAAGCTGACAGAAGAAAAGGACAAAAAAGTTGTGCCTTGCAAATGGTATTATGAAATAAAGTAACAAGGTAATTGTTTAAGGGTAAAAAGTAGGTTAAAAATATTTAAAGAAATACTATAAATGCAATATCCTCGTTCGACCATGAAGAAGGGGTCCAAAGGTCAAATCTGACCATACCAAAAGATTCCCAGCCAAAGAATTTAGGATGGTTTACCATCCCAAACCTCTCGGACCAATAATAAGTGAGTCATAGGCACTTTTTAAGTTTGGCTATCCTTGTTTGACCTTGAAGGAGGGGATCCAAGGTCAAATCCGACCACACAAAAAAATTCCCAGCCCATGATTTCCTGTAGCTTGTTTACCATCCCAAACTTGTAGGACCAATAATAAGCGAGTTCTAAGCAATTGTAAGTTTGGCTATCCTCAACTGCCCTTGAAGGAGGGGTCC
Source organism: Sabellastarte sp. h YS-2021 (assembly GCA_964017235.1). Lineage (NCBI taxonomy): Eukaryota > Metazoa > Annelida > Polychaeta > Sabellida > Sabellidae > Sabellastarte > Sabellastarte sp. h YS-2021. The sequence continues at coordinate 118,399,705 of OZ024933.1, read as the reverse complement.
CAGGTCAAATCTGACCACACCAAAAGAATCCCAGCCCATGATTTCCTATATGTTGGTTTACCATCCCAAACCTCCAAGACCAATAATACGCGAGTAAAAAGCACTTTAAGTTTGGCTATCTTCGTTTGACCTGGAAGGAGGGGTCTAAGGTCAAATCCGACCACACCAAAAGATTCCCAGCCCATGATTTTCTATAGGTTGGTTTTCCATTCGAAACCTCTAGGACCAATAATAAGTGAGTTATAAGCACTTTTAAGTTTGGCTATCCTCATTTGACCTTGAAGGAGGGGTCCATGGTGAAATCCGACCACACCAAAAAATTCTCAGCTCATGATTTTCAATAGGTTGGTTTTCATTCCAACCTCTGGGACCAATAATAAGCAAGTTATAAGCACTTTTATGTTTGGCTATCCTCATTTGACCTTGAAGGAGGGTTCCAAGGTCAAATCGGACCATATTAACAGATTCCCAGCCCATGATTTCCTACAGGTTGGATACAATGATTTACTCAACAGTGGGAACCTGAAAGAAGCTATTGCTCAGCTATGCCATGACATAGAGGTCTGCAATTTCACTATGTTATAGCTGACCAAAACGTCTGTGAATAACATATTTAACAAAATACTCTAAATGTAATAATTTTCAAGTTACAACTGATTTACTCAAGAGTGAGAACCTCAAAGTAACTATTACTCAGCTATGCAATGAGCTACATGTCTGAATTTTTGCTCTGTTATAGCTGACCTAAAAGTAGCTGAACAACATATTTAAACAAAATACTGTAAATGCAATAGTTTTCAAGTTACAACTGATTTACTCAATAGTGAGAACCAGAAAATAGCTATTGCTCCGCTATGCCATGAGCTATAGGTCTGTAATTTCACTATGTTATAGCTAACCCAAAAGTAGGTGAACAATATATTTTAACAAAATACTCCAAATGCAATATTTTTCAAGTTATAGCTGATTTACTCAACAGTCATTGCCTGAGAATAGCTATTGCTCAGTTGTGCCATGAGCTACAGGTCTGTAATTTCACTATGTTATAGCTGACCCAAAAGTAGCTGAATAACATATTTGCACAAATTTCTGTAAAGGCAATAGTTTTCCAATTACAACTGATTTACTCAACAGTGAGAACTTCAAAGTAGCTATTACTCAGCTATGCAATGAGCCACAGGTCTGGAACTTCACTATGTTATAGCTGACCCCAAAATAGGTGAATAACATATTGCAACAAAATACTCTAAATGCAATAGTTTTCAAGTTATAAGTGATTTACTCAACAGTGATAACCTAAAAGTAGCTATTACTCAGCTATGCCATGAGCTACAGGTCTGAAATTTTACTATGTTATAGCTGACCCAAAAGTAGCTGAATAACATATTTATACTAAATTCTCTAAATGCAATAGTTTTCAAATTACAAGTGATTTACTCAACATTGAGAACTTCAAAGTAGCTATTACTCAGCTATGCAATGAGTCACAGGTCTGGAACTTCACTATGTTATAGCTGACCCCAAAATAGGTGAATAACATATTGAAACAAAATACTCTAAATGCAATAATTTCCAAGTTATAAGTGATTTACTCAACAGTGATAACCTAAAAGTAGCTATTACTCAGCTATGCCAAGAGCTACAGGTCTGAAATTTTACTATGTTATAGCTGACCCAAAAGTAGGTGAACAACATATTTAAGCAAAATACTCTAAATGCAATAGTTTTCAAGTTACAACTGATTTACTCAATAGTGATGACCTAAAAGTAGCTATTACTCAGCTATGCCATGAGCTACAGGTCTGAAATTTTACTATGTTATAGTTGACCCAAATGTAGCTGAATAACATATACTAAATTCTCTAAATGCAATAGTTTTGCAATTACAACTGATTTACTCAATAGTGAGAACCTCAAAGTAGTTATTACTCAGCTATGCAATGAGCTACAGGTCTGAAATTTCACTATGTTATAGCTGACCCAAAAGTAGGTGAACAACATATTTAAGCAAAATACTGTAAATGCAATAGTTTTCAAGTTACAACTGATTTACTCAATAGTGATGACCTAAAAGTAGCTATTACTCAGCTATGCCATGAGCTACAGGTCTGAAATTTTACTATGTTATAGCTGACCCAAAAGTAGCTGAATAACATATTTATACTAAATTCTCTAAATGCAATAGTTTTCAAATTACAAGTGATTTACTCAACATTGAGAACTTCAAAGTAGCTATTACTCAGCTATGCAATGAGTCACAGGTCTGGAACTTCACTATGTTATAGCTGATCCCAAAATAGGTGAATAACATATTGAAACAAAATACTCTAAATGCAATAATTTCCAAGTTATAAGTGATTTACTCAACAGTGATAACCTAAAAGTAGCTATTACTCAGCTATGCCATGAGCTACAGGTCTGAAATTTTACTATGTTATAGCTGACCCAAAAGTAGGTGAACAACATATTTAAGCAAAATACTCTAAATGCAATAGTTTTCAAGTTACAACTGATTTACTCAATAGTGATGACCTAAAAGTAGCTATTACTCAGCTATGCCATGAGCTACAGGTCTGAAATTTTACTATGTTATAGTTGACCCAAATGTAGCTGAATAACATATTTATACTAAATTCTCTAAATGCAATAGTTTTGCAATTACAACTGATTTACTCAATAGTGAGAACCTCAAAGTAGTTATTACTCAGCTATGCAATGAGCTACAGGTCTGAAATTTCACTATGTTATAGCTAACCCCAAAGTAGGTGAACAACATATTTAAGCAAAATACCGTAAATGCAATAGTTTTCAAGTTACAACTGATTTACTCAATAGTGATAACCTAAAAGTAGCTATTACTCAGCTATGCCATGAGCTACAGGTCTGAAATTTTACTATGTTATAGCTGACCCAAAAGTAGGTGAACAACATATTTAAGCAAAATACTGTAAATGCAATAGTTTTCAAGTTACAACTGATTTACTCAATAGTGATGACCTAAAAGTAGCTATTACTCAGCTATGCCATGAGCTACAGGTCTGAAATTTTACTATGTTATAGCTGACCCAAAAGTAGCTGAATAACATATTTATACGAAATTCTCTAAATGCAATAGTTTTCCAATTACAACTGATTTACTCAATAGTGAGAACTTCAAAGTAGCTATTACTCAGCTATGCAATGAGCCACAGATCTGAAACTTCACTATGTTATAGCTGATCCCAAAATAGGTGAATAACATATTGAAACAAAATACTCTAAATGCAATAATTTCCAAGTTATAAGTGATTTACTCAACAGTGATAACCTAAAAGTAGCTATTACTCAGCTATGCAATGAGCTACAGGTCTGAAATTTTACTATGTTATAGCTGACCCAAAAGTAGGTGAACAACATATTTAAGCAAAATACTCTAAATGCAATAGTTTTCAAGTTACAACTGATTTACTCAATAGTGATGACCTAAAAGTAGCTATTACTCAGCTATGCCATGAGCTACAGGTCTGAAATTTTACTATGTTATAGTTGACCCAAATGTAGCTGAATAACATATTTATACTAAATTCTCTAAATGCAATAGTTTTGCAATTACAACTGATTTACTCAATAGTGAGAACCTCAAAGTAGTTATTACTCAGCTATGCAATGAGCTACAGGTCTGAAATTTCACTATGTTATAGCTGACCCAAAAGTAGGTGAACAACATATTTAAGCAAAATACTGTAAATGCAATAGTTTTCAAGTTACAACTGATTTACTCAATAGTGATGACCTAAAAGTAGCTATTACTCAGCTATGCCATGAGCTACAGGTCTGAAATTTTACTATGTTATAGCTGACCCAAAAGTAGGTGAACAACATATTTACGCAAAATTCTCTAAATGCAATAGTTTTCAAGCTACAACTGATTTACTCAATAGTGATGACCTAAAAGTAGCTATTACTCAGCTATGCCATGAGCTACAGGTCTGAAATTTTACTATGTTATAGCTGACCCAAAAGTAGCTGAATAACATATTTATACGAAATTCTCTAAATGCAATAGTTTTCCAATTACAACTGATTTACTCAATAGTGAGAACTTCAAAGTAGCTATTACTCAGCTATGCAATGAGCCACAGATCTGAAACTTCACTATGTTATAGCTGATCCCAAAATAGGTGAATAACATATTGAAACAAAATACTCTAAATGCAATAATTTCCAAGTTATAAGTGATTTACTCAACAGTGATAACCTAAAAGTAGCTATTACTCAGCTATGCCATGAGCTACAGGTCTGAAATTTTACTATGTTATAGCTGACCCAAAAGTAGGTGAACAACATATTTAAGCAAAATACTCTAAATGCAATAGTTTTCAAGTTACAACTGATTTACTCAATAGTGATGACCTAAAAGTAGCTATTACTCAGCTATGCCATGAGCTACAGGTCTGAAATTTTACTATGTTATAGTTGACCCAAATGTAGCTGAATAACATATTTATACTAAATTCTCTAAATGCAATAGTTTTGCAATTACAACTGATTTACTCAATAGTGAGAACCTCAAAGTAGTTATTACTCAGCTATGCAATGAGCTACAGGTCTGAAATTTCACTATGTTATAGCTGACCCAAAAGTAGGTGAACAACATATTTAAGCAAAATACTGTAAATGCAATAGTTTTCAAGTTACAACTGATTTACTCAATAGTGATGACCTAAAAGTAGCTATTACTCAGCTATGCCATGAGCTACAGGTCTGAAATTTTACTATGTTATAGCTGACCCAAAAGTAGGTGAACAACATATTTACGCAAAATTCTCTAAATGCAATAGTTTTCAAGTTACAACTGATTTACTCAATAGTGATGACCTAAAAGTAGCTATTACTCAGCTATGCCATGAGCTACAGGTCTGAAATTTTACTATGTTATAGCTGACCCAAAAGTAGCTGAATAACATATTTATACGAAATTCTCTAAATGCAATAGTTTTCCAATTACAACTGATTTACTCAATAGTGAGAACTTCAAAGTAGCTATTACTCAGCTATGCAATGAGCCACAGATCTGAAACTTCACTATGTTTTAGCTGATCCCAAAATAGGTGAATAACATATTGAAACAAAATACTCTAAATGCAATAGTTTCCAAGTTATAAGCCATTTACTCAACAGTGATAACCTAAAAGTAGCTATTACTCAGCTATGCCATGAGCTACAGGTCTGAAATTTTACTATGTTATAGCTGACCCAAAAGTAGCTGAATAACATATTTATACGAAATTCTCTAAATGCAATAGTTTTCAAGTTATAAGCGATTTACTCAACAGTGATAACGTAAAAGTAGCTATTACTCAGCTATGCCATGAGCTACAGGTCTAAAATTTTACTATGTTATAGCTGACCCAAAAGTAGCTGAATAACATATTTATACGAAATTCTCTAAATGCAATAGTTTTTAAGTTACAAGTGATTCTACTCATGATGGAAGTTACTGAAAAGCCCAAAAGTAGCTATTACTCACTTAGCTATTGAGACAGGCACCCAACTTACTCACCATATTGTATCTATGAAAAAAGTAGCTGAATAACATATTTTAACAAAATGCTCTAGATGCAACACTTTTCAAGTTATAAATGATTTTGTGCATGATTTCATGAATGTTAATGCATTAAAAATTATTAAAACAATTTATTAAAAAAAAAGTAAGACAGATCCAGGTCTCATACTCACACAAGAGAATCTATCTGTGGCCTAGTACATATATGCAAGATGTGAGAGAAATCCCTGCAATAGTCACTGAGAAAATTGTGATTAAGTGTTGAAATTTTCACACTTTTGGTGGGGGTACCCCCCTTGTAATGTCTCTAGCAAACAGACGAACAGACAGATTTGCATGCCTTGAACAATTTTTCATCCTCGATAGATAAGGTATCTTTTAAAAAAAACAGCACGTCTCTAGGCCTTGTAGTTTTGGAGGAGAAGTTGTTCACGCGGACGCGGACGCCCACGCCGCAGAGTGACGACATAATGCCAGCTGACTGACAAGTCAGCTGACATAAAAACTGACACTGGGATTTAATTTGGTCCTAGCTTTTGGTGTGTATCTAGGAGCAATACTGGAAGAAGATCTACTCTAATTAATATCTGTAAAATGCATGACACCGAAATATTGAAAATGTAAGAAACCAAATTTCATGATTACTGCTTGTCTACGCATTAAAGGCAAACAAAAACCTTTTGCAAGTATTACATGTCAAACTTGGAAGCACTAAATATCTTTAACTGTTACTGCATACTACTGGCAACGAAACTTTTTGTCATAAAACTAATATTCTCAACTGAATATAAGAAATTTAGTCTGCTATCCTGGCAAGCAAGAAAAAAACAAAGATAAATACCTGGACAACTGGGTGATACCACACTCAATGATCTGATCAATGTACTCTCTTACAGCAGGGTACAATTAATTGAAACTTGGAATAATGATAACCTTTGCAAATTAGGAAACTGAGCTATCAAGCTGATATTCTTTATATCCGAGTAAGAAATGTATATTGTGTGCACTTGTTCTAGAGGAAGTGCCATTAATTTTGGCTGGTCAAATATATATTCACAACAAATAGCTTTATTTTGGCAAGTGCATTTGTCAATGCAAACATTTTCAAATCCCTGAACAGCTACTACCACAATTAAAAACTGAAAAAAAAAAACATCATTTTTTCACTTTTACTCAAATTTGCTTTAAACTCTTACACTGCAGATATTGAATGAGAAAGGTTTTTGCAAGATAGATGTATATAAATTCTATACAGAATATGAGGGCTGAACCTTGTGGAAACATATACTGGCTGTAGTTATTGCAATTCTAATTCCAAACCCATTCCCTAATTTCTTTTAGTCTTTGGAGAAATGGGATCATAAAGTTGCAATAGAAGCTGGATCATGCAAGGTTAATAGTGGCGACTTTTCCATACATATGGTAAAGACATATCAAAGGGCAAATGGACACTAAATTGTAGTAACAGATAACCATTATGCCACATACACACACACATACAGAGGAAGATGTTATCTTGTAACCCATCCAGACCTTGTACTAATGGGACCAATTTTATTTCACACCAATTGAATTTGAGCTTTTTGTAGCTTTTAAAGCTGATTCGGAGCTTATTTTCCAATCTTGCCTCATTTCTTGTTATTATGACTGTCCTGCCCGAAATATAAACTCCTGTTTCAGAATCTAAGTCACAAAGATTTAACTTTTATGCACTGCTAAATAATCTGTATTGGTTCTGTATGATAATAGTAGTTTTCATTTTTTTTTTTTTTTTTTTTTTTTTGGACTTGGATTTATTCAGCTTTTCAAGTAATTAGCATTAATAATAATTGATTTTGCTTCTATGAAAGTTATAATAGATTGGTTTAAAGTACTCTCTTACATGATTCTTCATAAGAGAGCATTGTGAATTTCATCTCATAAGAACATCATATACGTAACACATAAAAAATTCTTTAAGAACAGTGAAAACAAAAAAATACTCTGAATAAGATATAAAAACTCTGAACTGAAAACATATTTCAATCACAGTCTTCATTTCTACAAATCTAAGATATACAGAAATCTAATAAAGATTTAAAATCCCCAATAAAATTTGAAATATAAATAGTAGTTAAGTTAAAAATTTTTGGTGCTTAAACACCTTGGTGTCATACAGCACCATTAAAAGTAATAAGTACATTAACTAAAACTATATACATCAATAAATACAAGTAAAAAAAAGAACTATACAAAAAACAATCAATAGAAATACAATACACTTTACTGGTCAAAAGACCAAAACAAATGACTAGATAAGGAAAGCAAAAACAACACAGAAAATGGAAAATATAAAATATATCATAATACAATAGAATACAAATACGACTAGACTACAAGAAATAGATATAAAAATATCACAGACAAAACAAGAAAACTAGAAAACACACAATAACTTAACAAAAATTACGACAATACAAAATAAATTAGATTTCTAAAATTTATAAAATAATCCACATTCTTTTAAATAATTGCATATAACTTTAATGTTTCCATATAGTAAGTCTTTTAAATTACTTATGTTTCTATAGTATTTAATTCTCGTGTCACGTAGGTCGATACAGTCTAGTAATATATGTTTGACTGTATCAGGACAATGACATGGAATGCACCAGGGCATATCTTCACCTTTCAACAGATAACTATGGGTGAAATAAGTGTGTCCTATACGGGCTCGTGTTATAACTATTTCTTCCCTACGAGATAAACCCGTCCAAACATAAAAATCTCCAACAGTAGGGTTTATCTGGAATAGTTTATTATCCGGACACGCATTCCAATGAGTTTGCCACTTCTGTTTAAAAACACTAATTACATTGACTTTCAAGTCTGTATAGTGGACTTTCAAGTCTAAGTTAAGTTAAGTTAAAAAAATTTTGGTGCTTAAACACCTTGGTGTCATACAGCACCATTAAAACTAATAAGTACATTAACTAAAATATATACAACATCAATAAATACAAGTAAAATGGAGAACTATACAAAAAACAATCAACAGAAATACAATACACTTTAATGGTCAAAAGACCAAAACAAATGACTAGATAAGGAAAGTAAAAATAACATAGAAAATGGAAAAATAAAATATATCTCAATACAATAGAATACAAATACGACTAGACTACACAAAATAGATATACATATATCACAGACAAAACAAGAAAACTAGAAAACACACAATAACTTAACAAAAATTACGACAATACAAAATAAATTAGATTGCTAAAATTTATAAAATAATCCACATTCTTTTAAATAATTGCATATAACTTTAATGTTTCCATATAGTAAGTCTTTTAAATTATTTATGTTTCTATAGTATTTAATTCTTGTGTCACGTAGGTCGATACAGTCTAGTAATATATGTTTGACTGTATCAGGACAATGACATGGAATGCACCAGGGCATATCTTCACCTTTCAACAGATAACTATGGGTGAAATAAGTGTGTCCTATACGGGCTCGTGTTATAACTATTTCTTCCCTACGAGATAAATCCGTCCAAACATAAAAATCTCCAACAGTAGGGTTTATTTGGAATAGTTTATTATCAGGACACGCATTCCATTGAGCTTGCCACTTCTGTTTAAAAACACTATTTACATTTACTTTAAACATTAAAATTCAATGCCTGTTTCGCAAGCTCATCTGCTTTTTCATTGCCCTTTATGCCTACATGACTAGGAACCGAAGCTAAAACAACTTTCTTATTTACTGAACAACAATCATTAAAAAGCTTTAAAATATCTTGAATAAAAGGATGATCACAGTTGTTGCCATCAAGAGCCTGAAGACTAGATAAAGAGTCACAAAATATGATAAAACGATCCTCATCACAATTTTTAACTATATTAAAAGCCATTTTCAGAGCCTGTAATTCAGCTGTGAATATACTAGCATTGCCAGGAAGTCTGACCTGGGCACTGAGGCCATCAGATGTAGCAGCTGCAGCAACCCTATTTTCTGTTTTCGATCCATCAGTATATATAGCCCTATGGTCAGAGTAATAGCTTTTTAACTCAGCAAATAAACTTTGAAATATACAATCGTCACCAAGATGTTTCTTTTGATGTGTGAGACATAAGTCTATGTGAGGTTTCTGTATAGTCCAAGGTGGGTAATCTGGCAAAGACACAGTCTGAATTAGATCCAGCTGAGGACAGACAGCAGACAAACCTTCCTCTACACGATGCCCAAAAGATCTTATTGCAGATGGTTTCTCATCATAAAGTTCATAAAACTGGGGGTTAAAAACAACATCGTAAGCTGGATTGTCAGGATTACTTCTCAATTTCAAAGCATACTGAATACATAATTTATCAAACCTTAAATACAAGGGTGGTTCATTTGCCTCTACATACAAGCTTTGCATTGGGGAAGTCCTGAAGGCTCCCAGGCATATTCTTAAGCCCTGGTTTTGAATGGGTTCCAATTTCTTAAGATAAGACTTACGAGCAGAACTAAAAACAGCACAACCATATTCCAATCTAGAACGAACAAATGAACGATAAAGGGTCACTAAAACACTTCTATCTGCTCCCCAATCCATTTTGGCAACTACTTTCAGTAAGTTCATGGCTTTTTCACATTTCTGACGAATATAATCAATGTGTGCCTTAAAATTCAGTTTACTGTCAAATATAACACCAAGGAACTTAGTTTGTGGAACAACAGGGATTTGTGAATTATATATTGTCAATGTTGGGTCTGGATGAAGTTTTCTTTTATTACAGAAATGCATGCAAACAGCTTTGGTTTTAGAAAATTTAAAACCATTTTCATCAGCCCATTTTTCTACCTTATTCAAACACAGCTGAAGTTGCCTTTCTATTGAAGCCATATTTCTAGAAGAACAAGTGATTGAGAAATCATCAACAAATAGAGACTTTTCAAAGCTAGCTGGAATCACATCAGCAATACTGTTTATCTTTAAAATAAATAACGCAACAGAGAGGATGCTGCCTTGAGGGATACCCATCTCTTGCCCATGTATATCTGAATAAATAGATCCTAAACGAACTCTAAAAACTCTGTTTGATAAAAAATTCTGAACAAACATGGGCATTCGCCCCCTTAAGCCTGCTTTATGTAGATCTCTTATAACACCATACTTCCATACTGTATCGTAGGCTTTTTCTAAATCAAAAAATACAGAGACTACATGGTTGCCTTTTAAAAAGGAATCTTGAATAAAAGATTCAAGTCTTATTAATTGGTCTGTTGTAGTTCGACCTTTTCTAAAACCACTTTGATATTTTGTTAAAATATTATTTTTCTCAAGGAACCAAACTAATCTAGTATTAATCATTCTTTCCATGGTTTTGCATAAACAGCTCGTCAGGGATATGGGACGATAATTGGACAGGTTTTTTGGATCTTTGCCTGGTTTAGGAATAGGTATCACAATGGCCTCTTTCCAGCATTCAGGAATTTCACCTGAAGCCCATAAATCATTAAATATATCAAGTAACACCATAAGTGAGTCTCTTGGTAGATGTTTTAGTAGCTGATAATGGATCTCATCTGGACCAGTGGCTGTGTCATGGGACTTTGTCAGAGCATCACATAGTTCTCTGATGGTAAATGGTACATTGTAGTTTTCAGAGTTATCTGTGTCAAAATCCAAGTATTCCTTTTCAGCTTTCTCTGATATTTTTTAAACTTTGTACGGTAATTGTTGCTGCTAGAATTCTTGCTAATTTCTTGGGCCAACCTATTTGCTATATCCACTCTTTCTGTTATTTTTGTTCCATCATTATTTTCCAGATGGTGTATTGTGGTGTTACTTTGTTTGCCATTTATTTTCCTTATCATTTCCCATACCTTCTTTGCTGGTGTCTTTACATTTAGTTTTGATACATATTCATGCCACGATTACCTTTTATTTTCTTTAATTACTTTACGAGCATTGGCTCGACAGTTTTTATATTCATTTATGTTATCTGATGTAGGATTTATACGGCATTTATCCATTGCATTTTGACGAGCTTTAACAGCTTTTTTGCATTCACTGTTGAACCATGGTTTGTAGGTACCAGTGGACTGTCCAGTTGACTTTGGCACACATTTTGTTGTTATATCATTTAATTTATTTAAAAATGCAGGAAACTTTTCTGTTATGTCAGTAAAACTATGCCTATTGATATCTAAAGAACACTGGAGTTTGAATTTTGGCCAATCGGCCTTTTTAAGATTCCAACGAGGAACATTATCCTTAGGCATACTCTTAACTATATCAATTAAAATAGCAAAATGGTCACTACCACACTGACCTGAATGGACCTGCCATGTAAAATCAAGAAAAATAGATGCAGAACATAAAGACAAATCTATTGAGGTGAATGAACCTGATGCAGGATGAAAGTAGGTAGGTGACTTATCATTAAGTAAACAAATATCACAGGATTCAAGAAGATGTTCCACCTTATAGCCTAAACTATTAGACGAGGAACAACCCCATAAATCACTATGTGCATTAAAATCTCCAATAAATAGAAAAGGTGCAGGTAACTGGTTGACTAGATTATCAATATCACTTTGTGCAACATTAAAACGTGGTGGAATATATACATTACATACAGTTATAGTTTTATGCAGAGATACTTTTACAGCAACTGCCTGCACTTCTGTATCTAACTCAAGTACCTCATGGGGAATACCTTTCTTAACAAAAATAGAGCAGCCACCAGTGGCTCTCCCATCTACTTCAGACATACAAGTTTTAAAATAATGATCAAAGCCTCTAATATTTAAATTATCTGTTTCATTAAAATGGGTTTCCTGCAATGCTAAAATGTAGGGTCTAAAATTGGAAATTAAATTTTTAATTTCTTCAAAATTTGGCCTAAAGCCAATTATTATTATATTATTAGTATTATACTTTTATTTTTGTTTGGCCTAAAGCCAATTATTATTATATTATTAGTATTATACTTTTATTTTTGTTTGGTTCCATTATTTACACTTTTATTACCACTCCGCCCTTGTGAACTTGTGATTGGGGATTCTTCGACACTCATGTCACTGTCACTATCACTTAAAACATCATATTTATTGTGTTGTTTAATAGGGTCATTAGGGGGCCACGGTGGCAGAGTGGTAACACTCTCGCCTTCCACCTCTGAGGCCGGGGTTCGATCCCCGTTATGGCCTTAAGTGGGAAAGCTGGTAGTTGCTTGCCGTTGGTCGGCAGTTTACAGTACACAACCCTAGCGAACTCTATGTACTGGTTTCCTCTGCCCTTCCAACTACCCGTCGTGATATGACCTGTACAGTGTTGAAAGCGACGTAAAACCCCAAATAAATAAATAAATAGGGTCATTAGATCCCTTATGTTGTTTGGTCAAATATACTTTGCTCTGACTTATTTTCAACTTGATGGGGTCATTTTGAGATGCACTTGTCTGACTTGAACTAGTTTTAGTCACTTTAGTTGTCTGTTTTTCAACTGCATACTTTTTTGGTTGTTTTGTACCTTCTGGCCATGTCATTTCTGTTTGTGTTTCTACATTTGCAGTTTTCACTACAGGCTTGGTTGCTGCAGCGAGATATAAATAGTAAGCATTGGTTCAAAAAATCTACAACTACACTACAGCTTTTCCTTTAAAATTTTTTAAAAATTAAAACTATCAGGATAAATACATTTCACATGAAGACTGGAAGCCATTATATATAACGTGGAAAAAATACTTTGAATAAGATCTAAAAAACTCTCAAATGATTACATATTTCATTCACAGTCTTCATTTCTACAAATCTAAGATATACAGAAATCTCATAAAAAAGATTTTATTTATTTATTTGGGGTTTTACGTCGCTTTCAACACTGTACAGGTCATATCACGATGGATAGTTGGAAGGGCAGAGGAAACCAGTAGATACAGTTCGACAGGGTTCTATACTGTAAACTGCCAACCACCGGCATGCAAGCTTTCCCACTTGAAGCTGTGCACTCGGTGGGTGGGAGGCTCGATTGTTACCACTGTGATACTATTCAACATAAAAGCAACATTAACAAAGCATCAGAAAATCTGCGCAAAACTGCAACATCTTTCTCCAAAGCTGTTTAGGTGCAGTAATTGTAGCGAAACATTGCCAAATAGGCGTGACCTCTACCACCACCGAGTAACCCAACACGGTGGTGCAGAAGTCAATGCCTTACAGCAAGAGGTGGAATTGGTAAATCCTCCTTGGCTGAATGAACAAGAAGTTACGGACAAGAGTTTGCAAAGTGTGTACGATAACAATCGTCTCCATATTTTAGCTCTGCACACAGGGGGAAGGGGTGAGAAAATATAATTTTCCAACAGGCGATTTGAGAGGGGGTGTAGATGAAATTATGAACAGCGTAGAGAACATTTATCAAACTGATAACAATAGTTTTAAATTTAATCTAAATTTGGGTTTCATCATGAGATATGGGGAAACTGGAGAATACCGTTACTTCATACCCTACGCAAACTCTTACCTCTTGCACAGTCCGCACACCATTACCGATCGAGCTAGCTTGAGGACACTCCAACGAAAGTTGGAAGACCTCAACCCCGTAGAGTACATCATGAATCACAGACCAGACAGTAGATGGGAGCCAGTCTTTATAACAAATTTAAGATTAGCTATATTTTCGATGGACTACCCACTCGGTAAAGCCGTCGATTTACCAAAGCCTGTCAAAGGTCAAAGTTGGGGTTTTACGTCCCGTTCAACAGCCAGCCAAAGCCTGTCACTGAGTGCAAAAGCTTGTCGACATTACTGATGCGTCAAGATCAAGACAAGAAGCCTCACAACAATAATTTGTGCTTCTTCAGGTGTTTGGCATGGGAGCAGTTGAAGAGTTACACCAGTTTGGACATCGTGACATATCAAAAATACAGGGATTGGTTGAAGTACAAGGGTCTAGAAACCCAACGTAAATTTCCAGGTGTGCAATTAGACAAATTTCCAGAGCTGGAAAATTATTTCAGACTAACCTGAACGTTTTCCAACTCATGGAAAATCGGGCCATGACCGTGCACTACAAAATCATGTCATTTTTTTATGTCTATCTCAACATGCAAGATGGTCACTTGTCCTACATCAAACACTTTGACAGCTACGCGAAACGGTATCAATGCCCGACCTGTAGCAGAATGTTTAAAAGATTCCCCATTTTAAAAAAGCATTTACGACATTGCTCAAGTGACCAAGTGACCAAGTTGAAATTTCTTGGGGGCTTTTACCAAGCCAAACAAACTGTACCTGGGGAAGGTTGCTTTTTCCCTTATTTTATCACATACGATTTTGAATCTGTTTTGCCAAGACAACAGAATCAGGGCACAAACAAACTTCGCTGGTATGAAAAACATATTCCCATTTCCGTAGGCGTTGGTTCCAACGTGTCAGGTCATGAGAAAGGCGTCTGCTTCGTAAATGCCGATCTCAATGAATTGCTCAATGAAATGCTAACCGAGATGCACAAGATCACCAAAAAGGTAAAAGCCCAGGAGTACTCGGCTGAGGTCGATCCACCAAGGGCTGTGGCAGAAGTAGAAGAGGTCAATGATTTTGAACCACCCTCCAAGAAATTTAAAAAAAGAATCGGCGTTGAAAACACATTTCGTGGGATGTTGCAAAGATTGGAAGAGACTGGTCAAATGACAAGTCCGATTTTCAGCAGGAGGAGGAGGGAGACATAAGTGCTAATGAACGGGGATCATTAAGGAATGAAGGTAGAAACCAAAAGTGTCGCAAAGTTGGGGTTTTACGTCCCGTTCAACAGCCAGGGTCATATTGGGACAGGTCCTCAGAATTGCCACTTGTGGGACTCGAACCCACAGAGGTGACTGCCTATGATTAGATGCCAAACTTGCTAACCACTAGGCCACTGAGGACCTCCAAAAGTGTCGCAAAACAATGTACAAGAAATTGGACACTTTACTAGGCCGTTTCAAAAGCTACTGCCGTTGCGTGCCGGTGCTGGGTTTCAATTCTGCCAAATATAATTTAAATCTAGTCAAACCAAAATTGTGTTCGCACTTGGACTTAACGAGAGCACAATGCTTCACCGTCCAAAAAAGCAATGCCTACGTGACAATTTCCACGCCGAGCTTGAAATTTTTGGACATCAGCCAGTATATCGCTCCTGGTTATTCTTATGCTCAGTTTTTGAAAAGCTACAAAGCAAGCGAAAAGAAGGGTTTCTTTTGTTACCAGTATCTCTCGGATCCGGCAGTTCCAGACTACCTCCATATGATGCGTTTTACAGTTTGCTGAAGCGCATCAATATCTTGGAGGAAGAAATATCGAGATGGCAGAAAATTCACTCGATTTCACTCACCACTCAAGACAATGAGTACCACCACTAAACAGGTAGCTATAAAAGCAAGTACGTTTCTGCATACTCAGATGTTCCAGTAAGCTTATGCAGCTATTGAGAAAAGGCAAAGTGCATTTGTGAGGGTAAACCAAAGTCTGGCTGCCAGAATTATGTTGATCTAAAAAACCTCTGGGCAAACCGGAATATGACAAAAGTGAAGGATTTTCTAATCTACTACAACCTAAAGGACATTGACCCCTTTATGGAAGCCGTGAAGAATTTGCAAAATTATACAGGGAAAACCGGGTGGATCTGTTTGAAGACAACATCTTGGTACCGGGTGCAGCCAGGCAGATGCTGTTCAATACAGACAAAGCAAAGCTTGCTTTATTTAACAGCAAAAATGAGGATTTATTCCGAAAAATCAAAATATATGCAGCGGTCCTTCAATCGTATTCACGAGGCATATGCAGGAGGGTCAAAAAATGGCGAACAAATATGTCATAAATATTTGGTTTTGACGCCAACGCTCTGTACCCGTATTGTTTAAGGCAGGAAATGCCTTGTGGCACTTTTGTCAGAAGGAAAAAAGACAAGGATTTCAAAACCGAAATCCAGGACAAATATCTGGATATGTTTGTGTGGACAGACCAGGGTTCTGAAGTCCTAAACATTAAAATTGCCCACAAAATAAACTCGGGCAAAGAACATTATGTGATGGGATACTACGTGGACGGTATTCACGAGAATCACATCTATTCCCATCATGGGTGTTATCACCATGGCTGTCGTTCCTGCACAGAAAAAGTAAAGGAGAAAAAGTCTGTGCAATTGCTGAGACAGCAAAAGACAAAGTATGACAGAAATGTCTCCAGGAGAGAATACCTTGAAAAACTCGGGTATGCCGTGCACGAAATATCGGTGTCAATTTAATGCAGTGTTCAGACCTTACACCCAGAGCATCTGTGACAATTACGTGCCTCCTTATTACAGAGAACACAAATGGGGTTTGAAAATGGACATGCTACTCAAGGCCATTCAATCCAGGGAACTTTTCGGCATGGCAGAGGTCGACATCTGTGTACCCGATAATTGGACTGGTGCCTTTCGATCCAATCTGCCTCCACATCAATATTAGTGAATTCTCTCCCATATTATGCACGACACACATAACTGAGGAAGTGATCGGAGAGCGCATGAAAGAGCATTGTCGGTTAAGTTAGTTAAAATTAAGGTGCAAGAACACCTTAGTGTTATTCTGCACCAATAAACTCAATAAATACTTAAACTAAACAATATATACAACATGAACAAATATACAAAAACTCGTGACTAGATATACAGATTTAAAACACACATACACTGAACAATATTTTAAACAGAATCTGTGCATAAACAGAATGACAAGATAAGATCATAAAAACTGACTAGATCATGGAACAACAAACTATACAGAAACAAATACCCAAATACAATAAAATAAATACAAACCATAAATAGAATTCTCATAAAGTGTAAAATATACAAATGAACAAAAAAACAAGAGGAGAGTGCCCGTGAACGGGCACTGTGTCAGCTGACTGAGTGTTTTTGATTTGTGAAGGTGATTACAGGACAGAATAATTATCAGGAAAAGGGCTGTACAGAAATACAGTAAATGGTAACTGAACAGCAAGTTCGAAAGAAATTCCGAAGCTGACAGAAGAAAAGGATAAAAAAGTTGTGCCCTGTAAATGGTATTATGAAGGAAAATAACAAGGTAATTGTTTAAGTGTAAAAAATAGGTTAAAACATATTTAAAGAAATACTACAAATGCAATATCCTCGTTCGACCTTGAAGAAGGGGTCCAAGGTCAAATCTAACCACACAAATACATTCCCAGCCCATGATTTCCTATGGTTTACCATTCCAAACCTCTAGGACCAATTATAAATGAGTTATAAGCACTTTTAAGCTTGGCTGTCCTCATTTGACCTTGAAGGAGGGGTCCAAAGGTCAAATCTGACCATACCAAAAGATTCCGAGCCAATGATTTCCTATGGGATGGTAAACCATCCCAAATCTCTGTCACCAATAATAAGCGAGTTGTAGGCACTTTCAATTTTCGCTATCCTCATTTGACCTTGAAGGAGGGTTCCAAGGTCAAATCGGACCATATCAACAGATTCACAGCCCATGATTTCCTGTCTGTTTACCATCCCAAACCTCTGGGACCAATAATAAGCGAGTTATAAGCACTTTTAAGTTTGGCTATCCTTGTTTGACCTTGAAGGAGGGGTCATTGAAGGTCAAATCTGACCACACCAAAAGATTCCCACCCCATGATTTCCTACAGGTTGGTTTATCATCCCAAACCTCTAGGATCAATAATAAGGGACATATAAGCACTTTTCATGACTGACAAAAAACACCTGTGGCGGCCATCTTGTTTCTCAAAATGAGGCCAAAAATATTCCCAGACAACATTTTATGGTTATTAATATATACTGCAAACTTAAGAAAGCTAGCTATAATATTTTTTTTCATCAGAGCAGTAATGGTGAAATCTCTCTCTACACACTGCGGCTATCCAGTGGATCCAATGATTTACTCAACAGTGAGAACCTGAAAGTAGCTATTGCTCAGCTATGCCATGACATAGAGGTCTGCAATTTCACTATGTTATAGTTGACTAAAAATTCTGTGAATAACATATTTAACAAATTACTCTAAATGTAATAGTTTTCAAGCTACAACTGATTTACTCAACAGTGAGAACCTCAAAGGAACTATTACTCAGCTATGCAATGAGCTACATGTCTGAAATTTTACTATGTTATAGCTAACCCAAAAGTAGGTGAACAACATATTTAAGCAAACTACTGTAAATGCAATAGTTTTCAAGCTACAACTGATTTACTCAATAGTGAGAACCTGAAAATAGCTATTGCTCTGCTATGCCATGAGCTATAGGTCTGTAATTTCACTATGTTATAGCTGACCCAAAAGTAGGTGAACAATATATTTTAACAAAATACTCCAAATGCAATATTTTTCAAGTTATAGCTGATTTACTCAACAGTCAGTACCTGAGAATAGCTATTGCTCAGTTGTGCCATGAGCTATAGGTCTATAATTTCACTATGTTATAGCTGACCCAAAAGTAGCTGAATAACATATTTGCACAAATTTATGTAAATGCAAGTTTTCCAATTATAACTGATTTACTCAACAGTGAGAACTTCAAAGTAGCTATTACTCAGCTATGAAATGAGCCACAGGTCTGAAACTTCACTATGTTATAGCTGACCCCAAAATAGGTGAATAACATATTGAAACAAAATACTCTAAATGCAATAGTTTTCAAGTTATAAGTGATTTACTCAACAGTGATAACCTAAAAGTAGCTATTACTCAGCTATGCCATGAGCTACAGGTCTGAAATTTCACTATGTTATAGCTGGCCCAAAAGTAGCTGAATAACATATTTATACGAAATTCTCTAAATGCAATAGTTTTTAAGTTACAAGTGATTTTACTCATGATGGAAGTTACTGAAAAGCCCAAAAGTAGCTATTACTCACTTAGCTATTGAGACAGACACCCAACTTACTCACCATATTGTAGCTATGAAAAAAGTAGCTGAATAACATATTTTAACAAAATGCTCTAAATGCAACACTTTTCAAGTTATAAGTGATTTACTCAACAGTGATAACCTCAAAGTAGCTATTACTCAGCTATGCCATGAGCTACAGGTCTGAAATTTTACTATGTTATAGCTGACCCAAAAGTAGCTGAATAACATATTTATACGAAATTCTCTAAATGCAATAGTTTTCAAGTTATAAGCGATTTACTCAACAGTGATAACCTAAAAGTAGCTATTACTCAGCTATGCCATGAGCTACAGGTCTGAAATTTCACTATGTTATAGCTGGCCCAAAAGTAGCTGAATAACATATTTATACGAAATTCTCTAAATGCAATAGTTTTTACGTTACAAGTGATTTTACTCATAATGGAAGTTACTGAAAAGCCCAAAAGTAGCTATTACTCACTTAGCTATTGAGACAGACACCCAACTTACTCACCATATTGTAGCTATGAAAAAAGTAGCTGAACAACATATTTTCACAAAATGCTGTAAATGCAACACTTTTGAAGTTATAAGTGATTTAGTGCATGATTTCATGAATTTTAATGCATTAAAAATTATTAAAAAAATTTATTAAAAAAAGTAAGACAGATCCAGGTCTCATACTCACACAAGAGAATCTACCTCTGGCCTAGTACATATATGCAAGATATGAGAGAAATCCCTGCAATAGTCACTGAGAAAATTGTGATAAAAAGTTGAAATTTTCACACTTTTGGTGGGGGTACCCCCCTTGTAATGTCTCTAGTAAACAGACTAACATACAGATTTGCATGGCTTGAACAATTTTTCATCCTCGATAGATAAGGTATCTTTTAAAAAAAACAGCATGTCTCTAGGCCTTGTAGTTTTGGTGAAGAAGTTGTTCACCCGGACGCGTACGCCCACGCTGCAGAGTGATGCCATAATGTCAGCTGACTGACAAGTCAGCTGACATAAAAACAAAATAAAAATTTATTCTGTAAAATCCAATCAAGATTCGTGTCTCCTCCAATTAGTCGCCTCTTACGACACGCAGGAGGACACGTTGGGCCTATTCTACTTCCCCGGACCCACAGGGGGAAAGAGCATTGTCGGGAGCAAGGATTTAAAATCAGTAACGGGGTATGAAAGCCAAAAAGATCATGCTCTCCACTCCACTTTTACACTGGTATTTAGAGCACGGATTGGAAGTCAGAGATTTACACGAACTCGAATTTTCACTGATCCGCTGCTTTTCGGACTTTGTGGAGAAATGTATATCCGTGCGTTGTGAAGCCAATCTGCACTCAGACCTGTCACTTCAAGGAGACACGTACAAGACCCTGATTAACTCGGCTGATGGATCAACACTCCTCTTTCAGACTCCGGTTTTAGAAAAGCTACACATCTCATGAATGAAATGTACGAGGTCGAAAGCACCAAAAATTCGATCTCTATGGACATTCCAATCCAAATTGGCTTTTTCATTTTGAATTATGTCAAGCTTCGAATGCTTCAATTCTGCTATGACTGTTTGTGCAAGTACACAGATAGAAGCAAATTCGAATGCATTCAAATGGATAAATGACAGTCTGTACTTTGGTCTGGCTGCCAAAAACTTGCGCGAAGCTGTGACGGATAATTTAAGGGGTGAATTCATTGAAAAGCTAGAGGGTAGGTGTGGGCATATACACATAGCCGATGCCAAGACCTTCTTTCCCCGCACTTGTCGTGCGGACATCTTGTTTGATTGTTCTATATCTATGAAGAGGGTCACACTTCTGAAGGCCATTCAGTCTGGGGAACTTTTTGGCATGGAGGAGGTCGACATCAGAGTCCCCACTGATTGGTGTAGCAGACATGCCTCCCCATGAATATTACAGCAAATTCTCACAGATACTTTGCACAATGCAGACACCTGAGAAAGTGATTGGAGACCACATGACGCAGTATTGTTGGGAGCAATGGTTTAAAATCATTAAGGGGCAATTCTCGGTTGGAGGTATTAAAGTCAAGATCATGCTCTCCACTCCGCTATTACAGTGGTATTCAGAGAATGGATTGCTAATCACAGATTTACACAAAGTTGGTTGGATTTGGGTCCCTTTCTGTAAACAATCGAAGGGGTTACGGTTCAAATCTGTACATTGTTGGGTGAGCAGGGAGGTGGCCTGCACAGTATGTAAGTGGGGTTTCACCATTGGGCTAATCGTGAGCAAGGCGCCTTGAGTGGTCTGTAGAGCATAGGGGTACTGTCAGTCTCTTTGCCTGAGGGGCTGTACCCTCTGGTTGTGGGACGTGTCACCCCAGTTGTTCCAGGTTGGGTGGTAGGTGGTAAAACCCACCCCTCTATGTAGGTTATTGGTGGCAAGGGTGGGCCCTGGTCGATAATGCACCTATAAACGATGGATCCCTGTCCACGAGGCACTCATTTAGGGGGAATCTCTGACTCATTGGAATTACTGGTGATGCAAAAGACAGAGCTACTCCAACAAGTACTGACTTTTGTACAGTGAGGTCATACCTGTAATATGCAATGTTGACTCAGTATGCATGCAAGATAGGGATTTTCGTCAATTGTGGCATGGCAGCATATGGTTCCAGAGTTTTTAACCACATTCACAAAAAAATTCTTTTCAATGTCAAGACATAAAACTTTGGCGGCTTGGGCATGGTCAAGATCAGTATTGATGACATAACCATAACCTACATATATTTGGACATCATTGTTACAAAATTTATTCACACATTTTGAATATTAGTGGTGTTAATTTTCCCTACTATAAATGGCAAATGAGAACATCAAACAGTAGTGGGCCTTACATATTTTAAACCCCCAAGAAAATACTTCGACATATTGATGTCAAAGGCCACATGACTGGAAGTGGGTGGGGTTTAGGGTCTTGTGAGCTGTCAATCATGCATTGTCATAAGGTGGGGAAACCCCGAATGGCTCCCGATTACCCAAATAATTGATAAACGTTTTTTTTTTTGGTTTGAATCCAAGACTACAGATTGTTTGAACTTGAAATATCAAATGTCCAAGCCAAGTAATGGCATTACCATTGAAAAGAAATAATGTACACAGTCCCAAGTACTAATATACAGTTTGTTTGGTTTGAGCCCAAGACTACAGATTGTTTGAACCCAAAACATCAAATGTCCAACCCAAGTACTACCATTCCCACTGAAAAGAAATAAAGTACACAGTCAAACCGAAGTAACTGATATACAATTGTTTGGTTTGAACCCAAGACTACAAATGTTTGAACTTAAAACATCAAATGTCCAAGCCAAGTAATGGCATTACCATTGAAAAGAAATAATGTACACAGTCCCAAGTACTGATATACAGTTTGTTTGAACCCAAAACATCAAATGTCCAACCCAAGTACTACCATTCCCACTGAAAAGAAATAAAGTACACAGTCAAACCGAAGTAACTGATATACAATTGTTTGGTTTGAACCCAAGACTACAAATGTTTGAACTTAAAACATCAAATGTCCAAGCCAAGTAATGGCATTGCCATTGAAAAGAAATAATGTACACAGTCAAACCCAAGCAATTTGGTTTGAACCCAAGACTACAGATTGTTTGAAAACAAAACATCAAATGTCCAACCCACGTAATGGATGCACATTCTAACTGCCAACCTTATGCACACTGAAATTGGCAGTTCTAAATCCCAGTCTTCAAGATACAAAAGACTCTTTTTAATGAAAATATTTTGAACCAAGAGACCTCCGACAAATCTTGCATTTATGCTAAGAAGGATGCAGACATAGATGACAGATGTCACATGGAGACCGTAAGTGTAACAGTTTTTTCTTTTCTAAAACTTGGGACTGAAAAATTGTGACCAGTGTTCATGTGTCCTTAAATCCCTAATCGAATGTTGAATGGAACTGTATTTGGTCAACTGTAGCCATATCAGAAAATTAAAGTGGAAGAAATGTGTACCTAGATGTTGAAAGGGTATGCCTGTGTGTAACTATATAATTCCCCAATTTCAAATTTGTGCAGCATTCAAAAAAAATTTTTTGAACCAAGTCACTTTGCAGTGTTAGTGGCTAAGTGTCAAATTTGCAATTTTTTGGTGTGAGATAAGATAAGATATTTAAAATTTTAAGTGCAACAACACCAATGTGTTATACTGCACTATAAAAACATTAACTACTATAAATATATTAACTAATATTCACAAACATATATATATACAAACAATCAAAAACTGGCAAAAATACCAAACAAAAACACAAGACTATACGAAATGACTAGAATAAACGAAAAATCAATCAACAATACATAAACAACAAACAAACTAAAGACTAGATATTGCAGAATAAATTAACATGAAGGACAAAACACAAAATAAATTAATTAAAACTTTTTAAACAGGCCACATTCTTTTAAATAGTTAATGATGTTAAAAACATTTTCACAAAATAATTTTTGCATTGTATTAACATTTCTATAATATTTAATTCTGGTGTCACGTAGGTCGATACAGTCTAATAATATATGCTTGACTGTATCGGGACAATGACATGGAATGCACCAGGGTATATCTTCACCTTTCAACAGATAACTATGGGTGAAATAAGTGTGTCCTATACGGGCTCGAGTTATAACTATTTCCTCCCTACGAGATAAACCCGTCCAAACATAAAAATCTCCTACTGTAGGGTTTATTTGGAATAGCTTATTATCAGGACACGCATTCCATTGAGCTTACCACTTTTGTTTAAAAACACTATTTACATTCACTTTGAAGTCTGTATAGGGGACTTTCAAGTCTAAAACATTAAAATTCAAGGCCTGTTTGGCAAGCTCATCTGCTTTTTCATTGCCCTTTATGCCTACGTGACTTGGAACCCAAGCTAAAACAACTTTCTTATTCACTGACAAACAATCATTAAAAAGTTTTAAAATATCTTGAATGAAAGGATGATCACATTTGTTGCTATCAAGAGCTTGGAGACTAGATAAAGAATCAGTGAATTTGATAAAAAGATCCCTATCACAATTTTTCACAATATTAAAAGCCATTTTAAGAGCCTGTAATTCAGCTGTAAATATACTAGCATTGCCAGGAAGTCTGACTTGGGCACTGAGGTTATTACATGTAGCAGCTGCAGCAACCTTATTTTCTGTTTTTGATCCATCAGTATATATAGCCCTATGGTCAGGATAACAACCTTTCAACTCAGCAAATAGACTTTGAAAAAGACAATCATCACCAAGATATTTCTTTTCATGGGTGAGGAATAAGTCTATGTGAGGTTTCTGTATAGTCCAGGGTGGGTCATCTGGCAATGACACAGTCTGAATTAAATCCAGCTGAGGACAGACAGCAGACAAATCTTCCTCTACACGATGCCCAAAAGATCTGATTGCAGATGGTTTCTTGTCATAAAGATCATAAAATTGGGGATTAAAAACAACATCGTAAGCTGGATTGTCAGGATTACATCTCAATTTCAAAGCATACTGAATACATAACTTATCAAACCTTAAATATAAGGGTGGTTCATTTGCCTCTACATACAAGCTTTGCATTGGAGAAGTCCTGAAGGCACCCAGGCATATTCTTAAGCCCTGGTTTTGAATGGGTTCCAATTTCTTAAGATATGACTTTCGAGCAGAACTAAAAACAGCACAACCATATTCCAATCTAGAACGAACAAATGAACGATAAAGTCTCAATAAAACACTCCTATCTGCTCCCCAATCCATTTTGGCAACTACTTTCAGTAAGTTCATGGCTTTTTCACATTTCTGGCGAATATAATCAATGTGTGCCTTAAAATTCAGTTTATTGTCAAATATAACACCAAGGAACTTAGTTTGTGAAACAACAGGGACCTGTGAATTATATATTGTCAATGTTGGGTCTGGATGAAGTTTTCTTTTATTACAGAAATGCATGCAAACAGTTTTGGTTTTAGAAAATTTAAAACCATTTTCATCAGCCCATTTTTCTATCTTATTCAAACATAACTGAAGTTGCCTTTCTATTGAAGCCATATTTCTAGAAGAACAAGTGATTGAGAAATCATCAACAAAAAGAGACTTTTCAAAGCTAGCTGGAATGACATCAGCAATACTGTTGATCTTTAAAATAAATAGGGTAACTGATAGGATACTGCCTTGAGGGACACCCATTTCTTGTTCATATATATTACTATAGGCAGACCCTAAACGAACTCTAAAAACTCTGTTGGTTAAAAAATTCTGAATAAACATAGGCATTCGCCCTCTTAAGCCTATTTTATGTAGGTCTCTGGTAACCCCATATTTCCATACCGTATCGTAGGCTTTTTCTAAATCAAAAAATACAGAGACTACATGGTTACCTTTTAAAAAGGAATCTCGAATAAAAGATTCAAGTCTAATTAATTGGTCTGTTGTAGTTCGACTTTTTCTAAAACCACTTTGATATTGTGTTAAAATATTGTTTTTCTCAAGGAACCAAACTAGTCTAGTATTAATCATTCTTTCCATGGTTTTGCATAAACAGCTCGTCAGAGATATGGGACGATAATTGGACGGGTTTTTTGACTCTTTGCCTGGCTTAGGAATAGGTATCACAGTGGCCTCTCTCCAGCATTCAGGAATTTCACCTGAAGCCCATATATCATTAAATATATCAAGTAACACCATAAGTGAGTCTCTTGGTAGATGTTTAAGCAGTTGATAATGAATTTCATCTGGACCAGTGGCTGTGTCATGAGACTTATTCATAGCATCACATAATTCTGTAATGGTAAATGGTACATTGTAGTTTTCAGAGTTGTCTGTGTCAAAATCCAAGTGTTCTTTTTCAGCTTTTTCTTTATATTTTTGAAACTTTGCACGGTAATTATTGCTGCTAGAATTCTTGCTGATTTCTTGGGCCAACCTATTTGCTATATCCACTCTTTCTGTTATTTTTGTCCCATCATTATTTTCCAGGTGGTGTATTGTGGTGTTACTTTGTTTGCCACTTATTTTCCTAATCATTTCCCATACCTTCTTTGCTGGTGTCTTTACATTTAGTTTTGATACATATTCATGCCATGATTTCCTTTTATTCTCTTTAATTACTTTACGAGCATTGGCTCGACAGTTTTTATATTCATTTATATTATCTGATGTAGGATTTGTACGGCATTTATCAATTGCATTTTGACGAGCTTTAACAGCTTTTTTGCATTCACTGTTGAACCATGGTTTGTAGCTACCAGTGGACTGTCCAGTTGACTTTGGCACACATTTTGTTGCTATACCATTTAATTTATCTAAAAATTCAGGAAACTTTTCTGTTATATCAGTAAAACTATGCCTATTGATATCCAAAGAACACTGAAGTTTGAATTTTGGCCAATCAGCCTTTTTAAGATTCCAACGAGGAACATTGTCCTTAGGCATACTCTTAACTATATCCATTAAAATAGGAAAATGGTCACTACCACACTGATCAGAATGGACCTGCCATGTAAAATCAAGAAAAACAGAAGCAGAACATAAAGACAAATCTATTGAGGTGAATGAACCAGATGCAGGATGAAAATAGGTAGGTGACTTATCATTAAGCAAACAAATATCACAGGATTCAAGAAGATGTTCCACCTTATAGCCTAAACTATTAGACGAGGAACAACCCCATAAATCACTATGTGCATTAAAATCACCAATAAATAAATAAGGTGCAGGTAATTTGTTGACTAGATTTTCAAGATCACTTTGTGCAACATTAAAACGTGGTGGAATATATACATTACATACAGTTATAGTTCTATGTAGAGATACTTTTACAGCAACTGCCTGCAGTTCTGTATCTAACTCCAGTACCTCATGGGGTATACCTTTCTTAACAAAAATAGAGCAGCCACCAGTGGCTCTCCCATCTACTTCAGACATACAAGTTTTAAAATAATGATCAAATCCTCTAATATGTACATTATCTGAATCTTTAAAATGAGTTTCCTGCAGTGCTAAAATGTAGGGTCTAAAATTGGAAATTAAATTTTTAATTTCTTCAAAATTTGGCCTAAAGCCACGACAGTCCCACTGTACTATACTTTTATTTTTGTTTTGTTCCATTATTTACATTTTTATTGCCACTCCGCCCTTGTGATTTTGTGATTGGGGATTCTTCAACACTCATGTCACTGTCACTATCACTTAATGCATCATATTTGTTGTATTGTGTAATTGGGTCATTAGATCCTTTATGTTGTTTGGTCAAATATACTTTGCTCTGGCTTATTTTCAACTTTATAGGGTCATTTTGAGATGCACTTGTCTGACTCGATGCACTGGTTTTATTCCCTTTATTTATCTGTTTCTCAACTGCACACTTTTTTGGTTGTTTTGTGCCTTCTGGCCAAGTCATTTCTGTTTGTGTTTCTACATTCACTGTTTTCACCACAGGTTTAGTTGCTGCAGCTGCTTGGGCATACGTTGTTTTCACAGAATTAAATATGTCCATTTGTTTCTTGGCATCTGTGTATGAAATTCCTCTTTCTGCCTTGATTCTTTGAATTTCTTTTTCCTCTTTCCATTTCGGACATGTTTTATCATTAGAGGCATGGTTTCCTTGGCAATTGACACATTTCGCTTCATTCGTGCATTCTTGAGAGTCTGTATGATCTTCTTTCCCACATTTATTGCAAAGTCAAAGTCAAAGTTGGGGTTTAACGTCCCGTTCAACAGCCAGGGTCATATTGGGACAGGTCCTCAGCATTGCCACTTGTGGGACTCGAACCCACAGAGGTGACAGCCTATGATTAGATGCCAAACTTGCTAACCACTAGGCCACCGAGGACCTCTCACATTTATTGCAAACTTCATTTTTCCTACAGTTGAATTTAGTGTGACCAAACTTTTGACACTTATAGCATCTGATGGGATTTGGGATGAATTGCGACACAGCCACCCTGTAGTAACCCACCCTGATGTATTTTGGCAAGGTCTGACTTTGGAATGTCAATATAAATGTCCCTGTTGGTTTCCTTTGTCCATCTCTAAATACCAATATCCTGTCCAGCTTTATGACACCTTCATCTTTTAGTCCATCTAATATCTCCTCATCAGAACAGTCTTTTATATCTGGGCATCTAATGACCCCTTTCTTTGTGTTCAGGTTGTAGTGTGGTGATACAGTGATGGGGATAACATTGTCCATAGTCAAGTTCAGTTTGGTTGTTTTCAATAGTTTGCTGCTTTGGTTTTCCTTGTCTAATTCAACCAAGATGTCTCCATTCCTTAATTTCTTCATATTAAAGGGATCAGACCCAAGAACAGCAACAATGGCCTTGTTTACAGCAAATGGTGACAGTTTTGACAGAGGTCTCTCATTGTCTGTACCTTTTACTAACAGAAATCGCGGCCATGTACAAATCTGAACAGAATCCAAGTTCGAAGTCATGAAATCAGGCGAAGTTCTAATCCTTTTCCTATCAGTCGTTTGTGTATTTTGTGTAGCCATAATGTTATAGTATTTATTCATTGCCAATGTTCTCCACCCACCCTTCGAGCCCAACAAGGGGATATCATAATAGTGTGGAGCTGAGCCCTGCACACTGATATCAGAGATACATTAACAATATACTCAAAGACCACAAAAGTGAACCTTGATTGACCTGTTGAGCAGCCGCCTTCTAGATACTCCAAACAAAAGCACAAACCAAACACCAGCAGAATACAACAATCAAGTACAACAGTATAAACCATTAGAAACAACAAGCCATCACTAATTTGGAGCACTAGGGCTTGGCACTACCAGCCGATTGATTAAGCCAGGCCATCTTAACCTTCCGACTAAGTGAAATTGAGGCCAAAGCTGTGTATTGCCTCCTCAATGCCGCAACAAAGAATTGGCTCAACAGCCAGGACCCTCTCTTCCACTGACACGGATCGCAACCCACGGCAAACAGGCTGCCCCCAATTAGTCGCCTCTTACGACACGCAGGAGGATACGTTGGGCCTATTCTACATCCCCGGACCCACAGGGGGCAATTTTTTGGTGTGTCAAAGTGTTTAATTTATCTTGGGAAAACAAACAGGAAGGAAACTCAAATGGCCAGGTATGTATATATTTTAATGTTTTATTTTTACAGCATGCTGCAGGTGTGCATGTGTGTTTACTGTAATAATGATGATAATATTCATGATTTCCATGTAAATCGAACTTCCTTAAATTTATAAACCCAACAAACTTTAATTCTTGCTAAACTTGCTCATTAACTTGTTTATTTTATTAAATATTATAATTATTTCTACAAATTGAATGGTTGACCACAATTAAAATAAACTGTTTTGTGTTCTCTGTTGAACAATGTCAGTTCCACTATATATAATGAGTTGTGAGCGTTTTATCTTTGTGTAATGTTTCTGTATTTTTCTCACAGCTGCATGCATGGTTGCAAAATTAACAAGCATGACACCTCGCGTCCATCAGTGTCAGAACACAGATCCATAAGTAACTAGTTTTGTTTTGAAGTGATGTTGGTATATGTAATGTAATCCTTTGCCTCAGGAATCTATTTCCAGCTTTCGTTTGGTCAAACGTGTGTATAAAAGGGGCACTTTTTTCGGAAAAGGGGACAATTTTTCTCTAGTAATCCAGGCTCTTGGAGACTGTTTTGGTTCAACAGGCATACATTTTAAAGGTGTTTACTATTGTGAAATTGGACTGCCAGTGAAAAAAGGGGGTAAGCATGGTAACTTAATTTATATTTATTTTACATGAGGTTTCTTGTACATATGTAGACAAAGAGTAAGCTTACCAATATTCACATGTGTTAATATAGTTTTTTGCTTTCAAGTTTAAAATGGTACAATCCTTTACAAGTTCTACAATGTTTTACAAGTTTTACAAGGTCTGCTTAGCATAACATCAGTTTTCAGCTAATTAGTATGTACAATGAGTACTTTCATTCAGGCTGTATACATTGTACATAAAACATAAATTCAAATAAGGTGACAGGCCTAAATTATGGGGTGTCTTCAGGCACCTCATACAAACAATGATTTTTATTGTTTTGTAAACTTTGATTAAACAGTATGTGTAAGGTACTGGAGTGATGCCTTCATATCGAGGTCACCTAGATAGTGACAAAGAATGCAACTTCCTTCTCATTGGTCGCTTCAATATATACAGTTTTATTGCTAGCAAAAAAAATTATTATTTTATATGGATATCCTTATCATTGGAGCTACCTTAGTTTCTTTATTTTATAACATAGAATCTTATTTTTGTGACAATTCACAAAACAGATAAGTCTGAGGATGAATGAAGTATCTTTTGTGATACAGGTAACAAGCTGTTCAGATACATTGCAGTATCTTCTCAGACGCACACAAATCATGGATACTTAACTCTGCAAAGTGTCACATGTAATGTCTTATGCAACCTTTATGTCTTAATTAGCATGGTTTAATATAAAAACCTTCAATAAGTCAAAGAGACAGTTACAGTACCTACACCTATTTTGTAGACTGATCCTCAAGAGGACAGGAGCTGGTTTCAGAACCTACACCTGCAGTCAAACTTGAATCTTCCTAGAGGCCAAGAGCTAGTGACAGAATCCTTGAGTGAACTTAAACCTATTGTCCAACCTAAATCTACAAATGGACAGGAGTTGCTAACAGAATCCATGACGGAACCTCCACTCATTGTCCAGCCCTAATCATCAGATACAGACACTGTCGGCGAGCCTACACCTGAGGTAAGTATTGACAAATCATTTGTAAAAAGTTGGGTATGCTGTAAAACTCACAAATTTCGATATGGTATTGGTGAGGCAATGAAGCTGGATCAGGACACTACACTACAGAAGTCAATGTGTCAGAAGTCCTCATGCAGATGAGCTTTGCAGACAGGTGAATCATGTGCTAGAACAGACACAGAATAAATATTTCACATTTTCACAGTGATGTCACTGTCAGCTAGGAAGTGTTCTACTCTTCTCATCCTTTTAATACTCTGCGGCCGGGGTTCGATCCCCATCATGGCCGTAAGTGGGAAAGCTGGTAGTTGCTTGCCGTTGGTCGGCAGTTTACAGTACAGAACCCTAGCGAACTATATGTACTGCTTTCCTCTGCCCTTCCAACTACCCGTCGTGATATGACCTGTACAGTGTTGAAAGCGACGTAAAACCCCAAATAAACAAATCATCCTTTTAATATAGCATTTGGGTAAAAGGCTGTTAAGATTTGGCCACTCGGGGAACATTTTCAAAGGGTCAACCAGTGCAAGAGAAAAAATGGGCGGTTAATCATTCAAACTATTGGCTCCAATAAATTATCCACCATGGTGACCTTTATCTTCATAGTGGCATGTGCTGATGACCTCTGTTGTTTTAGCCATTGTGCTACAAGTGGAAATATCTGTAAAATAACTAAAATTTCTGTAAAATACTGGTAAAAGTAAAATGGCAGAAAATACAACACTGATACATCAAACGACCATACTTGAAGGCCTTGAAGATTTCTGTAACCATTTAATTGAATCGGATAAATTTTCAAGTTGTGATGAGTTGTATGAAGCCTTTGTGAGTGTGTCCCTGGGTCATTGTTCATTGCAAGAGAATAGTAATATGTCTACCTATTCATCAGATTTCAATCCTGTAGAATTGAAATGACTACTACAAAGAGAGAGTGACACACCACAAGTCATAACCAAGAAAAGGAAAGCAGTAACTGCAGAAAAGGACAAAAAAATGCTGGAAATCACCTTATAAAGTGGATCCATTGCACTTGAACACACTAACTTCCATATTCTCCAGAAAAAGGGAAGCAATGACTACATACGATCAACTTCAGATTCTGTCTTTGTTTATTTGGGGTTTTACGTCGCTTTCAACACTGTACAGGTCATATCACGACGGGTAGTTGGAAGGGCAGAGGAAACCAGTACATAGAGTTCGCTAGGGTTGTGTACTGTAAACTGCCGACCAACGGTAAGCAACTACCAGCTTTCCCACTTAAGGACGTTACGGGGATCGAACCCCCGACCTCAGAGGTGGGAGGCGAGAGTGTTACCACTCTGCCACCGTGGCCCCCCTTCAGATTCTGTCAATAATATTCCAAACTGTATCCATTGCATTTGGACACATTACACTAAGTTCCATATTCTCTGGGACATGTGGTATTTCACAGTCATTTCATCTTAATTATATTGGTGGAAAGAGTTGTTAAAGACAATGTTTTCGAAAAGGAAATGTGGAAAACAGTTTTGCATCTGGATTTCAATTGTGCCACACCTGGAGCTTATTTTACACATGTGTGGAGGCAGAGCAAATGCCTTATAATTATTAAATCATTTCATCAATTCATTAATTAGATACAAAAGTAAGATTTTAATGAATCAAAGCTCTTGTGCAAGCCTGCAGCATGTCTGCTTGCTACATCTTTCTCAAAGACATAGAGCTGCCGATATTGGGTACATTCTCATCATCTCCAATTACACCCCCAATTAAGTGCCCAAATTATAAGAGTTTCCATGTAAATCGAACTTCCTTAAATTTAAAAACCCAACAAACTTTAATTCTTGTTCAACATGCTGATTACCTTGTTCATTTTATTAAATATTATAATTATTTCTACAAATTGATTGGTTGACCACAATTAAAATAAACTCTTTAGTGTTCCCTGTTAACAATGTCAGTTCCACTACATATAGTGAGTTGTGAGTGTTTTAACTTTGTGTAATGTTTCTGTTGTTTCCTCACAGCCGCATGCATGGTTGCAAAATTAAAAGGCATGACACCTCACATCCATCAGTGTCAGAACACAGATCCATAAGTAACTATTTTTGTTTTGAAGTCATGTAGGTATACGTAATGTAATCCTTTGCCTCAGGAATCTATTTGCAGTTTTTGGGTGGTCAAACTTGTGTATAAAAGGAGCAGTTATTTTTCGGAAAAGGAGCAATTTTTCTCTAGTGTTAAGTTGAAATTTTTTGGTGCTTGAACACCTTGGTGTTATATAGCACCATTAAAACTAAAAATTACATTAACTAAAAACATGTACTACATTAATAAATAAAGTAAAATCGATAACTACACAAAAAACAACAAATAGAAATACATTGTTTCGACAAATGCATTGGTCAAGCTGAAGCTGTTTGGTATTAAGATTCACTTCGCCAACCAAAAGTATTAGTGCAAACTCCAGAAATACTACATACAATATACATTTCCTATTTTGATATCAGGAATATGAGCTTCATATTTCAGTTTCCTAACTTAAAAATGTTAAAACATTTTTCTTTGAAGTTTCATTTAACTGTAGCCTGCTACAAGAGACTACATTGACAAGGCCATTCAGGGTGGTAGCACCTATTTATAATTGGAACCAATCAGTGCAACTGGGTAATTAAAGTACGATTCTGATATACATTTTAAAACATTAAGAAATCTGTACATGGCCCAAAAAGAGTTGGACATTAAAAAGGTAAGTGTAATGAAGGAATTCTCATTTCACTGAAGGGATTTAAAGCTACCTTTATCACAGAGTTTAAAAGTTTAAGATACTCAAAAGTGATGTAAATTATTAAATAAAATATTATATGTAGACATAAATACTGCTAATTGTTTCAATGTTAAATTAATAGATTACACTTATATTTTAGGAGTACAGTATTCTCCGATTCGTCAGATGAAGAAAATTCGGACTATGACCACGCAACTTTCGAGTCTTTGAAACTCCCTCCAATTCCACTGGGTGAAAAATGGGTTGTTCAATAATCATCCAACCTGAGATCCAAAGTTGGGGTTTAACGTCCCGTTCAACAGCCAGGGTCATATTGGGACAGGTCCTCAGCATTGCCACTTGTGGGACTCGAACCCACAGAGGTGACAGCCTATGATTAGATGCCAAACTTGCTAACCACTAGGCCACCAAGGACCCCCAACCTGAGATCCAAGCAGTTGTTAAAGTTACCACTGAAGTGACACTGCTAATCAACTGCAACAGTTCCAACTGCAGGAACAGCTTCACTTCAACCAGGTGAGGAGAAGTAAGCTAAATGTCCAATTTCATGGATTCCAAAATCAATTCAGATGAAGCTTTAAACTTTTAGTCATAATGCCACAACAATTTGTGTGCTTGTTTTGTTCAAATGAGTTTAAAAATAAAAGCAAGGGGAAAAGATATAATGCTACACACTTACCTTCCTATTTTTGGGAACATTTTATGTAACACATGTGAGCAAAGATTTGAAGTCAAGCAAAAGTTTTTTGAACACTGTGAAACCAAAGGACACCAGAGAAAATTGGATGCTCACAAAGCCCTTTTGGATATCCACAGTGAAAGGAGACTGCTTGTTGAAGCAGAAAGGTACACTCTCAGTCAAGTCATCATTGATTTCATTCAAAACATTACAGAGAAAGACTTCTTTACCAATTTTGACTGCCTTGACAGTATAATAGACAGGTTGGATTTATTTTTAAAGTC
The DNA here is from genome assembly GCA_964017235.1 of Sabellastarte sp. h YS-2021. Classification (NCBI taxonomy): domain Eukaryota; kingdom Metazoa; phylum Annelida; class Polychaeta; order Sabellida; family Sabellidae; genus Sabellastarte; species Sabellastarte sp. h YS-2021. The sequence continues at coordinate 118,364,781 of OZ024933.1, read as the reverse complement.
CCAAAGAGAGTCACAATAAACACACCAGAATCAGATGTTATGACTCAGGATGCTGCCTACGGAATTCCCACACATGACATTATCATTATTTAATCCCAGTACTCTAAACTACTTCTTCCATGGATAGAGTTCGGTTTATAGCAGAAACTTCAGCAGTACTCCAGAGAGCACAGACCCACAGCCAACAGTAGAAGACAGACCCAATCCCCCAAACCAACTGACAAAATGGGCCCGGTCCCAATCTGCTCCAGTTGGAACACCAGATGACAGGCTCTCGGCTATGGTCAGCAAATTCTAAGCCATATAAGGGAAAATAGACAGCCCATACAAAAAAGTGGTCAATACTGCGGAGAGCTAGACAGCAGGTGTCAAAAACATGCTGACGAAACTACTGCAGTGCATCGAGCACAACACCACTCAGGTCCACGCCTACTCCAAATGCTGGCAATGACATTACAAAGGGACATAGCCAAGGTGTTACAGACAGGAAGTCAACTATCGAAGGTACAAGGGTCCCAAGTGTCTCTGGAGATGCTCATTATTGATCCTTAAAGTTTGGAATGTGCTACCAGCTTGATGGAAACCATAGACCCATGGAATGGTATTTTTTACCTGCAATTTTAGTCGCTCTTTCGTCACATTGACTATCAATACAAAAACTATTAAGTGTTGATATGTCAAAAACAAATCATGGAGTCTTTAATATAATTTAATTATAATCACCAGAACTACCTGGCACTGAGCTAAAGGCAACAGCCTTCATTTTTAACCTCATAGTGAAAATGACAATAGTGAACATGACATGCAAATTCAGAAGAATTCTGTCCCGCTTTGGGATAAAATGGAACAACAAACGTCACTTTGTTCAGTAAACTACGTTTTCCATTCATTTATCACCACAAAAACAATTCCTTGTGGCAAAGACATTTAGATGTTCAGAAAAACATTTATCAAAAGTTCAACAGGTTAAATGCTCAAATGAAAAGTAAAGTAAAATACTTATCACAATCTCAAAGTAAATATTTCTGGTTCATACAAAAACCTTGATATAGGTAGAAATGCTGTTTCCCTTTTCTGGTTCTGATAAGTCTTGTATACTGTGACTGGTGTCTCAGACAGAGCAGGATTAAATAAATCATTTGCCTGGTTTTGGTCAGCTAGAGACTAAGTTTACTGTGAAGTCATGGAAAGTCCTTATGTCATGATTTTTTTTTATGATGAGGACGAGCAACAATTAACCCTTTAAAAAAATATGTTGACCATAATCCTTTCTAAAAAATAATAAATTACATATTATAACCTTCTGCTTACTATCACTTCTGTGATACATTTAAAATTAGGAATATTTACAAGATACATGATAGCTACTGGGTAGTGGTCACTAGTGTAGAATTTCCTGAACATATCATATGTAAGAAGGACTTAATTAATTAAGCAACAACTTGACATTGGAATGCATATGATTGTGCTAAATCCTGATTACAGTGCAAATTGAAAATATTTTCATCTACCTTAGTTTGCTAGTGGAAGAAGTAGTAGCAAGCTGATAGCAAAGGTTGGAATTGAGGTTGGCTCATCCAAGATTGTGATTGTGATTTTTTTTTAGTTTTGAACTGTGAAAAGTTTGGATTATATTTAAGTGGAAAAACCACCATCAGGAAATCTATCTAAGAACTGGAAGACAAGTAACTTCTACAAGTTTCATAACTGTTTCCCGTAAACAAGCCCTGAGAAGTGTAACTGTCATGTCCTCTTACTGAAGCCCAGTGCTCAGGTTGTGTTGTGTGTGGAGACTGTGAATTGAGGTCATCTCAGAACTTACACCAAGTTCAAACCCAACCAATAGTAGACCTGGTTACAATCGGTCTACTCCTGCATCAGAGGACATTCTTGAATCTGAAGAAATAGTGTTTGGGGCCAGGGATATCCTGAGCAAAAAAGGAGTAGATGAAAGATATTCAAGTATACATTTCAAAGCAGTTTCAAGATACATCAATTGTAGCACTAAAAAACAATATTTCACAGAAGAAATTGTAGATACATCTGTACAACTTCGGAACTCAGAACTGCCTCACCTGGCCGACAATGACAGTATGGCATAGTAAGAGATAACCTAAATGTGGTGGAAGAGGTATTTGATGTCTGTCTGTCCATTGTTCTCCTTGCACTGGTCATCTATAATATGAGCATTTCCAAAGTTTCTTTCTTTAAGAGTTCTCTGAACATCATTACATAGTTTTAGGTCTTGGTTTAGACCCATCTTGCCTCCATGATAGAAGATACATAAATGGAAAAGACAGGTGAGCCAGTTTGCAAAACAAGTTACTATATATATGACAAGCATCTTAAAAGTAGGTTACCAAAATAATGCCCTGATGCGATGCTCTTAACAATAATGAATAAAGTAACTGATAACCCTGACATTGTTGCTATGCTTAATGGATATGTGAAGTATTTTAAGCACCAATGAAAACATACCAACCTGCCAGTGTCTCAGGAACTTCATTTTTGACTTTTCAATAATTGAAGGAAGCACTTTGACCCTATCAGTCGAACCCGAGTTAGCAATAACAGAGCTAAAAAAATAAGGACAATGTGGACAATAACCCAGACTATGAGCCTCATCAGGAAGACATCTCTAAGAAAAGAACAAACATACATGGAAGCTAATGCAAATCATGTCTTTACAAACAATCATTTAGTGGCTCATTCCCATCTTGTGTCAGACATTTGCCCATGTACAGAACCTCTATATGATACGAGAAAAGTTCTAGTCAGAAAATGAGGAATAATTGTCAGTATTTCACAGATGGTCAACTAAATTCTTGGTCTAGTTAGTCCAATGATGAAGGCCTAACTTGGGGCAACCTCTTGGTGGCTGCTGATTTCCAGAACTAGTCATAAATAAATAACAATGATTTTCAGTCATATGAATGTATAATTTCAAAGAAGCAATAACTGCTGCAAAGTAAATAGTTCATACCTAAAACCAGGGGTTATCAAGTACTGGTGATGCTAACTGCATATGTACCTAGGGATGTTAGTGCAAAAATAATTCAGTGTTTCTGGGCTTGGGAGCTCAGTTTCTCAGAGACAGTGCAAAATACCGTTCTTATACATGATGTGGAAAACAACAATATCTTGGATACAAACATTGTACAGGTACAAGTTGTTGAGAAGTCTGTGAAATACATCTAAGTTTAGATTTGAAAATATGTGAAGTATACTTAACATCAAATTAGTTGGCAGTTATAATAGACAGGAAATTGTCCGCTTGTAACCACTTAAGTGTAGATTGTGAAAATCTCTTTGGCTTTTATATCTTAAACTATCAGCTCATGGCTAATATCAGCCAAACCAATGGCAAGATGTTTCTTTATAATGCTCAATGCTCTCTTTTCAAAGATTTAAGTTGACAATTGCAGAAGGAAAGGCCAGTAAGGTTGCCATCTAGGATTTTATAGAAGACATGCCCAGTAACTTGACCATTAGATTAAATTCTAATTTAGATTAAACTTTTCTTCAGTTGTCAGCAACAGGGATCTAGCTAAGGCTCTAAATGCTGATGCTAGTAACACAAGAATTTAAAAAATTAAAAAACACACAAGCAATATACACAGAGATCTTTAATGCACCAAGTGTTGTGTATAATGACCAAGTTGGCAGATCTTATCTTGTGAGAACCAATCCCTGTGCACATTTTTAGTGTCTTTGTGCCAAAGACATTGCCTTGTCAAAAAGGGTGAGACATTACAAGGTAAGTGTAAAGATGAAGGGGTTCTCATTAAATGAAGGAATTCAACCTATATTTTTTTAATGTCTCATCTCGTATTGGTGATATTCTTGACCACTAGTACTTAATACATTCAACAGAAGAAGCAATAGAACTATATTATGTTAACTAATGGAGTGACAAAACCAATGAGCCAGCAGTGATACTCTCCCAAATACCTCCCATGTTGGCACCTGTGACTGAAGACTGATTGAATTCTGATCTATATTGTTTAACCGTACATTACAATTTTCTAAAATTACCTATAACAAACCACAATATCATACATAACAACTGAAAAAACTCAACAATTTTGTGTTTCAGAAAAGAAGAAATAAAATGTATCTGTTTTGTCATCTCATTTGTCTTTGTACAAGTATGCTGTATGACAAATCATTGACAACACATACTCACAAGAAAAACATAAATTACAAAACTTTGTTTCAATGTCCTTTTGGAATCTATAACTTATCCCTTTGCTGGTCAGATGACATGACAATTACAGACATTGAGTCATATGCAACATTGGACCATGTAACCAAATCAACATATTGCACAGAAGAGCTCCAATATTCATACATACAGCACTGAGAGACAGCACTGCCAATGAAAAGACAAATAGATGCATTGGTATTTAAACAAAGAACATCTGAGAGAGTTTGGACATTGGTATACTTGAGTGTGGTTCCAATACTAGTGTGACGGTAGATTGTGATTTTGGTTGATGGATTGTCTTGCAAACACAGATTACATCAGTAGTGAAGAAACAAAAGCAAATCATCTGAGTCAGATATTGAAACTTTTGTCAGGGGAAAGACAAAGAGTCTACAAAAACTGAGGCTGAATTGGAGTTGTGATTTTTAAAGAACTCCTGTAAAAAGATGGATAAACAATGTAGCAACAATAAGAAAACTGCAGAAGTGTAAGAGAGGAAGCCACAAACTAGCCTTCGCAAAAGAAATCCTCCTGAAAATGTGCAGTATGCATTGGCTGCATCCACAGTTTCCAAGTAAGTACAGTAGTATACATTACCATTCAAGGGTTAAGCTGTGAAGGGCAATAATAACTTATTATTTGACAAGTATATTTAATTGTCCTTACAAAGAAATTTTATTGATGATGGATCAATTTCATTGGTATAGTTATACAACAAAAAACATGTAGTAATTTTTATGAAAGTAAAAGTTTCTGCTGTCTTAAATAGTTCCAATTCTCACTTTACTTATGGGGCAACCAAAGAAAGAGATAGACAGGAAGTAGATGAGCTTCTAGCTCAATTTGAGGTGTTTCTGGTAAGTATACTCTCCCCTTTTTACATTTAAATATAATATTGTGAAAAAAGTGATTAAAAATAGGAACAAAAAGGTACAATAAAGCAATGAATATTATTCAAGCATAAGTTTTAAAACAGTTTCCAAAACATTAAAATATATACATAAAACAACACTGTACAACAGTGTCTCATCTATGGTACACACAAAGCAAATTGTAGGTCTATTTTGTTATAACTTTAGAATTCAGAACTGCTTGACCTGCCGGGCAATGGTGTTGATGTTTTAACAGATGCCCTGAATGTGGTATAGGAGGCGTTTTAAGTGAGTTTTTTTTTGTTTGTTCTGTTTTTTTGTATACAGACTGATGTTTTACACTTGAAGTTAATATACTTTGACAAAAAATGCAAAAATTTAAAATTAACTAGACAAAATGCAACACAGTTATTTTTCAATCACTTAATTTTACAATATGAATACAAATATAATATTTGTTATAAGGTTATTTTGCAATGCTACTGTATTTAACATGGTGCAGTAATATTTCATGAATAATATCCAAGCAAACAAATTATGTATCTCTCATTCTTATCTAATTTCAGCATACAGATTATTTGAGGAAAACCATGAGGAATAAAGGTATTTTAAAAACATGTGAAATGTGAAATTATGTGTTTGATGATTAAAATTAAATTAAAACATATGTGTCTATTCAAGAATGATCTGGACATGTAGCAAATTTTAATATTTATATTACATATAGATTTTGGTGTTTAAGGTAAAGAGTAAAGGGTAACACGAGTCATTTTATGATGGTGATTTGTGGTATTGATAATTGTTCAGTAATGATTTGTAAGTGGTAAATCTTAAGTACTAATTTATTGTTGTTAGAGAGAAAATGTGCAGCTGCAAATGGGGAAGTCCTTGTTGCCCCATACCTGTGGAAGAGGTGGGTACTGCGGAGTTCCCAATCATCATCCACGATCCTGAGAGACAGGAACATTTAGTGGAAGAGGCCCACAGGAGCCAGGAAGGGGAAGATGAAGAGGTGATCCGGGGGACCCATACAGGGGAGAGTGACGAGGTGGCCCAGGGGAGCCACGAAGGTGAAGGTGAAGAGGTGGTCCAGCGGAGCCACACTGGGGAGAGTGATGAGGTGACCCAGGGGAGCCAGGAAGGGGAAGAGGTGGTCCAGGGGAGCCACACAGGGGAGAGTGACGAGGTGGTCCAGGGGAGCCACACAGGGGAGAGTGACGAGGTGGCCCAGGGGAGCCAGGAAGGGGAAGGTGAACAGGTGGTCCAGGGAAGCCACACAGGGGAGAGTGATGAGGTGGCCCAGGGGAGCCAGGAAGGGGAAGGTTAAGAGAACAACAGCAAGCAGATCATACCATAGAAAAAAGAAACTACCAAAAGTTCCTTCATCCCTGAAGGAACTTCAGATTGATGGTGAATGGGCAACTACTGGTGGGGATTATCCTGAACCGTTCCTTCTTCGTGACAATGGCAGTGACGCAAACTCAAGGATTGTCATGTTTGCCACCAAGGACTGTTTGCAACTGATGTGTAAATCCAAGATATGGTTCATGGATGGCAATTATAAAATGGCACCCAAACATTTTCTCCAACTATATATCTTGAGGGTCCCTTTAGGAAGCACTGCAGTTTCAGTTATGTATATTCTACTCCAAAGAAAAAACCAAGCAACCTATGAAGAAATGTTCCAGACCTTATTAGAAAAGTGCCACGAACAGAACTTATATCCAGACCCAGAAGAAGTTATGATTGATTTTGAAATACCTGTGATTAAAGCTGTGAAGAACATATTAGGCATTGATGCTAGAGGGTGTTTCTACCATAAGCGGCAGTGTACTTGGCGAAAGATTCAAGACCTTGGTCTTGTTACACATCACAGAGAGAATGAAGAATTTTGTTATCTTATCTATTGTCTGCATTGATGTGGGTATGTTTGAACATTGATATTTAGTAGAGGGTATCCATGTGGCACATGTAATAAAACTAGTTAGGGACTAAATAATATATTGTTTCAACTTGTATAAATTGAGCAGTACTGTGTTGATAAAAAGGAGGATTAAGAACAATAAGAGAGAGAGAGGGGCAGATATGTAGAGATCAGGGGTTTGCTAGCATTGGAGAGATTTATAAAGACAAATGGGATGTAACCATTTGTTATGAAGGATATACTTATAATTACTGTGTATATGATTTGTTTATTTGGGCTTTTACGTCGCTTTCAACACTGTACAGGTCATATCACGACGGGTAGTTGGAAAGGCAGAGGAAACCAGTACATATAGTTCGCTAGGGTTCTGTACTGTAAACTGCCGACCAACGGCAAGCAACTACCAGCTTTCCCACTTACGGCCATGACAGGGATCGAACCCCGGCCGCAGAGGTGGGAGGCGAGAGTGTTACCACTCTGCCACCATGGCCCCTACTGTGTATATGAATTTGAGTGTTTGGTTGTTACTAAATTTTCATATTTTTAAATGTAAAATACATTTTTATGAATAAAAATGTATATACTTACCATATGAAAACACTTGGGCAAGCGTGGCTTGGCGTTCCGTGACCGCCACATACACCATACATAGAATTTAAAATATGAGGGGAAACCCTCTTTAAACCTATATACTTGCTACCTTTGACCCCTGGTGACCTAATTCACTCTACCATGCGCAGTAATACAGAAATAGTTCATTCTTTTTGTGGCGGTTGAACTAGCAACAGGCGTTTATGTAAATAAACATAAATGCTGGAAAAAGGTCTTTAAAAGCGGGGCAGGCGGGAGGGTGATTTGCTGTTTTCATATAGTAAGTATATACATTTTTATTCATAAAAATGTATTTTACATTTAAAAATATGAAATTTTATTTCATAAAAATGTAAATATACTCTACCATATGAAAACACTTGGGTTGAATGCCCACATGGAAGGATGGTGGGAAAAAGACAGACTGAGGAAAACCACCCTAAGGTTAAATTGCATAAAGAGGATACTTCCTGGTGCAATTGAACCCAAAACCTCTGTGCTGAAGAAATAACTCGAGTGAGTTAAGTGAGTAGAATTAACCACTGCACGAACTTCAACACTGCTGTCTACACCCGATTAGGTCAGTTCAAAGGAGAAGGCATAAATATGCCACTGTGCTCAGAATAGGAACATGCCAAGAGGCACTAATAAGCACAGTTCTGAAAATGGAGATGAACAGATTCCCTAAAAGGGAAATGCCACCCCCTTTTTCTGAAACTAAAAGTTTCAGATGGACTTAAATTGAGGAATTTAAGTAGAAAAAAGAACTGGCTGAGTGGAAAAAGAAGTCCACTCCACTTTAGAAATCATAGAGATTCTTAAGAAAACCATCTCTCAAGGAAAATAAGTGAAGTGCAAGAATTCCAAGAGGAATCCTACATGATGTGAAGCAGTGGGATACCACCGAGGAGACCAGAATGAAACCTGGGCAAAAACATCATGGGCCTTTGATGTGGAACAGAGATTGAGGGAATAAAGGATAAAATGTTATCCAAAAAGATATTGTCTGAGCAGCAATATCACCGTCTTGGACTTCAGAAGAAAGACCAAGAAGAAATCCTCCTAAGAAAGTCAGAATAGCTAGATAGATAGAATCTTAGGAATCTGACTGAAGAAAAGGAGAGGTCCTCTAAGTGATCCTGACCAAAGACAAAGGTCAAAGCAGGAAGAAAACTGGCTTAAGCCAGGAAAGTAAGGTCTGACTTAGGCCATCCCTAGAGAGTGAGAGAAACCTTAAAAGGAATCAAAATCACTCCTCCTTCCCAAAGGGAGTAAGAAAGACTGTCTAAAATGTGAAAAACTTGGCTCAGCAAATGAAAGGGGTTCAAGAGGAGCCTTGGCAAGAGCCTGCAGAACCAAGGATTAAGTACCAAACAGGTAGGTGACGACTACCCTGACTTTGGACTTAAAGAAGCTCTAAAAGAGACTTCCAAGCTCCCTATAAGAACCCAACTACAAGTAGTACATGGAGAGAGCTGACCTGTATCCCTATTGTCTGAAAAATAAATCCTTAAAAGGAACAAACAGCAATAAATGGGACAGTTGAAGCATGGCAGAGTGGCCATGTTTCTCACAAGGTTTTTGAAGCATTTCCACATCGCTTCATAGACAGTTGTGGAGGATTAAAAATCCGCCAGGACCCCTCCTGTGAACATTCTTCTGTAAGGAGACTTCAGCCACAAGGCTTGAAGAAAGAAACTCCATATAAATAAATAACAAACCTCTAGATGAGATTGTTATAGAAGAATAAGAGGAAGAGCCACAGTCTTTCTTACAGGAGATCTTGAGGCCAAAATCTGGCAATTACCAAGGAAGGCTACAAGAAGCCTGATACAGCTCTGAAAGTTGATTAACTTCCTGGCCATAGAGAACCAAGAGCTGCAGGAGGGAAAGAGTAAAACAAGTACTCCGGACCAAAACACTCCAGGGCATCTGTTGCCAGAGCCTAAGGACCTAGCACAGGAGGCACATGTAAGAGCAGCTTGTGATTGAATCACATGGCAAAAGAGATCTAAATAAGATGAGAAGTCTAAGACTACCATCTGAAGATCCAAGAATTGAGGGGCCACCTTATATGAAAGGTGAGATAAGACCTCCAGAGATGGTCTGCCAAGGATTCATGCCCCTGGAACATGAGTAGGTGGAAGAACAGACTTGTTCTTGTAAAAATAATGGCAAAAGATGCCAAAATAAATACACATGTGCCAAGAGTGGAAGCTCTCTTGATATAAAAGAAAGCACAGACAATAGTGTTACCTGAGACTATCTGAAGTATCCCTTAAAGAAAGGACAAGTGAGGAACAAATGTCTTGAGAACAAGACATCTGAGTTGTTTGAGGCTGAAAGGATGATCCTTTGATGAAAGGATAATACAGGAACAAATGTCTGAGCAAAAAGGACAGCTATGAGCTCTAGAACTGATAAACAGACTGGACTGCTACATCAAAGATAGACCTTAGGTGGTCCACAGAGCACAAAGAACTCCCAAACCCTGAAGTGAAACATCCATGAAAGTAGATGTAAAAACTAGGGAATTAAAGGGAGGTATGCAAAGACATAGTTCCCAGGATAGTACCATCTTGAATGAACCTTCATAGAAGGATCAAGGAATGGAAAATCCAGAGTGCTTTGAGAAGGAAAATCAAGTGTCCTGAGATGACACAGAAGAAGTGTCATGTGCAGGGACCTTGAAGAAGTGGCTTCCAAGTGGAAGCCAAGAGAAATAAAGGTGCCCAGTTGGAGAGGTAATAAAAAAAACAGGTTAAGAACCTGACCCAGGAAGGAGACCTGTTAAAGAAGCAGATCTAAATACTTCCTGCTAAGAACCACTCCAAGTTGAATGTCAACTCTAAGATAGTTGCCAAAAGAGCCTCTCACAACTATTGGCTCTAATGAGCCAATTTATAATCACATGTGCACTGAAATGTCCAACCTCAAAGTCAACTTTCCTTACTTCCTTGACTAAGGAAGTAAATCGTGAAAGACTAGTGGCCAGGCCCTAAGGTATTGCCACAAAATGGTACACCCTGCCCAGAAGCAAAACACTGAGCAAGATTGAACCAAAGGAGCCAAAGGAGAGAAAGGAGGCAAATTGAGGAAGAGAAGTGGTCCACTGGCCAATTGAGAAAATGATCAACTGATAAGTTGCATCCTGATAGTCTGGAAAACCAGGAAAAGATATAAACCTAATGGTGGTTTCCAGAATAACTGCTCATGTGAACAGTCAGTGTGTGAATGAACGACAAAGAACAGCATTCTTCTGTGAAAAAGAGCTGTAGAAGAAATCTGGAAAGTGGTATCTGAGAGACCACTGGAAGGTGAGCCAAGTTCCAGATTGCTGGAAAAAGAAAGGCTGCACCCAAACATTTCAAATGAAATGGAAGAAATCAGTTGACCTCCCACTGGCAAGTGGAGGGATCTGGAATTAAGAGCCAGTTTGAATAAAACCAAACACTCTTATCTCCTAAAGGACACCAAAATAGAGGTTGAGGCTGAGCCTCCACCTGTGGAAGGCATTCCACTATCAGAATGTTGGAACCTGGAAAGGAACTACATCCCTTAAGCACCAAGTTAGAGAGAAGACTCCCTAGTTGGGAGGAGAAAAGCCTTTATTGGTCTGCCTCAAGAGGCTAAAGCAGGAAGCTTAAAAGAAGCACCTTTAGTAAGGGCATAAAGAAAAGCTCCTGCTTGTACTGTTAAAAGTGGAAAAGAAATCTCTACAGAGAGACCCACAAAAACAGCATAAGACCAAAAAGGGCCCAATTTACCCTCCAAAGTGACTTGGCACAAGTGAGGGAAATGGATAAAGAAATCTCTCAAAACAAAGTGCAAAGAGAACTGATGGCAGGAAAAGCCCATAGATCAATCAGCTGAAATGGAGCTGGAAGATCCATTGGAAAGATGTCCAAAGCATGGTGGATGAAAAAGACCACCGAGAAATGCTGTCTGGTGAATCAACTTGAATAAGTGATCACAAAACAGGACTGAAGGAAAGAATCCCCCAGTACTAAGGACCCTAAGGTCCATCTCAGATCTCCCCTAATAGCAGAGGACCTCTGCGCAGGGAAGAGAAGGTCTTAAGAAACCCACCAGGCTAGATCCCAGGTCCGGAAACCTGAGGAAGTCAACCCAAGAAACCCCCTGTAGAGGGTTTGTACCTGGCAAAACTAAGTTTTAGAAGGAAAATTGGGTAATTACCCAACCTACAAAACTTAGTATGAGAAGATCCCAAAATGGATGAGTGACAGAAAGTAAGTATCTGGCCTCATGAAGGAACTTCTAAGCCTGGGAAAAGTGGTTGATTTAGTGAAAAATAAGACTGATCAAAAGGAAAGAGCAGTCAAATTATTCCCTAATTCTGTTGGACAGGAAGCTTGAAAATCTTCTGTGGAGAAGATTAAAGGATGAAGTCCTAAGCATCCACAGACTGGCACCAAAAATGTTGGAATAGGGTCCCTGAAGTCTGCCTAAAGATTAACTATAGATAGAGGGACCCCAACATACCCAAAAGGGAGATGTGTCCATTGGTAGTCAGATCTAAAAAATGGTGAAAATGCAAAAGAAAGCTGTTGAGTAACAGAAGATTTCCACCAAACCCCAAACAAAAATTTTCTAGATTTAGAAAATGAATGGAGCTGTGTTTAGGAAGTAGCAAAATCAGTTGGATTCAACTGCTAAACTCTTCTAAAAGGACCCTGAACATGAATGGTCTTGAGAAGGTAATCCCAGTACCAAAAAGACAGCCTGATTAGGCTGAGCCTTAGGCACAAAAGAGGCCAAAGGACTAATAGTGGACTGAGAAACCAAATGACCAATTGATATAAAATTGGAATATAGGAAACCAGTAACAGTGAGATGGATCTCCAGAGGTGGAAGACAAAGTCCTCCCCAAGAGCCGTAAACCACCATCCTTCAAAATTGAAGGTGGGGAAAGGCTAAAATGGAGACCCTATAGGTTCAGAATTGAACCCAAAACACTGAAACCAGGATCCGTATCCCAGAAATGTCAAATGAAAGGGCCTGTAAATAATGAACCGTGAATGGTAGATAGTAAATAACGTAATGTTACGCTATGAAAAATGCGTTAACGATTGAAATTATTACACATTATGCTCTGAAATAATAATATTCAAAGAAATATGAAGAAGGAATGTATAAACAAACCTGGAAATGCTGTAATCACTATGAAAATGAATATTTTCTGACAACCGATCGGTTGACCTCCATTTTGGATGTGACGTCATCGTCACGTGACCTGGTGAATGATTCGTGAAAAGCTCAAAAAATAGGGTCAATATACGGAGTGAAACGAAGAATTTCATAAAAAGAATGAAGGAAACCGTAAATGGGGAATTATAATGCCTGTAGAAATGCATAAATGAGTTAATTCACCGCGGAAATGAATATTTCCAAAGGAAATCCAACATTCAGACACCACGTGACCCGATGAGCGATAATACCAAATCAGTAACTACGTGAAAAACAATGCACAGTCAAGGTGACAATATGGTCAAAACACGTGGAAAAACGAAGAATTTCGTTGAAAGAATGAAGGAAAACCGTAAATTAAAATTATAATGCCTGTAGAAGTGCATAAAAAGAATTAATTTACTGAGGAAATGAATATATCCAAAGGAAATCCGACATTCTAACACCACGTGACCAGATGAGTGATAATATGAATTCTAAAGAAATACGTAAAAATATGCCCAAAGTATACAATAAATTCACCAGAAATCGAAGTAAAAAGTAAATAAAATGGAGGAGGAGTGAATAAAACAGCAAAGAACTACTTACACAGCATAAAAAGCGTGTAAATGTAGGTCTAAATGAGGTAGCAAAAACGCCTGTTGCTAGTTCAACTGCCACAAAAAGAATGAACTATTTCTGTATTACTGCGCATGGCGGAGTGAATTAGGTCACCTGGGGTCAAAGGTAGCAAGTACATAGGTTTAAAGAGGGTCTCCCCTCATATTTTAAATTCTATGTATGGTGTATGTGGCGGTCACCGAACGCCAAGCCACGCTTACCCAAGTGTTTTCATATGGTAGAGTATATTTACATTTTTATGAAATAAAAATTATAGTTATTGCGACCCCATGAACCTTGGATATTTGTTAACTGTTATGAAATCACTGAATCAATAAAGTAAATCAAAGGACATAAAAGTGTGTGTTTATAAAGAATTTATCAATTGGAGCTACACCCCAACTAACAAACTGGCAAAAGACATTACACTACAACCAACTCAATTTTAAGAAATAATTTACAGTGTAATAATACTCTGTACAAGGATCCATCTAATAAATTTGCAGTTATTTTACTGACAATCAATTTGCATAATCATACTTTAACTAACAATAAGATACTGTAAATTCAATCATCAACACCACATATATTACTGTACTCAATAATGTCGTTAAACTCTGGATACACACTATATACAAGATAAAAGTTCAGTAGTCTCATGATAAATCCTTGGAACATTTGCTCAATGAATTGATACAGTGACACAATAATGTAAAGCCACTGTATAATACAATGAGATAACTCAAACTGACTTTACTGGAGTGGAAACCACCTCCAGGTTTTCTTTGAAAATGACTGGCCTCATTAAGTCATAACGTTTGATGAAGAAATTTACCATGTGGCCCGTCATCATTACACACTTAATCGTGTTATACTGACACCAGTTTAGAAATACTTGTGTAGGGAGAGTAATATGGCCTCCATTTGGAAATTCTATTTCAGACTGCAACCATTTCAACCGTAAGAAAGGTCTTGGGTAGCTCTTAACTATAATTAACTCTGTGGGCACTTGGATACTATGGTTCAACTGGTAAAATCCTGAAAAATTATACCTTGATATTTTGATTAGCACTCTAGTGTCAGGTGTTGAAACTTCCATCAATAATTCAACATCTTTAGCTGGGTATTTCCTTAGTAAACAAGTCTCTGTTTGCCGTCACATATTGTATTGAAGCAGGTGAATGAAATTCTCCTGAACCTAGAACTCAATGCATCAACACTGATAAGCTCCCAGGGCTAAATACAGAATAACCTTTATTACAGAGAACAAAAACAGATTCAAGATGTATATCTCCAGCAATAACAAAGGTCCACGCAACTCAGCCAAGAACAGCCAGTGGCAACTAAAAGCCAACTGATAAAGACTTTCCCAGTACTACAGAAGACACAAGAAGGTTCTTATCTCAAGAAGCCAAGTGGTCTGCATACATTTCCCCACAAACAAACAGATATTCTAAGATAAAGACATGAAACACCATTAAGTCTGACCAAAACAGAAATGTCCACACTGATCCTGAACTGATTTTATAACGACACTGAAGTATACATACATGAAACTTCTAACAATAAAGGATTAGAGAATGACAAAAAGAGGCTAATCTTATTTCAATGGCTGTGTCAACAACAAGAACAAATTGCTGCTCTCCAAAGTACCAATTGTAAAAAGTATTATGTTACTAAGTTCAAAAAAAATTGAGAAAGCAAAGTATGGCACTCTCCCACACCTTCAAGTCATCAGGCATTTGTATCCATTTTGTTATCGGAAAAAAAAACTAGAAGCAGAAACTAAAACCTTATACTGTGACGAGATTGGGAATTCTATTAACTATTACAATAAATAACAAAAGACATGAATCCCTGTCATGTTTATACTCCAACAAATAAACAAGAAAGAATTTCTAAATGGAACATACCTATTAGCACTTTATCTCCACTCAACAATTCCAACAGAAATTTTGTGAATGCACAAAACATAATTCACAAAATTCACTTGATGAAAGAAAAAAACACTATTTGAACTTGTGTCCTCATATGGGTAAATCCACCAAGCCACCATGTGTATTGGATTTGAATAGTTTTATCTGTGACTGAGACATTAATTCATCCCAAAAAGAACTAGAAATAGGCCGCCCTGTTGATAGTAGATGCGAATAGAAACAGGATAGCATAGAAGAACACACATTATCATGTGTAATGTCCACCCATGAACCTTTTGCCCAAATTGTACAGTAGTCTTACAAGACCCTGTTTCATTTGTAAAATATATCAATGATGGTTAAATATTTGTTAGTGTAGATGTAAATTATTTCAGCTTCATGCCTTTTTGCATTGGTTGGGTTGAAAATTTTGACGAAATCACTCTATCTTGCACGGTTAAGAAGATAGAAGCAAATTCCTGTTTTTCTATTTTTGGCAAAAAATTTGAAAATTCAAAATGGCCGCCATTTTTGGGAAAAGGAAATTTTTTTGAAAATTGCCAAGAGTACATTTCTTAGATACCCTATGGGTCGAAAATTTCAACGAAATAACTCTATTTTGCACGGTTAAGGCCAGTTTGTGTTTTTCCATTTTGGGCAAAAATTCGAAAATTCAAAATGGCTGCCATTTTTGGGGAGGGGAAAATTTTTTTTAAATTGCAAAGATTACATTCCTTAGATACCCTGTGGGTCAAAAATTTTGACGAAATCGCTCTATCTCGCATGGTTAAGGAGATAGAAGCAAATTTGTGTTTTGCCATTTTTGGCAAAAATTCGAAAATTCAAAATGGCCGCCATTTTTGGGGAGGGGAAAATTTTTTGAAAATTGCAAAGATTACATTCCTTAGATACCCTGTGGGTTGACAATTTCGACGAAATCGCTCTATCTCGCATGGTTAAGGAGATAGAAGCAAATTTGTGTTTTGCCATTTTTGGCAAAAATTTGAAAATTCAAAATGGCCGCCATTTTAGGGGAGGGGAAATTTTTTTTTAAATTGCCAAGAATACAATGATCAAATACCTGTGGGTCGAAAATTTTGACGAAATCGCTCTATCTCGCATGGTTAAGGAGATAGAAGGAAATTTGTGTTTTGCCATTTTTGGCAAAACTTCGAAAATTCAAAATGGCCGCCATTTTTGGGGAGGGGAAAATTTTTGGAAAATTGCAAAGATTGCATTCCTTAGATACCCTGTGGGTCGAAAATGTCGACGAAATCGCTCTATCTCGCACGGTTAAGGAGATAGAAGCAAATTTGTGTTTTGCCATTTTTGGCAAAAATTCGAAAATTTAAAATGGCCGCCATTTTTGGGGAGGGGAAAATTTTTTGAAAATTGCATTGCTTAGATACCCTGTGGGTCGAAAATTTTGCCGAAATCGATCTATCTTACACAGTTAAGGAGATAGAAGGAAATTTGTGTTTTGCCATTTTTGGCAAAAATTCGAAAATTCAAAAAGGCCGCCATTTTTGGGGAGGGGAAAATTTTTTGAAAATTACCAAGAGTACAATGCTCAGATAAATTCAAAATGGCCGCCATTTTTGGGGAGGGGAAAATTTTTGGAAAATTGCAAAGATTGCATTCCTTAGATACCCTGTGGGTCGAAAATTTTGACGAAATCGCTCTATCTCGCACGGTTAAGGAGATAGAAGCAAATTTGTGTTTTGCCATTTTTGGCAAAAATTCGAAAATTCAAAATGGCCGCCATTTTTGGGGAGGGGAAAATTTTTTGAAAATTGCAAATATTACATTCGTTAGATACCCTGTGGGTCAAAAATTTCGACGAAATCGCTCTATCTCGCACGGTTAAGGAGATAGAAGCAAATTAGTGTTTTACCATTTTTGGCAAAAATTCGAAAATTCAAAATGGCTGCCATTTTTGGGGAGGGGAAAATTTTTTAAAAATTACTAAGAGTACAATGCTCAGATACCCTGTGGGTCGAAAATTTTGACGAAATCGCTCTATCTGGCACGGTTAAGGAGATAGAAGCAAATTTGTGTTTTGCCATTTTTGGCAAAAATTCGAAAATTCAAAATGGCCGCCATTTTTGGGGAGGGGAAAATTTTTTTAAAATTACCAAGAGTACAATGCTCAGATACCCTGTGGGTCGAAAATTTTGACGAAATCTCTCTATCTGGCACGGTTAAGGAGATAGAAGCAAATTTGTGTTTTGCCATTTTTGGCAAAAATTCGAAAATTCAAAATGGCCGCCATTTTTGGGGAGGGGAAAATTTTTTGAAAATTGCAGAGTACACTCCTTAGATACCCTGTGGGTTGAAAATTTCGACGAAATCGCTCTATCTCACACAATTAAGGAGATAGAAGGAAATTTGTGTTTTGCCATTTTTGGCAAAAATTCGAAAATTCAAAATGGCCGCCATTTTTGGGGAGGGGAAAATTTTTTGAAAATTGCAAAGAGTACACTCCTTAGATACCCTGTGGGTTGAAAATTTCGACGAAATCGCTCTATCTCAGACAGTTAAGGAGATAGAAGGAAATTTGTGTTTTGCCATTTTTGGCAAAAATTCTAAAATTCAAAATGGCCGCCATTTTTGGGGAGGGGAAAACTTTTTAAAAATTGGCAAGAGTAGAATTGTCAGATACCCTGTGGGTCGAAAATTTTGCCGAAATAGCTCTATCTCGCACGGTTAAGGAGATAGAAGCAAATTAGTGTTTTGCCATTTTTGGCAAAAATTCAAAAATTCAAAATGGCCGCCATTTTTGGGGAGGGGAAAATTTTTGGAAAATTGCATAGATTGCATTCCTTAGATACCCTGTGGGTCAAAAATTCTGTCGAAATCGCTCTATCTCTTGCGGTTTCTGAGATATTAGCAAATTACTCAAAAGTAGTACTGAAAATACACAATGAAGTACCTAAATGGCTATTACTCATGTACTGACAAAGCTATCAGTCCCAAATGCAATACCAAGCGAGCTATGGACATAACAATCTTGTATTCAAAATTGTAGTAAAATATCTTTAATTATTTTGGCTTAAATGCACGGAAACCAATGGGTACTGAAAATAGCTGTACTTAAGTATTACTCAGTAAGCAAAAGAGGTACAACAGCCAAAAGCAATCCCAAGCAAACTACTGACCCAATAAGCCTGCATACCAAATTTGGTGACAATAGCTCTAATACTTTTCCTTTAAATGAGCGGAAACCATGCGTGACGCCGGACATCGGACGCCGGACATCGGACATCGGACGGCGGAAAAAGCAAAAATAATATATCCACCCCCCAGGGGGGTGGACATAATTCTTACTGATTGCAAAAGTAACTTATTTGAACATAAATAGTACCAACATTGAAATTTTCACTGTTTGCAATATTTTTTTATGAATAAAGTTGATTCATTCACATCCAAAACAATTTGCATCCTACACCACCCGTGTATTAATCAGGGACCTGATTATATCAGTCTGTAACTTACTATTTCAATTTGCAATGACTGATTCATTGCAATGATGCAAATTTATGGGTTTGTGCCTTGGTAGAAATCAACAGGACATATTAATCTGGATTTAGATTTATTTTTTGCTTTACATCGCATTCAACAGCCAGGGTTATACTGCAACGGAGAGTTTACGGGTGGAGGAACCAGTGCATACTAGTTGGTCAAGATTCTGCACTGTAAACTACCGGGCATTGGCAAGTAACTACCAACTTTCCAACATGAAGGACCAAGCCTGAGATTCAAACCGGCGACCTCAGAGGTTGAAGGCAAGCACTCTAACCGCTACACCACCGAGCGTCCCCCCTTCTCCACTGCACTGAATGTAGTTACTGATCTGAAAATTCATTCACAATCTATAAAGGTCAAAAATTGATAATACTCATTTCCATGAGTTTTTATGGAAGCAATCTTACTGCTACTACTGAACTAATCCCTCAATGGTGAATTCTCTTATGAATTACAACTGGCATGACTGCTGGTCACTGGTGTTGGGCAAGTATTCAAGTTGGTATGTTCAGATGTTTGGGCTAGAGTGACCAATGAAAATATTAATGAATATAACACAATGATCCCAGATAACATTCCGCCGGTGGGCCACCAGCGTATGGACGGCAGATTTTGCCCGGTAGTTTTTGGTTGTATTATCGGCAGTTTTCCGACGTTGGGCCAACAGTGGCTTTCCAACCAATCTTCATGTCTATAGAATTTGCCACTGGTGGGCCACCAGCGTTTTTTTGTTCAAGATGGCGGTGAGCAATAATAGGGGATTTTTTGAAACTTAGTAAAAATTTATTCATAAGTGTGTGTCTAATGATGAGATTACAGTGAGCCCACAAGTTTTAACTCACAATTTAACAATTCTAGACATACAAACAGTATTTTTATTATAATTTTACAATACAAAAGTTGTCATTGGACATACTATAATTATATTCCAGAATTACAACCAGCGTATTGCCACTGGTGGGCCAACGTTGGCCCAACGGACAAAAAGACGGTGGCCCATCGGTGGAAACCTCCGGTGGGCCAATGGATTTACCGCTGGTGGTCCACCGGTGGGCCACCAGCAGACTGTTATCTGGGATATAGTTATTATATTGTGGGATAAAAGGTCGAGAAACTGAATGCCGAGGAAATAGAAGTTCAGGCAATTTGCACATTTTTTGGTTTAATAATTTCTGTAAATATGAATGAAAGTGTTAATAATACAAACCAAATAAAAGAATGTATGCATTCCAATATACAGAACCAATGCAGTATGAACCAACTACTAGAATTTTAATTCATAAAATTTCAAGTCTATTTTACTTGGAGTCAAATTATAAACCAACAAACCATATAGTCGTTATATTTTTAAAATATTGAGTACAAATTGGCTTTTAACATCGCAAACAAAATCACCACAACACCAGTAGAAAACTTCCATGGAATATGTCAACTTTTGAAGCTATAAACAAAAATGCTCACCGTCTTGTACGAGTGCATTGTGGGCACATTTCAAACCTAAAAAAAAAAAAAAGAAACATTAGTGACTTTTTTAAATTCCACTCATGCCTGCTGCAAGTTAGCAAATGCCTTGATTGACAGTGACTGGAAGCTAACATTAGAATTACACTTCACTAACAAGTACATTGGTTGAAATACACGTGTTGGTTACAGGCTTTTCCGTTGATTTCTTGTATTATCGCCCATTAGAAAAACCCATTGTGCATTCATAAGTATTTGATCACAAGGTGCGCTAAGGCCAATTTATGTATATTATATTGCACTCATGTTACCCTAAGTATAACAAGTACAGGGTATTACAACTGCTTCAGTTGCTCATTTCCTCAATCATCGTCATATTTTTGTGCACATGGTTGCATCAAGATACAGCTGTCAAATTACGGCGGCAAACTACGTAATATACATCCAATTACTTTATATAAAATTCATTTACATTTTCACTGTTAAAACTTTTTTTTCATCAATTTTAAATAATCAAATATGAGCCACCGGCCAACAATTGTCAATTGAAGGCTGTAAATTTAACGATAATATGACGACCCCCCCCCCCCCCCCCAATCAATATCATAGTATATTAATTAACACTGATTAATTAATTACATCAGATGCAATATCAACAACACACGACGTCTTAAAAATTAGAAATATATAAAACACAGTTTATAAGAAAATGGCGACCTACTCAAGCCAAGTACATCTGTCTACTTATCGCTCACCATAATATATGAATGTTCCGCCATTCTGCCTCAGTTTCATAAACACACTATTTGATGTAGGTGCATGTACTTAGTTTGTATTCTGTGTGAAATGGGCTACATAGCCTTTCTGTCGGCTGTGTGATGTTTAAACTGGCACCAATAGAACGTGAAATCGATATTAGTAGATAAAAGTGACATCATTATTGTACACTACTTTTGTTAGCCCACCGGGAAGATATTTGCTTCAACAAAGCAGTAGATTACATTAGATTAGATCATTAACTCAAACTGGGATCATATTGCGAATTGACATAATTTAACAGGCATGATACACATTCGTTGTTTGCTCTTGGGTTTTATGTGTAATAAAATGTGTTTTTTTTTTGTTTGTTTTTTTCATCAAATACGCATTGTAATAAGTACATGTTTCTAAAAAGATTTCACACACAAGAAAAATATCATTAATATAATATTGAATATGACTTTGCTGGACAATATAATGTATACACGGAATTAGCTCTCCAAACTGGCACAAGGACAAGCAATATACAGCTTACTAAGCTATAATATTATAATAGTGTGATTATTCTCTACAATATTGTGGTAAATGTGCTTGTCTGTGATACTTTCAACGTTTTAGTGAAAAATATATTTATTTTATTATTTCAGTGCAACTTAGGATTGATTAGGATTGCTTGCAGGTGCTTTCAACACATTGTACATATCACAGTAGTTAGTTGTGGGGTGGAGGAAAACTGTATATACTAGTTTGTGATTGACAGACATCTCAACTATCAAGCTTCCTACTCCTGAAGCTGTATTCATGAAAGGACTTAGCCAAGTCCTAGATTTAAGCTTTTTATACATGTATAGCCAACAGAAGCCTAAGATTCGACTACAGCCTGAGTTTTGGCAAGGGATCAAACTCAGGACAGGCGAGATGGGACCCTAGTGTCCTGCCTACTCTACCACCAGTCTCAGCACCACACTTTTAATGGGCGTTCGTTTAGCAATCCCACGGTGGACGTAAATTTGATTTGAACCAAGATCTCCACCGGTGAAATTTAACTGCTTAAATGCCAAACAAACCACTAAGTTTTCATCAAATAAATTACACACAAAATATTCAAAAAAAGCAATTGGTGTAAACATAATTCACTGTGACACATAAGACAATGTAATACAAAGCCTTCCAGAAGGCTAGATTTTATTTTACCGCCACAGCGCTCGTGACCTAAGTACTTTTTATGCTATGAGATAGTCTTTTGTACAGGCTCCAGTATAATTAGGGAATTTATTTATTTGGGGTTTTGTGTCGCTTTCAACACTGTACAGGTCATGTCACGATGGGTAGTTGGAAGGGCAGAGGAAACCAGTACATACAGTTCGTTAGGGTTCTGTACTGTAAACTGCCGACCAACGGCAAGCAAATACCAGCTTTCCCACATGAGGCCTTGCCAGGAACCAAACGCCGGCCTCAGAAGTGGGAGGCGAGAGTGTTACCACTCTGCCACCGTGGCCCCTTTATAATTAGGGAAAGATTGGAGTTTAGATGAGAAAGTTTCATTTTATATAGGGGCCAATTTCACAAATGGACGTAGACTTAAATTTTAGACTTTGGTCTTAAATTGTGTCAACAGAATGATAAGTCTGTGGTCTTAGACAAAGTGGATATCACAAAGCAGCTAAGTCCATGAATTTGCTAAGTCAGTGGACTTAAAGTTAAGTCTAGTAAGTAGTAGGCTTAAATTTTGTAAGGAGGACTTAAATATGGCTGCCATAAACTTTTCTCCACTTCAAAATTTTAAATAGCTGTAAATAAAGTATAATTATACAGAACATCTCACTAAAGTAATCTTTGGGGAGCTTATATGTGATAACAAGGTTTCCATATCAAAACAGCACTTAGCCTTAGATGAAATGCATCAAATGAAGGATATAATGTCACCAATAGTATATTCTCAATAGATATAAAAGGTCGCATGACACAGAAAACCACTGTGGTTATTTCATAAGCTTAGACTTAGTTAAATCACCCTTTGTGAAATCCATTTAAGTCCCAGACCTAGCTAAGACCAAAGTTTTAGATTTAAGCCCCTGACTTAGCCAAAGTCCCTTTGTGAAATCGGCCCCTGGCTTTTACATCAGCATACTGCTAAATCATTCAGATAAGCTTATATCACTTGCCATACACACAATGCTTTATAAATACCAAATACATGTTTCAAAAGACATAGGATACAAATGTAATCCTATAGCAAGGCTAGGAGCAGGGTTAAACCCAGGACAAATATATAAAATGCCACTGTGGTACTGAAACATTGTCGCATTCAACCAAATAACCTCTTTTGAATCAGCCATAAAAGGAAAACAAGGCCACTGCCACAGCGGTTATCTCCCGCCTTAGAATCAGTAATAATGGAGAACTAAAGGAGATATAAGGCGTTTATAGTAAGATAACCCCACTTGACATTGAAGAAGGGGTCAAACTTTCCTAGCCATATATATTTTGTGCATATTTGATGAACCTGGCTGCAATATTTCAAGTTTTAGAGCATCTTAATGATTTCTAAATAATTGGCTATGGCAGCCATTTTGCAGAGACAGGTTTTCGTAGCCATAAACATTCCCTACAAACTTGAAGAACCTATCTTTATAAATGAATGAGATGTTAAGGTTCATGTTAAAACCTGACAAACGGACGCACGGACGGATGCACACACAGACACACGTATGGAAGGCATTTACAACCTCTCGACCACAACCTGTGCTTTTCATGGTCTGTCTTTACAATCTGAAGCCATAGCACCAATAATAAGGGAGAAATAAGGACGTTTTAATATTGATGACCTCATTTAACCTTGAAGCAGGGTCAAAGGTCAAATTCAGTACCTGGAAAAGATCCCCAGGCCATGACTTCCTATAACTTGTTTTCACATTCCGAAGCTCTAGGAGCAATATTTGAGGGGATGTAAGGCCTTTTAATAGGATAACCCCGTTTGACATTAAACGTGATATGGCGGCCATTTTGTTTTTTTGAACTAGGCCAAAATTACTATCAGGCTTGCTTTTCTAGCCTTATAGCTTTTGTGCAAATTTGATGAAGCTAGCTGGAATATTTCAAGATTTAGAGTGCCTTTACGATTTTCAAACAATTAGCTATGGCGGCCATTTTGTTTTTCAAAATGAGGCTAAACTTTTTCAGAGACAGGTTTTCATAGCCGTAAACATTCCCTGCAAATTTGGGGAAGATATTTTCATATATGAATGAGATATTAAGGTTTATGCAAAAACGTGACGAACGGAGGGACGGACGCACGCACGTGCGGAAGGCGTTTTATAATCTCCCGACCACGGCCCTTGGCCGCAGGCAGGAGATAAAAATAGAACCTTAATTTAGGTGAGGAAAAAAGCCCTGTCAAAGTATAATTGGCATAAATCAATCACTTTATTGAAAAATTATTAAAAGATCCAACGAGAAACCTATCCTAATAATTGAATGCATAAGATATGTATTATGTCCTCACAAAATACAATACCTCACCAGTTTGAATGAAGTCAGTTTTTAAGCTAAGTTTACACTTTTCCGGTCAAGGTAGATGAAGTTGAAAGTAGAGATTGTGCCAAATAGTAATAGTTTGCGTACATTTTATTACGTCACCACAATGTAAATGACCATCTTCATATACATGTATATTGTTTCATAATTTTGCACTTGTGATTGTTGTGAATTATAAACTGCTTATTTACGTTACATGTAAATGATTTTTGAGTAAGTTATCTCAATTGGTTCAACTTTGTGAGTAGTCATTAACCAGTATTAGACTTTTTATATATGCTGATTTAGAGTGTTTGCAAATTTTTCACCCCACTTTTATTATTTTGTCACCCGCTGGTGAGCAGTAACATGATTTATCCAGACAGTCCGGTCTTCCATCACTGTACACAGCTCTGTTGTTAAGGGCCGTATTCACTAAACCTCCTCTATTTTTATGAGCGATATTTTTAAGGTCCCTTTATTAAAGGAAGGTGAAAATTAGCCTTTGGTAAGGTGACATTAAAAATGTTATGCACTAAACCTCCTTTATGGTTTCCTTACCAAAGGAGACCTTAAATAAAGGATTCTTTATTAAAGCAGTGCATTCAGTCATCTGACTGGTTAAAACGTTTGTTCATAAAGGCTCCTTTATATTTCCCTTACTTTTGTATTTTCTTCTTTCCATGTTTATTATTAGTATAAGATTAATGTTATGATGTGTTTTCCACACTTACCTTGAAAATTAAGGAAAAAAACCAAGGATTCCTCAGTAAAGGAAGGATAGTGAATATCAAAATTCAAGATTCCCTTGAGCGTTAAGGATTTCCTAGATTTTTAAGGTTTCCTTGAAGTTCAAGAAAAGAAAGTTAGGCTCCTTTGTTTGAGGGAAGTTTAATGAATACAAAAACAAAGGAAGGGGCAAGAAATAAAGGAAATCCTTACTTTTTAAGGGTTCCTTCGAATAAAGGAGGTTTAGTGATTATGGGCCCAGATTTCCCACATCTTGCCTTAACACCTCTACGAAGTCTACTTTGGGTCTTCCTCTTCTTCTCAGATTTTGGTTGGGCTGCCATAGAACTAGGTCTCTAGCTGCTAGTTCAAGTGTTGGTGGGGTTTCATTCTTCTTGCTGCTATTTTATTACCAAGAAGTGGGAGTCCTTCATACACCTCAGCATTTGTCTTGCATTTGTCACCCCATTAGGAATGAGAACTATTGTGGCTAATCATGTATATGTCTTATCAGAAAGTCCGATTCATCAGAATTTCAAATCCTGACATCACAAATTTCAATTGGATGTTCTGGGGCCTGTTTTACAAAGCCTCCTTTGAAAAGGACCTCCTTTAGTAAAGGAAGGTCATTTTTATTCCTTTGGGATGGTCACCTTAAAATTCAGTTTCATAAAACCTCCTTTAGCTCTCCTTACCAAAGGTCTTCCTTGAAACTTAATGAGGGGATAAATGTCCATTAAAGTTATTTTCCTTGAAGGACACTTCCTTAAATTTAAGGTAGGTCCTTAGCTACCTTGAAATTCAAGGGCGTTTTCAAGGTCTCCTTTAAGGAAGGAGGCTTTGTGAAACTGAGATTTTTAAAGGAGGGAGAAATCGAAGGAAACCCTTGAATTTAAGGTGATTTTTATCTTAAGGAGGCTTCTTGAAACCGGTCCCTGATGTCAGAAAGTCCAGCTGGAGTTTATCATGGATTTTTCTGTCACAATTTAAAATTCTGCAAAAAATGTTTGTCAGAAACTTCAACTGGACTTTCTGACATCAAAACCCTAAATCCTGGTACTGAAGTCCAAGCCAAGCTACCTTTTTTGTTTGTGTCTTTGTCGTAATACCCTAAACCCTGTTTGAGAAGCCTTACTGAATACTCTCTATTATTTTGTATTCAAGTCATTAAGCAAATGTTAGCTTTTGTGCTTATGTTTTTCATGATAAGTAAAACCCTTTTTCATAGCCTTAATTACATACAGTATGTCACTATTTTCAACCCAATTAGTCGATGCATATATGCTTTTGATATTTGTTCATTTGATAAATAAATGTGGTATATGAGGTTGTGTAGTTTTGCATTATTAAAAAAAATTACTTACACATTCCTTTTTTTATCTTTATCCATAATACTTTCAATCCATCAATAAAAATAACAGGATTAGACTTTCTGATGGATTAGACTTTCTGATTCATGGAGACCAGAAACTCCAATCCATCAGAACTTTAAATCTTGATGTCAGAACTTAAAATTCGTACCTCAGAGCAATCTTACAATAAAGGAAAACAGAATTGGACTTTCTGATGGATTAGACTTTCTGACTCAGGGGAATCAGAAAGTCCAATTTTAAATTCTGAAGTCAAAACTTCAAATTCGTACCTCAGAACAATTTTCTAATTAAATAACAGGATTGGACTTTCTTCCATCCAGTTAGAGTTTGTGATATCAGGATTTGAAATTCTGGTGAATTTGACTTTGTGATACGAAATGTATATAAATAACTTATGAAAATGCTTGTGGCTGCTTTAACATAACAGACCAAATTATCACAAATTTAAGTCATACTTGGGACGGTGGAGCACCAACTGTTGCCCTAAGTACCAGGAATATCCCATAATTGCATTCAGTGACAGTATTGTAGAGTTTAAAGTATCCAGATTAACTTTCATAAACCTGAAATTGTATATATGAAGCACTTGCAATGTAATGCAGTACCACATGAGAGTATACCATGATCTGTAGGTATTCAGTTCCTGTATTCACAAAGATTCTTAGAATTGTTCTTAGACTTACACATAAGTCTAACAAGAAATCTAAGCTAGGGATTTTCTTATTATTAGAATAAAAATATATTCACAAAACAATTCTTAGACAAGAATAGTTCTAAGAATAGAAGTAAAAAGAATTACTAAGTGTAATACTAAGAAAAATTCCAAGAATAAAAATCATTCTCATAGGGAAATTCTAAGAATAAGTGTGTTTCCAAGAATAAAGCTTTAGTGAACAGGAAAATTCATATTCTTAATTTTTTCCAGGAAAAAATGACAAATCTCAGGGAAAAATCTTGGAATAAGACTAATTGTAAGAATGAGAATCTTGGTGAATACAGACCCTGTTCATAGATCTGCTTTAAATGCTCGGAGCATTTGGAATGATTTACCTGGTCGTCTTCACTCTGTCACTTTTCTTTTTTTTCCTCTTAAACAAATATGAAATGGGATCTCTTTACCCACCCTTGTTTGGGTTTTTTCTTCTCCGCCATTTTATCTGTGGTGTTGACCTCTGCTTATGTACTTGGATGTTACATGGATGCCTTAGAGTCTGTCTTCATGACAGAGGTTAAGCACAATAAAAACGTTCCATTAGAATTTGAATTATGACTTATCGGAAAAGTGTGAATATTGTATTGTACTTAGTTGGACACTGTCACGTTATTGGAGTGCCTTAAAATAACAAAGACCCTTTCCATATTTGAACAACAAGCAATTAACAAAGGTCGTGCATCAGTTCACTGCACCCAACTTGTTTTGAAGTGTTTTATCACTGTGTACAAACTTTGTATTTTAGAATTTTCATCTGATCTTTGCCGCCTAAATTGTATAATATGTAAATATAGTTTTATTTGGATGGTTTGGTGTACGTTGTAATTTGTTTTTATTTCATATACTTTGTAAATTAATAGCCTTTTAAGGTGTAATGTCTATTTACCAAAGATCTTTCAATTGTCTTTCCTACAAACTTTGTACATTATTGTAGTATTATGCAATAGCTAGTAAAAAACTGAGAAAGATTTACAGTTATTGAAGAATTAGGATTATAAACAATGCAGTATTTCATCTTTCAATAGAAATGACTGCTAAAAGGGGAGACGGAAAAAAACCCTCACAAAATGCGCTCTCAGGAGAAAACTCCTCGGGAGAAAACCCCTTAAAAGTGTCCTGTGGAGAAAACCCCTCACCCTATTTTCGGGCTTGTGGAGAAAACCCGTCACCCTATTTTCAGGCTTGTGGAGAAAACCCCTTAACTTTATAAAAAGCCCTCATTTTGGAATTTTGACATTTTTTAATTAAATTGTATTCAAACCCTCACCCCTCCACTTTATAAAAAGCCATCATATTGGAATTTTGAAATTTTTATTTAACTTGTATTCCAACCCCCACCCTATATTCTATTTTCAGGCCTGTGGATAGAAGCCCGCAAGTTTATAAAAAGCCCTCACATTGGAATTTTAACATTTTAAATTGAATTCAAATTCGATTCTAATTAAAAAAACTGTTGTCCTTTATTGTAAAATCTGAAAATATATACAAAGAATGCTCTTCTTTGAAATGTGCTCAGGATTGCACTGCTCAGGTGATTGATCACTTTGAATTGAAGATGAATGTTATATTTTGGTCTATTGTTTCAAAACTTAAAAGAAGCCCTAAGAAGATTATTGGGGATGTCCTGTTCATTGAAACATACTCAGGATTGCACTGCCCAGGTTAGTGATCAAGGCCTTAAGTATAATTAATTGAAATACTTAAATTAGATCAATGAATTATCAATTGCAATACATGAGGTCTCCAGTAATTATAAATATGGGCTAATTCTGTTTATATCTCATTAGCATGCTACAGTTGATTATATATGTAGTAAACCAAACGGAAATTATTAAGAATAATAAAGGTGGAGTTACGATCTGTCACTTGGGATACATGTACACCAAGAAAGCTAAAAGAAAAACTAAAATTCAGTGGGAGTGCTCTCAGAGAACACCCAAAAGCTGCAAGGCAAAACTGTACACCACACTGGATGTAAGTGCTTGATAAATAATAAAGTATAATAATATATCTAATAATAATATCTTAATATCAGATGATTAAGATTATCTTTTAAAATATTGAATAAATAATTTGTAAGCTGCAAGGCAAAACTGTACATCACACTGGATATAATTGTTCAATAATAGATAATAAAGGCTTTATTTTTTCATATCATATAATAACGTCCATGATTGCACAATCAATGACATAGACAGGACAAATAACTTCTGTGAGTTGTGGAACAATGGCTTTGCTTGCTCTGTTGGGCATAACCACCCTTCCCTTTGGCGGCTCATCACATATCTGAAGGA
The DNA here is from genome assembly GCA_964017235.1 of Sabellastarte sp. h YS-2021. NCBI lineage: Eukaryota > Metazoa > Annelida > Polychaeta > Sabellida > Sabellidae > Sabellastarte > Sabellastarte sp. h YS-2021. The sequence continues at coordinate 118,335,094 of OZ024933.1, read as the reverse complement.
AGATGAAGCTCTAGTTCGGATGGAGATTTTACAGACTGCCAGAGGCCAGCCACCATCCAAAAGACAGAGAAAAGGATCAAAAATCCTCCAAGAGAAGTTGAAAGCCCTTTGCATGGGCCATTTAAATGGCCAAAAAAGTTTGGTGGAGTTTCTTCAGGCAATTGGACACTGTATTTGTGTACACAAATGAATGGCAATGCTACAGTCTTTCTAGATTAATGTATAGTATGATGTACTTTTTTCAGCAGTTACATGTAAATAACACATACATCTGTTAGTATATCAGTATCAGAGTGCTATGTGATTTTAATATGATTTTAAATGTGTGTATGACTTAATAAAATTCTTCTGTGTTATATATGATTTTCTATGTGTAAATGAATGAATATTCCAAATTTCGAAAATGAGGGCTTTTTATAAAGTTGTGGGGTTTTCCCCACAAGCCTGAAAATAGGGTGAGGGGTTTTCTCCACAGGAGACTTTTGAGGGGTTTTCTCCTGAGAGCTCATTTTGTGAGGGTTTTTTTCCTGGATTCGCAAAAAGAATTGACTAACAATGAATGCATAATGCAAATACAAGTTATCCCATGAGAAGTCATCCACTAATCTGATTATTGTTTCATAATATTCATCTGTGGTTTCTTAAAATATGGAAGGGCTTCCCATTGACTAGCACATGCAATATAAGGTTTGTCTGTTTAATTATATTCACCATTGAATCATCTGTGAAATAAAACTAAGAAACAGTATACAATATATTTACTTTCTCTGATGATATCCAAACAGTCCATCAATGTATTGTATTGTCTCCTAAAATGATCAATTCTGTTAGAGTGGGTTTTTTTATGACCACCAAAATTTTAAGGGTGGGTTTTTATGGATTTTCCAAAATTAGTGTATATTATTTTTAAATGATTTTTTTTCTTTCATGTCATTTCATTGGTCAGTCATTTTGTTGCCTAGTGTTTTTGTATGGCCTGGGGTTTCTGTAATGTGATTTGCCAGCCGCTGTATTGTGATGGCTTTACAATATGAATTTTATTTATATGATGAACTCATTTAGCATCAAAGACTCAAATAAGAGGATCATCGAGGATTTGTCAAATTGTAGAGGTCTGTACAGACTTTCACCTTTGACTTTTGGAGAAACAGCCAGCCCTGACGAAAGAACTTTTCTCACTCAACTCAGGAATTCCTGTGCACTTTTTAAGCCAATAAAAAGCCCCACTCTTATATCCATAGCGTAATTCTATATTTAACCCAACAGAAGTTTTCTTCACAATACAGGTATGTAATATATAACCCCATGAACTCTGTGGGATTTCTCATTTCCATGTAATTAAATGCTCTTTCAAGAGAATGTGCTGCTTATTAGTATAGTATCATGTATGTCCAAATAAAAAGAGGAATTGAGGTGTAGGTTTTGTAGTCTAAAATTATAGTTGTAGTTTCTTTGAATAGTATCTTTCACAATTTCACTACTGTGCCCAAGATATACAGCTCAAAACCTTTTTTTACAAATTTCCATAAACTTTCTTCTATTATTACCTTTATAAACCTTGTGCATACAAGTCAACCAATAATTGTCACAATTTTGTAGTCTTTTTCATAAATGAATCTGTTTCAGTATATTTTATTACAATTGGGGGTCTGAAGGTACATTATAAATTTACCGCATCCAGTTGGTGAGGAAAAGACAAATTAAGGGAAAATGCCTACTGGTAAAATTTCTCCCAGAATGAATACCTCCTGAAACAATACCTCCTCAAAAGAATACCTCCTGCATATTTTGTATTCCAGAGAAAATGTTGCCTAAGAAAATATCATAGTTTCCCATGGATCATGACCAATTTACTTTTTTCCAATTAATTAGGGACCAGGTACATAATGTGATCGCCAATATGGAACAGCCCTCTTAGGAATTTTTACCAATTTCTACACTACATTCAAAACCATGGGAATTTAAAACAATGTAATATTCATACAAATGCTCTGGGAAACTATTACACCTATTTAATCCATTTACATACTCTTCACTCTAAACTTCTCAAAAAGTATATAAATAAAAGGCTTCGAAGTGTGGCTGTATACCTGTTTTCGATTCTACAACAACAGAGATCCACAGTTAGAAACCCAGTATAACAGCTGTGGCATCAGGGTTTCAAGAGGGAAAACCCCCGTCATATAAACAACTGTATGTTAATATGTTGGGATTTCAACTTACGTTTGTGCATACAATCTGGGTAAATGCATCCCTCATTACAATTGAGGCTAAATGGGTGGCACAAGTCTCTTTTTTTCAGTGAATACCCACCTTACTCCAGAATGCTTGTGGTACAATGAACTCCTGTAAGTTTCTAATCTAACTTTAACTATTCAGGTTACTGGTGGATACAAATACAAAGACTTGGAGCAAGTCTAAGGTCTGTAATGAGATTTAAGATATGGGAAACCAGAGAAAATAAGTGGGACAGAAATAAACAAGCAAAGATAAATAAAATAAGAAAATAGAAATGATAGAGTATATCATTCAATTAAAATTGGACAATAAATAAATCGAATTTTTGATTAAGTGGGTTTGATTTATTTGGGTTTAAGTATCTTTCAGCAAAATGTATGTTTTTTTTTGTAATTTTATCCATATTAGAAAAAATGTCATTTAAACAATTTTACACGGATTCTTCTTAATTTGGAGGCTTTACTGTACTCAGTTTTTGAGACTTTTCAATACAGATGAAACTCTGTAGTGTGGACACTCAACCCGGATTGAGATGAATCTTCTTCAATCTGCTCCATCCCTCAATCCTTGTCAACACGGATTGTAGCGTGAACAGGGTATATATATATATATATCACAATGGAAATGAGTAATTGTAAGGACAGAGGAAACTAGTACATACTATGGTCAATAATCTGCCCTGTAACTGTTGGGAATCGATAAGCCACTACATGTACCAACTTTCCCACATGGGGTTTGGTCTGGGATTCGAACTGCTGGCCTTAGAGGTGGGGATGTATGTGTTACCCACTGAGACAAATGGTTTGAGATCTGTGACAGTGACAATAGAAAGTGAGTTTGTTATTACAACTACATTTGGACCATGTGAAAATTTTTTAAATTATGACTAAACGTTTATTGAAATGTGTCTTAATGTGACTTATTGCAAAGGAAAACGGAATAAAACACATAACTTAAAATCACAAATACAATCACTTAGTCTTAATAATTTAAAAAATAAAAGTCTGACACTCGCGGTTTTCAAAATTGGAAAAGCAAAACCCATTGTAAAAATGATAGATATAAGAGAAGTATATCACAGCTTAGCAAATATGATGTGTGGTCTCATTTTTATGTATTTATTTAATACTGACAAAATTGTGTCGATGCTCAATCTGATACAATATAGTATTCTAAGAATTTGTACAGTGTAGCACTGTGCTGCCCGTCTGTGCAAGGACCTTTAGGATTTGCCAACGAGCACCTGCTGGTGTTATTGATTGAAAAATCTGGGTCCAATTTTAGCACTTCCAAAGTTTAGACAATGAATGGGTGCATTTTCTCAGAGAATCATTGTGCACTAAGGAAGGACCTTACACTTGGTTTGTTGGATGCAAGGAAAAAGTATAGTAATAACATTTATTTATATTTACTGAGGACCTGAAAATGTTTCTCAATCAAAGTGAAAAAAAAATTGTGCCAGCAATTAATCTCAGATGTCATAAAAATGCGAGGAGCCAGATTTCTGTTAACAGTGTGTGGTTTTTCAGTATTTAGTCACAGCTAAACTCATAAAGATTATATTATATAAACAAATTGTCCTGTGTTTGTTTACTATTTAAACACACTCACTCTGGAAAACAGAGGCCGTGGGTTCTAATCCCAATAGAGGTGGGTACAAAGTGGCTGGGGTGACCACTTAAAATTATAGTCCTCTGTTATTGGGTTCTATCAGCAGCAGTAGGCTAAATAACCTCAGAGATAAATGGTAATCATTGAGCTTCTGTCTTTTATTTTAAGGAATGTCAGTCATTTGAGAGCTTAGGCTGTACTTTTGCAGTGGGGATGGGTGAAATGACACTCTTAGCCCTGTACTACATGGAGACATTGGGCCTGCTAAACAACAAAACAAAAACAGGATATTACTAAGACAGTCTATATTCATTACATTTTATCTATATAAAATGTCATATGTTATGATATTACTTAATTAGAAAATTTCATGTTTGTTAATATTAATATTGTCCCTTTTCATACATGAATTATTCAGTGTTTCACTGTGATCATAACAGAAATATGTTACAGTCTAGTTTCACTTACTCCAAGTTTACCCCCTAATCACCCCAAGTCTAAACTGAAACCAAGTCCAGAAATTATTTATTTTTTCAGTTGGTCAAGGTTCTGTGCTGTAATCTGCCGACCAACGGCAAGCAACTACCAGATTTCCCACTTGAGGTCGGGTCAGGAACCAAACTCCGATCTCAGAGGTGGGAGACGAGAGTGTTACCACTCTGCCACCGTGGTCCCCCAAACTTTGATCAGAAACTGGGGTCACATGATCTGCCATGAATATATGTCACCACTCTCTACAGTTGTCGGTCCTTCTCCACCTCAATGCTTATTATTATCAGATTAGGTGCTATAAAGATTGTACTAGATTACATTTTCAGTAAAACTCATTACTTCTGTTCACTAGCGCATGAGTTTTGTGACCATTGTTTATCATATTGTAATTTTCTTGAGGTGCTTCATCTTGGGGCCACTTTTATGGGTCTTATTTGGTAAAGACAAGTGACCTTGAGTGAAGAGATTCAAGGTGAAACATCTATGTAAGAGTGAAAAACATAAGTCAATTTATCAACTCAGTAACTCGACAAATCAACTTACTTATCTCAATTTCTGGACTTAGTACCTCGATAAATCCAGATACCTAAGTCTATTTTGAGTTAGGAAATCAATAAATCGAAATAACTAACTCACTAACTAAAGGAGTGACTTATTGAGATACCAAGTCGATAAATCAAGATACCCAACTTGAAAAGTTCAGGGGAAAAGTGTTTGTCCCAGTTTAAAGTCTCATTCAATTTCACTCTTGGAATATTCATAGATGTTATCTAGAAGAATAAACAACCAAACTGACAGCAGAGGTATTGCTTATCATCTGCCTGACAGTGAAATCCTCTCTAAACCTTTATATTCACAGCAGTATTACAGCTTTGATATGTATGTTTATTATCTGGCAGTTGCCATGTAAGTATGGAAGACACTTGAACTTTGGCATTTGGAGTGATTTTATTCAGGGTATAAATACTGAGGCTTGGACCAGTCCTGTCTCACATTTAAATTAGCTACACACTGGCAAGATGATCCAGGAGCTTGTCCTGTAGGTGCTGTATCTGGTGGTGTGGGTCTATGTTGCTGTTGCAGAGTCTCTTCCTTTGGGCCTGTTTGCAGAGATTGCACGTTGAGAGGCCTTTACTACCAAGGTATTTACACAAAATTCTGTCTATCTTGTATCAAATATATCATAACTAAATTGAGATCTTGTCTTATTTGCAGTAATTGCAAGGAGTGGGTACTGCTAAAACACAAAAGCTCAAAACCCTGAATGTTTTGTCCCCGTTGTAGCTTGAAAGGCCCACAGGGAACAGTGTATTTTAAGTATAATGAAACAAATTTGGAGAGAATAAGAATCTCCCGAAAGTGTTGCTCACAACAATAAATTAAATAAAGTCATGCATCTTTCGATATGGGCATATTAAGTATGATGATACACAACAAGCTCTCCTTTTCAAAAAAGAGTAATACTTACAGACTAATTTAACATCCTGATATTAGAAATAACACTATGAAAATAGGGGTGCCGAATTAGTGCTCCGCATGCCTCTACATTTGAATTTTCTGCACGATACTGCCAGAGTGGTCATTTATATTACCAATCTAATCTAATCTAATGTGGACTTTTATAGAGCTTAATCTCCATCACTGATGGACTCTAAGGCGCAACTGAACATAAATCAAGGCAGTTAACATTAATCCGAGGACATAGCCAGGTCATACCAAGGAGACACAGGGTGACAGGAGAGGCTATGGGGGATATGCTTTTGCAAACAGGTAAGTTTTAAGCTTCTTTCTGAAGGAGGCAACTGATGCTGCACTGCACACATCATGAGGGAATTCATTCCAGATCTTAGGAGCATCAAAGGCAAAGCTGTGATCAAAATGTTTGACTGACTTGAAGACTGATGAGCGGAAAGGAGAAACAGTAAGGTATTGATGATCTGGGTGACTATGCCTGGTACTATAGGAACAAGTGCTGAGAGACAAGAATGGTTGAAAATAGGAAGAACCACTAGGTAAAAATTTATAAACTAGTGTTGCAGTTTTGAACATACATCTATACTTAACGGGCAGCCAGTGGAGTTGTTTCAGAATGGGTGTAACATGAGCATACCTTCTATGATTTGTAACAATACGAGCAAGGGTATTCTGAATACTTTGCAATTTGTGCTGATTGAAACATGACAAACCCGTAAACAGAGAATTACATTAGTCTAGACGACTACTAACCAAGGCATTTGCAGCAAGGACTCCCACTTCTGGAGTAAGATGCTCTCTTATTCTACGAAGGTCGCGCATCTGAAGAAAGCACGCTTTGCTAGTCCTCTTGACATGTTCAAACAACAAATGGTATTCAATTTTAGCTTTCATTGTAGCTACCTGCCCCAAGTGCAAATGTTGGTGGATGAAAAGAAAAGTAGAATTATCATTCCTTTATCAAATGTGATACCAAACAAAAGCACCGAGAGGAAGTATACCTCCAAGTTTCGAACTCCTTTACAATATTATTGGATATGCAGTGATTCAGCTAAAAGAATGCCAAGCGATTAAATGTCAAACTTGTAAATCAGTTGGGGCTTCAATGAGATGCTTAAGCCACCCTTAAGAATGGAAGACAGATGGCACAGGTTCAGGGTTAATCCTAATCCCCCATTCACACTGCAGGTTGTACTTCCCACAGTCAGAGCTTTTACCTTCCAAATTTGGTGAACCATTCACACGACATGTGGGGTGACTCATAATTCTAGATGTTCAGTGAAATGCCCCTGCCCTTCAAGTACCATCCAAGGTTCCTATACGACCTTATGACATAGTGGCGATACATCCATTTACATCTACTCACTTTATGTTGCGATGTTACACTGAAAGACGACTGAGACAAAACCTTAAATACACTATAGACTACACTTTCAGTTACTATGGCAAGAAATTCATCTGCACATGCACACATTCATTTGAACATGCCCACAGTACCAAATTCAGAGGTGTAATATTTATTAATTAAAGATTCCGTAGAACATGCATGGTAATGGACATTTCGCCACTCTGCCACAAGTTCACATACAGTAGTTGAATGACACAGAGGTGTTTTGCCCAACACCTATAACTGCAAGTTATACCACCTGTAGTGTGAATGGAGTATAAACAAACTAAATAATATTGTATTCAATATAAGAAAAATGTTAAAGAATAGGAAGCCCCTTTGTTGGTCCTACATTTTCATTATAAGTTCAACCATTTTTCTGGAATAAGGGTACTTATAAAACTTTCAGGAACTGTACTTCTGTCCCATAGAGCTATTTTGTCAAATAATATAAAATGCAAATGTCAATACAAAGTATTAATATTAGAAACAAAGGTAATACCAAATTATAATACAGTATTACTAAGTTTTGCCTCAGCAATGTGTGTAACCTATATTGCATCATTGTGTACAATGTATGATGACCTATATAGTTAACCTTTCTCGTTCACACCTGCTACAGTTGAACAAATTATGCCATCCATAAGATTGCCATATGTGATGTGAAGTAAATTATTAATATTTTTTCCCTGTTGCTTTGTCTGAAAGTGCTGTGTTTCGAAACTGAAGGAATTTGAAGTTTGGCGAAAAAGTGTTTAAAGAAAAAAAAGTTTACTGGATTGTCTAAATGGTGTAACCCCCGGTACCAAGATACATCCCCTACCAGACACTTTTCATGGCACTCTTCTGTGGTCAGTTTCACGAAAGGATTTAGATCAGACTAAGTGTTATTCTGTGGTTTTGGATTTAGCAAATTTCACAAGGCAACTAAATCTAAGTTTTGGTTAAATCTTGGGTTGATGGTAACGACCAGCTCGGGATGTGCTTCCCATTTGTAAAGAAACACTTATGGGTTTTTATGTATATATTCTTCATCTTCAAAATCTGAAATGATGAAAATAAACTTTAAATATACAAGCATCTCTGTAAATTATTTTCCAAAGCGTGCACCTGATTTGAAGGTTTTCCAATGAAAAACAGCATTTTGCCAAAATACGTCCCGGCATCTGGGTGCCGGGTAGTTCAGCCCTTAGGGGTCCCCAAAAATTTCGGTTTCTACAGGTATTAGCACATAGCTTGCCCTAGTTTCTGATTGGTCAGTGACTGGTCACCTTAGGGCTTGACCAGACATTCGGCCATTTGAAACTTGGAGGTGACAGGGGTGACATTGCAAATCATCAGAAACTATTTACAATCAGTTTTACAAGTTATTTTAGGGTTTTTAGTTTTTAGTTAAATTGTTTTAAATTATTCTGACGACATGGCAGCATCCACTCGTCAGTACAACTTACGATCGGCTGGTCAGGGCACTGTAGAGGTACCGGTGGAGCTTCACATGTCAGAGGATAACACCTTCATGAAGGAACTTCTGGTTTCACAGCAAGAACCAACAACCGGGCAAGTGTCGGACAATGATTCTTCTATAGATGAATCAGATTGTGAAGCATTAATTGCTAGTTCTGATGATGATAATGATTCTCGGCAACCAGTTGTACATCGACATAAATCTGTCAAAAAATCGGATCCGACAGCTTCGGATTCTCAAAGTACCTCCCAAGAAGCCATTAATATCCAAATCCTTGCACAATTACAATCTTTTGGCAAACGGTTACATGATATGGAAAAAAGATCTTGTAAAAAGAGTACTGACACTACAAAAATCAAGAACAAAAGTTACAAATCCAAGGTCAGACATCAACCAGCGGTCACACCCTCCCCTGTTTACCACGATACTAACGTACATGACTTACATTCTTTGAGGCAAGATGCTAACTTACAAATGCAAGTCGAAAGACGTCTTCAGGAACTGGCTTCCCTCAACAAAACAGGTACCAAAGTTAAATCCTTGAGGGGGGGCCCAGTTGAAGTATTAGTACCAAATCATGTAAAATGGCCAAATGAGTACGTTCTTTCTGGTAATTCAAAAGAAAGAATATCGTATGATCAATTGTCAATTACACAATGGATGGCTGGCTTTGGTCGCATCATGAAAGAGGAACAAAATTCTGAAATTAAAGATTCTATGCTAGATTATTTGGTCTCATTGCTTGATGATGCGAATGACTTCTCTTGGGATGCGGCCAAGGCCAGCCATGCCGTTCTACTATGTAGAATGGAACAGGGGGAGATAAAAGACTACACTGAGTTACATAAGATTGATAGAATTAGAAGGGCACATGTGCAAAGACACAGTTATTCATCTCAAAACCATCAAAATGTGAACAAAGTAGGTCCGAAAAATGTCAAGTCCATGCCCTGTATGCAACCAGCCCAAAACCCATGAAACAAAAGGGATTTTATACAGACACATATGTTCTGTTTGTTTCACCAATGGCAAGGCTTTCAATCACAGTGAGGTAGAATGCAAAAACAAATTGAGAAAACTTTCAAAAAACGAATAACTTTGGGTGCTCGACCTCAGAGTACCCACAGTTATTCCCACAGATTTGTCTTTCATTCCAACAATCCAACTGCTAAGTCGGAAAGTCAAATCCACAAAAATATAGCCTTCCATTGGTACAGAAAATGGGCTAGTTTCAAAAACACATCACCTGACATGACATACGCTCAGGCTGTGTTAAAAAATAAGGCAAACAATTGTCATATTGCTAGGGATCAGAAGGTCTTGCTTGCATCTGCCCCCAGTAATCACAACAACGCTCGGTTCCACAGTAAACACCCCGTGCATGTGAACATTGCTAGTGACAAATTTGTATACCGTGGCAGGAAAACAAAAGCCTTGCATAAACAACAGAATGTAGCCGTTCCTTTGTCGAATAGATTTACAGTATTGGCTAGTACATCCGATGACAATACTCCTTGTAGTGACCAAAGTATCTCTCCCGATTCAAGCGGGCACAACATTGATTTAAACGACGGGGATGCAAGCAAGCGTTCTTTTCAGCACTCAAACGAGTGCAAACATCCCTCCAGTCTTGGTACACCTCAGCCCGGGTTGGCTGTACAAGCAAATTCACTTTCTCGTGGGAATAAAAACAAAACTGGGTTTTTTATTGGGGATAAGGCACATACCAAGACAGAATCCGACAACTGTATAGTAACAAATTCGTCGGATTCACATGTAACTCCTTGTGGAACGTCACAAGTTGTTACCAACTCTTCACAGCTACCACAAGATCTTGGCATTATTCAACAGCCCCAGTTGGCTGAAACAAACCAACTTTTCTGTGGGAATAAAAACAAAACTGGGCATTTTGATGGGGATGTCATAAATGCCAATGTCTTACAAGATTTCAATGTCATGTGTGAGAATCATGGTGATGTCATTGACATTATGAACACTGCAAATTTACATCAGGAATCAAACCGAAACTGTAGCCTTAATATTATTGCTGACCCAAGTCACATCCAGAATCTATCATGTGATACTGTTGATACGACAGAAATACGGACACGTTTCGGCTTCATACCCAAGGGTCCACTGAAATTGTATGATGGCAATCCAGGATTCTGTAATTGTATCCCGGATATAATAACTGCACATCTACTAATTAGGAATAATGGTCTTCCTAATTACCTTGGCTGTAGAATACCTGTTATATCTAATCTTAAGTGTCATATTTGGTCTCAATATCTTACACAATACTGGGATAGACAGTTAACTGACCTACTCAAATTTGGATTTCCTCTGGATTTTGACCGTACTTGTTCTCTACACTCTACAGAAGAAAATCACAAGTCTGCACTATTAATTGCCTCCCATGTAGGTAAATATATTGCTGAGGAATTACACCATCAAGCCATTATTGGCCCTTTTGATAAGAAGCCAATAAATTTACATACCTCGCCGCTCATGGTTAGGGATAAGCAGGATAGTGATAGCAAGAGGACCATCATGGATCTCAGCTGGCCTGAGGGCCATTCAGTAAATTTTGGCGTTGCCAAAGATGTTTATTTGGGTACCGAATTCATATTAAAATATCCTTCTATAGATAGCATTACTTCTTCACTCAAAAAACTAGGTCCTGCTGCAATGATATACAAAATAGATATCAGCAGAGCCTTTCGTCAGATCAAAGTAGATCCTGGGGACATTGATCTCCTAGGCTTTAAAGTTGATAATCACTATTTCCTGGATCTTTCGGTCGCTTTTGGATATCGAAATGGGAGCCAGATCTTCCAGAGATGTACAGATGCAATTAGATACATAGTGTCCCAACATGGTTTCCATAATCTTCACAATTATATTGATGATCTTATATATACTGGTCTCCCATCAGAAATTCATGCTTCATATGACTTCCTAAAACATCTTTTATCTCAGCTAGGCTTAGATATTTCTATGAAGAAGTTAGTTGCCCCTAGTACATCAGTAACATGCTTGGGTATACAAATTGATACTGTCAAAAGAACTCTTTCACTTCCGGAAGGTAAATTGCAAGAAATTGTCGACTTGTGCAGAAGTTGGGCTTCCAAAACTTATTGCAGTAAAAAAGACCTTCAATCCTTACTAGGTAGTTTACTATATGTAACTAAATGTGTGGCCCCTGCCAGGTCATTTCTCAACCGTATGCTACTTTTGCTACGCCAGAATGCTCATGTATCAAAAATCCTACTTACACAAGATTTCTTCCAAGACCTTGCATGGTTTAATAATTTCCTCCAGCTTTATAACGGTGTAACTTTCTATGATCAGCTCCCTTCTAACATTGAAGTCCATCTAGATGCATGCTTAACAGGACTAGGTGGCCATTTTGGAAATATGATATACACTTTACCCATACCTCTGGGGTTTCATCAATATGATATCACACACCTAGAAATGGTTAACATAATAGTTGCTGCAAAGATATGGGCTTCACACTGGTCCAACCGAATAATAAGAATATATTCTGACAATATGGCTGTAATACAGGTCCGCACTACAGGCAAAGCTAGAGATCAAATGTTAGCAACATGTGCCCGCAATTTATGGCTAATCGCAGCTCTCAATAACATTCAATTTCAATTCTCCCATATTCCTGGTAAACACAACAATTTTGCTGATCTATTATCCAGATGGCATATGGCTCATAACAAAATTGAAAAATTAAACTCACTTATCACCACCTATGTATGGATTCCCACCCACCTTACCCTAACATCCCTTAACACTTCAATATAGCACTTCTTACTGTTTCTTTTCAGATCTCAAGGGTTCGGCAGCCCAGTTGGCCACCTTGGCGTCTTCTCGCCTGCTGCAGGGCTTTAGGCCTTCCACAGTTAAGCAGTACCAAAGGATGTGGCAGGACTTCCTTCTCTATCAGGTGGCGGCTGGGCTGCCCCCCTCCCAGGTAGATATTCATTTTCTGTTGTCTTTCATGGAGTTTCTATGTCAGAATGGTCATTCTAGGGCTAACATAGCAAATTACATGGCTGCTATCAGAACCCTCCACATTCTATATGGTCTGTCAACACTCCCATTTAGAGACCAAAGGATTCAGTTATACCTAAAAGCACTAAAAATTAGTGCCCCCCTTGATCCCACCATTCGTCCTATTCTAGATATTCAAAAATTACAGTTATTGCTCATGTATTGTGACACAGTTCCACATTCCACAATCTTCAAAGCATTGTATGTAACATGTTTCTTCTCTTTCCTTAGACTTTCCAATATTCTTCCACACTCGGTAGCCACATTTGATAACACTAGACACCTTGCCAGGGGCGATTTCATCAGGTCTGGGGAGGGGGCGGTCCTACTACTGAAATGGTCTAAAACCATCCAAGACCGAAAGTCCACTGTCACCACCCCCCTCCCGTCCCTGGGGAACTCCCCCCTTTGTCCCATCAAGGCTATCAACCTCATGATAAAAAATATTCCAGCTGATCCTAATGATCCCTTGTTTACCATACAAACCATCAAAGGTCTGGCCCCCCTGACAGATTCTATTGCACGTAAGCATCTTTAAAAAGCATCCCATGCTCTGAACATATCCCCCTCCTTGACATTCCATGCCTTTAGGAGGGCTGGGGCTTCCTGGGCCTTCAGCCAGGGTGTCCCATTGGAACATATCATGAGGCATGGCACTTGGAAATCAGATGCCATTTGGACATATCTGTCTTCCTCCACTTCCACTGTCTCCCCAGTTTCTGCAGCTTTTCAAGCAGCCCTATGTCACTAGTCCTACCTGGGCTTTGGGTGTCTCTCTATACTTCAATTATCTAAAAAATCTCCCACAAATTTCAAAAAATTCTATTTATTAGCATCTCGGCACTAAATGCTGGTTTACAGTTGTGTATCACGACATTCCTCCACTTACCTCCTTATCCACTAGTACTGTAACTTTATATCAGAAGTCAATAATTCTGGTGTCGCTTTGGGCTTGAACCACCTCTCCTCTACCTACATCTTTACAGGCGTATGCCTTCAATTGTCAGTTTGACCTTTAACCCTTGAGCAAGGTCGACCTAAATTGCTTGACCTCAGTCTCGTCATTCTGACTCAACCTTTTGACCTTGGTCTGAGCTGGTTCAAACCCCTTGCATTTAGTAAATAGATGTGGTCAGTTTAACAAATGTTTTAGACATGTATTTGAAAGAATAAAATGTGCATTTAAAAAATAAAATTAGAAGAATATATATTTTTAAACCCAATCTGGTGTTTTACTGTCTTGGGGCTCTGGGGGGCTGTACGTCCCGGCATCTGGGTGCCGGGTATTTCAGCCCTTAGGGGTCCCAAAAAATTTCGGTTTCTACAGGTATTAGCACATAGCTTGCCCTAGTTTCTGATTGGTCAGTGACTGGTCACCTTGGGGCTTGACCAGACATTCGGCCATTTGAAACTTGGAGGTGACAGGGGTGACATTGCAAATCACTCACCCTTTGTTATAAACCCTCCCAATATATTCTGTATTTTCATGTTATGTATGTATGTAGAACATATTACTGCCTATCATGTATTTTCAGGTAACCATGTGTAATAATGGTGGATGTATTCATGTATCAAGATCACTTAGGTCTATTTAGACCTCTCCTCATGGACATAATATTGTGTTTCATAATCTTTAACATCACCTTCTTCTCATGAGGATCTGATCTATGGATATATATTGTGTGTTCATCTCATATGCAGATGAGATGATTTTGGGATCCAAGAATCCAGGAGATGATTTTGGGATGCAAGATTCCACTTGTTCGACTACAGCTTGTGTCTCCAGTAATTGTTATGTAATCATGTCACCACAGTTCCTGCGAATGGAACCGTCTCCTGCCACTGGATGCCTCATCTACTTACAGTTCCTTCAGTTGCATTTACCATATTAAAGAACTTTAAATGCTTTGCTGTCATGAATATCAAGTAAATCGTCTTATATGATCTTTCTAGAATCATTGCTTTTATTATGTCAATAACATTATTATATTTTAATTCATTCATACAATTACATACGTTTCTTTATTTGAAATACAATTTTACATGTCTTTTATTGAATTGTTGCACCTATACGTTACTGTGATCTATGAGTTTTTATTGTTATTAAGGGGCCGTACTGCTCGGTCATCTAAGTGTATATATTTTAGCTAGACAGATTGCAAAGGGCAGCAATTCACTGTCCACATCACGGCTTCATCTTGACTTCTATACACCTTTGCCTTTACATCTTGGATTTCCTGGCTGTAAGACTTGCATAGGATGTATTTCAAACATGGGTGTCTCTCTCTATACTTCAATTATCTAAAAAATCTCCCACAAATTTAAAAAAATTCTATTTATTAGCATCTCGGCACTAAATGCTGGTTTACAGTTGTGTATCACGACATTCCTCCACTTACCTCCTTATCCACTAGTACTGTAACTTCATATCAGAAGTCAATAATTCTGGTGTCGCTTTGGGCTTGAACCACCTCTCCTCTACCTACATCTTTACAGGCGTATGCCTTCAATTGTCAGTTTGACCTTTAACCCTTGAGCAAGGTCGGCCTAAATTGCTTGACCTCAGTCTCGTCATTCTGACTCAACCTTTTGACCTTGGTCTGAGCTGGTTCAAACCCCTTGCATTTAGTAAATAGATGTGGTCAGTTTAACAAATGTTATAGACATGTATTTGAAAGAATAAAATGTGCATTTAAAAAATAAAATTAGAAGAATATATATTTTTAAAGGATGACTTCAGTGTTTTTTTTCACTTCTGAGTTAAATGCAGGATATGATACTCTTGCCTATTTAAAACATCTATCTGGTACTATTAGTACCCAAAGTAGTCTGTTTACTTCATAAACAAGCTTTTATAACAGGAGATAAATTTCAAATTTACAACTGCCTCCTTCCGGCTCTTTTCACCAGTCACGTGGTGTGTTTACATCATATGTGTTCCTGGGCTGTGTATGCAGGGATAAAAACAGTGCTATATATGCAGTATATCTGTTTTTGCCTCCTCAATTTTTTTGCAACTGTCAGTTAAAAATGGTAAATTGTACATAGTTATTGAAGGATAAAATTAAGAATTTTATAAGTAGCAAAAGGAAACAAGAAAAGATTTTTTTTCTGATTTTCCAAAATGATCAAAACATAACCTATATTTTTCTCTCGTACTATTCGCTTCTCTTCATTTTATCCACATTTATCTCAGACTCAAAGATCATCTGTACATGATCTCAGCTGAATTTTGATATCTAGATACTGAGGCTAGTAAATTTAGACAATGTGGCTGTTCAAAAATAGTCAGTTATTCAATTTTACAACCTTGGTCAAGGCAAATCAATAGTTAAAAGGAGAGAGATGTAAATTTTCAAAAAGTTGGCTCCAAGTTGAGTGTTTATATCACTTTTATCATAATTATAAGGTCACATTGCAACAGGGGATCATCATTTATTCAATTATATCATATACTAGTATTTAAATCCACCACCACAGAGATGAAAATCTGGAGGTTTATAGAAAATAATGAAACCAGAGTTAAGCAATTTTTTTAAAAAAAGTTAATACATCCAATAAGAGTCAAGTTAATGTTTTCATGTGATTTTAGAAGTACTTTTGAATCATCAAGTAAAAACTTCTGCACTGTAAGTAAGAAGTAAATTATAACCAACTATTTACATACTATTGTGACTGATCATTTTCTTTGTTCTCGTCACATAGTTTATATGTTGGATCATTTATTGAAACCTCTAGACACACTTGTTTTGGACAGAACTGAAGAACAGCACTTGTGTTGCAAAAAACCTCATTAAAATGCACATAAATAATCTAATACTGTGAATTAATATTTCTCTGATCTGATAGATGGAAACTTGGAAGGGTGGGGGGGGAACAGAACATAGTAATATTCAGTCAATACTAGTAGTCTGGATTTGAATTACCTTAATTATATTAGTTACATCTCTGATGTAGGCGGTTCAAACCCAGAACCCTATATGGGAAAGATGGTAGTTTCTTACTGATGGTTGGCAGTTTAAAGGACAGCACCATGTTTGTTCTGGTTTCCTCTGCCCATAAACTACCTGTCGTGATATGACCTATTATACAGTGTTCAAAGCAACATTAAAACAGAAGAAGTAGTGTATAATTCAGCAATTACAAAATACACCCTTGTTGAAGGCTTGAGATTATATACATGCATTTGTAAATACCAGCAAATAATATAATATTTATTTGCCTTCTGGACTATTTCTTTATATGTTATTTGAATAGTTAAATAATATGCTAAAATTAAATATTCGCATAAATGAACTAAATTTTAGATTTCCAAAGTTAATCAGTGTGCACTTTATAGAGTAAAAGAAATGTTAACTGAAACTTTTCTGAATGGATATACCTTTCTACACACAAAAAGGCTAGCTGGCCCAGATAATACTTGATACTGCAGTGTATACTTTCACCATGAAACATTTACCAGAAACTCATCTCATTTCACATCTTATAGTTGATAAAAGAAGAGAGTGTTATAAATATACACTGTTCACAGCAAAGAATATAAAGAGTGCTTGTTCTCAGTATTAGTGTATGCAGTTCACCCCCATAGTGGATCGTGTTATATTTATCTTTTGTTCTATAAACTCACACATTTTGTAAGTTTTATTGGCTCAAACTACAGTCAGAACATTGTTACTTTTACTATGTCCTTGAAATGCTCCATTTTATAACAGATAATTTAATGTCAAAAGCAGTATATATCAGAACAGTTCTAAGCTAAAACCAAGGCAAGTGAACACAAATGACGTCACCCACACATGTTTATTTACTTGATGTGCACTCGGCAATTTTCGGGAGGGAACATGTGACTACCCAAATAAGGCAGTGCTTCTGTACTTTTAAATGTAAATTACAGCAGATATAGGCAACTTTGACACATAAAAGTTTGTCAGTATATTTATAATATATAAACCTTGATTTTACACTTAAAAAATAGGCATGTAAAAAACGCTGATGTCATCCTTTAACCCCAATCTGGTGTTTTACTGTCTTGGGGCTCTGGGGGGGGGCTGTATAAAATTTGCAAAACAACAAAAACATGACACTGTTATGGCCATTTTTCTTCGGTCATAACACACTTTAGGGGTTGGGATCTTATTCCCATATAAGGACTGGTAATCTCATCAGTTAAGTATCCAAATTGTTATTGTAATGAACAAACGAACTAATGATAGCCAATCAGTTTATTTTTCATAGCAAAGATTATCAGGTGACAATTTTACCAAAGATAATTTTAATAATTTCACCATTTTTAGAAAAACTCAACACATAACCAACAAACAAAATATAACATGTGTTACCTTTTAACTTTATGTATCATTTTAATCCTCTTCACTCTAGATTTAATAAAATCTTTCCATATGAAATTGTTAAACATTTCACAAGTTCACACTTCATAAATAATTTCCAAGTCCCAATGAATGAATGTTTTTCAAAGTCCAAAACAAACAAATATTTCCTAAGTATTTTCCTTCAATGTATTAAAGCTGATTCCATTTGTTGAACAAGACACTAAAGCATAAAGTTCTAGGAAGTCATAAAAGCCTAAAGTTCTGGGAAGATATGGGTTTTTATAAGAAAATGTATATGGGGGTACTTTTAGTCATAACAGGAGCTCACCTCAAGCATGTGGTGTTAAGGTCAGGGCACTGCCACTTATGGAAAATCAATCTGCAAGTTCTACCACAGCACTTGCAACTAACAGGAGCCCCCCTCAACGTAATGTGTTACTGAGGTCAGAGCACTGCCCATTACAGAAAATCAATCTACAAATGCTACCTCAGCACTGGGCAGCACTTGTACAAACCTGTAGCCCTTAAAACTAATAAAAAGTCAAGTCATTAGAGCACTAGCACAAACAATATTGGGATACAGCAAAGGCTTAATTACCGCAACAGTTTATCAGAGTTTTCTAATGGACACATCCACCAACAACATGTCCATTTACGCTAGTAGAGTAAAGAGCAGTATTGTGGAACCAATGGATTTCCTATAATGAATAAGCATTAATTTGCTTAGTACAGGAATTATCACACACAGGTATATTTTAGTTTACTATTGTCAATTTATTTATTAACTGATAGAATCTATTTAACTTATTTATTTTTCTCATGGTGAGTAACAGAAATAGTTTTCAATCATTTTAGAAATTTTGATATGCTTGTACAATGTGTGGAATTTGTGTCATAACAATACGTATTTTGATTACATATAAAAGTGCCAACCAAGTCACATGACACAGAAAACAACTGTTTTATAGGATAAATCAGTGTAAGTTTGATGGTAGCTAAGTCACCCTCAGTGAAATACACTAAAGCCAGTGTTTTAGCTAACACCAAAGGCCCAGATCTAAGTCCCTGACTTAGCCTATGACTGGTCGACCCAAACAGAACATATTGGAGTTATATCAGTGCATTTTTTTTGTTTAAAAAAATAACCCTATGCAGAAATAGATAAAACAAGTGAGGTCAACAAGTTTGGCAAATGATTTCTTGACTGTAGCCTCTTTGGCCTCGTGTTGAAATCTGAGTTTAATTCTACAAAGCGAACATAATCCTTAGTCAGGTATAGGTTCGGTTTTGTACACCACACCAGTCAAATCAGGATATTTTTGAAGCCATAACTCAGAGGTGGTGGGAGCCTGATGAGAAAATGCCAAAATGGGTCGCCACCACACTGGAGACTTGATGTAACTGAGTAATATGTTAAATAAAGGCCTTGTCAAGGCTAATTGTTTTTCCATTCAGTTTCTGAAATGCGTCTGAAATTTCTTGAAAGATAACATAAACAAACATCGGGGTTTGCGGGGAGGGATGCTTTGTAATCAGATTCCCTGGATTTTCGTACAAACTGATAGCCTTTCTTTAGACTTATAATCATAAGAACAGTTCATCTTAAACAATAGGTGGAATGGTAGCAAAGTGACCACAAATAATAGATTGTCTCTAAAGACAGTTGGTGTGGATTTGAACCCAGCCCAGGACAAAACGGTGAAAATGTTGATATTGTCTCTCATTATTATCCCCTATTAAGTGACTGTTTCACTGTCACGAGTTGTTCAGGTTTTGCTCCCACTCCACCCCCTCAAATGAGATATAGAGAGATAGTTTTTAGTTTACTGATGCTGTGTTATTCAATAGGAAAAATACAAGTATATAAAATCCGATTTCGAACAGATGCCACAGAGTCTATTGGGTCAGTTGAATTCATAATGCTGATTACTGTATAAAGAGAAGAGTGGCTTATTTATAACAAACGAAAATCTCTATACAATTCAAAACATTGCTATATAAATAGACTTCCTATATTCTCATATTGATTCTGAGTATTTTGCAAATTTGAAAAAAATGCTGAACATGTAATTTCGTGGGAACTGTAAATTTATGAACTACACTATAGTTTAAATAAGATCTTTTGGCAATAAACCAATTTAATTTGGGTAAAATATTCAAACCTCCGATAAGGTGTGAAGTAATATTTTTGAGATTTAGTGTAATTTCAAACACACTCTTAATAATAACAGTAGTAGTAGCAGCAATAGTAGTAGTATTAGTATTAGTAGTAGTAGCAGCAGCAGCAGTAGTAGTAGTAGTAGTAGTAGTAGTAGTAGATAAATATTTGTGATACTATGTGAGGGTATATAACATTTAAAGATTACAGTTTTATTTTGTTTATTCTTATTAATAAACAACCCATCACTTGTGCTCCAAGAAAAGGCTATATGTATTATCTAACCAGAAGACAATTTCCTTCCCGGTCTTAAAATAAACTAAAACTGACTTTTTTACGTAAAAAGGTGTGTTACCTTTCCACAGATCCTGGTGACTCTATGTTTAATACAAATATACACAGTTTGTTTTCACGTTTGTTTAGATGAAATGATTCTGTCAGGATGGAGAGATATGTTTTGATACTTGGAATATTATGTACACTCTTGATATATTGTGATGGAACAAGGTTCAGAAGTAAGTTACCACTCTACATATCTGTAATAAAAATTAATTAATTTGATATCAATATATATAATTGTTATACCAACTAAAGCTTTATTTTTTACGTTGTAAAGTATTCCAAACTACTGAGAAATCTTTTCAAGCTTTGGCGCCTTTTTCATTGAAGCTTTATGTCCAAAGTATTATTTCCCTATTGCATAGTCATGAAGACACGTGACAAGACCCCTTTCATGTGACGGTCAATAATGTAAATAAATGTTATAAAATAGACCATCTTGTTTTAGGAACACTACTATCCAATACCATAACGTTTGTGCGGCGACCACAGAGCTTGACTAGAACACCTGGAAGTGGACACGTTAATTTCCAATGTGAAACCCTGCCGCCCGCCAACTACACCCGGTGGTAAAACCCTGTTCACACATTTCAGATAAGATACCACAATGTTTTAGAGTTATATTAGTTACAGTTACTGGAGGTTATGTTTTGACTGTGTCTGTCTGTCTGTCCATCCGTCCGTTTCATTGTATTTACGATTATTCTAAAACTCCTTCGTGAAGATTTGTACGTGTGTCGAGCCTGACCAGAGGAAGAAGCTATTAAATTTTGGGAAATTTTAATACTCCCATTTGCAAATATTTTGTGTTTGTGGTGGTAGATTACTACGAAATTTAGAACGGATAATTCTGTAAATATTTATCTGAGACCAAAAGTAACAATTCATTTCATTTCATGAAAGATGTGAACCATATTCTGCATACCCAGCTGGTTTGGCTGAAGGTCTATAGGAGTGGAGGGCTGTAGGAGTGGCGAGGAGTCAAGAATGGGATTAGCGTTATCATTAACATCTGTCTATTTTGTATGCAGTGGAAGCGTTTGAATGAAAAACAACGATTAACTAATTTAAATATTTAAATGGTTATGAAATATGTACACATGGATATATTTAGTTAAATATCCCCACCGATATTAATGTCAATATTTGAAATGTCACACTTTAATCATGTACTATTTTAATTACTGTTAATATTTTAATTCCAGGTTACAACTTGCCAGTTTTAACAATCTTCCACAATGTTACTATTCTATATTTTAACTTATGAGTTCAACTATTATGTAAACTATCACTGTATACTATTTAAAATCACACTATATATAATTTTCTGTTCTTTACTATATATGCTTTCTATGTAAGGCAATAATCCAACTGTTCCATCTATATCCTATTTGAAACTCTATTCTATTCAATATTACACTGTAGTGTGAACAGAGTAAATACACCTTTATTGAACCTAAAAAATAACTTAAGGTCTAGCTTGTCATTGCATAACTGAAGGTCGGCCTTTTCAGTGCATAAACGGAGGGGGGGGGGGGGGGGGGGCATCAAGAATGAGGTCTAAGTAAGTTATACTTCATGAATATTTAGTCAAACATCATACCACACACAAGCACACATGTAACAGAACGTCTGTGGACTGATTATAAGTGTGTCTTAAAGTAGGCATTGGCAAACTTGTATTGATTGTAAACTAGAATTGTGTCACCATTGATATCAGATACTGTTACTTGTAATGTTGGTTTAAGAACTTGTGTACTTAAGATTTTCCTGAGGTGCAGTTTATGCAATGTACTTCATTATCCAACACAAGTACATGTATTTGCAAATGGCATTATCTAGGACTTTGTTTTATCAACACACACTTTTGTCTTGTGATAAGTTTACTGTGATGCATCAAAACAATATTGTTTATAATGGTTGAGGTGTGACAACAAATTTGTTCTAAATTCTAAGGGAAGGACAAATAAATAACAGCTACATGACTCAACAAGTTGAATATTTTGTTATAAAAATAATGCATGCTCTTCACTTGTTTGTTTGTTTGTCCGTCCTGCGGGTCAGCAATTTTATAACCAGTGGCGTCAATTCAGCGGAAACCAACAGTTTGTCCTATGTAGCCGCTGTATACGAACACAGACCGTCTATGTTACACTTGATAGGATTGGATGTTTTGGAAGACATTAAAATAAACCTAAATATATATGAAGAACAGATAGAGGCAGCAGCAGCACAGGTGAGACAGGGTGTGTTGTGGAATTCAGTAAATGGCACTAGAACTGTTAAGGTCCTTTCACAGAACAAAGAAATGATAACACTTGGAATTATTTTTTTCCTGATTTTTTGATGAAAATATAAGAAAAATGAAATGACAAATACACATCCTAAATGTGGTGGGTTTACTAAATAGATAATCGATAAATATTAATAGCTAAAATATACAAATTAGAAACAGTAGAATAAATAGAAATCCTTATCATTGATGCAGTGTAAAAGCTCAGTGTTTTAAACCATCCTAAAATTTATCCCCTGTTTCTATTTTCTGTGAGCGCGTGAGGCGGCCTTTACAGAATTTTTTTTTTTTGTGAACAAAGAAATTTAAGAAGTTTCTATGTGTATTTTGCAAGAAAAGTGTTCATCATCACGTAGTTGTGAGGCACACTTGTGACAGTCAAGTTGGAGTATATACCAGTACTTATCTGTAGCATACTTGTTAAAAGACCACATGTTTGCTAAAGTTACCAATCACAGAAAGTGCATTCAAACACTGCAATTTAACTTCTGATATCTTTACCATACCGGAAGCTCTGAAATACAAGATTACTTTTCTTGTTTTATTATAGGTACAGTTAAAGAGAAAATCAGTCTGCAATATAAACAAAATGAAGTAGTTTGTAATTTGCTGACTACACCAATTTTAACTATGTTATTATTAGGATGAACTTAATTTGCATTTATCATGCATGCTGATTTGTTAACCTGAACTATTTTTGTCATTATAGGGTGCTGAGATTATAGTCTTTCCAGAAGATGGGATTTTTGGGATGACTCTAAACAGAAGTACTATTTATTCATACCTGGAGATAGTTTCTGACCCAGAAGAAACAACAGTTAACCCATGCAGAGAAGCCGTTCCTTCAGCGCGGAATAGAATACAGCGCAGATTGAGCTGTGCAGCATTGCGGTCTAAGATATATGTTGTGGCTAACTTTGGTACAGTAGAATTTTGTCAGAACAAACCAGTTTGTCCTAAGGATGGCAGATTTCAGTTCAACACAAATGTGGTTTTTGACAGTGAGGGCAACATCGTTGCACGCTATCATAAACAAAATTTGTTTTTTGAAGATCAATTTAATGTTCCACCCAAAGTTGAAAGGACTGTATTTAAAGGGAGATTTGGGCAGTTTGGAACATTCACATGTTTTGACATCCTTTTCGAAAAGCCAGCCATTGACTTGGTTGAAGAGGTCGGCGTGCAAAATATTGCCTTCCCAACTGCATGGCAGAATGTGATGCCACTGATGTTTACGCTAGGCTTTCATGAATCATGGGCCATTCGCATGGGTGTCAATTTGTTAAGCGCTGAGGTCCACATTCCAGAGGTGGAAATGCAGGGATCAGCTATTTATTCCAGTGGAAAAGGAGCTCTTGTATTTTTCAATGATGACATGCTCTTATCATCTGGAAAACTTGTGATAACAAATGTGACTGCTCCCCCACCTGGTCCAACATTAGCTCCAGTGTACATGCCCAGCAATGCCCAAGCAATGGTGCCTAAAGAAACCTTTATATCGTTCATGGAAGGTGATCCCTATGTATTCACAAGGCTTACTGGAGAGAAAGGACAAGTTTTTCTGGAGTTTGAGGAAACGAGGTGCTATCTAAAGTATACAATGGGGGAATATGGTGATGATGTATTTGTATTTGGAATTTTTCAAGGCCTACATCAAAGTGAATTGAATTCCTATGTTCAGGTCTGTGCTTTGGTCAGATGTGCCAACTCCTCAGTCAGCTCTTGTGGGCAGGCCACCAGGACATCAACAACCAAGTTTAAGTCTGTGGTCCTTTCTGGTCAATTTGCAAGTAATTATATCTTCCCTGCAGTATTAGTTGAAGGCGCAAACCCTTCCAAGAAAGACTGGACTTTTCACTTAGATAAGAAAAATAATCGCGGAGAAATCGATTTTGGTTCTGAAAGGTCACCTTTGGTTTCAGCCATTCTGTACACTAGGCTTTATGACAGGGACAATAAGACATCTATTCCTGATTACAAAAATCCAAGCTCTGGACAGAGAAAACTTGAAAAGACATGGCATGTAGATGCCATTGGAGACATCAGCCAGATTAATCATCAAAGTAGTCAACATACCATAAAAATAATTGGGGTGGTTCTTGTAATTGGAACTTTATCTTGCATTATCATAGGGATTGTCGTTGTCAAGAAGCGAAGGAAATACCAACATTATACAAGGCTGTAAAATGTTTTATCTAACTACTGAGGTCGTAATGTGGCAACTGCCTCAATTTGGCACAGAGCACAACATAGCATACAAATGAAGAGTTGGTAGTCATGGGCAACACTCTCAGGTTTCCTGGGGTGTGTCATATGATACGTGGTACATAAAATATTAGCCAAAATGATGATCAGGAATTTCCAAGGGCAATTTTTAAGATTTGTGCCAAGTTGGGGCATTGATTTCAAGTAATAATAATGTTTTTGGCCCTTAAAAATACTGTAAAACCTACAGTGGTACGAGCATTTGTATATATAGTACTTCTATCACATGTACTTGTACCAATAAATATGTTAATAAATGGAAGTTAACTTCAGTTGACATAAATCCAGCAAATGTATTATTTAATGGTAATATTTTTGGAAACGTGTCCACATGGCTCTAGAACATGTACTTCATTGCCTCCAGTTGGATATAAGCCAGTGAAACACCCCGTATGGGGATTTTTATATTTTATTATTATACATAATACTAAGATTGTAACTTTTATATACATTTGATATTTTATTAAAACTAATTTGCATAAACAGATATAATCCATTAACTTAGGTTGACTTTAAATGTTAATGGATGTACACAAATTTACATATTCATGAATACAGATGATAATTATAGAAGGGTTAAGGCCACCTTAAGAAATATGATTGTTAAGTTGCCAAATTGTGAAATAGTTAGGGTGGCCTTAGCTGCCGGCCTACACGAAGGTAAGGTCACCCTAAGTTTGGTGTCAATTGAGATTTAGAAAATTTGATGGAGTTTAAGGTCGCCTTAAACTGGATTTTATGATACATAATTGAAAACTTAAGATTTAGAGTTCATGAGAATTTGTCAGATGAATGATGATTTTAAATGAATTTAATGAATTTTATCTAGGAATTGAAATAAGAGATGGAAAATAGACATATTTAAAACTGAAAGATGAGAGCCCCACAAGGAGACTTTAGAAACAAGATGAAAAGATGAATGGGTGTAAGACCGAGAGAGGTCACAGAGGTCAGAGGAGAATTCAAACCCAGAGAATGACAGAGGTGAGTTCAAACCCAGAGAAAATGAAGGTGAGGATGATGAGATGAAAACTAATATAGCCAGCATAGAGTGTGAGATCAGTAAAACAATAAAACAACATATATAGCAACATTTAACAAAGTACATGAACAACATTTAAATGGGAGATATGGAACTCCCAGACAGCCTTAAGGGCGCAGAATTTATACTGAGTTACATGATAAAAAACTAAAAACTAAGAGTAAAACAAAATGAATATAAAGTTAATGTAAAGCATATAATGTCTGCTAATGAAACATGTAAAATGTAAAATGTGAGTTCAAACACTAATCAAGTTACATGAGGGTCCCAGAAGCAGGTTAAGCATCTTTACAGCTAATATATTGTGAGTCCCGTAACATCTCTCAGTGCAGATGAAGTTTCCTTATATGAACTACAGTTCCTCGAGCATCATGGGCGAGGTGATCCACTTCCAAGATACGTCTATATACACATGACATTTATAAAAACTACTCCAGCAGCACTACCAAACACAGTGGAGGTATGACATCTTGTGTTAAGCATAGGTGTCCATCTCCGCCGACATGGACAAGTGGGAAGACAAATCACTGATACTAGCATCATAATTAATGCATACAAGGCGGAGCAGTGAAAGTTAACGCGGGAGATTACACACTTGATATATGGTGGATGCTGATCCAGTGGAGTTGTAAGCGCAGTCTAAGGCTCTGGTAGCTGAGCCAAGCTCATGAGGGGATTAACCCACACCAGTCTATTCAGTGGCGGTGAAGCAAGTGGCACAAATCTCACATCAGCAGGAACTAAACCAGACTTTACAAGTGAGATTACATAAACTATTGTGTCCACGTAACAGAGCACTAGTCGAGGCAAGAAGGACCAGGCCCCCAATCTGGTTTCCTGTGGCTCCTCGGATCCAGGCACTGTCCCTTGGTGAAGTGAAGAAAGATGGAGATGCGCACCTGCTTCTGACGTCCATTTGGTCTGATTACATTAACACTCACATAACTTAACTTTTAACACTGATTCACAATAACTGATCATAAACACTCTGCTGGTTTCACAACAGGAGTCGACAAATTGATGATGCTTGATATTAAAGAAATGAAGCAAGGAGATGAAAGAAGCTTTAGTAGGGTGCTGAGTGAAATCTGAAAATAGACTATAAAATTTGTTAGTGAGGTACAAGGGTGGGCGAGAGGGCTGAAATTTTTCAAATTTTATAAAAATGGCGACTGCCCTCTTTGACTTTTACTTTGAAAGTGAAGCCACTAAGCATTTGGCGGGAGATATTCATGACCTGGGTCAAAGGTCAGCCAATTAGCATTACTGGTCATAAACAAGAAGATTCAACACAAAACAACTAGGGCAATGAGACGTGTATAACTTAAGGTCATACACCCCCATACATTCAGATCTGTCTGCCCACTTGTTTTGTAATTTTTATGGCAAGAGCTCCCTGCTGGCACTTTTTGTATAACGCCCACTCTTTAAAATGAATTTTTAAAAATTATTTTTGTTAAAAATTTCCTTTTTATCCTGGTTTCTCTCTTCTTTGACAAAATTATTGGCAGTAAAATCCCTATTCTTTGATTGATATCCTAAGAGTACTTCAATTTCTATGCATTACAGACCTGTATTTTGTTTTGTTACTTTTATGAAATTTTAAACAATTTTCCCTCTTCTGTTTTTGTAATGGAACTGAAGCAAAGGCCAAAGGAGTAAAAACCCTTACCTGGGATCCAAAACCAAATATTGTTGAATAACTCCCAAAACAATCGATGTGCCTGAATGTGGATCCATATTGTCTTTGAGGAGGACAGCAACTCTAGTAAATTCCAACTCCATCTTTTGTCCTCAACCCTTTTTGTAATTTTCCCTCCACTACAACAACAACCTGCTGCTTAAAATTGTCATGGATATTCTTAGTCTTTGAAGTTGGCTCTGTGAATTTACAACAATTGATATAGCACCTTCTTTGGTGTTTTAAGTCCTTCACTGGTTTATTTGTGTTATCCTTCCTTTGTCCTTTTTGATCTTTACACATTTAGAAGAACAGTGCAGTTTGTGCAAGGAAGCCACAGTGTTTGAAGGCATTGGAAAATGTGTTACCGTGCGTTCGCCCAGCAACCACAAGGAACAAAGAACTAGCATGTTAATTGCTGAAGATTATACTGAGACAACCTGGGAGATACCAATGAACTATTATGTTATAATGATCTTGCACAAAGTCATTACATGCTCCTAGTCAGTACAAAAGATGGGAAAACAAGTGACTGATAGCATTGGCAAAGTTCTTTTGCTAGGACCACATATAATTTTCTATTGTTAAAATCTTGAAAATTATTTTTAACAAGCATTTTAAATTGGAAACCATGTTTTAGTAAAAGGATGAGGTGGCCAGAGCAAGCGGAGCTGGACCCGTACAGCCTACACAGTCAAAAGAGCAAGAGAAGGACTTTCAGAGTGAAGTGGTGGATCCTGACTATGGAACCCAAGATGAATCAGTCAGGTGAACAAGGCAAAAAAGAAGAAACTGATTACACTGAAAGATGCACAAGGGGATACCATGGCGGAATGGCCGAATTATAAATGTATCCTGAGTAATTCGGGCAAGGTCAATTACAGAGATGTTGAGAAGGAAGACTCCCTTTGGAATGATTGGGGAGCTGCCCTGAGAATCCAAGGTCAGTTGATAATTTCAAAGCTGGTGACTTAGAGATTTGGTTCATGGGCGTGCAGTCCAGGTATGGAATCTTACCTTCAAACATTGGGGTGATGGAAGCAAAGAACACACAGGGTGAAAAAAAGTGGATTTTCATTACCTTATATTTCCTGGAGGATCACATAGCGTCCATGCCTTCCAGATAGTTATGCTTTGTATACACTAATTGATAGGATTCTTTACTATTGTAAGACAATGTTTCTAGGAAATTACAAATGGTAGAAATTTTTATTTTGAGTGAATGTAATGTTTTATTCTTATAGGAGGTAATTTAAATTAACTTAAGCAAAGTGCTTTCAATGTGCCCTACAGTGCACCTCATTGTGTGCACTCATTTTGGTTTGATCAATTTATAGTACACATGTTTATGTTGTGAATTTAATGTTATCATCTTTAGACAGTCATATTGATGTAGTTGTAATTGTTAAATACAAGTGTAATCTTTCTTTCTTTTGTATTTATACTATATGACTAAAGATATAACTATGTACTGTTTACAGATAAAATCCCCATCATCAACATTTTCCCCAGTCTGCCGCAAATTCAGTGTCTTATCCCTTTTACATCAAGTACTACCAACAATAAATCCAATCCACTTCATCAGCTATACCAGGACAAAGAGTGATGAGCATATTGTAAGAAACAGTGATGTGATAATATATGTGTGACTGTTTTGACAATTTTAATTTACTTGTTGTGGTATTGCATTTATTAACATTTATACAAGGACTGTGTTACACTGAACTAGTATGTTTATGCATTCTATGCTATTAAATATGTCTTTATGTGATTTTGTTTTATGAAAATAGAAATATGAAAGTTTCATTTGTCGTTTTCATTGATGGATACTAATAGTTTTGAAAGCAACAGACCCGTGATTTTGAAGCTCAATCTGAAATGATATCACTTCAGTAATCTTGATCTGAAACTCAAACAATCTCATTTTACTGTTCATGCTAAAGCCTGATGTGACCTTTAGCCATGGAAGCAATCATATTGTTTCAACAACTTCTCTGTGATCTGACCCTTAAGATCTCTTTGCCCTCGATCCTTCGGAGGTTTGGAAGTCCAAAAGTGAAACACCACAAAAATAACACACACAAAAATTTGCAAGTTATTTCAATAAAATTATGAATTCTGTATTTTAATCATGTGTTCTTTATAACCAGAACACACCTCCAGAAGTGGAATAGAAATTACACACCAATTTTCCAGTGAATAATATTTAAATGCTATGACACCCAAAGCCACATTATAGTTATGCTTTTTCACTATTCTTTGGCCATCTTAGTGACCCTGTTGTCAGAAGTAACCTCTTCCACATCCTGTAAATTCATACCTCGTCTCCACTGTCCAGGCATAAGCCTATGGTTTTCAACCTCTTCATCAGCAATCCCTTGGTTCTACCCCTGAATATCGGTGGCTCATAGTGTTGCAACAAACCAATACAATGGCAGTAATCATGTCTGGAATTTGGGTCATGGTGATCAGCAGGCAGCCAAGTCGTTTGCGCTCAAGGCCATGGGCATTCTCTTGAACATTTTCTACTTATCTGTGAGTCCCCGGGTGTCAAAAGGTTTCGTCAACCATGCATGTAGTGAAAAAAGCTTCATCCCCATGAAAAAGTATGGCAGTGGATAGTTATCACCTGGGACTGGTTCAGCTGCTGGAATGTCTAAGTGCCATCTTTGCCCTCAGATCAGAAAGATTAATCTGCCTGCCAAGGCAAACAGAATTATAGAATGGAAGCCCTTATAGTTGAAATAAAGTGAACCACCTTGCTTGGAACATCAGATCACCACATATTTGCCAGCTATTGCCCGTAGGGTGTGGTGGCAGTTCCATCTAGATCAAAAATCTGGATCAACTTCTTTCCACTGGTGGCTGGACCTTCAGCACTGCATAACGTCTGCTAAGTACTCATTGGAAATGTCATCACAGCAGTAACACCCAATCAAGGAAGTGCTGCCATACATCAACCTTCTGTGTCTCTCACCAGTAGCCTGGAAGCAGATTGGACGCCAGTCTGCACCCAGGAGTAGTTGCTTTTCTCTACTAAGTGTTAAGTTCTCTTTTCTTGGCCCACTCTATCATGAACTTGTTTAAACATGTTGGGTCAATTCAAGCAAAGCTATGGAAGCAACCATAGCTTATTTTCACACTAAGTCATTATTATGTAATAGTGGCCAAAGGCAAGCCTTCTAGCTGGCCAAGGTTTGATCCAGTATCTTCTGGCCCTGGGTTCACACCTTCTCTATCTTTCAATAATGATTCTGTCCAAGTCCATGTCTTGCTGTTGTGCATCTCTGTGTACCTCATATATTTGCTGCATGAATGAAAATGTGGATCTGAAGGTAGTTATTTATATAAAATGCAATTAGATGACATAATCTCACAAAATTCTCAATTAATTCTTATTCTTTAATTCTGTCGGCCACATCTCACAACTATCTTCCTTGATCTCACCAGCCTCTGTTTTAGTGGCAGAATAGTCTCCATGCACATATCTGATTTTCTGACAGTCAAAGTTAATTGTTGGTTGATCATGAAGTTCGCTAGAGCTCGCACTATTATATAACAGTATATGTCAAAAATATAGATACAAACATAATTTATAATAACGTTGTGTGTGCAATAACTTTGCAAAGTTGGGATTTCAATAAATTCCGAAAATTTAAAGCTATTTCATAAAATTTCTAAAATGATCAGGCAGAAATATTAAAGACATAGATGTGTTCTTTTATTTAAGTAAAGTTAAATGTTTAATAATATATATTTCATGTAAATCCCATTGTTGATCTTCCACCCATTAATTAATAATTATTGTCAATGTCACTTTCAACAATAAAGAAAAGGAGTTTGCCTTTGGATGTTTTACAAAGTTTAAAGTTATGTTTGTATTTGCTGAAATCCTGAGTTGTGTACACACGTGGCTTTATAAAATTCCCTTTTATAACACACTCTTGAAGATTGGCCCCTTTTAAATCTCTGCTAGGGTTGAAGGGATGCAACAAAAATGGCAATTGGTCACTGGGGAGACAATGATGCTAATATGTATGGGCTATATTTACACCCCCATTTCATTAATCTGTAAATAATCACGTTTGTTCTAAACAATGTTTTCTCTGAAGCATTTCAATAGAAACTCATTTTCTTAACTCACTGTGCTAGTCTTGGTTTTATTCAGATTTGGATTATAACTTATTTGCAATAATAAAGCAACATAAATTCTAAATTGAGAGTTTTTGTGAGGTTATTAAAATAGTAATAAAACTACGTGTATTATGATAATACAATGTACATTGAAATAAAAAAAACACTTAAATGATTTATCAATGAACAGTATGGCTTTTGAAGTTTTGAAAATTTGTAGAATTAAGATCATATTAGATTATTTGAAAATGACTTGAAAAGGACTTCAATGTACTTGTATGTACATCAAATTTAAAATGTACTAAAATGTACTCAAGTACAGTGTACCGTGATTTTGTAATACTTGATTTTGCCACTGTTTTTTCAAAGGCATTTATTTCACCACAGGGCGGCATTGATTTGGCCGTACCTTTTTGTCAGACTCTGGTACTTATGGTATTAGTGCAAACAGGATTTCTACATGAATAGATCACACTTTTGGCGACACTTTGTTGCTTTTTGTCCACATTGTGTTTTGCCTTTTTAAACAGACTTTCTTGTTTTTGGCCATATTTGAACCATACCTGATGTCACGGTACTTAAATATTATAAACTCAGTACTGAACTTGATGTAGACCTTACATTTGATTTTGTTTCATGTTTCTAAAGTAACTAGTGCTACATACACCTGACAAATTGTTGCTATTATATATATTTTTGTTATGCATATCTCTGTATATGCTACTGGAACTGTAAAAGTGAAACTTATTATAGAAAAAATATATATATATAAAATATAACAAGTAAAAAAGTGCAGCAAAATCAGTGTCCCCTGTGGCAAAATCAATGCCACAAAAACACTTAAGTGTAGCAAAATCATAGTACATCACTAAAGTACAATTCAAATTTCAAAAATGTACTAAAGTACTTTTTAGTGCTTTATAGATCATATTAGATCAAAGTACATCGGATGCAACCCTTTTCTAATAAAAAAAGCTTCTTTAGTGTGAATTAGTACCTTCACTAAAACACACAAAATAGTTTACAACCTTTTGTATGTCTTTTTTAGCAAAATACTATACAATATACTTTATCTGAATGCATACCATGAAGCTAGTTTGAGGACCTTCTCAATTAAAAAAAATATATATCTATGTTATACCAGGTACTTCAATGGTCGACGGATTATAACTAGATTTAATCCATACCCGGGAAATTTCCATCTGACAGGAGGCAAAGGAAAAATAAATGAGAGTCAGACCGTTCTGTCAATAGACCCCGTAGGTAGGTTGATTTCTTGCTCTTTCTCCTGTTAAAGGTTGTTATAGAAGTTGTACAATAATTTTGACCGATTATTTGGTTTTTTAAAACTTCTTTTAAAACTCTCCTGTTTAAACATCAAGTGGTATATTACATTTTAAAGGCCTAGTAGCGTCAAATGTAACATACTAATAATTTAGGCTTAAAACATTGCACTGATCATCCTGTTTACACAAATACCACTCTTTTGAAAAACAATCCAGTATTCATGATTCTACAGCCGATTTATTTACTCTAAATTAGCCATTTCTCCTGTTAAGACCTGCCAGGGACAAACTGTGTACTACGTCTACTGTGTGCACAACAAATATACTTGTACCATGAATGCTGTGTGTGTGTATACAGAAACACACAGTTTCAGTGTGGTGTGTTTTTTCTGATTTTCATTTGATTTGTGTATGTAGATAATCAAACTAGCTGACATCATTTATCATATATATGTCTGATAAAAATAATTTTCAAAACTTATTTAATTTTGATGATAATAATAGTGTACAAAGTAGCAAAAATGATGGAGAGAACATAGACCTTACCAGATAGGATTGATAGGAATGTACAAGAATAAAGCCTTATAACTTTGAGGCCTGTATATCTGATTATGAAAGTAGTAATAAGAAGGATAATTTGGACCAAAATTGTTCATCTAAACTTCATTGGTAAGACAGTATTCACAACATTTGAATGTGTAACAGTGAGATATATACTGCATTATCATATTGGACAATAATAAAACATTTTATATCTGGAACCAGAATCTAAAAAATGTGCAATATCTCACATCTGGTTTTACAGGTTCTGGGTGATTGTGAGGATATGTGTTTAGAAATTCAAATCAGGGGTTAGATTTAACCTTTGAAAAGGAAAGCTTTACCATAGATTTGTCTGAATTTTCTCATTTTTGTCAAAACAGTACAATTCCACTTTTTAGAATGATATAATCTTTAAAAAAATGATACATAAAACACCTTGTTACATTAGCCTTTGAACATATTTATGTCTTGACAATGCTTTCCAGGTAAAAACTGTGTTTTTTCAAAGATAAAACGAGTTAAGCAAAGGACATATGTTACCACTAAAATAATTAAGCGTCCCTTGAAAAGGGGACGCTTATTGGTTTCACCCCCGGTTTTCAGTCAGCCACCGCCGACGCCGCCGCATTATCGTCTCCCTTGAATATCTCCCTTGTTATTAGGCCTGTCCAAATGATATTTGGCAGTTGTTTTCTATAGGCGTGGGGAAATTTTTTGACAGGCATAAATTTGACCTTTGACCTTTATCAAGGTCACATTATCAAAAATTCCAAAAAAAATTTACTTCCTTTTCACTAGATTTCCTCAGAAAGTACCGGGTGTGGGTCAGCCAAATTTGGTATGCACATTCCTGACAGAAGAATCTAGGCGCCAGTCAATATTGGGATCAATCGGGCCATAATTGACCGATTGATGGGCGATTGATTATCGGTTCATAAAAAATTTGCTAAGATTAAGCCTTGAACTCGCTTATTATTGGTCCTAGAGGTTTGGGATGGTAATACCATTATATAGGAAATCATGTGCTGGGAATCTTCTGGTGTGGTCAGATTTGACCTTGGGCCCCTCGTTCAAGGTCAAACGAAGATAACCAAACCTAAAAGTGCTTATAACTCACTTTTTGTTGGTCCTAGAGGTTTGGGATGGTATACCAACATATAGGAAATCATGGGCTGGGAATCTTTTGGTGTGGTCGGATTTGACCTTGGGCCTCTCCTTCAAGGTCAAACGAGCATAGCGAAACTTAACCCTTTCGCTACCATCTATGACGTCAAGCAGTCGACACTAATGTGTATTACAAGGTACCATGTCTGTCGACACAGGGTCGACGGCAATAATAATGATTTCTTCTTTCCCTTCAGTATACTGCAGTACGTTTTCTTTGGTGTACCAGTATTAAAACAATTACTTAAGTAAAATATATGTAAGTTTTGCTTTATTTTCACATTATTTCAACATTTCCACCTATTTTAACTGGTTTATGTATATATTGCCATATTTATCGCATATAGCTGCATATTGTTTACTCGTGGTTATATTTATTTGGGGAATTCCCACGAATTTTCCCATTCGACTTTCATCAATTTCTAATGAAATATGCCGAAAAATACCGCAAATGAGGTGTATAAGGTAGTGAGTTAATGCTTTACTTTATTGGCGTTTCTGACGTGATATGACGTCCTGTGGCTACAGTCCCCCAGAATAATGCTCCTTCAGTAGCGAAAGGGTTAAAAGTGCTTATAACTCGCTTATTATTGGTCCTAGAGGTTTCGAATGGTAAACCAACATGTAGGAAATCATAGGCTGGGAATCTTTTGGTGTGGTCAAATTTGACCTTGGGCCTCTTCTTCAAGGTCAAACGAGCATAGCCAAACATAAAAGTGCTTATAACTCGCTTATTATTGGTCCTAGAGGTTTGGGATGGTAAACCAACATATAGAAAATCATGGGCTGGGAATCTTTTGGTGTGGTCGGATTTGACCTTGGGCCTCTCCTTCAAGGTCAAACGAGCATAGCGAAACTTAAAAGTGCTTATAACTCACTTATTATTGGTCCTAGAGCTTTGGGATGGTAAACCAACCTATAGGAAATCATGGGCTGGGAATCTTCTGGTGTGGTCGGATTTGACCTTGGGCCCCTCATTCAAGGTCAAACGAGGCTAGCCAAACATAAAAGTGCTTATAACTCGCTTATTATTGGTCCTAGAGGTTTGGGATGGTAAACCAACATATAGGAAATCATGGGCTGGGAATCTTTTGGTGTGGTTGGATTTGACCTTGGGCCCCTCGTTCAAGGTCAAACGAGGCTAGCCAAACATAAAAGTGCTTATAACTTGCTTATTATTGGTCCTAGAGGTTTGGGATGGTAAACCAACATATAGGAAATCATGGGCTGGGAATCTTTTGGTGTGGTTGGATTTGACCTTGGGCCCCTCGTTCAAGGTCAAACAAGGATAGCCAAACTTAGAAGTGCTTATAACTCGCTTATTATTGGTCCTAGAGGTTTGGGATGGTAAACGAACATGTAGGAATTCATGGGCTGGGAATCTTCTGGTGTGGTCGGATTTGACCTTGGGCCTCTCCTTCAATGTCAAACGAGCATAGCCAAACTTAGAAGTGCTTATAACTTGCTTATTATTGGTCCTAGAGGTTTGCGATGGTCAACGAACATGTAGGAAATCATGGGCTAGGAATCTTCTGGTGTGGAGGGATTTGACCTTGGGCCTTTCCTTCAAGGTCAAACGAGGATAGCCAAACTTAGAAATGCTTATAACTCGCTTATTATTGGTCCTAGAGGTTTGGGATGGCAAACCAACATGTAGGAAATCATGGGCTGGGAATCTTCTGGTGTGATGGGATTTGACCTTTGGCTCCTCCTTCAAGGTCAAATGGTGATAGCCAAACTTAGAAGTGCTTATAACTCGCTTATTATTGGTTGTAGAGGTTTTGGGTGTGAAACCAACCTGTAGGAAATCTTTTGGCTTTCCTAAAATTAATACTGCTAATATCCTATATTACTTACCTACAGATAAGTTGTATTATAAATTCAGGTGCAACAAGTCATATCTTCTGTGTAAATGACTAAAGAGAAGGTACACACATGTTATTCTACTAACACATCTTACAATCACATGGAAGTTGTTTTTTATGTTTTTGAAATGTTTCACAGTTGGCCTTCATATCTCTCACAAGTGTATTTACTTTGCAACCTGGTTTTGTAAAAATATACAGGTTCATGCCACCTTAGTAGTAGCCTTGCTTAAGGCTCAAATTTGCATGATATCTTTTCAAACATGCACACAGATATTTGGTAGTCATAGAGCACTCATACATGTCCAGAGAAAGAACTGTGTCAGACAGAGCTTTTCTTAGCTGTATAGTCAGTATGTGTACGAGTACATTATAGAAACTGAAACTCCATTATCTGAACTGAAAACTTTCCCTAACTGCAAAGAAATTTGAGCCTTCAGCAAGGCTACCTTAGTAGTAGATTCAACCCTTTTTTTAACACTCACTAAATGAGAATTGCCACTGCGAGAAAGACACTGTTGTAAACTTCAAGGATGAAAACACCATGTAGCCTTGTTAAGATGCACAGATTGTTTCCCCAATTTAATCAGCTCTTGAATATCAGACCAGTTTATATCATTGTCCGATGGTATATTGGTGATCGATGTGCCCAAGATGAATACAAATAATATTTCACAAGTCCATATAATAATATACATTGCATTGTATTCACTTTATTTCCTGTACTATGCCACAGTACATTATAAAAATAATATCCTGTGTTACTGACATTATATACAGATAATATAGGTTTCACATAATTTGTTGATTTATACACTGGACACATTTTTTGTTAATGAAAGCAATGACCTACAATATTATAATTGGTTCATTTTTAAAGCCAGCAATGTACACAAGTGGAATAGATTGAAATATACGAAGTCTGGGACACGTAACATTTCATCCCACTTTATAAAAACAACTTGTGCACTCTTATTAGCCTTGCACAGGCATTTATATATACAATATAGACACAACAGTTTGATTGCATTATAAGTATTTTTCATAATGTTCTCAAATATTTGCTGAAAAATGTGCTGGAAATTATGTTAAAAAATCAAATCAAATATAATTTAAAATAAAAAAGAAAGTGCATTTGTTTGTCAATGTCTAGCAGTCTACTGATGAAGTCAGATTCTCCAATTTCCAGCACTTCAGTCATGCAGTGTACATACATGGGTTTTACCCATGATTGAGTTTATGAAATCTTATTATTGGTTATTAAGTGGTCCATCTGAGCAGCTCTGATGATCAGTAATGCACAAAAAAATTATGGTTTCTTTGTTTCTATGTCAGGTGACATGGTATCACTCTGCATTGTCAGGTATGCATCCACATCCTCATGAACAACTCCAAAAGTACAAGGCCCAGAGACATGCTTTTACATTTAAAAGATACCTTGTCTATTGAGGATGACAAATTGTTCAAGGCATGCATATCGGTCTGTTCATCTGTTAGGAATCTTCTGATGTGGTTAGATTTGGCCTTGGGCCCTGTTTAGAGGTATACAGTTGTAAGTAGAGACTTTGGGAAAGGCTAAGACAGTTGTGAAGTGGAGTATGCAGGAGTGTATCAGTTTATGGAAATGACCTCCTCTTGAACTGTAGGATCCTTTTGTAAAGGTAAACAGCAGTAGTTAAATGTTGGGAACAAGACCAAAAATACATTTATATATGTGTGTCTGTGATTATACAATACAATAGAAAGATATAACTTCTATGTAACTATCTCTTGCAATTCTTAAAAAAATATATAAACATGTTATCAGGTGTGTGACTATTAGAGAGGAATACATGTCATAATAGGATACAAATAGTGATAACAGTATATAATGCACAGAACATTGAAAATATTCTGAATGGCTTTTGTTAATATCCCTTTTCCAGCTCCAATGAAGGTGAAAGGTGACTTATTTAGTAATTGGACATTTTTGATAGCTGAATGGCAAAATAACGACATTACCACTGGACTAAGGGAGAAATAAAAGAATGTAAGGGTTGCAACTTTAAGATCTGTTATGGGTAGAGATTGTTTTAGATTCTTAAAAAATCATGAGATAACAGATGAAAACTGCAAAGATCTAGCAAAGTGTAGAAAGGCACTGGAAAGTTATTTCAAACCAAACCAAAATGAGATTTACGGATTGTATATGTTCTGTTCATGTGATGAAGGACCCAATGAAAATGTGGATCAGTGGGTTAACAGACCAAGACTACTTTCAAAGTCTTGCAACTTTGAAGCAATGACTGACAGTTTGTTAAGAGACCGTGTCGTTCTTGGGACGAAAGACAAGGCTACAAGAGCATGGATGTTTAGAGAGAAGGTAAAAAAGTCAATCTGAATGAAGCAGTTGAAATTCTGACAGCTAGTGAAGTAGCTGCTTAATACATCACATAAAGGAGTTTGATCAAGGGACATCTGAGGAAGTGGTACACTTCAACAATCAGGAGAAGGCTAACAGATGTCCAGCAAAAATTCTCTACTTATAACTGTGTACACCTAATCAGGCCCCTCCTTCAAGGTCAAATGAGGGTAGGCAAACTTAAAAGTGCTTATAACTTGCTTATTATTGAAAAATGCTGTTTATCTTCAAAACCATGTTAGTTGTCCTTTTCCATTGGATACATCAAATGCGTCCTTGGTCTATTTTTTTAGTGAATTTTAACATAATTTTTAAGACATTAAAATTCATGAAATCGTGCACTAAATCAATTATAACTAAAAAAGTATTGCATTTAGAGTATTTTGTTAAAGTATGTTACTCAGCTACTTTATCCATAGCTACAACAAGGTAACTTGGACAACTTTCCCAATAGCTAAGTGAGTAAAAGCTACTTCCTGACTTTTCAGTAGCTTCCATAGTTAGTAAAATTACTTGTAAATTGAAAACTATTGCATTTAGAGAATTTTTTATAAATATGTTATTAATCTACTTTTGGGTGAGCTATAATATAGTAAAATTGCAGACCTGTAGCTCGTTGCATAGCTGAGCAATATTTACTTTCAGATTTTCACTGTTGCATAAATCACTTGTAACTTGAAAACTATTCCTGTTAGAGAATTGTGTTTAAATATGTTATTCACATACTTTTGGATGAGCTACAGCATAGTAATATTGCAGACCTGTAGCTCATTGCATAGCTGAACAAAAGCTACCTTCGTTTTCTCACTGTTGAGTAAATCGGTTGTATTTTGATAACTATTACATTTAGAGTTTTTTCTGTAAATTTGTTATTCATCTACTTTTGGATCAGCTATAACATTGTGAATTTTGCAGACTACTTTATCCATAGCTACAATATTGTGAGTAACTTGGAAACCTTTCCCAATAGCTAAGTTAGTAATAGCTACTTTGTGACCTTTCAGTAGCTTCCATAATGAGTAAATCACGTGTAACTTGAAAACTATTTCATTTACAGCATTTTCTTTAAATATGTTATTCACCTACTTTCTTTGTCAGCTATAAGATAGTTTAATTTTCAGACCTGTAGCTCATTGCATAACTGAGGAATAGCTACTTCAAGTTTCCACTGTTGAGTAAATCGCTTGTACCTCAAAAATATTACACTAATTTTACAGTATTTTCTTTAAATGTGTTTTTCACCTACTTTTTTCACTGTAACAGTTAACTTTGTACCTTACTTCTGATTACCATTTCCAGGGCACAACTTTTGTGTCCTTTTATGCTTTTACTTCTACTTTGCAGTTGAAAACACACTGTCACCTGATACAGAACCCATTCACAGGCACTGATTGCTTTTTTCGTTTTAAGGTCACTCTTGTGACCCTAACATGGTCCTTTCATTTTATATAAACACACTGTCACCTGATACAGAACCCATTCACAGGCACTGATTGCTTTTTTCGTTTTAAGGTCACTCTTGTGACCCTAACATGGTCCTTTCATTTTATATAAAACTTGCAAGCTGTAGGGACGCTTTGTTTTTGTGTACAAAAACCTTTTGTCTAGTTTGATTGGATATAAAGGGTCACATGACATAGAAAACCACTGTGGTTATATGATAAGCTTGCACTTTGTTAAGTCACCTTTTGTGCAATCCATTTAAGCTAAGAAAAAGTCTTAGATTTAAGTCATAAGTCCAGGCTAAGGCTAAGTCTAAGACCCTTTGTGAAACTGGCCACAGGAAAAAACCCAGAAACTATGGTGGATATGCCAAAGCAAAGAGAAAGGTTTTGAGCTTCGTTCTGAATGAGTGGAGAGAATGTGCATCATCAGGCAAATCGTCTAAATCTTTTGGACATCATATGCAGTAAAAAATCACATATCCCCTTGTACTAGTTAAAATGATTTCCCTAATAAAAATACAACGCAATCCATAAATATTAACTCTCACAAACACGTGCTTTGTCCTTGACAGCCAGATTGATTTTCTGTCTCGATGTATGAATTACTTGTGCTTCAACCACACACCACTTAGGTCACAGTCAACAAAATGTATATTGTTAATCGCACTGCTCTGAAAACCCCAGATGTTCCACTAGCCAGTCACAACGGTTGTATTACAAAATTAAAATAAACTCATATTCAAAATATTATTATGTGAAGGAAGTTTCTTCTAGAATCCTGTTCATTCAGAGTTCATTGACCTATACTGACTTCCATGGAACAATCTTGTGTTAGAGCTCTTTGTGGTTGAGGACTGAATAGGTTTGCATTTGATCAGTAAACTCTCACTTTTGTGGTCGTGGGTTTGACTTCAGCTTATGGCAACATATGTAATCCACTGAAGGTCTCTTGTGATAAGTACTTAGCCTTTGAAATGAACATATAAAAGCACAACTATGACCTTTATCATGTGTTTTACAGAAACTTATCTCTATGGAGAGTACAGTTGTGTGGCAATTTCCAGACATGGCGTCCTTAGTGCATCGGCATGGTTACGACAAGACGATGACTCAGTGGACTGTTCCTTGAGTTAGTAATTCACTTTCTTAAATACTCTACTTACAGTGTACTTCTTTTTTATGATTACTACAATCCATTGGTAACCTTTTAAATTTCGTTCATGTAATTTACACAGACTATTGCAAACCTTTGAGATTTCATTCATATAATTTATACAGTCTATTGGGAACCTTTTAGATTTCATTCATATAATTTATACAGTCTATTGCGAACCTTTTAGATTTCATTCATATGATTCATACAGTATATTGTTAACCTTTTAAATTTATTTTGTATGATTTATACAGTATGTTGTTAACCTTTTAGATTTCATTCGTATGATTTAAGCAGCCTATTGTATAAATTTTTAAATTTTATACACATAGTTTAGATATTTAGACATATGATTCAACCGAATGCTATTTTGGTTATACATTCTACATTACACTTTCTACATTTGCTTCACCTGATTTATATAATTTACTTCTAAATTGTAGAATTCTTTGTAACAATTTTCAGATGCTATTTTATGATACATTCCACAGTATAAGTTTGTAGAGATAGATTTTAACATTTTACTCTTAAATTTCCAACATACTACCAATGTTGAAATTAAAGATTTGTTGGAATACATATTTTGTTGCAATTTTAGCAATGGTTTTAGGATATATCCAACTTGCCTTTGTAATTTGCAATATTCCTCATATTGGCACCCAACTGAAGTAAACTGTTGTATTCAGGCCAACAGATATAAAATTTATTATAAATTTGAGGTAAGGTTAAAGAAACAAATAGAACAAAATTACGGTATGAATAAAGGACATGTGGTGGATCTTATTCTCACAGTTGCCATCTTGCTGGCCCAAATACATTGTTCTTCACACATTTAAAATAATACTGCCTGTTGTACCCATTTTAAGTAGGCCTACCAAGGTTTTGTGAATATACTAAAACACCCACCAAGACCCATGTGATTGTTTCAGGAATATCCAGCCAGTGGTTTGTAAATTGTTGCTGACAGACATAATACAACATGAAGTAAATGGAACAGTGTGGATCTTACCATTTAAATTAATAGGGAAACAAAAAACTGCAAAACGATAGTACAGTATTAAATGTGCTGATTTTCATCACATCTTTTCAACAGGGATAGATGTTCCATTGGAGAACAAGCTCGTTGAGAAGCATGAATATATAGAACTGGAGTGTTCGGCCCAAAATATGGATGAACATACAAGAAGGAAGTGGTACTGGTCAACAGGAGGGGCCGCTAGGGAGGAAATCACGTCCAAGTATTCAAACAAATTCTCCTCCTTCCATAGAGACTGACTGGCTAGCAAATTTAAGATTTAGTAAATTGGCTCGCTTATTTTATGACCTTAGGTAATGAAATTGATATAAAAATACAAATTTTATTGACGCAAAGCCAAAGTCTGTTAGTTAATTTCATGAGAGCCAGGTTTAAATTGTTAATATCAATCTCTGCAAACTTGTTGTCCAAAGCTAGACTAAGGTGTTTTACTGGTTAATACTTTGTTAATGCAATAAAAACATATGTACACTTTATATTCATTGCAAAGAAAGTTTATTAACTACAAAATATCTTGCGAATACAAATCCTGTTTTAATTTATGGCTAATGTCCATTGTGGCTATGTTTTACTACTTCAGGGACAAGCATGCCAAATACCAGATTTCATACAGTTTCAAACCCCCAGGAACTGGTTTGGATTTTCTCAACCTGGCCCACCACTAGTGTAATGTAAAGTTGAAGTGAATATTCATGTTGTGATATTTTAATCAAATGGACTTGAGTCATATATAAAAAGTATGTCCACCAGTTTGCAAAATTTAAAAGCTTTTTGATGTGTTGTCCACATTGCAGAGCTTTAATCATTTCCTACACCAACTAAAAGAAGACCAAATACACAATCAACAGCATATCGAATCAGGTTGTAGGGTGAATGCAGTAAGAATTTTTTTTTTTTCAGTAACTGACTCACACAGCCGATGGGTGAGATAGTAATTTGCTAAGAGTTTCAATATGAGACTCACACATCCACTCACTCACCTAGCCATACACTAAGCCACTCAGTCTCATGTAGCAACTCATTTACTCTCTTGCACTTGCTGTTCCAATCGCTGACCCACACACTCACTCAGTCACTTAGCCACTCAGTTGCTCAGCCACAATTATAATCTACCCGATCTGTTAAGAACATATGCTCATAAAATATGTGGATAAAACTTATAAAAGGTAAACATTCTCCACTGCGTCTGTTTATTGTGTTGCCAGTTCAGACATTCTGGTGGTTGAGTCTGGACGTATGCTAGTGATAACTGATGCCAATACAACATTCACAGGGAACTACACGTGCAAGGTAATAGCTGCCAATGGCTGCAGTGTTGAGTCGACTGCTGAAGTAATCATCTACGACCGTCTGAGAGATGGTGAGGTCATTTCTCAAGCTTGAAATTATAAAATCCCTTAGCAATACCTTTGGTCATATTACAAGACCTTTAATATTTC
Source organism: Sabellastarte sp. h YS-2021 (assembly GCA_964017235.1). Lineage (NCBI taxonomy): Eukaryota > Metazoa > Annelida > Polychaeta > Sabellida > Sabellidae > Sabellastarte > Sabellastarte sp. h YS-2021. The sequence goes on along the minus strand of OZ024933.1, from coordinate 118,290,786 downwards.
CGGGAAGTTACCATCCACTGGCCATCAAACTGAATCAAGCAAGCCAAAGATAAGGATTTTGCTTGTATATATTCATCTGTATTACCAAGTCAATTAGCAAGTCATTTGTTTTGGTAATTAGGCAGTGATTCAGATCACTCTCAAAATGTAATGGGATCTAAGTTGGACCAAGACCCATTGTTGCATTTTTTATGAAGATCTGACTAGTAGTATATGCATAATGCTACAAACAGATAAATAAATGGGCATGCATTAAATACCTCCATTGTGGCTAATGACATATTGTAATATCGTAATATAGTGTAATGAATGCATTACACTTTGAATTGGGAAGTTTAGAACATCTTTACTAAAGGAATTTGTTTTGCGAAATCCAGTTTGCTAATTATAGAATGCAAGTATCATGCAAGGACTGCACCAAGTTTGCCCTGTGTTATGTTACCTCCACCATTTGGAGAAACTAGCTTTAACTTATAAAGTTTCTGCAAACATATTTCAAGGATTTAAAAAAAGTAGATAACTGAGAAAATGCTTCAACAAGAACTTTTTTGTCATTGTGCCGACATAAAAATAAGTTTCAAAATAGGTTTTACCTTTCTCAATATGTTTCTATTATATAAAATATGATCACCACTACTCAGTGCTGTTTGCATGTATTGATGTTTGTCAAAAGGGTACGTGTAAGGTCAAACCAATAACTTGTTTCTGTAAAACCAATCACAAGTCTTACATAACGCAATACAGGAAACCGTGTTATCTTCCTCTTAAATAAATATTCAAAATAATGTAGATAGGTGGAAGGGAAGGTGGGCGACAGGAAAAATAATATTGTTTGGGGTGTACCTCAGAAACTGTAGGGTGTAGGAAGTTGATACTTGACAGGGACATCGGCGGAGAGGTGGGGGTGTAGGAATGCAGCCTCATTGTGTGACCTTGATTTGATCTTTGACATTCCCATAGTGACCTTGACATTTAAAATAATGTCCAGAGTTTCTATTAGAAACCCTAAGGTGTAGAGATATTGGTTGGAGGTGTAGGTATGCAACTTCATGATGTGACCTTGATTTCACGTTTGACCTTGCCATAGTGATCTAGAGCTTCAAATCTTATCCAGGGCCTATCTTGGAAACCGTCAGGTTTGAAAATTTGATATTCAGTAAGGGCATTGGCTGGGGGTGTATTTGAGCAACGTTATGGTGTGACCTTGGTATAATGTTTGACTTTGGCTTTGCTAAAATGTTTTCTGCTGTCATATGTGTGACATATTTCTATCACAAAGATATATGGATTGCTTCCTGGGACTGATTATGATCCGACTTTTACCTAATTGTACTATCTCCTTTGACAGCTAGGCTTTTAGTTTATTTATTAATGCTGTCATCTTGCTGTTGGATAGACACTTGGTCTTTACATATATATTTGCTTTCTTACATATTACATTCTTCTGCGCCTTTACATAACTGACACTGTCTATTCTGAAAATGTCCTGACCTCCTATACTTTTTCATCTGTTAAATATCTCATGGTGTACAATGCTGTTTCTCTTGGCTGTGATAAACATTGCAATTTTTTTGGGCTTTTTTAGGTCTCCATATGAATTAAAGTGTTACACTTTTATAAAATGTATTAAAAGAATATAGAGAAAATGAATAAAGGCATCAATGAAGTGTGTTAAGGGACAGAATAATTCATGAGTGTAGATACTTTAGGTATTTAGGAAAACCCTGACACAAAATCCTTATTTGTGTTTTTTCGTGTGCAATACCAATGGATTTCTATTGATTAAAATCTGCTCATGCTCAAGCTCTTAGTGTATTTTAACAACAAAGAGTCAAAAGAATAAATGATTTTGCAAGGCTTTACAGGGGACATGGTTGTGCAATGGTAACACACTCGCCTCCCATCTCTGAGATCAGAGTTCAAATCCTGGCCTGACATCAAGTGAGAAAGCTGGTAGTTGCTTGCCTATGGGTCTGCAGTTTACTTTACCTTGACAAACTGTATGTGCTGGTTTTCACCCTTTCAACTACCTGTCACAATATATTTGATAAGGTACTAGGCAAGTTTTACGGATAGACATCAAATATTATTACATATTCTGTCTTCCGGTTTGTGCCAAGATAGGCTTTGTGCCATGTTATGATGTAAAATTAAAAACAGTAAAATTTGAGACAATAACATATACTTAGTATGCATATAGATGGTGGGGAATTAAACACATATATGTTATTATTGGTGGTCCAGTTTGCCTTTGAGGTTTGCAAAGGGATCTATTTGCCAAGGTAAAACTTTTAGGGGGCAAGTTTGTCAAGGACAAATTTGGTAAAGATAAAATGTAATCCAGCTCCCAAGGATAGGAATATATAAACCCAGTTAATCAAGTCTTTTATTGCCCAATTTTTATAATCAAAATAATAATTTATATGGCAAAAAAATATGAGGATAGACTCCAAAAGGGATAGTCCTAAAACCGAGCAAAAGCTAAACCCAAAGCTTGAAATGTTCTGTTGGGATGTGACATTACATGGGAGCTGTTCCATTCCACACCTGCCTATGGTGGCCTTTCTGGGACGGACTGAGGAAACTGATAGTCCATTTGCTAGGCTACCAGATGCCTTAGATCAAATACATCTTGAGATTTATGTTATATATGAAAACAATTATGATAATATACAAAACATTTCAGTTTGTGGAACTACACCAGTCAGTTTCTCAAAACGACTGGAATTTATCTTGGATAATGATCAATCAAGTAACGCTCAAGCAAGGAGTGTCATAGCTGAGAAGGCTCCTGAAGGTTCTTCTCCGTGGCAAGTAAGTACCTGATTTAGATATGCTTTGGGTAGAACTATTTATCATAATTGTAATGTTTTGTATTATTGTAATTTGTTTGTATTACAATTGTAGTGTGTTTGTATTACTCATATATCTGTTTTATATATTCATATTCATATTTAAGTATATATATTTTAAGTATTAGAATCTGCCCCGGGATAGATTATGGGCCCCCTGAGAATCTACTCGGGTATAAAATAAAGGGGCACCAAATCATTTTTTTACCCTTTTGTAACAATGTGCTTCAGGGACTGGACAGGTAGCAAACCCACCATACACAGTTATGAACCCATATTTGTAGAACTCTTTTCTGTCGTACACACACAAAGTGTCATATTATACACAAATCTTCAAACAATTCTTAAAATTGGCTGGGCAACCATAAATCTCCCACCTGCAGGGGAGACACCCTCAGGTGTAAGAGAAGGGAGACCAGCCATCACACTACACATTAGTGTTCATACAATAGATTAGAAGAACAGTAATGGACAAGGTTAAACCTTTTCCCAATAAGCTTACATTATTCAAGGTTCATGATTCTCACAAATAGTCTGTCATATATGTTATCACTTTTGTAAGGTGTCTATTCTCTCAAATGAACAAAGTACCTGCAAAGTAAAGCTGCTTTTTAATTTAACGATTTAAATTTATGTTTCCATAGTTTATGGTTTCTAAACAACATTTACACCATACTACATAAATAGCAAAACTAATTTATTTATTTTTTTATTTATTTCTCGTGCATACAAAGCACAAAGTTCATAGATGTTGGTTAATAATAATCACAGTTCCAAGGTGTATAGTAGTATTTTCAATATTATCACATTTTATATCTAAAATAACATGTTTTAGTTTGATATTTATTTTAAGCACTGGCTTATTCTTTTCCAAATATTCAAAACTCTATAACATTGATAAAGCATGTTCATAGGTAAATATTTTTCCAATCCATATACTTTATTATGAGAGGTAAAATATCATGAAGTATTTTAAACTTGCAATCAGCAAATGTTTGGTTTATAAATTTCAGTCCACCGACTGGCACTCCAATTAACAGTGCATAGCTTTTCCCATAAATGTTGTGTGTATGGTTGTAAAAACAGATGTAATGGTCCAACAGACAGATTTGACAGACCTGATCAATCTGCCCATAAAAGAAGACAGCCAACTGAGGCCAACTTGCTGTCCATTTTATTTATTTATTTACTTACTCAATGACTTTCTTACTTATTTTTTTTTCATTTTTTTGCTATTGTTGCTTAATTACCATTATAACCAATTTGTAAAGAGGACTGTGAATGCTACCATTTTATTTTCCATCATTTCTTCATGATATTTTTCAAGGTGTCTCTACAAAGTACCTCTGGAATTCACATCTGTTCAGGAGTTCTACTGACCAGGTACTACATCCTTACCGCGGCCCACTGCTTCATGCCCTCTGTTGATAAAGATGACCAGGTATACCACCAGGGCAATGTCAAGCTGGTGTTCGGCGACCAGTCTGTTAAAATGTGGGAAAGGAATGACGAGTACATTCCCTCCAAAGAGCATGTCCAGGTTAGATAATAGGAAACTTATCCAAGGGATATATACATATATATATATATCATTAGAATTTGATCACTAGTTAAGTTAAAAGAATTTATACGATGAGAATGTTTTTCTTTTCATCGCCTTTTTGGGTGATAAGAATCAAAATTATAAATATCCTTTGGAAATATTTTTCCGATTAACACTCATTAAAAAAACTTCAAAAGTAAATGGCTATTTAAACGAAGCTGATACACAGATCTGAGTTATAACTTTTTGACTGATCCTTCAACAGGCATATAAAATTTACAATATTTACTAAAAGACAAAATTGAATATAAAATATCTTCTCTTATCATACACTGAGGCAAAATTTGTTGTGGGGTATTTAAACAAATCTGGTAAAACTGTTGGTATCTGGTTCCCACCTGCAAGCATGTAGTGGTCTGATAAGAATTTCAGTTATGCCATTTACAAATATCTTTACAAAAGTAAAGATTGTTATGGTCTATGAAAGAATACCCGAAATCAAGATTTTGTAAAGATGAATTTACACATATCCAAATTGGGAGAAAAATATTTTTATACTCCATAAGAATGTCTGGCATTAGATGGAATGTTGCCAATAGCATATAAATGTTCATATGTATTTCTTGTTCCCAAAAGAGGGGTGTTACATATTTTCCACACCAAACTATGTTTAGTTAAAGCTAAAAACATTAAGGTCTCACATTATTAATCATTTGTGTTAACTGTAAAGCAATTTCATCAGTGATTTCATGTATCATGAAATAATCCTCTTCAAGTATCAGCTAACATTGAAACATTAGTGAAAATATACCAACTAGCATGCATAAATTAGAAACATATACTTCAAGTGTGTCCGTTTTAATGCAATCAGACAGTGAGATTTCCTTAAAACCTAAATGTTATGACAGGTGCCACTACCACCTTCATATTGGTATTGCACAGTCTAACGCTTTTTGTCTCCAACGCAATGGCGGCACACTAAAGTTATTATAAAAGTGGTGTGCTCTTATGATATTAAATCAATGTATACTAGTTGATTAAGAATATGTACTCTAAAATACAAGCATTGAAGGCAACTGAAAACTAGGCGCAGAACTCGGGGTCATGTGTCCGACTTTGTCATATGATAACACCAACTGCCTTGTAAAATCTCTAAACATGCTGCTACATTTTAGATCAGAAACATTGACCAGATTCGCTTTCATCCCGAATTTACCACCAACCTGGACTATGACTTGGCACTGGTGAGGCTGCAACTGCCACTCAAATTCACTGACTACGTGCGGCCCATCTGTCTGCCTCTGTGGGATCAACTGTTTGTAGAGAACTCCAAACCAGAGAGATATGGACTGGCCACTATGTATGGGAATTTAACAAAAGGGCTAATGGATGCTGCAGTACAGATTGAGAAACAGAGATGTGGCAATCATGAGCCAGAGAAATTCCGGCCCAGTATGTTCTGTACAGGTAACTGATTTACTTAAGTGAAAAAGCATAAATAAAATGATTTTTAAAATTATATAATCTGATATGAGTAATGGTTCACATGATTTTGTAATTCTGAACTTTAACAGGGTCATTATGAATTTCTTATCATAATTTCTGACATTTTCTTCAAATGTTAAAAAGAACTTCCTCAAAAAGAAAAAATATATATTATTTATTGAAAACTTGGCTTCAGTTTCCCATGAATTGTGGTCAATGCTGGAGGCGACCACTGATATATATACTTTGAATGTTTTAATGTTGAAAGATTTTTACAGTATTTAATATCTGTACCAATATCATAGCGCCATTTAACAAGGTTCTTAGCTATAGACAAACTGTCATTTAATCGGTTTTTCACATTTTTTACTTCCTGACATCCAAAACATATAATTCATATTTCCACCAAGTTAAACTATAATAAAACCTCAGGTCCTCAGTGGCCTAGTCAGTTAGCAGGTTTGGTATCTAACTACAGGCTGTCACCTCTATGTCGAATTCACACCAAGTGACACTGCTGAAGACCTGTCCCAATATGACCCTGGCTGTTGAACCGAATGTAAAATCCCAACTTTGACATTTGTCTCTGCTTTCATAGGACTGATGGGTATCACTAGCATGATTCGACTGAAATGGGCACAATTTTATGGTTCAATTTTGTTCAGGCTATAGAAAGCTTATACCTATCTTAGTCAGGATTGGTTTGGTACACATACAGACCTTAAGAGCACTATTTTTAGATCAAGGCAATATATTGAAATAAGTAATAACTTTTTTTAGCACTTTTCACTGTCACTACGTTTAAAAGAATAGTGTGAAACTGGTTAGACCATCTGAGGTTAGGTTTCAACACACTGGCAAACTATATCAGTAAATGCTATTTACTGGATCACTTTAAGACATCCAAATGCTCAGTTATTATTCCCAGCATATTACTTGGGAGTGTGTATTTAACATCAAACAAAAGAAACAGCAAGGAATAATAACATTCATAAATTCAGTATGTTAGAATTTGGCTGCTGTAATATTGTTAGTGCAGAATTAACAAAATTTCTTTCCACATCTGCCATCAGAAAGAGAGCAAATATTATAAACCCAGTCTAAATAACTGTATACCATAAATGTGATTAAAAACTATCCATAAAAATTTATGTGATTGCCTCAATATCATTCATAAAGCTTAACTTTTATTTTTCAATCAAAAGATGAATACACTGGATTTCCAAGTGGTGCTTGTAAAGGCCACAGTGGCGGCCCACTCGCAGTGCCATTGAAGAGAGATACCGACCCTACGAGGTGGTATTTAGCTGGTATTCTCAGCTCTGGACATGGCTGTCAACAGGATGACCAGCAGGATTATAACTTCTATGCCAACGTTTCGATGGCCAAGGGATGGCTGTTGAATAGTGTGCGATACATTTTTCAATGAAATGTCATAGAACTCATTGAGATCAACCGGTAGTATTCCAGTATTTCCAACGATATTGTTGTGTAGTTACTCAAGCTGAACATATAATGCAGAATGGTGCAGATACTGTGTGTTGTATTTAGCTTATATGGCCCCTGAAACAGGACGTAAAATTATATTGCTTTCCAGGTGGAACTGCCAGCTGAAATGCAAAAAAACAAACAGAATTGATGACATTTTAACAAGAGCACTCACAGGGGAGCCAAGTGAAGACTTTGCAAAACTTATGCGCATGATAAAAGCAGGGCAATGTTCCAGAATTAAGGATATTGACTGGATTATGCCCAAATCTTACCCGATCTGCCCAAATTTAAAACAGTTTTTCATTGTTTTCATTGTTTTTCATTGTTCCCTTTCAGTAGTAGTTTTTCAGTTATGCTGTAAACAAACAAAGAAATCCACTCGTCCAAGTTGCTGACTTTGCAATCTCACCACATATTTGTGAATGCAGTAGCTAAGTAGCTTAAATGGTCATGGCTATGTGAAAATGCTACCGATTTTGTTGAAATTCGGCCGTGCTCTTTTCTGACCAATGAGAATGTTATATGAAAAACAAGAATTTTAGCTCCAAAATTGTGACCTAGAACACACTAACAAACATACAAATATACAAACCAAGTGACCAACATACTTCAAAAGATTTCGAAGTAACAAGCAAACAAGTTGAATAATATACTTAGCAAAAAAATTGTAAAATGACAAATCCTTCTTAACCATTTGTACACATAGTATGTATCATGGTTTGGACCAACTGTAACCCAGAGGATTGCTTGCTATATGCTAAAAGGTTTATTTCATAAAACATTTCAACAAATGACAACCTATGGATACCTGAATGGTAGGGCCAAATGATAAGCTGTTAAACACCCGGATATAGTCGTTGAATTGTGTTACCATTGAATATATTATTTGTATAAGACAAGTTGCATGCAGCATGGATGATATATAGTGTATAATATATCCTTCTTCTGACATTGTGTTTTATTTTACCTTGTTTATTACACCAGCCTAACATATATTTATTATCTTTTATTTAATCATAGAAAACCGTCCACCTTTTGACAAGTTTATAAAGTTTCATTGAAAATAATGATTAGAACGTTCAAGCCTGACTACAGAAGTGCAGACATATATTATACATTTAGAATACTCACATTGAAACTGTATCATAGCAATGATTCACCTACAGTTCTTTATCTTTGAAAATGTTTTGGTACACTGAAGCAAATTTAGATAAGAGCACGTAATGTAGGTACCTGCCAGTCATTGGCTTTACCTTCTATTATCATGTCCTACTGACCTTTCCTAATCTCATGTAAAATACAGAGATAATACATACCTCAGAGAAGTGGTGCGACCTGTTTGAGTTATTAAGTCATTTCATAGCATTTAAATGAATCATATCACTAAGGATATTTTATTGATTTTTAGGAAAGTAAAAATTTAGAGGTCAATAATCTGCCCTTAACTACCTACATCTTAGCTTCAGAAACCAATTATCAGAAACCAGGACCTTAATTGTAGTAGTACTGGAGTTAAAGTTACAAAATCCAAAATATATAGGAAAAAAACATCAGTCATTTGCAATAAAATCTGTAACCAGTAATGCATCTCTGGTTTTTGTACATAATGAATAAAGTTGGAAGGTTTTGTCAAACGAATAGGTCTTTTGGCATTTTTAAAAATTTACTCCATTCAGTCATGAAATGCAGTTAGCAACTGCTAACAAGTGTATAAATGATAATGGTTACAAGTGGTATTCATCATGGTCAAGGTTGTAAAGGTTAAAAAAACCAGCTTTGACAATTGAATTTCCATTGTTTGGTTGCCAATTGAATGTTACAGCTAGGTTGTGACAATCTACCAAGGGAACAAGATTATTTTTACGATAACAATTCAATCCTTTACTTCTAGGTTTGGACTCAGATTGTAGTTTGCTACACACTTCCAACCATGATTTATTTAGAACTCGATTACATAAAATATCTGTCCAACATATTGCTACACACTAACTAAATGTTTCTTCTGGAGATTACATAATATTTTCTATTGTTCATTCATATTACATATAAACAGACACATCACTTAATGAGTTAATGCTAAAAGGCCTGAATAAATCTTTACGTGCATGTCTGTGGACACATATATGATCCACCAAATTCCAGAGCAGCACCAGTAAAGGTGAACTTATCCATGGTCTTCCAGCTGGAGAATATATTTCTCTTTTCTACAATGATGGTAGCCCTGCTGCTATAACTCTCAACAGCCACTGGCCTGAAGCCTGTCGCTGTTGGTCCATAGAGACAGTTGCTGAAGGACGTTATGTTTTCTGCGATGTGTAATCTCACGCGGTGTGTTAATGAAGTTATTGTGATATCGACCATTCCCAGACACCCATATTCCTTGCTACTGCGAATGGAATTCAAAGGTGTCAGGTTAATATCAATACCTTGTTTGTAGTTCCTGTACCCAAACAGGTGTCCTGGAATATCTAATGATCCAAAAGACACAGGCCCATAACTGAGAGCAAATATTCTGGAAGCCTCTTCAGCCATACCCTGTGTCCAGATCCAAGCCTCGGGAAAATTCTTCCCCCAGTTCTTTTCCTGATGAGCCCATCCAGAGTTTCCCTGGAACTGTTGGCCAGTGGAAGAATCCTGCCAGCTATACTGCAACACTGGGGTAGCAAGGCTGTACACAAACCAGTGGAGTGGCAAGTTGAGGGCATCAAGACCACCAGCTACATGCGAAAGCAATAAAACTGTTATCCCTTTTTCAGTAAATGCACTGCATAATGCTCAAACTATTTCAGAGGTCCTCAATAGACCAGTGATTGGCAAGTTTATTCATCACAAAAACTCCTCATGATTACATTGAAATAACACATTAATTGTATGTAAAATGTGGGTCACTAACAATGAATAATTAACTCAGGGAAAAGGTGAAAGAGACTATGGGCCAATTAGGGTCTGCATGTGTGACTTCCACCATTAATGTTTAATGTCACACCATAAGTGATGAAGTTATGAAACTTTTAGGCGTTTTTCTAATAAAGATGCCCACTGGAGATTGAAATTAAGTTTCCTGACATTAATAACTTTAAAACAAGGTAGCTGAACTGCTTGATGGCAACATTTAGTTATTTGTTAAATGTTAACCTGTTTTTCCCGCATACTGCGCCAACCAAGTTGGAAAATAAGTAGTTATTTGTAGTCGGTCTGGAATTTATAGTAACTAATGTTGACTATATTTACATGTTCTGTCATCCCTACTAACAACCTATTACAATATAACCGGTACAAAAATACTAGCTGTGATGTATACACCAAATAAAATTGTGACATATTTTCTCTCAATTTTCTCTTATTTAACTTGTGGGTTATTTTAAATGAACTTATCATTGCTTTAATTACAATTCATCCTACGGAGTAACAAGCATAACATCACAATGCTGACACGACTCTATGTGAAACACCTAATGAAATGAAAGTGAAATGGTTACAGACCTGGACCTCTTCCATTCATGGCCCAGGGTACTGGGTTTCCCAGTTGTACATTGACATGAACACTCCCCACTCTGAAGTCCACTACAGTGAGGTTACTAGAGCTTTTAAAATATCCAGTGGGATCTGATGATGTGGCTGAAGAATATAAGCAATGAAACTATATTTGAAACAGAGCTATTTGGAACTATGTGTCAAAATTTTACCAATTATGAAAGATAACGGAAGGTTAATGGCCTATTAACGCCTCTATGTCAAGTAAGTATTGGGTGGTTTCCCACTTATATTTTCTGATCACTTTTGCTGGGAAAGTAAACCAACATCATCAGGGGTCTTCCTTTGACTGTAACAATTCTAGTAGTACCAGTATACAAGAAAAACAATTAGTCATTGAGTGCATATCCTAACTGTAGAGGCGTGGTTATTGGTGTAATATGCTCATAAATTCAGAAAATAACTTATAAATCAGTAACATGTCATGAATAAATATATTTTGCTAAAACTTACTACGTCTCTCGTGTATGTACCTAAAATAAATGTTCTAATTATTTTAGATACCCTGGATTGAACGCACGATCCAATGTGACAACAACTGCTGTGTATAAGGCAACAAACTTGCCTCATACTTCTGCGGTAACAGGTTCAAATCCCAGCCCAAACGTATCAGCAATCATGAGCAACTGAAATACACTAGTTACCTTTATCCCATCAAAAATGGCAGAAGGCTAATTTAGTTTTTTGATTTTGTCCATATTTGGTCACAATTTATTCCTTCAGTGTAAGGTCTTTATTTATGTCTTTAATATACCAAAAGTTTCACTCTAATTTCTAATTGAAAAGTTCAAAAGTTTCACTCTAATTTCTAATTGAAAAGTTAAGTGCCGGAAGTTGAAAATCCTACAAACACAAAAACATGTACACTTACTTGCATTCCAGATAAAATCTGGAGGTGTGGTCCAGTCGGGATCTTTTATGATGGGATGACCATTGGCTGTTGTAATCTGCACATCAGCAACCTTTGGGAAAGTGGAATAACTTTCTAGCTTTCCAGAGCCTTGGCACTTCAAGGCACCCACAAATGCTAATCTATCAGGCACGTCTTCATATGTTGAGCTCTCTGGCTGAAAAGCCAAAAAGAATTTCTGGTTTCAGCCTCTTCACAGCCTTTCTCATATTGGGACAGCCAACTGCATGGTCATGATTGGGTTTTACAACCAGGGGTGGTACATTGATCACATGCTTAGATTTTTAATCATTTTACATCCCAGAAGGTATTGGGACATGATGTCATGTTGCAATAAGTTGCAATATAAATTGCAGGTAGTACAATGATAATATGCTTATTTTAAATCATTTTACAGCCCAGCTCACTATGGGACTGATCAAGAAGTTGTAATGACATGAATTTTGTCGGGTGTAGAGTTTGACAATTAATGTATTAAAATGCAGTAACATCTGAGTCCTCTTTTATTGTCAAAATATCAACAACAAAAGTATAACAAAGTTCTTGCAACATGCTGGAGCTAGATCTTTAAGAATACTGTTTTAACAGCATTTTGGTACAAGGCTGCCCCTTCTGTATCTACTACATGGTGTTTCTTCTCTGATCTTTCATCTCTACTAGTTGTTACTGCTACTGCCAGGACTTCTGAATTTTGACTGCATGTGCTGCTTCTTTTATATTAAGTATTGAAGTGCCAAAGATGACTCACAGTTATTACAATTTCTGGAATGTGAGAGGAAGTGGTGGTCATATGACCTATTTTCTGGACAAATTTAGAGATTTTACTTGTGCTTCCCTACTTCATTTCCTAATAAGCTGTGTCATGTGACCTAAGTTCTATGAAACCTGTTTCCTGTGAACCATGGTCTACATTGTATTAGAATAAACACTACATATTTTAATGATCATGTCACTTCACTGGAATGCTGTACTAAAACTCACACTGAAAACTTGAGATATGTTTGAAGGACGGCAATGCACAAAAAATAACACACACTGATCAGAGTATGCAGACTTGTATGCTACAACACTAGTTCTTGCATATAAACACATACTGATATTTAACTGCTTGTTGTTGTGCATCTTGATTTATATAATTCACACATGTTCTTTTGAGCATTTTTAAATTTCAATATAACTGCAACAATATGATTTATTGTACAATTTACAATAATTTCAAAATTCAAGTAATTAAGCTATTTGCCTCCCCAATAATATTATCCTCAGCCTGAGATACACTGGTAAAGATGCCCAGGTTATGTCATTGTTAAAGTCAGATATTTTTACAGCCCAGCATGTTGCAATGAGTATGAGCTTAATCACAAAACAGTATTGTACTGATAACACACTCGAGCTTTTTAAAACTACTTGCAGCATGGTAGATATTGGGTCATAGCAAATATTTTAATGTCCCACTTTTAATGTATTTTTAATAGTCCTGCCCTTCTTATGACAAAGGGTCATGAGGACAATGCATGCTTGGCAGATGTGAAAATGCAAGTGCTTATTGTATATTGGTTTGTGTAGTTAGAATAGACTATGCCTTTGCAGGATATTTTGGCATTTTTATTGTACAATTTACTCCACAGAAGTATATGCGATATGTAACCATATATATATATATATATATACATATTATTACCTCTGCAAAGAAATCTATATTTTAGTTAATTTGTTTTCAAGATGCATTTGTTTGTCTGTTTGTGATTACTCCTAAACTGATGAAGAGATGTTTCTGAAACAGTTTAGGTGTGTAGGACCTGACCAAAGAAATAAAAAAGACGATTAGATTTTGTGAATGATCTCAATTATACTCTGAATACCGAAAAAAATGTAATGTACAAATGTCGCAATTTTAGAAACAGGGATTCTTTGGATGTAAGGACACTTGCCAGCCTTGGCGTAGTTCTGCACTCCGGGAGTGCTGCCCAGCGGTTTTAATGAAATTCCAGAAATACAAAAATGAAAATGTGGATGTTTTCAAAACTTGTTCTTCGCGTAGCAAGACATTACGGCCATTTCTGAGACATTGTAAAGCTGAATTATAGTGTGGAAAGCTTGGCATACAGACTATGTAATAAATAATATGCATTTACCTTCTGTGGCAAAACCGTCCCAAAAAGGACAGCCATCTTGAAGTCCTTGCTGGGGTCTTGTAGCCGCAGGTACCACCCTTCAAAGAACGGCCCATTTTCTGGGAAAACATGGGGATTGTAAAGATTGCTTGAAACTTGCAGGGGCAAAGTACAGATAAACAGAACAGCCATAACAGTTTCCATGTGGACTAATTACTATATATCATGTATCTCTTTATCCTGGAAAAAATGAGTCCTGCCAATCTGTTCTTCAGTAACTGACTAAGATCCAAATTTAAAGCCTTTGTAGCTTTTAGTTTGCCAATAGTAATACAAATTAGTAGACATATAGTTAGGCTTTCTGATTATTTATCCAGTTTAACATGCAAAAACTACATAATTGATATTTCCCGCCATAGTTTCAAACCTTTTGTCTGTGCTAGCTTGTTTTGGGCGGCATTAGAAGATGGAAATATGCATGAACAGAATCACAGGTTATATATGTACGTCACTCACAAACAATCCAAATTATGAAGTTGTTTAATACGCCAGTTTCACTGTCACGATTTTTACCTGTCAGCCACTCAGATATGGTATCAATCTTACACAGTATTATTTGGTTTTACAATAAATGAAGTTCAAAGTTGAGATTTGACGTCCTATTCAACAGCCAGGGTCGTATTGGGACAAGTCCTCAGCTTTGTCAGTTGTGGGAGTCAAACTCACACAGAGGTGAGAGCCTGTGATTACATGTCAAACTTACTATCCACTAGGTCACTCAGGACCTCTTGTCTTATAAATTTGAAAAACTTCCTAAATGACATGTACAAAAATATATATCAACAATGAATAAGACAATCTTGTATCATATTTGTGGATTACTTAGTTTCCAAAATATTGACAAAGAATTGTCACTAGTTGAATTTGTAACAGTGACTATCCATGGTAAGTTGCCCTGGGAAATACAAAAAAATATGTGTCCCTGTATGTGTGTCCCCGTACGTATGACAGAAAAAACGGCAAACAGTGAATATTAAAAATATATTCAGTTGTTGAGTCTGTGAGGCCAATCACAGTTACTGTTTTCCTTTTTTAAAAACAAATTTAAAACTACTAAGTTTCTCTCCTGAATGAGAGAGATTTTTCGTTGTACAGTAGCTACAGTTGATCTTATGCCCCAGTTCCACCACATGACTTAGGCTCCCAATTGAGGTATTTTGTGAATCGGTTTCCTGAAAATGTTGAGTCCTAGACAGTCTGCTTGAGTCTATTTGCATCTGTTAAGGTCAGTATAAAAATGAAACACGTTTGATATTTTTCACGAATCTAACCGATCCACTGTTGCCCCTACCAACAAATATTCCAGTCTCAGACTGCGCGAGGCCTCCTCAGACCCAAATTTACACAATCTTATGCTGTCTCCTGGGACTGTAAATGCCAGGTCGGTTTTGTTTTAGTCCCAGGAGGTCTGGACTTAATCCCAGCTCTATCCCCAACCCACAATGCAAAAGAAAAAACCTAAAATCGGACATACCTGTCTGAGGAAATCTGTTATTAGTCCCAGGAAGTCTCAGACCAGTCTGAGACCCAGCTGGTATGTCCAAGACAGGATCGGTGTTGAATCATATCACAATCGTGGCTTAATCGCCTCTTAGATGTGGAACGATCGTGAGTTGTCTGAGGAGGTCTGAGACTTCTTGAGAACAATCGCAGAACTGGATCCCGATTCCATTGCCCCACCCCATTATTCATGTTTTTTCACAGACCCTCAAGGATTAAGGGTCCAATCGGGGCTTAATCCTTTAGGTGTGTAGGACCTGACCAAAGAAACGTGGCATAAGGCAAATCATTTCAGTTGCATGACTGGTCCCTTGACTTGGCACAAATCGGATAGTTAGGGAGTTTTCCTTCCCATTTTAAACAGGTCTAATCTATCATATGAAATGGCATGCTAGATGTTTTTATTTTAGATCTCTTATAACATTTATCACTTTGTCTTTCACCATTTGATAAGTGAAAAACATGATGTATCTTGACAATCTGTTAGCAGTTGTTTTTCTGTTGAGATAAATACCATACAACCCTTCATCAATAGTATTGCAGGAGATGTATTGATATTTCAAGTCGGAAATTCCGTGTTAATTTATGTCACTTATAACATATATAATGACAAAATATAATTTCTACTGAAGCAGAAACTCAGATTTTTAAGCAAATAAACAACACAGATCATTTATTTTAGGGTATTTGTATTCTATTTAACGATATATGGTCTCAATTCTGCAAGAGTTTGATCCTGTTGATCAAGGTTGTCATTGTTGGTTTGGTAAACATGTTTGTTTTCCAAAAATAAAACATAAAAAATGTTATGTAAGTTGGATTATTTTCATTTTGAAAAAGTAGACTTGGTACAGTTTTGTATCCGTTGGCATGTTTTCATAAGAAACATTCTGTTTACACTATTTCACTTCAGAAATACCAGTGCACAGGTTTGTATTCAAATGTATTCAAACTACCGAAAATTATGCAAATTACCTGAACCATCTCATTTGCATATTAAGTGGGAAAGCTGGTAGTTACTTGCCGTTGGTCGGTAGTTTACAGTATCAGTATAGAACCTTGACCAGCTGTATGTACCGTTTTCCTCTTCCCACAAAACTACCCATCGTGATATGACCTGTACAGCGTTGAAAGAGATGTAAAACCCCAAATAAACAAGATGCACTCAGAGAGAGCAAAACGCTCGACTCAATGTGACCAGTCTCACAAGTGTTATAAAGTATAACACACATCCACCATGGTGGCATTTCCAGAAATTCTGGAGGCTTCTTGGTATCCAATATATTAATTGGATCTTTCCTAAACTGTAATCACTCCTTCCCATGGCTAGTCCCTTCCTACTTCAAATTTGACATCAAAATTTATTAATTACTTTTGAAGAAATGTGAAGTAGAAAGCTAAAATCATTAAAATACATTGAAATGGGACCCATGAAAATTCATGATTTTTTTGTATCCAAAATATGATCCACGTCTTTCCCAAAAATTAGTAATTTCTTCCTTTCACCAGGTCCTACTCACAAATTTTTTATAAAGATCTGTTCATTAGTTCTGGAGTAATCTAAACACCAAAAACAGGCAGACAAATAGACAAAAAAGCACACAACAAACATAAATTCCTGGTAGAGGTAAAAATATTGGTTAAAAGCCACTTCTTGGTCAAAATTACTCAGGGTAAATTTTTGTGATGGACTGTCAAGAAATTGAAACAAACAAACAAAAAAAAAAAAAACAAAAAAAAAAAACAGAAATAAATAAACATGACAAATACACCACTTCCCTCTCAATTGTATTTATGTCAATTTCAAGACATAAATTTAATGAGAAGAAGTATATCACACGTATCACAAGCTAGGTTTTGTGACCTCACAATGACAATTGCATTGTGACATCATTAAGTAATGACATCATCAGACAGCAAAATATTGATTTTTTTACTTATGCAATAAAGAAAATCAGATTTCTCTGTATATGCCCAATTGATCTATTATTGTCCATCAAGTTGAACACTTTATCTTGGTTAAAGTTTTTTTTTGAACAGTAAAATTTTAGATGCTGTGTTTTTTTCTTTTCTTTTTAAAAGACCTTTAAAAAAATTGCTAAAAAAAACCTAAAAACAAAAATTAAAAAAAAAAAAAAAATTAGAATTGACTGGTATTGAACCCCAACCATGAGATTACAAGTTCTACACATTACACTCACAGCCACAGAGGATATCTGATGAAGCAAGAATTTATGAGGAGGAAATCCTATCATGATATTGATTTTTGAAGACAAGTAGGTTTCACTGTATATACCCAATTAAAAATTTAAAAACCTGTCTCCTGACTTTAATTTTCAAACAAATTACACCAAATTTGGAAGATTCCGTCTGTACCCCATGAAATATCTACCCACCAAATTTGAGCTCGATTGATGGTATAGTTTTTGAGTTATAAGGGCAAAACGGTGCACAGACAGACAGACAGACAGACTGACAGAAACAAACTGATTACAATAACCCTCTCCTATCGTCGAGCGTTAATAAATAAATCATTTGCATATTTTAGAGGAATATTGAACTAAGTTTCTCAGCTCTAGAGAGGGTACAAATATATACTCCAAAACATTAACGGACTGAGTTACACAAATATGGAGGGATTACTCAATTTAAGCTGTGGGCTTGAATATCACTCAAGTATATGGGTTTTTAACACACAACATTAGGCTGGTTTTCCATGGACCCGAATGACAATTTGCAAATATGATTTCATTCCTCTTGACTGGTGTTCACTGACACAGATTTAGATCACATCAAAACCAGATGTAGCTAAGCAAATAACTATTCATGAAGCAGATCACTTGGGCTGACAGATGATTTTTTTATAATTACTAAAATGTAGTTATTACCCTTGGGGGTGATGGGCGAAGATATTGTAATTGGGTCTGTTTGCCCATCTGTTCGTTTATCTGTGCACAAACTACACAACCCATCTTAGTCATATATTCATACAAGCTGCTGTGATCTATCTGTTCCACAGTCCTCTTCAAAGATCGTGTAGATATACCTGTGCATTCTAAGGCACTACTTGTTGATCAGTTTAAAGTTTTTGTTCAAGAAATACCTTCTGTTCCTGTAGTCACTGATTAGTCTTGCCACAGGCGTTGATATGAATAGTATAGAAACAACTGTTTGCATTATAATTATTTCACATAATGTTCTCATATATTTATGTAGCTTAGCTAGCTGAGGAGGGCTGTTTCGCCTCTGATATAGGGTGCATTATGACAAATTATACTTTGTGTAGACTGCCTCTGATATAGGGTGCATTACAACTAATTATACTTTGTACAGGCAGCCTCTGATATAGGGTGCATTATGACAAATTTGAAAATTTTAATTACTTAAATGTAGCTTTTAGAAGCTACAAGCTTACCATGTGGGACTGAATGCTGTTCTCGGATGGCCGCAGGCCCGGCCAACGTCTAAGAAAAATAGACTTTTATAGTTGGCCGTAGCCTCAGGTTGTCCTCTCGTGGTACACTGCGAGATCTCTTCCTACTTTCTCGTTGCAATTTTAACCATACCTCTCAGCTGTAATACAGCGGGGAGGCAGGGTGGGACTCTTCTCAGTAAGCTTACCATGTCGGACTGAATACTGAATCCAACCGTCTGGTGGAGGGATTACAGCTGAGACTGGAAGATATGTCATTTTTCTTGGATTTTGAAGTAAAAGATTAGAATGAATGTTTAGAAATACCAGTCTGAGTCCCGTTTACAGTGCCCTAATCCCGAAGACTGGACCTGTAAAAGCCAAAAACCTGAATGAAAGACTGACAGTACTAAAAACTGTCTGGATGTTTGTATAGTAGGAGAGAAGTGCCGCCCGTGCTCACTTAGGCAGATTAAGGCCCCTAGGGCTACCTCGATAGAAAAGACAAGCCCTAGGTTTGAAATTCTCATAATTTTTGCCACCCTAGAATGAGATTAATGACAACCTTAATAAGTCCTTAATACATAATACAATAAAAACTAAAAATAAATATATAAAAAGACCTTACCCAAACATCTTGATGAGGTAAACCTATACCTAGACCCTGGAATTTAGACTCCTGAAGACTTGGTTCCAGCGGATGTGCCCCCCTTCTTTTCTTTCCGAGGATGACTGGTCTTAAGGGAAGGGTCTAGGACTTGTTGTGCCGCAAAGTTAGCAAGAAAGCAGTTTTGAGAGTAAGATGTTTGAGGTCTGTGTCCCAGATTCATATAGTTGTCGTTGTCTGACCAAGTAAGGCCTTTTAGATAAAAATTTGTAAATGTGTTGTGAGCTTTCCAGTGACAGGCTTGCATGATTTCGTCCACCGATACCCCATCGTAAAAGGCCTTAGAGGCCTCGAAGGCCCTAATGTTATGCGCTTTAACTTGGACCAGGTCCAAGGCTTGTTGGTCTGCTTGTTTATAACAAAGTAGAATGGTTTGTTTCAACCAAGAAGAGAGCGTAGCGGGCCTGAGGTGTGTCCTTTCTTGAAGGAGATGAAAAGAAGGGATCGAGACCCTCTCAGATCTTTGGTCCGATCCAGATAATACCTTAGGGCCCGTACCGGACACAAGGTCCTGCCTTCTTTGAATTGTCTATCTACAATGGTAGTTAGGGCAGGAATAGTCAGCGGAGAGACACTTTGAGAACCTTCTCTTGCTAGTTGGTTTTTGGCTATGAAATCAGAAGAAGGGGACAAAGCAACCTTTTCCCATTGGCCTAGATTAGATACTTTGTTTGCAACCCAGGCATGAATTTCGCTACGGCGCTTGCCGGGGGCCAAAACTAGCAAGAAAGCAGTTTTAAGAGTAAGATGTTTGAGGTCTGTGTCTTTCACAGGCTCAAAGGGTGCTTTTGTGAGCTCATTGAATACAACAGAAAGGTTCCTCTTAGGAAGATTCCTGGAACTTTTGGGACCCAGTGAAAACTGGAGAGTAACCTGTGAAGGTCTGAGCTTTATGAAATATGGTGCCCCGCTGGACCCAAAGTGTCATCAATGGCTGTCCTGTAACCATCAATGGTCGAAGGGCGCCTGTTTAGATCTTGGTACAGGTACATTAAAAAGTCTGAGACTTGTTTCACAGAGGGAGTGGAGAAATCCACCGAATTTTCTCTGCACCATTTCTCAAATAGAGCCATTGGAGGGTACGCATAGGCAGTGAGACCCATCCAGTTTATGTTTAGAGCATCTATGTCCCAAGCATTTGGGTCTGGGACTGGAGACAAGTACAGTGGAAGTTTGTGGTTCAGACGAGAGGCAAATGGATCTACATGAGGGGTGAACCACTTTTGACAGATCTGTTTGAACACCTGCGGATGCAGTGACCATTCTGTTGACTGCACATGGTTCGACCTGGACAAAAGGTTGGCCATCACATTCAGACACCCTAGGATGTGTCTGGCTTTCAGGGTTATCTGGTAATGATGGCACCAGGTCATGATCTTCCACAGGAGAGCACACATCTCTGCTGAGTGAGTTCCTCCTTGTTTGTTTATGTAGGTCACCACTGTTGAGTTGTCCGTTGCAACCAACACTGTTTGGTTTTGACATTGGTCCTTGAAACTTTGAAGGGCCAGAGAAACCGCCTTCAACTCTAGAACATTTATGTGTAGCCTTTTTTCCCTGACCACAGACCCTTTGTAGAGGTATGCTCTAAGTGAGCGCCCCAGCCTTCGTTTGAGGCGTCTGTAAAGAGTTGGATACTGTGGTCTTTGGGATGAAGGTCTGAACCTTTCATCACGTTTGTGGGATTCTGCCACCACTCTAGGTGTGCTGAAATGGTTTTTGTCCAAGAAAGGAGGGTGTCCAGCAACTGAGGATATCTCCAGTGCTCCTTGAGGTGAAACTGAAAGGGCCTCATGTGAAGGCGTCCCTCCGGGACCATTTTCTCCGTTGAGGCAAGCAACCCAATTAGCGACATCAAACATCTTGCAGTCAAAACATGTTTTGACTTGAGTCGTAGGATCAAATCCTGAATTTTGAGCCATCTCTCTTGAGTGGGTTTTACAAGGGCTGAATCTAGATGGTATTCGTAGCCCATGAACGAAAACACCTGAGTTAGTTTTAGTTCGGATTTCTCCTGATTTATGATCCACCCCAAGGACTGGGTTAGGTCTACCAAGGCCTGTGTGTTCATTTGGGCTTCTTCCTGAGATGGGGACCTGAGCAGCGAGTCGTCCAGGTATTGGTGAAGTCTGATTCCCCTCGTGAGGGCCATTAGCTTCATCTCCTTTACAATCATTGTAAAGACCTGGGGGGCCTTGGCCAGGCCGAATGGAAGAGAGGCAAACTGGAACACCTGGGACGTGTAGCAAAACCTTAGGTATTTCCTTGAGTTTGGGTGGATGGGGATGTGAAGGTAAGCGTCCAATAAGTCTATCGACGTTACCCATTCCCCTGGAATTAGGAAGGTCCTGATGGACTCTGGAGTTTCCATTTTGAATTTTTCTACAAGTACAAAAGTGTTGAGCCAGCTTAAGTCTATTACTGGCCTCCACCTTTGGTGAGGCTTGGGGAATAGAAACAGGCGACTGTAAAACCCGAGAGATTTTACATTTTTTACCTTTTCGATTGCGTTCTTTGACAGAAGAGACAGGATACAAGAGGCCGGAGCTTGGTTTTTTTGAAGGGCCTTGTATTCTGACTGAATCAGAGGGAATCTGACCAGACTTGGATTTTAAAGGAATGGCAGAACGTAGCCATTGGTGATAATGTTTAACATGTTGGATGAACATTTGTTTGTTTGCCAGTCTCTTCTGAGACTTTATTCGTTTGGTGGGAGGACATCTTGAAATGCAATAAAATATGACAAAGCCTAAACCAAGGAAAACTCAAAACACCAGGAATAAGAAAAAAATACTTATCCTGTTGAAACAAAACTTTCACAGAATAATCTATAAGGTATATTACATAAAATGTCTAAAAATTAACATCCAACAATACGTATGTGCTGAGAATTAGAAGAAAATATCTCTGTTGATAACAGAAGCTACCATTTAACGCGGCCAACAAGAAAGTAGGAAGAGATCTCGCAGTGTACCATGAGAGGACAACCTGAGGCTATGGCCAACTATAAATGTCAATTTTTCTTAGACGTTGGCCGGGCCTGCAGCCATCCGAGAACAGCATTCAGTCTCACATGGTAAGCTACTGTAGCGCAATAAAATATACTTTGTGCAGCCAATCTCTGATATAGGGTGCATTATGACAAATTATACTTTGTGCAGACAGCCTCTGACATAGGGTGCATTATGACAAATTATACTTTGTGCAGACAGCCTGTTAGCCCAGACTAGTGACTGATTGAAACAACCACTTTCTTTCTAGAGACATCAGCTATCAGCCATTTTCGTATTCATCTTGATCCATAATATAATCGATCAAAGTGCACTGATCAAAATTTATCAAAAATATAATCCAATCCACAGGATTAATTATTTTAACTGAGCTGATCCAAATATTGGAGTTGAATATTTCTGCTCAAATTTCATCCGATGTTCATTGATTCGTGATTCAATTAGAAATGGCAGACAGCAAAGAGAATAGACAATCTTAAATGATTATTTTATGTATATATTTAAGGAATAATTCTTGAATGGAAGGTTCCTTGTTTTCATTAAGTCATTTTGCAAACTTTACCTTAAGACAGTAGATACAAGTTCATTCAATATTGTTTTTTCATTTTAACATATATTTGATCTACTAACTCGAGTAAGGACTTAGAAAATTGAACTAATAAATGTTATCTGTGTTTAGATTTATATGAGTTATCTATTCATCATTGAAACTCTTTATGTCTAAATGTTGCTACAAATGCAAGTTGGTATTTAGAATATGCAGTTTGCACTGATTAAATGCCATAGAAGTGATATTAGAAGTATAGCCGGAGTCTTCATGGCATATTTTCCCTGTAGATTCTCAGAAAGTGTTGTGGAGATGTATATAAAAAGCCTAAAAACTTGTGTAGGCTAAATCTGAAACACGGCTAGTTTTTCAGTTTGTCCAATGTGGGTCAGATAATATACCATTCTCTTCAAGCAACCAATCGTAAGGTCTGTCCTCTGTGCTGCCATTTGAGGAGGGAAAAGTTGGAAAGTCTGAGCTACCAACTGAACTGTTTGACAATACAACAAAAAATAGCATCAGAGATGCCCGTACCCCACAGCCTAGGGGAATATTTTTAACACTGTGAGATACAGAAGTAGTGTATCAGTACAAAGTTCAAGATATTTTCAGAGCACTGTCAGTTATATAAAGGTCCAAATAATGTTTAAATAGAAAAAGTAATGTCTAAGAGAAAGATGATGTATGTACAGATGAAGTATTAAAGAGCCTGTAGCAGCCCAATACAACTTAACACAACCAGTTGAAAAACCACATAAACAGAGCACCTACATACAACATTTTGAAAACTGCCATGTTTGTTAGGGATTTATTTCTCTTTTGATGCAGCTCCCTCCCCACAACTTTCAAACATAAACAGCCATGTTAGCAGAATGCTGTGACGTAGGAGAATTGATTGCGTTCTCATGGCCACTGTACATATCATAGTAATATTGCCCTATAAACTGTACAGTAAAATTTTTGTCTGGTGCACACAAACTGTTTTAATTTACATAAAAATTTATTCTACTTGAGTAAATGGCCAATAATTACTCAAAGATAGTATTTCTTGCACCTTTTATAAATTGGAAACCCATCTACTGGAAAAAAATACAAATACAAGTACACAATAAAAGTTTTGTTTATAGTTTGTGTTTCTTGAAAAAAAAGTGACTTTGGACATGAAATATTCCAGGAGTAACTTGATATTAACTTATTAAATAATACTTACATTAAAGTATGTATATGACTTTTAATTTGACATTCCACTCAAATATAGTCAATAATAACATGTTTCAATATTTGATTATGTTTATGTTTTGTAAACAATTCTTAATAAATGCTGTAATTCCAAGAATATCAACTTCTACGAGTTTGATCATGCACACATTTATATATCACATGAAAATGTCATGACAGAACTTAAATTCTTATGGCAGAATTTGAAATTTTTTTTACAGAATTTCCAATCCTTGTATTGCAGTGGTTTAGAAGAATATCAAGTTCAGTCAGCAGAATTTAGACAGAATTCATAATTCTGTTGATGAGACTTAAATTTACAGTATTCAAAAAAAATTGTTCACATGCATTATGAATAAGAGTCCTTCAGAATTTAAATTATAACAGAATAATCCTCAGCAAAAACAAATTGGAGGTCCAGATTTTAGTTTACTTTAAATAATTATAATTATCCCATCTTTTTTGTTTATCTAATACTACTTTTCTTTTTGTCAACTCAACTATGGTAGTTCAGCTAAAACATACCTAACCATGGTTTGAATTTTGATGTCAGAAATTCTCATATTTCTGGTATAATATACAAAAGTTTTTTGAGCAAATAGAGTTTTTAAAACTTTACATGAAAAACCAGTAAAAACAAGCTTTGAAGTGATGTTTTATAAAAAAGTAAGAGCTAAGACTATATTTTGTTTATTTTGTTTTTTCTCATTATAAATAGCAATGGTGCCATACAATTTTAAAAACTGCCACATACAAACCCAGGTTTCAAATCATTAGCCCTTATGACTTTGCATATGGATAGAATCAAAATAATCTTGTCAACTTTTGAAATGAATTTATATTACATTCAGTATTTTGTAGTCTAAATATTATTGACATAAGAACCAATGATATTACTTATGTTCATATCTTCATTTTCAGTAATACTGTCATCATCAGAGAGAAAGGGTTCAGATTTACAAAAGCACAATGCCTCCTTTATTATTACTACTGTTATCATCACTAGAATTTGATTTATTTTCACTAGTACCAACTTCTGAATCTGTGCATGATTAATGTATACTATTGTCAACACCAGGAGACATAATTAGATTTTAAACACCAGGAAATAAGTGCAAGAATACTGTAGTCTTTATAGTGTGTTTTTGTGCAAGTGGAAATTTCTGCAATTGTGTGATGTAGTACATACAAGCTTTGGACTGCTGGCCTTGATTTTTTTCTTCCAAGAGGGAGGGAAATTTGTGGGATAAAAGTTAAAATAGTGGCATAAATATTGGCATGGTGCAACTGGGAAAAGTGTAAATGTCTTTGTGTGGTTATGTACTTCATATACAACTAAAAAGTGGTATGTTAAATTTGGTGTTACAGGCTCTTTAAAACAAGACAATTCAATAACAAGATGACAGCATTAATCAGTAAACTAAACATTACAACACTCTTTATCTACATTTGGCATGGCCGAATTATGGTTTGGATGTTTTGAATATTACCATACATACAGAAGTGGTAATACACTCAATGAATGCTTATGTGTAGTGTTGAAACAAAATCTGTGGCTCACTTGATGAAATTCCATATGTCACAATGGGAAGTTGTGAAAGTAAAATTCTTAATGAATTCTAATATGACTTTAACAGTGCTTAATCTGCATCAAAAGACAGACCCAAAGGTGCAAGAAGATTTTAAAGGTCAAGGTCACTACATCTGACATAAACATGAGAAAGGAGTATAACATTAATTTGGGTCACTACATATCAACCAACCTGCAAAGTGCACAGTCATAAAACAATGTACCTGCAGCCAAACACAAAAGTTCTAAACTGCAGTTTTAGAGCAGGAAGTAGCCTTTCTTTCTTGAAGTTCATCATATTATTACAATCAGAAGTAACTTTATACGGTGAATTACAGCTTTACTTTTTACCCCACAGCCCTAGTAAGGGCTGTCAGGGTATTGTTTTCACCCCTGGTGTCAGGATGGGTGGGTGGCGGGCAAAAAGTTTGTCCAGGCTGTATCTCAGAAACCGTAAGGTGTAGGAAGTTGACACTTGGTAGGGACATTGGTTAGCGGGTGTAGGTGTGCAACATCATGGTGTGACCTTGATTTGACCTTTGACCTTGCCGCAGTGATCTTGACCTGTAAAATCTTGTCCGGGCTATATCTCGGAAACTGTAAGGTGTAGGAAGTTGATACTTGGTAGGGGCATTGATTAGGGGTGTAGGTGTGCAACATCATGGTGTGACATTGATCTTACCTTTGACCTTGACGTAGTGACCTTGACCTATAAAATCTTGTCGGGGCTATATCTTGGAAACTGAAAGGTGTAGGAAGTTGATACTTGGTAGGGACATTGATTACGGGGTGTAGGTGTGTAAAGTGATTGTGTGACCTTGATCTGACCTATAACTTTGCCGTAGTGACCATGACCTCTAAAATCTTGTCCGGGCTATATCTCGGAAACGCTAAGGTGTAGGAAGTTGATGCTTGGTAGAGACATTGTGTTGCAAACATGTATAAAGATGGGAGAGGTTTCTTTGTGTTAGGACACTTTGGTATGTTTGGACAATATTCAAAAGATCCCAACCATAATTCCACTGTGCAAGATGTGTGTATATTAACAGCTTGCAGAACAACAGCTCTCAGAACTTGTGGATTCTTAATTTTTTTGACTTGAAGGTATTTCTGTCAACCGTGGACTGGCAGATTTTTGTTAATTTCGAACCCTGTTAGGAGGTGTAGGTGTGCATCATGGTGTGATCTTTAGCTTTGGCTCTGCCAAAGTGTGTTCACCTGCCATATTTGAGACATGTTTCTCATTTGATAGATACATGGATTGCTTCAACTGATTATCATATGTACTTTTCCATAATTGTGCTAAGTTGTCTGCTTTAATGTGCTCCAACTGAACCAATCCAAACAACATTCCAAACATTGACATTGTCTTCTCAGGTAAATCTGATACAGGGGTGTCATACTTTATATTTGGAGCAAAAGATGATCCAATTCTACAACTAACAGTCAACTTTAATCTTTTCACAGAAGCATGCATTTAGCCATGTTGCTTAGAGCTACCTTTACAGCAAACTTGTGTACTGTTTGCTTTGATGTTTAACGTATGCCCTATGACAAATTTAAGCTAAGAAAGGCTAAACTGCAGAAAGATCAACAATTGCATTTACCTTGGAATCTAATAGGAGGATAAAAAGAAAACTAATTCTCACACCCCTGTTCCACTGGAGCCGACCCTACAGCCGACCCTATCACTCTAGGGTCGGCTGCAAAAGTCTGGGACAAAAATCCACAAAAAAGGGCAAATCAAAAACTATGTCAAGGCTGAATATTTGGATCCCATCACATGATCAAAACATCCAAATTAATTTTTTTGTTATTTTAATTATAGTTTTCAGGTTTTTGCTTTAATAGTATATAAGAATAAATCAATGTATGTCTGCTTCAGAGTATGAATGAAAAAGCCACTTAAAATATGAATTTTTCATTAGAAACTGCTTATGGGTTTTAAAATGACAAAAATTATGTGACGGGATCAAAATAGTTTGTTGACTGTTCTTTTTAAATTGCTCTGGTGAAATAAGCTGAGAATTTGATCATCATGTTACCAAATAAAACACTTGTTCAGGTTTCTCAATTATTTACAACATACATGTGTATCTTTTTTATCTGTTAACTTCAAAATTATGATCACTTGCACTGTTTTTTTGTCATTTCTGACATATTTTTTTGTCATATTTTCACCTCACATTATGCTGGAAATTGACTGCAAAGGAGTAGTACTTAAGTTGCAAAAGACAAGCCGGCTTCATGTTAGGACAAGCCTGGAAGTGATACAGACAAGCCTGGAAGTGATAAGACAAGATGGGAAGTGACTAGGACAATTGGTTACCAGTTGGGCGGAGCCATGGTCTATAAGAAGAGTCAGGGAGGGTCAGGAGAATATCAAACATGTTTGATTTTTTGCCGACCCACCCAGACAAGCCGGGAAAATACTACTGACCCTTACAGACTATGCAAACATTGGCCCCGACCCTCAAAAAATGTTTAGTTACCGACAGGTCGGCCCCAGTGGTACACCTGCATCAGATATGTATCTGATAAATTTCACCAGTACCCTTGTCATGCTTGTGTTGCTAAAGGTTTTGGAGAAAGTTAAATGTTTTCTTGTTTGCTAAAACATGTTTTGATAAACTGTACTGGAAAGTACCTGTATTGTTACTTAAAAAAGATCTTGCTATTTTCAATGGAAGAACATGTGAAAACAGAAATAACTGAAAAACTAGCATTGTATAAGTAAAATTGTATGTCCTTCTTAACATCTCTATTATTAATGTAAATTAAGAAGTGCCAATGAGAATCTCAATTGCCTATCCAAAAAGCTTATTTTCAGCTCTGTATGATTCCCCGCATATATTCTCTATACGCTATCAGTTTATGGTTTTCAAAACAACATATTGTCAGTTCAGTACAAATCAATCAGTCATCATTCAGTTAATGTCCATATTTACCTTTGGTGGCCGAACTTGACTTAATGAGTCTGTAATTAGTACTCGAGTGATTCACACTTTTCTTGTAAACACTTCAGAGCCCCAGGGCATTATGTCTATGTCTTTTTTTCCATTTTCCTGTATCAATATAATGCCTGTTAGATGACTTAAGATAATGAAACATGAAATTTGTTCAAGATTATTATGATATTAGAGAGTTTAAAATACCCGTTCCCGTTGTGACTGGTACTGCAAAGTGTAATAATGACGTCATCAGCTCACAGGTAGAACTTCTAGCTTGAAGTTTTACAACGTGAAGGAGGTGTTTTGAAGTTCATCAAAACTGATAAAGTAAAACTGGTTTTCTAGCTTTTATAACAGACTATATGCATGAATATTGCAGAAAAGTGGGAGCTTAATATGCTTTTAAACCTTATTTATATAAAAAATTTAATCAGGACAACCTTAATTTCCTGGTAAAAAGTTTTGTTTAAAAAATCTTGTAAAACCTTGGTATTTCTGTATAAAACTATGGCCCATGAAGGTGCGAACTATTTAATATTGGTATGGGTGTGAGCATGGAAGAATTGTCATCTGTTTTGCATGCTTGATGAAACTGTATGTTAGTGTTGGCATTTTTGCTGTGGGTTTTTCTTACCATATGTGTTTTACTTTTTAAGGTGATAAATGTAAAAGTGCAGTGTTTTGGTCATTTGTGAATTAACAATAAAATTATAAATATAAAAAAGTGAATAGTTAGTCCTTTCACTCTCATCAACACCAAACGTGTATTTTAACTGAAAAGCCCCTCAACTGGAACGTGTACCTGTACTTGTAGTTTTGGTGTACAGGTCATCACGTGTACGGGTATTTTAAACTCTCTAGTCTGTATAGAGATTCCTTATTTGTTTATAAAATATTTTTTAATATTTACAGTGGAACTGCCATTATACAACCATGCCCGTGAAATGGAATGTGCATGTCAATGTGTAACAGCAGAACATAATTAATGTGGAACAGTATGACTGTGACTAATTCTCACCTGGATGCGTTTTTTTTTCTGAAAACTCTCAGGGAAACCCCAAGGAATTCTGTAAAATTGAAAGATTTATGTTTTACATTGGCTATATGTATAGATTGTATTGAATGTAAATAATCTCCCAGTGTGGCCTAGTGGGTAACACACTTCCCTGGGAACACAGAGGACGTGGGTTCTAACCACACAAATACATAGTGGCTTAGATGACCACTTAAATTGGAGTTGTCTGTTAATGTTTCCTATTCCCTTTGGCAGTGTTAAGAACCTCAGGGACGTTGATAATTGGTCATCCCTGAGCCTCTATCATTCAGTTAGGGGAATGTCAGTCACTTGAGAGATTTGGTTGCACTCGACTCCTGTGGAACCATAACAAATTATGCCGAGTATAAATATATACAATCAAACACAATAATAAAATAACAACTGAATGTATAAATTCCATAATTTAACCTTTGAATGTATAGATGCAATGGCTTAGACTGTGCAATGTGTAAATTCCACAGTCTAAGCCATTGAATGAGGAAAACAACTTTATATATATACATATACAGTAGGCAATGTGTAAAATTTGATTTACTATTGACATTTTCTTGATAATTTACATCTTTATTAGTTAACTTATACATTAATATGTTATGATAATAGAATTTCCTTTGTAATTGGTTTTGCAGGTGTTCCACTGGAGCCGACTGGTCGGTAACTATGTCTTTTTTGGGAGTTGGGACCAATGTTTACATGGCCAGTCAGGGTCGGTTGTAATTTCCAGGCTTATCAGGAAGAGTCTATGACCGTTGCCGACCCTTGTAACAATCCCTAATTTCATCCACCTGGCAACAGGCCCGTCAGTTACACTTCCCGCCTTGTCAGTTAATGAAACAGGCCTGTCTGTATCATGTATCCAGCTTGTCCCAAATATGGCGATCCACACTGTACGTGACGACAGACTGTGCAGGAGAAATAACCATGAAGTGGGTAACTTTTGCCGGCCTGTCTGTAAATGTTCCAGACAGGCCTGTAAGTTTTCCAGGTCAGTCGGGAACTTTTCACATCTTGGTCCTAGAGTCCGGAATTTTTATAACCAACAAGCCTTAAAGCAAAACAGACAAGCTCTAAACAACAGCCGAAAGGCCTGTTACAGAAACAGACAAGCCATGAGGTGAAACCAACAGGCCGGCAATATTTTTTCGTTTTACAGCCTGTCAGTTTCAAATTCTGTGGCTATAAGAGGGCCAGTCGGCAATCACACTTCATTCATTTGGGTTTTGACTGTCGAGAGACAAGAGCTGGGCAGCTTTTGAGTTTTAAGTTTTAATAAGTTTTCAGCTAGGCTGGACTGGCTGGGAGTGAAATCTGTTCACTGAGGTTTCACTTTTAAGTTTAGGTTTTGATTTTTGAAGAAACTGTACATGTAATTTGACAAGATGCAAAGGGGCAGCAGGAGAAAGATTGAAGTACCTACAGATTCGCAACCACAGTTTTGAGTTAGGAGATACTGCTGGGGGTATAGAAAGAAGAGGGAGAGAGGAGAGACAGGAGAGGGGGAGACAAGAACAGGTGAGGGAGGGAGAGAGGTTGGAAAGAGACCGGATGGAAGGGACAGAGCAGAAGGAAGAAACTGAAGAAAGAACACAAAAGCGACCTCAAAAAGACACAGGTACTGATGTAGAATCAATTCAATCCAGGCAGAAGCAGGGGGAAATGAAGTCTATTTTCCCAAGTGATTCTGACAAAGAAGCCAATGTGGAGTTCGTTAAATAGCATGAGGAAGTTGAAAGTTGAAAGACAAGCAGAGGAAGAAAGGACTTTGAGACTAGCAGCTTCCAGGAACTTGTCTGTCAACACTGTCAGACTCAAGATACCAGATATGGCAAGCTCATTCGGGCAAAATCAGATCAAAATGCAGTGAATAGCATCAAAAGACAGACCTGGTTGAAGGATGGTTTCAGTTTTCTACAAGGTCACATCAGAAGGAAGGGAGTGTCCAAATCTTCTGCTTTTAAGTCACCACTGAGACCTTCAGCGGTCACAGTTTCATTTCCAGATAATTCACGAGAGACTGAATATGAGATGGAAATTAGCATGGCATCAGATGTTACTCATCAGCCGTCAACCACAAGCCCTTCACACTGACCTGCTGCTGTCACCACTACCACTGCTGAAGATCCAGTTTTAGATCAGTTCCAGCAGATGAGGTCAACCTACTATCAGACTTAGTTATTAGTTCTGTTGTGGAGGGTACCAAGCCTACTATGCCTGTTATAGGGGTATATTTGCTGTTGGGAATGATTAGACAGGTGGCAAGGTATTTGATGATCCTAAGGTTACTTCCAAGGTGATCACTTTGGTTAGCACTGAGAAATTAGGAGAGGTTATTCCTTGTATTTTGCCCACCTGTGCTGTGACTCAGGGTAAGGGCTTTCTGTTACTGATGATATGGCTAAAAGCATTTATAAAAAGTCCCAAAATGTTTTCTAAGGCCATTAGTTAGGCCCGAGAAATGTTAAATCATTATTATTGCATTATTTTATTATGGCACTTACTGTTAAATTATCTCTCTTAACTGTAATTGTTATTTTAATTGTCAAATAAATTTGTTAAAACTTTTTTATGTTACTGTTGCAACTTGAAAGAAAACTGTAATTGCTATCACGCTTGCTTTGTGACTGTAACATTTAATTGATGTTCCCAAAAATACAAGCAAGCCTAACAAATGCGGTCTATGAAGCTACAATCTAGATTGTTTTCTATAAACTACCATACTTTGGTGAATATAATTTCTGGACCATCTTACCATGAGTGGAAAATGAACCCAAGACCACAGAGATAAGACAATGTAATCTAATCTAATGGGGACTTTTATAGCACTTAATCTCCATCAATTGACAGATTCTAAGGTGCAACTGAACATAGGGTGAATATCGTTAGTTCAGTGACTTAGCCAGGTCATACCAAAGCAAAACACAGGGAGGCTATGGTGGACAGGATTTTGCAAACAAGTTTGAGCTTTTTCTGAAGGAGGCAGCAGATGATGCACAGTGTACATTATCAGGAAAATTATTCCAAATCTCAGGAGCATCAAAAGCAAAACTATGGCCAAAGTGTTTGACTGACTTGTAGAGTGAGGAATTGAAAGAAGGAACTGTCAGGTATTCATGATCAGGGTAATTACGCTTGGTACTGTAGAAGAAGCTGCTCAGAGACAAGAATGATCCAAAAAAGCAAGGTGAACCACTGTGTAAAAATTTATAAACCAATGTTGCGGTTTTGAACATACATCAGCAATTGACAGGCAGCTAGTGGTGTTGCTTTTAGGCTGGGTGTAATATGCGCATATTGTCTATGATTTGTGACAATATAAGAATGAGTATTCTGAATCCTCTGCAGCTTGTGCTGATTGAAACATAACAAACTTCTACAAAGAGTCCAGATGACTTTTAACCAGGGCATTTGCAGCCACTTTAGCCACTTCAGGAATAAGATACTGTCTAATTCTATGAAGGTCACGTAGTTGGAGGCAGCAAGATTTACAAGTCTTCTGAACATGTTCAGTGAATGAAAAATCTGCATCGAACCTCACACCTAGACTTTTGACAATGACAACAGGATGAAGACTTCCAAGAATATGGACCAAAAATGAGAGGAGAGTTTCTGATGTTGAGCCATTTAACCAAAAAAAACCCAATATATTCAGTTTTATCAGGGTTGAACATCCTTATAGCATTTATTCAGCTTGGTAATAGCAGCAGAAGCATTCTAGGAAGTTACATGGATATTTAACTGGGTGTCGTCTGCATAGAAATGAACGGCTATTGGTGTTGGGCTATACCCCCTTGTCCATCTACCATCCGAGATTCGTCTGCAAACTTGTGACACGGTGGTGAAATGTCAAACACTTTGCGCATTCTATGGAAGTTTAAAATGTTTAAACTCACTGTGAGCTTGCGCAGAATGAATTTCTGTGATAGCTGAAAGTGTAGTCCACGGTGTATATAAGATTGTGACTTACATACGAACCTGAGATGGTAGTTGAAGGACAGGCATTTCACCCCATGCCTATATAACTGTGGATTATACCTCCTGTAGTATGATGGATACACCAAGTCTCTGAAGGTAGGAGACGTCTTAGAGGCAGTTCTACCACTGAGTAAAACCTCTTAACCATGGGTTGCACCACCTGTAGTGTGACTGGGGTATACATGGAGTTGTTTTAAGTCAGAACAACAGTGGACCCAGCACAAAACATCGGGGGACTCCATAGATGAGCTTGCTTAGTTCAGATAGTGAAATGATATCTCAGGTAGGAGACAAACCCATTTTGAACAGTTCTAAGACTAAAACCAGAATTTGATTTAGCCAATGAGATTATTGTGATCAATAGTGTCAAACGCAGTTGACAAGTCAAGTAACACTAGATCTGTGGGATCATATTGTGCCAGAGACAGATTGACCTCATTATTTTATTGTCAGTAAAGCAATTTCAGAATGACCTGGTTTATAAGTAAAAATGTGAAATAAGGCATAAAAGTGTAATATGATGTTGGATGTCTTCCAATAACCTTACTAAAGGTGTATAGAGAGAACAAAAGGGGGCCCAACACAGGGCCTTGTAGGTCACTATACATGTGCTCAAGGAATTCAGAGAGGGTTGCCCAAATATCAATTGCATGGAATTGATGGCTTAAAGAAGACGTGAATCACTTAACATGACCCCTGTGACAAAAAAAATGTATGTTATCCTCTTGACATTCTTACAGCAAAGAAAACTAGAAACCTAAATTGGGTTTTGAAAGTCTCCGAGGGAATCCCAAGTCTGACAAAAATTTTAGATTTCAAAAGAAAAAAAACCCAGAAATTGGGTCAATTCAATGCAGTGTAGCCCCAGACAGGACATGGTGTAATCCGACACAGAGATTCAGCAATTCTGTAAATGGCTGGTACTAACGCCTAGATGTCTTTGTGTATGTCAAACTCTTAGGTAAAATAATAAACATGATATAAAGCTTTTTAAATGTAAACCCTATTTGACTTTGAAGTAGGGGTGAAAGAAAAATATCATTTACTTTAGTAAGTAAACACAGTTTGACCTTAAAGCATAGATGAAGGTGAAATCTTATGCTTACGTAAGATTCCTGATCCAGGATTTCGTAGAGGTTTAACATTTCGAACCCCTAAAACTAATACAGGACTTATCAATATAAGATTTCCAAAAAAATAGCATTGGAGATGCCCGTACCCATCAGCCTCAACAACCTTGAGATACATAACAATTAAAACAATTC
Organism: Sabellastarte sp. h YS-2021; assembly: GCA_964017235.1. Classification (NCBI taxonomy): domain Eukaryota; kingdom Metazoa; phylum Annelida; class Polychaeta; order Sabellida; family Sabellidae; genus Sabellastarte; species Sabellastarte sp. h YS-2021. The sequence goes on along the minus strand of OZ024933.1, from coordinate 118,255,627 downwards.
AAAGATCAGGAAACTTTCAGTCAGCTTTGTAAAGGTCCTTATAATATTTAACTCGAGCAATTAACGTTTAACACAGACAAATGTAACGATAAAGTATTTAAATGAAAATTCAACAGAAAGATGATGGCATTAATTTGCAAATTAAAAATAGCTTTGGAGATGCCTGTACCCCACAGCCCAGGGAAATAGTTAGAAAAGTGAATCAGTACAAAGGTCAGGAGACTTTCAGAGTCAACAGTGTCAGCTTTGTAAAGGTCCAAATAATATTTAAGAAGAGAAAATAGCGCTTAAGAGAGAGAAAATGTACCATGACAATGTGTACCTACACCCCCAACTACTGTCCCTACACCTTAAGGTTTCTCAGATAAGGCCAGTGCAATATTTTAAAGATCAAGGTTACTACAGCAAGGTCAAAGGTTAAATCAAGGTCACACCATAACAATGCCCACCTACACTCCATAACCAATGTCCCTACCAAGTATCAACTTCCTGTGCCTTACAGTTTTCGAGATATTCCCCCGACAATATTTTAAAGGTCAAAGTCACTGCAGCAAGGTAAACGATCAAATTAATGTCATATCATGATGTTGCACACCTACTCCCCTCAACCAACGTACGTCCATACCAAGTATTACCTTCCTTCACTGTATGGTTCCCAAGACATAGCTCAGAGAATATTTTAAAGGTCAAGCTCAGTACAGCAAGGTCAGATCAAGATCACACCATGACGTTGCACACCTACACCCTCAAAGCAATGTACCAAGTATCAACTTCCTACGCCTTACAATTTATGAAATATAGCCTGCACAAGTTTTTCTAATTCAAGCTCACTACAGAAAGTTCAAATCAAGATCACACCATGATGTTGCACACCTTTTCACCCCCAAACATGTCCCTACTATGTATCAACTTCATACACCTTACAGTTTCTGAGATACAGCCCAAACAAACTTTTCCTGACATTCGTCTGCCCGCCCATCCAGATGCCATGGGTGAAAACAAAACCCCGACAGCCCTAAAGGGCTGTGGGGTAAAAAGGCAGCCATGAGTTTGAACAAAGAGGTCAAAGTATATATTTCAATATTATCCATAGGAGAAATGCCCCAAATTTGACCTTTAGAAGGCCCCCATTTGTCTTATAGCTCTACCTGGTTTTGCGTACAAAGAACATTTTTATCTCGGGCAACATTCAAGATTGAAGCTGCAATTCTGAACCTTAAATTTTTCTTCTGAGGCATTATATCTAGGGTTTCTGGTACCACAGGATACAAACTTACTCAAAATTGCTCTATAACTGTTTTACATAAAAATAACATTTTCCATTTCTGCCAAAATTAAAAAAGCCAATAGAAATTGAGAAAATAAAAATAAATTTTAGAGGGTCTATATCCAGGGTCTCTTGTACACAAAGGGTTCAAAATTTGTTCAAATTTGCTGCATATCTAATAGCTTTCAAGATATTATTATATCTAGGGTCTCTGATATGTAAAGGGTCCAACATTTGCTCAAAATCACTCTCTCTCTAATGGTTTTTGAAATAATCAACATTTTCAGTTTCCACCATAATTAAAGATGGCAGCCAAAATTTCGAAAATATAAAATTATCAGATATGTTACATCTGGGGTATCTGTTACCCAGAGGGTCCAGTATTTGTTTGAAATCACTCTATCTGTAAAGGTCTTTTTTGAGGTAATTGACATATTTTATTTGTGCCAAGCCGCCATCAGTCTTGGATTTTAAAAACAAGGCCACAAAGCAATAGGTCTAAGGTCTTACCCACAAATACCCACACACAAAATTTGAAAGGCGTACATAATATATTCTGTAAGTTATTGCACATCAAAGGTCATAATGTGAGGAAATACACAAAAGTTTAGTTTGAATGTGGCAATTGTAATCTGGTAGAAGGCTGTGGTCACACAAACACATGCTCTGATGTGTTACCCATATATACCCACATAGCAAATTTGAAAGGTCTATCTAAAATATTGTTTGGAGTTATTGCATATGAAAAGAAATCGCCACAGGAAAAAAAAATGCTAAGCTAGTGTTTACAGGCTAGCCATGACCTTGAAGAGGTCAAAGGTCAAATGTCTGCATGCTTTTATCAGACATAAATATGTTTTTTATATATCTACTGTAGGATTGTCTGAGCTTATGTATAGAGTACCAGCCCCAAATTTTAAGAAATACCCCAATTTCGAACTTTACGCGGCCGTCACCAGTCTTTTAGCAGAAGACTGGAGCCACAATACAATTGGTTTAGAGGTCCCACCCACATATAACCACAAACAAAATTTGAAAGGTCTATCTAAAATAAATTTCAAGTTATCATGTATTAAAGAAAATCTCTAGTGGCTCTTTTGTCTGGGAATACAAAATAGGATCACAGACTTTTAAAATTCCAGATCCTGAATTTCAGCGTGCAACTGAGATTGAAGAAATAATTATCTAAAAACAGCATTTTACCTTAAACTATTGCGCTGGTGCAACACCTTCCCCATTGATATACAAGTTAATGAAGGGACTTTTCTCCAACTTTCATGGTCCATTATTTCTCCATTTTTCTGACCGATTATGAATTCATAATCTATTATTTTACTCCATTGTTGGTCTACATATATCCTGAAACACTTTCCAGGATGAAAGATAGGGCAATCCAGTAATAATAACGGTGTTCCCACATTTAGAATCTGTGCAAAGTACACACATCCTGCAAATACGGCGGTAGACATAAACAAACTTTAATTTCATGAAAAAATCTGTTAATTTATTAAATAATAAAAATACCTATAATATTTTTTTTAAATGTGGATGTTAAGTTACATTAGAAAAGGTAAGATTTAAGCTTGATAATCGATTACTAAACAAGGTGGAAAGGGGTTTTGGTGTATGAGCATGAGCCGCAAAGCCCCTAACCGTCCCTGTACGAACGTAGCCCATTGCTGCCTAACTTCAGTGGAGAGGACAGATAATCATCACACTGTGCCACAACCCATGAAAATCCAGAGACAAACTAGACCTATGCGTCGGAGAACTGATGCAACTCTGTATCCACTGGAAAGACAACTCACCAAAGCCAGTGAACTATCGTTTGACCTTGAAGGAGGGGCCAAAGGTCAAATCTGACATCAGACGATTCCCAGCCCATGATATCCTACAAGTTGGTTTTACAGTGCAAACCTCTAGGATCAATAATAAGCAAGTTATAAGCACTTTTAAGTTTGGCTGTCCTCGTTTGACCTTGAAGGATGGGTCCAAGGTCAAATCTGACCACATCAAAAGATTCCCAGCCTATGATTTCCTATAAGTTGGTTTCACACTGCAAACCTCTAGGACCAATAATAAGCGAGTTATAAGCACTTTTAACTTTGGCTATCCTCGTTTGACCTTGAAGGAGGGGCCCAATGTCATATCTAACCACATCAAAAGATTCCCAGCCCATGATTTCCTATAAGTTGGTTTAAGACTGCAAACCTCAATGACCAATAATAAGCAAGTTATAAGCACTCTTAAGTTTGGCTATCCTCATTTGACCTTGAAGGAGGGACCCAAGGTCAAATCTGAACACATCAGAAGATTCCCAGCCCATGATTTCCTATATGTTGGTTTGTCATCACAAACCTCTATGACCAACAATAAGCGCGTTATAAGCACTTTTAAGTTTGGTTATCCTTGTTTGACCTTGAAGGAGGGGCCCCAAGGTCGAATCTGTCCACACCAGAAGATTTCCAGCTCATGATTTCCTATGTGTTGGTTTTCCATCCCAAACCTCTAGGACCAATAATAAGTGAGTTATAAGTACTTTTAAGTTTAAGGTCAAATCTGACTACATCAGAAGATTCGCAGCACATGATTTCCTATGGGTTGGTTTCACATTGCAAACCTCTAGGACCAATAATAAGGGAGATATAGGCACTTTTAAAGTCTGCTGTGTCGGTTACTTCTGCACTCCGTGGATGACCTTGAATTAAGAGCTTCAAGGTCAAATGTCTGCAAGGTTGTAGAGGACATGTACATCTGTTATTCATATCACCTATGAACAGATTCATCCTTCTACCTATGAGAAACAGCCAGTAGAAAAATGTAGATAATTTTCAAAGAAATGTCCGCGGCAGCCATCTTGTTTTTCAGAATGAGGCTAATTTCAGTCCCAGAGAAGCTTATCCCCCATGATGAAGATATCCTGCAAATTTGGTGAACCTAGCTCGTGTAGTTTTCCTCTGAGAGCGTAAATGCCAAAAATCTTTCTACGTGCAGTGGCGGCGGCATAGCAAACGCTAAACCAAAGTATCCACTGCATACGGGAAAAAGTGATTCCTAGAACCACGAGTCTTACTAGAGGTAGGGCTTAAAAACATCAGTCACTGTTCATAATTGTACACTCTCACAGACGATTGATTGAGTACATGTCTAATCACCCCAACACTAGTACAGGTCATATAACTTTTGATAAAAAGTCACCAACTGGCCAAGCTTTGGAGTTACCTGAACTACTTGCTTGACCTTAAACTATTAAGTCAAGCAGGATTGATACAAAGACTAAAACAGAATACCTTTATTCATTTCAAAAACCATTTTTATAGTTGTATTTAATTGAAAAAAAATTAACATACAAAAATCTTATTATAATTGAAAATTAAAACAAATTACAAAAAGCGACATGATAAGATTTTTAAAACCTGGCTAAAATACTATGTCCTCAATGTTAAATACAGTGTGTTGATTACACAATGAAGTCACAAGACACCAGTGTACCTGCACCGATAGTGAACACAAAATCAGTCCTGTACAATGAATATTCTGAAACCTGTTGTTTTACATCGAATCAAAAAACAAACAACCAAAGTCAATTCAGTGAACTTTAATATAACCTTGAAAAAAATAGGACTTACTAAGTGAAATTTGACCCCTTAATTGAAGTTTTGGGTTTAATAGAAATATCTCCTCTGTTCCCTAAGCATGTGAAATAAGTGACTTGAATTGTATGGAACGTCTAACAGAACTGATTATATATATATTGACAATGTATGTATGAATGAAGCAAATATGATGACTTTTGCCAAATATGCGAATAATGAGATTGATTACACGTTTGTATCCAACATTCGATTAGACAAAACTGATGGTAAACAAATCCTAACAATATCTCCAGACTTGTAGCAAAATATCTTGTATATTTTGGCACGTTTGAAGAAATAATGAATAAATCTCAACTGTCTTAGTTAAAGCTTATTGCAAATCTTTTGCTATGTGATCTTACATGGACATACACAACAGGAGCGACGTTACTATGAAATGATTTTAATCTATGAATTAATTACCATTACATTATTTGTTGGATAAAAATTCTATTACTCAAACAGTATCTCTCTCAACATGTTTCAATAATAAAAGATTTCACATTTATTTAAAGCAAAACATATATTTTCATCCATAATAGGAATTTATAGTAAACAAATTAACCATTAAGCAGTTATTTTTATCCTTTTTCTGAAACCTGTGATAGAAAACATTCAAAACAAAATACAAAACAAAGCCTCCTGATGCAGAGACGTCTTCTGGAGTGATGCAGCCTTTAAAACCACTCACTAACACACAAGATGGCGGCAAACAGGAGCACGAGAACTGATGACATCATCACATTGCCACTAGAGGGAGGTGGTGTCTCTGGAAATAAATACAATAACACATCAATTCATAAGTTTCATGTCTGACTTTGCATAAAGGAGATTTGCAGTCATTTTTGTATAAACACCTTTATTAAGCTGGAAACTAGTGTCAAAAGTCAAATCTGATCAGCCAAAATTCACAGTGCATGAGTTTCTTAAAGTTTTTTTTTAAATTATTAGAAATTTTAAACTTTCATCCCAAATTTTTTGTGTAGTTTAAGACTTCTGTACCGATTGATAATAGATTTGCTTTATTTTGTCTTCAAGAGTATTGAATATTATTGTGAAAACTACTATGTTGCAAAACCTTTTTTAAAATTCTAAGTTTAATACTTAAAGTTAGCATAAACCAATAATAACCAATAATTCAAGTTATAAGATATCTAAACTGTGTGTTTAGAGTGTTTGTTTACCGAAGTTAAACTGAGGCGAGATGTTGAAAAGGTCTATACCAACCCAGCTATTTATGTCAACACCAAGTGCAATTTGTACAGTTAGGCAGAGATCTGAGCCAAAGAATATTAAAATTTATGTATTTTCCCTTTGAAGAACATGTTTTGTTGTGATTTTTATACAATAGCATGGTTTACATCTGATTTGGGTGTGTTTGGACCATTTTTGTTTGTACGTTTTACGACAGTTGAGGGAAGGACGTTTACTTGACTATTGGCGCAACTACCAGTGATTCTTGTAGTACTAGCACAGGAATTTTGCCAATTTTTTTTCAGTGTTACGACACACTGAGGAATATATTACCTGGTACTTCCTTTAGCTCCAACTCCAGGGTCCTGTTTCCCAGTGGGTGGTAAACCTCCAGTTTGTAGTGAGTGAAGTATGCTGATGACACTTCCTTGATGTGGAGAGACACCTCCATGGACTTCTCATCTAACACCTGTACAAAAATACACGATGAGAGCAAGGGTTAACCCCTGGGTTCAGAGGGTCAAATAATATCTGAAGGGTTAAGAGAGCTTGGAAAATATGTGGGAAAGCTGATTGGATCAAGTCATATGTTTCCAGTTTGCACACAATACCTTCCATTGTTCTAAAACCATTGTAATTTTGTGTGTGTGTGTGTGTGTAATTGAGTGTGGACATAATTTACCCTATTTGCAATAGGAATGTGTCATTATCGAAAATTTGTACATTGGGAGGTCGCCCATGCAAAACCATACCAATTCTGGGAATTCCCATTTTAGTACACAAGTTCTTTTTTGATTAGATTCACTGGAACCTTGTGAAGCACCATCTCATTCCAAACATCTGAACTTATATACAAATTTTGGATTGGACAATGTCAATACATTCTAAGACTCATTTTGAATCCCATACATCTAGCTTAACATCTGTACATCCAATGCTAAAAATGGAATCTTGTGACTGTACCATACTATTCACAGGTCATTAGTTCAGCTTCAATGAATAGTTTTTTTTTTTTTTTTTTTGTTATAGTGAAGACAGTGTTACAACAACAAATAGGTAAATTTCATGAAACTTCGATCGCAATTTTAAGGGTAGAATGCTTATATAAATTTAGCAACGTATTGAACTTACTTACACCATTTTTAATATAATATTAAGTATATTAAGTATTAAGTATATTAAGGATTTCTATTCCTACTGGCAATGGATTGGGTAATGAGAAGAACAACAGATGGAAACCTGACTGGAATAAGATGGAAATTCACATCCAAATTAGAAGATCTAGATTTTGCTGATGATGTAGCCCTCATGTCATCAACCAGAAAACACATGCAAAACAAAAGCAAGAAACTAGAAGAAGAATCAGAGAGGGTGGGGCTTAAGATCAACATAGAAAATAGCATCAGAGATGCCCGTACCCCACAGCCTAGGGAAATATTTTTAACACCATGAGAAATAGCAGTACTGTATCAGTACAAAGTTCAGGATACTTTCAGAGAACTGTCAGTTATATGAAGGTCCAAACAATGTTTAAATAGCGAAAATAATGTCGAAGAGAAAGATAATGTATGTACTTTATCTACATCTGGCATGGACAAATTATGGTTTAGATGTTTTGAATATTATACCATGCATACAGAGGTGGTAATACATTCAATGAATGCTTATGTGTGGTGTTGGAGCAAAATCCGTGGCTCACTTGATGAAATTCCATCTGTTACAATGGGAAGTTGTAAAAGTAAAATTTTTAATGAATTCTAATATGACTTTAACAGTGCTTAATCTGCATCAAAAGACAGACCCAAAGGGGCAACAAGATTTTCTAGGTCAAGGTCACTACGACAAGATCAAAGGTCAAATCAAGGTCATGCCATGACGCTGCACACCTACAAACCCTAACCAATGTCCCTACCAAGCATCAACTTCCTACACCTTACGGTTTCCGAGATATACCCAGGACAAGATTTTATAGGTCAAGGTCACTACGGCAAGGTCAAAGGTCAAATCAAGGTCACACCATGACATTGCACACCTACACCACGTAACCAATGTCCCTACCAAGTATCAACTTCCTACACCTTACAGTTTCCAAAATATAGCCCGGACAAGATATTCAAACTCAAGGTCACTACGGCAAGGTCAAATCAAGGTCAGACCATGATGTTGCACACCTACACCTCCTCACCAATGTCCCTACCAAGTATCAACTTCCTACACCTGACGGTTTCTGAGATACAGCCCGGGCAAACTTTTTCCCTCCGCCCGCCCGCCCGCCCGCCCATCCGGACACCATGGGTTAAAACAATACCCTGACAGCCCTTAAGGACTGTGGGGTAATAAAACCAAAATAATGAAGATAAACCCAAAAAACAATGACCCAATCATTTTAAGGGGGCAAGAAATAGATGGAATCGACAAATTTACTTATTTGGGGGCAACAATTATACCAGAAGGAGGAGGAATGGGGGACCTGAAGAACAGAATAACCAGAGCTCGTAATACATTTACCAAATTGGGGAAGATCTGGAATAATAACAAAATCACAAGAAAAACCAAAATAAAATTGCTTTCGACGCTAATAACTAGTGAGTGGAATCGTCTCAATTTTTACTGGTCAATTATTTGTCCATTTTTCCGACCGATGATCGACCCATAATCGATTGTTTTACTTCACTGTCATTAAAGTCTTTCGGGATAAACTGTATTTCAATCCGGTAAGAATAACAGTGTTTCCGGCATATAGAAGCTACCAAAAGAACCCACTTCCTGTAAATATGGCGGTAGCTGTAAAATTCGTGAGAAATCTGTTAATTTATTAAAGGAAAATTTTGGAAACTGACACACATAAAGAAGGGTGAGATTTAATCGATTTCTAGAAGTTGTCAGTGACCGAACGCGATTGTGCCATGACACCAACGATTGATCTAATCGTCGACCCACTACTAGTAACTCCTGTATTCCTGTATGGATACGAAATATGGAAGATGAACAAGGGAGACAATAAATTAATTGACACTTTCCAAAATAAATGCCTCATGAAAATACTTAAGATAAGATGGGAGGATCACGTGAGCAATGAAGAAATAAATGAGAGATCAGGGATTAAACCAGTAAGCAAGGAAACATGCAGAAGGAGATGAAAATTTATAGGGCACATGTTAAGGAAAGACCCAGAGAATGATTGCAACATAGTACTTAGCTGGTTGTCAGAGGGAAAGGAGAAACGTGGACGACCAAAAGCAACTTGGTGAAGAACAGTAGAGATTGAAAGAAAGGCTCTAGGTCACAGCATATGGACAGAGGCGAGAGTGGTAGCAGCAAACAAAGATAGATGGAGATGTTCTGTGGAGGCCCTATGTGCCACAAGGCACCAGGAGGATAGGTAACATATTAAGTATATTATTTGGTGACATCACCTAATTCAAGCTATTCAAAGCTTTTATCTTTGTATTTTTTTCATTTACGGGAGCTGCCATATTAGATGCTGTTTCCTGTCACGGTGGATACTAAACTTTGTGGGGCTCGATGTTCTATTTACCAGCAACTGACCCGAAGTATTTGTACTTGTCACACTCCTAGTATAAAATTATAATACTCTGCTGCTACATGTAACACAATCTTTTTCCCGTGAGACAATCTCAGCCTTCCTGCACCTAAGTTTTCATCCAATCTTAGTTTTCCTATTTTCGCTAACCTAAGGTATCTGTTAAATTATCACAACGGGCTAAACATACCATTACCTTTTCATCCTGGACGCGTGTCAGAATAAGCCTAACCAAGTACTTTTCAGAATGAGGTGCCCTTACCTTTGACCTTGGCACTATGTCAGAATGCGTGTAGCCAGGATCTTCATCAGATCTCAGTTCGTACTCTTTGCCATCCACACGGAAGGTCCACGTCCACCACCACACCTCTGGGTTGTAGAGTACCTTACACTTGATGGAGAAGTCCATATCTCCAATATCAGCAAACTGGGTATGCTCGCAGTCAAACTTCGGAGAAACTGAAATGTGAAAAATGGTACTTCTTTATTTGAAAATCTAATTTGCTTTCTTTGCTTATAAAACAATATGAAATCCAATATTTGGTATATCAGTCAGTAACACGATGATTTGATGCAATTTGATTGGTTTTAATGCTGCAGACAGTTTGTACTAATCTAGTTGGTCAAGATTCTGCACTGTAAACTACCAAATGTTTAATGTAGGTTTGGATCCTGTCTTTGAACCACTGTCATTAGCGGTGGGAGGTGAGTGTGTTAACCACTAGACAACCTCTGTAATATGATGAAATAGTCAGTGTACATCAGTCATAACTACAGTCCGGTCAGGGCAAAAGAGTTTGCAGTTAACAAATTCCATTTTAACCAGATGTTATAGGTCATACACAGTAACCAATGTGAGATATTGGATTTTTTTTATTGTTTTGATCAAATATCGATCAGAAAAAAGTTATTTAAATTATTGATGTTTTCTTTTATATTTCATTTAATTATACACCATTATATTTCAGCCTTAGCCTAAATGAAATGGTATCTCAATACTAATCGATATGCAAAGCCATATATTGAAGTGGCTGTTCAATCCTCTACTCAAACAGTACACCTTTTCCTGTTAAAACAGAACACAATCTGAAGTCTGACCTTCATATTCCACTGGCAAGGTCACCATGAGGTTGTCAAATCCTGAGCTTGGCACTGTGGCTTGGCATCTAATGCGCTGGTCGCGAGCCAGCTCACTTGGGAAGAAGTTCGGGTGGCGCAGGTGGACGTTGTAGTGAAAATGAAGAGGACAGTTCTCCTTCACACCAAAGCTCCCCTCACACAGCACCTGGAATGCATTTAGAGAAGAAAGACTCGTATTTAATGAGAGCTAATTATCTTCAGTTGAAGGCTGTTGAAATTAAAACGGACCACAAGACTTGGTCTGCTTAGTGTCCCACGGTCAAATCTGACCAAATCAACAGACTCCAGGCATATTATTTCCCACAGGTCGGTATTAGAACCCAAATTACTGGGACCAGAGACAATGGAGTTACAAGCACTTTGAAGTTCAATTACCCTTGCTTGTCCTTGAAGGAATGGCCCAAGGGCAAATCCTCCTACCTCAAAAGAACCCCAGCACATGACTTAATGCATCTTGGTTTCAGATTCCAAACTTCTAGGTTTAATAATGCCCCATTCACACTATCGGCAGTTAAAACTTTTACTCAGTGTTGGAAGTGCCTCCCAGGTTGCCTAATATCTTGAGATTTGCAAATTTAATAAGTAAATTAAATTTTTATAAGTTAATACCCTATTCAATGGACAATAGCTTATCCGGTCGGCGTAGACCGGCCCGCCAAACGTCAGAAAAAGACGTCCTGTGTCTCCACCGGCAGGTCGGTCCCTAGTACTAGTGCACTCGCCAGGTGGCGTGTCGTACTTCCTTCCTGTCTAGACAGAGTGACGTCATGGCATCTTTTTTGTTGTCTAAACTTAATAGATCGTAGCATAGGATCACAGTCTGTTTGATTCTAGTAACCTGAAAAGCTGGGTCGGTTGGGAGGGTCTTGTGCGTCCATTGGATAGGGTATTAACTTATAAAAATTTAATTTACTTATTAAATTTGCAATTTTATTGCGTTAATACATCCTATCCAATGGACAATAGCTGAATAACTACCGCTTGGTTGGCGGGTGAGTTACTAGGGACTATGAATTTAACTCATATCAGAATAATAACTATTCCCATTAAAGCCTGGGTAGATCTTGTAGTCAACACCCTTTAAGGCTATGGTCGAATATCATCATCCGGTTATCTGGAGTTGAAAGAGTCGACCTTGCCCCCCCCCCCTTTTTCTCTGAAGAACAGTCCTGTTCTGAGGTAGGGGAAGAGAGGGATGAGTTCAGTCCCATAAGCTATCAACTCCCAGAGGAAGTACTTCCAGAATGTCTTTTTTTTCTTTTTTTTTTAACTATCGTGCAATATATACAAATGTGTAATACTATATACATATATACAAAAACTCCTCTAAAGACTAGCCTGCTTGTGGACCTGCTGGGCAGCCACCACAGGGTCAAGATGGTAGAGCTCTGAGTCAGCCCAAGCCACATCCTTCAGATAAATTTAGTGAAGGTATTATGAGATTTCCAGTGGCAGGCTGATAAGATCTGCTCTAAGGAGACCCCCGACTGGAAGGCCTTAGACGCAGCAAAGGCCCTGACATCATGAGCTTTGACTTGATGTAGGGTGTGGGCCCGGTGATCAGAGAGCTCGTAGCATAGGATCACAGTCTGTTTGATCCATGAGGAGATAGTGGCAGGTGAGATGTCTTTGTCGAAGCCTTTTTTGAAGGAGACAAAAACTAATTCTTTGTCCTGCCGCATCCCTGAAGTTCTGTCCAAATAGTAGCGCAAGGCTCTGACCGGACAAAGCGACTTGTCGGACTTGAGGGACCTATCCAGAGTAGGAGTCAGGGCTGGTATGACCACTGGGGCTACACTCTCCGGACCCTCCTTGGCCAGTTGGTTCTTGGAAAGAAAACTGGGAGATGGAAACAGAGACACCTTAGACCAGTCCGACTGATGTCTGATGTTCTTATGCTGCCATGCATGTATCTCACTTCTTCTTTTGCCAGAGCCCAGGGCCAGAAGGAAGACGGTCTTGAAAGTCAGATGCTTCAGAGACGCCTCCCTAAGAGGTTCAAAAGGAGCCTTTGTCAACTGGTGTAGCACCAAGGAAAGGTTCCAGGAGGGTATGCCTCTTCGCCCTTTGGGTCTGTCTCTATGGAAACTGTCCAGGAGACGAGTGAGGTTCTCATCCTTACTGACATTGAGTGTAATATTACCCAACTTATCAGCAATGGCAGACCTGTATCCATCAATGGTGCTAGGCTGCAGCTTCTTGACCTCAAAGAGGTAGAGTAGGAAGTCAGCCACCGACTTCAAAGGTGGTGACTTGAAGTCCACCTGATTAGCGATGCACCATTTTGTAAAAATGGACCACTTTGCCTCATAGACTGATCTGGTTGATCTTCTTTGAGGAGCCTCAATTCTTGTTGCCACTGCCTCAGAGAAGCTCTGTTTTCTGATTGCTGAGGCTCCAGGAGCCATGCATGAAGGTTCAGGTTTGTTAGATTTCTGTGAGGGATCTGATTGAAGGGCTGTGTCAACAGATTGGGCAGATTTGGAAGTCTGAGGGGGACTTGACTGGACATGGCCACTAAGTCCCAAAACCAAGGCATGTTGGGCCATCCGGGTGCAATGAGGATTAGTCTCTTGCATGGAGAGTCCAGTAACTTTTCCACCACCTTGCCCAAGATGGGGGTTGGTGGAAAAGCATATGCATCAAGATCCTCCCATGGCAGAGTGAGTGCATCTACTGCAAAAGCTAGGGAGTCCGGAACTGGGGATACAAATAGAGGCAGTTTGTGATTGAACCTCGTGGCAAACAGATCTATGTGGGGCTGGTGCCACCTGTTGCATAGTTCTTGAAATACTTCCGGAAGGAGGGACCACTCTGTTTGGATAGTCTGACCTAGCCTGGATAGCTTGTCTGCTATCACATTTAGATGGCCTGGAATATGCCGGGCTTTGAGAGTCACTTGTCTCTGGGAGCACCAGGTCAATATCCTCCAAAGGAGGGCACACAGGGGACCCGACTTCATGCCTCCTTCCTTGTTTATGTACGCTACCACTGTGGTGTTGTCTGTAGCTACTAGGACGATTTCGCCCACGCAGAGATCCTGAAACTCTTTTAAGGCTAGCAAGACTGCCTTTAGCTCGAGGTAGTTGATGTGCACTTTGCTTTCCGGTATCGACCAGGACCCTCTTGCAGTGAGCTCATTAAGTGAGCGCCCCAGCCTTCTTTTGATGCGTCTGTAAAGATCTGCAGAGCATGCTTTATTGGGTGTAAAGGTTGGCCTTGGAGAACATTGCCCTCCTGTAGCCACCATTGCAAGTGTGGGTGCAGGGACCTGGGCAGAGGGATAATCTTTTCTAGAGATTCCGGTACCCTCCAATTGTTTTTGAGGTGCCACTGAATGGGCCTCATGTGTAGGCGGCCCAAATGAACCTGTTTTTCTGTGGCCGTCAACAGGCCTATCAGAGACATGAATTGCCGGACCGGACAGGCCGGTAGTAACAAAAGTGCTTGAATTTTGTCTTGGAGGCTTTCCCACCGGTCCGGAGTCGGTCGGACCCGGCCGGTCCTGAGATCGAACTGGTAACCTACGAAGTTGAAGACTTGTTTGGGCTCCAGTTCCGATTTCTCTGTGTTTACCAGCCAACCTAGTTCTTGACACATTTGTACTAAAATCTGCGTATGCTGGCGACAGACAGGGTATGAATTGGCTCTTACTAACCAGTCGTCTAGGTACTGGTGGATCCTTATACACCTGCGCGTGGCCATCAGTTTCACCTCCTTGACTAAGATAGTGAACTCCATGGGTGCTGTGGACAGTCCGAAAGGCAAAGCCCTGAATTGGTAGGTCTGACCCTGGACATGGAATCTGAGATATTTCCTGGACTGGTCCTGTATTGGAATATGGAAGTAGGCATCCTTGAAGTCCACTGAGGTGACCCACTCCCCTTGCTGGAGGGATGTTCTGATGGTTTCCGGTGTTTCCATTTTGAATTTCTCCACTTTGAGAAAAAGGTTTAACTTGCTCAGGTCCAGTATTGGCCTCCATTTGCTGTTGGGTTTGGGAACCAAAAACAGCCGGTTGAAAAACCCTAGAGAATTCTGATTGTGTACTACCTCTACTGCGTTTTGGTCCATAAGCTGATGTAATGCCTCTAACAGGTAGCTGTTCCTGTGAGGATTGACATAACAGCTTACAACTGTGGGAGACCTGCTGAGATGAGGCCGGATCCGGAAAGGAAGGGTGTAACCCTGTTTTAAGATCTGAATTACTCTGGGACTGGCACCCAGATCCAGCCAAGTTTTCCAAAAGCTTTGAAGTCTGGCCCCTACAGGCGTATTTGAGACAACATTTCTGACATTTGTTACAAGTGGGGCACAAGACAATTGAGTGACACAAGAAACACTGTTCACATATTTTAATTCTTGATTTACACAATGACAATCTGTTGCCCGGGGACTTACTCCTTTCTTTTGCGAATGCCCGGGGACAGAAGTGGCAAGTTTTACAACACTTAAGTTTACAGTCAAAGAGTTCAAAGTCTGTTCTTTTACATTGTTCCCGGCCAGCAGTCTTCTTGGGCACTGGGTTAAACATTGACTGTCATTTATATGACTGCTGGCCCTTAACACCACGGGAGGAGAAGTTAGCAGAACGTCCTCTGCCTCTCTTGAACTGCCGACGTCCTATGTTTTTCCATGCCGGCCTGTCCTGCTTTCCCTCCGACCGACTCTCCTGTTTCTTGGTTTCAGACCTTTCATAAGGGTGATATCTGAGTTTATTTCGGCCAAAGGATGCAGACTGACCCCTGTTGTCGTAGTGAGATATCTCTTCCTCCGCCTTCTTGATAATGGCATCGGGAAATAAAGTTCCACCTTGTAGAGGGGCAGTTCTGAGGACTGCAAAGGTGTCCGGTTTTATACCGTTTTTGAGATGGCTAAGGTAGGCGTCCCGCCGGGCCAAAGTTGAATTACCCATGGTGATGAAAACGAAGTCCGTCAGGTGCTCCATTGATTTGGCGGCGGCTTGCGTGATGCTGTTATTGAAGGTCATGAGGAATTGTAATTCATCAGAGGCTTCCGAAATTTTCTTGGACACCTTGCCTTTTGACTCCCCCCGGATAATTTTAAGTTGTGACTGCATCTTTTGCTGTACCTTGAAAAGGCAGCTATTAAAACTAGCCGCTTGTTTGCAAATCACAGAGGCCTCTCTTGCACTCCTCTCCCATTTGCGTAAAGTGTCCTGTGAAATACGGCGAGATGCCGGTGGGATGGAAGTCATACCAGTCTTTCTTGAGATTCTACTAAAACTACTGTTCAGTTTTGATGGTCCGGTATTCCAGCAGGAAACTACAGAAGGATCCGTTGACTGTCCGGGGTAAAGCCCGTACCATTTATTCTGAGACCGGGCCGGCCTTAAAAACTGATCCATAGACAAATGACCAGCTTCAGTGGTCCGTGAAGGATATCCTTCAATGAGAGTCAAATTGAGTCTACCCAACTTCTTACAAAGCCACTCCTCTGTGGGCATTTGTACTGAAACTTTATTCGGAGCAGGAGCTTTAGGACCCGCAAAGGGGTTATCGTCCGATGGGTTAGAACTATCCATCTCAGGTACATGGGTCCAACCCATGAAGGAACGGATGCCACTCATGGTCTCCCTATATGTCTGTTCTTCCGATGATGGTTGGTCGGTTTCCATAAAGTCCTGTTCCTCAGAGAGGTCAGCCTCTTCGACAAAGAGCTGGACCGGAGGTCGGTCGGAGATGTCACTATCAGCTTGAGAGTCGACGCTGGAGATGCTGTCCCGTCTATCAGAAAGTTGAAGAGGAGGGGACTCCGAACCGGCAATAAAGGAGGTGCGAGGTCGGTCGGAGAGCAGTTTGCTAGAAGGCTGAGGTTTGGAGACAGCTGGGTCAGAGTCGGAATGCAAACTATCAGCTTGATGTCGGTCGGATGAAGGCTTACCGGCCGACTGGTGCTTTTCAGCAATGTCTGGACCAGTGCGCCCTGATGTAGAAAGTTCTGAGTCGGTGAGAATCCGACTTCGGCTTACCGGCCGACTTATGCTGTGAAGCATGTGTGTCTGGGCCAGTGCGCTTTTCTGGTGAAGATTTCACAGGTTGAAAAAAGGGTTCTGAATCCTTCCATATACCAGCAGGTGGAGTGTGTGTAGGGGACACACGGACCTCTGAAGAAAAGCTTGGTTGTAAAGACTTTGACAAGAGGAGAGCTTCAATCCTGCTAAAACGTTCGGACCATTTCTGGTCTAATTCAGAGATCTTACTATTAGCAGATGAAGGCTACCACCTTCTTAGACTTGGAGGGAAGTTTCTTTGTTTTCTTTTCCGGAGGAGCAGAGTTTACTTGAGAAGACTGAGCATCACCTACAACCCCAATAACTTCAACAGAAGAAGGGTCAACAAGGATGTCATCCGTAGGGTTAGCAGACTCAGACCGTTTAGCCTCCCTTTTCTCCTTTTTAATATTGTAAGATGGAGTAGCGAGCTGGGAACGCTGCTCAGGGGTGAGGGAGTTGCATAACTTACAGTCAGTAGTGTCTTTATTAGCCACACACGGTTCCTCTCCCTTCCCTTTATCGCGACAACGTGCATAAAAACTATGTCCATCAAAATTGGCCATTGCATGGCCGCAACTGCCCCTTCGTTGTCCTGGTGAAGACATAACGTGCCCTACACACTTAGAAGAATCCAGAAGCAAATAAAAGTTCAAATCCTTGTAATATTTCACAAAAAAACACAAAATTCCTGGCTGCTATGAAAAAGCTTCCACACTAGTTCGCGCCAAACGAAAAAGATGCCATGACATCACTCTGTCTAGACAGGAAGGAAGTACGACACGCCACCTGGCGAGTGCACTAGTACTAGGGACCGACCTGCCGGTAGAGACACAGGACGTCTTTTTCTGACGTTTGGCGGGCCGGTCTGCGCCGACCGGATAAGCTATTGTCCATTGGATAGGATGTATTAACGCAATAAAATTGTGGTATTCATAAGGTAGGAATCATACGGCCACTGATTGGACATGGTTTGTAACTGTCAATAACAGGATGACAGAACTATAAACCAATAGACAACCTCCATTTACACCAACTCACCTTTGCTAACAAAAAGGCAAGATATAGGTGCTTTTTAAGTTTCACCAGACTATACTCTTGTAATGTGGCACTCTGTGGTTTTACCTTAAATGAAACACTTGAAGGTCAATGAAGCTGAGAACCAGCCAGTAAAAAAGTGTTATTATTTTTAAAGAATTAGCCACAAGTGCTGTCTTGCTTTCAAATTGATGTCAAGGTCTTTTATGATGAAGAACATGCATGTAAATAAAACTTAGAATACAGCCCGAAATTTTAGGAGTTGAGGTGGAAAATTTTCTGTGAGACAGCAGTAATAAGAAAATCTCAATGTACCCTTTGGTGGCCACATAACACAGCATCCTGTGGATATCCACATTCCACTGAACTCATTTCATGCATCTAATTAATTCTGTGTGTTGACACTGTATGTATTGTATACCCATTTAAAACTTCTGTATTTACACACGGTTACTTCAAATACAAACTGCTCAGTTACCAATTACCAGATGTCTTGCCACACAATTTTCAATAACTTCAAATGGATATTCTGAGAGTGGGTAAATACATTGCAACAGTGAGATTTCCCCCAGAAAAATACACAAAAAGGTATTCTTTTAAGAAATATTGTTAGAAATCACTGTGGGAATTTGTGACGTCATATTTTCTGCAAGTTTACAGACACTTGCAAATGCACAGAGATGGCTGACAAACTGGAAACTATAACTTCTTCTCATTGTAACCTCTTTGTAAAACATTGGTGTTAAATAATAGTGTCCCTCACAGCATTTATAAAAGTCTTAACAGTTTTTACTTGTTCATCTTGTTAGTGGCTGCAAAAACTTTTTAATGGTGTATACAACATATTTGTGGCTTGTCTATGTAGTTACGAATGGTAAGAGGTTTCGGGGAATGCAAGAAAATATTGCCCAGTTTGTATAATCCAGTATTTAGGTCAAATACATTATGTAGTGGATTATAAATATATAATCCACAGACCACAACCTCACCTCAGTTTCTGTATATCTGGTAAACTGGTCCGTGTATTCCTTATCTCCCACCCAGATCTTCATATCCGGACTGGGCATTACACCCAGGACGTTGCACTCTACGGGTCCGGGTTCCAGCTCATTCATCACAAGACGCCCCTCGTCACTGATACTGTGGTTTGTGAAGGTGACATTGTAAGGCTGATCTGTAAGGAATACAATGTTTGAATTTGTTTAAAAATCAGTAAAAAACTTTCTTTATTTTCCCCTTTCACTATATCTATATATAATAGGTTTTAATTTTACAATGAAAGATATGAGCACAAGTATTAACACCAAACTGTATAGCTACCCTGTACACGGGGCGGTAAAAGGTCCTTATTGTCATGCCTGTTAAACGCTACATGTTATGCACTAAAAACTTAGATCTTACTGACAAATACTTGCATGTTTGTAAGTTCTTTAGCTACCCTTCTGCAATTTATGACTATATAATCAATTAATACTACTTCAAATAATTCAGCAGCAATACATATTTAACAGCTCTAAGAACTAGGCCAGTTTCACAAACCTTACTTACAATAAAGGTCACCTCAAGCATAAAGTATAGATTTCTCACTCCTTTAATAAATACAGTTTCACAAAGCCCACTTAAAAGTGATCTTGAAATTTTAATTCAAGGAATCGTCCTTAAATTGTGAAGAAACAAAAGATTTAAGAAAAGGCCTTTCAAGAAATACTTTATCACTGCCAAAAAAATGGTAAAATTGTTCAGTTACAAACACAATTTGAATTATTTGATCAAATCATGGCCCTGACGCAAAAGATTATTCTGAACACATTTGATGAGATTGGAATTAGGATATCTGAAACAGACTCACTATAAACATCCAAGCGTTGACTTGCATAAGCATCTGCTTGTGAGGAAAGGTAACAGCCGTAATGTCCACTGTCTACAGACGTCACTCCTGTGTGCACAATACACAGATATATTTACTGAATACATTAGGGGTGAGGCAGGTACAAATAATTGGGGTCGATTGCTCACTGATAAAATTTCAACACAACATCATGCCCTGGGGAAGTTTGACCTTGACAGGAAGCAACATCCAATATGGCGGTTCCCATACAGAAATGAAAAAAGTATATAAACTTGTTTGCATTAGGTGATGTTGCCAAATTAAATACTCAACATTATTTATGTCAAAAATGGTGCATTATGTGATTTAATGTTGGTGTCTTATTAATTAATGTTTTGCTACATAAAAACACCTAACCAGTTCAACCGTAATGTATCTGCAAGAACTGGGATGAAATTTTTATGAAATTTGGCTCTCATTTCATGAGCTGTGACTACAACCCTAGTAGAAATGAAATGACACAATGACATTAAGTATAGAAATACTGATATGAAGCACAGACACTGTGACATCAACTATAGAAATACTGACATCATGGTGACATTAAGTATAAAAATACGGACATCAAGGACAAACATAGTGACATTAAGTATTTTTATACTTAATGTCACTATGTTTGTCCTTGATGTCACATAATTTTAACAATTTACAAACTCATTACAACAATACTAGTTCTAGTATGTAATAATATTTCAACATTAACTTTGTTTTATACTAGATCATACTTGCTTTGCTAAGTCTACTGCCATAGCCGTAAAACTGGATGATGCAGATGCAGAAGTTGGGCAATAACAAATTCAAGGACTTTTCAAGGATTTTATTCAATTTTGGCCAAATTCAAGGACTTTCTAGCACTTTTAAATGAAGCAATTTTTTTAAAGGATTTTCAAGTATGTGGGAACCCTGGTATAGCATAGAAATTGTGCAATATGTCTTGATACTTTTCTGAGATTTTAGAACTGACAGAGTATATAAAGATTAATAAAAAATTTTGTATGTCAGTAAAAAAAATTACCTAACAAACTGCATCTGACTGATGCAAAAAGCTATATGTTCTCTAAACTGTGTCTGGGGTCAATATAAATACTATTTATAACTTCATCATATGCTAGAAATCTAGAATACAATGAGAAGAATTGATTTTTAGCTTTAGTTATTATATGCAAAGTGTTTAACAGTCTTTGAAACTTTTTGGGAACAGTATAAAATAATTGGTGAAATGCTGTCCAACTTTTGAACAGCCCTAATTTTATTGCAATAGGACAAGTTCTATGGATGTATTTGTACTTATCAAAAATATATTTTAGGATGCTAAAAGCATTTTACAGTTTGAGGAACCTCTTTTCATTCTGATAACTTTCATAAAACCACACTGCATATTTGTTCTCAAGAAACTGTATTTTTGAGTTTTTATGGGCAAAATGCTGCCCCCACCCCCCACCCCCACCCCCAAAACCCCCACCCCGCCTCCACCCCTTTGTACATACAAACAAAAGAGTGATTAGTTTTTATAAAATACTTATCAATTTACATTTAACAGTGAGAAGAAGTCAAAAGTTTTGTTTACTTAAAGACATAATTTCTTTGTAATCTGGTCAACTCAGTCCTTTTACAAATTTGACAACTAGGAGAAGAAAGAATTTTTTCCCTCCAATGAAATACATACAACGTTTAAATCTAAATACCTACCAGAGTTACAACTATGACATCTGTGTCATTTTTTAAGATATTATAATTTTTGTTGAAATTTTTTGGTGTTATATTAGACATACAGTCTCTGAAGAAATACACTTATAATTTGCATTCTCCCTTAATTTGTCACAGTTTTCAATAAAGTAAAAATAAGGATGCGTCAACAGCAGTGACTGGAATCGTCTCAATTTTTCATGGTTGATTATTCATCCATTTTCCGGACCGATGATCGACCCATAATCAACTTTTTTACTCCATTGTTGGTCAATATGTCATAAACACTTTCCGGGATGAAGTATAGATCTATCCGGTAAGAATAACGGTGTTTCCAACATTTAGAATCCACCAAAAGCACCCACTTCCGGTAAATATGACGGTAGTTATAAACAAACCCTAAATTCATGACAAATCTATTAATTTATTAAAGGAAAGTTTAGGAAACTGCCTAAAATATACAAAACAAGACCACTGCCGCGGTATGTATCTCCTGCCGAGTACCGCAGGGGAAGAAATACTAAATTGAAAATTTTCCCCTTTGCATAGGACACTCTTGTACCACCCTGTCGGTCAAAAATTCACTGGAAATTCCTCTATCTGTTACGGTTTTCGAGATATTGACACTTTTTCACTTTCCGCGAAAATCCAAGATGGCCGCCGAAAGTGACAAAAATTGAAACTAGAGGATCGCTCGCAAAAAAAAGATAATGTTTTTGCATAGCAAAAACAAAGCGTCCCGAAAAGGATATAAAGGTGAGTGCTAAAGTATTAAGAAAATGCTTCGTTTCTAGCCTTATACTGTTGTGGCAACCAAAGTCAGCGCAGTCTGCTCTATCTAGCACGGTTTTCAAGATATAAGCATTTTTGTGTTTTGCAAAAAATTAAAAAATTAAAAATGTCCGCTATATTTGGCGAGACAAAAATATTTTGAAAATTGGCATGGCTACTCTGCAGAGATACCCAGCAGGTCCAAAATTTTGTTGAGTCCGCTCCATCTAGCACAGTTTTCGAGATATTTTGCATTTTTGTGTTTTGCAAAAACTTGGAAAATTCAAAACGGCCACCATTTTTGGGGAGACACTGCTGCGGTGTGTATCTCCCGCCGAGCATTAAAGGAGAAGAAATAGCTTTTCCGAGATATTCACAATTTTTCATTTTCGTGTGTGAAAGCTATTCCAAAAGTAGGTGAATGAGTTATTTGAGAAAAATTGTCTATCTGCAATACTAATAAGAGATAATTCACATTTACTCATTTTGAGTAGGTGAGTAATTACCTACGGGTCTGGAACTTCAACAAGTGAAAGCTCTCCCAAAAGTAGGTGAATGATTTATTTGAGAAAAATTGGCTATCTGCAATACTTTTAGAGATAATTCGCATTTACTCATTTTGAGTAGCCAAGTAATTAGCTATGGGTCTGAAACATCACCATGTGAAAGCTCTCCCAAAAGTACATGAATGAATTATTTGATAAAAATTGGGTATCCGCAATAGTTTTTGAGATAATTAGCATTTACTCATTTTGAGTAGGTGAGTAATAAGCTACGGGTCTGAAACTTCACCGAGTGAAAGCTCTCCCAGAAGTTGGTGAATGAGTTATTTGAGAAAAATTGGCTATTTGCAATATTTTTAGAGGTAATTCGCATTTACTCATTTTGAGTAAATAGCTTTTCCGAGATATTCACAATTTTTCATTTTCGTGTGTGAAAGCTCTTCCAAAAGTAGGTGAATGAGTTATTCGAGAAAAATTGTCTATCTGCAATACTATTAAGAGATAATTCACATTTACTCATTTTGAGTAGGTGAGTAATTACCTACGGGTCTGGAACTTCACCAAGTGAAAGCTCTCCCAAAAGTAGGTGAATGATTTATTTGAGAAAAATTGGCTATCTGCAATACTTTTAGAGATAATTCGCATTTACTCATTTTGAGTAGCCAAGTAATTAGCTATGGGTCTGAAACATCACCATGTGAAAGCTCTCCTAAAAGTACATGAATGAATTATTTGATAAAAATTGGGTATCCCCAATAGTTTTTGAGATAATTAGCATTTACTCATTTTGAGTAGGTGAGTAATAAGCTACGGGTCTGAAACTTCACCATGTGAAAGCTCTCCCAGAAGTTGGTGAATGAGTTATTTGAGAAAAATTGGCTATCTGCAATACTTTTAGAGGTAATTCGCATTTACTCATTTTGAGTAGGTGAGTAATTAGCTATGGGTCTGAAACTTCACCATGTGAAAGCTCTTCCAAAAGTAGATGAATGAGTTATTTGAGAAAAATTGCCTATCTCCAATACTTTTAACAGATAATTCGCATTTACTCATTTTGAGTAGGTGAGTAATTATCTACGGGTCTGAAACTTCACCATGTGAAAGCTCTCCCACAAAAGTAGATGAATGAGTCCTCCTTTAAACAGGAGACTCTTGTACCACCCTGTGGATCAAAAATTCGCTCGAAATCGCTGTATCTCTTACGGTTTTCCAGGTATTGACACTTTTTCATTTTCCATGAAAATCCAAGATGGCCGCCGAAAGTGGAGAAAATTGCAAATTTAACTAGAAATAGGCCGCCCTGTTGATAGTAGATGCGAATAGAAACAGGATAGCATAGAAGAACACACATTATCATGTGTAATGTCCACCCATGAACCTTTTGCCCAAATTGTACAGTAGTCTTACAAGACCCTGTTTCATTTGTAAAATATATCAATGATGCTTAAATATTTGATAGTGTAGATGTAATTTATTTCCGCTTCATGCCTTTTTGCATTGGTTGGGTTGAAAATTTTGACGAAATCACTCTATCTTGCACGGTTAAGAAGATAGAAGCCAATTCCTGTTTTTCTATTTTTGGCAAAAATTTGAAAATTCAAAATGGCCGCCATTATTGGGAAAAGGAAATTTTTTTGAAAATTGCCAAGAGTACATTTCTTAGATACCCTATGGGTCGAAAATTTCAACAAAATAACTCTATTTTGCACGGTTAAGGCCAGTTTGTGTTTTTCCATGTTGGGCAAAAATTCGAAAATTCAAAAGGGCTGCCATTTTTGGGGAGGGGAAAATTTTTTGAAAATTGCAAATATTACATTCCTTAGATACCCTGTGGGTCGAAAATTTCGACGAAATCGCTCTATCTGGCACGGTTAAGGAGATAGAAGCAAATTTGTGTTTTGCCATTTTTTGCAAAAATTCGAAAATTCAAAATGGCCGCCATTTTTGGGGAGGGGAAAATTTTTGGAAAATTGCAAAGATTGCATTCCTTAGATACCCTGCGGGTCGAAAATTTCGACGAAATCGCTCTATCTCGCACGGTTAAGGAGATAGAAGCAAATTTGTGTTTTGCCATTTTTGGCAAAAATTCGAAAATTCAAAATGGCCGCCATTTTTGGGGAGGGGAAAATTTTTGGAAAATTGCAAAGATTGCATTCCTTAGATACCCTGTGGGTCGAAAATTTCGACGAAATCGCTCTATCTCGCACGGTTAAGGAGATAGAAGCAAATTTGTGTTTTGCCATTTTGGGCAAAAATTCGAAAATTCAAAATGGTCGCCATTTTTGGGGAGGGGAAAATTTTTTGAAAATTGCAAAGATTGCATTCCTTAGATACCCTGTGGGTCGAAAATTTCGACGAAATCGCTCTATCTCGCACGGTTAAGGAGATAGAAGCAAATTTGTGTTTTGCCATTTTTGGCAAAAATTCGAAAATTCAAAATGGCCGCCATTTTTGGGGAGGGGAAATTTTTTTGAAAATTGCAAATATTACATTCCTTAGATACCCTGTGGGTCGAAAATTTCGACGAAATCGCTCTATCTCGCACGGTTAAGGAGATAGAAGCAAATTTGTGTTTTGCCATTTTTGGCAAAAATTCGAAAATTCAAAATGGCCGCCATTTTTGGGGAGGGGAAAATTTTTGGAAAATTGCAAATATTACATTCCTTAGATACCCTGTGGGTCGAAAATTTCGACGAAATCGCTCTATCTCGCACGGTTAAGGAGATAGAAGCAAATTTGTGTTTTGCCATTTTTGGCAAAAATTCGAAAATTCAAAATGGCCGCCATTTTTGGGGAGGGGAAAATTTTTTTGAAAATTGCAAATATTACATTCCTTAGATACCCTGTGGGTCGAAAATTTCGACGAAATCGCTCTATCTCGCACGGTTAAGGAGATAGAAGCAAATTTGTGTTTTGCCATTTTTGGCAAAAATTCGAAAATTCAAAATGGCCGCCATTTTTGGGGAGGGGAAAATTTTTGGAAAATTGCAAAGATTGCATTCCTTAGATACCCTGTGGGTCGAAAATTTCGACGAAATCGCTCTATCTCGCACGGTTAAGGAGATAGAAGCAAATTTGTGTTTTGCCATTTTTGGCAAAAATTCGAAAATTCAAAATGGCCGCCATTTTTGGGGAGGGGAAAATTTTTTGAAAATTGCAAATATTACATTCCTTAGATACCCTGTGGGTCGAAAATTTCGACGAAATCACTCTATCTCGCACGGTTAAGGAGATAGAAGCAAATTTGTGTTTTGCCATTTTTGGCAAAAATTCGAAAATTCAAAATGGCCGCCATTTTTGGGGAGGGGAAAATATTTTGAAAATTGCAAAGATTGCATTGCTTAGATACCCTGTGTGTCGAAAATTTTGCCGAAATCGCTCTATCTCGCACGGTTAAGGAGATAGAAGCAAATTAGTGTTTTGCCATTTTTGGCAAAAATTCGAAAATTCAAAATGGCCGCCATTTTTGGGGAGGGGAAAATTTTTGGAAAATTGCAAAGATTGCATTCCTTAGATCCCCTGTGGGTCGAAAATTTTGCCGAAATCGCTCTATCTCGCACGGTTAAGGAGATAGAAGCAAATTTGTGTTTTGCCATTTTTGGCAAAAATTCGAAAATTCAAAATGGCCGCCATTTTTGGGGAGGGGAAATTTTTTTGAAAATTGCAAATATTACATTCCTTAGATACCCTGTGGGTCGAAAATTTCGACGAAATCGCTCTATCTCGCACGGTTAAGGAGATAGAAGCAAATTTGTGTTTTGCCATTTTTGGCAAAAATTCGAAAATTCAAAATGGCCGCCATTTTTGGGGAGGGGAAAATTTTTTGAAAATTGCAAATATTACATTCCTTAGATACCCTGTGGGTCGAAAATTTCGACGAAATCGCTCTATCTCGCACGGTTAAGGAGATAGAAGCAAATTTGTGTTTTGCCATTTTTGGCAAAAATTCGAAAATTCAAAATGGCCGCCATTTTTGGGGAGGGGAAAATTTTTGGAAAATTGCAAATATTACATTCCTTAGATACCCTGTGGGTCGAAAATTTCGACGAAATCGCTCTATCTCGCACGGTTAAGGAGATAGAAGCAAATTTGTGTTTTGCCATTTTTGGCAAAAATTCGAAAATTCAAAATGGCCGCCATTTTTGGGGAGGGGAAAATATTTTGAAAATTGCAAAGATTGCATTGCTTAGATACCCTGTGCGTCGAAAATTTTGCCGAAATCGCTCTATCTCGCACAGTTAAGGAGATAGAAGCAAATTAGTGTTTTGCCATTTTTGGCAAAAATTCGAAAATTCAAAATGGCCGCCATTTTTGGGGAGGGGAAAATTTTTTGAAAATTGCAAAGATTGCATTCCTTAGATCCCCTGTGGGTCGAAAATTTTGCCGAAATCGCTCTATCTCGCACGGTTAAGGAGATAGAAGCAAATTTGTGTTTTGCCATTTTTGGCAAAAATTCGAAAATTCAAAATGGCCGCCATTTTTGGGGAGGGGAAATTTTTTTGAAAATTGCAAATATTACATTCCTTAGATACCCTGTGGGTCGAAAATTTCGACGAAATCGCTCTATCTCGCACGGTTAAGGAGATAGAAGCAAATTTGTGTTTTGCCATTTTTGGCAAAAATTCGAAAATTCAAAATGGCCGCCATTTTTGGGGAGGGGAAAATTTTTTGAAAATTGCAAATATTACATTCCTTAGATACCCTGTGGGTCGAAAATTTCGACGAAATCGCTCTATCTCGCACGGTTAAGGAGATAGAAGCAAATTTGTGTTTTGCCATTTTTGGCAAAAATTCGAAAATTCAAAATGGCCGCCATTTTTGGGGAGGGGAAAATTTTTGGAAAATTGCAAATATTACATTCCTTAGATACCCTGTGGGTCGAAAATTTCGACGAAATCGCTCTATCTCGCACGGTTAAGGAGATAGAAGCAAATTTGTGTTTTGCCATTTTTGGCAAAAATTCGAAAATTCAAAATGGCCGCCATTTTTGGGGAGGGGAAAATATTTTGAAAATTGCAAAGATTGCATTGCTTAGATACCCTGTGCGTCGAAAATTTTGCCGAAATCGCTCTATCTCGCACAGTTAAGGAGATAGAAGCAAATTAGTGTTTTGCCATTTTTGGCAAAAATTCGAAAATTCAAAATGGCCGCCATTTTTGGGGAGGGGAAAATTTTTTGAAAATTGCAAAGATTGCATTCCTTAGATCCCCTGTGGGTCGAAAATTTTGCCGAAATCGCTCTATCTCGCACGGTTAAGGAGATAGAAGCAAATTTGTGTTTTGCCATTTTTGGCAAAAATTCGAAAATTCAAAATGGCCGCCATTTTTGGGGAGGGGAAATTTTTTTGAAAATTGCAAATATTACATTCCTTAGATACCCTGTGGGTCGAAAATTTCGACGAAATCGCTCTATCTCGCACGGTTAAGGAGATAGAAGCAAATTTGTGTTTTGCCATTTTTGGCAAAAATTCGAAAATTCAAAATGGCCGCCATTTTTGGGGAGGGGAAAATTTTGGGAAAATTGCAAAGATTGCATTCCTTAGATACCCTGTGGGTCGAAAATTTCGACGAAATCGCTCTATCTCGCACGGTTAAGGAGATAGAAGCAAATTTGTGTTTTGCCATTTTTGGCAAAAATTCGAAAATTCAAAATGGCCGCCATTTTTGGGGAGGGGAAAATTTTTGGAAAATTGCAAATATTACATTCCTTAGATACCCTGTGGGTCGAAAATTTCGACGAAATCGCTCTATCTCGCACGGTTAAGGAGATAGAAGCAAATTTGTGTTTTGCCATTTTTGGCAAAAATTCGAAAATTCAAAATGGCCGCCATTTTTGGGGAGGGGAAAATATTTTGAAAATTGCAAAGATTGCATTGCTTAGATACCCTGTGGGTCGAAAATTTTGCCGAAATCGCTCTATCTCGCACGGTTAAGGAGATAGAAGCAAATTAGTGTTTTGCCATTTTTGGCAAAAATTCGAAAATTCAAAATGGCCGCCATTTTTGGGGAGGGGAAAATTTTTGGAAAATTGCAAAGATTGCATTCCTTAGATCCCCTGTGGGTCGAAAATTTTGCCGAAATCGCTCTATCTCGCACGGTTAAGGAGATAGAAGCAAATTTGTGTTTTGCCATTTTTGGCAAAAATTCGAAAATTCAAAATGGCCGCCATTTTTGGGGAGGGGAAATTTTTTTGAAAATTGCAAATATTACATTCCTTAGATACCCTGTGGGTCGAAAATTTCGACGAAATCGCTCTATCTCGCACGGTTAAGGAGATAGAAGCAAATTTGTGTTTTGCCATTTTTGGCAAAAATTCGAAAATTCAAAATGGCCGCCATTTTTGGGGAGGGGAAAATTTTTTGAAAATTGCAAAGAGTACACTCCTCAGATACCCTGCGGGTCGAAAATTTTGCCGAAATCGCTCTATCTCGCACGGTTAAGGAGATAGAAGCAAATTACTCAAAAGTAGTACTGAAAATACACAATGAAGTACCTAAATGGCTATTACTCATGTACTGACAAAGCTATCAGTCCCAAATGCAATACCAAGCGAGCTATGGACATAACAATCTTGTATTCAAAATTGTAGTAAAATATCTTTAATTATTTTGGCTTAAATGCACGGAAACCAATGGGTACTGAAAATAGCTGTACTTAAGTATTACTCAGTAAGCAAAAGAGGTACAACAGCCAAAAGCAATCCCAAGCAAGCTACTGACCCAATAAGCCTGCATACCAAATTTGGTGACAATAGCTCTAATACTTTTCCTTTAAATGAGCGGAAACCATGCGTGACGCCGGACATCGGACGCCGGACGCCGGACGCCGGACATCGGACATCGGACATCGGACGGCGAAAAAAGCAAAAATAATATATCCACCCCCCAGGGGGGTGGACATAATAAGTAAATTAAATTTTTATAAGTTAATACCCTATCCAATGGACAATTGCTTTACCGGTCGGCGCGACCGGTCCCGCCAAACGCCAGAAAAAGACGTCCTGTATATACTACCGGCAGGACCGGTCACAGAGTGTGCATTCGCCAGGTGGCGCATCGTACTTCATTTCCTGTTTACCTCTTGACGTCATAGCATCTTTTTCGTGTCTAATCCTAGTAAGACCCCTAGTAAGCTGATAGCGGGGCCGGTTGGGTGGGCCTTGCCTGTCCATTGGATAGGGTATTAACTTATAAAAATTTAATTTACTTATTAAATTTGCAATTTTATTGCGTTAATACATCCTATCCAATGGACAATTGCTGAATAACTACCGCTTGGTAGGCGGGTAAGCAGCTAGGGACTTATGTGAACTCATAACAACAATTTTTAACAGGCCCATTTGACCTAGGGTCAGAGAACCCTGAAAGGTCAGGGTCGGTCACTAACTCACCGGTTAACCGGGAGCCTACCGACGTTGCCCCCCCCCCCCTTTTTTCTTTCCTTCAGAGTTGGTCTGAGTTGGAAAGATAGAGAGAGAGAGGGGCTGAGTTCAGTCCCAGAAGAAATAAACTTCCCAAAGGAAGCAAGTCACAGTTTTTTTTTTTTTCTGAACATATATGTACATTCAACATATTTACATTATGTACATATTTAGCATATTTACAATATGTACATATTTACATATATACAACATCTCCTCACTTCTGGGCCTGGTGGTGCACCTGCTGGGCAGCCACTACAGGTCCCAGATGGAAAAGCTCTGAGTCAGCCCAGGCAACATCCTTCAAATAGAATTGGGTGAAGGTGTTGTGAGATTTCCAGTGGCAGGCTGACAAGATCTGATCTAAGGAGATCCCTGATTGGAAAGCCTTAGAAGCAGCAAAGGCCCTAACATCATGGGCTTTAACCTGATGTAAGGTGAGGGCCTCCTGGTCAGAGAGCTCATAGCACAGAACCACAGTCTGTTTGATCCATGAGGAGATGGTGGCAGGCGAGATGTCTTTATCAAAACCCTTCTTGAAGGAGACAAAGACTAACTCCTTATTCTGCCTGAGGTCTGCAGTCCTGTCCAAGTAGTAACGCAGGGCTCTAACTGGACATAGGGACCTGTCACCCTTGAGTGACCTATCCAGAGATGGTGCCAGGGCTGGGATGACCACTGGTGCCACACTATCTGGACCTTCCTTAGCCAGCTGATTCTTGGATAGGAAGCTGGGTGAGGGGTACAAAGACACCTTAGACCAGTCTGACTGGTGTCTGATGTTCTTATGTAACCAAGCATGGATCTCACTCCTGCGTTTACCTGAACCCAAAGCCAGCAGGAAAACAGTCTTGAAAGTTAAATGTTTCAAGGAGGACTCTTTCAGGGGTTCAAAAGGAGCCTTTGTGAGCTGATGTAAAACCAGTGAAAGGTTCCAGGAGGGGATGCCCCTCCTGCCCTTAGGTCTGTCTCTATGGAAACTATCCAGGAGACGAGTGAGATTCTCATCTTTGCTGACATTAATGGTGGAATTGCCCAGTTTGTCAGCAATGGCTGATCTGTAGCCATCAATAGTGCCTGGTTGTAACTTCTTGTCCTGAAACAAGTGCAGGAGGAAGTCAGCAATGGCCTTCAGAGGTGGTGCCCTGAAGTCCACCTGATTACTGAGGCACCACTTTGTAAAAATGGTCCACTTTGCCTCATAGACAGATCTGGTTGATCTTCTTTGAGGAGCCTCAATTCGTGCTGCCACTGCCTCAGAGAAGCCTTGCTCCTTGATTGCTGAGGCTCTAGGAGCCAGGCATGTAGGTTCAGATTCGACAGGTTCCTGTGAAGGACCTGGTTGAATGGCTGAGACACAAGGTTTGGTATGCTGGGCAGACAGAGTGGGATCTGGCTTGACATTGCTACCAGGTCCCAAAACCAGGGCATGTTGGGCCACCCTGGGGCAATCAGGATTATTCTGTTGCAGGGGTAGTCCTGGAGCTTCTCCACCACTTTGCCCAAGATGGCTGCCGGTGGGAAGGCGTATGGGTCCAGGTACTCCCAGGAGAGACTGAGTGCATCCACTGCCCAAGCCTGGGGGTCTGGCACCGGTGACACAAACTGAGGTAGTTTGTTGTTGAACCTGGTGGCAAACAGGTCCACTTTTGGCTGGTGCCACCTTGCGCATACAGCTTGGAATACTGCTGGATGAAGTGACCACTCTGTTTGAATGGTCTGGCCAAGTCTGGATAGCTTGTCTGCTATCACGTTCAGCCGGCCGGGGATGTGACGTGCCCTGAGGGTTACCTGTTGTCTGGTGCACCAGGACAGGATTCTCCACAGTAGGGCACACAGTGACCCCGACTTCATCCCCCCTTCTTTGTTGATATAGGCAACCACTGTTGTGTTGTCTGTAGCTATCAACACAGTCTTGTTGCAGACCAGGGTTCGAAACTCCTTTAGAGCTAGAAAAACTGCTTTTAGCTCTAAGTGGTTTATGTGCAACTTGCTTTCTGGAAGGGACCAGGTTCCCCTTGCAGTATGGTCGTCCAAGTGAGCGCCCCACCCTTCGCTTGATGCGTCTGTAAAGATCTGCAGAGCATGTTTTAGAGGGTGTAATGGTTGACCTAGTAGCACATTGCCTTCCTCCAGCCACCACCTTAGATGAGGGTGGAGGGACTTGGGGACCGGTATCACCTTTTCCAGTGACTCTGGGACCCTCCAATTGTTTTTCAAGTGCCACTGTATGGGTCTCATGTGGAGTCGCCCTAAGTGGACTTGTTTTTCTGTTGCTGTGAGGAGACCTATGAGGGACATGAATTTCCGGACCGGGCAAACCGGATCCGACATCATTGATCTGATTTTGTCTGTCAAGGCCTGCCAACGGTCTTCTGTTGGTCTGACCTTGATTTGTGACAACAGTTTGGACATTTGTGACAATATTTACAAAACTCAAGTGATCTACACAGGAAACATCTTTCACGTGGTTTATTTCTCTGATAGATTGACAATAAACGGGGTTTACACCTTTCTTTTGCGGTGACCCGCTGACAAAAGGAACACTTGCAACAAAAGAGTTTACATGTGGAAACACAGTCTCGCTCTTGTTTGTCACTGGTGGTGGTGGGTTCAAGCCCTCCATCTTGTCGGATACATTTACAGAGTTCACCAATCCGACCACATTTGCAAAACAGTGATTGTCATTTATGCTTTTTAAAACCTCTGGCCGGCTTCTGGCTGAAGTTTGAGGCTTTACCACCCCCTTTCTGAGCAGTTTGCCGGTCTCTAATCTGCTTCCATGCCAGAGTAGTGGGCTTCCGGTCCGGCTGGTGAGGGGTTCGGTTGGAGGAGACGTATGGATGAAAACGTCCAGGTTTCCTTGGTGTGGTACCAGCAGAACGCCTCTCTTCACTACGTAAGATTTCCTCTTCAGCTTTGACCAGTAAGTTGTCCGGGAAGAGTGATAGTTGGTGAACTGGAGACGTACGTAAGGCAGACAAGGTGTCCGGTTTAATGCCACCCCTTATGAACTCTAAATAACTGTCCCGACGGGCCAGGGTGAGATTAGCCATGCTGATAAAGACTCCCTCTGATAAATCCTGCATGGTACGCTGCATAGCCTGTGAGATTGACCGGTTAAACGTAACCAGATATTCCAGTTCTTCAACAGCTTGTTGTTGTTTCTCAGCACATTTGCCCTTTGAGGAATCGAACCTCTGGGACTTTAACTGGGTGACCATGGAGTCCTGTACTTTGGTGAGGCATCTAGAGAGGCCAGCAGCGTGATTACACATCACTGATTGTTCTCTGAATGACCTCTCCCACCTTCTAAGGGTGTCCTGGCTGAAGGTCCTGGAAGCTGGGGCAGAAGGTAAACTGCGCCTTGCAACTCTAGAAAACATACTGTTAAGCTTTGCCGGTTCCGGAGACCAGTCACCAACAGCCTGGTTAGACGCATCCTTCTTAACAGCTTGCATGTCGTACCACTTGACA
Source organism: Sabellastarte sp. h YS-2021 (assembly GCA_964017235.1). Lineage (NCBI taxonomy): Eukaryota > Metazoa > Annelida > Polychaeta > Sabellida > Sabellidae > Sabellastarte > Sabellastarte sp. h YS-2021. The sequence goes on along the minus strand of OZ024933.1, from coordinate 118,222,052 downwards.
AATTGGTCACGCAGCAGACCACTGGTTTCTGTATTCCTGGAAGGATAACCTTCAGCAATAGTTATATTTAGTTTCTCCAGCTTTTTACAAAGCCATTCATCCACCGGCAATTTTACTGACACTTTACCGGTAGTCTTCACTCTAGAACCGGCAAAGGGATTGTCATCCATGGATGCAGCTGAGGTGTCATAATCCGGGATTTGATGCCAGCCCATGAAACTCCTCACCCCTCTCAATGTTTCCCGGTAATTAGCATCCTCAGAAAGATCCTGGTCAGTGTTTGATTCCGGTACATCACCCTGGTAGTGAACACTAGCCGGTGAAGCCGGTTCCGCATCCACCTCAGCCTCACTGTCAGATTCCCTAGCAACCTCAGAATTCTGGCCAATGGGAGGCGACTGGTTAGACAGCGTAGTTTCATAACCGGAAGGCAGAACCTCAGGACCCGCACCGGGAGCCTGTGGAGGCTGGGTGGCAGTCCCTGCACCGGGAACCAGTAAAGGTTGGGTGGCAACAGTCTCAGAGGTACCGGGGCCCTGAACAGGGTGGGTAGCACTCTTAGTAACTTCCTTCACAGCTTGTGTACCGGGAACCCCCAGCGGAGGTTGGGTAGCCGTCAACTGCGTAGCAACGTCACTAGTGCCCTCAGAAAACATAACACTTGTAGAAGCACCCGGATCAAAGAAGGGGTGTTCTCTGGGCACCACAGAAGCAGAATTCACCGGTCTCACAGGGACAGCAAATGACTGGTTAACCAGCATTGCTTCCAGACGGGAAAATCTCTCACTCCACTTGTCATCAAGGGACTTGAGGTCATCTGAAGTGGGCTTACTGCTGTGCTTCCGTTTACTAGACCTTGGGGAGCCATCAGAACGCTTCTTCTTCTGCTTGGGTGTAGAATCAACAGGAGACTGCGTCCCTGAGTTGACTGGACGCAGCAGTGAAACCTCAGACGGATCAACAAGCTTGGGAGACGTACTTGTCAATTCTTCAGATTTCTTCTGGCTAGAGCGTTCTTTCCGTTCCTTATAGGTGGGGGTTGCTAACTGGTGGATCTGAGCAGGCGTAAACGCCTTACAGATACTACAAGGCAACTTCTTCACACACGGGTCGTCTCCCACCCCCTTGTCACGACAACGCGCGCATTTCTTATGGTTGTCGAAAAGGGCCATAACGTGCCCGCAAGAACATCGTTTCTGTCCAGGAGACGACATAATGATCAGTAACGTTGTAGAATTACTCCGTACTAATAAAAAACAAGAAACTTGGAAGAGTTCGTTGTAAAATTTCAAAAACATATCTCTGAAGAAAATGTTCTGCACACTCTTTCGCGCCAAACGAAAAAGATGCTATGACGTCAAGAGGTAAACAGGAAATGAAGTACGATGCGCCACCTGGCGAATGCACACTCTGTGACCGGTCCTGCCGGTAGTATATACAGGACGTCTTTTTCTGGCGTTTGGCGGGACCGGTCGCGCCGACCGGTAAAGCAATTGTCCATTGGATAGGATGTATTAACGCAATAAAATTGAAATTTTCCCCCTTTCCACAGGACACTCTTGTACCACCCTACGGGTTAAAAATTCGCTCGAAATCGGTCTATCTCTTACGGTTTTCGAGATATTGACACTTTTCCATTTTCTGCGAAAATCCAAGATGGCCGCCAAAAGTGGCGGAAATTGAAATTTTCCCCCATTTGACAGGAGACTCTTGTACCACCCTGTGGGTCAAAAATTTGCTCGAAATCGCTCTATCTCTTATGACTTTCGAGATATTTGTGATTTTTCACATTTTCACTAAAAGTAGCAACAAAGTAGCCATTACTCACTTGTACATCGAGCAACAGTTGTAAAACTTAAATATGTTACAGTTCACAAACAAGGGTAAGTGGCTGGCTTTCTGCCAACCACAAGGTCGAATCTTAGGGGTCAGGACAGCACTCGGTGTTGAAATCTGTAAACTCGGCCATATTATCGCCCACATTTGGAAATCGCATTCGAGATGGGTATTTGCAGTGACGTGATGTGAAAGGTTTAAAAATATAAAGTGTCTGCACAGTACCGTAGATGCGCAGTTTGAAATTTGATTTTGAAGTGAGAAGGCATATTTCTTTTTTTACCGTGGATAAATGAGCGATAATCGGGGATCAGAGGTTATGCTGTATTTTACCGATGAAGTATTTTTTCGTTTAGCCAATCAGAATCGAGGACACGGGATATTTTACAAGGCTGGTTTAAGATGAAAACTATTCCTGCATATTAATGACTTGGGTGCTATGGCCGTGAGTTCTGTGGCTTAAAATATCTGATCTTTGTCGAAACGTCCATTTTATAAAATATTGTCAGGAAATACCAGGGGAAATCCGTGACCTCATATCTACTCAGGAATATTAATGACTTGGGTGCTATCGCCGAGAGTTCTGTAGCTTAAGTATTTGATCTTTGTTGAAACGTCCATTTTATAAAATATTGTCAGAAAATAAGATTAGCGAACTTGTTTACTTTGTAAATATACTGTAAAACAATTTGGAAGACAACTTCTTCCAAAATAAGAAACGGTTTGACAGAAAAATAAAACCACGTGATAACTTCTAGGAAATGGGAACCCAAAGCGCCTTCGAGTGGTTGAATGAAGAACTACGGAGTTTGAATATTTTCATTGTCTCTGCCAGAGGTTTTCTCGATTCTGATTGGCTGAACCACAAAATGTGTAGTACTACCGTGATGTCACTTCATTCATTAATTTCTTTGCGGTTTATTTGTTTGACAAATGAGTAATAGGCTGTAGATGCGCAGACAACAATTTTACATTGACAGTGACTGCGTGGTAAACCAGCAGACAAATAAATTAATATGGGGATTCACGTCTACAAACCAGCAGACGAAACGGTTAAAAAAGACTCCTTCGAGTAGGCCATTACAATAGCAAACACAATAGTTTCTAGGACATCCGGGACCTTACCGAAAGCCAGACGTAGTGCCAGACATGCTTTTTACTTTATAAAATATAACTGAATAAAAGCATTAAAAATCTTTAAAATGGCAGAGTGTATACTATACACCTTAATGTACAGATATGTGAACAAAATATTATACAGAATTGATATTTAAGAGCTTAAACGGCCAATTTAAAATCGCGACCGCAACTCAGTACATAACTCGAATCACAGATTCGACTAAAAAGTACATGAACAAGATATTTAAGAGAAAATGTGTAGCTGCAATACTTTTGAAGATATAAGCCATTTACTCATTATGGTTATCATTCCAAATTGACCAAGTAGCTATTACTCACTTAGCTATAGAGATACACTTCCAAACCACTGACCATGTTGTAGCTGTGGAGAAAATAGCTGAACAACATTTGGAACAAAATACTGTAAATGCAATAGTTTGACAGATATAAGTCATATAATTATATTAGGAAAAAGTGCTATTACTCACCCAAAAGTAGGCCAAAGTTCACCAAACCTTTTTCCACTTAGCATAGGATACTCTTGTACTACCCTGTGGGTCAAAAATTCGCTCGAAATTGCTCTATCTCTTACGGTTTGCGAGATATTTTTGATTTTTGACATTTTCAGTAAAAGTAGCAATAAAGTAGCCATTACTCACTTGTACATTGAGCAACAGCTGTGAAACTTAAATATGTTACAGTTCACAAAAAAGTAGATGAACAACATATTTGAGAGAAATGGTGTAGCTGCAATACTTTTGAAGATATAAGCCATTTACTCATTATGGTTATCATAAAAATTAACAAAGTAGCTATTACTCACTTAGCTATGGAGATACACTTCCAAACTACTGACCATGTTGTAGCTGTGGAGATAGTAGCTGAACAACATATTGGAACAAAATTGTGTAGCTGCAATACTTTTGAAGATATAAGCCATTTACTCATTATGGTTATCATTAAAAATTGACAAAGTAGTTATTACTCGCTTAGCTATTGAGATACACTTCCAAACCACTGACCATGTTGTAGCTGTGGACAAAGTAGCTGAACAACATATTGCAACAAAATGCTGTAAATGCAATAGTTTGAGAGTTATAAGCCATATAAATATATTAGCTAAAAGTGCTATTACTCACTTACAAGTAGGCCAAAGTTCACCAAACCAAGAAAAAGAGCAAAAAAATTCATTAGGACAACTAATTTACCAAAAATGTGTAAGTGTAGTAGTTTCAGAGGAAACTGCGTGACACACGCACGCACCCACGCACGCACGTACGCACACACATGGTGCAAATTATAATCTCCCGCTGGTGAGCCGGGTGGGAGATAAAAATATGTGAATATTAAGATACATAAAGAAGGGTAAGATTTAATCAATTTCTAGAAGTTGTCAGTGACCGAACGCAAGACATGACACCAACGACTAATTGAACGTTGGTCTCATCATCCACCCAGTAGTCAACAGCATATTTTGTGTTTCAGTATCCTGCCAATACAATACCATTCTGAATAAAGGATTTCGGGAAAAAAATAGATGTTTTAGTACATTCCTAATCAAATAGGCCCACTTAGAGGATATGTAGGTCATAAAAGCAGAAGCTCGGCAGTTCAGTTCCTAGGAATCACTGTAAAAAGTAATGAAACTTTTCAAAACATGGGATGACAGTTAATAATTTCTCCAGATTCTGAGTACATTTTCAACATCTTAAATTTTCCCAAAAATATTTGAAAAAGAAGAAGACCTGATTTGCCTGAATTTTCATCTTCACATTTACAGTGGATTTGGTCTGAGTCGAAGTTACAAAATGTCAGCCATTTACTTCTACTTATGGCAACCTCTAGTTATACCCACTTTGAGAAATATATGAGGTACTAAAGATACTATGTAATTTAAGTCTCTTGCAATAATTAACACTTATGTGATCACTCTACTTTGAAATTTATTTGTTTGCTGGTCAGACTTACTAACACAAAACTGAGGAATCAGGGACAGAGCGTCGCAATTAGTGCTGGTATTGTTTATCGATATTGAAATATTTATCGATTCACGCTAAATTTGCCGATATCAATAATGTAGAGTGCCATATCAATATCAAAATATACTACTCAACAGGTACAAATATGGGGTTTTTCATTCAAATAAAGGAAAATATTTGAAGAATACATTGGTTTTCATATTATTTTGGTAAACTTTCACTTACCGCTGAAGCGGAAACGCCATATTTGTTTACGTTTCGGGAAATACTAAACCTCGGGAAAGAGTTTGGAAGGTGTCCCAAAGGAAAGAATCTCATACCCCGATATTTCAATATCGATCGATACGGAAGGCAAAAATATGGTTTGATATCGATATGCATATTATTATTCGATACCAACACTAGACTCGCAATGATACTATTTTGTCACAACTTTTGTGGAGATTGACACTTCTGTACACACAACATTTATAGGTTCTACTTATACCTTGTTATTCCTATTGAAAGTAACGCTTTGTGCATCAAATTAGGATCTAGTTATGGCCACTTTCTGTAAGTCGAACTTCTAGTTATCCTTAAATTTTGCATTAATAATTGTTGTGACTTAGAAACTACTTCTACTTATGTCAATATTCTACTTATGGCAGTTCTACTTATACCAAATCTACTGTATACGTTAAACTTTCCTATCTAAGTAAAAAACGTGTGAACTGACCTGCAATGCCAAGAGTGTACTTGATATCATCTCCTTCAGGAATTTTGTCAAAGTGGAATCTTTCAAACAGTTTATACAATGGGGTGGGGTTCGTGTTGGTGGCGATGGGTTCCTGGGGAACAAATAAAACAAAAGAATAAATATACTTTTATATATGAAAAAACAGTGTTCTTTGACCACGACTTCTTTACTGGTAAGTTCCTCAACTGCACTTTTCCAAAATATTTGGGAGTTTTCCTTAAAGCCAGACACAGAGTGTACATTTGTGCAGAGGTCAAGCAGATGGCTTTGTACTTGTGGTACCCTAATTTGTTCCATCAATACGTAAGCAGTTTGGTTTTAGCTTTGCCTATGATGCTACAAAGATTTAGAATGATTTGCCTGATAACATTCACTTAGCCACCTCTCTTTTCTCCTTTACAAAGAAGTTGAATTCTTATCTGTATACAATAGCATACCCACCCTAGGTTATACTAATTCCTATCCAGCCTTCTTTCCATGGTGCTGACCTTGTCTTGGTGCCTGGATTTTATTAATTTATGTGGGATGCTTTCAATTATGTGCCTTACACCCTGTTGTCAAGACAGAGATTTAACGCTTCAAAAAGTTCAGTTAGAATTAGAAAGCAATGCTGATCCTTTAGATCTTCAATACAGAAGCCAGCCGAATGCTGGCAAACTATACACAGTGGCCGTTAAGACTTCTTTGTGACAATAAAGTCCTCACTCTCTCAATGCTAAACTGACTCCCTGTTTGGGAGCTAATGCGTAATTTGTAGAAAATTTTTTTGCTGAAAATAATGAGGATGAATTACACAGATACTGAGATTACATGCGTGATTTTAAATTTCACTGTTACTTAGAATATGTGAATCTGTTCTTGTAATGTAGGTAAACCCACTTGGCAAAAGCAATAAACATAATGGCACAAGGATATGACATTGTTTCACTAAATCCTTCACGTACTCACAAAATTTGCAAAATTACATTTTGAGCTGTTGGAATCCAACATAGTTCTGCTTATACCTAGTGTGGACTTATTTGATCTAATATATTAATATTTTACTCTGACCTTCACCTCCCCTGTAAACTTTACCATCTTGTGACCTATATCTGTAGACCAACCTTCACCCCACCTGTAATCTTTACCTATCTTGTAGTGGTGTGAACGGTAAACCGGTATACTGCATTTCATTTCATTTGGGTAGAAATGATGAAATCCGCAAAGAATATTTAAGTATCGATTATTGAAAACATCATATTAGGCTTTCTACTTGTTAATATTTCGTCAAAACAATAAAGAACATATATATTTGAGGAAATAACTTACACTTTCACTTTATATTCATGGTAAATGAAGTTTAGAAACTTCAAAATATCTCGCGAATCCATATCGACCTTTCCATGGTGTCAATCAAAATACCGCAAATCAGCAAATATCCTGTTTACCAAAATAGCAACAACCAATCGTTTGCTCCAATTTTCATCGGCGCCATTTTGAATTACAAAAACGTGGCCATTTTTAGGGACATATTTGTAAATATTATTGCTTTCTGACAATGGAACAAAATGAAACCAAAGTGTAATTTGATAAAAAAAATTATATCATCAATCCTACCTACTTTAAAATGTCTGAAATGTATATATATGCCCCCAAGCTGCCATTGTTTACATTTTACTGCAATGCACGAGGATTTGTTTTGATCAATAAATTGTTTATTTATTTATTTTCTAATTTTTGTCACAATAAAACAAATATACTTTATTTATAATTTCTTATTATATCCTCCATCCAACCATTTATAATACATGTCTTTTGACTTATATCTTAAAATACTTAATGTTTACGTTTAATTTCCCGCCATTTTCGCCATTTGTTTGTCAGACAAGGTCTGACATGGAGACAACTAAAATACCGTAAACCAGGAAGTGGGCGTGGCCTATGGAAAGGTCTATTTCCTATTGAGAATGTAGCTCGCGTAAAACTTTTTATCAAATCTCTGTAAACTTTGCGAAATCCCGGATTTTGTTCGGTTTCAAAGCCCCGAAATCCGGTTTTTATTTTCAGAACCGGTCCGACCACTACTATCTTGTGACCTACATCTGTAGAACAACCTTCACCTTGCCCATGACCTTGACAGTTTTTGCAACATTGACCTGACCTTTACCTTTACTGTGTCTCCATTGTCCTTCCTGATCTCCTTGAACCAAATGATGACCGGGTCATCAACGTCTCCCCTCAGCGTGCACACCACAGTAATGTTCTCATTATGCAGGGCATGGCTGCTAGAAATGTCCACATCCACAGTCACCTCGGCATGAGTGAGGTACACACAAACGCCTGTAACAAGGCGACATTGTTAAGACAAGTCTACATTGGGAATTTTTGCTTACACAGCAATATGCACACCACTGTTTTGACTAAAGATGACATATCAATATGTCTGGACCCAGGAAAGGCAATTTCTCCTACATTATTGTATCTCTCTGCAGCTTTTAACACTATAGATCAATCTGTTTTTATATGATAGTCTGAACAAGAGGAGAGTGCCCGTGAACGGGCACTGTGTCAGCTGACTGAGTGTTTTTGATTTGTGAAGGTGATTAGAGGACAGAATAATTATCAGGAAAAGGGCTGTACAGAAATACAGCAAATGGTAACTGAACAGCAAGTTCGAAAGAAATTCCGAAGCTGACAGAAGAAAAGGATAAAAAAGTTGTGCCCTGTAAATGGTATTATGAAGGAAAATAACAAAGTAAATGTTTAAGTGTAAAAAATAGGTTAAAACATATTTAAAGAAATACTACAAATGCAATATCCTCGTTCGACCTTGAAGAAGGGGTCCAAGGTCAAATCTAACCACACAAATACATTCCCAGCCCATGATTTCCTATGGTTTACCATTCCAAACCTCTAGGACCAATTATAAATGAGTTATAAGCACTTTTAAGCTTGGCTGTCCTCATCTGACCTTGAAGGAGGGGTCCAAAGGTCAAATCTGACCATACCAAAAGATTCCGAGCCAATGATTTCCTATGGGATGGTTTACCATCCCAAATCTCTGTCACCAATAATAAGCGAGTTGTAGGCACTTTCAATTTTCGCTATCCTCATTTGACCTTGAAGGAGGGTTCCAAGGTCAAATCGGACCATATCAACAGATTCACAACCCATGATTTCCTGTCTGTTTACCATCCCAAACCTCTGGGACCAATAATAAGCGAGTTATAAGCACTTTTAAGTTTGGCTATCCTTGTTTGACCTTGAAGGAGGGGTCATTGAAGGTCAAATCTGACCACACCAAAAGATTCCCACCCCATGATTTCCTACAGGTTGGTTTATCATCCCAAACCTCTAGGATCAATAATAAGGGAGATATAAGCACTTTTCATGACTGACAAAAAACACCTGTGGCGGCCATCTTGTTTCTCAAAATGAGGCCAAAAATATTCCCAGACAACATTTTATGGTTATTAATATATACTGCAAACTTAAGAAAGCTAGCTATAATATTTTTTTTCATCAGAGCAGTAATGGTGAAATCTCTCTCTACACACTGCGGCTATCCAGTGGATACAATGATTTACTCAACAGTGAGAACCTGAAAGTAGCTATTGCTCAGCTATGCCATGACATAGAGGTCTGCAATTTCACTATGTTATAGCTGACCAAAAATTCTGTGAATAACATATTTAACAAATTACTCTAAATGTAATAGTTTTCAAGTTACAACTGATTTACTCAACAGTGAGAACCTCAAAGGAACTATTACTCAGCTATGCAATGAGCTACATGTCTGAAATTTTACTATGTTATAGCTAACCCAAAAGTAGGTGAACAACATATTTAAGCAAACTACTGTAAATGCAATAGTTTTCAAGCTACAACTGATTTACTCAATAGTGAGAACCTGAAAATAGCTATTGCTCCGCTATGCCATGAGCTATAGGTCTGTAATTTCACTATGTTATAGCTGACCCAAAAGTAGGTGAACAATATATTTTAACAAAATACTCCAAATGCAATATTTTTCAAGTTATAGCTGATTTACTCAACAGTCAGTACCTGAGAATAGCTATTGCTCAGTTGTGCCATGAGCTATAGGTCTATAATTTCACTATGTTATAGCTGACCCAAAAGTAGCTGAATAACATATTTGCACAAATTTCTGTAAATGCAATAGTTTTCCAATTATAACTGATTTACTCAACAGTGAGAACTTCAAAGTAGCTATTACTCAGCTATGAAATGAGCCACAGGTCTGAAACTTCACTATGTTATAGCTGACCCCAAAATAGGTGAATAACATATGAAACAAAATACTCTAAATGCAATAGTTTTCAAGTTATAAGTGATTTACTCAACAGTGATAACCTAAAAGTAGCTATTACTCAGCTATGCCATGAGCTACAGGTCTGAAATTTTACTATGTTATAGCTGGCCCAAAAGTAGCTGAATAACATATTTATACGAAATTCTCTAAATGCAATAGTTTTCAAGTTATAAGCGATTTACTCAACAGTGATAACCTAAAAGTAACTATTACTCAGCTATGCCATGAGCTACAGGTCTGAAATTTCACTATGTTATAGCTGGCCCAAAAGTAGCTGAATAACATATAGATACGAAATTCTCTAAATGCAATAGTTTTCAAGTTATAAGCGATTTACTCAACAGTGATAACCTAAAAGTAGCTATTACTCAGCTATGCCATGAGCTACAGGTCTGAAATTTCACTATGTTATAGCTGGCCCAAAAGTAGCTGAATAACATATTTATACGAAATTCTCTAAATGCAATAGTTTTTAAGTTACAAGTGATTTTACTCATAATAGAAGTTACTGAAAAGCCCAAAAGTAGCTATTACTCACTTAGCTATTGAGACAGACACCCAACTTACTCACCATATTGTAGCTATGAAAAAAGTAGCTGAACAACATATTTTCACAAAATGCTGTAAATGCAACACTTTTCAAGTTATAAGTGATTTAGTGCATGATTTCATGAATTTTAATGCATTAAAAATTATTAAAAAAATTTATTAAAAAAAAAGTAAGACAGATCCAGGTCTCATACTCACACAAGAGAATCTACCTCTGGCCTAGTACATATATGCAAGATATGAGAGAAATCCCTGCAATAGTCACTGAGAAAATTGTGATAAAAAGTTGAAATTTTCACACTTTTGGTGGGGGTAACCCCCTTGTAATGTCTCTAGCAAACAGACGAACAGACAGATTTGCATGCCTTGAACAATTTTTCATCCTCGATAGATAAGGTATCTTTTAAAAAAAACAGCATGTCTCTAGGCCTTGTAGTTTTGGAGAAGAAGTTGTTCACGCGGACGCCCACGCCGCAGAGTGATGACATAATGTCAGCTGACTGACAAGTCAGCTGACATAAAAACTGGTTTTGCATTGATGGCACTAAAATGTGCATAAATTCCTATCTCACAAACCATAAACCAAAACTTAAACTAGGGGAGAGTTTTTCTGAGGCTTTCCTTCTTCCTTTCTTGTCTCCCAAGGCTCTGTCTTGGGCCCAGCCCTTTTCAGTCCCTACGCCAGTCCCCTCCAGTAACGTTACTTGAAGGTTAATGTCAGTTACCATCTGTATGTTGATGGTATCCAGACACTTACCAATAGACTCCAGGAATTTTGATTTGACTATCAAATAGCTAGCTCACTGAATGTCTAAATTCAGCTCTGGAGTGAGTGGACAGTGTCAAGTCAAAACGTAGCCTTGATAATACGGAGTTCATCATCATTGGTGACAAACATACAAGAACCACTTAAACCAAATTTGTATGTGCCATTCCTCTAAATACTCTATATCTCTATTAGAGAAAATTTGAAAAATCCAGGTGTAATTCTGGACTCAGAAAATTCATTTGACAATCATAAAGCTACAGGTTTGTCATGCCTGTTCCAATTATCTCAGGTATTTGTGATAAATTCCTGTCTTGAGACAGACTGTAAACCTTGTGGCAAACGCTATGACCTGTAGTTGCCTAGACTACTGTAATTCCTTTACTGTATGGGGTCAACAAGGCTCACTTAGCTGTTGGAATAGACACCTAATTTACTCACTATGTTGTAGCTATGGAAAAAGTAGCTGAATAACATGTTTTAACAAAATGCTCTAAATGTTTTAGTGCATGATTTCATTAATTTTAATCATTTTAATCATTTCAAAAATTCATAAAAAAATAATTAAGAAAGATCCAGGCCTGATACTCACACAAGGGAATCTACTTGTAGCCTAGTACACATATGCAAGATAAGAGAGAAATTCCTGCACTAGTGAATGAGAACATTGTGATAAGGTGTTGAAATTTTCACACTTTGGGTTGGGGTACCTTACTTGTAAGCGCTCTGGGGAACTGCAGAAGAACAGATCTGCATGTCTTGAACAATTTTTCATCCTCAATAGATAAGGTATCTTGTAGTTTTGAAGAAGAAGTTGTTCACACAGATGTGGACAGCGCAGAGTGATGCCATAATGTCAGCTGACTGTCAAATCAGCTGACATAAAAATTATGAAGCTGCAAATTTATTAATTGGACTATAGCTGTCAATGGAAATAGCACAATTATGTAAAAGTACATATAACTAGAGGATCGCTCGCAAAAAAAAAAGATAATGTTTTTGCATAGCAAAAACAAAGCGTCCCGAAAAGGATATAAAGGTGAGTGCTAAAGTATTAAGAAAATGCTTCGTTTCTAGCCTTATACTGTTGTGGCAACCAAAGTAAGCGCAGTCTGCTCTATCTAGCACGGTTTTCAAGATATAAGCATTTTTGTGTTTTGCAAAAAATAAAAAAATTAAAAATGTCCGCTATATTTGGCGAGACAAAAATATTTTGAAAATTGGCATGGCTACTCTGCAGAGATACCCAGCAGGTCCAAAATTTTGTTGAGTTCGCTCCATATAGCACGGTTTTCGAGATATAAGCATTTTTGTGTTTTGCAAAAACTTTGAAAATTCAAATTGGCCACCATTTTTGGGGAGACAAAAATTTTTGTCAAGACCACTGCCGTGGTGTGTATCTCCCGCCGAGCATTAAAGCAGAAGAAAGGCTTTTCCGAGATATTCACAATTTTTCATTTTCGTGTGTGAAAGGTCTTCCAAAAGTAGGTGAATGAGTTATTTGAGAAAAATTGGCTATCTGCAATACTATTAAGAGATAATTCACATTTACTCATTTTGAGTAGGTGAATAATTATCTATGGGTCTGAAACTTCACCAAGTGAAAGCTCTCCCACAAGTAGGTGAATGAGTTATTTGAGAAAAATTGGCTATCTGCAATACTTTTAGAGATAATTCGGATTTACTCATTTTGAGTAGGTGAGTAATTAGCTATGGGTCTGAAACTTCACCATGTGAAAGCTCTCCCACAAGTAGATGAATGAGTATTTGATAAAAATTGGGTATCCGCAATACTTTTACAGATAATTAGCATTTACTCATTTTGAGTAGGTGAATAAATAGCTATGGGTCTGAAACTTCACAGAGTGAAAGCTCTCCCAAAAGTAGGTGAATGAGTTATTTGAGAAAAATTGGCTATCTGCAATACTTTTAGAGATAATTCACATTTACTCATTTTGAGTAGGTGAATAATTAGCTATGGGTCTGAAACTTCACCAAGTGAAAGCTCTTCCAAAAGTAGGTGAATGATTTATTTGAGAAAAATTGGCTATCTGCAATACTTTTAGAGATAATTCGCATTTACTCATTTTGAGTAGGTGAGTAATTAGCTATGGGTCTGAAACTTCACCAAGTGAAAGCTCTCCCAAAAGTAGGTGAATGAGTTATTTGAGAAAAATTGGCTATCTGCAATACTTTTAGAGATAATTCGCATTTACTCATTTTGAGTAGACGAGTAATTAGCTATGGGTCTGAAACTTCACAGAGTGAAAGCTCTGCCAAAAGTAGGTGAATGAGTTATTTGAGAAAAATTGGCTATCTGCAATACTTTTAGAGATAATTCGCATTTACTCATTTTGAGTAGGTGAGTAATTAGCTATGGGTCTGAAACTTCACAGAGTGAAAGCTCTCCCAAAAGTAGGTGAATGAGTCATTTGAGAAAAATTGGCTATCTGCAATACTTTTAGAGATAATTCGCATTTACTCATTTTGAGTAGGTGAGTAATTAGCTATGGGTCTGAAACTTCACCAAGTGAAAGCTCTCCCAAAAGTAGGTGAATGATTAATTTGACAAAAATTGGCTATCTGCAATACTTTTAGAGATAATTCGCATTTACTCATTTTGAGTAGACGAGTAATTAGCTATGGGTCTGAAACTTCACCAAGTGAAAGCTCTCCCAAAAGTAGGTGAATGAGTTATTTGAGAAAAATTGGCTATCTGCAATACTTTTCGAGATAATTCACATTTACTCATTTTGAGTAGGTGAGTAATTAGCTATGGGTCTGAAACTTCACCAAGTGAAAGCTCTCCCAAAAGTAGGTGAATGAGTTATTTGAGAAAAATTGGCTATCTGCAATACTTTTCGAGATAATTCACATTTACTCATTTTGAGTAGGTGAGTAATTAGCTATGGGTCTGAAACTTCACCAAGTGAAAGCTCTCCCAAAAGTAGGTGAATGAGTTATTTGAGAAAAATTGGCTATCTGCAATACTTTTAGAGATAATTCGCATTTACTCATTTTGAGTAGGTGAGTAATTAGCTATGGGTCTGAAACTTCACCAAGTGAAAGCTCTCCCAAAAGTAGGTGAATGAGTTATTTGAGAAAAATTGGCTATCTGCAATACTTTTAGAGATAATTCGCATTTACTCATTTTGAGTAGGTGAGTAATTAGCTATGGGTCTGAAACTTCACCATGTGAAAGCTCTCCCACAAGTACATGAATGAGTTATTTGATAAAAATTGGGTATCCGCAATACTTTTACAGATAATTAGCATTTACTCATTTTGAGTAGGTAAATAATTAGCTATGGGTCTGAAACTTCACCATGTGAAAGCTCTCCCAAAAGTAGGTGAATGAGTTATTTGAGAAAAATTGGCTATCTGCAATACTTTTAGAGATAATTCGCATTTACTCATTTTGAGTAGGTGAGTAATTGGCTATGGGTCTGAAACTTCACCATGTGAAAGCTCTTCCAAAAGTAGGTGAATGAGTTATTTGAGAAAAATTGGCCATCTGCAATACTTTTAGAGGTAATTCGCATTTACTCTTTTTGAGTAGGTGAGCAATTAGCTATGGGTCTGAAACTTCACCAAGTGAAAGCTCTTTGGGATAGCTGCTCTGCAGAGATACCCTGAAGATAAAAAATTTCGTTGAAATCGCTCTATGTAGCACGGTTTTCGAAATATTAGCATTTTTGTGTTTTGCAATTTTTGCGCAAAAATTCGAAAATTCAAAATGGCCGCCATTTTTGGCAAGATAAAATTTTTTTGAAAATTGGCATGGCTACTCTCCATAGATACCCAGCGGGTCAAAAATTTCGTCGAAATCGCTGTATCTAGCACGGTTTTCGAGATATAAGCATTTTTGTGTTTTGCAATTTTGCGAAAAATTCGAAAATTCAAAATGGCCGCCATTTTTTGCGAGAAATTTTTTGTTTGAAAATTGGCAGCTACTCTGCAGAGATACCCTGCGGGTCAAAAATTTCGTCGAAATCGCTCTATCTAGCAGGGTTTTCGAGATATAAGCATTTTTATGTTTTGCAATTTTTGCGAAAAATTCGAAAAATCAAAATGGCCGCCATTTTTGGCGAGACAAAAATTTTTTCAAAATTGGGAAAACTACTCTGCATATATACCCTGTGGGTCAAAAATTTCGTCGAAATCGCTCTATCTAGCACGGTTTTCGAGATATAAGCATTTTTGTGTTTTGCAATTTTTGCGAAAAATTCAAAAATTCAAAATGGCCGCCATTTTTGGCGAGACAAAAATTTTTTGAAAATTGGGATAACTACTCTGCAGAGATACCCCGTGGGTCAAAAATTTCGTCAAAATCGCTCTATCTAGCACGGTTTTCGAGATATAAGCATTTTTGTGTTTTGCAATTTTTGCGAAAATTTCGAAAATTCAAAATGGCCGCCATTTTTGGCGAGACAAAGATTTTTTGAAAATTGGGAAAAGTACTCCGCAGAGATATCCTGCGGGTCAAAAATTTTGTCGAAATTGCTCTATCTAGCACGGTTTTTGAGATATAAGCATTTTTGTGTTTTGCAATTTTTGCGAAAATTTCGAAAATTCAAAATGGCCGCCATTTTGGGCGAGAGAAAATTTTTTTGAAAATTGGGAAAACTACTCCGCAGAGATACCCTGCGGGTCAAAAATTTCGTCGAAATCGCTCTATCTAGCACGGTTTTCGAGATATAAGCATTTTTGTGTTTTCCTTATTTGGAAAATTCGTAATGATTAATTAATCATTAATTACTCGGCCATTTCTTGACCAATCAATGCCAAAATCTAATGATTTCCAGATTTTAATAGAATGAATGTATTTGCCAAGGTTCAGGTGAATTGATAAAATTCCTTTCAAGTTATCATCCGGACAAGCTTCCCCATCGAAAAAAGACATTTTTGGTCATGTGACCTCTCTGATTGGTTGAAATGTCACTGCAGCATATTCAAAAAAATTCCCCAAGGCTACTGCCTAAACCTGCCAAATTTGAAAAGAATCCGCCTAACGGTTACAGAGTTATAAGGAAAACAAAATGCGGAGCCGGCGGAGCCAGAAGCTCTCCCATACACAAACAAGCGTCCCTTGCGGGACGCTTAATTATCAGTTGCAGCAATCCATGTATCTTTGTCGAGGGAGAAACATGTCTCAAATATGGCAGGTGAACACACTTTGGCAGAGTTAAGGTTAAAGGTCATGCCATGATGATGCACACCTACACCCATCAACTTCTTACAGTTTATAGTTTCTGAGATATAGCTAAGATTTTCAAACTCCCGGACAAGATTTTATAGGTCAAGGTCACTATGACAAGGTCAAATCAAGGTCACACCATGATGTTGCCCACCTCACTCCCCTAACCAATGTCCCTACTCTGTATCAACTTCCTACACCTTACGGTTTCTGAGATACAGCCCGGACAAATTTTTGGCTTATGCCAACCACCTATGTAACCATCCGGCCCGCCCATCAGGGATGCCATAGGTGGAAATAATACCTGCACAGCTATTAAACACTTTGGGGTAAAAACCTAGAAAAGCACTCAGAGAATGCAGGCCTCCACTGAGCAAGCCCGTTTCCACCACTTTTTTGTCCTGCTCTGGTTCACACCCGAGCACACCCTAAAACATAATTGGGGTTGTAATTGGAGTAATGAAATATTTTGACATTTCTGTTATTTATTTTAAAGAAAAGTATTTGACACCCTGCCTGGTCCCTTTGTGTTGGTTATATTGTGGCAGGTAGGTAAGTATCAGGTTTCCTACATGAAGTTTGGCCGGGATTTGAACTCCCACCTCTGAGGTGCAAGGAGAGTATGCTACCACTACACCACTCTCATGGCTCAGACACTTCTGTTGATTGGTTTGGAAATAGATATCTGTATGGTTAACACTCAATAACAAATGACAATATCCTTTAACTTTGAAGTAATAATATGTATAACATTACAAACATTAAATAATCATAAGTATTGAAGTTACAAATACGATAATATTCCACCACATTCAACAAATTCCCTTGTGGTTTAAACTGTTTTATTTGAATAAATTTGAATAAGTGTGGTTGTTTTTTCACAATATATCTCAAGAAGTGTTGTGTTTGACACAGATAAGTACTGATAATTGCAAGCCTGACTTCATGTAATTTGTTTCTCCTGTATTTTAAATTACAAAAAGCAAGGTCAATAATAACGCAAACTTATACAAAATCAACATTTGTTCTTTTGTAGTTGTAACTGCTTTATCAGGGTTACAGTCCATCTTTTATGTGCCATGACCTGTATCATCCACTCTTTCTCTTGTAGGCCCACGCTTGCCCACAAAAATAAAGTCTAGTGATCCGCTGCAACGAGAAGATTAGTCATACTTCTTGTTCGGTGGAAAGTGTGATTCAGGCATTTTACAATGTTTACAGGCATATGATAACATGTTTACAGTATCATTTTAGCAAAGATACTACCAAAAACCTTATGTCCTCTATTTTAAAGGTGCTTTTTCACTGAGCAAAAAAAAAACATAAAAATTCAAGACATAGCATGGTAACTGATAGGGAGGTCAGAACTAGCTGACTATTTATTTATTTGGGGTTTAACATAGCTTTCAACACTGTACAGGTCATATCACAACGGTTAGTTTGAAGGGCAGAGGAAGCCAGTACATACAGTTGGTCAAGGTTCTGTACTGTAAACTGCAGACCAACGGCAAGCAACTACCAGCTTTCCCACTTGAGGTAGGGCCGGGAACCGAAACCCGATCTCAGAGGTGGGAGGTGAGAGTGTTACCACTGTGGTTGCGAGTAGCTGACTACTCGACAGCGGTTAGAATAGCGCTATAGATCAGTTTCATAGTTTAAAGTATGAATAATCGCTTAATGTAGTAAAAGATTACAGAAGGTCTGAATCCATCAAATATGTGCATACTGTCACAGAAAATACGTTAAAATCCAACAACAGCCACGTTTTCTGAACTGTTTATGCATTCATGTAAAACTGGCAGTACCATATACCTCTTACATCGCCCACTTCCTGTATGAGAAAAATGCATCAAAAGTTGCAGGAAAATGTCAAATTAAATTAATTTTACAGATTATGGACATTTATTTTCAATTTATTTCACATATTTATCGTTTTCATTGCCTTTTAGAATATCAAGCTTAAGATTTTTGGTAGTTTTATAAATTCAATGGTTTTTCTGTGTCGACAGGAATAGTTACTTGCCGATTAGCCGGAATGAAGTATTTGGAGTCGTGATGTCCCTATTAAGTATTAACCTATTAAGTATTAACTGTCATGTTTTAGTTCTAATTTCAAGGCTTCCTTAAATTCTAACTGAAAATGCAAATAAACAACAAAATATACAGCTTCAATGCTATTTATAACTTTAATAAGGAAGATTTTGGGCATAATTTTACTGTTAATAAAAATGATAAACAAGTACACTGTCAAAGCTTTATCATCATTAAGGATGTTTATTCACTATTCATTTACAATAAAATTACATGAATAAACAAAAGATGTAGGTCTAAATCAACCTTATAAATATAGGCTGATATGCAGGTCCTATAAAAAATGGGAAGAAGTGACTGAGATAAATGTATACTATCGAACGTGGCCACACAGATTCATATCAATGAAAAACCTTAACATTTGGAAATTTTTATAAAGTACATTTAACTGCCAAGTAGTCTCTGTAATACATATGTATCTAGTTCCCACAGTTCCACATACACACTAGCTGAAAATATTCAACTTCCCCAGGCATTCTTTTCTGGCTGGATGGATTCCATATTTTTTTGAAGTATCGGGACAAGTGAAGATAGAGGCGCCACTTGGCAAACCGACGGAAGATCTCCCCCCTTGACCCATGTTTTAGTGGTGTTTTGACTGAATGCACCTCTCTCTTCACTTGATCCGAAGTATCCATTAAGTTTCATAAGTCTACATAAGTTGGGATTCGTATTTAAGGATGACATGTTCTCTACAACAGAGACGGCTAGTGTTCACCACTTAGCAGTCTAGGGATCAGACGGCACAAAAATATGTACATCGGTAGGTCGCCAATGCAAAACCGTACCGATTCCGGTATTCCGCGTTTTAGTACACCCAAACAAACATGGACGTTTCCTCTTCGGTTCCTCTTCACGACATCGCAATAAAAGTGGCCAAATGCACAAAATATGAGATAAAAAGTTAAAATATCTTCAGATTTCTTGTTTGTTCCCTAGATTTTAAGTTTTCCTTCAATTATATGGGCTGACAAGCAAGATTGAGGTTATAAATTGTTGTAACCACAACATGGTAGTTCTACTCAACGTAATTGCTATTAGTACTATATAAAGTCTGCAAATGCATGTAAATCGGGGATAAAACCTTATAATTTCTTCAGATTTCGGGTATGTTTCTAATATTTTAACTCTTCCTTCCATTATATGTGCTGACAAGCGAAGTGGCGGTTGTAAAATCTCATCACGGTATTTCAGTAAAATGCTTTCGATACCGAAATACCGGAAATACCGTCCCATCCCTACTTAGCACAATATGTTGTAGGACCGGTGTTGAACTGGTGTTGAAAACATTGGTCTGATTATCAAACTAGATTAAAGTTTGCTAGCTTGAACAGATACCAAACATCGAACCCGAAATTCTAAACGATTTCACAGCACGAATAAGCAAGAATAATAGCTATCTTGAAGCAAAAATTCAAAAACAAGTTGACATGTGTTAACGGGTCTTTAGTGGGTGATGGCATAAAGATGGCAAATATATGGGTCCTATACATACTGTACACCTGGGGCCAGTTTCACATAAGGACTTAGTCTGGACATCGACTTAAAGTTAAGACTTTTGTTTTTAATTCAGGTCAAGTCTGTGGTCTTAGACTGAGCTGATTTCACAAAGCAACAAACTCTAGGCTTTGGCTAAGTCTAAGCTTTGGCTCAAAGTTAAGTCCAACTGGGAGTGGTCTTAACTTTTGTAAACAAGGACCTAAATATGGCTGCCATAAATTTTTCTCCACTTCAAAATTCGAAATGGCTTTACATAAAGTATAAATATATAAACCACCTCCCTAAGTAGTCTTAGAGAAGTTTTTACGTGGTAACAATGTTTTCCATTTTAAAACAGCACTTATCCTTGGATAAAATGCGTCACATGAAGGATTATGTCACCAATTGTATACTTTGAATAGAAATAAAAGGTCACATGACACAGAAAACCACTGTAGTTATTTATGAAGCTTGGACTTAGCCAAGTCACCCTTTGTGAAATCCATTTAAGTCCCGGACCTAGGTAAGACCAAAGTCTTAGATTTAAGTCCCTGACTTAGCCAAAAACTTGGCTAAGTCTAAGACCCTTTGTGAAACCGGTCCCAGTGACATACATAGGTACAAGACAGGTTACAAGTAAACTGCATTGATTTCAACTTGCACAATATTTCAAGACTTACATATCTCCCGAAAAAATCCAACCAACAACTTCCAACAACATTAGACATTGCCGATAGCTCGATGTATATCACTCAACAGGACAATTCCTGGGTAATTACACACCGAATTCCCTCAAATGAGGTACAAAGGCTGTTACTCTTGATGTTATTTGACCTTGAGCAAGAAGTTATAGGTCAAATCAGACTTTGACAAAGATTGACAGCCCATTATTTCCTTTTAGTTTTGATCACATTTCAAACCTAATGGATCAATAAATAAGGCCTTCGACATCGACCTTGAAGCTGAGATCATAAAGCATACCTATAGATATAAGCAAACCTTATAAACATACTTTTCACTTTGAAAAAACAACAAATTGACCTTTCAGTGCTTTAAAATTCCCAATTTGAATTATCACTAGTGCCCAAATTGGCTCATCACCAAATTAACCCACTATAGGTCACCAATGGGCTTCTGTCTACAGTTAACCTAGATATGGGAGTTTCGTCTATTGTGGTTATGCAAGGTGTGCCAATTAGTTACAGTGTGGAGCAATATTTAGGCATAATAATATGGGCTTATTCACCTATTTTGGCAGAGTTCTCAATATAGCGGTTCGAGGCGGGGGGGGGGGGGGGGGGGGGTTCGGTTCTAGTTGACAGGGTTTAAAACCCTTGAAAAAAAATGCAAAGGGGATTTGACAGTAAAGTGAACCTAAAGCAGCAAACTGTGCCAAGCATACATGCAAAGTCAAACATCCTTTCACAATCTTCTTTCACTACAATCCCATGCTGCATATCAGTCATAAAATTTTTCTGGATTTCTTTTTTAATGCAAATAAGCCTGCCTGAAATGATAATGTAAACTTTGCTGGATAATAAAGGCCATATGGATGGCTTGAATATTTTTCCGGCGGGGGAGGGGTGTCGGGGAATAACCCCCTTCCTTATTTCAACCTAAACCCACCGCAGATGTCTGCCACTCTAGGAGTGTATGTTTTCAAGTCTGAAATCTTTACTTCTCAGCTACCCAAGTTTGTCACCTGCATTTTTTGACAATATTTAAAGTTTTAAACCTATTAGCAATTATCTTTCTTTGTAGAGTACACCTGTGTTGCTAACTCGGGACAGTTTGAACTCAGGACACCCAAACATAAAAGGGATAAAAATTTCATAAAAATAATCACACCACCAATGTATCAATAATACACATGTGTATTTGTCATAACCCAAAAAAAAAAATATATTTTTGAAAATTTTTTACCATATTATTCCTGAGATGATAGAGTGACACTTTTAAAAATGCCAGCCAGTGCAGATATACAGTGACGTTGCTGAAATCAATGGCCTTTAGGCACAACGTATATCCTTGTTAATTTGTGTAATGTTTTGTTTTATATGGTATAGTATATGTAAAAATACATCAATAAACACAAGATATAACAAAAATCACTTTAATCTTTGATTTAAGGAAATAGTATATCTTTTAAAAGTGTCCTGAGTTAAAAACAGAATAAAAATCCAAGAAATACATATTTGTTGTTGTTTAATTGACAAGGAGGCATTTTATACAGGATAATTTTCTGTGACTGTAAGACTGTCACTGTTCTTCTCATATGATAAGGATAAGCAGATATTCCATTATTCCTTGTTGTGTATTTACACTATTTGTTCAAAAAGTGTCCTGAGTTCACAACACGGGTGTAATAGATGTGTGCTAAAACCATTTCAGTGTCAATATTACTGGTCCTTTTCAGTTTTTAAGGCAGGTGACGAACATGGGTAGGCGACGAACTTGGGTAGCTGAGCAGTATACACGGGTGTTATTATTGTTAGACGTCATTAATGTCAGACAATGATAAAAATAGGTAGCTAAACTTTGTTTACCGCATCGATTGTACACTTCAAATCCACATGTGTTGGTGATAAGCAGCTCACGGTCATGTGGACCTGTGACTTGATAGAACTGTATGATCTATACTTCATACAATACTCATCTAAATATCGTAATATTATCACTTGTCATACATAGCCTTCTTGTTCTACGGTGAGCTGATTAATGGTATGACGTCACTCTGATATGACGTCACTACAGTACTTCGCTTAAACTGGTTTTCATACTTTCGACCATCGAGAGTGAATAACCGCGGGAAAATGGAGAACCTTAAACTTAAACAAAAAATGGCCAGGCGGTGCAATCACTTGACTTCAAAAGGAAAAGTGTCTTATGTTTGACGTCAATTTTTTAGCTGGATGTGACTGTTTAATCTATATATTTCATTATAAAGAATTCGTTTATACCACGTACGTTATTTAAATTAGTTAAAAATCTAAGTTCAATTAATTAAATTAAGGATGTATGGAAGATTTTAAAACCCCCAGTTGGAACATAATATGTTTCAGTTTATTTTATAAGGTTAGTCATCCAATATTATATTAATTTGATTAATTTTATGGATGTAACATTTGAACTTGCGATTAATGGTAAAGAAAGTAAAAATAACTTCAAAACTGCTATTTTGCAGAAAGTGTTCAGTTAATGTTTGTTCAATTTGAGAAGATGAACATTTATATTATTTAAAAGTGGGTCTTATTTCAGCTTGGTCATTTTTTAGTTTTGTGACAAAGTGAAGTAGATAAACCCGAACTTCAGTTCCAAAATATGGATGCTAAAATGCGGGTAGTAAAATTAAAAGTGAGTCTATATCTCACCTGTTATTGGTGCTAGAGGTTTTGGATCTGAAACCAACTTACAGGAAAAAAATTGGCTTGGTATATTGGATGTCGTCAGATATGACCTTGGATTCCTGCTGGAAGGTTACCTGAGTGTAGCCAAAACTTAAAAGCCCTTCAGAAAGATTACTATTGGTCCTTGGTGTGAAATGACGCTACAGGATTGAAAATAGTTGATTTCCGTCAAGATCAAAAGGGGGTAATCAAGCCTAAATGTAAGTCGAATATCGATTGAAAAAGTACTCAGAAAAATGTACAGGTCCCAATAACACTTTATGAAATAAATAGAAATGCTGGAAGAGATATATGCAACCGCACAATATTCAATCCAGTAAGTGAAAAAATATCAGCTTAATCAATGCAAAAATCAGAACTTAATGCCTCCAAGAAAGTCTTCTGTGCAAAGGATGTGCAAAGACTCAAAATTAATAAGCACTCTGAAAAATGAAAAAAAACCTACATAGAGAAGACAATTAAATCATCATAAAATGTTGTAAAATGATATAATATCAAACAAACGGGACTTTCTTAAATCGGCAAAAAAGTCTTATTCAAAAATCCAAAATGAAACTTTACTTGAAACGAAAGATGAATTGGATAGTTGAACAAAACTTTCTGGAGTTGAATCAGCAGAAGTTGGTAATTAGGAAGTAATGGTGTGTGAACTCTGAAAGGCCTTAAAAATAAAAAAAATGGAGAACTGCCGAAAAGAGATGAATTTCCAGCGGAATTTTAAAAAATTATTTTAATTTAGTTAAAATATGTTATCTTTTATTACTATAAATGGTGTTTTGTGGAAGGACAATTGTAAGTAAAACTTAAGACTATGGACAATATCCTGCCTGCCTAAGGGAACTAAGCCAAGAACGTTTATGAGAAACTGGAGGTTATTAGTGGGAGTTTTGAAGGAGAAAATAGTACATTTATCTACAGCCTACTCAACACACAGAAAATAAACCCCTGGCCTTTTAATGCTTGTTGATTTTGAAAATGTTTTTGACTCACAGTAGCATCGAACTTTGAAGATTTAGTTCTCAACTTATTTAAATCACCCAAAAAGAGATTCAACCTTCTACAGTTGAGCATCTGTCACAGGTTGTATGTACACCAAGGTTGATTTTTTTATGCAAATAAATAGGCTTGGCAGCCCTTTTGTCTTTTTTTTTTTTTTTTTTTTTCAAAATGAGGTCAGAATTATTCATAGATAAGCTTTTGTGGCAAATAAGACATTCCCCCAGGTTGTTCAACGTTTTAAAACAGGGGGGGTAAAGAGAAACATGTATTCTAATGTATACACCCATTCAGTGGACACAGTGATGCTGCAAGCATAGCTGATTTTCATACACTGGCAAGTTAAATGTTTATTTGTATTATAAGTATTTACTTTACTGAAAGGTAATTAACATGGCGTTAAAACCCAAGGTTATCATAGCAATATTTGCTGTTTTTTTTTCACTATATTATGCAGTTTCCTTTCAAAGAAGTCATTAAATTACATATGTTTTAAGTTTACAAAATACATCACAATTATGTTTTAGCATTATTCGTTTGTAATTATAGTGAAATTTTTGTTACAATTCAGGAGTGAAAAAATACTAGTGGCTACAGATTTCAAACAATGTAGAATGGTACAGAGGTTGGCTTTGAGAAATAGTTGTCCATCTTAAAATGAAAGAAACTTACTTTTAACATCGAGTATATTTGAGTTTATTCAACGTTTAAGTACTAAAAATTCTGAATGTGACAAATATATGTTTGTTAATGATTTTACAACAAACATGGGGCGTATGAATATCTGTATTTAAGAGACACACACACATGTACAAACCTGTCCAATATACCAGCATCATTAGCCACGTGACCAGTTTGCCCTCCATTTTGCTTTCTTCAGGTAATTCCAATAAATGTGTTTTCTCTGTAACCTCTACAGTGCAATAAAATTTATCCTTGAAAGGACAATGAATAAATTTAGTGCTAGTCAGTTTTCCACACTTAAACCTCGAAATAAATCAGATAATAATAAAGCAATTATTTTTCTCAATAAACTGAAGCCATAAAGAGTCAATCTGAGGTTATATATCCAGGCTGACTGATTTTAACAGGCAAGGTATAAGCACATACTTTGAACTTCCGGCCTTATCTGTAATGTTTGCAAAACACTCGAGGACAAACAGTTTGTTATCTCTCACTGAAATAAGTAAAATGACAATCATATAATGATGTGAATGATGATTTATGTGTACCTTAGTATAAAGTCAATATAAAGATTGGAGCATCAATTGGTTCTAGAAATATAACGTCTCTTTCAGTATTTTGAATCACATAAGTATTCCATTCTTGTATGGGCAATTGTTGACATATTGTAGGTTACAGATTATGTTTTATTTGTTGTTTTTTTTCCTCCTCCTTATAGCACAAGCCTATTTATAAGTCACACCAATTTTTGTAATTTTTTTTTTTTTACGTTAACACATGATTTTTTATTTATTTTAATTAGCTCACATATATTGTCATGCACAATAACCATAAACAAAATTTTCATGAGATAATGAGATAGTAATAATTATGAATGCACCCTAGGCTACATTATTTTCAAATTAAATCTCTATTGGTTTTTTAGATAAGTTGTCCTTTTCTAGACAGTTTTGGACTTATCTGACAGGAAACTTTCACAGAATCATATGGCTGTATTCTCTACTGAAAAGATCAAACATCAATTTTGGAGTTTTAAGTCTCATTCTGCAGTAAAGTTCAAACCAGATCACACCCTTTTGTGAGCCTAACTTGTATTTATAAGTGAGTCTCGAACCCTCGTCCACATTGGTCAGAGGTAAGGGGTTAAATAAGATATTTTTGAATCATTGAGGCCATTCCAAGAAGATCAGTCATACTTATAGAGGTAATAATATGTAATAAATACTGTTCATTACGTTGTACATCAATATTAATCATGTACAATTATTTTACTAATTCCATGAACCAATTTGTTGCGGCTGGTATAAAACTGGTGTAAATATCAGCTATAAATATTAAAGGCATGGTGGAGCAGCGGATGGCACCCTTACCATCACTCATAGGTTCAAATCCTGCTCCTGGTTTCAAAAAGCCTCCCTAGATATTCTTCCAAAAGATGATTCTAAATTTATTAATTATTTGGAAAATACATTGCCTAGTAGGTTATTGTTGGGCTTTTGGCGAAGTTTGAAATCTGTGAGGGTTGTTTTGATATTTTTAAATGGCTTGGAAAATCTATTATTATGTAGACTAAATGACTGATTCAGTGATTTTTACCTAGTGTCAGGTATATTCGTGATATCAGCATTGAATCACAGAAATAACCATGAGAAAAAGGCAAGTAAGATATATATTCACCTAAGTTCAATAAACAACCACAGATCTTATCTTGAATGACGTTGCTTCTTTAAGATGGTTTAATTAGGTGTTTGTTGTTGTAGCTGTGTAGCTATTAAACCTACTAAACACACCTACTTCCGTACAAAACAATGCAAGACATGTCACTATATAGGAATCATGCCTTCGTGACTTATCCCAAAATAACCTGACATTTCCACTTATCAACCTTACACTGTTTTGCTGTAAACAGTGTTATTTGTAAACGTTTTACATAAAAAAATTAACAAGGAAACAAAGACCATATAAATTCTAGACACAATAGATAAGAAAATTAGAAACTATATAACTGTTTATTAACCATAATTATTGATTATTATTAACTTTAACTATTTTATATAAATCTGTAATTTATTTATACGTCAAGTGCTATTGTTTGTAATATCTGTACTACACTGTCATTTGATGTTATGCATGGCTGAAATAACAATTATTTATTTATTTATATTTATTTAACTATGTTAACATGTAACCTCAGGGCCACCTTCTGGCTCTCTCATGCCTGTGATCACAGGCTCAAATCCTTCTCACAATAACATGTACGATGTAGTGAGGGGCAGCCCTCATGTGACCCAACAAGAAGTCATTACTTTCTCTCTGTCTTGGCAATATATTCATGCAAAAATATCGATCTATGTAACCTTAGCTCTTGAAACTAATTTTAAACCAGGATACTTAACCATGTTTAACGACAGTCTCAAGTAACTCAAAAGAAAACTCTGCAATATAGTTTTATAGCTTAGAAAGGACTGGACTCCATCTCTGTCTGTATGGAATGAGTTGCCAGCTGACATCCACTCTGTCACATCTCTTGTGTTGTTTAGGGAGAAACTCAAGCTTATCTCTTCACAAAAAACCTACACACCCTAGGTTTTGTGGTATTCTCCCACTGTCTCTATGGTGTCTCTATCCCCTCTTCTGTGTCTTTGGACTATGAATGTTTGCAACTTATTTCTGGGTTGTGGTTCCTTAGAGTCTGTCTTTTGATGGTGATTAAGCAATATAAAAGTCAGAACAGAATCCGGATATCTGATTATAACACAGGCAGAAGTAGACACACATTAGTCACCTGTATCCATTGACCTCTTATTGACCTCTAATTGAACACATTTTGCTTGTAATAATTCTTTTCCATCTTCAAAGTTGGGGTTTTACGTCCCGTTCAACAGCCAGGGTCATATTGGGACAGGTCCTCAGAATTGCCACTTGTGGAACTCGAACCCACAGAGGTGACAGCCTATGATTAGCTGCCAAACTTGCTAACTACTAGGCCACTGAGGACCTCTTTTTCCATCTTCAAAAATGACTGTACAACTAAACTGATTTTAAACTCTCCACAGGATTTACTGCTGTGGTAGATCCAGTCACAAAAAGTAGGGAAAACTGCCATCACATTTGCCCAGAGTGAAAGGGTGCTTGCACGACCATAAAAGGGTTGCCTTAATGCCTGCCAGAGACAGCGATGCTTCGAAAAGCTCATACATAGCATTTAAGCAGAGAAAATTGATTTGCACTAGTTCATAGCACTGAAGAGATTGGTTGTAACATACAAGAGACTGAATGGAAGGTGGTTAAGGCAGAAAAGAAATGCTTCTGTTAATTTTGTTGCATTAAAATGCTCCATTATTTTTGGATAAGCGAACTTGCAAGGCCATTAACCTATTTAAATTACAACCCCTTCCCCAAACTGTAATTTCAGGATGTAGTTTATTAGCACCTTTACCTTTATTTCCAGATTATGTTATGTGTTTTTAGGTTTTCAGTTTTATGGTAATCTTTTAGTTAAAATAAAAGTAAAGAGGTTTCTTTGGAAATTCATGGGAAAAGGGCTTTCCATATTTGGTCATGAAAACTATTCTTAGTAAATAAAGAAACACAAAAGACAACTAAGATTTATATTTACTTATTCTGTAAAAAAACTTGCGTTTCTTTTTTAAACTAAATATATTAGATACTTTTAACAAAAGAAAATCAAGCCAGTGTAATTTGAGAAAAAAATCCCTCCTGATGATTAACAAATAGTACTTGTGGTATGCACTTGTATGATATGATCATCTTTATTCCTGATATTTTATAGTTTATGATATGTGGTTACACTACAATACACATATTTAATTTGCAGTGAATCATAAACCCAAAGGGCCTGGGTATTACGTTATACAAGTAATAGATTTAAATTGTGTATTATTACATATTGCGTCACATTAATAAATGAATGAACAGATAAATATGTTGTTGTTTTTTTCTTTTATAATGCTTTGTTTTGTACCTTAATTATGAACGTGGGTAATATTGTGACTATTGAGGAACTGAGTCAGGAAGTCAAAATCTGTAATTTCGGGGACATTATGATCTCACTTGAATGTTATTGATCTGAAAAATACATATTTGCGCAAATCTCCCAAAGTTGTTGTCATCCCAGTTAAAGGTTATAACCGGTGCAGTGGATTATATTTCCCCTCCTATATACGTCACTAGGGGGACTGAAGTACTTCAAAGTTATGGCTCTCTCCCCCAGTTGGAGACTGAGCTATTGCGTGTTTGTGTGTGTGTGTGTGTGTGTGTGTGGGGGGGGGGGGGGGGCTTGAATCAAAGGATCAATGCATACATTGTTTTTATTGAGCCTGATTTTATAAACTTGTAAACAAAATAGATTTCTTATTGAGCTTTAATTTTTTTTGCACACTATATATTTATTACTTTATTAAGTGTGCTATATTTTTTATTTTGCAAATTGGAAAAAAATGTATATATATGTATATCTGCAGGTTGAATTAGATGAATTGTAGTGAATATATCATATAGCTTATATTGCAAACTTGGTTATAGCAATGATACTCCCTTCCTTCTTAATAACAAGAAAAGCCTTTTATATTTTGATGAATATTTTTTGATGAATATTTTAACCATTATAGCAACTGGCCTCCAGCTATGATATGTGGTCTGTCCCCTACTATGTTTCACCAATACATCTAATTATATAGATCATAATGCGGCTTCTCAGTTTAGAAGCAAATGTCTGTTTTAACATTTCTAAGCACAGAAGAATGACTAAGTATAGCTTATATGTCAATGGTATGTCAAAAATGTGTCTGAATACCTCCTCCTGATATACCAGGCCATTCAAAAGTCATTATTATTGTATGTACATCATCATGGATAGAAGTGAAATTTACTATTAAGGATTTATGGATCACCTTTCACAGAATTACCACAGATGTCAGACAATGACTAATAAATTCTTTCAAATTTGTGTTATGGTTCAAATGTTATTTCAGCCACGTTAGATGTCATACCAATCAACAGTGAAGAGTTACACCGTCCTCACTCAGTTTTATGGAAATCTTTCTTCTCCTGCTTCAACCGTCTAAGGTTTTGTGCCAGCTCAGTCCAGTGTGAAGACGCCTGGATGAGTAACATTTGTCTCAAACATGAAACCAAGCCCTATAGCCTCTCAACTCAGACGGGTGTACAGTTGGCAATGTATCCAAGAAAAATGGACTCTAAAAGAAATTTAACACATGCAGAAAACTGCTCTGAATTAGTCATAATCAATACTGGTGAAATCTTGATAAGTGTTCAGTCCAAACTTTTGTGTAATATATGCAGAGGCCTGTTTCTTTATTCATAATTCTTAGTAACATACATATAATGGCAATTGTCCAAAATAACTACATACACTTATCTGCTGTCACATTGCCTCTTTTAATAAGCAGAGAGAGGGTAAATATTTTAAAGGGGGGACAAGGGGTAGTGGGGTGCAAATTATTTTACAGCTCTTTCTGCTCTATTCTGACTCTTGCTTGTAAGATAAATACTCCCCTCAAGATTAAAGGATTGGGGTGCAAAATATAGCGGGGAGTTATTAAATCCCATTACACCGGGTGTTATAATTTGTCATCTATTAAGAAAACATGCGACTATTTCTTGCAGTGAATCATGGGTAATCCCTTTTTGATTTGTTTCCTACTATTTTCTGACTTTATCAAACAATCCTCACCAGGAATATGTCACATTTATCAGGTACTTGTGCAGCTCGTATAACATTTGTATATCCTGGACACAAAATTCATATTCGGGCTTATTTATGTGCAATAATTGCTATTTATTCAAAACTCACAAGTTATTTGTGGACTTCACGCAATAAACAACCAATTAAGTAAGCTTCGCCCTTTTGGTGGGTGATAATGGATTTTGTTTCATGAAATCCGCATATGTTTGGTAAATTAAATGCATGAATAAAATATATATCTTCACCAGTATTCAAATAAAGAAACAGGTAAAAAAACGAAGAAACGAGAAGAAATTCTGCAGCTACGCCTTCCCCCAAAATAAGTTAGACCACAAAGCACATCCTTTCAAAAATAATTTTGGAAAACAGTTTAATGTTTTCGGGGGCCTTCAGTTTTGAAGGTGTTTTTTTATAAATGGATTTTCCACAAATAGTGATATTTTTCATTGTGTTTTCAGGCAGGGTTTTGAGGATGAACAGAGGATAACAATTCTCACTTTATCTTTAGAGTTTCTAAGATAAAGTAATTAAGTCTCTTTGCCCAAATACCTTTGCTTGTGTAACACTGTCTAGTAAGCTTTGATCAATTTTGTGCCTTTCCTCGTGAATTAAGCCATTCAATTGTGTAGTTTATGTTGAAAGCCCTGTTGTCGCGCACTTTTAAGTATAGGTTAATGGCCAAGTAAGTGTCCAATATTGGAAAATAATGGCCTGTTTACGAGGTCCCGAAGGGACCGAGTCAACAGTCCATTATTTTCCAATATTGGACACTTACGAGGCTATTAACCTATTTAAATTACACCTCTTCTTTAATTTATAATTCTTAAGATATTGTTTAACATCATTACTTTTCATTTCAATATTCCTGTTGTGTACTTTTTTGGTTTTTATGATCATTTTAGTTGAAATAAATGTGAAAGGGTTTCTTTGGAAATGTGCTAAAAAGACTTCTATATATGGTCAAAATCACAAAGTGGCCAATAGTGAAAGATATTGGACACTTTTAACAAAAGAAAAACTCTCAGGTGTAATTTAAATAAAGTTATTTTGTGTTTGGGAGTTACTTTATATACCCACATCAGGCAGTAATTTGCAATGGCAGTTACAACATTTTTCATACTTTTGGTTGATGAAAACAACTACACTGCCATTGCAGATTTAGCTGAAGGGCTCCTGGCTAAACTTCCCAATGGACACAATAGGTCTGACACGAGAGAATTTAAGGCAGCGAGAAATCAATTGTCAACAGAAAAGTGAACAAGCAATTTAGAAGATTTCATTTATGATCAACATGCACAAAAATGTTTCTAAATTAATGTCATAAATAATTCCTGGATCCAGGTAATGACCCAGATCATCAGCAAAATTTAATCATCTGTTCCCTGTACCGTTTTGTGTCAATTTCTGAAAATTCATAACTTTTTGAGCTGTTAGGAAAACAAACTCCATTACATATGTAAGCACTGTGCCAGTGCATTGTTTAATCTGAGGACAAGTTTTGTGTGTGTATGTATTACCGTATAAGGTAATCGAGTTATTGATTTTTTTTTTTGTATTCTGTGGTATTTATGTTTATTGTACTCTTGTCAGGCTGATCTATTAATAGATTTGGGTAAACCCCATAAACTGGTTTCTAGAACTTCCTCACTGATTCTGGTGACAGATGTTACTTTCAAGTTAGTGCTATAACGCTTCTGTTTATTTCCACAGCCATAGATAAGTACTGTACATCTGACTACAGATGAACATAGTATTCACTGGCTATAAGGAAAGCTAATTGTGTCTTAGAACTACTATCAAGTGGTGAACTCTTGTTGGAGTGAACTGGATACAGCGTCTGGATGTACCAGAGAGTAGATTTGCTGTATTTTGGATATTGTTTGCATCTGGACACAGTGTGTGGATCTACCAGAGAGTGGTTTTGCTGTACTTCAGATATTACTTGTATCTGGATATTGTTGTGTAGGTCTGAGTGTGGATTTTCTACATCTTGGACATTGTCCATATCTCGGGGCAGACAGCATAATTGTGCAAACTCTCTGAATAGCTGCAGACATTTTGTGTTGTTGGACATTGAAAAGGTCACAGGCATTTTGTGTTATCGGACACTGAACAGATCACAGGATATGGATATTTGTGTGTTAGTGAACAACGGATGGATCACAGGACAGATTGCTGGACACAGTGGACAAACTTAACTGTAAAAAGATTGTGGCCAAATCAGATTGGTTTTATTATTGTATCATTGTATGTACTATTGAGAGCATCCCAGTTGACTGTAATTGTTAATTTTATGGTTACATAAATTTAAGTAAAACTTTCTGTCTTTTCCTGTTGTAATTTAAAAGCAACTGCTAAATGCTACCGCGTTTCCCCTTGACCGTAACAACTCAAGAAGCTAACTATATACACTTCCTTGGAGGTGAACCTAGAACAGAACATTTAAGTTGATTCACTTTTCAAACATCCATTATCAATGCATGTTGGACTGTTAGAATACTGAATGTTAATACTAACACACTCAGAGGTGCATAAATCTAAATCCCATTTCCAACATACTTAACCATTGGGAAAACATGTCACTGACCGAGTAGTGGCCAAACAACCAATGAGTGCGGAGACACAGTTTTGATTAAAAACCTTAATCAGAGGTTTAAAACTGCAAATATGGCAGGAGTCTTTAGTATTTTGAACACAGTTCTACGTTCGTCACTTGTACTATTTCATACCATATGGACATGCTGATAATCATTGATGGCGGTCCATTTCTACAGCATATTGCCCTATAAAATTACATTATTGTACTTTTATCCCTCTTGGCATGTCTGAATATCAGAGATTCCTCTAGTTATAAATGAGAGATATATGCAACCAGAACATTGAAACAAGTCAGTGAAACGTTGCCATTGTTTTATTTCATGAATAATTTAACATATCATTTAAATATTATAACAACCCATCTGTAATAAACAGACACAGATATACATACAAATCTAAATATGTTTTTTTAAAAAAAAACTAATACCAGATTATTAAAATCCTGTGTAACTAGATGAATTAGTTGATTTATACATTATATGTTGATGAATAGGGTGAGTGACTAGCAACTACTTTGTAAAGAATCACACATTTCGTACATCTCACAGTAAATATGTTGAATATAGCTTTAACCTCACACTGTGGGTTTCAATGCAGTATATCGCCGGACGGGATAAAATTCAGCACAATAAACCGAGAATTCCCCTACGTGAGGTATAAGGACTTCTAGGTGTACTGATGTCATATCTGACTTGAAGGAAATGTCACAGGTCCAATAATGACACAACAAAGATTCACAGCCCATTTCCAGTAGGTTGTTTCCTATTCCAAAAGCTTTGGATCATTACAAAGGAAATGTAAGGGTTTTATAGTCAGTGCACTCCATATGACCTCGACCTCTTGAAAGATTTTTTCATATTCCAAATCCCAATGACCAGCATTAAGAGAGAGTAAAATTACATTTTGGTAGGTTGGAACTATGTAATTTTGAAACAGGGCTCAAATTTCAAAATCAGAAACCGTGAAAAAATTTCCAGTCTATAACTTCCTAAAAAGTTGTTTTGAGACGCTACACTCATATGACCAATAGTAAGGGAACTACAAGACCCCGTTTGACCTACAAGCAGGGGTTAAAGGTCATCTGACCAAAGGTGTTCAAGGTAATGACATTGGATATCAATATTTCATGTTTTTTTCAGGCTCCATGGTAAATGGCATGCATTGTGTATTTCCATAACTGCAAACTACAATATGCCAAAAACAAGAGAATTTTAAAATCCATTTGTGTGGGTTATTATTATCCACCAAACACTGTATCTGTCCTAAATAGGGGACACACAAAGAGGGACATCTAATCTAATCTATCTAATGTGGACTTTTATAGTGCTTAATCTCCATCAATTGACAAATTCTTTAAGTATCTGCCAGTGTCACTAATTGCACATAATTTGTATTACAAACTTATTAGGAAGAGCTGATTTTCATTAATTTTTTATGAAGTACGTAAACTACAAATATGTTATATAAATTATTTGAAAGGTACTTCGGCTCATTTTAGTTGCATCACAATCCAAGCAGAAATGGCAGGGAAATCAAAAGTTAAAAATCAAAGAAGTTTCTTTAACTGACTGGTGACTTTTGGGAAGTTTTCCTGTTATATACACAATTTAATTTACAATGACAATTTCACGGAAATTAGACAAAAAAATTCCTAAAAATTGCACACGGCTGACATTAGCCTTGAAATTATAGGTCAGGCTTCTTGCCCATACATATTTATTTATTTATTTGGGGTTTTACGTCACTTTCAACACTGTACAGGTCATATCACGATGGGTAGTTTTATGGGCAGAGGAAACCATTACATACAGTTGGTCAAGGTTCTGTACTGTAAACTGCCGACCAATGGCAAGCAACTACCAACTTTCCCTCTTAAGTCGGGCCGGGAACCAAACCCCGGCCTCACAGCTAGGAGGCGAGAGACCACTCTGCCATCGTGGCCCCCATACATATTTGCAAACCAAATTTGAAAGGTTCAGGTCAAATACTTTGCGAGTTGTCACATCTTGAAAGAAATTAATTGAAGCAGTGAAACAAAAGCTTGAAAGTAATTTTTCCCCGACTTTTGTCTGGGGATATAATTTATGTTCAGTGTATATTTTCATAAATACAGTACATCATTAAATTGGTTAGTCAACATATGTTATCCCCGACCATTTTGTGAAAGTAAAAGCATATTTACTTGTTTTGAGGTGGAATAAATTGGACTGGGCATTGATAAATCATGTGGGTTTGTTTTGTTGAAATTTACTTATAAAAATGAGGCAATTACACATATTGACTTGAAAGTAGTTCTGGAAATCGCTCAGAACTTTGGGTACGATGTTTGACGTCATCACAGGCAAGCAAACTTCAATCTAGTTCGATCATCAAACTAACGTTTTCAACACCAGTAAAATTAGAGAAGTCTCCCATAAAACCTTGTCACTTTGATGAAAATTTGACAAAAACATAAAATCCATAGATATTTTTGGAAAATTTCACCATAAGTCTGAATAAAACACAAGCTTTACAGAGATGGAAGAAACACCATTGTTTGTAATGTTGGCGATTTCTAAATATTTTGGAGAGTCTGAATTTGAGACACTGCAACTGAACCTTGTTTTCGGTGCAGTCAACATAAAGGTAAATTATGCGTATTTATTGATTCTGAAAGCTAGAAAGCTTGCATTTTCTGAACAAACTCTTACTTTTTTACAAAAATACTGAAAATTCAATTAATTCTGGCTAGACTTATAAAATACAAAAGTTCTGCAACCCAACCTGTTTCACAGACTAGAGCTGGCTATCACTCTTGAAAAATGCATATAAAATTTTACATGAAAAACTTTTACTCAATTTTTGTTTGTTATAGTTTCTTAAAACCAGTGTTTCATGAAACAACTCAAACTGATTCACAACAATACATTTTCTAACAGATCGGCCAATTCTTTTGTTTTTTTTGGCCTGTAAACATAATATCCTAAAGCCCCAATAACAACCAACCTGTATTGTCTTACTTTGATACGATTAAATAACTGAAATGGATTATACATGTGTTCACAATGCTCCGGTAAGCTGTATCCTGTAGTATTTGAGTCCTGGAAGTGCTGAGAACTATGTGATGGTTATTCTTGTTTCCCAAATGAACAGTGAACAGAATCATCTTGCAGTGAATCCAAGAAAGATCTGAAATGAGGCAAAAAATAAACAAATCCATTGAAACAATAAACAAGAGTTGAGTGCTGCAACAAGTGTTGCCAGGGGTTGACCAAAAGACAGACTAGTTGAAGCTTTTCTGAAAATAGAAACATGTCCCAAAACATTTGGTGAAAACATTGGTCTTGTGGTTTCGTCTGCAGAGACCACAGACAATCTGTCCACATTTAAACACTGCGCGTCCATTAAAGATCCCACAAATTCAACAAAAACAGCTTCTTCCAATTAGGATTTAACATCACTCATGACCAACTGTTTGGGTCATTTCACACTTAGGTAGCTGAGGGCGTACAGAGATAATGTGAACTCTTGTATTGGACAAACTGCCACGCTGTAAGTGTACGTGTCTATTTGTGAGGTCGTGGTAAGCTACTTGTGGATGCAGGTTGAAGTAAAACATTCAGAATATAGTTATAAAAGTCGATCTTTCTTGATTCTGACTCGTGCATACGATGCTTGCAGCATATGAATAATTGGTCACTGATCGCACATTAATGCAAGCTAACAGACGCAATATGTATTTTTGATAGACATCTCCTATTTCTTGGAATGACTTAGTCTAATTCAACTGAAGACAATGGTTAAGAAATGATCACAACCAGACAATGAGAAAGGAAGTTATGGTCGTTTAAAGAAATAGATATAAACAAAAAAAAATACTTCCAGAGTACAGACCCTTGCCACGCTCATCGTTTCCACCACGAGTTTCTCCTATATTGGATCATGGAATCCAGAATTTGGGTACCATGCAAATCAAACTTATACCGGTATATTACAGGCACTAGAGTGAGATTTTAATGGCAATACTGAAAGCGGCCCTATCTTGCGTTGATAAACAGTTTTTAAAAAATTCCTTGATCAAGGCAGTCATGCAGATTACCTTCAAAATCAAATTCTCTGTTTAGTTGCGACATCTTACAACTAAAGAACATTTCTTTTAAATACTCCAAAATATTATAAAAAGCTGGCCTTCAGAATTCTGTGTTTTATGTTCAGCCTTTTCAAACTAATTCAGTTGAGATTACCAGCACAGCTTGTTGACACTTACTGTTGCATAGCACAATGACATTGACCTCAATTTGACCTTGTACTTACCCCAGGTTGGGTTTTTTCTTGATCTTTCGACCAGCTGAAGCGGGTAGAGCAGCGTGATTAGGGGGAGCTGTCAAATACAATAAACTACACTGAGAAGATTTTGATTCCAGGACTCTGCATTTTAGTACACCTCAAATCAAATATGGCCACTTCCTCTCAATGATATCGCAATAAAAGTGCTAAAATGCACAAAAATATGGGAAAAACGTGTGCAATTTCATCAGATTTCTGGCTTGTTTCCAATAGTTTAAATTTCCTTTTAATTATATATGTTTACAAGAAAGATTGTTGTTGTAAAATCTTGTCACAGTAATTCAGTAATTACTCTTGATAACAAGACACCGAGACTACCCAACCTTTCTCAGTAACACAAGACATATCGAGCAGATGACATTAGTTGAGCAGCAAAGTTGTAGTCAATTTTCTGTTTTGTGACAGTTTACGATACGAAAAGGTCAAAGCTTTCGATAGTTTTTAAAGGGGGTTGTTCATCTAAACAATATAAAAACTATCAATGAAATATTTTTTAAAATCTTATTTTATATAACGTTTAGTAAGTCAGAATGTAGTAGCTTAAAACATTAAGGGTCCGAGTATCCTAATTGCACCTGTTTCTTCTCCGTATGCATAACTCGATGTGATCAGCGTAATATTGTCATGCACGGTGGGATCATCCAGATTAAGAATAGAATTTTTTGGGGGATATTTTGCCAATATCTTGATCCCTAACCCACGGTTTGTTCTCTTTCAGACACTACCTGTTTGTAGTTAAATGAAATATTCAAAGAATCTGACACGCCCACCTTTCATGAAAAACACATGGCCTTGGGACGATTAGTACAGTAGCTATGGTAACTTTTTTAGTAGTTAAAACTACTGGAAAAAATATATTACTCCTGCTATATCTTGACAAAACTTAGGCTTATAATCCATATTTCTGCTAGTTTTATGTCTTATAAACAGGATTTCTTCTGATTAAAATCACTGGCACAAGGCAAATGGGATTTCATAAATACTTCCCACAAAAAGTCAAATAAATTAACCTTTTACAGGCGATTTTATGGGGCAAAATTATGTGTACTTAAATCAGCCCCCTAGCTCGAAACGAATCCAAAAAATTTCACTCAGAAATACCTGAATTTATTTAATTTATTTTTCCTGTCACTTCGGCTAACTTTGCTTCTTCCTTATATGGTATTGTAAGTCCCGAGTACTGTGCAAGTGTTGCCATGACAACCAACAATTGAATACTTGTATACATGCTGTTATGTGCCAAATTGAACTGTGCCAAATTATCACACCAACCACTACATATATGTCCTTATGTGTGAATTTATTACAGGATAAAAATAAATAAAATTTCGCCATAAAAATCAGGGCACTTTACCAATGGTTGTTGTTTGGAACATCCTGTTGATACGATCGAGCTGTCTGTCAAACTGCAAGCCCCGCCCAGATTTAGACATAGGCTGAGGAGGCAAGGGTTCTGTGTTCAAATCTTGTTTCTTTTCAGCCTGAAAACAAAGACAAGTTGAGTAGATTTTGAGGGAAAAAATGAAGTAATTTGACATCGCTGAATGTTTTATTGATCTCCCAGCCACAATTTGATAAGTAACTGTGGAAGTAATTAGGAAAAAGTCTTATTAACTTACTCTTGTTCGAGTGGTGGCCTGTCCTTCGTGCTATATTCTTAATGCTGGACATGTCTCACTTCCAAATTAACCAAAAGTACTGGTAAGGATAGGGTAAGATTATTTTACGTTATAAAAAGTACTTTTTCACAGAACTTACCTGCGACTTGTCCTGTGTTTTGGAAGGTTCGTGGTCTTTCAGTTGTTCTAAGTCTGTTGTCTGTATGTATTGCACTGCCGCCTTAAAACTGACTAGACTGAAACTATACAAAGAGACAAGGACGTGTAAATCTAATCAGTGCTACATAGAGCTGGCTTCTAAGACAAATAGTTGAAATAGATAGAAATTAAGATTTATGACACTATTCAAAATTTTCAGTAGGGCTGGGATGGATGCTGAAAAACGGCATCGAGTACTCGCCCTCTAACACCGGCCCGAATTCGAGTAACCACGAGATTTAGTATCTACCAATACAAGTCTTCTGTAAACAGATAGTCGGTTCCGGAAACAAAACTTTTTGAAGAAAAACGTCTTCTATTTGACCAGATATTATAGAATATGGAGTAAATTATATGTTTTCAGGCGAAAATAACAACTTTAATTGATATTATGTGACGGAAATGCTGAAATGTGGCATATTTTACACAAGCGTTTCATTACGTGGGCGATAATACAATACCTCGCGAGTAACCAAGGATTTAAAATGGACTCGAGTACTAGCAAAGATCGACTCGTCTATCGAGGCTCGAGTACTCGTTTACAGCCCTAATTTTCAGCAAAGGTAGGTCCATTATTTTATGTTGGAATAAAAAGGCGCTTGTAGACGTGCACAAGGCAGACCCCTCCGAGGGAACATTTCCAAAAAATTGGGGATTATTGTTTGCTTTCAGAATAAGATCTGCATCTTTCCGAAAATTTTATCACTTATTCCTATGGTCACTCCCTACTCACATTAAAATATTTACAAACATTTGTCAATTTTGCAGTTATTGCAAAACGCAGACAGACCACACCCAAAAGGAAGTACCCAAGGACCATAACCTTCTTGTGGAGGCAATAATTATGGGAAACAGTCTTGAATCTAGAGTTTACTTACATTGGGTGCAAATCCACTACACAAGAAGATGGGAAGCAGCTAAAAACATGGGGAATGGAGTTTACACTGCCATTAAATTTGATAAATGTTCCCAATTTTCTTTTCTACGAGTGGAGGTGGTGGTTGGGGGTTAAACCAAACACACCTATAATTTTTATACGAATTAATAAGTCAAACTAAGTGAGTCACTGTGTAGAATAAAGTCACAATAAGCCTCTCTTATACCTATAAATTTTGGTTGAATTTCCTGTTTTTTTAACTGGTTATAAACTTCGCAATCAACAATATGACGGTAAAGTATATAAAAACACAGTTAGCATTTTGGTTATTATTACTATACAGACCTGAGGTTGTCAAATGCTGAAGTGGACCAGTGGAAATGTTCCACATACAACATCTGTCTTAGGAGTGATTGAGGCCGACACTCGCAGATCACCAGCACCTGAGTTATGACAGCACACAGTGTGTGTAACGGAGCGTATATAATCTCAGACATTAAGGATAGCCAGTATTAAAGCAAAGAGAGGTCATACGTAAAGATACTGTTATTTCATATTTACTATCCCTATAATGCTGACTTAATCCCAAGATATCCTCAGACGGGCCTCTCTCAAGCCACAGGTTAAGTGGACATTGTACTCAACTTCTGTAGGTCACAGTTACTCTCACATATTTTTGCATTATTTCATTTTCAATATTACTGCAATGGTTTGACCCTGGCATAGACAAGTCAAAACATATGGTATGTCAACATGACATGCATGAAAAAATCACAGACTTTTGCCTGGGAATGTGATGAGGCTATTTTACAGTGTTATAAAAGACAACACGAGTACTTCTTACAGAATTATTCTATAATACACAACTGGTAAAATTAGTCCATTTCTGATGTACTAATGTCTTATTGCTGTGCGTTTTACTGCTGAAACGGTGTCCTCATGACAGAGGAGAGAGGACAAAGTGTACTCGGGTGTAAAGTACAAACTTTTCCATGCTGTACTGTTTTAGGGGTTTTAAATTAAGGCTATGTTAGTTTTTATTGTAAGATAAGGCTATCTTATTGTTAGATGATAAGGCTATCTTATTATTACACAATAAGGCTATCTTATCATCACATGATGGCAAAACATTTTAATTAAGTGGAAAGTTTGTTTACTCATTGTTGTGTCAAAAAGTAAACAACCTCTATACATGGCAAGTACAACATGGAGAGTGGAGATAAAAGTGCCAAAAGTTAAATTTGTTAAAAAGGATATTTCTTCTGGAAGCTATACTTTGCCCCCTTTAACTAATTTAACAAATATTAACTCGATGATTCTTACCAAGAGTGGAATCATCTCATCTGTGGTTATAAAAGCTAAATCTGAAAATAAACACAAACAGATTTTTGTAAAATAAAACAGTCTGGTTTAATCAGTTCAAAAATTAATGTTGCTTATTAAACAACAAGACCACTGCCGTGGTATGATCTCCCGCCGCACTACATCAAAAAGTAGGTGAACAACATATTTGACAAAACTCCTTTAAATTGAATAGTTTTGCTGTTAAAGTGAAAGCTCTCCCAAAAGTAGGTGAATGAGTTATTTGAGAAAAATTGGCTATCTGCAATACTTTTAGCGATAATTCGCATTTACTCATTTTGAGTAGGTGAGTAATTAGCTATGAGTGTGAAACTTCACCGAGTGAAAGCTCTCCCAAAAGTAGGTGAATGAGTTATTTGAGAAAAATTTTCTATCTGCAATACTTTTAGAGATAATTCGCATTTACTCATTTTGAGTAGGTGAGCTATGGGTCTGAAACTTCACCATGTGAAAGCTCTCCCAAAAGTAGGTGAATGAGTTATTTGAGAAAAATTGGCTAAGTACAATACTTTTAAGAGATAATTCGCATTTACTCATTTTGAGTAGGTGAGTAATTATCTACGGGTCTGAAACTTCACCATGTGAAAGCTCTCCCAAAATTAGATGAATGAGTTATTTGAGAAAAATTGGCTATCTGCAATACTTTTAGAGATAATTCGCATTTACTCATTTTGAGTAGGTGAGTAATTAGCTATGGGTCTGAAACTTCACCAAGTGAAAGTTCTCCCAAAAGTAGGTGAATGAGTTATTTGAGAAAAATTGGCTATCTGCAATACTTTTAGCGATAATTCGCATTTACTCATTTTGAGTAGGTGAGTAATTAGCTATGGGTGTGAAACTTCACGAAGTGAAAGCTCTCCCAAAAGTAGAAGAAGGAGTTATTTGAGAAAAATTGGCTATCTACAATACTTTTAGAGATAATTCGCATTTACTCATTTTGAGTAGGTGAGTAATTAGCTATGGGTCTGAAACTTCACCAAGTGAAAGTTCTCCCAAAAGTAGGTGAATGAGTTATTTGGGAAAAATTGGCTATCTGCAATACTTTTAGCGATAATTCGCATTTACTCATTTTGAGTAGGTGAGTAATTAGCTATGGGTGTGAAACTTCACCATGTGAAAGTTCTCCCAAAAGTAGGTGAATGAGTTATTTGGGAAAAATTGGCCATCTGCAATACTTTTAGAGATAATTCGCATTTACTCATTTTCAGTAGGTGAGTAATTAGCTATGGGTCTGAAGCTTCACCATGTGAAAGCTCTTCCAAAAGTAGGTGAACGAGTTATTTGAGAAAAATT
This sequence comes from Sabellastarte sp. h YS-2021, assembly GCA_964017235.1. Taxonomy (NCBI): domain Eukaryota; kingdom Metazoa; phylum Annelida; class Polychaeta; order Sabellida; family Sabellidae; genus Sabellastarte; species Sabellastarte sp. h YS-2021. Next base: position 118,178,900 of record OZ024933.1, on the reverse strand, counting down.
GGCTATCTGCAATACTTTTAGCGATAATTCGCATTTACTCATTTTGAGTAGGTGAGTAATTATCTATGGGTCTGAAACTTCACCATGTGAAAGCTCTCCCAAAAGTAGATGAAGAAGTTATTTGAGAAAAATTGGCTATCTGCAATACTTTTACAGATAATTCGCATTTACTCATTTTGAGTAGGTGAGTAATTAGCTATGGGTCTGAAACTTCACCAAGTGAAAGCTCTCCCAAAAGTAGGTGAATGAGTTATTTGAGAAAAATTGGCTATCCGCAATACTTTTAGAGATAATTCGCATTTACTCATTTTGAGTAGGTGAGTAATTAGCTATGGGTCTGAAACTTCACCAAGTGAAAGCTCTCCCAAAAGTATGTGAATGAGTTATTTGAGAAAAATTGGCTATCTGCAATACTTTTAGCGATAATTCACATTTACTCATTTTGAGTAGGTGAGTAATTAGCTATGGGTCTGAAACTTCACCAAGTGAAAGTTCTCCCAAAAGTAGGTGAATGAGTTATGTGAGAAAAATTGGCTATCTGCAATACTTTTACAGATAATTCGCATTTACTCATTTTGAGTAGGTGAGTAATTAGCTATGGGTGTGAAACTTCACCAAGTGAAAGTTCTCCCAAAAGTAGGTGAATGACTTATTTGGGAAAAATTGGCCATCTGCAATACTTTTAGAGATAATTCGCATTTACTCATTTTCAGTAGGTGAGTAATTAGCTATGGGTCTGAAACTTCACCATGTGAAAGCTCTTCCAAAAGTAGGTGAACGAGTTATTTGAGAAAAATTGGCTATCTGCAATACTTTTAGCAATAATTCGCATTTACTCATTTTGAGTAGGTGAGTAATTATCTATGGGTCTGAAACTTCACCAAGTGAAAGCTCTCCCAAAAGTAGGTGAATGAGTTATTTGAGAAAAATTGGCTATCTGCAATACTTTTAGAGATAATTCGCATTTACTCATTTTTGAGTAGGTGAGTAATTAGCTATGGGTCTGAAACTTCACCAAGTGAAAGTTCTCCCAAAAGTAGGTGAATGAGTTATTTGAGAAAAATTGGCTATCTGCAATACGTTTAGAGATAATTCGCATTTACTCATTTTGAGTAGGTGAGTAATTAGCTATGGGTCTGAAACTTCACCAAGTGAAAGCTCTCCCAAAAGTAGGTGAATGAGTTATTTGAGAAAAATTGGCTATCTGCAATACGTTTAGCGATAATTCGCATTTACTCATTTTCAGTAGGTGAGTAATTAGCTATGGGTCTGAAACTTCACCAAGTGAAAGCTCTCCCAAAAGTAGGTGAATGAGTTCTTTGAGAAAAATTGGCTATCTGCAATACGTTTAGAGATAATTCGCATTTACTCATTTTCAGTAGGTGAGTAATTAGCTACGAGTCTGAAACTTCACCATGTGAAAGCTCTCCCAAAAGTAGATGAATGACTTAAAAAGTAGATGAACAACTTATTTGAGAGAAATTGTGTAGCTGCAATACTTTTGAAGATATAAGGCATTTACCCATTATGGTTATCATTATAAATTGACAAAGTAGCTATCACGGTTTGCGAGATATTTGTCATTTTTCACATTTTCACCAAAAGTAGCAATAAAGTAGCCATTACTCACTTGTACATTGAGCAACAGTTGTGAAACTTAAATATGTTACAGTTCACAAAAAAGTAGATGAACAACTTATTTGAGAGAAATTGTGCAGCTGCAATACCTTTGAAGATATAAGGCATTTACTCATTATGGTTATCATTAAAAAATGACAAAGTAGCTATTACTCACTTAGCTATGGAGATACACTTCCAAACTAGTGACCATGTTGTAGCTGTGGAGATAGTAGCTGAACAACATATTGGAACAAAATTGTGTAGCTGCAATACTTTTGAAGATATAAGTCATTTACTCATTATGGTTATCATCAAAGTAGCTATTACTCAGTTAGCTATGGAGTTACAGCTGTGAAAATTCACAATACAGTATATCCAAAAGATAGGTGAACAACATGTTCGACAAAAATCCTCTATATTCAATAGTTTTTGAGTTATAAGTGACTTGCTCAATGGTCAAATGTTAAACTTAGTATAGCTATTACTCAGTTAGCTATGGTGCTACACCTTGGAAACCTCACCATGATATAGTACATGAAGGAGTTGTTGAACAACATATTTCAGGCCAATATTGTAAGTAACAGTTACAAAGACAAAATCAATTTACTCATTTTGCTCATTGTTAATAACAGAAAATAGCTATTACTCACTTAGCTATGAAGATAGAACCCTAAAAATGGTAACATCTTGTAGGCATGGAGAAAGTAGCTGAAAAACGTATTTTACAGAAACACTCTAAATGCAGTCGTTTTGGAGTTATGAGCACTTTACTCAAAGTAGCCACCATTGCTATTACTCACTTAGCTATGGTCCTAGGTGTGAAATAACAGCATCAAATGAAAGGACATAAGCAATAAGGTCATAAAAAACATTGAAAAGGCCAAGGAGAAACAACCAGTGTGATGTACAGCCCTTTATAAAAGCGTGACACTCAATAACACACGCACACACTCACGGAATGCATTTTATAATCTCCCGCCCGGCCGGCGGGAGATAATTACACACAGCTTAGAAAGCAAGACTCACAGAGTTTGATACAAAATAGAAACTGTGCTTCTTTATAAATTGATTTTCTCAGAGATCTTTTTACATTAGAACAGATTCTTTTCTATTTTATTCCATGCTTACTCATCTATTTTTCGGAATCAAAGAATTTGAATAATTTTGGATTGACAGCCTCGATGTGTACACAGTTTTCATACCAACCCATTCTTAATCACTTGGGAAGTCAGGAAGCAAAGTCAAAACAGTAGAATTGGGAGAGAAATACTAGGAATATATGACCCTTCATACAGTGATGCTCTGATCTTGCCCACCTGGTTTGGAAGAACTCTGTAACATGGTCACATGGCTGTTCACTGTGGAAGAAATGGAATCCTGAAAATACGATGTTCAAAATGGTGTCATTATTTCTTAAAGGTCAAATAGAAGGTCAAGTATCAGTCAGTCTTTGTCCATATTCATCATAATGACACATGATACATTTACTAGTTGTTAGAGTAATATGGCTGTTATTGGCATCGACTAGAAAACAGAAGATAATAAGTGAAATCTGTTCCCTTATTTAATCTAAGACCTTTCCTGACTAGCTATTAGTGGGGGTGTGGGGTGTGTGTGTGTGATTAGACGAATGCTCGATTAGTTGTCGGTGTCGTGGTACAATCGTGTTCAGTCACTGACAATTTCTAAAAATCGACTAATTGTTATCTTTCTTTATGTATCTCAATATCCACGATTTTCAAAATGTTTTAGACAGTTTCCTTTACTAAATCGCTAGATTTGTCATGGATTTTGGGTTGTTTAAATCTACCACTGTATTTACAAGAATTGGGTGCTTTTGGTAGATTCTAATGTCGGAAACACCATTATTCTTACTGGTTTATATGTACTTAATCCCGCAAAGTGTTTCACGATGTATTGACCAACATTGGAGTAAAAGAGTCGATTATAAGTCAATTATCGTTAAGAAAAATGAATGAATAATCAACCATGCAAATCGAGGCGATTCCACTCACTACTAACTCGTCATTGGATGATTTGCAAGCAACATCAGTGATACTGAGTCACCATAGTCTGTCATGGGATTGGTCGGTGTCACTGGTATCTCAGTATTGACAGCATTATACTGAAATACCGTAATGACACTTTACAACTGCCACCACGATTGTCAACATACAGAACTGAAGAAAAATAGCATGAGAGATAGTGCTGGACATTGCCCACGATTTAAAAGGTCGACTGATTGGCCATTTTCTCCGACTGATGATTGACCAGAATTGATTTTTTACTCCATTGTTGGTCATTATAGCACGAAACACATTCTGGGATAAAGTATAGTCAATTTGGTAAGAAGAAAGGTGTTCCAATATTTAGAATCTACTAAAAATACCCACTTCCTGTATATATGGCGGTAGATATATACAAACTCAAAATTCAAGACACAACTGTCGGTTTATTAAGTAAAACTACCTAAAAGATGTAAAAATATGTGGATATTGAGATGAATTAGGAAAGGTGAGATTTAAGCTGAATAATCTATCATTAGAAAATGTCAGTCGCCGACGATTATTCGAGCACACTTCTCCTCGTCAACCCACTGATGAGAGATGCCTGTACCCCGTAGCCTGGGGAAATAGCATTGCACACCATGAGATATAGAAGAGGAGAAACAGTATAAAGGCCAGGAGACTTTCAGAATAGACAGTGTAAGTTATGTAAAGGTGCAGGAGAAAATAACATGTAAGACAATAAATATGTAAAGACAAAGAATAAAAAAGGCAAATCAATAGCAAGATGGCATCATTAATTAGACACTCAAGGTTATGAAGCAGTAAAATTTCAACTGAAGCATTCCTGGCAAAGGAGATAGTACATTTAGGTAAAAGTACATGCAATAATCAGTTGCAGCATATCTTTGTGATAGAAATATGTCTCAAAAATTTGTCAGAGCAAAAGTTAAATGTTACATCAAGGTCACCCCAAAATGTTACACACCTACACCCCCAGCCAATATCCATACTAAGTATCAATTTTCTACATCTTACAGTTTCCGAGATAGAGCTTGGACAAAATTGGTCAAGGTCACAACTAGGGCTGCGAACGAGTACTCGAGCCTTGGTATACGAGGCGGTCTTGGCTTGTACTCGAGTCCATTTTAAAACCTCAATGTCCTTACCAAGTATCAACATCCTACACTTTGCAGTTTTGAGATATGGCCCAGACAAGATTTTCAAATGCAAGGTCATTACAGCAAGGTCAGATGTCAAATCAAAGTTACACCATGATGTTGCATATAAACATCCCCCAACCAATGTCCTTACCAAGTGTTAACTTCCTAAACCTTACAGTTGAGATACACCCTGGATAAGATTACTGTTCCTGCCACCCGCCCACCCAGCTGGATGCCATTGGTCAAAACAATACCAGCACATCTGGGATAGAATTAATCAATGGAATGTTTTAATGATACATTTATCTAATCAAAATATAGGTATTCACTACATAATTACTATGTAAAAGGCAGTTTACACAATTGTGTGATGTATACAATGTAAAGATTACTTCTGATTACTCAATATTCTGAAGACACAGTTTTTTACATACACTAGTGCATTGTAACTGATCATTTTTGCTGTCTTAAACTAGAGCATTGTGTACATACTAACTGTAAATTGTGACATTCTGCTGCATGTGAATTTAATGTTTTGTTATTATTTACAAGGAACTGCCACAAAATAAAACAAGTGAACTTTGTATTCTCCTGGCTGTTTAATAAGCTCAGGAAAAGAGTAAGTGATTTATAAACTGTTTCTCTGTCTTTAGTACAGGATAACATACAGTCAAATGAAATCATTGTTTAGGTTGTATACATAACTTGGCCCAAAATAGTTGCTAAATTGTAACAAATTTTATTGTAATTTAACTTTTTGTAAGTTAAATACTTACCTTATCCTCACAAATGTCGAGAGATCCTCATTTAATTTTTGGTCCCCTATGAAAACAAACTTCTGAGGGGAGGAAGGGTGGGTCTGTCCTTGTGAGGATAAGGTAAGTATTTAACTTACAAAAAGTTAAATTACAATAAAATTTGTTACATTTTATTGCGTAAAATAGCCTTACCTTATCCTCACAAATGCTTGATTCCAACCATAACAGGAGGAGGGGTTTGTTTTGCAACCTCCCTGTTAATAGAATATGGGGTTCACCATGAAAGCATTTGAAGGAGAGGATAAGATAAGGTTAAGTATGCTACAACAGAATTTTTCATTACTGTAAAATATCTGTAAAGATAAGTAATGATAGCTAATCTCATGAATATTCATGATGTACTCTTGTAGTTGACACTTGTCCCATGTAGCATAAAGTTGTCCTAAATCTAAACCATCACCCATAACTGTGTGGTGGGAAAAGGCTTCCTGGGTCCCTCGAGCTGGGAGCTGTCATCCAGCAAGAAGGCACCCCAAGCTGGCTTCTGTGTTTTACAAAATACAGTCATGAGGCCATCTGCCACAGCAGAAGACATATGTCCATACAAGATACAGGTATGGAAGGAAGAGAAAAGTATGTAAGCCATATGAAATACTCAAGAACATACTCAAAGCCAATCATATGCTGAGCAGAAGCCACTGGGCCTAATTGTAATCTGTTTGGTCCGTGGACTGCCAAGACACATAGGTTAAAAGGTAGAAAACGTGATGTGGCTCTTCCAATGGCAGGAGCCTAAAATCTGCTCTAGGGACACCCATCCTTGAATACTAAAGAAGCAGACATGGACCTAACATCATGGGCCTTAACCTGTAGGTCCTGTGTATCAAAATTGGATGACTGATAAGCCAATAAGACAGTCTGTCTGATCCAAGAAGAGATAGTAGATCCCATGAGACCTCTGTCAAAGCCTTCCTTAAAGGACATAAACAAGAGATACTTTCCCTTCCTTAAAGCACTAGTTCTGTCTAGATAGTATCTAAGTGCTCTGACAGGGTATAAAGTCATATCCTCAGTGAAGCCTGAGCTCAAAAAAGGTTTAAGAGCTGGAATGACCACCGGTTTTAGCGAATCTGGGCAAACAGAAGCCAACTGATTCTTTGCTAAGAAGGCAGGAGAAGGAGAAATGGTGATCTCCTTCCAGTGAGGTTTTGTGTCTGAGAGAAGAATATGTCCAAGCATGCACCTCCCCCCTCCTTTTGCAAGATGCCAAAGTCATCAGGAAAACAGTCTTGAAAGCCAAAATCTTACGACTTGCAACCTTCAAAGGTCAAAAGTCAAAGACAAAAGAACCAAAGATAGGTCCCAAGAGGGAATACCCCTATTTGCAATGGGTTTGTCCCTGTGAAAGCTTACAAGAAGTCTATTCAAGTGTAAACTCTTGCTCCCTTCCTGGCCAAAATATCCCAAAGATTAGCTATTGCAGTTCTATAGCCATCAATTGTGGCAGGATTCATCCTTTAGAGGCTCAAAAGGGGCCTTAGTCAAAGCCATGAGGACTAAAGACAGATCCCAGGCTTATCTCAATAAAAGCTTGCAATAAGTCTGTTCAGATTCAAACATTTGCTAACCTTCTGGCCAAAATGATCAGCTATGGCAGCCCTATAGCCAGCAGAAGTGGCAGGCTTCAGATTTTTAATAGCAAATAAGTGATTCAAAATTCTGCTGAGATAGTAGGCTCTGAGCTGACCACCTGATTCTGTTGGCACCAGAGTTCAAAAAATGGACCACCTTAACTCAGATTCTTCTAGATGAGGGTCTTTGAGGTGCCTTAATTCTATCTGCCACTTGCTCAGAGAATGATTCAAGTGATTCTGAGGTGTCTAGGTGCCAAAACATGCAGATTCAGATACATGAGATTCTGATGGAACTTCTGACTGAATGGTTGCTTTAACTGATGAGGCCAGTGAGATAGTTGTAATGGAGGTTTGGTTGACAGATTCACTAGATCCCAAAACCAATGCATTCTGGGCTACCCTGGTGCAACTACTATCATCTTGCACCTGTAGGTGTTCATTTCCTGTATCACTTTTGGTATGAGTGCTACAGGACAAAAGGCATAGCCGTCCAGACCCTCCCAGGAGATGTTCAATGCATCTATGTTCATAGCATTTGCATCTGGGACTGGTGAGACATAGATTGGTAGTTTGTGATCCAATTTGGTGGCAAACATGTCGACCATTGGTGTGTGCCAAACTTTGCAAATTAGACTGAATATTTGAGGATGAAGAGACCATTCTGTCTGAATAATTTTGTCTTTCCTGGAGAGACTGTCGGCTATGACATTGAGGCAACCCTGAATGTGTCTGGCTCTTATGAGTATGTTTCGAGGATTGCAGTAGGCCAAAATGCGCCAAACCAGGAGACACCTGTCCCAAGAGTGTGTTCCCTCTTGTTTGCTCAGATAACTGACTACAGTAGCATTGTGTGTTGCTATCAGAACCCTTTTGTCTAGAATTTTGTTTTGAAAGCTCTTTTAAGGCCAGAAACACTGCCTTTAACTCAAGGACATTGATATGAAGCAATTTTCTTGATCTGTCCAATTGCCACTGACTGACTGTCATGTTTTCTAAATGAGCTCCCCAACCTTAATTTGATGCATTTGTGAAAATAAGGGTATTGTGTTCCTGTGGATGAAAAGGATAACCCATTTTTTAGATTTTTTGGATCTTTCCACCACTGAAGATGACTTTTCAGAAAGTTTGAAACAGGAATCTTCAGGTCTAGTGACTGGGGATACTGCCAGTTTGTTTTTAGGTACCACTGGAAAGGGCGCAAACGTAACCGACCCATTGGTATTGTCTTTTCTAGGGATGCTAGTACACCTATCAGGGACATAAGCAACCTTGGGGTTGTTTGTGATGCGATCTCCATGTCCTGAACAGATTTTTCTAGAATTTTCAACTTATTTTCGGTTGGAAAGACTTTTCCCTGTATCAAGTCAAAATTTAACCCAGAAAGTCGATTTTTGTGTAGGTTCGATCTCTGATTTTTCGAAGTTTATCACAAAGCCGAGTTCTTGAATCTCATGGATGAGTTCTTTTGTGTGGAGCTGACACTGGTGTCTGGTATTTGCTCTTAACAACCAGTTGTCCAGGTATTGGTGAACTCGAATTCTGCGAGACTGAAGAACGAGCCTCTTTTACAATCCGCATGAACTATAGCGGTGCAGTCACCAACCGCAATGGCAGTGCTTTGAACTGATACGTTTGCTTGTCTACATGGAAACATAGCCAATGTTGAGAATCTGGGTGTATGGGCACGTGAAAGAATGCATCTTTCAGGTCTATCGAAACTAGCCATTCTCCTTTTATGACCGAGTTTCCGAATATCACTGCTGTCCCCATTTTAAAATTTGGAACTAACAGGAATTTGTCCAGGACACTGAGATCTATCACAGGGCGCCATTTATTGCCGGGTTCTGGTACAAGAAATAATCTGCTGTAAAACCTGGAGTTGTGCAATCCTTGAGGTAGTAAATTGTGCCTTTTTGAAGCATTTGCGACACTCTTAGGTAGCCATGTTTTTCCTGTCCGTAACCACTTTAAATTATGGGATGTACAGACATGGGCGGATTCGACTGGAATATTATTCGATAAACCTTCTCAAGATTTGCACAACCCTTGTATTTGGTACGGAGATCTGTTGAAACTGGTCATTAACCTTTTGTGACCGAGTTTCTTTATAAAATTTGTCAACTCCATTTGACAGCTTGGAGGGACAAACGCATGTTGAGGACACAGAGATCCCTACTGGCCAAAGATATTGTGGGATTAATGCAAAGAAAATGCCAGGAATGGTCATCCATCCACGGACTAACCTTGCCCAATGCTGTTTAACTTCCTTGAATAGAGAAGAACTCCTGGTGCAGCCTATCCGTACTGTACACTTATAAAGCACATAGCACATCAACGATCTATGTCTTGATAAACAAAACAATATTTTCATCCATAAGAAGCACCATTGTGCCAGATATGATAGAAGTACCAATTTTACTGAGAAAATCCAGCGACTTGTATGTGTGTAAATGAACATAGTAAATGTAACACAATATTATCAGCAACATGGCGGATTGTTTTCCTGTCTGTAGCACCTGCAGTAGTGCTACATGAAAGGGGAGTTTCGATTGGAGGGCTACATAGTACCCATTCAAAAACTGCACAACTCTGAGATGGCAATAATATTTCCACTTAAACCAGCAATTTATAGTTATTTCTTCTACTACACCAGAATCCCTTATTTCATTGAGAATATTGGTGGGAAAGCATATGTATTATCTTCTCTATAATGAAGTAATAAATGGTCCACCAGCCAGTTGTAGAATAAAGACAAGGCAATGGAGGAAATTAACCATCTTGATGCCTGGTTTGTAGGTTGAAAGCAACGTTGATAAACTTCTGAAGTAGATCTTGTAGGACTGACTGTTTTTCAGGCTACAGGAAATCAGCTAACTGCTGGTATGGTAGAGTACTATTGAATGGTTACTGCTGCATTCATTCATAAAAATCCACCAGGACTTCATGAGAGGGATTTGCTATTGGATGATCTGAAGTATATTTTTGGATTCGAGATGAAGGGTCATCTTCTGTGTGTCTACCAAGTAGACAGGCTACTAGTTTTCTGGAGGTTTAATTAATAACCCCAGAAAATGAGTTTTAATCTGCCCAGCTATCAAATTTCAAAATCATCTGGTGTTGCAAAAGCAAACTCTAGTAGATCTTCTACTGCTAGCTGTTTTCCAATCGCAGGAGACCTCTTAACGCCATCTTCAGGAAAATGTGGCTAGTTGAAAGACTTCTGATGAACATCCCTCATAAAAGAAGAGGTAGGCAGCTTGAACCAAAAAACTGAAGAAACTCCTGTAACAGATCCTCTACCAAAAGCTGTTTTACACCCAAGGGGGATCTAAGAATGCTGTCATGGATTACTCAACCTTCAGCATGAAATATTGTACTTCAGATCTGTAGAATAGGAAGTTTTAAACTTCTTTCTTCTTAGCACGAACTCTATGAATTCTAAAAGAACGCATCTGCCGTCTTGGAAATGGGCAGAGTTGAAAAAGCTTCACGTGTTGCCTCCTCGACGACCAAAAATTGAATGAGGATCTCTCGACAAAGTCCAACCGACAATGTGTTGTGCGCATGCGCACCTATCACTAACTACGGGGTTCACCTCTCGAACAAGAATAATTTTTAAATATTCTTGTTGGTCGCCGCGTTTTGCCTCCACAAAACCAAGTAAGCATTTGTGAGGATAAGGTAAGGCTATTTTATGCAATAAAAATATTCTTATATTTTTGGTCTCGTATGACAATTGTTAAAGCAGTTATCATTTTGTGTAAAAGAATAAATCTTAATGTGATATTATTTGTAACTTGTAACAATGTATAAGCTTTACAAGTAATATTTTCGGTTCAATGTCACTGTGTTTGAAATATTTTATGTCATTTTGGCTAATTGTAAGTTTATCGGGGAAATGTTATGTTTTATGCTATCTCTGAAGATCATTAGATCTGGCTTTTTATAGTGTGATGTCCACTCTAAAGTTCTACTGCATTTTGAAACTTGACAATTAGCTAACTGAAACATGTGCAGCCATTCTGTAAACTACTACAATGTATACACGAGACATTCCCAGTCAAAACTCACCAAGACTTGCTTCATTTTGTGGATGATTTCTAGGGGGGAACGTAGGTGTTCCAACTGCTTCAAACATTTCACCTGTGAATGAACAGTAAGAGATGAAAATACAACACAAGGTCCAACCATGTTATATCAAGTCCAAAGTAAAATAAACGTGAGTCAAATCCTGCAACGATTCACACTTAAACCATTTAAATCCTTCATTCTATGGATTGAAAGGATATTCATTCCTTCTGCAAACAAATTGGATTTTGACTTTAACTGTTGAGTTTTTGACCCCAAATCCTTTTCAGAACACATTTACATTTTTTATGTAATAATCTGAGACTATCCTTACTATATTTAGACCAGAAGAGGTCTATTTTTGCTGCACTCTTTTTTCATTATTATCCAACTAAAAATAACACAATTCTATTTATAGTTCAACTTTCGGTCAAATGTACATACTAATCAAATAAATCCACAAAAAAAACCCAAAAAAACAGCTAGAAGTATGGGTTTTGTGGTCGAGTTATGCAATAATGAACTATTTTGGTATCTTCATGTTTTGACAACAGTACTGCTTGGAGTCGTAATATGGCACACATCTCAGCTTGGCAAAAAACCTAATCTGCACCAACAGTTGACATTCAGTGGTCATCACTCACATATTTCTGTATCAACAGTCATGTGCAGTGAGTTTCTAGTTGTATATGTTCAAAAATAAAGTAAAAATATTTGGGAACTTCCAGTAGTACATTTTACCATTGTGTCAATGTAGGACACTGACTACAGAATTGTATTATCACTCCTGTTAAACAGGCTAAAAGTCATTGAATCTTTTTGAGGTAAACTAGATTTACAACATGCGATGTAGATTACAACATCCCCCCACCTTACACATGTGTTAACTTACACTTGTAGACAAATCACACACATAGTCTTGTTCAAGTCCTATTTGACTGGCCCTCACTCCCGCCATCTTTATGAGTTTCGTGTGGAATTGTGTCTCTTCTATCCGACATTGCTCATCGATGACTGGCGACAGTTTGGCGTGACACGAGTCCAGAATTACACTACAACAAACAGAGGCTAGTAAACTGTCATCCAAAACTACCACTGTGCAGTACACAGAGGTTAAAGGTCAATAGTTGGGTTTTACATTCCATTCAACAGCAAACGTGCTATTAGTCAAACCCTCACCCACTAAAGTCATGACTCCAATACGTAGAAAGCACATTTATGTTGTAAATATTTTATTGCAACTTATTATCTCGCGACCAAAATCAATGTGAAGAATAAGAAACTAGGGACGTGACACATGTACAGTAAGAATATGTACAGTGCTACTGATAATATTTTAAACAACCAATCAGCATGGGCTACACCTTCAGTTACCATAGCACGAAATTCATCTGCGCATAGAGTAGAATGCACAAGGTAATGGAACGTTTTGTTACCGAGTCACAAGGTTGTGTACGAACCTCAGACAGTAGTTGAAGGACAGGGGTGTTTTGTCATACGCCTATAACTGTGGGATGTACTGCCTGTCATGTGACTGGAGTCTTAATTACGGAACAGAAAACAGTAAATTTTCCTCACCTACAGTCACAAGATGTTAAAAAATATGTTCAAAAATTCAAATCTTTTTTGTATTATTTCTCAGTATTTTTAATATGGATCAATATTTATCATTAGCACTTCATCATAATTGTTAGGTTTGGAAACTAGTTTTATAATCATTTTACAGGGAATTACCTTTCCACTGAATTGTTGAGGTTGTTAATAAACCTGGAGTCTGTTTTGTCACTAAATTCTGTTTTCTCTTTGAAAAGCTGAAAAACAAACGAAATAGTTCAGTCATTGGGTGTATATGACTCGACAAACGTCTTCTTCCTGGTGAGGAGTTTACAGGGAATTAAGTGACTAGATTACACGGGAAAAGTCTGTACCTCAAAGATTAAATTCTATAAAAGATAAATTGAACTAGAAATAGGCCGCCCTGTTGATAGTAGATGCGAATAGAAACAGGATAGCATAGAAGAACACACATTATCATGTGTAATGTCCACCCATGAACCTTTTGCCCAAATTGTACAGTAGTCTTACAAGACCCTGTTTCATTTGTAAAATATATCAATGATGCTTAAATATTTGATAGTGTAGATGTAATTTATTTCCGCTTCATGCCTTTTTGCATTGGTTGGGTTGAAAATTTTGACGAAATCACTCTATCTTGCACGGTTAAGAAGATAGAAGCCAATTCCTGTTTTTCTATTTTTGGCAAAAATTTGAAAATTCAAAATGGCCGCCATTATTGGGAAAAGGAAATTTTTTGAAAATTGCCAAGAGTACATTTCTTAGATACCCTATGGGTCGAAAATTTCAACAAAATAACTCTATTTTGCACGGTTAAGGCCAGTTTGTGTTTTTCCATTTTGGGCAAAAATTCGAAAATTCAAAAGGGCTGCCATTTTTGGGGAGGGGAAAATTTTTTGAAAATTGCAAATATTACATTCCTTAGATACCCTGTGGGTCGAAAATTTCGACGAAATCGCTCTATCTGGCACGGTTAAGGAGATAGAAGCAAATTTGTGTTTTGCCATTTTTTGCAAAAATTCGAAAATTCAAAATGGCCGCCATTTTTGGGGAGGGGAAAATTTTTGGAAAATTGCAAAGATTGCATTCCTTAGATACCCTGTGGGTCGAAAATTTCGACGAAATCGCTCTATCTCGCACGGTTAAGGAGATAGAAGCAAATTTGTGTTTTGCCATTTTTGGCAAAAATTCGAAAATTCAAAATGGCCGCCATTTTTGGGGAGGGGAAAATTTTTGGAAAATTGCAAATATTACATTCCTTAGATACCCTGTGGGTCGAAAATTTCGACGAAATCGCTCTATCTCGCACGGTTAAGGAGATAGAAGCAAATTTGTGTTTTGCCATTTTTGGCAAAAATTCGAAAATTCAAAATGGCCGCCATTTTTGGGGAGGGGAAATTTTTTTGAAAATTGCAAATATTACATTCCTTAGATACCCTGTGGGTCGAAAATTTCGACGAAATCGCTCTATCTCGCACGGTTAAGGAGATAGAAGCAAATTTGTGTTTTGCCATTTTTGGCAAAAATTCGAAAATTCAAAATGGCCGCCATTTTTGGGGAGGGTAAAATTTTTTGAAAATTGCAAATATTACATTCCTTAGATACCCTGTGGGTCGAAAATTTCGACGAAATCGCTCTATCTCGCACGGTTAAGGAGATAGAAGCAAATTTGTGTTTTGCCATTTTTGGCAAAAATTCGAAAATTCAAAATGGCCGCCATTTTTGGGGAGGGGAAAATTTTTTGAAAATTGCAAATATTACATTCCTTAGATACCCTGTGGGTCGAAAATTTCGACGAAATCGCTCTATCTCGCACGGTTAAGGAGATAGAAGCAAATTTGTGTTTTGCCATTTTTGGCAAAAATTCGAAAATTCAAAATGGCCGCCATTTTTGGGGAGGGGAAAATATTTTGAAAATTGCAAAGATTGCATTGCTTAGATACCCTGTGCGTCGAAAATTTTGCCGAAATCGCTCTATCTCGCACGGTTAAGGAGATAGAAGCAAATTAGTGTTTTGCCATTTTTGGCAAAAATTCGAAAATTCAAAATGGCCGCCATTTTTGGGGAGGGTAAAATTTTTTGAAAATTGCAAAGATTGCATTCCTTAGATCCCCTGTGGGTCGAAAATTTTGCCGAAATCGCTCTATCTCGCACGGTTAAGGAGATAGAAGCAAATTTGTGTTTTGCCATTTTTGGCAAAAATTCGAAAATTCAAAATGGCCGCCATTTTTGGGGAGGGTAAAATTTTTTGAAAATTGCAAAGATTGCATTCCTTAGATCCCCTGTGGGTCGAAAATTTCGCCGAAATCGCTCTATCTCGCACGGTTAAGGAGATAGAAGCAAATTTGTGTTTTGCCATTTTTGGCAAAAATTCGAAAATTCAAAATGGCCGCCATTTTTGGGGAGGGGAAATTTTTTTGAAAATTGCAAATATTACATTCCTTAGATACCCTGTGGGTCGAAAATTTCGACGAAATCGCTCTATCTCGCACGGTTAAGGAGATAGAAGCAAATTAGTGTTTTGCCATTTTTGGCAAAAATTCGAAAATTCAAAATGGCCGCCATTTTTGGGGAGGGGAAAATTTTTGGAAAATTGCAAAGATTGGATTCCTTAGATCCCCTGTGGGTCGAAAATTTTGCCGAAATCGCTCTATCTCGCACGGTTAAGGAGATAGAAGCAAATTTGTGTTTTGCCATTTTTGGCAAAAATTCGAAAATTCAAAATGGCCGCCATTTTTGGGGAGGGGAAATTTTTTTGAAAATTGCAAATATTACATTCCTTAGATACCCTGTGGGTCGAAAATTTCGACGAAATCGCTCTATCTCGCACGGTTAAGGAGATAGAAGCAAATTTGTGTTTTGCCATTTTTGGCAAAAATTCGAAAATTCAAAATGGCCGCCATTTTTGGGGAGGGGAAAATATTTTGAAAATTGCAAAGATTGCATTGCTTAGATACCCTGTGCGTCGAAAATTTTGCCGAAATCGCTCTATCTCGCACGGTTAAGGAGATAGAAGCAAATTAGTGTTTTGCCATTTTTGGCAAAAATTCGAAAATTCAAAATGGCCGCCATTTTTGGGGAGGGGAAAATTTTTTGAAAATTGCAAAGATTGCATTCCTTAGATACCCTGTGGGTCGAAAATTTCGACGAAATCGCTCTATCTCGCACGGTTAAGGAGATAGAAGCAAATTTGTGTTTTGCCATTTTTGGCAAAAATTCGAAAATTCAAAATGGCCGCCATTTTTGGGGAGGGGAAATTTTTTTGAAAATTGCAAATATTACATTCCTTAGATACCCTGTGGGTCGAAAATTTCGACGAAATCGCTCTATCTCGCACGGTTAAGGAGATAGAAGCAAATTTGTGTTTTGCCATTTTTGGCAAAAATTCGAAAATTCAAAATGGCCGCCATTTTTGGGGAGGGGAAAATTTTTTGAAAATTGCAAATATTACATTCCTTAGATACCCTGTGGGTCGAAAATTTCGACGAAATCGCTCTATCTCGCACGGTTAAGGAGATAGAAGCAAATTTGTGTTTTGCCATTTTTGGCAAAAATTCGAAAATTCAAAATGGCCGCCATTTTTGGGGAGGGGAAATTTTTTTGAAAATTGCAAATATTACATTCCTTAGATACCCTGTGGGTCGAAAATTACGACGAAATCGCTCTATCTCGCACGGTTAAGGAGATAGAAGCAAATTTGTGTTTTGCCATTTTTGGCAAAAATTCGAAAATTCAAAATGGCCGCCATTTTTGGGGAGGGGAAAATTTTTTGAAAATTGCAAATATTACATTCCTTAGATACCCTGTGGGTCGAAAATTTCGACGAAATCGCTCTATCTCGCACGGTTAAGGAGATAGAAGCAAATTTGTGTTTTGCCATTTTTGGCAAAAATTCGAAAATTCAAAATGGCCGCCATTTTTGGGGAGGGGAAAATTTTTTGAAAATTGCAAATATTACATTCCTTAGATACCCTGTGGGTCGAAAATTTCGACGAAATCGCTCTATCTCGCACGGTTAAGGAGATAGAAGCAAATTTGTGTTTTGCCATTTTTGGCAAAAATTCGAAAATTCAAAATGGCCGCCATTTTTGGGGAGGGGAAAATATTTTGAAAATTGCAAAGATTGCATTGCTTAGATACCCTGTGCGTCGAAAATTTTGCCGAAATCGCTCTATCTCGCACGGTTAAGGAGATAGAAGCAAATTAGTGTTTTGCCATTTTTGGCAAAAATTCGAAAATTCAAAATGGCCGCCATTTTTGGGGAGGGTAAAATTTTTTGAAAATTGCAAAGATTGCATTCCTTAGATCCCCTGTGGGTCGAAAATTTTGCCGAAATCGCTCTATCTCGCACGGTTAAGGAGATAGAAGCAAATTTGTGTTTTGCCATTTTTGGCAAAAATTCGAAAATTCAAAATGGCCGCCATTTTTGGGGAGGGTAAAATTTTTTGAAAATTGCAAAGATTGCATTCCCTAGATCCCCTGTGGGTCGAAAATTTCGACGAAATCGCTCTATCTCGCACGGTTAAGGAGATAGAAGCAAATTTGTGTTTTGCCATTTTTGGCAAAAATTCGAAAATTCAAAATGGCCGCCATTTTTGGGGAGGGGAAATTTTTTTGAAAATTGCAAATATTACATTCCTTAGATACCCTGTGGGTCGAAAATTTCGACGAAATCGCTCTATCTCGCACGGTTAAGGAGATAGAAGCAAATTAGTGTTTTGCCATTTTTGGCAAAAATTCGAAAATTCAAAATGGCCGCCATTTTTGGGGAGGGGAAAATTTTTGGAAAATTGCAAAGATTGGATTCCTTAGATCCCCTGTGGGTCGAAAATTTTGCCGAAATCGCTCTATCTCGCACGGTTAAGGAGATAGAAGCAAATTTGTGTTTTGCCATTTTTGGCAAAAATTCGAAAATTCAAAATGGCCGCCATTTTTGGGGAGGGGAAATTTTTTTGAAAATTGCAAATATTACATTCCTTAGATACCCTGTGGGTCGAAAATTTCGACGAAATCGCTCTATCTCGCACGGTTAAGGAGATAGAAGCAAATTTGTGTTTTGCCATTTTTGGCAAAAATTCGAAAATTCAAAATGGCCGCCATTTTTGGGGAGGGGAAAATTTTTTGAAAATTGCAAATATTACATTCCTTAGATACCCTGTGGGTCGAAAATTTCGACGAAATCGCTCTATCTCGCACGGTTAAGGAGATAGAAGCAAATTTGTGTTTTGCCATTTTTGGCAAAAATTCGAAAATTCAAAATGGCCGCCATTTTTGGGGAGGGGAAAATTTTTTGAAAATTGCAAATATTACATTCCTTAGATACCCTGTGGGTCGAAAATTTCGACGAAATCGCTCTATCTCGCACGGTTAAGGAGATAGAAGCAAATTTGTGTTTTGCCATTTTTGGCAAAAATTCGAAAATTCAAAATGGCCGCCATTTTTGGGGAGGGGAAATTTTTTTGAAAATTGCAAATATTACATTCCTTAGATACCCTGTGGGTCGAAAATTACGACGAAATCGCTCTATCTCGCACGGTTAAGGAGATAGAAGCAAATTTGTGTTTTGCCATTTTTGGCAAAAATTCGAAAATTCAAAATGGCCGCCATTTTTGGGGAGGGGAAAATTTTTTGAAAATTGCAAATATTACATTCCTTAGATACCCTGTGGGTCGAAAATTTCGACGAAATCGCTCTATCTCGCACGGTTAAGGAGATAGAAGCAAATTTGTGTTTTGCCATTTTTGGCAAAAATTCGAAAATTCAAAATGGCCGCCATTTTTGGGGAGGGGAAAATTTTTTGAAAATTGCAAATATTACATTCCTTAGATACCCTGTGGGTCGAAAATTTCGACGAAATCGCTCTATCTCGCACGGTTAAGGAGATAGAAGCAAATTTGTGTTTTGCCATTTTTGGCAAAAATTCGAAAATTCAAAATGGCCGCCATTTTTGGGGAGGGGAAAATATTTTGAAAATTGCAAAGATTGCATTGCTTAGATACCCTGTGCGTCGAAAATTTTGCCGAAATCGCTCTATCTCGCACGGTTAAGGAGATAGAAGCAAATTAGTGTTTTGCCATTTTTGGCAAAAATTCGAAAATTCAAAATGGCCGCCATTTTTGGGGAGGGTAAAATTTTTTGAAAATTGCAAAGATTGCATTCCTTAGATCCCCTGTGGGTCGAAAATTTTGCCGAAATCGCTCTATCTCGCACGGTTAAGGAGATAGAAGCAAATTTGTGTTTTGCCATTTTTGGCAAAAATTCGAAAATTCAAAATGGCCGCCATTTTTGGGGAGGGTAAAATTTTTTGAAAATTGCAAAGATTGCATTCCTTAGATCCCCTGTGGGTCGAAAATTTCGCCGAAATCGCTCTATCTCGCACGGTTAAGGAGATAGAAGCAAATTTGTGTTTTGCCATTTTTGGCAAAAATTCGAAAATTCAAAATGGCCGCCATTTTTGGGGAGGGGAAATTTTTTTGAAAATTGCAAATATTACATTCCTTAGATACCCTGTGGGTCGAAAATTTCGACGAAATCGCTCTATCTCGCACGGTTAAGGAGATAGAAGCAAATTAGTGTTTTGCCATTTTTGGCAAAAATTCGAAAATTCAAAATGGCCGCCATTTTTGGGGAGGGGAAAATTTTTGGAAAATTGCAAAGATTGGATTCCTTAGATCCCCTGTGGGTCGAAAATTTTGCCGAAATCGCTCTATCTCGCACGGTTAAGGAGATAGAAGCAAATTTGTGTTTTGCCATTTTTGGCAAAAATTCGAAAATTCAAAATGGCCGCCATTTTTGGGGAGGGGAAATTTTTTTGAAAATTGCAAATATTACATTCCTTAGATACCCTGTGGGTCGAAAATTTCGACGAAATCGCTCTATCTCGCACGGTTAAGGAGATAGAAGCAAATTTGTGTTTTGCCATTTTTGGCAAAAATTCGAAAATTCAAAATGGCCGCCATTTTTGGGGAGGGGAAAATTTTTTGAAAATTGCAAATATTACATTCCTTAGATACCCTGTGGGTCGAAAATTTCGACGAAATCGCTCTATCTCGCACGGTTAAGGAGATAGAAGCAAATTTGTGTTTTGCCATTTTTGGCAAAAATTCGAAAATTCAAAATGGCCGCCATTTTTGGGGAGGGGAAAATTTTTTGAAAATTGCAAATATTACATTCCTTAGATACCCTGTGGGTCGAAAATTTCGACGAAATCGCTCTATCTCGCACGGTTAAGGAGATAGAAGCAAATTTGTGTTTTGCCATTTTTGGCAAAAATTCGAAAATTCAAAATGGCCGCCATTTTTGGGGAGGGGAAAATTTTTTGAAAATTGCAAAGATTGCATTCCTTAGATACCCTGTGGGTCGAAAATTTCGACGAAATCGCTCTATCTCGCACGGTTAAGGAGATAGAAGCAAATTTGTGTTTTGCCATTTTTGGCAAAAATTCGAAAATTCAAAATGGCCGCCATTTTTGGGGAGGGGAAAATTTTTTGAAAATTGCAAATATTACATTCCTTAGATACCCTGTGGGTCGAAAATTTCGACGAAATCGCTCTATCTCGCACGGTTAAGGAGATAGAAGCAAATTTGTGTTTTGCCATTTTTGGCAAAAATTCGAAAATTCAAAATGGCCGCCATTTTTGGGGAGGGGAAAATTTTTTGAAAATTGCAAAGATTGCATTCCTTAGATCCCCTGTGGGTCGAAAATTTCGACGAAATCGCTCTATCTCGCACGGTTAAGGAGATAGAAGCAAAT
Source organism: Sabellastarte sp. h YS-2021 (assembly GCA_964017235.1). Lineage (NCBI taxonomy): Eukaryota > Metazoa > Annelida > Polychaeta > Sabellida > Sabellidae > Sabellastarte > Sabellastarte sp. h YS-2021. The sequence continues at coordinate 118,158,323 of OZ024933.1, read as the reverse complement.
TTGTGTTTTGCCATTTTTGGCAAAAATTCGAAAATTCAAAATGGCCGCCATTTTTGGGGAGGGGAAAATTTTTTGAAAATTGCAAATATTACATTCCTTAGATACCCTGTGGGTCGAAAATTTCGACGAAATCGCTCTATCTCGCACGGTTAAGGAGATAGAAGCAAATTTGTGTTTTGCCATTTTTGGCAAAAATTCGAAAATTCAAAATGGCCGCCATTTTTGGGGAGGGGAAAATATTTTAAAAATTGCAAAGATTGCATTGCTTAGATACCCTGTGTGTCGAAAATTTTGCCGAAATCGCTCTATCTCGCACGGTTAAGGAGATAGAAGCAAATTAGTGTTTTGCCATTTTTGGCAAAAATTCGAAAATTCAAAATGGCCGCCATTTTTGGGGAGGGGAAAATTTTTGGAAAATTGCAAAGATTGCATTCCTTAGATCCCCTGTGGGTCGAAAATTTTGCCGAAATCGCTCTATCTCGCACGGTTAAGGAGATAGAAGCAAATTTGTGTTTTGCCATTTTTGGCAAAAATTCGAAAATTCAAAATGGCCGCCATTTTTGGGGAGGGGAAATTTTTTTGAAAATTGCAAATATTACATTCCTTAGATACCCTGTGGGTCGAAAATTTCGACGAAATCGCTCTATCTCGCACGGTTAAGGAGATAGAAGCAAATTTGTGTTTTGCCATTTTTGGCAAAAATTCGAAAATTCAAAATGGCCGCCATTTTTGGGGAGGGGAAAATTTTTTGAAAATTGCAAATATTGCATTCCTTAGATACCCTGTGGGTCGAAAATTTCGACGAAATCGCTCTATCTCGCACGGTTAAGGAGATAGAAGCAAATTTGTGTTTTGCCATTTTTGGCAAAAATTCGAAAATTCAAAATGGCCGCCATTTTTGGGGAGGGGAAAATTTTTTGAAAATTGCAAATATTACATTCCTTAGATACCCTGTGGGTCGAAAATTTCGACGAAATCGCTCTATCTCGCACGGTTAAGGAGATAGAAGCAAATTTGTGTTTTGCCATTTTTGGCAAAAATTCGAAAATTCAAAATGGCCGCCATTTTTGGGGAGGGGAAAATATTTTGAAAATTGCAAAGATTGCATTGCTTAGATACCCTGTGCGTCGAAAATTTTGCCGAAATCGCTCTATCTCGCACGGTTAAGGAGATAGAAGCAAATTAGTGTTTTGCCATTTTTGGCAAAAATTCGAAAATTCAAAATGGCCGCCATTTTTGGGGAGGGGAAAATTTTTTGAAAATTGCAAAGATTGCATTCCTTAGATCCCCTGTGGGTCGAAAATTTTGCCGAAATCGCTCTATCTCGCACGGTTAAGGAGATAGAAGCAAATTTGTGTTTTGCCATTTTTGGCAAAAATTCGAAAATTCAAAATGGCCGCCATTTTTGGGGAGGGGAAATTTTTTTGAAAATTGCAAATATTACATTCCTTAGATACCCTGTGGGTCGAAAATTTCGACGAAATCGCTCTATCTCGCACGGTTAAGGAGATAGAAGCAAATTTGTGTTTTGCCATTTTTGGCAAAAATTCGAAAATTCAAAATGGCCGCCATTTTTGGGGAGGGGAAAATTTTTGGAAAATTGCAAAGATTGCATTCCTTAGATACCCTGTGGGTCGAAAATTTCGACGAAATCGCTCTATCTCGCACGGTTAAGGAGATAGAAGCAAATTTGTGTTTTGCCATTTTTGGCAAAAATTCGAAAATTCAAAATGGCCGCCATTTTTGGGGAGGGGAAATTTTTTTGAAAATTGCAAATATTACATTCCTTAGATACCCTGTGGGTCGAAAATTTCGACGAAATCGCTCTATCTCGCACGGTTAAGGAGATAGAAGCAAATTAGTGTTTTGCCATTTTTGGCAAAAATTCGAAAATTCAAAATGGCCGCCATTTTTGGGGAGGGGAAAATTTTTGGAAAATTGCAAAGATTGGATTCCTTAGATCCCCTGTGGGTCGAAAATTTTGCCGAAATCGCTCTATCTCGCACGGTTAAGGAGATAGAAGCAAATTTGTGTTTTGCCATTTTTGGCAAAAATTCGAAAATTCAAAATGGCCGCCATTTTTGGGGAGGGGAAATTTTTTTGAAAATTGCAAATATTACATTCCTTAGATACCCTGTGGGTCGAAAATTTCGACGAAATCGCTCTATCTCGCACGGTTAAGGAGATAGAAGCAAATTTGTGTTTTGCCATTTTGGGCAAAAATTCGAAAATTCAAAATGGCCGCCATTTTTGGGGAGGGGAAAATTTTTTGAAAATTGCAAATATTACATTCCTTAGATACCCTGTGGGTCGAAAATTTCGACGAAATCGCTCTATCTCGCACGGTTAAGGAGATAGAAGCAAATTTGTGTTTTGCCATTTTTGGCAAAAATTCGAAAATTCAAAATGGCCGCCATTTTTGGGGAGGGGAAAATTTTTTGAAAATTGCAAATATTACATTCCTTAGATACCCTGTGGGTCGAAAATTTCGACGAAATCGCTCTATCTCGCACGGTTAAGGAGATAGAAGCAAATTTGTGTTTTGCCATTTTTGGCAAAAATTCGAAAATTCAAAATGGCCGCCATTTTTGGGGAGGGGAAAATATTTTAAAAATTGCAAAGATTGCATTGCTTAGATACCCTGTGTGTCGAAAATTTTGCCGAAATCGCTCTATCTCGCACGGTTAAGGAGATAGAAGCAAATTAGTGTTTTGCCATTTTTGGCAAAAATTCGAAAATTCAAAATGGCCGCCATTTTTGGGGAGGGGAAAATTTTTGGAAAATTGCAAAGATTGCATTCCTTAGATCCCCTGTGGGTCGAAAATTTTGCCGAAATCGCTCTATCTCGCACGGTTAAGGAGATAGAAGCAAATTTGTGTTTTGCCATTTTTGGCAAAAATTCGAAAATTCAAAATGGCCGCCATTTTTGGGGAGGGGAAATTTTTTTGAAAATTGCAAATATTACATTCCTTAGATACCCTGTGGGTCGAAAATTTCGACGAAATCGCTCTATCTCGCACGGTTAAGGAGATAGAAGCAAATTTGTGTTTTGCCATTTTTGGCAAAAATTCGAAAATTCAAAATGGCCGCCATTTTTGGGGAGGGGAAAATTTTTTGAAAATTGCAAATATTGCATTCCTTAGATACCCTGTGGGTCGAAAATTTCGACGAAATCGCTCTATCTCGCACGGTTAAGGAGATAGAAGCAAATTTGTGTTTTGCCATTTTTGGCAAAAATTCAAAAATTCAAAATGGCCGCCATTTTTGGGGAGGGGAAAATATTTTGAAAATTGCAAATATTACATTCCTTAGATACCCTGTGGGTCGAAAATTTCGACGAAATCGCTCTATCTCGCACGGTTAAGGAGATAGAAGCAAATTTGTGTTTTGCCATTTTTGGCAAAAATTCGAAAATTCAAAATGGCCGCCATTTTTGGGGAGGGGAAAATATTTTGAAAATTGCAAAGATTGCATTGCTTAGATACCCTGTGCGTCGAAAATTTTGCCGAAATCGCTCTATCTCGCACGGTTAAGGAGATAGAAGCAAATTAGTGTTTTGCCATTTTTGGCAAAAATTCGAAAATTCAAAATGGCCGCCATTTTTGGGGAGGGGAAAATTTTTTGAAAATTGCAAAGATTGCATTCCTTAGATCCCCTGTGGGTCGAAAATTTTGCCGAAATCGCTCTATCTCGCACGGTTAAGGAGATAGAAGCAAATTTGTGTTTTGCCATTTTTGGCAAAAATTCGAAAATTCAAAATGGCCGCCATTTTTGGGGAGGGGAAATTTTTTTGAAAATTGCAAATATTACATTCCTTAGATACCCTGTGGGTCGAAAATTTCGACGAAATCGCTCTATCTCGCACGGTTAAGGAGATAGAAGCAAATTTGTGTTTTGCCATTTTTGGCAAAAATTCGAAAATTCAAAATGGCCGCCATTTTTGGGGAGGGGAAAATTTTTGGAAAATTGCAAAGATTGCATTCCTTAGATACCCTGTGGGTCGAAAATTTCGACGAAATCGCTCTATCTCGCACGGTTAAGGAGATAGAAGCAAATTTGTGTTTTGCCATTTTTGGCAAAAATTCGAAAATTCAAAATGGCCGCCATTTTTGGGGAGGGGAAAATTTTTTGAAAATTGCAAATATTACATTCCTTAGATACCCTGTGGGTCGAAAATTTCGACGAAATCGCTCTATCTCGCACGGTTAAGGAGATAGAAGCAAATTTGTGTTTTGCCATTTTTGGCAAAAATTCGAAAATTCAAAATGGCCGCCATTTTTGGGGAGGGGAAAATTTTTGAAAATTGCAAAGAGTACAGTCGTCAGATACCCTGCGGGTCGAAAATTTTGCCGAAATCGCTCTATCTCGCACGGTTAAGGAGATAGAAGCAAATTACTCAAAAGTAGTACTGAAAATACACAATGAAGTACCTAAATGGCTATTACTCATGTACTGACAAAGCTATCAGTCCCAAATGCAATACCAAGCGAGCTATGGACATAACAATCTTGTATTCAAAATTGTAGTAAAATATCTTTAATTATTTTGGCTTAAATGCACGGAAACCAATGGGTACTGAAAATAGCTGTACTTAAGTATTACTCAGTAAGCAAAAGAGGTACAACAGCCAAAAGCAATCCCAAGCAAGCTACTGACCCAATAAGCCTGCATACCAAATTTGGTGACAATAGCTCTAATACTTTTCCTTTAAATGAGCGGAAACCATGCGTGACGCCGGACATCGGACGCCGGACATCGGACATCGGACAACGGACATCGGACATCGGACATCGGACATCGGACGGCGAAAAAAGCAAAAATAATATATCCACCCCCCAGGGGGGTGGACATAATTACTTGAAACAGTTGAGGGTAGATAGAACAGGGATTTGACAGAATAACTTTTTGGACAAAAATAGGACAACTGTGTTAAAAAAATCGAGTGCACACTTGTGACCTCTGGATTCATACAACCGTAACAAGGCTATTTATTTTTTCCAGAAACAAAGTGGGTGAAGTCTAATTTTCAATGACATATGTCCAGCCAATTTTCCTCATTTTTCTATAAATTGGGTACCTTATTACCTCCAACTGTTTTTCTACATTTGTTTGTGACAACTCTAAAAAGCAATGAATCAACCTTAATGAAATTTTAGTAGGGGTCAGGTCTGACCAAAGCAAGAAGTAATGACATTCTGAGACAGACCTGAATCATATTCTGTAAACCAAAGAAAATTCCTGAATTTTAAAAGGTCCCATTTTCAATGTATTTTCAATAATTTTGGCTCTGTGCCAGACATTACACCAAAAGTAATGACAGGATCGTCGTGAAATATTTATTTGGCTAGTGCCTGTCCAATGGAAGAGACGATCACACCTTGAGAAACATCTGGATCATATTTGTACACAAAAATAATCCTGAGTTTTCACAAACACGCCCTCATTGAGGGCTGCACTCCACACGCACGTTCTAGTTTTTCATAATTTTTTCTACATCAACCGCCACATTTACTTCAATTTCAACTTTCCTGAGATCTTGGATATTTATCTCATGTTTGGCAACACATTTATAATTGAATCTTAATCAAGAAGAAAATCTCCATTAATCTTATACCTGGGAACTGCGAGAGTACATCTGTTTGAGCTTACTGGATGCGTCGTCAAGGTAACCTTTCAATACCAGGTAAGAATCTTGAAAGATATGCAACTCATTCATCAACTGCTGAAACTCCTGGAAATGCAAACACATTGAACAAATACACCCAACAAAGCACAGAGTCAGCTGCTTCAAAGTATTTGTCTTTCATTTCATATATATTAAGTTCCAAAGTGGGCACAGTGTCAGCTGTTTCATAGGTTTCTCTCAAAAGCTGCATTAAACAGAGATAACTGAATCACTGAAAATATGCAAGTTGGATTTTATGGATTTTGGTTAAATATCACTTTAAACACTGGCTATGTAGTATTGGTAGTTGAGGGACTGGAGGAAAGCAGTGAATACTGATTGGTCACCTGGAGAGCCTACAAACCACCCCTTACCAACCAACTTCTCCTATCTCAGGTCAGGGCTTCTGACATGGCAACTTATGTACTGAAATTAACTATAATGCCTTTTTATAGTTCAGCAGGACTCATCTGAAGGTTACTCTGGGACAATTTATCATTAGTGGTGATTTCTGCATATCGAGCACAGTCTGTTAGAAGTGACTTCAACTTGAGTCATAGTATTATAAATGAAGAAAATTGACAAGGAATAAGACAATGTTCAAGTATTACCATTGGTAGTATTTAGTAGTGCTGGGAGATCGCCATGATATTACGTGTCGATGTTCGTATCGGAAATTCGTGAACAAACTTCGAACATTTCCGATTATGGAGTCAAAAGTGTAAACCAGACAGAAAAAATCAAATATTAAATAACAACAAGCAAAAAACACACAAATTATCACAAATATAACAAAAATAAACCTAAAAGCCATTCACAGACGTCTCCCTCACTAACAGACCATGCTGGATGTATCTTCACTTGTGATTGGCTGATCTTATGATTACCTTGACAACAGTGGGAAAACCCCAAAGTGTTTCTATTTACGTTATTTTTATGGCATTCACAGCTAGTTTTGACATTTTAAGTGATAAATATTTCAAATTTTTACAAAATATTATTCCGGTTAGTGTTTTATTGTGACCAAAAGGCTACAAAGAAATGAGTTTAGCAAATATCGGTTGTACTTAAATTTTACCGATCATTGATCGGCAATGAGCCAGCGAGCGATAATACCGAAGTTTGCAAACATCGTCCCAGCACTAGTATTTAGTAACATTTTTCTGCAATCCATAAATATATTTTCTGTTTGTGAAATAGCACAGTTATATATGTGCACTTTATGAAAGATTCAGGTAAGAAAGGTAAATACAGATCACCATGAATTACTCTGTAATTTTGATTGTTTAATTGTAATAACATCTCATGATTTATCATATAAAAATATACTTTACATTGTACAGATTTGTGCTATTGCCCTATATCACCCTAAGGTTGACACTTAAGTTAGCAAAACTCGGCCCAGCACAACTGAACATGGTAAAACTGCCAATCCTAACTTTGTACTTACTGTTGAACACTAAGAAACATCATGAGAAAGTAAAAATGGTCAATATACCTACCACTTAAAAGAAGTACGCTTTCACAAAAATCTAACTGAATCAATAGTGCAAAAATTGATACATAAACCACAATTATTCATCCAAGGATATTGTAACTTGAAAGTAAATTAAGTTTCTTATCTATATGGCCATTTTTCAGATCCTGTGGCAAATTTCCCATATTTTATTCTACACCTTGTCACCTTCACTTACTTCTTTACAACCTGGTAAACTGTTCAGAAACTCTCTGCATCTGAAAAAAAGTCAGTAAAAACAATATCAACTGGAATCAAATCGATAAAGTCACAATTTCTATTTCCAGCCAAGTTAGAACTTATTTTCATCAAGAACATGTGAAATTCCGCACCTTATGAAAACCATCAGGAACTGCACTTCAATTTATAGCTATGTTATGATCACTTTGTTCTAAAACTGCAAAAATAATGTTTTTTGTCACTCAGTTAATTAAGAATTCAACGAAGATTAGAAGTTAGAACAGGGAATTTCGGGCTTTGCCCTTTCATGGTTCTCCTGTATCTATTTGTTGTGGTAAATATGGCACAAGATAGAACTGACCAGATGAAAGCTTATTGGAGGTTTGTCAATTCTACCAAATCCAAACTTCACTTCTGTCACAGTTTTTTTGTTATTCCCATATTGAATGATTTACCCGATGATGTTTGTTCTGCCCCCAACTGTTGCCTGTTTCAAAGTCAAAGGTAGGGTTTACGTCAAGTTCAACAGCAAGGGTCATATTGGGAGAGGTCCTCAGTACTGTCACTTGTGGGAGTGGAACCCACACTGAGGTGACAGTCTGTGACGAGATGACAAGCTTTCTAACCACTAGGCCACCGAGGATCTCGTGTTGACTGTTTCATGGATAGCTAAAATCTCTTCAAAATGCTTTCCCCACCTTAGCCGGCAGAGAGTAAGCTCTAAAATTCTTTTCCATATAATATTTTAGGAATATTTCTTTGACAATAGAGGATTATTTAACAGAGGTAATATTGTACCAGAAGTGTAATACTGAAACCTTTTTAGCTCAAGGTGTTTTAGTCACACTTACAGGCTGTACATCCCATGGTTAGAGGTGTACATCTACTCAGCTTACATCGACATATTACACTGAAAGACGACCGAGTCACAACCTTATATACACCATGGACTAGTGCTGGGATATATTTGCAAACTTGGGTATTATTGCGCGCTGGCACATAGTCAATGATTGTTAAAATTTAAATACAACCGATAGTTGCTAAAGTCATTCCTTTGTAGCCTTTTTGACATAATAAAATCATATTTTGTGATAATTTTGTACATTCACCAGTTAAAATTGCAAATATTAGCCGTAAATGCAAAATTATAAAGTAAACAGAAAACATTTTTGGGGATTTCCCACTGCTGTCAAGATGGTAATAAAATTAGCCAATTGCAAGTGAGGATACATAAAGCATGATGTGGAGTGAGGGAGATGTTTGTGAAAAGCTTTCAGGTTATATTTTTGTTATATTTGTGGTTACATGTCCATTTCCTTGTTATATTTTATATTAGATTTTTTTTTGGGGGGGGGGGGGGGGGGTCTGGTTTATAATTTTGATTCCACGATTGGCAATGATCGATCCTTGTTTACATTTTTCCAATACGAATATCGACGGGTAAAATAGTAGCGATCTCCCATCACTAATGTGGACTACACCTTCAGTTACTGCAGCGAGAAATTCATCTGGTCATGCTCGCATTGAGGCGGTCAGAGAGGGAAATGTTAAACTTTTTAAATAGGGCTGTTAAAGAGTACTCGAGTACTCGTTAAAGATTAGATTACTAATTTACTTGGAATACAAAATGAAGAAAAGAGTACTCTTTTACACTCAAATAATGGAATTTTTCAAAACATTCTTAATAAAAGTGCCCTAAACTGGGTGAATTTCTGATAACTTTCAGGGGGAAAATGGCTTATTTTGTTGTATTTATCGCCAAAAAGAGTACTCGTTTTAGAGTAGAGTAATGGGTACAGAGTATTCGAGTACAAAAATTGTTACTCGTGGCAGCCCTAATTTTAAAACTTCCCTCGAATGTGTAAGGTATTGGACGTTTCACCACTGTGTTTGTATATGAACCTTGGACGGTAGTTCAAGGACAGTTATACCACCTCTAGTGTGACTGGGGTACTAATTAGACAGTGCGTAGTTTTGACAGTAACCCATAACTGAGATGCTTTGGCTGCTAAACCGGACGTGAAATCCTAAGTTTCACTTTTGACCATAACTGACATATTATCACATATTATCACTCACTCGGTGACTTCTATCCTTTCTCTGAGGAAATCTGTGCAACTTACGGCTCTCTCCAATCTTTGCTGTGAAAAATAAAACAAAAAGCAAACCAGTCAACATTTTAATTTCTTCACATCAAAACATACACCTACTTTGAGGTACGTTACATAAAATTTCAGTTACACTTTGGGGAGGAGAAATTGGGGGCAGGTTTTTTTCCAGATATATAAATTGACACGAGTACAGTATCATATAAACAGGATTTGTGTGATTCTTGTTTGGGGAGTACTGGTCTTAACACCCGATATTCTCTTGGACTCTGTAGCTAATATTATGTCAATCTCGCATGTCATCAGTACTCACCTGGTCTACCTCCACTGGTATGAGTGGACTCTCCAGAAGGTAGATCTTGTACGGTTCATAGTCCTGGAAAACAACAACCATACAGAATACAGTGCAGTGTTTCTTCTAAACACGCTAGAACAGTACGATGTCAGATAGATGAAATAAGAAAATCAGGAAGCAGAGGTGTTATAGTATAAATATGTAAAAAAGTAATACAGTTGTAATATCTTGTTAATGATCTGTGTGAAAATACCTTCACAAAGATAAAACTTCAATTATTATTCTCGATGATCTATCCCATGTTGGTTTATTACTAGTGATGTCATTGAATGCAAATTTTAGAACTGGTAACTGAAAGTGGAAATTCGACGAAAACCCGGGTACGTTTGATTTAGTAAACGTCAAGACATAAGTTGTCATATACGTATATAAGCTATAAGTCACATATCAATATGAACCAAATGTGCATTTGAAGACTTTTGAGGACAAAATGTCTGATATATTGAGAAAATATTACAAAATACTATGAACTATTTGTTGTAGTTGAAGATTTTGGTAAACTTTTGTTAAAATAATGCATATGCTAGGAAACAAGTTTTGATTAAAAGAAAACGAAATGTAACCAGATCAGTGTCCTTCAGTCGGCAAATAGATTTCTGGTTAACCGTCTTCTACACTATTTATGACTGATTGAAATTCTGACTGGTAAAGACACACTCAAATGAAACGTTGATTATTATTAACTGAACAAGCAACACAATGATCTATGATCAATACAGTACATGAAACATAACAAGACACTGTGTTTTTCTTCTGTTCATATTTACCAATTCTCATACATTTACAGGATTTACCAAATGTGATAAAATTATATTTTTTGCCTTAAAAAGGGTAAACTTTTCTTTCTAAACAAAATTCCTATTAAATTTCACTTTTGGCATGTTAATATATGGTATCTACAAGAATATACAAACCTAACTGGCTAGTGAAATATTAAATACCATCTTTGCTGCAGTGAAATCCTCTAGAAACCCATGGATATATATATTCACAGCAATGTGACAGCTTTGATATGTATGTTCAACATGTCACAATTGCCCTGTATTTGTTTATATGTTTACTTTAGACTGATATTTGACACAGAAATGTATTTCTTAGTGCTCTTTTGATGTCTTGACTTTCGGCTTTAGGTCATAGTCTAACTCAACTGTAAAGCACCAGGATTGGTCTTATCAAACTAGCATGAGGCTCAAACCCGTGTCTTACCCTGTTATAACCTGCTTCTTCACCAATGATTTTCACAGACTTCCTCTCAGGGAAACCTGTAAAACAAAAAAAAAAGCAAGTAACTCATAAACTCAATTAAAATTTAAAAAAAAATTGAGACAAAAGTCTTTACTTTTTAGCCTGAGACTGGGTGAAGACTCTCTGTCAAACCGGTCTCAGGTACACTGTATCAGTTACAAATTGATTATTGGACATAAAATGTTACCTTCAGATTAACAGCTCCGCACTACTTTCATATACTGACAAGTCCAGAAAAATATATTAGAAAAGCCTGAAATTTTGGCAGTTTGGTCAGTACAACCCGTTTATATGACAAAAGTTATTATACACACTAGGTTACACTATTCATCAAAACTATGATGTAAATACTGGGTGTGACAGCCCTTACCTTCCCCCGTGGTAATTGTGTCCCCCTCTATGTGTACAGTTCTCTTCTCACTGTGAATATGAACTGTGTGGAATTCCCTGTGTAAACAAAGCATACAGACAACAACAGGATGTAAACAATTAGTGCAGTGATTGGAATACAATTACACTGTCAAAACCATGTTCTTATGTGATTCTTAATAGAAACTAATAATGAAATGTTATCCCATGTAAACAAAAGCATCTCTTGACAGCTAAAAAGGCTAAACTAATCCGTCGGTCACTGAAATAGGTTGTGTTACTCTATCATATATACTAATCATACACTGAACAAAGCTAGCTATAAAATGATAAAACTTCTTTAAATATATAAAGATAGCATCAGAGATGCCCGTACCCCACAGCCTAGGGAAATATTTTCAACACCATGAGATATAGAAGTACTGTACCAGTACAAACTTCAGGATATTTTCAGAGCACTGTCAGTTATATAAAGGTCCAAACAATGTTTAAGCGGAGAAATAATGTTTAAAAGAAAGATAATGCGTATAAAGATGAAGTATTAAAACAAGATAATTCAGTAACAAGATGACAGCATTAATCAGTAAACTAAAATTCAACACTCTTTATCTACATCTGCATGGCCAAATTATGGTTTAGATGGTTTAAATATTACCCTGCATACAGAAGTGGTAATACATTTAATCAATGCTTATTGTGGTGTTGGAGCAAAATCTGTGGCTCACTTGATGAAATTCTATCTCTTACAATGTGAAGTTATGAAAATAAAATTCTTAATAAATTCCAATATGACTTTTGCTTAATCTGCATCAAAAGACCGACCCAAAGGTCCATGAAGATTTTAAAGGTCAAGGTCACTATGACAAAATAAAAGGTCAAATTAAGGTCACACCATGATAATACACACCTATAGCCCCTAACCAATGTCCCTACCAAGTATCAACTTCCTACACCTTACGGTTTCCGAGATATAGCCCGGACAAGATTTTATAGGTCAAGGTCACTATGGCTAGGTCAAAGGTCAAATCAAGGTCACACCATGATGCTGCACACCTACACCCCCTAACCAATGTCTCTACCAAATATCAACTTCCTACACCTTACATTTTCCGAGATATAGCCCAGACAAGATTTTATAGGTCAAGGTCACTACGGCAAGGTCAAAGGTCAAATCAAGGTCAGATCATGGCGTTGCACAACTACACCCCCTAACCACTGTCCCTACCAAGTATCAACTTCCTACACCTTACGGTTTCCGAGATATAGCCCGGACAAGATTTTATAGGTCAAGGTCACTACGGCAAGGTCAAAGGTCAAATCAAGGTCAGATCATGGCGTTGCATAACTACACCCCCTAACCACTGTCCCTACCAAGTATCAACTTCCTACACCTTACGGTTTCCGAGATATAGCCCGGACAAGATTTTATAGGTCAAGGTCACTACGGCAAGGTCAAATCCTGGTCAGACCACGACATTGCACACCTACACAGCCTAACCAATGTCCCTACCAAATATCAACTTCCTACACCTTACGGTTTCTGAGATATAGCCCAGACAAGATTTTATAGGTCAAGGTCACTATGGCAAGGTCAAAGGTCAAATCAAGGTCAAACCATGACGCTGCACACCTACACCCCCTAACCAATATCCCCACAAAGTATCAACTTCCTACACCTTACGGTTTCTGAGATATAGCCCGGACAAGATTTTATAGGTCAAGGCCACTATGGCAAGGTCAAAGGTCAAATCAAGGTCAGACCATGACGCTGCACACCTACACCCCCAACAAATCTCCCTACCAAATATCAACTTCCTACACCTTACGGTTTCCGAGATATAGCCCGGACAAGATTTTATAGGTCAAGGTCACTACGGCAAGGTCAAATCAAGGTCACACCATGACGTTGCACACCAACACCCCCTAACCAATGTCCCTACCAAATATCGACTTCCTACACCTTACGGTTTCTGAGATATAGCCCAGACAAGATTTTATAGGTCAAGGTCACTACGGCAAGGTCAAAGCCAAATCAAGGTCACACCATGACGTTGCACACCTACATCCCCTAACCAATGTCCCTACCAAATATCAACTTCCCACACCTTACAGTTTCCGAGATATAGCCCGGACAACATTTTATAGGTCAAGGTCACTACAGCAAGGTCAAAGGTCAAATCAAGGTCAGACCATGACGTTGCACACCTACACCCCCTGAACAATATCCCCACCAAGTATCAACTTCCTACACCTTACGGTTTCCGAGATATAGCCCGGACAAGATTTTATAGGTCAAGGTCACTACGGCAAGGTCAAATCAAGGTCAGACTATGACGTTGCACAACTACACCCCCTAACCAATGTCCCTACCAAGTATCAACTTCCTACACCTTACACTTTCCGAGATATAGCCCGGACAAAATTTTCAAACTCAAGGTCACTACGGTAAGGTCAAAGGTCAAATCAAGGTCAGACCATGACATTGCACACCTACACCCCCTAACCAATGTCCCTACCAAGTATCAACTTCCTACACCATACGGTTTCTGAGATACAGCCCGGACAAACTGTTGTTTCTAAGGGCTGTGGGGTAAAACTTACTAATAAACTACAGCAACATTTTGTATCATTTCTACATATTTGTGTATCTTCGTGAACAGTCATTCAATAAGTCCCTACATTCCCTAAAAAGGAAATGAGTGAAAGAAGTTATTTAATATTTATCCTTTACTGCCATTAGTTTGATTATTTATGTACTTATGTATAACTATGCAAAGGTGTCATAAAACTGATAAAAGTAAACTTGACACCCCCAAAATTGTTTCAGGTTCACAATAGTAGATACTTCTGATCAGATTATCAGTCGAAAGGATTATATCACAGGAACAATAGGAACTAGAGCTGAAAGGGATATTCGCATTATTCGTTTTCCGGTCCACCTTTTCCGGATTCGACTTTCATCATAAGGAAACAAATATTCGGTATGAATATGGAAATTAGGCTTGGTATATGTAAATATTGCAAATTTGGTTAATTTTATTGTAATTGGAATTTTTATAAATAAAAATACTTACATAATCCCAACATAAGCTTACGTGACCTACCGTTCGGTCAAGGACACAGACAATGTGTCTCGCCATTTTTTTTACTGAAAGTACACACGTAAACCCCAGCGGGCACCTGCTGGAGGTTATATCTCCACTGTAAGTTGTCATTCTAATTTTGACCCTACCCCTCAGAAGATGGTAGAGGGGAGGAGGGTGGGACTCTCCCTGTTGGGATTATGTAAGTATTTTTATTTATAAAAATTCCAATTACAATAAAATTAACCAATTTTATTGCATAAAAACGTACTTACATAATCCCAACATAAGCTTGAATGCAGCCCTGAGGTCCATGGTGGGTAGACTTCTGAGGACTGTCAAGTGCTATAGGAGAGTTCTTAAGGTATACAGATACAAAAAAATGCATACACAATATGTTATACTACAAACACTGTAATATACTACATATATGAATACTAGTATCATTATTACTGTCATAGTCAATACAAGTATTGTTAAAGTAAAAAGTAATAAAGTAGCTGTAAAGTACTCACCCACTTATGAAAGCAGCATGCTGTACTGTACATCAAATAATATGTATGAAACCCTCCACCTTGTCTATACAGTAGTGCAGGGGTCAAAGGTCAGCTGTGCCCAGTTGAATAAAACTCCAACAGTCAGAGTGCAGCTGTCCCTCAAGCCAAGCAGCCATAACATGAAGTCTTATCCATATTCTTGTTCCATAATCAAAGTCCTAGTACATTCCAGTCCAAATCCATATATCCTGAAAACATAAAGACTGATTATATTATTAAGTCTCAATTGTTCACTACATGCTGTGCAGACACAATGGGACCTAACTTAAAGATATCATCATTTTCCCAGCAAATATCCTTCAAATAAAAGTTTGTAAAGGTATTGTGGGATTTCCAGTAACAGGAGCTCAAGACCTGCTCTAAGGAGATACCTCCTTTAAATGCAAGTGATGCAGCCATAGCTCTAACATCATGAGCTCTAACCTGAGTGACCTGTTGATCAGCCATATCTGAAGACTGATAGCAAGTTTGAATGGTGTGTTTGATCCACTGGGAAATGGTTATTCTTGTGATATCCTTAGAATAACCCTCCCTAAGGGATACAAAGAGCAGGGCCTTGCCCTTTCTCATGGATTTGGTCTTCTCTAAATAGACCTTGAGGGCCCTAACTGGACAAAGTGACTTGTCCTCCACCAGTGAGCTGTCCAACATGATAGTAAGGGCTGGTATCACTACTGGCTTAATGGAATCAGGGCCATCCGAAGCCAATTGGTTTTTAGCCAGGAAGGCCGGAGAAGGAGAGACAGTAACTTCTGACCAATTTCTCCTTGAAGAGACAGAAGAGTGAGTCCATGCATGTATCTCACTCCTTCTTTTTCCTGAGGCTAAAGCCAACAGGAACACTGTCTTGTAAGTTAGCCACTTCAAAGGAGCCTCTGACAAAGGCTCAAAGGGAGGTTTTGTCAAACCTAAGAGGACCAATGAGAGGTCCCATGTAGGTATGGACCTATTTGGTTTAGGTCTATCCCTGGTGAAGCTGGCAATAAGTCTATTCAGTTCTAGACTTTTTGAAATGAATTCACCCTGTGAACCCAAAGCATCAGCAATTGCTGTTCTGTAACCAGTGATTGTAGCTGGTTTGAGATTTTTGACTGTGAACAGGTAGTTTAAAAATTCTGCTACCTGGGGAACAGCTGTTGAGGTGATGTCCACCTTATTCTCTGTGCACCATTGCCCATAAATGGTCCACCTTGATTGATAGACTTTTCTTGAGGATTCCCTCTGAGGTGCCTTAATTCTTTCTGCCACCTCAGATGAGAATCTTCCAGAATTGGATTCCTGGAATCCAGAAGCCACACATGTAGATTCAGGTACTCCACGTTGTTGTGGAACCTGTTGGAATGTGGCTGCTTCAGAAGTGTCTTCCAGTGAGGGAGCTGTAGGGGTACCCTGGTCGAGAGATCCACCAGATCCCAAAACCATGGCATCCCTGGCCACCCTGGAGCCAGTACTATCATCCTGCATGGGTATGTTATTATTTTTTGAATTACTTGTGGCAGGATGGCTACTGGACAGAAGACATAGCCGTCTAGGCCTTCCCAACAGATATTCAATGCATCTATTTTCCAAGCCTTTCTGTCTGGGACAGGAGATACATAAATTGGAAGTTTGTAATTTAGATGAGTTGCAAAAAGATCTACCATTGGTGTGTGCCAAACTTTGCAAATTTGGTTGAATATCTGTTGGTGAAGTGACCACTCCGTCTGTATGACCTTGTCCCTTCGTGATAGAGAGTCTGCTATGACGTTTAGGGATCCAGGTACGTGTCTTGCCCTTATCTGGATTCTTCTGGAATTTGTGAATGCAAGAATTCTCCAGATAAGAGCACACATCTCTATGGAATGTGTGCCTCCTTCTTTGTTCAGATAAGCTACTACTGTGCTGTTGTCTGAACAAATGAGCACTGTTTGACCTTGTAAGTGTTCCTGAAAGCCCTTTAGGGCTAGAAGAACAGCTTTTAGCTCCAATACATTGATGTGGAGCTGGGCTTCCTTGTTTGACCAGAGACCACTTAACACTATCTCGTTTAAGTGAGCTCCCCAGCCTTTTTGTGAGGCATCTGTAAACACCAGTGTGTTGTGTACCTGAGGATGGATAGGAGCACCTGCCATGAGATTTTTGATATCCTCCCACCACTTTAGGTGCTTCAGAAAATTTCCTGTTACTGGAATCCTTATGTCCAACGACTGGGGAAACTTCCAGTGCGACTTTAGGTACCACTGGAAAGGTCTCATGTGTAACCTTCCTAGTGGCACTGTTTTTTCCAAGGAAGCTAAAGTCCCTATGAGCGACATGAGCTTTCTTGGAGTCAAGACTAATGATTTTCTGATGGAAACAGTCTGAGCGTTTAGCCGATCGAGTTTCTTCTGGGTTGGGAACACTAGACCCATCTGAAGGTCGAAATGATAGCCCAGAAAATCCAGTTTTTGCGTGGGTATCAATTCCGATTTTTGAAAATTGATAAGCCAGCCTAGTTCTTGGACCAATTGAACTAACTTTTCCGAATCTTTGAGACATTGATCTTTTGATGGTGACCGAAGAAGCCAGTCGTCCAGATATTGATGGATTCTGAGGTTCCTGGCTTGAGCTATGAGTTTGACCTCTTTGACAATGCGAGTGAACTCTAGGGGAGCTGTCGCGACACCAAAAGGAAGAGCTTGAAACTGAAAAACCCCTTTTTTGGTCTGAAATCTCAGATATTTTTGAGATTGTGGATGTATTGGAACATGGAAATAAGCGTCTGTGAGGTCTATCGAGATGACCCACTCCCCTTTTTGAATCGATTTCCTGATAGATTCGGCTGTTTCCATCTTGAATGTCGGTA
Organism: Sabellastarte sp. h YS-2021; assembly: GCA_964017235.1. Taxonomy (NCBI): domain Eukaryota; kingdom Metazoa; phylum Annelida; class Polychaeta; order Sabellida; family Sabellidae; genus Sabellastarte; species Sabellastarte sp. h YS-2021. Next base: position 118,140,421 of record OZ024933.1, on the reverse strand, counting down.
CATGTAAATGAAGGTTTAACATACTTAGATCTATTACTGGTCGCCAACGATTCATGGGTTTTGGAACCAGAAAAAGTCTGCTGTAATATCCCAGAGTAGTGAGTTTTTTGACAGGAACTATCGCCTTTTTTGTAAGCATGGCCTGAACTGCCTCTTGGAGGGCGCCATCTTTGTTTTTGTTGTGATATTCGCTCAAAATGAGCGGAATTTTCGACAATTTTGGAAGAAACTTGAAGTCTAGGCGATAGCCATGTTGCAGTAAACTTACTACTCTGGGATGGGCGTGGTTTTTTGACCATACCTGCCAAAAAGTCCGCAATCTTGCCCCTGGGAAGTCACTTCCTCTTTCCACCTCTGCCTCCTCGCGATGCGCGCGCAGAGAAGTGGCCATAGGTTGAATTTTGCTGCGTTCGTTTGTCACGAAACGACCTGTTACCTTCCTGTGAGGGTTTTGGATGTGAAGATCTCCCGAAATCGAAATTCTTCACAGAGTCTCTGTATGACTTGGAATCAGATTCCTTCATTATTGACAATCTTTTGATCATGTTATCCTCAACCTGAGATAAAATATCCGAGTTGAAGACCTCCTGTTGGTCAAAATGATCTGTACGCAAGCTCGCCAAGTCCTTAGGACCTAATTTTGAGCTGCAGTCCTTCAATAAGCTGTCTCTCCTTGCAAGGAGCATATTGCATGCCAGAGTCATATTCTGCTTGAGGACTGTATCCAGAGCTATTTCTAAGGAAGATGTGACAGAAGCCTGGAGTTGAGAGTATTTGATCATGAGATCTGCTGATTCCCTGATGGTTTCCAGATCTTCTGAACATTTGATCTCAGTAGCTAACTCCTGGATCCTATTGTTGAGTTCCTCAATAGCCATTTTAAACCATACAACATGGCCCAGGATTTGAACATTTTCTCTGCAAACTGTCTCCTGTACAATAAACTGCTTGGAAGGTACAGAGATTGAAGATGACAAAGACTTTACTTTAGCTATGTTGAAGTATGAGTCAGGAAGTTTAGGAGCTTTCAGAGGAGTATTTTGAGGAGAAGTGGTGTAATAAATCATGTCAGGCCTCTCAAAGGCCAAAAACTGTCCCTGAGATAGAGATTCAGAGCTAGACTTGTCTTTTACTGTTGTTCCAGAGGCCTTTCTGTATCTATAGTCCCACATGGACTGTATATCTTGAACAGGAGGTAACGCCAAATTCTGTTTTCTGACCACCTGCTTAGAAGGTTTCTTAGAGAATGCAGAGGGAGCCACAAGGCACTCTACTTGTGGTACCTCTAAATCCAACAGATTCCTGATGGCATTGAGCATTTCCACATAGGAAGGATCTAATTCCTGGGAATGAGTGTCTGAATCACCCTGAGGAGACCTGGATCTATGGCGTTTCGTAGCAGGTAAAGATGATTCCTCATCAGATAATTCCCCCTCTGAGGGGACTGGTCTGCTCTGGGAGGCAGGGGCACACATACCCTGCTCCTGAGAGTGTGGAAGAGTTGTTTTGGAAGCTGAAGGTTTATCCCTGCGCTTAAACTCCTCAATTGAGAAGCCAGGGAAGATAACTGAGAATTCATAGCCTTTAACATCTCCTGAAGAGATGAATCAGGAGTAGAAGTGGAGGAAGTTGAGGACTTTGAAGGAGTTGGCTCATCCAACAGCGAGTCATCAAACTTGTCAGAAACTTTAGTTTTTGAAGATTTCTTTCTATGAGGAATTTTCAAAGCACCAGCACAAATAGTACAGTCACTTTCCTTACCAATCACACACTTATCCTTCCCTTTCTTGTCGTTTCTGCATTTTAAACAGGCCTGATGGTTGTCCCAAGGCAACATATCACCTGCACAAATGGAGCATTTCCTTTGTTTTTCGGACATGGTAAAAAATCTTTGAAGATCCGAAAAGAACGCGTGTGTACTTGACGGCGGTCAAAATAAGAATGACAACTTACAGTGGAGATATAACCTCCAGCAGGTGCCCGCTGGGGTTTACGTGTGTACTTTCAGTAAAAAAAATGGCGAGACACATTGTCTGTGTCCTTGACCGAACGGTAGGTCACGTAAGCTTATGTTGGGATTATGTAAGTACGTTTTTATGCAATAAAAAACACTCATTTTGTGTAATGTTTTACTAAATAATAGAGCAAAAAGTGAACTTACCTGTTTTTCTTCCAGTGGTTGACTGAAAACCTAAGTGTCCGTGATTTTACCTAAATTTTAGAACACACTAAAACTATAAAACAAATTTCCGGAAAATATGTAACGAACATTCGACCGCAATTTTGGTCTCCTCTTTCAGCTCTAATAGGAACAGTTTAAAATATTTCAGTCCAAAAAAAATGCGTTCAAGAATTGTACAACATATAGTAAAGTGTGTGTTTTAATATCAGGGAAGGGTCAGTTGCCCCAGCCCAGAACCTTGGTGGCAAGAGCATTTTACTAATACAATGAGATTTTTAAACTGCTATTTCGCTTGTCAACACATATAATTGAAGGAAAGGTTTAAATATTTGAAACAAACCCTAAATCTGAAGAGATTACAAACTATCATCCCATTTTTGTACATTTGGGGACGTTTATTGTAATTTTGTTGAGAAGAATCGCCTATGTTTCGATTTCATGAGAGCTTCACTTTATGTAGCCTGTTTGATCAAGGAATTCTAGAATCGGAACGGCAAAGCACTGGCAACTTCCTGTTCTACAAATTATTCATACCAACTCATCCCTACTTAACACTCACAGATGTTTGTATATACAACTAAGGCAGAGGAATGCATTTTCAGAAACATGTTTTTACATGTAATGCAGACTTCCTGTGTAAATGAACATCTTCAGCAGCAATCTTTGTGTCCGTTCGATCAGTTCACTTGTGTTAACACACTCCTGTGCTATTGCGATATTAATAGTACTTACCCCTTGAAAAACGGTGATGGTTTCAAAATGTGATTTTCTGAAATTAAAAAAATAAAAAGACAAAAATACAGATACATGAGTTTTGATTACCAAAAAGATACTAACCCTAGATGAGAAAAAAATGACAAAGGAAATCTGGACACGGTTTTCTTTAACACACTTGGTGTATAATCTACGATAAGTTTATTATGAAACTGAAATCAAATGAAATCCATTTGGCAACTTTTGCAAAAATACATCAGCACATTCTCATGTGACACAATTAAGCAGATTTCTAAGTGTAAAATTTAGTTTTCAATGCTTGACAATAACACTGGAATGAGTAGGAAATTGTTCACTCGAATAGTCTTTTGCCATAACTCTCCTATTTTACAAATACTATCTCAGTCTAAAAATAAATAGAATTTCCATGATTTTCCTACTAAAGTTACAGAAATGACCTATTAGAACTCACACAGAGAAAATTTGCAAAACCTAAGGCTGAAACAGCATAATTTGGTTAATGGGAAGCTTCAAACATTAGCCCATGACTTGTTTGATAAACATTTCCAATATACAGTATCTTTCGAGAGAGATAAACTTGATAAACCTCCAATCTGAACAAGTGCTTATTACTTATTCACAACTCTACTGATTCTGATGACAACCAAACCAGACTGACCTACAAAGGCAAGGTCAAACTGTAGCCCACACACAGAGCTGTTACAAGGGAGACAGATGGTGTACCTCTTGTTCTGAGCGTCTTCATACATCCGTCTGAATGTGTTCTACAATACATGTGACCGTTCTAGATTACACAGAGATACCAACAGAAAGCGGTTTCTGCTGAGTGAAAAACAAAGCAGCACAAACTGGGAAAAACAATTTTGTGAATAATTTGAAATGAAAATAATAAAGATCATTTTCATTTTTCTTTGCAATGATAAGTTTGATCTTTCATCAAAGTATCTAAATAATTACCTTTATGATCTAAAATAGTTAGAACAAAACACATTTTTTAGTACAAATCTGGCTGAGGGATAGATTACTGTATAAGTGGTTATTTTCGCGTGGAATTAATTTTCGCTATATTCGCGAGTGACTACAAAACGCGAAAATAACTTCTAGCCAATATTTATATTCAGTAGAACCAGTCTAGCGTGAGCGGTAATACAAGATTATGCAAGATACAATATTTGACACTCTCACGGAAACAATAAATTCCATTGCTTTATCAAATTACCATTCACAGAAACGCCTAACTTCTTTGATCTTTATCACCAGGGAGGGATTAATTCAATTACACAACCCCGCTACACAACTTCTTTGATAATGCGCCGATCAATGAAAGTGTGTTCGATTGGGTTTCGTAAATTTATAATCTCCCAGAGTAGGTTCACACACTGACAAACGTGTATAAAAGAAAAGACGTTAACTATGCATTTCCAATCAAACCAGCAGAAGTCCGCGTAATATTTTGATTTAAACATGTTGTTAGTTTGGGCGATAATTGAATATATTTCACCGCGAAAATAAACACTCGCGAACCAGGCCTACAGTGTACATTCGCGAACTTAAGTACCCGCGAAAAAAACCACTTATACAGTATTTGAAAATTACTATAATCTGTTGCTATTAGATATTCACAGAATAATGTACATTTTTAGAATTTTGGATTTTTATTAATTAATAAATGCACATTTGTGTCCTTGAAATATGAAAGAACAATAACAAAAATAAGCAAATTATGGCTGGTTCATTTGTTGATGATACCATGTAATTTTATTTTTTATATCTTATGTATGTATAGATATGACTGATAATAGTTTACGGCATTAAGAGTACACTGTACACTGTTCATTAAGGTGAGATGTTTTGCTCCATAAGTCACAAAATGTAACATTGCAATACCTTTGCAAATCTCATGTTTACAATCAAAATAATTCGATTGTTGTTTTGACTGCAAATACATGTTTGCAAATCCTGCTTTACAATCAAAGTTCTCCAATTGTAATTGTGTTAACTGCAAGTATATAAACACTATTTCCTACGTGGATGTGCCTGCATTGCCAATATGGGGTATAAGTAAACATTGGAACTAGTATGTGGATGAATAGACATAGGCTCAATTGATCATCGGTGTAAGGGTACAATTGTGGTCAGTCACTGACAGTTTCTAGCTATCATTAATTCAGCTTTAATCTTACCCTTCTTTGTGTAAAAATATATTTTAGACAGTTTTCTTAATAAATTGGCACTCATGTCATGCATTTTTGGGCTTGTTTGTCTTCCACTATATTTACAGGAAGTATAGGCATTTTTGGTTGATCCTAATGTCAGAACACAGTTATTCTTACCAGTTTGAAATATACTCTATCCCAAAAAGTCTTTCATGAAATACTGATCAACACTGATGTAAAGAAAAGTTGATTATATCTAGATAAATGAGTCATAAAATATACAAAGAATCGAATATGAAAGTTGAGGCGATTCCACTCACTAATTGGAAACAATGACAAGAAACATACTTTATTTAAGAAATATATGTTGAAGTTTAATATTTCTGTGTCTCCACAAAAGATATATCATTTGCATTTCCAGGATGCTTTCATTTTTCTTACATTTCATCCTGCCTTGCAAATACCATGTCACAGACTGGGGAGGATGGTATAATGCTATCTATTACATTGTACTCACAAAAGTACAGATTAGATGGCCAACAATTTGTCTGCCCAGTGCTAAACGAAAAGCAATAGTGGCATTCTACCAGTGAAAGCCTTCCTTATTTCTTTGTCAAGGGCAACTGCTCCTATACGTCTACAAAATGGGTGTTCCCTAGTATTTCCACTTGCAGTAAAACAGCTGATATTAAAACTAATGTCTTAAAATACAGTGGTTGTGGACTAATTCATGGCCAACCCTAAATTAATTAACGATAACCACAGTTACACAGTAACCAATGTGTGTGATCGATTTTATAATTATCTATGAAGCGGTAAACATATTCTCTGTCAAAAAAGTATAAATCTTTAAGAAAAATAAGTGGGCACGAATAGGTGTATAGACGTCAATAATTAAATGTAAACGTACTGTTATTATTAAGGCTGCGATAGGTTACCTGGAAATGATTCAAATTCTTTGACAAACCGAGTACAAATTGGTGAAGTGGGTAACCAAAAAATATTAAATATACTGTAAAACAATGAAAAACTTGGGTGGACCCTAGTATTCTGTCAGATTTCTCTAGCTACTTTTAGTTTTTCACGTAAATTGTCCTTATTTACACAGATATTTAACATTATTTTTGTAGGGTTTTGTTTACATCATCCGCCATGTTGTTTCTCTAATGATGTCACAGCCTAACTTATTGTTGACTGTGCTATAGTATTATGTTTTGACTTTCAGGGATTTTGTTGTATTATCTGCACATTTGTATAATTTGTAACTGGATTCTGCTGAATCAACCCCAACATAGGCTGGTGTTTTTGTATATATTTAGTATTGCTTTAGAACTTGTTGTTTCACATGAATAAAATTTTGATAAGTTTCTTTTTGCTTATACTTGAGTTGCAGCTAGGGTTAGGAATTGGTCAGAAAAATCAGAATCGATTAATCGGTCATTCTTAGCGATCGATTATCGATTATAATCACCTTTCTGCTTGTTTTTCAAGAAAGACAAGGAATTCTTTATTTTTCCTCAAATATCAGAATACAGCAGTTTTTCTATCAATCAAGTCTAAAATAATCCATGTTATTTGGTTCCAGTTTGTGGTAGGGAAGGGGGGTATCATTGAAAGACTAAGCAAGTATGTTTATGAGCAATAATGTAGTAATCTACTAAGGCAACCTTAACAGTTAAAATTTTTTCATTTATTTCCATCAACCCTTTTCGGCTTAAAAATCATTTATGGTGTTTGAATGTAACTTCAGCAGATTAAAAAACAACCAAGAATGCTGAAAGATAAAATAAACATATTTTCAACCACTTTTATTCAACATCACTCCATGCTTCTTTTTTTATAACACATAATCATGTCTTCTGCCTTATATTTTACTCCAAGCTGTAAATATCTCTTAACATTTCTAACTTCAAACAGTCTCCTGTAATCTTTTCTCTGAGTTTAGGTTACTGTAAAGTATTGGCCTATTGTTCTATTAAATTTCTGTCATCCTGAAAAAAATATTCCATGAATTTTGCTTTTTAAGCCGATCTACATGATCTATTAATTTTATATAATTATAATTTCTTCAATACTGTACAATTCAGAGTGTGATAATGTACTAAACATTTAACTTTTATTATTCAACAAAAGTTGTCAAAAACCTTCAGGGCAAATTGCTGAAGTGTTACAGTGAATGAGGTCTGTTCTCTCCACTTGATTGATGGCCAATGTTGTTATTCCCCATTTCCAGGGAGTATGCATGGTGTTTATGATGCAGTGAAAGTTAAATTTAACTTAGGTTACACTCAGTTTATTGTCTTAAAAGATCTTTTAAACATATACAAAAATCTCAAGTTTTAGTCTTACCCAACAGGAAGTATCAGTGAAACAAATATGGCAGATAATGTAAACAAATGTCACAGAAATAAAATGTTAAATATTTACACAAAAACTAAAATTGGGTGACTTTTAAACTTTATTTTCGATTCATAATCGATTCTTAACATGAGAATTGATTTTCTACATCGAAATTTGTAAAAAGACGTCAAATCGATTTTCCGTCGAATCGTTGGACCACTAGTTGCAGCAGATCCAAATCCCAAACTAAAGAGCCCACTACTGTTTGAAAACTTTGGGTTACACCATCTCGGCACGCTACAATATAATTTGCCATCTGCTTGTAAAAGAATAACAAATAATTTTTTAAAGCTGTCAATATAATTTAAATTCAAAATTTTATATTAGCATGGGCATGTACTGTAGAGTGTCACTATTGATAATGAAATATATGGAATAACAGCTTTCAACACCAGCATATAAATGTGTGCAGTTTGAATATTGCCATAAAATACAACTGGCTAGTGCTAATTAACTTCCTGGGCTGAACAACTTGACTGACTGACCAGTAAATACAAACCATGGTCCAATTTACATTATGGAGCTCCTAAACATCACACGCATCAATAGTCTATAGACCTGGAGAACCGAAGTTTACGGCTCCAGACCCACTTTTTACGAGTTTTCATGGTTACGAGTGCCTCTTGCAGATAATTGTGGGCGATGATGGGGATTTTTACAGGTTTTCACTGCTCTGGAATGAAATTGCAAATGAAGCAGGATTATTAATTAAATGTTAACTTAACACCTTGTCAGAAATGCAAGAAATACTCGCCAAGTAACGGTTTACCTGGAGAAACAAGTAGAATTTGTTATTGTCAAAATCTTCCTCCATTTTTGATGGTTGTTTACACGTTAATATCAAGTACTGATTTGTTTCTCCCGGGAATGTGTGAGAAAGAGACAAAGAGATATATTAAATAATGGTGTTACTTAATTAATAGCTTCATTAAAACATGAAAAACAATTAACTGTTAAAATAAAAATAACCTTAAGCCATAATTTGCAAATATATTCAGGGTATAAGAGTAAAGTGCAAATTTTAACTTGTTTAAAGTATAGTGTAACTTGTACCTTCCCAGCAGGCGCGCAACTTTGAAATCAGGTTTAATCCAATGAAGAAATCTGGTTGAAATTTGTGTACATTTTGCAAACCAATTTTAGTATGATCCAACCTGTGAAAACATGTTGAAACCAACATTGAAATCAGGTTGAATTCAATGTGTGGAATCTGGTTGAAATATGTGTAGATTTTGCAAACTGTTTTTGGTTGGATTCAACTGGTGAAATCATGTTAAAACCAACTGTTGAAATCTAGCTGAAATCTATGGGTGAAATCTGGTTGAAATACATGTAGATTTTGCTAACAGGTTTTGGTTGGATCCAGTTTATGAAATAGGGTTGAATTTAATGGGTAAAATCAGGTTATTTACATTGTCTTCTTTATTTGAATCATTGTATCTTGTGTGTCACTTATAGCTTCTTAATAATATTATACAATAACTATTCATATACATATTTTACAATTTGGATACAACTTCAAAGTAATTAGTTCTTTCCAAGTTGACATGTTTTCATGAATCATTGTATATTCAAAATTCTATTTCAGATGACATTGTAATGACACATCATTTTGCAACAGCTTTCAAATATAAGTGCTCAAGATATGTAAATACATATTTGCCAACTAGATATCCATTTTTATGTTATTAATAGGACTGGTGTTATTCAATGTTTTCAATTGAAATTCTTTTGGTGAAATTTTAAAATAAATTTATATTTTTTCTTTGTAAAAAAACAACAATTGTGACATTTTTTATATATTCAGTATTTTAACCCATCATTTTCTTTCAAATGTTTTATTAAGTTGGCTATATTAATATTGTAAATATAAAAAAGCTATAATTATGTAGCAAAGCCACAATGTTCAGTTTAGATGCTTGTGTCTCATACAACTTTGTCATTTAAACTGAAAAAAACACAAGAATAACCACATTTGTAGAACTCCACCCATTACTCCCCATCTTAATTAGTTGCCAGTTCTGATCACAAAAAACAGACCTAAAGAAGTAAACACCATGTACGCAATTGAGCAAAGGTAAACCTCTACCTCTATCCCTGCTGTGCTATCTCTTTACTTTTAGTCACAGGCCTAATGTTCTGTGAAGCAGGGTACAGATAAGAAAAACCTGGAACCCCTATGACCACCCTGCTGTGTGATAAAATGTTATAGCTTAGGTTCTGTTTAGAGAAGTTTTTAGTAAAACTTGCAAACTGAAAACTAGTTATTTGTGCATGGAAGCATTTGAGAAACAAATTCAACTTACTAAGTTTTGATGAATAAGTTTGAATTTATCTTTTTTTTATTTAAGATAAGTTTAACTTTAAAATTTTTTTTAATTATCAGGAATTGCATTAATCAAAATACAATTATAAATTATAAAAATCATATTTGGGTGCATCAGTTTTGTTGTTGCTACAAATTAGTAAGTAGAATGGATAAAATTGTACAAGTACATGCACACATAATCTTTATCATCTTTATAATCTTTAAAAATTAGTCTTTGCTCTACAAATACCTACTAATTCAATAACTATTACAATAACAGTTCTTTCAAAAAGTTAGACTTAATCACTATATCTCCCTCTAGAGAAAGAATTTTCAAACAACGATCACTAGTCATTCATTTCCCAACATTCAACCTGTTTTCTGTTTAATAGCATGACTATATTATAACAATTGATGTCGGCGAAAATAACTTGATTCAGTGGTGATTTTTTATGAAGTATCACTACTTTTTCCAGTCAGATATCTAGCTTTGGAATAGTGTTGAAATTGTGTCAGTGTCAATTTTTCAACCAAAAATCACAATGATTTCTGGTCAAAATATCACTACCTTTTCATGTCAGAAAAATAACTTCGCTTTAGTAGTTGATAATGTGAATTTCAACGTCAGGACCTGTTTTCAACTATAAATCAATGACATTTCAAGGTGTGTGCCTGCTGAGTTGTTTATGGCACAGAGAATCTTAATGTAACTACACACCGTAGATTAAGGTACAATTATGTTTACGTTCTCTATTGATGTAGTCTAAAATAAAACATCTAAGTTATTAATGTAATGTATATTAAATGGTGTTGCTAGTGTTATAATTAGTAATTTGTAAATGAATTTCCTTATGTCAGTATATTATTGTAATTACCTAATGTGAACAAGAGAAAAGGAATATTCAGTGTAGTAATTAATGTACGTAAGTTTAACAGCAACAGCATTGAGTAAACTCCGGTAAATTAGCTAAGGTAAGCAATGTTGGATGAGAAACAATGAATAAAGTAAACACTACAAGTTGTGATACTTTGGAAAAGAATACATGCTGTATTATTTATTAAAGAATTTGCTAATTACAATATGTTTCTGAAGAAAAACAATATATACATTGTACATAGATACCTGCATGGTTTTATTGTTCTGCAAAAAATGTATCCTGTGGTTATCAAAAGCAATAGTTCTGAAACTATAATATTTACAAATATTAATTGCTAGCATCTTACAGTACTCAACCAACTGTTAGCCTCTCTCTGACTCTCATACTAGGTAACAGAAATTGGCTGAAAACTCTCAGGAAGTTGCAAGTGCCCTGGCCATGTTTGACCATGGCCTGCCCAAATTTGGCATAACCAGCTCTGTCTAAGTACATAGCCTCTTAGTGATAAGCCAGTGCTTACTGCTGGTTGCTAAAAAGCAACTAGTACCTTTACTATGTGTGGCAATCTAATGGCCATATTGGAATTGTGAGTTTTCACAGGAAGTAATTACTGGAATGTTAGGAATTGGCTGAACTAGCAGTAAGATTATATATTGAGCTCCCTTCTGAAGCAAGAGAGCATTTGGAGGAAACTAGTCTGGTGTGTGTTGAGAAGGTACAAAGAGCCCAAATAGTGGTGAAATGTCTTTGAAAAATTATTTCCAATTGTCAGGACCTCAATAAAAGGAATAAAATAACCCAGGATCAACAGAATTGTTTGTTTATTGTGTTAACCTCTACCTGACAAATTTATCTGGGAGTGAGTTTGGCCTCGTATATCGACTGCGACAAGGATCAATCTTACGCATGTGCAAATCACATATTCTGACAGGAGACGGCAAACTGCTTGGAAAATCTTCTTGGATTAAAGGAAACAAAATGCAATGGGGGGAAACACTCAGTTTCAGTTTGTGCAATAATTAATGTGTAATAATTGTAATAAAAATAATTATAGGTGTTCTTTCCTTTTTGATGCACCTAAAAATGATAAATGTAACTATAAAACCAGTATTTACTAGTGCTGGAACCTACTTTGTTTACACCGCTATCTTGAAATTCTGTATTCACTCACCAGTAGTGTACATTATTCAGCGTGGATAAATTTTGTGTTCAGCAGAAGAATTCGGAGTCATTTTGCCTCACTTTTGCGTGCTTCTGCATAGTGTACAAAGCCAAACTCGTTCCGGTGTATTACATGTGACATTTTAAGTGAGGCCACTGATATTAACTTTGTCAACTACAAAAACAATGATGAACATGATAAAAGATAAATAAAAAACAAGCTATAATGACAAAAGAAATAACTGACTTTGTTATGTGCCTGTCTAAAAGCTATAGGTATCAAAATATGGTTTAATAAAATCATATAGATAGAACAGAGTCAAATGATTTTTCTATTAATAATAATAATAAAAGAAGGATATATAGAGCGCACAATTGATACAGATCTTCTGATGTGATTAAGTCCAAGAAGGGATAGCCCAGGGTCAGACATGGGTCAATATCCAAAAAGCCTCAGCCAGGGTATAACTAAGGAGGGGTATGCCAGTCTAAACAAGTGACTCTTAAGCTATCTTCTGAATTCATTAATTGTCTCCTGGGATATGACAGTTTGTGGTAGCCTGTTCCATTGACCTGAGGTGGCTACTGTAAAGTCACACCTACCTATGTGCTTCTTGGGGCGAGTTGAGGAGTTAGATAGGCTATTGCCATGAATAAGACTGCTAGACCTGATTAAAGGTGACAGATACAGGGGTTGGGAAAAATAATTGCCTTGAAAACCAAAAAATTGCATTTGACAAGTACATGATGTTAAATTGGAAGCCACTGGAGTTTTTTCAAATAGGGTGTACCATGACTCATTAAGTCAAATCTGAAAACGGTATGGCAAAGAACATTCTCTCTGTGGTTTAGCTATGTTACTTGATGACCCTAAAAGGTAAAAATTTGTAGTAGTCCAAATGACTACTGACCATAGCATTTGCCAAAAGTATTGCAGTGTCAACACTAAGGAACTTGTGAATTCATCGCAAATCACAAAGATGATAGTAGCAAGCCTGGCAAACCTTGGCAATGTGATTGTTAAAGGAGTCAAAGATAATGCCCAGATTCTTTCCTTCCACTGATGGAGAAACATTGTTTTGGAGGAGTGGGACAGGGAAATTTGGTGCAAGTGACTCTTTGATGGTTCTGTCACCTATGATAATAAATTCTGTTTTTTTTCCTAGGTAAGTTTTAGCTTATCACCATTATTCCACTCCTGTACTGTCTTGAGGCACTTGGTCAGCTCTTCCATGTTAGAATCAAAGTTCCTGGAGTCGACTGCTAAGTAGATCTGGGTGTCATCAGCATACAGGTTGTGAGTGACATTGAATTCAGAAACGACTTGATTGTGGATATTAGTATAGGGAGTGAAAAAGAGTGGACTTGTGTAAAATCTTTTTGAAACAATTCTACAAAGTATTAGGATTCGTTGATTTTCAGCAACAATGTTGGAGTAATGAGTACATATGGAACTCTCAAGCAGGAAATTGCAGTGATTAATTGCAGCCTTGTATCGGCTACCAGTTTTCATGGTGCCATGCAGGTTTATATTTCCTCTTGAATCGCTGTTCATGAACCCAGTCCTAGCATGTGTTTTTATGTTTTTTCTCTTTATTGGGGTACGCTTGTGGAGGAGGTTTCTGAAGGTATTAAAATATTGATGGCTGAGAAGACTGGTAGTTTTGTATGGACATCTAATAAGGTCAGATTTCAGGAAATCTGTTGTAAACTCTGAGACATTTATTTTATGAACTTTTATTTTATGATCTTTACAGATGTAGACATGTTGATACTTGCAGGAGTCTCTAACGAATAAATATGAATGCCTGAGGGTCTGATATTCCAGCAGTGACTTTGGGACTAATAACCCAAGAGAAAGAATCCCTCACACATAGAGTATCCAAAATGTGACCACGGATGTGTGTAGGTGTATTAATTAATAAGTTGTATAAAACTTAATTGCTTGAGAATGTCATAGAATTTCAACGATAAGGTATTGTGTTGACCCAGATGAAAATTGAGATCACCCAGGAGAATATTTTTGCAGCCTGACAGAGCAACACCCTCAAGAAACATAGTAAATTCATCCAGGAATTGTGCTTCGAGAGATTAGGAGGTCTGTAGCGTACATGGGCTATAACATCTTTAGCACACTCAGTGCTAATCTGAACAGAGGCACTTTCAAAAGCCTGAAAGCTGTGTTTTGATCTGGCTCAAAACTCAAATCATACTTGATGAAAAAGCCAACTCCACCTCCTTTTATGACATTGCAAGGCACATGAATGAACTTGTAACCAGGAACAGTGATAATGAAAATAAAACTCTTAGTATCCTCTGGCATAAGTCATGTCTCAGTGACAGCTATAAGATCAGCATTTTTTCTTTGACAAACTCCAAAAAGGAAGTAGACTTGTTTCTAATAGATCTGATGTTGAAAAGACAACCAGTGAGAGATCTAGAAACAGGACTCAGTAATCAGAGGATGATCTGAATGATCTGGTGGGTTTAGAAGAGTCACAGTTGCTGGTAAATGTGAGGCAGATATCAAAATGCAGGAGGTGCATTTTGGAGAATATTGTAAGCAACAGGAAAGTTATAACTAAAAACAAAATGTGAAATACCATTAGCCCAAAATACTAGTGATGACCAATTTACTGTGTGGGGGCAGTTGACCGAGCAGTCAGAAGAATAGAAAAACAGAACCATGACCAATAGAGACAAAAAATTAAATTTTAGGAAAATGTGCACTTATCTTCCCTATGTACAAACCTGTCATAACCCAAAAATTAACAGATTAAGAAGCAGTAAAAGATTAGTACATATATACATGGGTTGTTTAAAATAAAATATAACAACAGAGGTCAGAAAATGTGAATTGGCAACCAAACATATTTTTAATGATGTATCTCTATTTTACATGTAATACACTTGATTCGGTTGATGTATAAAATATTCAAAATGGAACCACACGAACTATCGGGTGGGAGATAATACCTGTTCAAGGATAAACAGTTCCAACCAATATCTGGAGATACTATAAGCTTATAATGTATAGGTTTTAAAGAAGGTTCATATCAATAAAATGATTCAAATACCTACCAGTTTCTATGGTAAAGTTAAATTATATAATCAGGATTGTAAAACCATATCTCCCCTGTACCAATATTATAATGAAGCATTTGCAAAGCACTGAAACTATGTGGACATTCTCTAAGACACTGGAGTCCAAAAATAGATAGTCTAATTCCCAGAAAAAAGTTCATCTACATGATGGCGCCTGATAGGCGAGAAGACTGTGAAAGGGACAGGCTAGTCTGAATAGGTAATTTTTAAACTGTTTCCTAAACCCAATGACACTGTCTTGGGTTCTGATGGTTTGAGTTTTTTTCTGAACAATGCATCTCTGTGCATTCATTAGATCTGGTTCACTAGGCTTGCTTGGTGAGAGACTCTCACTGAGAGATGAAAGATATGGAAGTTGGTTCAGATTGATTGCTTTGTAAGTGAGAAGATGATATTTAAGCAATACATGTATGTGGTACTCGTTGGGTAGTAAATGTAGTTTATTCAAGTATGGTAGACACACTGTAACATAAGACATTCATTTCTTTGGGTTTGGCTGATGAGTGTCTTTGTTGTGTGATGAGTGGGTATCTTAGTCCTCCTGCACTGCTAAACCGGTCAGGTGTCAGTATGAAATATTCTGGTATAAGCACAACACTCCTGCTAACAGATCCATGCCCTGCAAGAAGATATTTTTTTGCAATAGGCTTCTGAATAAAAAACATACTGAATCACTACAGAAACTTGATTACAGAAAATAGTCATGACCCAAAGTAACTGTGGCAGGTGCTCATAGGACTTCCCAATCTATTGTGCCTGAACATGACAGCAAAAAGAAAAGCTTCTGGCAAATACATTTTTAGCTTATTTCAGTAACTATATAAAAATAAAAACCTTATTATTTGTTTAAGTATATAAAATATGTTCATAAAAATGTTATGTTAACAGACAAATAGAGGATTAGCTTTTGAAGTACATTTTGGAGGTCAAACAAACTGTGTTGCCATAAAAAACACACCAGTTGAAATTGTTGTAGTGACTGATTACTTTTCAGATTTCGACAAAGATATCAACAATACATCTCGCTTTTTGCAATTATGTTCAATATATATAAAATTAATTAGATTAATTGCTTAAAAGGGTCATGAAACACTTTCCAAACGATTGACTTCCGTGTGTAAATGCAATGGAGATTCAAACTGCACATTGAAAATTTCCTTAGTCAGCATTTATTAAAGTCCCAAAGCACATTCAAAGTTTACTTACATATTTCTCACTATTTAGTGCAGTGACGAAAACTATTTATTATTTTTTGATTGATATTGTATTCACTTTGTTTTCATATATTACAAAATTCGAAATGTTAGAATTGCGCAAGTTACATTTTTGTCTCACATTGAATGAATTTTAATATTAGATAAAGTCCAATTAGTAAAGCCCTCCCTTGGCTTTCAAAACTCTGACTCTGTCATACAAGTACATCGACACTGGTTTCCAAATTATTTCAGCCCCTACCTTACTACAGGTTTTTCTTCAGTACATAAATCAAAATAGCACTCTAACCACAGTTATGCATGTGATGCTCCAGTTTTGTGAAATAAGCTCCCTGAGGATATTTGAAAAACGGATTCTCTGTCATTTTTCAGGTGTAAATTAAAGACTTGCTTCTTATAAAACCTACTATCTACAGCTCTCCCTGGAGTCTCTACTGTTGACCTGCTGTGTCTCTAGATTCTGATTGTCTCTTTGTCCCTTTGTGGTTCTTGTGTCTTATAGTCTTTCATGGTACAGCGATTAATTTCTATGAAACTAAGCATTACCTAACATTACATTTTTCACATAATCCATTTGTGCCATTTTTATTTTTAAAGAAAAGAGCAATTTGCACAGGAATATTTGGTTGAGGAGGTTGATCAAGGTTACCTTCTCAGAGTTTTCATATTTCAATAAGGCACATCCTTCACTCGAAGGTATTCAATAAAATTTATGTGAAGTGTTTATTTTTTTTAAATCAGCTTATAATTTTTCCTTGAATAACACATATGAAGCTGTGCTTACTGTAAATTGACACAAAAACAACCAATCTTTTTAAAGTATATTGCCTCAGTTTAAATGAATCTTTTTGTGTTTTGAAAGTTCTATATGGATGGATTAACAATACAAAAATACAAATTTCAGCTGGACTTAAAAAGCAAGTGGTACAGTCTACAACACTGATTGTGCTGACTGAAATTTGTCAAGAGAAACTTAGTGTTGTTTTTATGTAGCATATCTGTTTCATTTTGTGTACTTTTCAAGATTTAGCTGATTCCATGATGAGAGTGTATTTTAATTTTGTAACCAATTTTGGAACTCCTGTCTCACCAGTGCTCAGCCAGGAGAAAATATTGTTGTGCTTTTGATGTAAGAACAATCTTCCTTTTCAAACACACAATGTCTACGGAAGGCTTAAAAATCCACTACAAGTTACACATTGGCGTGCCAATAACTATTTATATCCAGCATTGTAAGAGTCAGTATGTAATTTACAATTTTACTTAGATGTGCTATGCATAGGATTACATTAATTGTGTTTATTTTAATCTTACAAGTTGGGCATAATATTTTAATACAGCCAACCTAAAAGATAAAGTATTTTGAAGTTTGTAGATGGATAGTTATAAATACTTTTTTTTCTTAAGTATTGCATTAAATAATTGTAAGAAGGCTGGAAAGGTAAATTTCTTTATGTTAATTTTTGTTGCATCAGTTCAGTATTAGCCTTTTTTTCTTTCATTTTCCTCCAAGAAGAAACAATAAACAGCCATTTCCCTATAATTAGAATGGACCCATTGAAAAACTCTCTGGAAAAATCAACTAAAAGTTCTGGAGAAAATGATATAAAACAAGCCCATTGTTTTGCCAATCATGTGTTTTGATAAAACAGCTTTCTCCATAAAAAAGGGTCATGATGGATTAGTTTCTGATTTTGATGTAAAATACTCGCTGATAGGATTTTGTTAGAGATTAAACAACCTTATGATATTACAGGACAAAATAAACATGTCATTTTGCTGTCATTATTAAAAAAAACTGTTGAACTAACAATCCAAAAATTGCTAGGGTTTCAAACTGTTGGAACTAGAGAATTCTGTTTGCTTTTTTTTCGCCTTTTTATACACTTAATTTCTGAGTCCACAAAAAAACATCATAAGCTTTTTTTTACAGGAAACTTAAATTATAGTTTTTCCACACTTGATTCTAGCTAGGGAAACTATCCTGCCTTAGAGTCATTAGCAATAACTGAAAAATGTTGGCAATTTTTCTGTTCAGCCTGCCTTTCCCAGGGTTGTTTCAAAGCCTTACATCTTGCAAATATGGGATTATTTGCCAGAATGGACTTCTAAGTGAAAACTAACATGTCTGCTTGGTTCCTTGACAAGTGCTTCATTCTACTTTTATAGCATTTAATTCTAAATCTAAATCTACCATTATAGCGCTTAATCTCCCCTTGTCGAAATGGGACTCAAGGCACAACAGGATCAAGACAGTCAACCAATTTAAGTATCCAGGGACAGAATACGGAAAAGAGGCTGAGTACCACAGAGAATGCCAGGGGATGATTAAGACTAAGGTGGGTATGCCTTGGTGTACAGGTAGGTTTTTATTACACTTTCTGGTAAACGCTTAATTTCCTTTATTAAACAAACTCTAAGGGTACTGTAGCCATGATATTAAAATAAAATAAAACAGATTTTAGAGACATATCAGGCTAACTTCTAAGATGCCAGGTCCAGCTTGACTGTAAAAATAAATTCGAGGAAATTGTACACTGTTGGCGAAGTAATAACTAATTAGTCAGACAGTGTGGGATATGGTAGATTTTGTAAAGTTTAGAGGCTTGTACAGTCAGTTTTAAGTAATGCCAAGATCTGCTCGTATGAACATGTGGGAACATCCCCTTAGAACGCACCCATTAGTCTGACCAAGTGTTACAACTACCTAGACCAGACACACTCCTCTGGAGAAGTTTAAATGCCTCTTAACAATATACAATTTATTTTGGTTATGTGTGAAAGCCCTCTAAAATCAGATCCATTCTGAGATTCGTAAACCTGTACAGTTTAAAATTACCAAAAGAATAGATCTTTTCATCTTGAAATATCTTAACTAATCCCCAGAATTACTCCATTCGTTTAGATATGTCTGAAAGGTCATCAAGAGCACAATGATTAATCTGGATATGTTTGAACACCACATAAGAACAGGTTATTCTGGGTAGGTATGGAAAACAGACCCGTCCATCAGGACACATGTGAAAAACCTCAAATCTCAAAAAGTACAAATCTGTTCATCTGGGTACATGTGAAATCCATGTAACACCATATCTGTTAATCTGAATTCATGTGAAAGTCCCTTTAGAACAAATCCATTCATCACTTAGAGTTTGCAGAAGTGATAAAATAACAATAAAGATTTATTCCTGGAAGCTTCTTTTCTAAACGTTTTTGTAAAAGTAATAAATCTACTTGACTTCATCACTTCAGATCTCTTACATTATTGAAAAAGCAAGTGTCGCAGTTTTTTCCCCATTTTTTTTGTACATTTCCATAGTAATGGGGTAAAATTGGCAATTAAGGCAGATGAGTGTTGCCTTGGACAAATATTTGTTACAGATATTAGAATTAATGGCATCAATTATTTAAAACAGAACAAGAATCTTTTTTATATCTAACTTGGTGTGATCTACTTGCTTCTCCAAATGATTGAAGCAATGTTTTGTCCCTGATATGACAAGATGTGCTTCCACCTATCGGATTTGCAAATGGGTAATTAATGATTTTGATGCTTTTGGAGTGATCAAAGATTTCCTTTAGAGGTCGTGGTGGTGGAGTGGTAACATACTCTCCTCCCACATCTGAGGTTGGCAGTTCAAACCCCGAACCCCATTTGGGAAAGTTGGTAGTTTCTCATTGATGGTCAGTAGTTTACAGTACAGAACCTTGACCAACTGTATGTACTGGTTTCCTTTGCCCATAAAAGTACCAGTCATGATATGACTTGCACAGTGTTGAAAGTGACGTAAACCCCCAAATAAATAAACAAATAAATATATAAGAAAGATTTCTTTCTCTGATGTATATGAAGAAAATGATCTTGCAGGCCCATTGCATATCTGTACAGTACTTAAATATTTCATTTTTAAAAACACAGTCACAGAAATGAACATATGATTTCCATGAAATCTGATTAAAAATAACATCTCACCACTTGTGTCAGCCGTCCACTGTGTTACACATTTCTTGAACTTTGCATATCATTTCCCGCTATTTCAGCAGTTTGTTTGACAGACTTGTCAGACAAGGTGGCTACGAAACTATTGCAAAAAAGCAAGTAAGCGTAAAGTAAGGTTCGGTATCTGTGTAAACAGAACTACTTTGGTTTTGATTTGTTCTATTGTTAAGAGAAATTCTTCCATAGCCTTGTCTTTTAATTTATTAATACACCGTCTGACATCTCAGATCACATTGCCGCTCCAGTCTTGGGAAGTCTCTGCTATTGTGAGTCTGGCTGTGGGCCAGTTTCTGTCCGGGGCAATATTCACTAACATGGATAAAGGTCATATCAAATTTGAAAAAAAAGGTTTCCATTGAGCCAGTGGATCAAAGAGCTATTTACAAAGCAAGGATCGCTTGAGCTGAAAAGATTAAATATTTGATTTATTTTAATCAGTGACATAAAACCTTGCAATAAATTTGCAGGAATTTGCAAGATGTGAATAAAGTATCTGCCGTATCATTAATCATCGGTCAAAGTCTTATTTGTTGATCACTATTTGGAGTTTTTAAATTATAGATGAAAACTGAATTATAGTACCATCCAAAATGCACCAAGGTAGTCAGGATTAAGTACTGGTCGGATAGGGGGGAACAAGTTATCATTGAACAATGCACTGAATATTCTAATGATATACATGGAACCATTAGTTCCAAGTCTCTGTTGTGGCTGAATTAAAATTCTCTGTTGATCGGAAAGCTAATCCATAAAAGTACATGGATCAAATTTGATCTGTTGATCAAAATGAAATTTGATCAATCAATCAATCAATTGTGTAATCTAGGGACAGGTTTCACAATGGATACTAGACTTAGCCAGTCTCTTGGACTTAAATCCCAGGATTTTGTCCTACTCAAGTCTAGAGTTTCACAAAAGGTGATTTAACTAAAACCAAATATAAATTGATCACCACAGTAGCTGTGTGTCCAGTGACCTTTATTTCTAGTTAGAATATACTGCTTGTAACATTTAGCTCAGGAAAAATGTGATTTTGGAATGTTAAATGTTGTAACCACCCAAAATTTCCAAAGATTATCCGAGGAAAGTGTTATTTATACTTTATTTTCAGCTATTTCAAATTTTGGAGTTGCTAAAAATTTATGGCTGCCATATATAGGTCTTTGTTTACAAAGTTAAGTCCACTTACAGATAGACTTAACTTTGAGCTCAAGTCTTAGTCACATCTCAGGCTTAGATGTTTTGTGAAATCAGCTAGTTGTAAGACTAGACAGGCACAAGATAAAAGTGTTAAATTAGACCTTAACTTTAATCTGAGCCTTTCGGTGGCTAAATATACACCATGGGCGATATTTGAGGAGATTACTGCCATCAGCATAATCTAGATGAAACAATATAAAAATAAATGTCTCTAGAAGCCATAAAACTAGATGCTGCATTTTTTGTACAGGATAACAGAACGGTATTACAGAGAAAATAAAAAAAAAAGATAAAATGGAGAAGAGAATGTCATTTTGAAGTTATTAGCAGGAACAGACGTGTTACTTTTGATCTGAAATGTCTCCTGATGGGATTTTATAAGAAACCCTGAAGAAATCTAGTTTTGTTGACTCCAGAGAATATAATGCCAGTTTATAGCACGGCCGGGAATCTGTTTTGTATGGAAAAATTATGTTTTTAGATAACTAAATATCGATTGCAAGAGTGATATGAGAAAACCACAGTCACACTGCTCCGTTACAATGCAAAGATAAATCCGGTGTTAGAAATAAGTCAAGGAACCTGTTGATCTGTTAGTGAATACAGACTGGAATATGAAAAACTGGTAGAGTCGGACCT
Organism: Sabellastarte sp. h YS-2021; assembly: GCA_964017235.1. Taxonomy (NCBI): domain Eukaryota; kingdom Metazoa; phylum Annelida; class Polychaeta; order Sabellida; family Sabellidae; genus Sabellastarte; species Sabellastarte sp. h YS-2021. The sequence continues at coordinate 118,118,443 of OZ024933.1, read as the reverse complement.
GGTTTCACAACCATTATGGTTATTTCAATTGGGTAAATATATGGTAAATATATACAAACACATCGTAAATATACATTTTATACCCCAAAACAAAGCCTTTTATTTAGAATACATGATAAGAGACAACAATTTCATTTTCACATGAAGTTGTGCCTTGAATTAGTACCCACACAAGTCATCATTGAGCTGACAATGTTTCATTTTTTAATTTCAGTGAAACATACTGAATACAGTGTTTGTTTTATGTTAAGCTAACTTATGTGGGTGCTAAATTATCTGTCAAAGTACTACGGCTTGGTGTCTGGTACTTGTTCTATTTTTAACTATAAAAAACTCTACTTGCTTTGATACTCATAAACAACATCTGGTGGTGTAATATGGCGCAAACCTCAACTTGGCATAAACTGGAAGACACAATATTTATTGATAATTTGATGTCATTAGTAAAACACGTACATTCCAGGGAACGTATGCAAAGTTTTGCCAGGCTGGTAGGTGGCAGAAGAATACACAATTTTGACGCATGCCCGTTTTGTGTGTTGATTGACCAAATTTCCTCAGTGACCTAGTGGGTCAGCAAGTTTGGCATCTAATCTCATGCTGTCACCTCTGTGTGGGTCTAATCTCCACAAGTGACAATGCTGAGGACCTGTCCCAATATAACCCCGCCTGTGGAACGGGTTGTAAAATTTCTGCTTTTAAACTGATTGATCACTTTGAGTTTAAAACCTGACTTTCATCCTATTGTACAGACGCCCTATCACAGCTGACAGTTACATGTAGCTTGCAACTTTCTCATTGAAGATTGGATTAGGAATGAAACCCAGTGCCTAATATACTGGAGGCCAGTAGGTTACCCACTGTGTAACTCTTCTTCCTCCTATATTATGATAGGCAGCATAGATTTCTTTTTATTAAATTATGCACTGTCGCAACACCACTTATCGATGTACTTGTATTTATTTTTATTTATTTGGGGTTTTGCGTCGCTTTCAACACTGTACAGGTCATATCACGAGTAGTTGAAAGGGCAGAGGAAACCAGTACATACAGTTCGTCAGGGTTCTGTACTGTAAACTGCTGACCAACGGCAAGCAACTCCCAGCTTTCCCACTCGAGGCCGTGAAGAACTGAACCCCGGCCTCAGAGGTGGGAGGCGAGGGTGTTACCACTCTGCCACCGTGGCCCCCTCGATGTACTTATAATGACAAGCAGTAATCTTTTAAACTTTCTATGACTTTTTAAGGGGCGATAATACATTCTCTGAATGAAATCAATCAATCAATCATTTATGCCTTGTCAGTTGCATTTTTCTCTCACTGATTTTGATCAGCTAAAGTTTGGATTCATTGTTTACTTCTTTTGCGGCAAAATTAAGGTGTATGCCAATTTACGATCGATAGCAATAAGTCCCTGTCAGAATATAGTGACTCACAACTTAATATTACAAAAATAAGCCAATCAGAGCAAATTGGACCTTGTCTTGTTACTGTAATGATGACCCCCCTGAGAAAAAAATTAACACGCCCACAATGCAAATTGTTTCTTAGTATTTGTTTGCATAAAAATGAATAAAAATATTAATTCACACAAATTCAACCTTATTTGCTACATATTTAAACAAAAGGCAATAGTCCAAAACACTTTGGTGTGTCCTTTAAGGGAATATATTGAATGTTTGATTGAAATCAGCTCCTACATTTGGTACAATGTACAATTAATATACAGCTAAATGCATAATAAGGTGATTCTGACTTAAATTTGAATTCTCTGGCTACTTTATTTCTTTTGAAAATTTTACGTTATAGCTGAACTATCAAATCAAACATCAGGTTTATCAGCTTTTTAATTGATATGATGTCTCATTTAGTGCTTAAAGTTCTTTGTTTATTTTATACCAAATTAAGACTTCTGCCGAATCACCTAGCGAAACTTAGCATTTTCCCCAAATAGAAGGCAATAGAGATCTTTCCAGCAGATTTCGGGGGAGAATTCTGTACACAGCAAGCAGGTGGGAATGTTCCTTCACAGAAGTCACATTGCAGGCGTAGTCACGTGATATCAGACATCAGGGGCCCTGGAGCAAATAGCTCTGACCTGGAGGGTATAAAGATTGAGGTGTAGTATGCACTGCAGGGTTGTTTGTAGCCAGAAATATGTAAGAGAGATTCTATACGAGATAGGCTGGATATGTTTATTATTGTGATTATTAATATACTTGATTTGTGATATGTTCATATTTGGATAGGAAGCTAAGATAGATTTTTTTTGTATTTTGTGGTTCAGTAAATTTGGTTTTAAACTTTCACCTGGATTGACATTGTAGATTATTATTATTATTATGCAATTGTATACCTATATATGGACAGTCACAAAAAGAAATAAAACTTTAATGTATCAAATGCGCAAACTAATATGGGCTGAACTGCCTTGCTGGATAATTTGGCATATGTCCTAAATTAGCAGGAAGATAACAAGTAAACAATAAAGAAATTATACTCTAGCCAATCACCATCACTGATCCACAAAGCGATAATTTCTAAGCTGTATGTGTGTTGGCCATGGATAAGACAGAGCCTGAAAACGTGCTTCTGAGAGTTGTATCAAAGAGATATTTTATGGCAAACCTACATTTATAACATTGACTTGTGTTAGTGTATGTTTGATGTGTCAAAAACTCAGTCATCCTTTCATTGAATCTGTCAGATAATGAAAACAATGCCTATATAATAATTTGTACAAGTAGACGGTTATAGAGTTGATCTGTTGTTAAGACGACAGAGAACACTCCTGCAAATATCACGTGATCTGTTTTCTGATGAATTGATTGGCTCACTACTCCTGGCTTGGTTAGAAGGGTTTCTACCTATAGCTTACCTGGTAGAGTGGGTTGCCTCTACATAGAGAGGTTGTGAGTTTGAGCCCCTGGTTGACTTGTCCAGTAGTATTTGGCTGGTTTTGTTGAAAGTTACACACAGTGGAGATTTGGTGGTGCATGTTACTGGGAACCAGTGTGAACCCTGGGGAAAGATTCAACAATAGAGGAAAGTGACGTCATTTGGAGTAATTCCTCCGGCTTTGTTTTGGAAAGAATCTCACTATTAACTCTACTGGGAGACTGCTGGACCCTGGAGTTAGAGGTCGTGGGATCGGTCCCGTGGAAACCTTGTAGTGTGTCATTATAATATACTGGAACAGAGTTTGTTTTGGTGTAATGGTATGGCAACAAGATATTACAAAAAGAAAACCAAATAATAAAGGATATAGAAAAGTTTAGCGAGATAGATTTCAAGAGCAAAATAAACAGGATTTTTATCGCCTAATGATTTTCCTTATTTCATACATTACTGAAAAAAATAGATAAAAACTTTCATTCTGTTTCAGATGTCTAAGGGTTTTCCAATATTTGATTGCCAACTTCTGTTAGTTTCAACTATAAAACGGGAAAATTTCCTTCCTGGGTGAAAATCTTATTAAATTATAATACTGAAGCATGTGTAGATGTGGCATCTGGAAATATAGACAAACATCGCTTCTTTCTGATTTAAAAACTCATCAAGTGATTGATAGAACTGTAAACATATTGCATTGATGGTATCAGTCTACTTATTTGTATTGTTAGTTTTCCATAAGATTACTTACAGCTGGCTGTAGTTAAATAACACATATCAACTTGAGAGTCTTGAACAGGAAGTAGCTGAATGAATTACGAATAAAAATGAAAGCAATTGGAATCAACTGGCCGAAAAACACACACAATTTCATGGAATTGTTGCAGTATATTCAGACAACCACAATGTTTCACATGTGAAACTAATTATATTTTAAAGAGTCGAATGGATAAAACTTAATGTGCAATCAACTTTGTCACACGATGAAAAGTTATGTATGTTGGAAATGATTTATTAAATTCACAAGGAAAAGGATGGTTTTTCTTCATAGAATAAATAGAATAAAAAAATACAAATTATTTTGCAATCATCTTTGTCATATCGGATCAAGAACATCAACATTTGGTCTTAAACGTGATAGTGGTTTGCATTCCCAGAGAAGACTGTCTTTGGTATTTTAGAGGTTTGATTTACAAATAGCAAACGTAACTGAAGTATTTACGTATCATCTGCCCAACAGTGAAATTGTCTGTAAATCTTTACATCCACAGAAGTGTCACAGCTTTGATCTGTACATTGATTATATTGTCATATTGTCATATATATGCTAAGCCAGTTACATGTTAACATCACATCTAACAGAGGAATGTACAATTCTCGACCTTTATAACTTTTGGTTATATGCTACGATTTTAATCGTGTAGTTGGAATCGTCCAGTGGTGACATCTGCCTTACGATGGGTAAGTGGGCACAATATCTGCTAGTCTTTAGCATCAGTGCTGTGACACTGGGACTTATACTTGTGATAATATTTATCTCCGTATACCTAGTGCCTTACAGACAGACTCCCAGAAATGTAGTCACCAAGTGTCTTATCGTGTCGTTGGTAAACGCCAACAAAAGTAACCACCATTTGATGACATCGACAGAAATCGTCACCAAGTGGCCGGGTTACCTGACCGAAAAGGCACAGCAAACAGTGAACAACCTCATACAGGATAATACCTGGATAAATGAACCCCAAAGGACAGCTATGGATAAAGTGTCTATGTCGCGTAACAGTTGTTACAATGTCAATGTGATATACGAGAAATTGGACGGTGCCTGGGTGCGTGCTCAACTGGCTTCCAAAGAAGCCTCAGCTGTCAGAAAAGTGAGTAAATCTTACATCTTACTGTTCTATATGCAAGATTTATTGTAAGAGCTAGTGAACCAGCGAGGCTGCTAGATTCAGTCTTATGGTAAAATGGTAGGAAATATTGCAAAACCTGTGATTTATGTTGTGCGTAAGGATGGGTGTTCTAGGGTAGGGGTTCCAGATAGGTGGACAAACTGCCTCATTTGTAAATGTGGATTGAATTGTTCATCAGTTATACATTATCATGCAGGATTTGTTTTCCTCTTATTGTAATCAAACCATCACTGACACAACAATACATGGTGGGAACTGTTTGTTGTGTATTTATTAGGATAAATAATTAATATATATATATAATGATTTTATATATATTATATCAATGTGTTATTACTCTAAAATATTACACAAACTATTTCATCTGTCCAAATCCATTGTTAGATATTTTTATGCAAGCAAAGTAATTCATAGCTATGCAATGGGCCCTAGACACTACATTTTTCCTAGAGAGACAGTTTTTCTTAGAGATAATAATATATTGCAAGAGAATTTCCACGATAATAATTTTAAAAATTATTTTTCTGCCCCGATAAAAAATGTTGAAACATGAAACACTAAACATATGCGACTAGTTGTCAGGTTGCAGTCAACCTGCTAAATATCTCACATCCTTCAGGTCAAAATGAAAATCCTACATGTTCAATAAGGCAAAGTGTCTCTGTCATGGCTGACTCTTCCATGTCAATGGATATCCGATTCTTTTGACTGGATCTGCTGGATTTGATATGCCTTAGAATATGCAGAGTGCAGATATTAAGAGCTGTTGAGATGAATGACCTACAATTAAACCAGAGAGTTGTGAATCATGCATAAGCTATTGCATTCTGTGTCTCTTGATATGTATTTTGTTCCTTCACTCACTTGTGGAAAATACAACTTTAAAAGCAGCCTTTTCTACAAATACTCAACAGCACTCTCAACTGGGGGTGGGGGGGTGGGGGTGGGGGGTGGGGGTGGGGGCGTTTCTGAACATTTGGGATATTTTGTATCCAGTATATGATCCAGATGGTTTACCAAAAGGTATTCACTTCTTCCTTCGGTCTGACCCTACCTACATAAACATTTCCGTAACATATGTCGATTTGTTCTGCAGTCATTGTAAACATCGAAAAACAAACAGACAAATAAATACATACAAAATTATAACCTCCTACATTGTATAGGGCTGTATCATTATGGCTAGTTGGGAGAATAAGGACACCAGTACATGGTTGTGAGTGATGATTCTCTGTTGAAACCCATGATGGGTCCAACAAACAACTACCAATGTTTTCACCTTCAGGTTAGACTGAGCCTTAAACCAAGAAACATGACAGATAGGGACACTCTTTGTATCACTATACTCCAGACATCCTCATAGTTAAGGTAACAGATCAAATGTTAGAATAATATCCAAAGAACCAACTTGGTGAATCAGCCTCTTAGCTGCTGATATCTCAAAAGAGAAATATCACATTGAGAAAAATCGGTTGTCACCAAAATGGCATCCAAGCAATTGCGAAAAAAACCCTGAAATAGTCTCGTCTGGAGAGGTAGGTCTTGAGATTGTTTAGCGACAGTCTCTCTTGAGATATAATTGAAAACAATCTCTCAGAAACTGTAGTGATTATCAGCTATTGAGTACGTACTGACTACTTTACTTTATACTCTAACTTTCATGTATTTTGCAACAAATACACTTAGATACATATATACAAAATAGATAATGTGCATATATTATATTTATTTACATAAATATATATGAGCAATAGATACATATCAATATATCAATTGCAAAATGTAGGTCCTGAGAAGCACTTATACAACACAAAGTTGTCCAACAATTGTATGCAATAAATAATCATATATTATGAACTAATACTACTTGGTTGATATATTTTTAAACAAGGTCAAAAGGGGTTTTGATGTACTAGTGTGAACTGCAACGCCATCAGAGACACGAATAGTGCACTGAAGCGGTCACCCATGCCAGCACTGACCTAGCCCATTGCTGTTTAACTACAGTGAAGAGAAGAGACTACAACACAATGAATGAAAGTATCGAAGATGAAAACAAAACAAAAAAATGACCTCTAGAAACGCGAGCGTTGCTAGACCTCATGTATAAAGATTGATTCAATCTGTAGGTTTCATCAGCATACACTTGAGAACTCCCAGTAAAATGACTCAAACTTCTATATTTATTATCTGAAATAAAATTTACTCCAATTTGTTTAGTTTTACAGAAGGCTTATAAATGAGTGTATCTGATCAGATCGCAATAGTGTGCATTGACCGTTAGTCAGCTGTACATTTGGACACATGCCTTTGTAACAGCTAAATAATTTCTAATTGTCTTATCTATCAATTTATGCTCTGTACATTCTGCAGCTACAGGAATTAAGTGCGATAAAAATCTAATTAGATTATATGGGATTTTACAACTAAACTGATTCAGGAAACCTAAGTGAAATATCATTTCAACTATTTTGTTGTCAACATTTTGAGTGTTCAAAACGGGCACATTAATGAGGTTTGTGACAAATGATAGAGGTATTCATATGTGATTGTGTTTTTTGAAATGAAATCAAAATATGCACAGATGTTATAACTTTCAGCATCAAAAAGTCAAATAATACAGCATTATATAACAATATCACACATTGCAACTTGTCTCAATGATTATTTTAATAACAATTCTGAGGATGATTGTAAGGGCAAGCTAAATGATATGTGTTAAGTTTTATCTTTAAAATGACAAAGTTGTCCTGATTTAAGGTCACCTTAGTTTGTATTATTAGAACATCCTAAATGAGAGACATTTAAGAGTGAAATATTTTGTGACAGAGTAACCTTTGAGGTTAATCTTGCCTACAGTGGAGCTGTTTTGGAAGGTATTTTTAAGTTTAAATGTTATTGTCTAAGGTGGTCTTAGACTAAGTTAAGTGTTTCAGTTGAGAAATCAAAAATTTACAATTTCTTAGATTTCAAGATATACATAACTTTCTGGTAACTGTTTCTTTTATTTTATAGTTTAGTAATATATCTTACAAATAACATATAAATATAACAATATTTCACATTGCAAGGATGAATTACATTTTTATAATTCATCTTGTTGCCGCAAATACATATTGTTATTTGCCTATAATTTACTGCATCTCTCCAGACCTCGCCACAGATTTCCTAAAATCCAATAAGAGTTTGCAAACAGGAAAATTAATAAAATCAGATTCCTGTTCTGACTGAAATTAGAACAAATTGCAAGGGATTTTTGTGAAATGAGATTGTCTTTTATTTTGCGCAATATCCTTTGCTTGAGAGCAGAAGAAAGTAAAATTGTTCAAGAAAGAAACTATATTTTCTACTTGTTTCCGCATTGTTGTTTTACAAGTTAAGATGCAATCATATACTAAATATATAGTATTTCATTAAGAAATTAATTGTACTATTCAGGAGAATTTCTAAAAGAGCAATTTGTCTGGTACTCTAATCTAGCACCATTGTCATGCATTTTAAAACTGGTTCATTTTTGGTTAGGGTGTATTCGGAGTGATTTAGTGGGATTCTTATTTCGTTTATTAACTGTTTTGGATGATTCCACACAAGTTGAAACGTGTTTTATGTTAAAGACTATTTTTTAAATGTTCAAAACATGAGTCTTACTAAAATCTATACATATCAGGATAGGTCAAATAGTGCACTGTATCCTGTAATAAAGGAGATATAATATTGGGTTTAAATATACAATACAAAAAGTCATTCTTGAGGCCCAATGCATGATACATATATGGCCATGTTTTAAAGTCGCCAGCATGAGATCATTGGTGTTATGCATTTTCGTATAAACTGACTTGATAATGCTTCGTTTCAAGTTGCAGTGTAATTCAAACAGTATAACTGGGATAGTAGCAACTCACTATGAATTATTATCACATTTATCAAATTTAAAACAAAACACTCAGCATTCCTTGGCTCTCCATAACGTACAGATCACTCCCCAAAACAACCACTTTGGTTTATAAATGTCTTAATTCAGGAAGGTGACAGTAATGCATGGATCATTGTTGGAACCATCAGAGAGTAAATGTATAAAAAACTATATTTCAAAACCATTCATTTCTACAATGCTACAAGTATCCAGAATGAAAGGTCCAGGGTTGTCAATACTGCATTATCTCTGCTGTGTATCATTAAAGGATAAAAATCACTCTCCTGTTCAATGTTTCCTTGTTTAATAAAGAACTTAACAAAGAAAGAATTATCAACAATTATTCTGTTTATGCACCTTAGATGCTGTTAGAACTGGGATTAAGTGCTATAAAAGCAGCATAACATTATTTTATAAGCAAGGCGCATTATACGCTACTAGTCTTAGGCAAACCTTTAGCTTCATTTTGTTTGCAAATATTGCCAATATTGCCAGATTATTGAATATGGGATTAAATATTTTAATTTTTTCAAATTGTCATAAAACAATATTTTCAATACTATTTCCCCCAATAGGCAATTTGCTTAATTCTTGTCAAAACTAAATTGTTAGTGGTAATTTACATATAGTGTCCAGTGTGTCATTAACATAAAATATTCTGAGGAATTTTTTTTTCTTACAACCTGTCTATGAAACAGAGATTTTTATGTTAATGCTTTTTGGTAAACGCCCTATGCTGGTGGAATAGCTTTGTCACTCCAGATCAGTTATTTTCACAATATAAGGTTTTTTAATACAGACATTAAGAAATGGTCGCCTGATTCAGGCCTATTTAGTTATGGGTTTAACTGACAACCTGTGGGTCAGGCAAGTGGGATAGGCCCTCATGTCCTTCAGCTTGTTGTAATGCCCCATTTACATTGCGGGCGGTATACCCCGTGGTTAGAAGTTTTACTTGGTGGCGAAACTGCCTCCCGAGGACCCCAAATATCACTTGTGTCAGTTGAAACAAGCCTTCTATGCAAAAGTACCATATTATATGGCCTTGAGAAAGGAAACCTGGCTTCTCCGTCTTATTAGTACAACAATTGTGTGTGACCTTGCATGCAATCGTTGCCAGGTTTTTCTACCCAAGTCATTAAATAGACAGGTATTAACTGGTAAATGTTTCCAGGAAAGGGGAACCTACAACCTTGGCATACTGTCACTTTGGTAAAGTGTTTTGACTGTTGGGCGTGACCAAATAGATTGTCAGCATTAAATCCCCATTCTCACTCTCACTTTCAGTCTTAAATTCAAAACTCTCTAAAACACTACACATTCGTATAAATTATCATCTTCATTTGTGATTTTTTGAAAATTGGGGTTACATGAGCCTGCTTAAAAATCAGGACACCAACCCTGCTCTAGAGAGGCGTTGATTATTGATGTCATTGGGTGATGAGAACACCCAGACATTCAAGAACAAGAAAAGCGGGCCAAGGGAACACGAATCAGTAGGAGAGTCTAGAATGATTTTGGCAACCTGACCCCCAGCCACAGCAGAGAAAGAGGTAAACACGGACGGAGGAGAGTCCAGGGTGCTGTGTTGGAAACCCAGCAAACAGAGAAAACCGGGTGCATTTTTTCAATTTTTTTCTGTAAAGAACTCCACAAATCTGTCAGCCAAAAGCTGAGGGGGATCCACCGATGAGAGGATCTCTGCTGGGACTCCACACAACACATCACCTAGGACTAGCCATAATTTCCGTGGGCCACAGTGATTGTCCCGAATTCCCACTCCAAGGAACCCAGATTTGGCCTGCATGCAGATTTTACTGCACTGGTGGACCCCCCGCATGCAGTGGGATCCATCGAAGGCAGACCCACTTCGTCGCCAAATAAGTTCAAACAAACGCTTGGTCTCTTTTGCCACAATTACTGTTTCGTTAATCCATCCTGGGAAGCACCCTGCCCCGGCATGCCTGGCGTGCGGTGGCGCATGTCCGCCAACAAGGGCGGACAAGGCATCAAGGCATCAAGCAGCCCAGAAGTGAGGAGACCCGCCCCTAATCTCCCCTACCAATCTTATGGTATTTATGAAAGGCGACAGCAGCACCAGTTTGGGACATGGGGGTTGAGAGATTCTGGGCAAAAACCAACCGGAAAATGGTTGGAAAAGGCACCAGTGGTATGGACATTGGAAATATTGTCATTGTTGGACTTGGCCAAAACCAGGCCAGAGTTCCCCTTAGTGGGGAAGATATTGCGCCTGCAAAACAGTAGATTAGATTAGATATGTTTTCGTATATATATTTAGGAAAGTGTTCCTATTTTATCAAATCTCTTGGATGTATATGCTTTCAAAATGGGGAAATACATATTAGAAACTATTTTATACTAAGTGACAGCACTGAATGTTTTTATGTTTCAGCGACATTGGCTTTTGAAACCTTGAATAAAACGTAAAATAATAAAAGTATAATATCTCTCATTAGATATATACACAAAACACATATATCAACTGTTAAGTTGAACAATATAGAACTCTTGCCATGCAGTGATATGATATTGTCATCCTCATTATCTCCCGCCCGGCTCGCTGGTGGGAGATTATAATTTGCAACATGTGTGTGCGTACGTGTGTGAGTGCGTGGGTCACGCAGTTTTCTCTGAAACTACTACAGTTACACATTTTTGGTAAATTACTTGTCCTAATAAATTTTTACGCTCTTCAATATTTTTCAGGTTTGGTGAACTTTGGCCTACTTTTGTGTGAGTAATAGCACTTTTACCTATTATAATTATATGACTTATAACTCTTAAACTATTGCATTTAGAGTATTTTGTTCCAATATGTTGTTCAGGTACTTTCTCCACAGCTACAGCATGGTCATTAATTTGGAAGTGTAGCTCCATAGCTAAGTGAGTAATAGCTACTGTGTCAATTTTTAATGGTAACCATAATGAGTAGATGGCCTATATCTTCAAAAGTATTGCAGCTACACAATTTCTCTCAAATATGTTGTTCATCTACTTTTTTGTGAACTGTGACATATTTAAGTTTCACACCTGTTGCTCAATGTACAAGTGAGTAATGGCTACTTTATTGCTACTTTTAGTGGAAATGTGAAAAAAACACAAATATCTCGAAAACCGTAAGAGATAGAGCGATTTCGAGCAAATTTTTGATCCACAGGGTAGTACAAGAGTATCCTATGCAGAAGGGAAAAATTTCAATTTTCGCCTCTTTTGGTGGCCATCTTGGATTTCAGCAGAAAATAAAATATTGAAAATATCTTGTAAATGCTAAGAGACAGAGCGATTTTAAGCGAATTTTTGACCCGAAGGGTAGTTTTGGAGTATCCTGTGCCTAAGGGAAAAATTTAAATTTTCGCCACTTTTGGCGGCCATCTTGGATTTTAGTGGAAAATGAAAAAGTGTGAATATCTCAAAAACCGTACCAAATAGAGTGATTTTGAGCAAATTTTTGACCCACAGGGTATTACAGAAGTGTCCTGTGGCTAGGGGAAAATATTCAAATTTTGCCACTTTTGGGGGCCATTTTGGATTTTAGCAGGAAATGAAAAAGTGTGAATATCTCGAAAATCGTAACAGACAGAGCAATTTTGAGCGACTTTTTGACCCACAGGGTAGTACAAGAGTATCTTATGAAAAGGGGAAAAATTTCAATTTTTGCCACAATTGGCGGCCATCTTGGATTTTAGCGGAAAATGAAAAAGTGAACCGTAAGAGATAGAGCAATTTTAAGCAAATTTTTGACCTGCAGTGTAGTACAAGAGTATCCTATGCAAAGGGCAAATATTTCAATTTTTGCCACTTTTGGCATCCATCTTAGATTTTAGGGGAAAATAAAACATTGAAAATATCTTCGAAATGGTAAGCGATAGAACGATTTTGAGCGAATTTTTTGATCCACAGGGAAGTATGAAAATATTCTGTACCTAGGGGAAAAATTTCAGTTTTCATCACTTTTGGCGGCCATCTTGGATTTTAGCGGAAAATAAAAAAGTGTGAAAAGATAGAGCGAATTTGAGGGAATTTTTGACCCGCAGGATATTCCAAGAGTATCCTATGCAAAGGGGAAAAATTTCAATTTTCGCCACTTTTGGCAGCCATCTTGGATTTTGGCGGAAAATGAAAAAGTGTGATTATCTCGAAAACTGTAAGAGATAGAGTGATTTCGAGTGAATTTTTGACCCACAGAGTAGTACAAGAGTATTCTATGCAAAGGGGAAACAATTCATTTTTCGCCACTTTTGGCATCCATCTCGGATTTTAACGGAAAATAAAAGAGTGAAAATATCTTCGGAATTGTTAGAGATAGACCAATTCCGAGCGAATTTTTGACCCACAGGGAAGTACAAGAGTATTCTGTGCCTAGAGGCAAAAAATTCCAGTTTTCGCCACTTTTGGCGGCTATCTTTGATTTTAGCAGAAAATGAAAAATTGTGAATATCTCGGAAAAGGTATTTCTTCCCCTTTAATCCTCGGCGGGAGATACACACCAAGGCAGTGGTCTTGTTTATGATATTTTTGTAAAATTTTCCTGTTTTATGTCGCCATATATAGAAACAACAGAACCGGTATTTTACTGGTATTAGTAAATGGGAATACATTTGATATTGTTTAGACTACTCCAGTTTATTTGCGCCTAATTGTAACTGATAATATTCTCACCAGTGAGGTTTGTGGTTCGAACCGTGGACCCTAGCCTTTGTGGGAAACTTGGTAAATACCGATGCATGGCAATTTACAGTGCAGAATCCTGACCGACTATATGTACTGGTTTCCCCCGTTCCCTTAAAACTGCCTTGCATGATATATCCTATACAATGGGTTGAAGGCGACGTTAAACAACAACAAAAATCAAATTAGCCGACAATATTTGTACTGTATCTTGCTGAAAATTTACACCCCCCCCCCCCGCCACTGTTTGCTTATTGCAACAGTAAATTGAATTGATGTTTTTTCGTCTCCTCCGTGAACTGTCTAATGACATTCATGTCAATTCTGGACCTGATTCCATTTCAGTCAGACTCTGCCAAATTAATCCTAGATCCCTCGAGAAGAAGTCATTGACAGGAGCTTGTGGAATGAAATGAGTTACATAATAACAGCTGATACTGAAATCTGTCTGACACACAATCCAACACGTAGTACCCTAACATATGTAACCCCAAACTTTCTTTCAAGGTCACCCATACTTCACACTTTATCACTTGTTACATGACTAGTGAAGCCGTCTGGTTTTCATTAGAAGTGACATTAATTTTACAGTTATTTAATTTAATTTGACTCTTTGAACACATATTTATTCACCACACTAAAAATTTGACTTAAAACCCCTGTCACACAACACAGTATAACCCGTGATTATAGGCATTGGGCAAAATGCCCTTGTCTGTCAATTACCTTCAACTACCGTCTAAGGTTCGTATATGACGTTGTGAGACAGTTGCGAAACATCCATTACCTTGTCTGCTCTATGGGAGTATTAAAATGTTTAAAATTTCTGCTTCTGAATTTGGGCAAGTGCAGACAAATGTGAGCTTGTGCAGATGAATTTCTTGCTATGATAACTGAAGGTGTGGTTCACAGTGTATAAAAGGTTGTCACTGGGTCATCTTTTGACAACACATTGACAAAAGGAGAGTGGAGGTAAATGGACGTGTTGAAGGACAGGGGTATTTCACCCAATGCCTATAACTGTGGCTTATAACGCCCCGTAGTGTGACGGACACACACAATTTTGGAAGATATGAGGCATCCTCGGACGCAGTTCCGCCACCTAGTAACATTTCTAACCACAGGGCATACTGCCTGATAGTGTGATTGGGGTATAAATACTGATCAAGTAGAAAACACTTGTAGAGTGCAAACCTTCCCCAGATGATGGTTCCAAACATTAGGGATTTTCATTAATATGAACTGCATCTTGGCCAAATCTACAAGATTCTCATGTTACTTTTTACGTACTTTCAACCAAAAAGCCAAAGTCATTGAAAATTCGTTGAAAATTGTTGCTTACAAAATTCGGAATTCTTTTCCTGTATCCAGACAGAATATGATTTGGATCTGTCCAGAACTGAATCACTTCTCCCTTTGGCCCGGTATTCAGCTCATTAAAATAATCAGAGAGATTCACTCATTAATTTTGGAGTTATTTTAAACACAGTCCAACAAACAGACAAATAAATGTACCCATAAATGCAACATGCAACCCCCATTTTGGAGACAACAAATCTCAGGCTGTAGTTCAAATCAAGAGTTCCTATTGTCTACACCACCTAACAAGATGGCAGCCCGAGTTTGTCACTTTCAGCACAGTCCAAGTGAATAGATTACCATTCGGAGTCAGGTTGCCAAAACAACCCTGGTTTCTTTTAGATACCAGCTTAAGACTTATATTTTTCAGACATGCCTTGACTCTTCCTGGTACGAGTTGTTTTGTTGTATTGACTTCCATCTGGCTATTGTACTATCAGCACTTTAGATTATGTTCCTATCAAGTTTAGCACTATTAGGGAATCAAAACAAATTTAATGGAAATCAACCTTCCCTTGATGAATGAATAGAGTATGGCAACAATTATGGTAAATATCTCTAATATGTCTATTTGGTGGCGTAATCTTTAACACACATAGCACTTGCTTTTGGGGACTAGGGTTCAGACCCTGCCAGAGTCTTGAGCCATAGCTGCAACTGTTTTGTAACAGTAGACACTTTCACACCTCTTATGTCCATTATAGCACAGATTCTGCAAAGAGTGCAGAGACCACCACTGTGCCGATAGTTCGTTTCACCATGGTTAGGTATGAGTTGGTAAGATGTAACATTCCGTGCTAGATGCAAAGCGGAATTAGGGAGGATGCACATCTTGTAAAAGGTGTGTCTTTATTCGGCCCCTGAAAGCCGACAATGTAGCAAAGAAGTCTAATGTTTTGTTAAAAGCTGTTCCAAGGCGCAGGGCCATTGATAACAACACGACCATTGAATTGAAAGTTGCGCTTAATCACTTTTCTGCCTAATTATTTCCATTTGTTTCAAGCTCTAAAGCCTTCAATTGTGGCCTCACAAGGTTAATATAGAAAACAATAGACTTTTCTGATGTGTCTTGTAAACTCACTTCATGTGTAGAACAGTGTTTTAAAACGTGGAAGTGTGACTCCACCTTATGAAAATAGAGTCACAGGAAAACAAGCTTGAATTTGTGTAAATTAAGATTGATGGAATCCAGTAAAAACAATCCCTGGCCTAAATTATTGCTTTGGATTGAGTAGTAGATAATAATTGGCTGATGTAAATGGGAAAATGGATCCATTTGATCCATCGCGGAAGGAGTTAAGCACCAAACACGACTGGCAATTAATCAAGAGAGGATCAAACATATTGATTTTGAGCTCTAATGAACAACAGATATCAAGTTATTATTGGCTGGATTGATTGATGTGCATATGTCATTGCTTTCAACACATTTTGTATGTTGTTTCACATCAGATAGTTGAGGGGACGGAGGAGGGCAGTGCATACGAGTTGGTCAACATTCTGGTCCAGATTCTAAGCAACTGCCATCTTTTCCAATGCAGGTTGTTGTTGGAATTTGAACCTCAAACCTGAGAATTGGCAGTAAATTACCTGGGATTTGTAGATAACACTTTTATTATTCCCACCAAGGGGGACAGATAGTCCCAGACAGATAGATACACTCTCACTATAGTGCCTCTAATATACTTAAGTTTAATCCGGAACCTAGCAAATCTCCAAATACTATGATACAGAACAGGAACATAATAAGGGTGAAAACAACCTACTTGGTGGAAGTATGTGCTCTCTGAGTGATATTCTAGTATAGTTATCCAGCTGTCCATTTGTCTGTGGTTTTGAAAACCTAAAGTTAAAGTGTTATTCAGAATGACATGTACAAGTCAAGTGTCAGATATTGTACATATCAAAGCAGTTATACTGTAGTTAACATTAGATTTTATTGAGAAGCTCAGACAGATTATTATGTAATAGCTCTGCAGAACGATGTATCGGTTGATTCTTACAGATAACACCTTGAAATACACAGACATGAGATTTGAAAGGATATTTTTTCCTGTAAGGAAAACTTTCACTTTAAATGATTTCTGAAATGCATTACTGTTTCCAATACTTACCATCAGATGTATGAGACAGAAAGGTGGGTGAAATAGCTTGGATTTTTCCTATTTTTTATAATATCAAATTATGATGTCATTTTACAAAGTGTTATCAGATTTGAGTTGGTATACGTTGATTGTGTCATTATTTCAGGTCAAGCATGTTTACCAGTGCGACATCGGTAACACTAAAGTCGAGCGGTATGACCTTTACTTGACCTATACATGTATATTTAGAGATCTTTTTGAAACAATGCAATTGTGCTGGGAATCTGAATGCGAGTTGATCACTTTATAAAATGTTGTGATACTATGCCAACTTCAACACTGGAGCCAATTTCACAAAATGTCTCAGACTTATTCTTGCCTCAGGCGGAGTAACTGACTGAAATATTCTTGTTTTTTATGTTTATTATTAGCTGAGTTTTGTGTTACATCTGTTATACAAACCTTTACTAACCCGATACTAGTCTGATCAAAAGTCCCAATCAATTTAATGAAGTAATTACGTCAGTCTAGTTGGTTTTTAACACACATACTCTTGAATAAGCATGATTTTACAAATATAAACACACTGATGAACAATTGAAAAGAAAATTAGTTCTCTTCTTGAGAATTGTCAGATTAAAATACTTCGCAAGAAAAAAAACTATGTACATTTTCATGTACACATCCGGGTGCCTTGTCTGAACAGTGTGAAGGTTGTATAATATCGGTGTATTGATATTAATACCATTTGTAACTACCTTCCATTAGTCTTATTAATAAGGTTTGATCCACAGTAAATGTGTGTTAATTAGTTAATGGACATGTGATGAATAGATTGATTTCATGCATTGGGAAAACACATGAACTATTGGGTATTGGAGATAATTTATTACAGATCTAAGGACAATTTTTTCATTCAATGCATGTTACAATTGCTTGCTGTCAGGGAAACCTGAAATATGTTACACTGTTGAAAAAAATGAATAAATTAATCACATGTTTGTTACTTCAAGAAAAAATGGCCATTTTACAAAGGAATATAAAAATTGTGTATTTTTAACAAAAGTAGGGTTTTATTGATTTGGGGTGAAGGTTAAAGATTTAAATTAAGGCAGGATTCTAATTAATGCCACGGGTTTATACTGGAAAACATTCATATTATCAGAATTACACATTCTGAGAATTATTCTGAGAAAATACTTATTTTATCAAACAAATTTCAATGTCAGGAATATAATTGTCAACTAATTTGAATGGTGGTCAAAATGGTACTTAATCAATTTCAGTATTTGCACTACTACAAGATAAACTAGTTTACAAAATGTTCATGCAAATTAAGAACTTTCGTAAACCTTTAATTGAAAGGCTCAATGTTATAAGGGCGATAATGCAAGTTATATATGAGTCTGCACAACCGATCAAATTCGAGCTTTCAAAATGCTCATATTTTTTGTATCAGTGGCCCTCATTGGTTAAAACTTACATTTCTTGTAGTTTAATATTGTAATCAATCTGGTTCCTGTTTATGTTATGGATTGATGACTTCTACCATCTCCAGCTGAATTTCTATGTTCCTGGTTTTCTTTCATTCATTAAAATAGTTCCATGCAGCTAGTGGAGGCACGTAAATATTGCCTTGATGTTAAAGCACTCAAGAATCCATTGGCCTGGCAAATATTGGTGCTGTCATCCACTGATTTGGAGACTGTTTGAGGGAGTGTGGGATATAAATAGACCTGTCATTAGTCGGTTAGCTTCCTTCATCTGAAAGCCTCCGTTGCACTTACTTGTTTTATAAGTATTGCATGTCATTGTAATATTGGCAGAGAAAAAAAGTTAACAATGAAGTTAAACTCTAGCCAATCAGGATGTCTGATACAACAAAATGTACCCTCTATGTTGATTGGCCAAGCGCCAAATTAGAGCTCTGACTTCAAGTAGAAACTATATAATGGCCACTCAATGGGTCCAACAGAAGGTTGAACTGTTCGTTGACTTTTTTTCTGAGGCAAATTTATAAGTCGTGCCACATTGTAGCAGTTTATATTTTTAATAAACAATTCTCCATGAAATTGGACAAAGTCACCAGAAAAACTGAATTCTGTGTAAAAATTTCTCCTATCTCAGTAACGGTATATTGGGTCACTTTGGTTCAGTCAGTGAACACACCAAACCTCTAAACACTCATTACCCAAATGAGGGTGGGAAGGCACATTGTAATTGTATTTATTAGTATGGAATTGTGATTCCAGAATGCATTGATGATTTTTTCAATTATATGCTCATGCATAAGTCATAAACCATCAATCGACTGGAGTTATATTTTACACTAGGTGTGATCTACCTCCACTGAGCTTATCCAGATCTAGACGAAATTGAGGACATTTCATTTTTGTTGACTGAACGTTTGAAGTTTTATATTGAAAGGTGATCTAGTTGTTTGCTGGCTATGGTGCAGAAATAATAAACATGTTTTTATTGCTATGATCCTGTAATATAGGATGCCAAGTGCCGGTACAACCTCCTTCCCCCCACAAAATCTTGGGACATGGGTATAAGATAGAAGGTAAAATTATATAGCTATTTACAAAGGCCTTCATATTATAGTTTCCCACCAAGTAGTGGTAAAGGCCCTTGTTATGTCGTTGGACCAAAAAACTTACCAATTCATCCTGGATGTTGTGTCTAAGTGTCTGCTTCTGTACAGGGATTAAGTGCTATAAAGGTCCAGAAAGGGATAGAATAGACCTAAGCCCCTGTTAGACAGCCAAAGGACCATTTGTTGTCTCCTGTGTTTTGTATTTGTAATTCTGTGGATTATATAGGATACCTGAATTAAACAAGGACTCTTTGACTGGCAAAGGACCTGGCTTCACATAAAAAAATGAGAAAACAAATACGTGAAGACAAAATAAGTAAACAAGAGGTACAAGATAACTCATGCAACCATTGGAACCTTTAATAATTCTACATCTGGAATTGGTTGCAGATCGTTTAATAATGAAATCAGTTCTATGTCAGATGAATACTGACATGTTGTAAAACTTTGATGTAAACCTGCACAGTAGTCTTTTTTTACATAACACACAAACCAAAAAGACTCCAAAGCAATCACGTGACATCATTCAAGAAGCCCCCCCCTCCAAAAAAAAAAAACAACAACCCCCCCCCAAAAAAAAAAAAACAAACACGATGGGCCTGTAACAGGGAAACAGAATTTAATCGTGAGCGATGCTAAATTCTTTATGCCATTTTTACACTATTGTTGTCTGTTGTTGTGAGGAGAATTTGCGGCTTGTGTCAGATTCATCTCTACCATGCAGGATGTTATGTTTAGGTTCATTTGTTTTTCTGTTGGTTGTCTGTTTTCACGATTACTCAAAAACTAATGAGCATAGCTTCATGACTTTTTTCCATGTGCTCAGTGCCTGACCTAGGAAAGAAATTAGTAAAGTTTGGGAAATATTGGGCTCAAATTCTGGATACCAAAAAACCCCTGAATTTTCAACAGTCCTATTTTCAATTATTTGAAATCTGTGGTCGAAAATACTTCAAAAATAAGAAAAAAACCCAGCTGATACCTTGTGGAAACGACCATTGGTCTGCCCATGGGCCTCTCACTGTGGAAAATGGCTCCTGGGTATTGCACCTTAGAGCTTGCTCGAAGCAGAGATTAAACACCATAAAAGTGCAGAATGAACTTATTATGAGTAATTACATATTATACAATTAACATAATTTGATATTTGGTTACTGGCTATCTTTATGGAGTCCCATTGCTCTAGAAGTACTTAGTAGCTTGTTATTGTTCTATGTAAGGCGACTTTCCTGGGCTACAGCATACATTGACAAAAATACATGTTCACATTTACATTTGCTTATGGTCCTGAATTCAGAGGCGGAAATGTTAAACATTTTTAAACTCATGGACGTATCACCATTGTGTCACAAGGTTGTGTACAAACCTCAGACTGTAGTAGAGAGATGGGGCGTTTTGCCCAATGCCTATAACTGCGGAACAAAACGCCTACAGTGTGAAAGGGGTATTATATATATAACAATGTATTTTATGTAAAGATAATCACATCAGTGAACTTTGTGACTGTTTTTCGGGGTGATAACACACTTTGTCCTTGAAATCAACGCCCCAAACTGTCATGTGGCCAATTAATATACATACACTGCTTGCAAAGCTCCTGATTAGCTAGAGCCACAATATCAATGTTTGATTCCCTTTGGAGCCAGTTTGAGACTAATGTCAAATTATCACCCCAAACACAGGTCCTTAACCACGGATGTTACCTGTTGATTATAGATGAAAAGGCTCCAGCCAGACACTGAGTGGCTACACGACATATTGGAGATGGCATGAAGACTTGTCACCTTTACCTGCTATTTGTCAAGAAAATCAATCAAATTAACAATGCTAAGTGTTCATAAGTAGATTATCATTAGGATCACCCTATTGCTAATAATATGCAATGCTGACTGCTAATGGGAGAATGGGTTCATCTCTCTAGCAGGAGTAATTACTTCATAGCTACAGTTCTGTCTTTGGAAGTGGGTGATAATGAACTAATACTGCCTTCACACCTACACGGATGAGGCAATGAGTAGACAATGTTCCTGGTTCGCCACATGGGCATATTAGTAACGTGTTCATATAGTGGATATATTTTTTTTTAATATTAACTTTTGAAATGTTAATAGAAAAAGTTGATTATAATGTAGGTTTTGAGATATTGTTTCAAAACTTTCTCACTCCAGAACTACCTTTTTCATGCAATAACTTGTAGCCTAGTGGATTAAACACTCTCCTGGGAACACACAAGATGTGGGTCCGAGCTCATTTGCACACAGATACAGAGTGGCTTAGATGCCCATCTAACATGATTGTCCTCTCTCATTGGCTCCTATCCCAAGTGGCAGGCTAAAGAACCTCAGGGACCTTGATAAATGGTTATTGCTAAGATTCTGTCTTTCGGTCTGGGGAATGTCGGTCATTTGAAGAGCTTGGGCTGTACTTGGGCAGTTGGAATTGAACCAATATGGTTCTGAGTCCTGTACTACAGGGACATATTGTGCTTGGTATAAATATACAATACATAACATGGCATACACTAGTAAGTAACTTTGTTATTTAAGATAAAATACTTTCTTCTTGAAATCAAAGCCCAGAAATGACAGAAAACTTGGAAACTTTTCTCAGAATATCCTGAATATAAGAGTAAAACTGCTCAAATATTATGACTAAAATATATCAAGAATGAAGGTTAAAATATTATATGAGTGAACTCTAAAAAGTTTGTCTATAGAGTGATGTCTTACTTTTATTACAAATCATGCAGTTTCAGAATATTGTCGAAAAAATTGTCAACGCCAGGGCCTTCTGATTACACACAAAAACAAACCCAAGTCTAGCTCTTTAACCAGCTGAGCTAAAGAGGAATCTCCGGAAGCCCAGGTGTTAACAACTGATATACGTGAAGATATTGCAAAATTTGTAACTTATTCATTTGAGGGTTTTACGTCGCTTTCAACACTGTACAGGTCATATCAACACAGGTAGTCTTATGGGCAGTGGAAACCAATACATTCAGTTAGGCAAGGTTCTGCACGGTAAAGTGCCGACCATCGGTATGCAACTTACCAACTTTCCCAGGGTTTGAACTGCTGACCTCAAAGGGGGAATAAATCAGTGTGTTACCATAGTGCCACCTTGACCACTACAAGATGTGTAACATCTACAGTAAGAAGTGCTGGTAAATATACTTAGAAACAAAAGTTTATAAAGAATTAAACAATTATTATTCAACACTTAACAAATGCACTTTACAACACCCTGCAAATGTAGGAATGTTGCCCAAGAAAAGCAATTTATCTTTCTGTCAGGACATGTTTCTGTTTTGTGGCAAGCTGAAATCACAATTATAAAATGGACACCTGCGCAGTCGACGAATAAAAATACCCTCTAAATAAAGGACTCGGGCCTTCGGCCTCAGTCCTTTATTTGAGGTTATTTTTGTGATTGAATCGCCAATAAAGTCCGCGCATATGTAGTTTATTTCTTCATTAATCAACTCATTAAACAATCTTTTAGCCTGAGCTAAAATTCTCAAACGAATTTTTTTCTCAAAAAGAGTCAGCTCCTGTTTAACCTGTCAATCAAATCAAATGAGAAACCTAAACCAACCGTCAGAGCTGTCGTAAATTTCAATACAAAACTTAAGTCAAAACTCAGTGTGAGAGCTTTAGTGAATATCAAAAGAGAAAGTTTCATTTCTGGTTTGAAACTTGATATTTTTCATAAATCTTCTCCAGAGGTTTTGCCTTTAGAAATACTGATGAAACAAAACAACAAAATAGGAGTGGCCTCAACTACAAATTGCATTTTACTGCGAGATCAGGCAACACCATGGTTTTCAGCTGGGATTGTGTGTTTATTGCTTTTTAATGTAAGGTTTTTACCATTTCTTTCATCTTAACAAAAACTAATGTGACAGTCACATTTTTTACTCTTTGTTTATTGACAGAGTTTCTGAAAGGCTCCATTTTTTTCTTCGGTGTTAGCTGTAATATATACAGACCAAAGGTTTAAGTTTTTCAATTAGGATTGGTATAGACTGATTTCATTTTTTTGTTTCTTTTTTCTGGAAATGAACTCTCTGTATGTAACACAAACGTTACAGATCATATGCTTAATGTGTATATTTCTGAGATGACATCCAAAGAGGTGTCCTTTTAATGTTATCTAGTGATAACAAAATAATTTCTCATTAGCACCAAGGAGTTAGTCATCGTTAACATCTTGTTACTAAAAATAATATCTTCTTACCTTAGGATAGTAAGTTATTACTGCAGGATAGCATCTCGTTACTAAAACAAATTGTCTTGTTACCTCAAGATAGTAATTTATTACTACGAGATGGAAGCTTGTTTCTTAAAAATAATGTCTGGTTATCGCAAGATAGTAACTTGATACTTCAAGAAAGTAAACCATTACCAAATGATAGTATCTTGTTACAGGAAGATACTGTCCTGCTATATCAGCATACTTTTGTCATCTTATTAATATTATTATTTATTTAATATTATTTTTGTGGCAAGAATATCTTGAAAATATAGCCACCCCTTGTTGTGTCATTTAACAGATGCCATTAACAGGTAAATAATTAATAATTTTAACAATGTGAAAAGAGATGCAATGTGATAATAACACCTAGGCCACATATTTCTGTGATGAAGGGCACATGCTACAAATGACAGGACTGGTCAACCTTGGGATGTAGTTCAGTCCACTTCATGTTTTCGTCGGATCGTGTGATTTGAAATTTTGACTCGACTCAATTCAGAAAGCTTCCAGTGTTTGGGACTCTTTTTTGAAATGTTATATCCACTTATGAGCTTCACTAAAATATGCATCTATGGCTGGGGAGGGGGGGGGGGGGGGACCTAGACAAAGTATTCCATTTACTGGTTTTGTGTATCAGTAACGTTTTTGTGTGATTGAAAACTGAAATCTCAAAGTCATGTTGAATTTGAAAAGGCTGGTGAGCCTACATGCATCTATAAAAAATGAATATGAAAGTCTGTCCATCCATTCATTATGGGGTGTCCACTGCTAAGCTAGATGCAAACAGATGAATCATTAAAAAGTCTCAAAAAAGGCAGGTTGAAGTTCCAATATGTCAACATGTATACCTAGACAACATTTCACAGGTTGCCGAACTGCATATTTATTTGGTGGTGGTTTTTGGTTGTATAATCAGCATTTTATCACCATTGGGTCAACAGTGGCTTTCCAACCATTTTCATGTCTGTAGAATTTGCCACCGGTGGGCCAATGTTGGGCCACCAGTGGTTTTTGTTCAAAATGGCGATGAGCAATAATAAGGGATTTGCGGAAACTTAGAAAAATCTATTCATACGTGTGTGTCTAATAATGAGATTACAGTGAGCCCACAAGTTTTAGCTCAGTATTTAACAATTTTAGACATACAAACAATACTTTTATTTTAAATTTCCAATACAAAAGTTGTCATTGGACATATTATAATTTTATCAGTGAATTATGGAATATCACCTTAGGACTCTCATTCACCATTTTTAATGTACGACTGATTACATCTTTGGTCATGTGACTTATCATTGATTCCCTTAGCTAAGATCTGCCCAAAACCTGTCAATCATTTGGATATCCTCAAATTGCCACATAACTATAGGCTGCAATCTGATTGGCTGATGCTATTCCAGAATTTCAACCAGCAGATTGCCACTGGTGGGCCAACATTGGACCAATGGACAAAAAGACAGTGGCCCACCGGTGGAAGCCTCTGGTGGGCCAACAGATTTGCTGCTGGTGGCTCACCGTTGGGCCACCAGTGTACAGTTATCTGGATATGACTCAATATGTATGGAAATTCAAAAGGCACATTCAACATCTCAAAATATTTATCAGATATGAAAACTCTTTAAAAAGTCATGTTTTAAAACATTTACTATATTGAAACTACAGGAAATATATAATTTTGCCTCCAAAATCAAAATACCAAAACTATATATTTTCAGTCCACTACTTAATACGTCCCATAAAAAGTTCAGATTGACCCTGGGAAGCAGAAAGGACCCAAATTACTGCAGACAGATTATTTTTAGTGAAAACTTTTCCATGACAAGCCAAAAGCCATTAACCCTGCTTAACTTTGTAGAATTAACTCTTGTCTTCAGAAAAAGCAACACATATAGTCACATAACCCAGACTAATAAAGTAGCAAGTGTTTTTTCAAACCTTGATTCCATTTATATTATGTCTCTTTATAGACAAAGGGATTTCTGTCAACACAATATAAAGTCTAAGCAGGGGTGGGGTTACAATGGCGCAGTGGTTAACATGTTAGACTTTTATTTCTGAAGCTGTGGGTTCCAAATTGTAACTCTGACCGGAAGTGGTCAAATTTACAGCAACTTGCCGATTTTCATTAATTCCTTGAAATACATATTTTACTCTACACCACACAATGTATTTAATCTAAATGCTTGGACGTACAGACCTGGTGTAAGTAAGTAAGTAAGTAAGTAAGCAACTAAGTAATCACACCAGTGAGTGTATGTAATCAAACAGTGTAATGAAAAAATACAGAACACGAATCAAAAGCTTTTATACTTATTACAGACAAAACAATAGCAGGATTTATAGAATATCATTTCCAAGTGGCATGCTTTGCAGTGTGAGGCAAATATGTCCAACTTCAAACAACATCTAATGAATGGATGGCACAAAACCATTTACAACATTGCCAGTATATTTCACATGACAATCTAAAAAGCTGTTTGTATGATAAATCACCCTTTTCATTAAATGAGAAGAAATCAACTATTTATACACCTTAATAAGCTTGCACATCAGATAAAAATCTCTTGATATACACTGTAATCCATTGGTAAGATAACAATATCACAATTGGAATTAGTCAGAAAAATTTAAAAATACAAAACAGACTTTTTTGCAATCTATGGTTTGTCGTGGTGTTCCGCTGCCCTCCATGACTTTGTGTGCTAATGTATACATTTGGTGAATCCTTCTTGACAGGAATGTCATTCAGTTTTCATTGTCACAATTGGGCTGCAATTTGTGTATGTGAAAACAAATAACCAAGGGCCCTTGAACAAATCACAGATCACAGGATAACTTTACTGCATGAAGTTTGCTTGGTTAACTGTTTAAACAGGATCATATCTGGACAGACTACCCGGATTCACAAGATCAAAACGAACCTGTGACCACATTGATCCTTTTCTGGACCACAAAACCATAAAATCCTCTTCTGTGTATTTTCAGACTCCATGCCAGGGATGTGTTGTGTCTTCAAGACAAACAATATCCTCTTTACCTGATGTGATGACGTCATCCTCACACCCTGACTGCTACATGACCTTGAATCCTGACCAGGACATTCTAATCAAGGTCAATAGCTTTCTCTATTGCTCCTACCTATCTGAAGCCCATCTGTCCATCCATCCAGATCATGTGACCACACATTTGGTTGGTACAAGCCAGGCGATGAATCTGATAATATGGCCGACAGTACTGTTTATCGCAGGATTTGTGGGGATATTTTTTGCATGTATTCAATACCAGTATAGTGACTCCACAAAAAAGAGTTTTGAATGTTCTCCGATGTCTTCAAGAGGATCGGATAGAAAAGAGGAAATATCACTCATGGGTGAAGTGACAGTGGATCTATCAGTGTGACAGACAGCTGTCAATCAGATTGAAATAATAGTATTATAATGGCATTGAATATCCAGCAAGCCTCGGGAAAAAATGGGTGTGTTAGGGCGATAAGCAAGGTCTATTTCTACAGCATATGGCGCTGTGTCCCCCCCAAAAATGTTACTGTAATTATAAGCTGATTCTGTTTAGATAGCCTGCAAATGAACCTGGTAACATTGTCATTAGTTTTCAGTACACATTTGGTTCAAACAGTGTATGTGCATTGGCTGATAAATAGATATATATTACATTAACAATATTAGTATGGAGCGTCAAACAAAACTGAAAACAAAATAAATAAAATAAAGAGTATCAACAGCAAAAAGTCAGCAATTTGTGTGAATCAATAGTTGTCAGTGTAGCTTCATCTGTATATTCATAACCGGGTCTGTAATACCTATTATCAAATCGTGGACTGACTTGCTTTAAAATATAGTGTGTAAAACTTAAATTTGAAACAATAATCGTCTAGTTGTTGAGCTACTTATAAGATGAAGTAACAGTTTGACAGAACATCTATCTAAAGTGTTGTGTGGAAGTGGAAAAAAATCTTTCACTTTCATCGGTCAAAAAGTTCTTATAAATAAATTACTTAAACATTTTTTCCCACAAGCAACAGTTTCAAGATTTTTTGAGTCCTTCTTTCAAACAATTGCTCAACTTTGGAGCTACAACAGATTGCTATGGCCACCTATAGTCCTGGTTTTGAAGTAAAATGCCTTTATCACACCCTTCAAGGAGGTTATGTAATAAGTAGTGTATCTGTCCGTTTATCTGTTTGCAGAATAACTTGAATAAGTATGAACGGATTTTGATAAAACTTTTCATGAAATATTGACAATCTCAAGGAACAGGTGATCTGGGTGGTGATTCGGAACAATGTCTAGATTCAGTAATATTTTTACGGATTTTTTATTATTGCACACATAGGCAATATTGGAGGTGTTGGACCTTGGCAGACGTATGCGCTCTCTGGGTATTCTTGCTATATATAAATGATCTGGCTTTTTAGTTCACTCATATCATGCCAGACAGGTAATCTGACAGGAATTGAACCTTCAACAGCCTAATGACAAGGCCACAATGGTGGCGCTTTCTGATTTAATTCTGTTGAACTAGATACACGCCCACTTGCTCATCACCACTATTCTGTATGGTCTTATCATCACATAGATGAAGTTTTATGCTACTTGACCTTGTCCTTATTGTTCTCCAATAAGACCTCATATGTAAACTTAAAAATGAGCTTCACCATAAAGCAGTCCCCACCCCTCTCTCACCCCTACATTGTGTACATTTTTGTGTGTTACGTCAACAGCTCGTGACAGGTTTTTCAATGATTTTGAAAAATAAACCATGTGCTCAAAATGCTATCCGTTTTGTGTCGAACACATCCTATCTGTTTACAAATCTCAACCTACTGACCCAGACCGGTACTACTAAAACAGGAAACGTGTCGGACCAAAGACAAAAGTCGCCAAGGGGTTAAATATTTTATACTCAAATGCAGCTTGTGATTACAGAGCAGTTTGATTTGAGTGGTAGTATATTTGTCCTGCAAAGTCAGTTATTGTTTTATTTTTAAAAGTCTGTTTTGTACTTTGTAACTGTCTTAAAATAAAACTGTGCTAAACAATGGTTTACCTTTCTTGTTGATGTACATTAAAAGGCTACATCCAACAACACAAATAAAAAAAAAACAGACTAACCTTAAATTAAATAAAAAAGTAACATTCCAAAGTAAAAGCTTTTTAGAAATGATTCGTGATATTGAGCAGTGAAAACGCCAATAACTCATGAGGTGTGGTCTGGTAAAAATTGAAATGAAATGATAAAATGCAGAAAAAAGCAATTATAATCATTTTCAATTAAACTTGCCTTTCTATGAAGTAAACCACCTACTTTTTATATAAATATCTTCATCCAAATCAAAGTGAACTATCTTTTGAATGTTGATTCCTAATGGATATATCATTATACTTCTTCCTTTCACCTCTTGGTAAGTATGTTTTAGAATGGGTTGACCTGTGTGCTATTGGAATGGGTTGACCTGTGTGCTATTGGAATGGGTTGACCTGTGTGCTATTGGAATGGGTTGACCTGTGTGCTATTGGAATGGGTTGACCTGTGTGCTATTGATTCAACTATATCTTATAGGTGCACAAATACTGCCACTGTCAGAGGGAAATTACCCGAGCGGTATATCTGTAATAGTTTTAACAGTGAAATTTCACTGAAGTTTGAAAGTAAGGAGGGGGGTTACTGATGAAACATTTATTTTTTATTGAAGCAAGAAGTTGCTCTATAATTTCTCATATTCAGTATAATTAACGTAGCTGAAATAAGAAAGGAGGACATTTTGTGTTTTTCTGCATTTCATTAATATTTAATATGAAGTTGTAATCTCATAAATCACAAGAAACTTTCTCAAACAAGCCAAAAAAACCCCCTTAAAGATTGGTTCATTGAAATTTGTCTTTATATGAATGTATGTGTTTCTGGACATTAATCCACCCAAATTTGTATGGTCAAATTAGGATATTCTGCTCCAAACCCGCCAAATTGTGGAGCCAAATGGTAGCTGGTAGGAGACAGTTTAAGTTTGAGGAAAATTTGCAGTTTAGTTAAGTAACAAACATAAATCAACTTCAGGATGTCTGTGCTAAAATGGTCTGAACTATTTTTACTGATGTAAACCCAATTCTATTCAGTAATCCCAGGGCTCCCAATTATATTGTACTGCTAAATATGTCACTTTACAAAAACCTTATAAATTATTTCAAATTTATTTTCAGCATGCACAAACGCAGTCATAATTAATACCCCCGGGAGGTTATCATACCAGAGATTAGCTGAAAAATGAGGGAAATATCGGTTCATTATTCGTTCATCATACCAAAAGTAGTTACAAAAATTTGACAAGTTGATGCTCATTAAAAGTAATCTTTTGACCTAATTATGAGGCATTTACTTAAATAGAACTTAGATGTACCTGATAAGAAAATATTCACAATAAGTTCGCTCATAAAGGACGGGTGTGTATTTTCTATCATTTATTGTCTTTGCAAGTATCACCTAACAAATTCTATATTTCTTTTTGTCTCAACTAGACAACATGTCTCAATTCTGAACTGACAAAATAAATTCGGCATGTGGTTTTCACCATAAACACTCACCAACCTTTGGGGACCTGGGTGGTGCAGTGGTAACACACTCGCCTCCCACCTCTGACCAGGCGGTTCAAACCCTGGGCCCTATATGAGAAAGTTGGTAGTTGCTTAGCAACGGTCGCCAGTTTACAGTACAGAACCTTGACCAACTGTATGTACTGGGTTTCAACTACCCATCGTGATATGACCTATCTAGTGTTGAAAGCGACGTTAAAACCCAGATAAACTCACCAACAATTACAAAAAATTATCTTACCATATTAGGTGAGTTTGGTCCTAATATGGGGGGGGGGGGGGGGGGGGGCGCAATAATGTCATCTCTGCTAAAACTCCAAGAAAGGTTGACTGGCCAAATTGACTTTTGTGTCAAGCAAATTTTTTACCCACGCCTGAACTAGTGCATGCTTTTTTCAAACTTAAAAAAATATTTTTTTGCAACTACAAATAAACATTTGTTGATAATAGGACAAGTTACGACTCTAAGTAACAGATCTTTAACTGACGTAGAGTGAAATACTTTATACATTAAAGCTGGATGCAATTTATGGACTTGCAAATATCAAAAAAATATTCTCTCTGAGAATGTTACTACTCCTCATTGTAAACTGTCTCAACTGGAACACAAATTCTTTATCAAGCTGTTTTTTTTAATTTATCCTAAATTTTATCTGATTAAAATATAACTCAATAAACGCGCAACTTCTGTATGTTGGAGCCCAACTAAGGAGTCAGCCCATCTTAAGATGGGCTATAGCCCAACTTTGGATCCTAAGTTGGGTAGCCCCATCTTAAGGTGGGCTAGAACATATCAGCCCAACTTAAGATAATAAAATTCAAGAATGACTTTTACTCTGGGTATAATAAGAAATATGTACAAGCATGTGTAAATGAAAGGAAGTTTTGCAATATTATCATGATAAAGAAGACATCATCATTAGTCTCCTTGACTGCCCCTTGTACAGTGTTTAATTACAAAAAAATGTGTTTCCCTAACCTTGAGAAGCATTACAATATTCCTTTGATTTTGATTTGTTTGTCTATATTGGGATGATTTCTTAATTGGATTTGTGGTTATTGTTTCAACATTCTATTGATATTGATTTGTTTCACTTACGGCTAAGCCCATCTTAAGATAGGCTACCCAACTGAGGATCCTAAGTTGGGTTATATCCCATCTTAAGATCGGCTGACTCCTAAGTTGGGCTCCAACATGTATATGCCAATTAAATTTTATGTTGATTTTTAAGGGGCGATAATACAATAATACAACTACCTGAAATATTAGGGCATTAACAACACTCGAGTTCATAGTTCATTTTGTGGCACGACTGTGATGTGACTTTTAGGAAATTAAGTGAATGTACACTTTTCAACTCTGTAACTTTCCTTGGCCATATGTAAAAATATTGCCTTGTGTTTTGAAATGTATAATGCTTTACCTGATCATGCAGCACAGACGTTTTTATGTAGTAATAAATACCGATTGTGAGGGCGTTTGTTACAGGATATACGCCCGGCAAAAATTTCAAATAATGCCAGAGCGCCGTCAATTCCAAACGAGAAATTCGAAACGACACTTCCGTTTTTCATCGGGCCGTTATTGGAGGTTTTACTCCCAGCTGATTCTATGCGCACAGACGGGTTTTCGTTCACTGCGCACTTCCGGTCTTTATAATGAAGAATAGAGTGAAGCAGATAATAAATATTTAACCAATCAGGGTTACTGATTCAAGCTATATTGGTTTGTAAGGACCACATTGATTGGTTCAGTGGTGATTGACCCTGCCTATTCATGTAGAGAGTATATTACGTTCCCTTTATGTTATTACCTGAAAGAGGATATGTTTTCTCATTGTGCATTTGTCTGTTTATTTGCAAAATAACAGATTTTGATGAAATTTTTAGGGAATGTTGACAATCATTAAATTTTGCTCCACAAATGCTTCAATTTTAATGGTGATAAGGACCTGGAGATGTAACAAAATATAAGTGTCGGGTGGTCAACTTGGGCCTTGTCAGAGATTTGTGCTATTCAAGTGTTCTTGTGGCAGATTTAATCCAAAGAGATCCATGAAAACTTATACAAAAATAGGACAGATTAAAGGTTCCGTGTTCCAGTATTATTGCGTAGAGACCGGTCAAAGTCTGGGTTTTATGTCAGGACAATATGGCCATGAGTTGGAATTGGACTCAAACCCACAAAGGTGACATACAAATGATAAAATGTTAAACTTGTTAGCTATTGAACAAATGAAATTGTATACTTATGATTGGATACGTAAAAATAATAATTTTGGCTAATTTTTTGGCTAATTTTTGGCTAAATCCTAGTCAGAGATGAACTGAATTGCAAATCCAGGCTTGTTTTTGTGGCTTTTTTGCCAGGATTACATGCACAGCTAAACAAGACTATTCATTTGTTCAGAGTGCTAATTTCACCCAAGTGCTAGTCACTAATCCTTATGTATGATTGTGTGCAGTACAACACACTGGCTGCCTATTGAATTCTGTGTACTGTTTTAATTATACAACCTTTTTATATTGAAAGCAATCTCATCTCAACCAACTTGATCATTCCCCATGGGCCCCCCCCACACACAAAACCAACTGCCAATAAAACAAGCAATTGGGATAAATATATTATTTATTAATCTACTAAAATTCTGTTTAATAACACATAATTCAGCATGTAAATAAGAGTTAATATTACTGACAGATAGTATAACATTTAAGTTAAATCTTACACTTCAAGTCAATTACTTGCAAAACTTTAAGAGTTTACTGGCATTGGCAAAACGACAATTACGAGTTACTAAGCCAATGCCTTAGGTCAGTAAGACCTTACTAAGATAAGGGCCAAAAAGATATTACACCTTGGCCATATGAATTAAAGTAAAAGTTGAAATGATATGTTATTACCTGAGATATACAGTGGCAGAAATTGAAATTTAATTTTTTACAAAGGATACAGCCAGCATGAAACCAAGTGTGCCTGGCAAGGCCCCATCCCCTGGGGATTAATACACGCCCAAGCCAAAAGTAAACAGGGGAGGTCAGTGATGTGACCTCCCAAAAAGGTCACCCAACCTACTGAAACGTATAGATACAAGGAGAATTTAGCATTTATTTATTTATCCATATGAAGTGTGGCAACAACTGCTTAAGTTTCTGTTCCGGATTTACAGTGATAGTCCATCTGGACAATAAGTCAGCAATGTGGTTATTTTTTCCAGGGATGTGTGAAAAAACTAACTGTATATTGAAAATTGCAGATATCAACCACACATTTCTGGCACACAGTGCCAAGAAGTGGTCCCTGGTTTTGCCAGAGTTAAGTACTTCAACCACAGCTAAATTGTCACATTTAATCTCGACCTTTTTGTTTTGAAATAGGTTTGACCATACTTTGAGGGCCACTATTATATTTAACATTTCCAACTGAGTTATGTGGAGATGTAAAAATTGATCGCCCAAGGGAAGGGCATAGACCATGGGGCCAAAGTTTCCCCAAAGCCTGACAAAGAAGCATCTAAGTGGACCTCAAAGTCGACTTTCTTATGATCGAAGTAAGTGACTCCATTGTATTGTTGTAAGAAAGTAAGAAACCAGTTTAAGTCCTGGTGAAAACTTGAAGATAGTAAAAAATTAGAACCGTGAGCATTCTCTCTAAGTACTTCCAGCATGCGATTAAGGAAGCTTCTTGCTGGCCGAATGCACTTAGTTATATAGAGTAATGAACCTAGTAGGGATTGCAGCTGTGTCCTACTACACGATTTTTTGTATCTCCATTTCTCACCCATATTCTTAATTTCCTGAAGTTTTTGAGGAGGTATGGAAATTGTTTTATTGACTGTATTGATTAAAATACCCAAGCAAACTACCTGTGTAGAAGGTGGTATTAGTTTCTTTTGGCTTACCTGCAAACCTAGATCCTGAAGCAAGGACAATAGGAATGTGTAAGATTCATGAATTTTTGACGGTAAACCTATATATATGAGGTCGTCAATGTAATTTAAGAGGGCATTATGACCATGACATTTCATAATGTATCTTATAGCGTCGCTGCACCTCTCAAAAAATCCGGATCCGAGTCGAAATCCGAACGGAACTGATCCATCGAGATATAAGTGATCATGGACTATCCCCAGTAAGTCAATATCCCCTGGATCTATTCTAAGCTGTCTAAACGCCCTACTTATATCCACCTTGAATAGTAAAGCCCCAGGGCCAAGATCTTTAAGTTTGTTAGTAATATCGTCCACTGAAGGATATTGCAAGGTGAAATAAGTATCAAGGTATTTGCATTTATGAACAAAATCATTCACGGACGCACCCTTGGGCCAACTCAGATCTACTATAGTTCTCCTGACATCAGAGTTTTGCTTTTCCCTGGTCATGAGTGGTGAAATATGAACTGGGAATGGGGGTTCAAGGAAGGGACCATATATAGCATTATGATCTAATTCTTCCTTAATGTATGCATCTACATGCTTTTGGAACTGATCTGCTGACGAATGATTAGCATATGAGGAGGTAAGAACACTACCCCTATGGAAATCTAGCGGAAAACCGAATTGTAACAGATCTGGGAGCTGCTGATCCCAATAATCTTTGAGATATGTTCTCCATGTGTTAGCATTCAAGTTGGTTTCCACAGGAATACGACATTTTAAAAAATTTGGCACCCCACTTTCCTTGACTAAGTTATGTGCTTCAACGATATTTGGTACAACATCCCACGACACTGGGGGACCTGTGTAAATTTTTAAATCTGTGAGAGGGACATAGCCGAAAATACCATTGTTTTGCATTAAACAAGCTTTATGATCCTTGGAAGTGTCTCTATGATTCCAGATATACAATGGGATTTTTTCTTCCCTGACGTATGGCAATGCATTAGAATCGGAAAAGGACAAGTCGTACGCCTGACCACTCTCTGGAGCTGGCTTGAACCCAGTTCCTCCATCTCCCAGAGTGGCCAATTGTAATGAGTTGGTGTGTTTCTCGAGCATGTACCCTACATTGTTATGGCTATTGCTGAGAGAGGCAGAGACTTCCAATTTTTGCTCATGAACTTGCTTGTTGAAGGTATTGGTTATTTCTTTGCTAGATATTCACAGTGTAGTACCAGCCGAGGCTGTGACTACCTCATCCAGACCAGTGGGCGCGTCCTCATGGCTCTCATCTGTGTTTTCCTCAAGCTTTTGCAAAATTTGAAAACTATTTTTGACTGGAATACAAAAGCTTGCTTTATTTGGTTGTAAAGTATTTTGAGAAGAAACTCTGTGATTGAGAGCAACTGGTGAAGCCCTACCCACGGGTCTGGAGGATTTGGGTTCAATACTAACCTTGGAAGAGGTAACAAGAGCGGCATTTGCATTTCTATGGGGAGCAGTGACAATGCGAGTACCCTTTACGTTATCTCTGTTAGTAAATGTCCCACAAGTATATTTGGGTGTTTGTGAAGCAACCTGGGCGTAAGTTCTACCATTTTGAACATTGGCAAGCTTTGGCAGTGCCAAACCAAGACATATATGTAACTTTAGAAACTTTAAATTCTTGACCATAACTTTCTTTGAATTTTTTGTTAGTATTCCAAACAACTCTATTCTTAAATTTTTTGCCAATGTGTCGACTGACGCCCAACGCTACTCGTTTTTTGTAGCCTTTTGTTTATTCTTACATTCTGCCTCAGAATGAGGAAAGGTTTTACCATTTCTTGTGAAACATGAAGAGCAAATGTGCCTATAAAGAACGCCTCTAGTTTCATGAGTACTGTTGTGAGTACATGTACCTTGGTTAAAGAACTGACAGGGCATACTTTTGAGATTTTTGTCTCGCCTACTTGCATTTTTGTTGTAAATTTGGCTACTTTGTGCAACATGTCTCTGAGCATGGGCTCGCCTGACTCTATCTATAGCTTCAGTTTGAGTAAAATCTTTAATTTCGCCCTGCTCCATGCGACATAAGAGCACTGCATTGCAGGCCTTTGCTGCAGACCATGAGAAGTCATTGGCATCGTCTAGCAAAGAAATTAAATAACTCAACATAGCTTCCTTACAATTTGTATCTGACTCATCTCTCATGGTCCTGCAAAAGCCTGCCACCCATTGCCCCATGGTCAACCGATCATAGGTGACTCTTTCTTTGTTACTACCGGCCAAGACGTACTCATGAGGCCATTTGATACGATTTTTTACTAACACTTCAACTTGGCCACCTCTCTGAGATTTTAACTTGGGGTCAGTACCTGTTTTACTAATTTGCTGCAATTCTTTAATTCTGTCCTCCACTAATTGTTGTATGGAAACATTTTTCTTCAAATTTTCAAGAGTGGGTAGATTCAAGGTTTCTGTGGCAGTACCAGTACTTGGTGTGGTCAAGGTTCCGGTAGAGTGGACATGTGTGTGTGGGCTTTTGGCAGTAGTACTTTTAGTTTTACCCCGTGCACCCCTGCTGGCAGTTTTGACATGTTTTGACTTTTTGTTAACTTTGTCTTGCTCTAGTTTCTCTAATCTGGTGCCAATGGCACTTAACTGAGCCAAAATTTGCTGATTAACAAAAGTCTGATCTGACACTGCAGCAGAAGTACTCGGATTCTCCGCCTGTAAACGGTCAAACGAACGCCCCTGGGTACTCATATCATCACTGTCCGACCCACCGACCACAGCACTCAAATCTAAATCTGAATCAGAATTGTAAGAAACATCCGAATCCTGTTGTGCAACCGATGTGTTGTCCAACAAGTTTAAAAATTCACTATCATCCGATAATTGAACTTGAATTGGAATTTGAACAGTTTCTGTCCTAGCAGAGCGCAAATTATATTTCTTTTTCTCCATTGAATAAAGTAACTGCTGAACTAATAAAGTACTTAGTAAAAACTAAAAACCTAAAACTTAAAGCAGTATAAACACGTGTTTCAATGCAGAAAAAGAAATTTTCCTGTTTCCAGTGCTACCTCTCCCAAGTCTGAAATGCAAATGGAAGAGTGCACGTGGAATTTCCAACACCAACTGCCAGTCAACCAATGAAATGCTCTGTAACAAATCAAGTACTTCCAATACTAATTATACATGCAAACTTCAGAGTCAAATACTGAACTAAGGTGGCCCATCAGGAATGAACTCACAGTTGTGATACAACTGCCCGCAATCTTGCATATGTGATCAAACCTTATCTATTCTAATATAGACTTTTATAGAACTTAACCTCCATCTTTTGGACAGACTCTAAGATGCAACTATACATAAACATGTTGAATAGTCATAAATCCATTGACATAGCCAGGATAAATTAGATAAAGAACAGGATATGGCCCAGTGCCCTTACACAGGGTAACTGCCTTTCTCTTTCATCTACCTAACTCAATAAAGACAGGGAGATCTACTGAATGAGACATACCCCAACAAACAATCAGAAACCAGGCTAGGGTCAATGGATTTCGATGATAGTCAAACTTACATATTCAGACTAGTCTATTCTTTCTGTTAATCACTTTTGAACATTGGAACCTTTAGAAGCTTCCAGAACTTTATAAATTATTGCTCGTACATAGATAAAGGGAGTCTGTTATACATAGTGTAAGTTAAGCATAACTAGAACCAAACCCTTTGGATATTGGAAGTTCTAGTTATACAGATTCTACTGTACTTATATTTTACAGGCTTCTTTCATAAGATTCTGGCCAATCCAATCCGCGATATCTTGATTATTTAAAAAAAAACCACACTACTTTATGAAAGTGCAACATCTTGCAATTTGAGCAAAATATCAGCTTTGCTGGTAAATGGTGTACTTTTTGTTCAAATGAATAAAGAAATATAGTCCTATAGTACATTAAATGTTATTGTAACTGACATATTGTTTTGTCAACAGTTACCCTCCAATTGATCTATAAGTGCCTTGATTTGGTGCAGACGATTTCACAACAAAGTCAAACAAGTTGGGGATCTCCACCTGTTTCAACACAAAGGTTACAGTAGGCAGACCTTCAGTGTTATCCACACCATGTATTATATATTTTGTGATGTGATAGGCTCAAACCCATGACCACATACGGTAGGGACAGACAATTGGATGAATTGGGAAATCAGTTTTTACATTTACACCATAAAACTGGACGTACATATGTTGTGAATTTGGGGGCCCAATTGAGGGGCGGCCAACTTGGTAAAGGGCCGATTTGTCTATGATTCAAGATAGCAAGCTTAGGATCAATCATTGCCCTGTAACTGGCCTGCCAACCTCTGGGACTTTACATATAATTTTTATGCAAAAATCATAATGTTCACATGTAGGTTTTAACCTGACCCTGCTTGGCAAGTGTCATAATAATTCACTACAATGTACTTGTACAGTCTTACATACATGAGAACCAGACCAACTCAGTATGAGCAACCACAATCTCTGTGCATGTTTTTCACAATTATCCCTCCTCTATGTAAAACTGGCTTTAGTTGCTGCTTACACTAAATGTGTGCAGTAGTACTGCATCCCAGCTAAAACAAACTGTGGTCTGTTGTGTCATTCTAGTGTAAAGTAATCTCCCCATACACTCTTTTCTTTGATTTAACAAAGTGAATAAAAGCAACTGCTTTATCAACATTATCTGTGGAATAATACTGTACATTACAGATAATTTTTATAGATTTCTTTTTTTTTTGTGAGCATTTAAAGCTATGTTCGTGTGCATAGTATGTTGTGGATACAATTTTGAAGCTTTTTGAATTTTTTTGAATTACCAAACTAGAAAATAAAAAAGACTTCAATCCCCCCTCAACTGGGCTACAATCTTAAACAATCACCAAACAGATGTGTTGGGAGGAAATCTTTCCTTTGTGGTGTAAATTATGATCATTATGATCATGATCATGTTAAGGAAGGGCCTGCGACTGGCTGTTCCTGATGAATTCAAACTGTCTGAATTTTTGATAAACTTTGTGGGATCTTCAACGTCCCATATCAGATGTACCATTCAGGAACTCAATCTGAAAGCCAGCTTAATGTTCTTAAAGCAAATCTTTGGATCCATTGAGTCAATCCTTATGATCGTCTATAGACCTTTGTAAGGTTCATAGTCAAGTCGGAACATTTTGAGAACCAATCAGAAATGTTTTTCAGGAATCAATGAGAAGGTTTTAATTACAAGTTGTAAGATTTCTCACCAAGCTGTTATTTTCACCCCCTCTTCTGTGGATCTCAATTTTTCCAGTAAGTCTTTAACCTACATGATTTTAATAGGATTGCTTGTAAGAACAATACAATAAGACATATTGGTGGTAAGCTCTGAATGGAATTTGATCTGTATGAAATTTGATTTAATGACATCAACATAAATTGAACTCTAAATCCTGACTTTTGGGGTTTTGAAGCAAGTCGCCAATTCCCCCCCCCCCCCCCCAAAAAAAAAAAATCTAACATCTTTAATATTCTCCCAAATTTGCCACCAGCTATGAAATTACCTCTTGGCATATGGTCCCAAAATCAAAATAAAAGTAGGACCAAAGTCGGTAATTTGGAACCACCACTTAATATAAGGCTGGATATTAAAGGAGCCAGTTGAGTTTGTATTGACAGTTAAGGCCTGGTTCCATATTCATTAACTGTCCAGACAGTGGCTCAAATTTTAAAATCAGCAAGTCATGGTTGAAAATGCTAAACTTTACCAAAACATGCCAGAAAATATAAATATATCACTTACCCTGGGGATTAGATTAGCAAATACAAGATTTGTCTGGATTAAAAAATGGCAAGTTTGGATGAAAAATTAAAAAAAAATTATCAAAAACCTTTTCAATGCAAATGAAATGAAAATTTCCTAACACTGGAACTATCAGTTTATCTGAAAACCTATCCTGACCAATCCCAACTGAATTTTGAATGTCCAGGACTTTTGACACAACCTATACCATTTTAATATGATTAGACATATTGATATGATTTGACTGGTTCAGATCTTCGACCCTCCTGGTATGTTGGAAATGAAAATTAAAGTCAAGAAAGTTTGCAACCTATATGGTTTTACTATGACTGGTCATACCAAGAATATGCTTATCCACATGGGTGGCAGGATCTGAGTGCATCTGGAACATTACAATTTTATTTAATGACATTAATATGTGTCTTGTTCTAAATTCGACTTTGTTAGTCACACTGCAAATTCTCTGATTTTTTCTACTAACTTTTGTCAATTTTCTTAATTTTATTTACTTAAAAATACAATTGCTACAATTCTGGCCCTGACTTCAAAATCAGTATTATGGAACCATCACATTAGACAGCCTCCCCCACATACTGTGTTCTAAATGTCTCTCTGTGTTTGGGGGTTTTTCATTTGCTTTTTTAAAATTAAAATGGATAACTTTATCATGGGTGCAATAATGTATGTTAAGGAATATATTTAATATTTATAGAACTATTAAACTATAAAAACATAAACACAACATATTTTAATACAAAATTGATCTGATATTATTACCCAGGTTGTTTTAAACACACAGAAGGAAGCAAATAAAAAGTGATACCAATCCTATTGCTTCACTTCAAATATGCCCACAAACTCCCCACTGCATTGGCCTGTGAAGAAGTTCTCTTATCACATATGAGGATCTCCTCAATGTATGTTTATTTTTATTTTATGTTGTTCAACTTAAACCCTGTCCCAGTCTTTTAGATATTTTAAGTTAAGGTTGAGAAAATCAAATTGGAAAGGCAACAATTTCAGGGGTCGCTTGTAAGAAGGACTGTGTATAACATATGGCAATATGAATGAGTTTGTAGTCACTTTTATCTGTTATTTTATGATATTTTAATAAATTTTGAGAAGTCTGGGGAATGAATGTCAAATCTATTACTAACTGAACCAG
Source organism: Sabellastarte sp. h YS-2021 (assembly GCA_964017235.1). Lineage (NCBI taxonomy): Eukaryota > Metazoa > Annelida > Polychaeta > Sabellida > Sabellidae > Sabellastarte > Sabellastarte sp. h YS-2021. The sequence continues at coordinate 118,077,283 of OZ024933.1, read as the reverse complement.
AAGACAACATAATTCTAAACATTTCAACAAAAATATACCTTATAAGTCATTCAAGCAACAATCCGTGCCCCCCTCCTCACATAAAAAGGAAAAAAATACCCCCCCCCCCCACCAAAAAAAACCCAAAAAACAAAAAAAAAACCCAAAAATACATGCACATTTTATGTGTCAATATATCACCACAGGTAGTTTTAAGGACAGAGGAAATCAGCACGTACGATTGGTCAAGATTCTGTACTACCGACCATTGGTAAGCAACTACCAACTTTCCCACATAGGGTACTGGCTTTGAACAGCACACCTCACAGGTGGGAGGCGAGTGTGTTACCTCTGCGCCACTGTGATCCCAAGGTAAGCTTAAAAACAAGGCAATAAATATACGTCACTAATAGTACAGATATATCAAGATACAGTTTTATCTACGTGTTCACCAAGAAGATATTCCGGTCTTGGAAAAGAATATTGTCAGTTTCTAGTGTCTCTGTACCCACAAATAAGCTGGTAGCATCAGTTATACAGCACAGTCCCCCTACCCCAGGGAAGTAAACACTGGCTTGCGGAATAATTTTATTATTATAATAAATATATATATAATATCTAACAGTGAGTATAGTTTCTTTTGATGGAATACAAGATAGAATACAAGACTACCCTTGTGGTTAAACTACTGATATATACAGACAGAATCAGAATACGCAGTTTAAGAGTCTATGTATGTGAGACTAACTTTAAGTTCATTACAAAAGATATGACATACCAGAGGTTACCTAAAACTCGAGGTTGGGTAAGAAAAGAGGGGAAGTTAAGGCTAGCATAAATTAAGGTAGAATAGAGGCTAGCCCTTAATTTACAGTTACAGCACTCTAGACCCACATTTGGGTTAGGGTGCCTCAAGTTTGGATTTAAGAGGATTGAACCCAAGACCTGAGGAGTCTCTTCTTGAAACATCATTCTATTTAGAGGATGTTCAGTTGCATATTATAAGAATTGCTCAAATAAAATATAACTTTTAAACTTCTTTTTTGTAGATAAATATGCTATTTCATGAAACAGGCTGCTTGTCATATAGTCATAACTCATTACACAGAATAATAGTTTTTGCCTCTTCTTTGAATTAATTCAGGAAAAAGCTAAAAACCTATTTATTTCAACGGAAGTTTTGTTAACCTCTTTGGCCTCTCAACGTGGTTAACCAGCCCTGCGTGTTGATTCTGGTCCTAATTCCAAATATATGGTGTATAAAATGCATGTAGAATTTCAAACATATCAAATATGAAAAGTTTCAAAAAGACAGTTTAAAGTTCAAATATTATAACATACCAAAGACTCAATATATAAGAAATCTTAACAGGCACATTAAGCTTTCAAATCTGACAAAGCTACAAAGCTTTTAAAAAGCATGTTAATATCATTAACATTTACATATATTGACGTCATAAAATAATGTCACATTTCAAACTCGATGACAATAATGAAGTCAATAAAAGTTGTGATCCAGTTGAAGTTGTTTTTTTTCTGTCCTACCCTACTTATGAAAATGTGAGATTTATTGAGGGGGTGTACTGATATCATCTGATTCGCTGAAGGATGGTGAAACCCCTGTCCAAACCCAAGCCACAACATTTCTAAAGGCTTGATTTCAAACATATCACACTTGACAAAATCATTAATCAGTTTATGGGTCTAATTTTGGTGATTTTTTTACTTTAAACCTCAGTAACACAAACAGTTTTTCGTATATTCTTTTTTGTATATGCAGCTCAAATAATGTATGTGTTATTAATTTGTCACTGTACTTAATATTATTTCCCTAGTATTTATGCAAATATTTAAAATTCTTATTTTCTGTCTCTAATTAATGAAAACTCTTGAATCAGTATATGGATTAGGGATGGGTCGGTATGAAAAATATGGACATCGGGAGGTCGCCACAACCGTACCAATTCCGAGATTCCGTGTTTTAGTACATCCCAAACAAACATGGACGTTTCCTCTTCACAACATCTCAATAAAAGTGCCTAAATGCACAAAATACGAGATTTAAACTTATAATTTTTTTCAGATTTCTTGTTTGTTTCCAATATTTTAAGTTTTCCTTCAATTATATGAGCTGACAAGAGTGATTGAGGTTATAAATTGTCATAACCTAACCATGGCAGTTCTGCTCAACGTAATCGATAGTACTGTATAAAGTCTGCAAATGCATGAAAATTGGGGATAAAAACTTATAATTTCTTCAGATTTTGGGTGTGTTTCTAATATTTTAACTCTTCCTTCCATAATATATGCTGACAAGCAAAGTGGCAGTTGTAAAATCTCATCACGGTATTTCAGTAAAATGCTCTCGATACCGAGATACCGGACCTACCGACCCATCCCTAATATGGATCTATTCTGAAAAAAAACCAGCTGTTTCAGGTTCCCCATATACAGACTGTAACCCATGGACAGTGATCAACTTGTTAGCCTATTTTCGCCAAGTCAAAAAGTGTATCAAAAGGATCTCAGACTTAGCCTGGACTTAGGCTAGGTCAGGGACTTCATTCTGAACCTTTTGTCTTTGTTAAGTCCTGGACTTAAATGGATTTTGTAAAGGGTTAGGCCAAGCTAATCATATTACCACAGACGTTTGCTTTGTCATGTGACCTTTTATATATTGTCAAAATATTTAAGTGATGACATATATCCTTTCTTTATCTCATTTTATCTTTCAAAAAAGCTGTTTTTCAATGAAAAGCCTTGTAACCACATAAATATGTCCAAAGACTAATCTATATTATTATTATTCTTTATTTTCAAGCATTTCAAATTTTGAATTTAGAAAAATTGCGGCCATGTTTAAGTCTTTGTTTACAAAAGGTAAACCCACTCATTTGCCAATCACTCAAGCCCACGCTTTGTGAAACCCTCTTAGACTACAGACTTAGCCTCATATTAAGACAAAAGTGTTCACTTTAAATCTAAGTCCTGGCTTAATTAGTCCTTTTGTGAAACTGACCCCAGCTGTATAGTGGTTTGTTTGATGTATGACTACAAATGTAAACACAAATTTATGTATTGGGTATTTTATTACAATATTTATTACAATATTTTTCACTCTTAATTAAATTCACAAGTGTCAGAAAAGCATCAGAAATGCCTGTATTCTAAAATCTGGGGAAATAGCATAGACACCATTTGATATAGAACTTATGGTGTAAGTTAACCATTCAAGATAAAATTATTAATTAGCAAAATTAAAGTTATGAAGCTCATTCCCCAGGGGACCCAGACCCAACAACAATAACATTGATCATATGCAAGCAATAACAGCATAATCATGCAAAGTATGGAAAAGCAAATTATAACATATTGTGTCCATGGTCTAAACGTCCAGAACTGAAGGAAGTGTGGAAGCCTCGTAGTGAGCCACCAAGAGGAAGCCAAGTGGAGCTTCGTTAAGATGAAAGGGCCAAGACCCTGAGTGATGAAGAAATCACAGATTATCTGAAACTATAACACATATTAGCATCTATCCAGAATATAAAGGTGGGGTATACAATTACATGGGAGGGAAACAAAATTTTTTAAATTTTCAGTGTTGCCCCTTCCAGATCTAGAATGCAAATTGAAGAAGGGTCAGTAGACTTTAACACAGGGAGCTGCCATAGCCAATCAGCAGAAAGGTTACAAAGAGTATGGTGGTGACAACTAAAGGAGAAATTAAGGTCCCCCCAGGAATGACCTAGCTGGCACCAAGGTGCCAGCCCGAATAAACGTTTATTAACTAAACTATGGTTGTCAATAAAAATAATGCAGTCAAGTAAAAATACAAATAACAAGAGCACCCAGGGAGTGCATACCTCTACTAAGGCATGTAATAGTAAGTAACTGGGAAATGAGTAATATGGATTATTACAAAACATAATCCAGATTGCTCTCAAAATTTATTGGGATCAAAGTCGAACCAGGACTCATATTGTTATTTTTAAAAGGAGATCCAACCAGTGGTGTTTGTATAATCTTGCTAAAAACAAACAAACAAACAAATAAACAAACAAACAAATAAACAAACAAAGAGTCATGAATATAATCCCTCCTTGGTGCAGGTAATAGTTGCAGCAATCCATTTGTCTCTGAATTAAGATAAAGACATCTCAGAAATATGACTCTTGATAACATCGTGACTGAGTCAAGGTCAAATGTCAGATTAAGGTCAATCTATGGCATTGTATATTTAAAACCTCTAGCCAATATCTCTACCAATTGTTAACATCCTACACCTTACAGTTTCTGAGATGGAGCCCAGAATAAGATACATTTCCCACCTCCCACCAATCGACTGCCTTCCCACGTAGAATGACGCCACGGGTAGCAGGACATACATGGTACATCTTTAAAGTAATTAAGTGTGTCTTTTTAAAGAAGTAGACCCATAAACTGATCACAGGGTTTTCAGCAATGAGAGACAAAGAAAGCAATTTTTTTTAATATTTCTAGATATATTTGAGAATTGATATCTGACACCAATGACAAAGAGATGACGTCTGAGCTATCAACATTACAATACATTAAATATTGGATGTGTTATTAAGCTTAAGTGAAAAATACATTGAAATTGGAGGCATTAAATGCTCTTTACTCCCCTAACAACACTTCATTTTCTAGCACTAGAAACATGCGGAGACACTACTAAATAGGCTCATTAGTTGATTACTGCATGCCACCATATATGGTGCACTTTAAATAGGTGAAGTATTCAGTCAGTCTTTAACTTTTTTTCAAAATAGACCCATAATCTGATTCAAGGGTTCTCATCAATTAGCCAATTAGCTAGCCACAAGCTATTGATTAACTTCTACAGTGAACTCTGGTCTTTAGAAAGAAGTAACATGTATATTCAGATAACCCGAGAAATAAATATAGACACGGGAATTCTGTTGACAGAATACAAAGGGTAACCGTTTAAACATTTTTAGGGGGGACAAACCATCATAATCTGGAATCAAACCCTCAATAATCCTTTTCTTAACAACCAAACCATAAAGTCCTATTGCTTGTCAAACTCCATGCCAGGGATGTGTTGTGTCTTTAAGGCAAACAGCATCCTCTTTACCTCATCCTCACACCCAGATGCCACATGACCTTGAATCTTAAGCAGGTCCTTTTTATCAAGGTCAATGGTTTTCTCTACTGCTCCTACCTATCTCAGGCACATCAGACTACCCAGCTAGATCATCTCACCATGCATTTGGTTGGTACAAGCCAGGCGATGAATCTGATTATATTGCCAATGGTTCTGTTTATTGCTGGATTTGTGGGGATATTTTTTGCCTGTATTCAGTACCAGTATAGCGATTCAGCAAAAAAGTGTTTGGAATGTTATCCAATGTCTTCAGGCGGGTCAGATAGAAAAGAGGAAATATCAGTCACAGGTGAAGTGAAAATGTCAGTGTGACAGACAACTGTCATTCAGAATGTAATAATATTATTATATTGGCATTGTACAATTGGCAAGCCTCCGGAAACAATGGGGTGATAAGCATTGATGGAAGTCCCTTTCTACAGCATATTACCAGCCAGGACAGTGGAACAGCTAGCTATAAAATATCTTAGTGATGTACACTTAGCTCATCATAATAATGAGATGTAAATGTTTTACAATTCACCTTCCCCAAATGGTGTGTGGACTGAAACATCTCTCAGTTTTATCTGCTAAAAAGGTTTATTGAATAAATCGTTTTGAAAAATATTTAAACAAGAAACTTTTTCAAGAATTCTAAAATCGTCTTGCACTTTGTTCCCAAACCTTGGATCTAAAGCTACTAATTTCTATGGCTATAATTTTGGCTTTCAAGTAAAATGCCTTTTAATAAGCCTGTCAAGGATGTTATGTAATTTGTAGTGTCTGTTTGATACTGCGAAATCTTCCATTTCTAAGTATGTTGGTCAGTCTGTTTGTTTGTTTGTTACCACATTCTAGGCCACATTTTTTTCCAGCTATGATTCTCATTTTTTTTAATTTGTTACTTCAAAATCTCTTGAAGATTTTGAAGTATGTTGGTCAGTTTGTTTGTGTGTATGTATGCCTGTTGGCGCATTCTAGGTCACAATTTTGCAGCGAGGATTCTCATCTTTTTCCCATAACATTGTCATTGGTCAGAATAGAGAAGAACCGAGTTTCAACAAAATCGGTAGCATTTTTACATAGCTGTTTGCCACTTGAATGACTAGATTCTTTGTTTGTATGTTTGTTAGCACATTATATGCCACAGTTTTTGACCTATGATTCTCCCTTTTTCTAAGCACATAAACATTGGCCCAAATGGAGCACAGCCAGATTTGGGCCCAATCGGTCCAATTTTGACCTATGATGTTTTTTAATACACGCTGCTAGATTATGCCATGATTTGGAAGTTACCACTTGGTCAAGTGTTTGTTTAATTGTTTCATCGTTTTCAAAATAACTTGAAATAGATGGATTTTGAAGAATTTTTCAGGATATGTCAACAATGGTACTCAGGAGAGATGGTTAGATCTGGGACATTGTTTGATTTTTATCATTGCACTCAAATGTAATATTGAAGGTGTTTGACCTTGGTCAGGGTAAGCATTCTCCATGTGCTCTAACTAATTTGCTGTCTTATATCAAGTCAGATTCTGAAGTCAGTCTACTATCTCACTGGTCAACCATCACTGCAAATATTATTTTATTGGTAAAGCATTGGAATAATGTCTCTGCTTACAACAGTATGATCTGCTACATTTTTTTTAACTTTGAAGTCTGTAACAATTTGTGAGACACCCCATATAATAAGGAGTCACTTACAATTGGTAACTGGCCAGCTGTATATAAAAATGTGACTAAAATTCTTGGCAATAAAACTGCTCTGTAATGGGTTCTTCCATTAGTAGGTAACTTTAAGTTATTCTCTAGGCATAGTCATCCAATTGACCAGTTGTTATTTTTGATTTTGTGGCAAGAAGTGACTGGGAGGTGGTTCTCAGCCTGTTTCAATGATTACGATCTCTGATTTCTGCCATTATATGTAGTAGAGTCTAGATGAAGATTAGGTGTTATATTAGTAGTATTAGAATTAGAACAGGTTCACACCTCTTGGTACACATTTATATCCATGTGTGATATATACACAGATGTGTTAAGTCCATTGGTCAATGTTGTATTGACCTTGGGCAATTCTTTTAACTGAAAAAAATGCAAACTTGTCCATTCAGACTGTTTCAGAGTGGTCAATGCGACATATGTTAAAATTTTCATTCCTCATCACCTTGACCTTATTGCCCTATAAATAGACCTCGTATTTGGGGGTAGTGTACATTTAAAACTGAGCTGCACCGTAAAGCAATCCCCCACCCTTCCACCCTTCTGTCATGTCCATTTTACTCTAGAATTTTTAACACACATTTAAAAAAGTCCAACGCACGCTGAAAATGCAGTCTATTTTGTCTAAAATGTATCATTCCAATAGAAAGATCCTGACTCACTGCAGAAAACGGACAAGTCTAAAACAGTAAACATGTTCTACACAGGGCCAAAACAGTTAAATATTTTGCACTCAATTCCGACAGGAATAGTGTGTTCTAGATATCAGTACAATACAATTTATACATAAAAATCACTGAATAGTCTAGCACAACCTACAATAACATATAAGGTGTAATGTTTTTATGTTCTATGAGTGGTCCTGATTGGTGTTTTGCATTCCTCGTGTTTGCCAATTTAAGGCATGTGCAAAATTACTAAACTAAGCAGTAAACTGGCTGTCAAGACGTAAATGTATAAATGCTGAAGTATATTTTTTTTATTTACATTTTTTGACTGAATTTGTTTATTTATTTTAGCAGCATCTTACTGGTTATTTTATTTGACTTAAATGTTGTCTGCCAATTCGGTTGGAAGTAGCAAATAATGTGGCCAAAATGATTGGGTGTGATAAAAAAGTGCACATTAGTTTTGCAAAAGTTAATTATTTGCTCAATTATTTTAAGACTTTGTGTTTTGTACCTTTTAACTGTCTTAAAAATAACTGCTACACAATAGTTTACATTTCTTGTAAGGTAAATAGCATGTATTCAACAACACAAAATCAAGTGTACCTGTGAACCTTAAATTAAATAAAAGAAACTTACCATAGAAAACGTATTAGGAATGATTCGTGATATTTAAGCAAGGAAAAAAGTAATAACTCATGAGACGTGGTCCGGAAAAAATGAAATAAAAGGCTAAAGGATGCAGAAAAAGGCCATTTAAAATCATTTTCAATTAACTTGCCTTTTGTTTTTAAGGTAAACTCCCCACTTTGTAAAATAAATTACTTCATCTAAATCAAAGATAGCTGTCTTTTGTGTTGTGGATTTTTAATTAATATATCACTATACTGTGTTCTTTCATCTCTTGGTAATTATTTTTACACAGTGAGTGTTTTTCATCCTTTTTATCTGCAAAGGTCATATCAGGACAGAGAGTTAGTGAAACTCACACTTAGTAACAAACTGGATTAGAGACTGCCACCCCAAAGGTGAAGGTCCAGTGCTTAAATACAAAACCTTTAATGACTCAGACTTGTATTTGTTTTGTAGAGGCACAAATCAGTATTGTCATTGTTCATAAAGTGTACAATTCTAATTCTAATTTGACTTTTATAGTGCTTAATCTCCACTGAGTAGTGGACTCTAAGGCGCAACAAGACAATAGCAATATGCAAATTTAAAGTCCAGGGACAGAAGTAGGTCCGCACCACGGAGAAGCCATAAGAGAAAATGAGCTAAGGAGGATAAGCCTTTGAATAGAGATAGGTTTTGAGCTTTTCTCTAAAAGAGGCAATAGTGGGTGATGCACGAATGTCTTCAGGAAGTGAATTCCAAACAGTGGGAGCATCAAAGGCGAAACTGAAACCAAACTGCTTAGTGGACTTGTGAATTTAAGGTTGAAATTTTGGTACATTAAGGCAATTGGCAACACTCTGACTACGTCTAGTATTGTAAGTATTGTGGTATGTTGATAGATATGGAGCATAATATTTAGGGAAGCGAGTATGAATAAACTTGTACACCAGGGTAGCCAGTTTGAACTCTGAGTGAAACTGAACAGGGAGCCAATGGAGTTTCCTAAGTACTGGAGTTATCCGAGTATATTTACTCTAGTTTGTAACAATTCTGGCTGTACTATTTTGGATAGACTGTAATCTGTGAAGATTGAATTTGGAGAGAAAGTGAGTTACAGTAGTCCAACCGACTACTAACAAAAGCATTGGCAACCGACACAGCTGCATCATGAGTCAAAAACTGCCTAATATCTCTAAAATCCCTCAGTTGAATAAAACAGCTTTTACAAACATTCTGGACGTGTTTAGAGAAAGAGAAATCAGAGTCAAACCACACACCCAGGTTCCTGACTGACTTGGTGGGATGAAGGGGGTTACCCAAGATGTCAATTGGAAAACATACATTTAACCTTTCTCTCTGTTTCTTGGAGCCAAAAAGTATAAACTCAGTTTTATCTGGATTAAGTTTAAGTTTGCCAGCTGACATCCATTCGTTAACATCGTGAAGGCATCTGTTCAACTTGTCAAAAGCAGCATAGAGCAGTGAGACAGAATTTGCTGGACATTTCACAAAAGCCATATCTTTAAGATCAGACCTAAAGTTGGAGATATTTATATGATGGTACCTCCTATAGGAAATTCTTGTTTGGCAGTTAGCAAGAGAGGAAGGAAAATCAATAGCACATTTAATGACTGCATGGTCAGATGATATGAATTCACAGATGTCAACATGTACGCACATATCTTGATCACTGGGGGATCAGATCAATGAGATCAAGGATATGACCGTGCAAATGAGTAGTATTGTTAACTGACTGTGTTAGATTACATGATTCTAACAGGGATTCCAATTTGTAACTATCAGTACAAGGTACATCAATGTGTAAATTAAAATCACTGCAGATGAAGTAATTGCAATCTACAGAAGACAGAAAACAAACAAAAGACATAAATTCATCTAAAAAATGAAAGAACACGGCCCAGGAGGATGATAGATGGAAGCTAGGAACAAAGTTCGTCCTGAAACTGAAATTGATATGACAATATTTTCAAAGGAACTATAATTTGGGGTATCCACCTGATATTTGTATGATTCACGAATGAAGAAACCAACACCACCACCAATACCTGTTGAACGTGGCCTATGTATTAATGAGAACCCATCGGTGGTGAGGGAATGAAGAAAATCAGTGGTACGAATGTGTGTTTCTGTGAGACAGAGAAAATCAAAGGCGTAAGATGCAATTGTATCAGATAGGAGAGGGCCCTTATTTCTGATTGACCTCGCATTCACAGAGCCAAGCATAACCGGTCCAGGATTCATGGCAACATCACCACACATCAGAAGCAATAGCATAAGCCCACTCTGTTTTACAGTAGGAGGAAAAACATGACAAGAGCAGCTATAAAAGTGGCAATCATCTTGGTTGGGTTGGTTGAGTGACAATGCCCTAGGATCAAAATCACCTGTGGGTGGCCTAACTTTTATGGCCTTAAGGACTAACCCTTGAAACTTTGTCCTGTGGGTGACTCACAGGCACCCTAGCAATTACCCACACTAAAGCCAACCTTATGAACTCAAAACCGACCACAACCCAAAGAGTATTTTTAAGCTGAAATACAAGGGAAACTGACAACAGAAGCTACAATGCAATGATGAACCATCTATGAGAGTAATTAACCAATTTTAAAATTAAGCACAGTTAGCAAGAATATACAATGGGCATGATAAGAGTAATGAACCAATTTCAAAATTACACACAGTTAGCAAGAAATACAATGGGCATGATAAGATTGAAAACAGTTAACGGTAATCCCCGGCTAGGTGGGCGATAATATCCGAAATATTGTGAGATCACAATAAGAGGTATAGGGGACAGCAAATCAAATTAACATCAGGTAGATAATAAAATAAACCTAAAATACTAGATAATAAGATAAATAAATACTGTATATTCGCTGTAAGATGTTATTTTACAACAGATTTTGAAAAGATGCGTTCTCCATGGTGCGTACTAATACGTTCAAACATGTACAAAAACTCAAACTCTGAAATTTCAATAGAAAACTTGATAAATGTATAACGATAATTTTGCAAGAGTAACTTCAATATTGATGATATACACAAGATAACTGTTACAATGATTTTTAGCTTGATGAAATCCTTGCAAAAGGAGTTATATGAAAATGTGATCATTTCAAACATGACAAGACATAAGACGAATCTAGGCTATATCAGGAATATAAGAGGACATAATAACAAAGCACCATAAACAAGGACATTGTGAACATCATAGACTGTGACCAAATATGTTAAAATATTTGAGAGCATCAAGCAGATAAATACTAAGATTATGTCCACAGGAAGCCATCTTGCCACTGAAGCTGTCTGGGTCAGGTGACTTGACAGATGTGCTGCGACGTGTCATTGTTGACAGTTGTTGACAATAATCTTAATGTACAAAAGCGGGCAGTGTTCTAGTCCACACAATATTTGAATAATGGTGGACAAGCTACAACACCCCATGACCAACTAGGGTGTGTGACTTTGATGTGACTCCATGCGTCTCTGACTATAAAACAGAACAGAAAAGGTCAGTAATTTAAGATAACAAATACTTGACCAATCAGGAGATGCCACATGTGCGCCACACAGGGTACCAAATGCAGACAAAACTGAATCTAAGGACCCCTTAGGGCTGATTTTACCAGCACCCAAATACTGGCTCAAATTAGTGTAAATGGGGGGAAATAATACTGAAGATCATGCATACTTATCTATCCGGTTTCTGAGAAAGTGTAAATGCCTCAACAATTTTAAACCCATTTTAAAATTTCTGTTACATTACCATTCCTGATCTCTTGCAATTGGGTCGGCGGCTCAACAGCTTGTGTTGACTTGTGTTTATCGTCCACCTGGCTCATGCTCTGAAAGTTTCCTGGACCAATTTCTCAATCTTTTAGAATATTTATCCTCTGTTTCTCCCTCTTTCCTAATTTGTGGGGATTTCAATATTCATGTGGATACTTCTTCAAATGACAGTATCAAATTCCAGAACTGTTTAGAATCATGCAATATAACACAAAATGTTCAAACGGCTACCCATCTACATGGTCATATCCTAGACCTTGTTCTTACTCCTACTGATGCCAGTGTCATCTCTAATGTACGAGTTGCTGAATTTATTTCTGATCATGCTCTTGTCCTTGCTCAGCTTGACTCAGTTAATCCTCCTTCACATAAGGCAAAAGTTGTCACTTTCAGGAGGTATCATAAAATTGACATGGACAGTTTCCGTAAGGATTTGGGAAATAGCGCATTCGTAAAATGCCCTGGTGATACAGTCAGTGGTTTGTATGAACAATACTTAGATGATTTGAGCAAATTGCTCAACAAGCATGCACCATTGGTTACTCGCACTTTTACTAAGCAAGCTACTGGTTGGCTATCTGACACCTACAGGCTGGCAAAAACCATCAGGCGACAGCTGGAACGAATCTGGCGTAAAGATAAATCTGCCTATAATCGAGCTAGACTTCGAAGACAGATTGGTCGCTGCAATTCACTGGTCAACAAAGATAAGGCAAATTACTTCAGAAACCTGGTCAAAGAAAATACCAATGACTCCATGAAGCTATGGCAGGTCTTGCGTTCCGCACTGCACTCTAGTCCTGAAGCAGTACTCCCTTCTCATGAATCTAAGAAAGGTCTTGCTGACCGGTTTGTCACTTTCTTCAGTGACAAAATAGATAAAATCAGAAACTCATTTTCCTCTAGTGACTCATTCACTCTGCCTCCTCCACCTGATGTACCCAATTTCAGCTGCTTTAAACAAGTTTCTCAAGAGGAAATTAGAAAAATTATCATGAAGTCACCCACTAAATCTTGTTTGTTAGACCCATGGCCTACATTTCTTGTTAAGGAATGTATTGATATTTTACTGCCCTCTATCACCAGGCTTGTTAACTGCTCGTTGTCAGAAGGTGTTGTACCTGATGAATTCAAGAAGGCTATTGTAACCCCATTGATTAAAAAGTCATCACTACCACCCAATGACTTAAAAAACTACAGACCTGTTTCTGGGTTGGGCTTCATATCCAAACTGGTTGAACGTGTTGTTGCTTCTCAGTTGAATGACCATGTTAGTTTGAACAGACTGGAGAATGTCAGGCAATCTGCCTACAAACTAGGTCACTCAACTGAATCTGCATTGCTTTCAATTAAGAATGATGTTCATTTGGCTTTTGCTAAAGGTGAGGCTACTGCTGTCGTTCTCTTGGATCAATCAGCAGCGTTTGATACTATTGATCATGATACGCTACTTAATTCTCTTAGCTCCTGGTTTGGTGTGAGCGGGGTTGTCCTCGATTGGTTTAAGTCTTATCTCTCAGACCGTGTTCAGTGCATTAAGATTGGGTCAATTTTATCTGATGCCAAAAAGTTATTGTATGGTGTGCCTCAAGGCTCTGTCCTGGGGCCAATCCTTTTTTCACTCTATACTACTCCACTGAGTAAAGTCATACAGAATCATCCTGGTATTAGTTTCCAGTTCTACGCTGATGACACACAATTGTATGTACACCTCACACATAAAAATGTTGCCTCGGCCCTTGATAAGCTGTCACACTGCCTTGAAGACGTAAAGAGATGGCTCTCTACAAATAAGCTCAAGCTAAATCCAGATAAGACCGAATTCATTGTGTTTGGCTCAAAGTCTCAGCGCGAAAAACTTAATCAGTCCTTCCCGGTCAACATACTTGGTAATCTCAAATCACCAACAGATGCAGTTAGGAACCTTGGTGTCTGGTTTGATTCTGATTTCTCATTCTCTTGCCATGTTAGGAAGGTCTGCAAGGCTTGTTTTGCTCATGTCCGGGATCTTAAGCGACTCCGAGGACATCTGACACATGAAGCTACTCTTATGGCTGCCAATGCTCTGGTCGGAAGTCGACTAGATTACTGTAACTCTCTGTTCAGAGGTCTCTCAGCTCTAGATCTGCGCAAACTTCAATGTGTTCAAAATAGCCTGGCCAGAATTGTTGCCAACACCACCAAGTACTCACACATCACTCCAGTTAGAAAAGCACTACATTGGTTGCCAATTAAGTACCGTTCTATCTTTAAGACTGCCATGTTGGTATATAAGTTCCTACACAGTGGTAACCCCAAATACTTTGAACCCTTCCTCATTCCCAGACATAGTGCATATAACACTCGTCGAAGTCAATCTGATGGCATATTTCTTGAGGTTCCCCACTTTGGTTCAATTTTCAAGTCTCGAAAACATTTTGGACTCAGTTTTGCGTATGACGCACCTATGATTTGGAATGACCTTCCTGATGAGGTCCGCTCTGCAAACTCACTTGTCTCTTTCAGGTCAAAGTTGAAGTCATACCTCTTTGGAAAAGCATACCCACCCTAAATTTCCAATCTCCTTTCTGCTTTCTCCGCGGTGCTGACCCCTGCAATGTCTCTGGTTTTTGAATATTGAACAATGTTTTTGTGTGATGCGCCTTAGAGTCTGTCTTTTGACAGAGATTAAGCGCTATAAAAGTGCTATTAGAATTAGAATTAGAATTGAGTGAGTGAAACAGCAGTTAAACAAGCTTTAATTCAGCAGTGCCTACCAGTGCTCTAATGACCTATATAATGGATTGAAGGTGAGGTTAAACCCTATAAATGTTCCTAACTGGATAAAAACATCCATTTGACCATGTACCTTTGGCTTAGTAACTTGGCACAAGACATAAATTTAGAAATAAAGTTTCAGGATGGGTATTTTATCTGCACTATAAAGGATGGCACTTCTGTTGGAATAATGTATGAGTGTGGTAGAGTGATTCCACAATGCCAAAAGCTTCATCCTTCATGCACATAGAAAGTTGGAACCTGAGGACTTTATTTCTGTTGTAAAGGATCGTTACATATGGAGCTACATGCCATTGCAATAAAATGTTATTTCTTACATAACTTTTTGACACACTATATTTTGTCTGTGAATTATTGCTCTGTATAATGTACACTGAAAACATAAGCACTTTCGGTGTTTATAATTAACATATAAACTAAATAATCCCAACCAATCAGACACACTGATACAAACATGTTATTTGTTAGCTGTATGGTAATTGGTAATGTGCCCAATTTTTTGCTCCGATTTCTTGTATTATCACTCACTTCAAATGATATTTCTTATGAAACAAAATTCATTTATTACATGCAAGTGTATAAATACACATTTTTTCTTGACATAAACTTACCCCAATCTACATATAACAAGGTCAAATGAATATATCTGCTCAGAATGTGCCAAGTTGCTGACCCAATGGGTAATGACATGGAGTGAGTTTAAGTCTGAAGTTCATTTAAAGTTTAGTTGTTTGACCACATAAAGGAAATACCGGATGCCTGTGCCAATGTGACCATAGCTCTTTCAGGGGATGTAAAACCCAATTTTCTGTTGCATACATTAAATTCCGGTTCCCTATATATATCAGGCTGCTAAATATGCCACCTCACGAAATCTTTGTCAACTTTATGTCAGCAAGAACGCAAGCAGTCAGAATTAATACCCTTGGGAGGTAATCATACCACAAATTTGCCCCCCCCCCCCAAAAAAAAAAAAAAAAAAAAAAAATGGGGTAGGTGGATAAACAGGTACTTATTACTGCTTCATCAAACCAAATATAGCTACAAATCTGAGAAGCTGGTGTTCATTAAAATAAATATAGTGTCTTAATTATGAGTGATCCGTTTAGGTGGAACTAAAATGTCCCTTAACTTTTGCCACTTTGACAGAAAAGTCACCCTCATTTTGTTCAAAAGGTCTGTTTCGATTTTTGTAATTATTTACCTTTGTAACTCTCATTCAGTAATTTTTTTATTTTTCTTGGTTTGATAAGTTTGCCATATGCCTCAATTTTGGACTGAAAAATATAGAAAACTAAATCGACTGGTTGGTTTTTCATCATAAACAACACTCAACTACACAGGAAGTTATCATACCATATAAGGTGAGATATGTGCCAGATGGGGGGGGGGGGGGGGGGGGGGGGGGCTTATTAAAAGAAAACCTTATATCACCCAAGAAAGGTTAACTGGCAAAATTATTTTGGTGTCAATTTAGATTTCCTTTACCGATACTTGTGTCGGTAAATTTAAAATCAGTTTAAAAAAAATCTTTTGCTATTCCCTGCAAATTTTGTCTTCATATTGTGACAAGCTACGTCTCCAAGTGGTAGATCTTTAATTTTTGGAAAGAGTATCATATTTTTATGCATTAACACTGGGAGGAATTTATGGCTTTGAAAATATTAAAAAAAATATTCCATTTGAGAATGTTGCTGCTTCTTGGCATAAACTGTCCTACCTGGATCACAAATTGTTTATTTGTTTTTTTACTGTTCTTTACTGTAATTTAACCTGGTTTCCATCTGATTAAAATATAATTTAACAAATCTGCAACTTATGAATAAAAACCCCTTGGTGGTGACACCCGTTTGGTAAAATGTCCCTGTCCTTGGATCATCCACCTGACATCTGTTTTCAAACTTGCCAGTCAGTGGTGAAATGTCCATAGTCTTCTTCGTCCTACTGAAATTTTAAAAGGTTTCCACAAATTCCACCACCTGTAGTGTGACACGATACCAAACCTCGGAAGGTATGGGCGGTTCTTGGAGGCAGTTCTACGGCTGTACCACCTATAGTGTGAATGGGGCAAAACTAGTTAATCTTCTAAAATGATTTTTCCGGGGCAATACTACAATAAACCAGCTGAAATTAGCATTCAAATTTGGCACATGACAAAACCACATCCACTTTAAAAGGTCTTCAGTTTTGTATTAGTGACTCTGATTGACTAGTTATCATGTGATAGCTCTACACCCCCAAACCGGGAGGTGTTGATTTCTAGATGGCGACTGTCATAGCTTCTCACTTTGTAGGAAAAGTATGGGTGTAGGTGAACACCAGTAGGTCATTTGTAATAATAGCATCAAATAACTTACACCAATGCAGTTGTAGACTTATTTAACCCTGTAAACACTCATGTATTACTTGAAATCAGTGCATAAAGGTTCAAGGGGGCTCAGTGGTAACACACTTGCCTCCCACCTCTGAGATCAGTGTTTGAATCCAGGCCTGACCTCATGTGGGAAAGCTGATAGTTGCTTGAAGTCGGTCAGCAGTTTACGGTACAAAACCTTTACCAACTGTCTGTACTGGTTTCCTCTGCCCTTCAAAGTACCCACCACAATATAAACACTAAGGTACTAGGAGTGATGTAAAACATCGATTAAATAAATAAACTTAAGTGCATAATGTAACAAAAGTTTCATTCACTTTACAGTGAGTTTTCACCATTTAGGAACAGTTACCTTTTGTTAGGGTTAGCTTAGTTAGTGAGATTTTTAAAATTACAAATGAGTTTACACTTGGAACCGACATTAAGCTACATCTCCGAAGCCCAGCAAAACAGTAAAAGAAATGGGATTAACATTTTACTATACAATATTAAATACATTTACTAATAGTCTAAAAGGACAATAATACTAACACTATCATCACACTTATGAGCACATGACAAAAACAACATTTGCAAAATGCAGTTAACAGTGTAGAAAGTGACATTAAAGGGCAAGTTGATTACAAGGGGCCAGCACAGGCCCTGTTGAGTAGCAATGCCTGAACCAAAGAATCCAGACATTTCTCACCAATTCGGATGGAGGCCAATCAGACAAGCTAGCAAGCCACAGGTGAGCACCAAACATCTTCATGTACTACAGGACTCAAAGGACTATTGGATCCATTCGACTGGAAAACCACAGCCTAACTCTCAAATTAATGTCATTCCCCTAACTAAATGACAGATTCTCAAGGATGACACATCCTTGAGGCTCTTTAGCCTGCCACTGGGGATATGACCCAATGACACAGGACCACAACTTCAAGCGGTCATCCGGTCTACTATGTACCTGCCTGTATCTGGGTTTGAATCCTCATCCTCTATGTGACTGTGTTAGCCACTAGGCCTCATTGGAAGGTAGCAGGCAAGTGAGGAAGGTGATGAGCCCTCCTTCAGAACACACGGTCAAGCAGACATAGAATGCAGGCAAGAAGACAGGAACCCAGACATCTAACTATCAGTAGAAGCTAGGAAGAGAATGAAAGACAAACTGATAAAACTAAAAAGTACAAACAAAACAGGAATATTGATTTAAAAACAACAGGGAAATTGTATGACCGGTTCTAACCAGTGTGTACTAAGGTATGCTGAGGAAAGCCATCTAGCTAATTATATTTAAATCTCATTATAGGTTAGAAATACAACCTCCCTAAAGCTCACAGTTTTAACAAAACTTGACCAACCTAGCTCATTCTTTTATTGTCTGTATTCTGGACATAGAGTTACAGTTGTATTGCATATTTACTATAATTTAAAATCTCTTTGTTTAATGTTTTGATATTTGTATACATGTTGTTTTGACCATTGGACTTCCTGTGCAAGATTACATTATGTTGTGGTTACTATGTTCTCATACACTGTGCCAGTCTGTGACACCTGACATTTCACTCATCTTACTGTATTACTACTCTTTTACACAAAATACAATATAAACAGATTGGTGAAGTTTGTCTGTTCATTTGGCTGTTCTTCAGCTGGCTTACCCATAAGCCTCTTTTACATTGATTCGTACATGCACATACGTCTTGGTTACAAAAAAAACCCTGCAAGGGACCCTCAAGGTACACTTGTGATTTTATAACAGAATTTCAAGGTCGCACAGACCCCGCAATGAAACTTGGCTTGTACATTATCCTCTGTGAGCACGCAGTATGTCTACAAATGCATCCATGCCTCAAGGGTAACTTAGAGAGACTTAGGCACGTGCATTCTCCTTACTAATGTTGTAGGTTCTCCCCATTTACTTACATGTGTACCTTGCATGTATATAATCCTACTATACGACCTGTAGCTAGTCGCAGTCTGTTCTTTGATCTGTGACACTGCTGTTGAAGAATACACCTTGTTTGCACATGCAAATCTCTACTACCCCACTACCAGGATACCTTCATATTTTTCAACAATATTTGCAGCACACTTACGTATGTGTACACGTAAGATGATGTAAGAGAAGCTTTATGCGATACTGGTCCCCTGATTATCTGAAAATGACAAATTATATTTAGTCCATGCTCCGGACATAAGGGGGAGTCAGGGGAAAGACAATTTCTTCATGTTGAAAAATGGCGTGTCTTTCTATCAAATTCTGATGATAAAGTGATGAAGAAGGGGTTTTGGTGGGAGGTACTTCTGACAAATTTCAAAGGTCGACTACTTGGGGTGCTAAGTCTAATTAATTTTTATTGATTATGATTCTGGTCTGCATGATTTTAATCCTGCTGCTACAAACATTTAGTAAAACACAATTATGCTTGAGTTAGATGAAATTGCAAAAATTGACTATTGTTTGAGAATATTAAAAGATCAATGATTAAATATTTGATTTCATTGTCATTCCAACTGCTATCGTAGGCATTGAAGCAGTTTCACGTGGGAGATGTAAACTAGTTAATTCCTAAGATCTAAACATCATAAAAAGGGAAAATACAGTGGTTGGATAAGTATGACTTCTCTCTTTTATTTGATGCTACACTCTTCTGAAAAAAAATGTGGCTTTAAAATCTTATGCTTGCCCTTTAAAATATGCTAAATATGCATCAATAAGGTACACATATATGTTTCTTTGTTCATAAAAGATGGTAGTTTCCTATTTATGGTCGGCAGTTTACAGCACAGATCCTTGACCAACTGTATGGTCTGGTTTCCTCTGCCCATAAAACTATATGCCATCATATGAGCTGTACAGTGTTGAAAGCGAGGTTAACACCCAAATAAATAAATAGAGTACAGTCCTTCACCAGGGGGCATTTCCAAAAAACTGGATGTTTCCTAAATAGGTAATTTCTACTTCCCTTTACTATTTTTTGCAAGAATGGCTTTGAGAAAAGCTGAAGGAAATTAAAATACATTGATAATTAGACCTTCAAAAATTTGAGATGTTTTTGTATCCAGACAACGGTCCGGATCTTTTTTCATGTTTTGCTTAATTGTTAAAGTATGTTCTCTTCTAAGTGATTGATTAATTCTAAGTATATAATTAACCAGAATGTATTTTGCATTTAGGTAAGTCAATGTATTAATATTCAGTGCTATGTAAAGAAGATAATCCCTAAATCAATAGCATAGAAATATCAATTGTTTTGTATTCAATTGCTCGAATGTAATATGACATACTGCCTATTCCCCTGGCCTCCTCAATACACGCAAACAAAGAGAGTTTTATTATTTATTTATGATCACACAGATGACACAAAAATAGTGAATAATGTCACCACTAAAACACTGATATTTTGTAAACAGTATATGTTATAGTTATCATCAGCATAATAGAGAATATGACAAGACTGAGGCCCATTTACCTGACCTAAATGATGGCGTTGTAAACTAAAACAAAGTGTCAATAAAATCAAGACCTTACAGCAATGCTATGTAATTATTATAACTTAAGGCCAAGGCATTAGTCGAAGCAAAGGTCAATTAAACACTGAGGTCAAAGTACATGACCTATACAAGGTCATACTGACCCACAACAGAAGTACAACACTCCTATAATTACTGAGACTAATTATAAGATTATAACCACTACTTATCATGAATGCAGAGGCCAAGGTCACACAATCACAGCAAAGTCCCCTGACAGGGACCCCAGAAGCAGCTCAATACCTACTGGACTGGTAAGTAACTATACTAACATGTGATGACTAAACAGTGATACAATAAATTTAAAGGTAATAATGTATGTAGGTACTGCATAGCAAGGGAAGATATGAGCTTTAACAAGTGCCCCAAATTCCCATTTCTCTTCTACCACTTTTGGCTTATCTGATGGCCAAAGCTTTCTTGAAGTAAGCATTATTTCCCTTAGTGGGTAAATTATGGTATTTAACGGAAGAAGATTTTGCTTATTGATCTGCTAACTAGTAGATGAACCCAAGAATAAACCCACCAAGGTTATCACCCTGTTATGTGAACCCAACTCCAAATGAGCAGGGGATTGTTTTATCTGAACCATTAACCAGATCTGAAATATCAATGTCTGACTCACTGGCATTACCAAAATGGTTAAAACTTGTCCAGTCTGTGAGGAGGAAGCTCCCATCACTCCTGTCATAAAGTTCTGATCACCTCTCAACTTAAGTTGTATAGGTATTCAACATTTTCTTGACCTGAAATTTTATTAAATTTTGTCCATGATCAGACATGTGCAAAGCTGAAGTTCAAAATAAAGTACATTAAAATAATAAAAGAAATTTCTAGTGCATGATGTTCAAGTGCAAAAAGCATAGTGGCACCATGGTGTGATAACGGCAACAATCAGGGTCCTTATTATATTATCATGCACAGTAAATCTAAAGTGTTTTAAGGTTGGACCCAATGAATAAGCGCATCACACCCAGATGTGCAGCAACATTGTTTTATAATTTGGCACAAAAAACTTGAATAAAATTAAGTAAAGAATAAATTTAAACTCAAAGCCAATTAGAAACTGTGATGTTAAAGTTATGATTTGCAAAGTCAAAATTGGGGTTTTACGTCCCGTTCAACAGCCAGGGTCATATTGGGACAGGTCCTCAGAATTGTCACTTGTGGGAGTCGAACCCACACAGAGAGCCTGTGATTAGATGCAAAACTATTACGCCATCAAGGACCTCTAGTTATGATCTGCAAGCTGTTTTGTTGATTGGTCACCTGCATATTAGGGTGGTGATGTTAAGTGGTAATTTGTGTCACAGTGGTTCAGTGACAAGCACACTGTCTCCTTGAGCTTCTCAGATGGGAAAGTGTAGAATGTTGACCAACTAATATGCTCTACCTTCCTCCATCCTCCTAACTACCTGTCATAATATGCTATCAATAAAATGCATTGAAGTGGTGTTGAATTCAAATCAATCAATCAAGTAAATTTTTTATTATAGCTCCTGAACCAGTCCACAAGGTTAAACCTCTCTTACATCCAAACACACAGGTTATCACAACTACGTGTCCTACAACTTTTGTGAAAGTTATTGCCATTGCCATTTTGGGGGGGTTAAATACATCTTGTTTACAAAGCAGTCTTGAGGCCTAAATGGCCATTTTATTACCACACAGAAATTAATTCGGATACCAATATATTTTCTTCAGCCATGATGTAAAATATCATGTACATGTGCACTTGTATCAAGATGTAACAGAGGTCCAAGATTTTTTTGAAAAATTTATTGAATTGACCACTGTTTCAGGGAAGTTGATGTTTGCAAGGGCATCTTAATTGCAAAGCAAGTAAAGCTTGTTGCCTGGTTTCCTGTCATTTATTTCTGCCCACACAGAGATGAGAGTTTCTTCTCTGCTGCCATGGTATACTGTCTGCATTCTCAAAATACCCACAGGAGACTTATATTTCACTTATGTGTCACTTGCAAGTTGGTTAATATTTTCCCAGAACCAGCATGGAAGTACTCGTACAGTGGGATTTAAAAGAAGCTTTGTTCGGTTGTTTTTCGGGGAAAAAATGTATTTATAATCAGATTAATAACAATCAGTTTGGTTATAGTTTTGCTTTTGGTGCTCCTACTGTTTGGAATGCTCTTCCTGGGGAGATTCGTGCGTCCCCCTCTCTGGCCTCCTTCAGAAAACGCCTCAAAACCTACCTTCACACCTAGGCATACCCTCTTTAGTCTTACTTACCCCTGGCATTCCCCGTGGTGCTTGGACTCCTGGTGTTCTGTCCCTGGATATTGAAATTGGTTGACTGTTTTTATGTTTCACATTAGAGTCCCCTTTGAATAGGGGAGATTAAGCGCTATAAAAGTCCAATTAGAATTAATAGGAATACATGTATACTACAATGAAGTCTCCATATATTTATATAAAACAAGCATAATTGACATTTTTGTTCCACTTATGCTAAAATACCAACTGAGTAGAAGTCTATATGCAAATTGTGACCAAAATTAAGATTTAGAATTCTCTTTCTTTATTGCCTTAGAGTTTTTTATGATGATCAAATGAAACTTTATTATTTTGATGTTATAGTTTAAAAGCATTTGGTAATTAAGCAATGCCAAAAACACACAAATTATATTTTAACTAACTACAGCGCTCGTAGAGCCCAAACCTCCCCCAAAGATGCCAAATTTCCTTGTGTTGTAATTGTACCCGAATACTGTTGAAAAATAGAGAAATTTTTTGCATCTAGAGTATGGTCCAGAGCTTCACAAGACAGACAAACAAACAGACAAGCGGATAAACAAAAACATTGAGTCCATAATGAGATGATTAAGCAGACACATAAGATTGCACAATCATGCAATTTTGTACAGAAACAGATATCTTTCTATGACTACAAATGACATTTTGTCTCTCAATTTGCCTTTGAAATAATGTAAAAAATGTTTTGCAGCTTATACATTTAAACGAAGATACTGACTAGCCTTGCTATGGCCTAGGACTGCTAATCTTATGCTGCAATCTGGTAGAGTAAGTTGTGGGTACACTGAAGTCTTCTAAACTCAAATTCTGTGAATGAAGCAGGGGATTACAATAGTCTAATAACTGTAAATCAATACTGATTCTTGACAACCACCCAGGCAAAATGCACAATTCATAAATCCAATCCATTAGATAATAATCAATAATAGGGTGAAGACGATGGGTAGGTAATCACAAATAATCAAGGTCAGTATCGAAAGGCAGCACTGGTGTGGGAACCCCAAGCAGCAAGCAGAGGTAACCAAAAAGCTAAATGGTTGTTGAAAGCAGCATCTACCAGAGATGATTCTGAGGGGGGGGGGGGGGGGGGGGGGGGGGGGGTTGATATGCCTCAGGACACAAACAACTGGAGGACCAAATCCCTTGCAGTTTTATAAGTTAAATTGACACCTCACCTCCTGAAATCGTGAAATGTAAACTTATTGGTTATTTGTAATATTATACATATTTTCTTCAAATGTTTATGGCAATGGAATCTGTGGGTCTTTAGGTAAAAGTACAATGATGCTTTTGATGGCCATCACAGGACATAAATCTGATCTTTCCAAAGTCGGAATGAAGACTGTAGTTGCCATAGCTCTGTCCTGCATGTTTCTGTCTTAGAGTTTAATTATGACAACAGCCATGTTGTCTGCAAGAAATATATCACCAACAGAGAAGTGACAAGATGCATCAGAGACCTCAGTGGATTGTGCAAGAACATTGGAAAGTCTAAGTACCAAAATGAATGCTAACAAATACAAAGCTGTGAACAGTTAGAATTTGTAGCTGCTGTAGTAACAAATTTTCCTCCAAAACCATTGGTAACTTTGGTTGTTAATGTCTATTCACAAACAAAGCTTTTCTAAACCTAGACAATCTACTGACCCAATTAGACGTTATTCAATGAGCAGTGTTTTATCCCAAAGTAATTTGCATATTCCCCAATCTATTGAAATTAATATAAACCTGGTGCTTCTACCATGGTTTTTGCCAACACCCCATTTCATTTGTATGTAAATGAATCATGTGTCACAAATGGGAAAGTTGATTCTTTAAATTGGTAAGAGACGTGAGGATATCAGACTATTTGTATTCTTTGTTCACAGAAAAAAATGACCTGAAACTTAAAGTGAGAATGATATTGTAATAAACAATTTTTTAAACTTGAAATAAATATGAACAAAGTATGGTCATTTGTTATAATTCCCTAAATGTTAATCACTATTTTTCAGTACAATAAAGATGAGCAAACTGCTCATAATATATATTCTTCAAGAAATAACTAGAATCTATTAATTAATAAATGTTTTATATTGTGTAATTAAACTCAGTTTATTTGAAATAATATTATTACCTGATGCAAATTCCACCTGTTTAAATTGAAACATTCATTTTAATGCATTAATATTGCAGTAGTTTTTAACAGCCCTATGTTCCAAATAATTATGTTTGTTGTATGTTAAATCAACATGTGAGAACAAAATTATTCAAATTATTTATTGCCATAATCTCACATAAATAGTATATTAAATAGTTTCAATTGGTGTGCTTGCTGCCTTTTCATCATTTCTTTTACTCAATACCGACCTGTATTTTAAGTTAAATACTGATCATTACATACACCATAAATTTTGTAATACATGTCCCTTCTATAAGAAATGCTCCTTTACATTTTATGAGAGTTTAATAATGAAACATTCAGTAATTAAAACATTAGTTCAAAGTAGGTATTTTACGTCAACAGCTAGGGTCTTATTGGGACAGGTCCTCATCATCTGTCACTTGTGGGAGTCAAGCCCACACAGATTTGACAACCTGTGATGAGATAACAAACTTACTAAGCCACTGGTAACTATGACCCAATATGACCCAGGCTTTGAATTGGACATGAGAACAACAAACTATGATCTTTGAGGGTCCTCGCTGGCCTTGTGGTTGGCAAATTTGGCATCTAATTACAATCTAATTAATTTGACAGTCACACCTCACAAGTGACAGATGTAGAGAACCTATCCCAATATGACCCTGGCTGTTGAGTGGAACGTAAAACTCCAACTTTGACTTTGATTGTTGAAATTTGCTATTTTTATGTATTAGTGGGCTTAGGCTCAGTGAAAAGTGGGTGTTTATCAGATAAAATAAATTACATCCATAATTCTCCAATTTAATTGACAAATATATGGGTGGATAAGATTGGAACAATCTATTTCCAGAAATGGATGATACGTTTCCAAAAATGTGTTTTAAATCAAGTAAAGATAAATATTTCTATTTCTGGAATACTAGAAACACCAATCCCATAAACAGGAATACTTAAAATCAAACTTTGCATATATTTGCAGCACAAGAGATATTGGAAGAAAATTCCACTTTTGATAAAATAAACACAGACTCAATAACCTTGTATTTTTGGAAAATTTGACTTCATACAAGCTGTTTTGGTGATAATGTTGAAATATATTCACTTTTCAGGAATCTATATTTTAATTTTTTTGTCAACCAACTTTTAAGAATATGGATGGTGTATGCAAATGTCCATGTCTTACAAATATTTGAAAAGAAAATTCCCACAGGTTTATCTTGTGTGTTACATTAGACAGACATTTAAATGTTGCGTCTGCTCATTTTCATTAAAAGCCATCCATAAGTAAGAAAATAAAATATTTGTAAATTTTGTTTTACAAATATATACTTATCTCTGGTGTATAAAACATTTCATCTAATATCATAGCAAACACACAGTGATACTGTATATGTCAATATATATTGACAATATGTCTATATGTCAATAAAATGTTTTCAAGAAAATAAAATCGCAGAACCTTAATGAGTACTTACCTATGGGTAATTAATGTATGTTACTTTATTGGAAAAGTTATTTTTTTCTCAACACTTTTTTCAAATTTACTTACTAAAACTCTTCTAATTTTCTCAAGTAAGCAATAACTAAAGTTGCAGTAATTTCGTTTTTAAATGGAATACTTGACTTTAATTAAGCAATCAAAAACAGTCTAAAATAACTGTAAAGGTTCATAAACCCCATTTTCATCGACCTAAGAAGACAAAGAAAATATTCAGAATTTTTCTTCCTGGTTATTTTGAGAAACTTGGAGAGCCTTACATCTGCTCTAAAAAAGATGTCCAAAAATTGAGAGAAATTGCAAATCAGGCATTTCTAAAAATGCTTCCCAGTCTAAGCCCCCCCCTCCCTCCATGACTAACTAATCTGTGAAATGCACTGTCTATTAAAAAATTCAGCTGAGAGCATTGAGGTATTTCTTCGGTGTACATAATCAGACCCCTACCCTTGCTATTAATGGCGACTCTGGTTAAACATGAAATACAAACATTATCTCAATATGCTTAAATATTATTACCATCTTTTGACAATGCCCAGTGACTGATTGACACGCCAAGCACTTGAATCTGATTTACACCACATTACAAACAACAACTGGAAAATCTTCGAAATCATGAAACCATTGAAATCGATACGACAAGAAAAGCACTAGAATACATCAATAACCAAGAGTTTCAGCAGAAAATACTTGATAAACCAAAGTTACGACTGCATAAACTATTTTTAAAAACGCTGTGACTGTGTAACCGCCAACGGTTACAGAAACTTTTACTTTGCGTGACTGATGTCGGTAGAATATGTGTAATCACCCGACAATCAACTGACAATCATCTGAGAGACTGAAAACTGCTAGAAGGCAATAAAACTAGATTACAATACAAATACACACAACAAATACACACAACTTAATTTTCCAAGTTCATATAGCTAATGTCTGACGATGATATCTGAACTCTTATTTCTGCATCCGGCAATATAAAATGTACATATATGGGTACATTATGAAAAAAAACTGAAAAAAAAACCTGACAGATATACATGCCAGGGTACATAATAAGAGATGTCAGAAGTTATTCACACACCCACTGCATTAATTAACATTCAGTTATTGTAAGTAACAACCCTAATCCCAATCTTCAGGCCAAATTTGCTGATTGCAATTTTGCTGGCTGCATTAATTAACATTCAGTTATAGTAAGTAAGGGATACATATGTTATGACAGATCACGTATGTAAATTCACTTATGTAATTGACAGTTGCATTAAGATGTTTGTTTTGTATACTATATATTTAAAATTGAATAAAGTACTGATATGTCCATGACAGTAGATATGTACGATAGTCGTCGGAAATACAAGACGGTAGCCGAAAGCTGTATACTGTGAAACCGCCATTGTCGGTAGTCAAGTCACTTCATTAAAAAAAATATTGAAACTGAGAAATATCTCATGGCAAACTTAAGTAGACATGAAAGGTCTCTAATCACTAAGTTAAGAACCGGTACGTTGCCACTTGCCATTGAGACAGGCAGATTTAGAAAATCCCACTTGAAGATAGACTATGTATTTACAATACACCCATGTGTAGATAGCATCAATTTTGCCTATCTGGCTTTCCAGGGTCACTGTCGAAGGGTGACCCATAGTTTCCGGAACGTAAGTCCGTGGACATCATTGCCCCCAGCTCTCTCGGGTGATATCAGTCTCAATCCAGGCCCTGGTTCTAGATCTCTTAATGGTTGTCTTCTCAACGTTAGATCTATCAGAAATAAATCGGCTTCCTTTCTGGAGTTCGTCAAAGATAACAATCTGATCTTATAGCTGTCACAGAGACATGGCTTAGGCCAGAGGATACTGAAAGTTTTATCTCAAGTATCACACCTCCTGGTTATAAGTTCACTCATGTACCTCGAAATGTCAAGAAAGGGGGCGGAGTTGGCTTTTTCATTAAGGAGGACCTGAGTTTTGAGCGAGTTTTAAAAAACAGTTATCAGGTTTTTGAAAGTATCTCCATACAGATTAGCACTGAGGGCGCTAAAGATGTTATATTTCATGTAGTCTATAGGCCCCCAAATCTCTCAAAGTCGCAGTTCCTGGACGAATTTGGCATGTTCCTCGAAGGTGCTGCTTTATCAGGCTATGAAAATATTCTCCTTGGTGATCTTAATTTTCATCTGGAAAAACATGACACCTGGACACTGGAATTTTATGATATCCTTTTTTTTATATTTCTATTTTCTTTTTCATAACAGGTGCAAAAAAACATTTACATATAAAAAATTAAACACATACTTGTCACTAGGCAAAGAAAAAAAATACACAAAACAAATGAAGCATAAAGAATTATCCCTGATAGGGATCAAGAGTAACTTTTCACACACCACAATTTATTATAGTAATTAAAGCAATACCCTATACATCTTCATTTTGATCAATTTTTTTTGTAATTCTAATGCACACTCCTAAATACAGATGCCCATCTATCCCAAACGTGAGAAAACTCTGTTTCTTTTTCATTTAATTTGGCACAATATTCCTCGTCTCTTAACAGGCTATTCAATTGAATTTTATTATATCCTTGAGCAATTCAGTTTTACACAACTTGTCAATACACCCACACATATTCATGGTCATATTTTGGATGCTCTATGTGTGAGGGATTCCTTCTCCTGGGCCATTAGTCCCAAAGTTATTGGGGGACTATCAGACCACCAGGCAATAATATTCAGCTGTATCTTCCCTGTCAGAGAATCCTGTAAGTTTCAATGTGTTCCCATCCATAAAATTCACAAGATAAATACTTCAGATTTTAGAATGGATATCCTGAATTCCGACCTCATTAGATGCCCGTACAAAACTGCCAGTCTTCTCAGTCATCAATACTTTAATACTTTGAGAAGCCTTCTTGACAAGCACGCCCCAATCATGAAGAAAAATATACCGAGACATGCCGAGACTGGTTTCATGAATTGTGACATCCTCAAAGCAAAATGACTCAAGAGGAAATATGAGCGGGCATGGCGTCGTGAAAACTCAGCCAGTAATCGTAGCCGATACCGGGCTGCAATCAACCACTATAATTTCCTGCTTGAGAAGTCCAAATGCAATCATTATTCCAACATTGTGGCTGAAAACCAAGGAAATCCCAAGGCTCTGTGGAACTGTTTCAAAAAGATCTTATATAGGTCCTCTGTTGCTGTTCTACCAGATTACACAAATAAAACACCTGTGTCAGAGGAAGAACTACTCAAAATTCTAAAGTCCTCACCATCCAAATCATGTGACCTTGACCCGATTCCGACGTCACTGGTCAAGGAGTGTGCTGATATTCTCTTCACCCCCATCACTAAAATAGTAAATTATTCAATCACAGAAGGTAGTTTCCTCAACTGTTTTAAGATGGCATATGTCACTCTCCTTCAAAAGAAGCCGAGCCTTGACAGAAATATCCTCAAAAACTACAGGCCGGTGTCAAACCTCAGCTTTATATCTAAACTTATTGAGAAGGTGGTGGCAAAGCAGCTCAATGAATTTATTTCACACGAGGGGCTCTTAAATGACAACCAGTCTGCTTACAAGAGTTCCCACTCCACTGAAACCGCATTATTGAAGATTCAAAATGATATAGCTCTCTCAGTGGACTCAGGAAAGGCAGTGGCCCTGACATTATTAGACCATATCGGCGGCGTTTGATACGATTGATCATTCTCTTTTATATGACTGCTTGCATGACTGGTTTGGTCTAGATGGTACTGTTTTGTCATGGATCAAATCATATCTTTCAAACCGTAAACAAGAAATTAAAATAGGTGATAGTTTCTCTGAGGCCGTAATTCTCCCTTTCAGAGTCCCCAAGGCTCTGTACTGGGTCCTCTCCTTTTCACCCTCTATACTAGTCCCCTCAGTCAAGTTATTTCAAAATTCAATGTTACTCACCACCTGTATGCCGATGACACCCAGATCTACCTAGCAGTTGACTCCAGGAATTTTGACTCTAGCATGGAAGAGCTGACCGAGTGTCTCAAGTCTGTACAGGAGTGGATGGACGGTGTCAAACTAAAACTAAACCCAGAAAAAACTGAATTTATCATAATAGGTCAAAAAGCCATCAGAGAGTCTCATGCACCAAATTTCCCTGTTCCACTCCTCCAAAACAATATCTCTCCGTCAGTGGAAGTAAAAAATCTGGGTGTTATTTTCGACTCAGACAACTCCTTTGACAATCATGTTGCCAAGGTTTGCAGAGCATGTTACTATCATCTTCATGATTTGCGACGAATTCGCAAATTCTTTGGAGTTGAGACAGCAATACTTCTGGCAAATGCTATGGTGAGTAGTCGTCTAGACTACTGTAACTCTTTACTCTATGGGGTAAGCAAGTCCAACATAGCCTAACTACAGAGAGTCCAGAATGCTCTTTGCCGTATCATCTTCAGACTTGACAAAATGAGTCATGTTACACCCTTTTTGAAAAAACTCCACTGGCTCCCAATTCAACATCGCATCCTCTTTAAGTATAATCTTTTGGTATTCAAGGCTATTAATCTTTCACAGCCCCCGTATCTCTCAGCTTTAATAAGATCGAGCAGTCTCACTCGCGGCAACAGGCTATCTATCTCCTCAACCCGCCCTAAGAAGCACATAGACAGGCGTGGCTTTGCAGTAGCTGCACCAGCTGAATGGAACAAGCTGCCACAGGCTGTCAGATCTAAGCAAACAATAGATGGTTTCAGAAGCCAGCTAAAGACCTACTTGTTTAGGCTGGCTTACCCCCCACCTTAGTCATACCCTGGCGGGCGCTTTTTAGATGTCGACCCATGCCTGTCCCTGGACTCTCCCTTCTTGGTCTCAAGCGCATTAGAGGATTTGTATCAATTTTGCGCTATATAAATCCTACTACTATTATTATTATTTGTGTAATAGTAATTTAATAGAAGATGAAAAGCATTTTATATGTGTATGTTTATTCTATGATGATCTTAGACAGAAAATCTACAGGGAACTAAATATAGATTCAGATGAATGTCTTGATGAATTGTTCGTAAATATCATGACTACAAATAAGATTTACTGTTTGGCATCATATATTAGCAATGCATGGCATAAAAGAAGGATAATTGTGAACAATTTACAATAAATTGATAAGTTATGCCTCTCAAAATTGTGAAAAAAAAATAAAATTCTCTACCTGTTGAAAACAGATATGTTTCCAATTGGTCTCTTACTGTTTTGGATAAATCTAGTATGATTCAAATAATTTGTATGTTTTTGTAATTTTTCTTTTACATTCAATGTCACTTTGAAATAGTATATGACTAAAGTGTCTTATAAGCCCAAATGATTCTGGGTTTGTTTAAAAAAAGTGTGAAATTTACTGTTATTGTTAATTACAAACAGGACACTAAAATAAACGATATTCTATTCTATTCTATGTATAGGTTAATAGCCAAGTAAGTGTCCAATAATGGAAAATAATGGACTGTTTACGAGGTCCCGAATTACACCTTTTCCTAAGTTTATAATTTTTAAGATGTTGTTTAACATCATTTGTTTTCATTTCTATATTCCTGGTGTGTATATTTTCTGTGTTTATGATTATTTTAGTTGAAATAAATGTAATTGGGTTTCTTTGGAAATGTGCTAAAAAGACTTCTATATATGGTCAGAATCACAAAGTGACCAATAGTGAGAGATAATGGACACTTTTAACAAAGGAAAAACTCTCGGGTGTAATCTTGTGTTACCTCTAATGAAGATTGCCTTGTCTAAATACCGCTATTTGAATAATGTTTTGTAGGAATGTGTTCCAATTATATCAGATGCATAATTGTCTAATTTCAGTAAAGGGATGAGATACTGGTAGGACACGGAAAAGTGGCACGTGTAAAATTTACTAACAATAATTAAGAATAGTAACTTTTACAAAAAAAGTCGTGAACCACAATGGATTTGCAATACTTAATACTACGTCTTACAGCTGCCACTGTAGCCTAGTAGGTAACATACTCACCTAGGAACACAGAGGACGTGGGTTCAAACCGAGGTACAGGTAGATACATAGTGGCTCAGATGACCACTTTAAATGGCGGTCCTGTGTAACCTAGGGATAGCTGGTCATCCCCAAGCCTCTGTCCTTTAGTTTTGGGAATGTCAGTCACTTGAGACTTTGGGTTGTACTTCTGCATTTGGGTTAGTCAAAAAGTTCTTTGAGTGTTGTAGTTCAAGCAGATATAGGGCTCAATGTAAATATATGTTAGGCGCCAACTCGTAGCAGGGAACAACTCGAGTTGTTCCTTGTGCTAACTCGTGGGGGTGAGTTGTAGCAAACATCTCGAGATTAAATGGCCTTATATCTCCCTTAATATTGCTACTAGGGATCCATATGTGAAAACAACGTATGTCTCTACACACTCACGCCATCCCTCCCCTGATGCCTAATTTGTCACCAAAGAGAGACATTTCCAAAACCACAACCCCAATGTAGGTAGACCACCCTAAGCTACTGATTTCATTCAGTGTGAGGTGTTTTAATAAAATTACTAAAATTTGTTCCTGAAACTGGGAATGCATGTTTTGACCTACACTTCCTGTTTGGCAATTTGACACAAGCTTCTATTTGCAATATATTAAATCCCAGACAATCAGGGATATTGAAACATAAAAACCAATGTCTCAGCTGTAAGGTGATTGGTCATGTGATTGGCAAAAATTATCACTCCCACGCTGGATACCAAAACACTTTACTCTGCAATACAGGATCTGTTATTGGCAACTATGTTTGACAATTAGCCTTTCTAGTTACACTTGACATTAGTAATAAATAAATAAATATAATGTGTTTCTGGTCAAGTCATTTGGGGCACACTTTGACATTACATTCCCATTTTATTATGTAATGATATCACACAATAATTAAAAAAAAATTGTCCTAAATAAAAAATGTTTAATTGCTGATAATCCCTTATAATCAATGGAAAGTTCGTTTTGGCTTTAAAAGAATATTGTCATTCTAAACATTGCTATGTTTAATTGAAATATTTCATGTTTTCAGTGTCATAAAAAATGGTAAAAATAACTTGAATACATACAAAAAATTAAATCATGGGCTAGTTTTCCCGATCCAGGACACATTAAAACCGCACTATTTCATCTATTCACGGCTGCAGGTTAAGGCCCGTAAAAATGTACAGAACTATGTCACAGGTAGAAACACTTAACACTAGCTCATGATGTGCCAAAGAATGCAATATCAAAGACAGGTGAAGGTCACCGTAGGTGGCACCTGTCAATGTGTTAGGAAGGCAGGAGTGGGGGCCCATTCTACCAGCCCTCCTCAAAATTAAAAACCATTGCAATTTATTTGAACAGGAAGTCTAATTTCAAGAGAAGCTTGTGTTAATAAGGCTACTGCCGCAGCAGTTTTCTCCTGCCTTAGGATCAGTAATAATGGAGAACTAAAGGAGATATAATGCCTTTGTAGTAAGATAGCCCCATTGAAGAAGGGTCAAAAGTAAAAGTTAACAATTGGATAAGAGTCTCAGGCCATGACTTCCTTATTAGATTTCGGACCCCAGGGCAATACCCAAATCTCTTAGATTGGACTTTCTACTGGTAGAATTTGAAATTCTACCAGATTTACTTTCTACCATGACATATATATGTATATGATATATATTTCTTGTATTCACTGACACCACATACTATGCATAATTTAAAATACACATTCCTTGACCAGTGCTGATGCTATTATTTTGGAAACAGTGTAGGATACAAATATGTTATATGGATCATTAGAAAGGTACACGTGAAGAATTTCTGTTTGTTTTGTTGCAATAAACTCCATGCAGAAATGGTGGGCAAAAATGAAATTGTATATTGATGTTTATACATTTACTAGGTGCCCCTGTACATATGAAAGACTTTTGTTGTATTCTTTCTATAAAAGTGGACGTATTTTACTTATTTATTACTCTAAATGGTGGATTTTAAAAGTAAAACATCCCTCATTAGATACATATGAGAAATATCTCACTCATGAAGATTAACGAATATGATACTTTTGCTACACATTCTACAATGATAGAGTCCTCAGTGATGTAAAGGGTAAAACACTGGCCCCCCGCCTCTTTGAGAAAGTTGGTAGTGGGTTACCAATACCTGCAATATACAGTGTCGAATATTGACAAACCAGTATGTACTGGTTTCTGCTACCCTCAAAACTATCAGTCATGATACAACCCTTACCTTACCGGTCATGATATAACCCTGAAAGCAACGTTAAACCCCAAATAAATTACATCCCATAATATTCTTATCTTCATTTATGATATATTCTTTTCAGATATATCATTTAAGAAATTTTCCTGTTATATTCCATACCAACCACACGAAAGTACATTGAATTCTCAATCTTCCGATGTACATTGGTTGTAAAATATCAAACAAATGTATTTATTTATTTCTAGTGTGTCCATGAACTTACATTCGTTTTTTTTTTCTAATTAACATTTCCTAATTTACTTTCAGTAATTATATCTAATATTTCATCAAGAGTGAAAAATACAAAATTGGTTATATTTGATTAGGTGTAGGTGTGTAGATATATAAATACTTCAAAGGTTTTGGGAGAGAGAATTGTCATGAAATAGGAGGCAATTACAAAATCATTACCTTTATGTGAAACATATTTAATGAAGAAATGGTGAGCCATGGCAGTTTTCATTTAGAATGGACAGAGTTACAAATTAATATAATTAGACATGCTTATGTGTAATTTAGAAAGATATCAAAATAGTTATACTACACTTACATTCACCTTGATCTTTGGTTTTCTTCTTTTGAAAAGATCACATCGAACAAGGGCAAGAAATTTGGGGAAAGTTAAAATACGAATGTGTATATTTTTTAATATCACGTTATAACAGTATAACATACACCTGAAATACATAACAACATTGTGTAACAAGACTGAGTGCCTAAAGGTTCTATTACCCCCACCTGATATTGTCAAAAAAATCCCTAAAATTTCAGGGGCTGGCTTTTGTAGAAAGACTTTAAGCCCAGACTTAGACTTACAATTAAGATTTTTCTCTTAACCCTAGGTTAAGTCTGTGGTCTTAAATTTGGAAGATTTCACAAAGCACCAAAGTCCAAACTTTAGCCAAGTTATTGACTCAAAGTTACGTCCACCTTGCAGTGGGCCTAACTTTTATAAACAAGACTTAAATGTGGCTGCCATAAGCTTTACTCCAATGCAAAATTTGAAATGGCTAAAATAATGTAGAAATAAATGGTCATATGACACAGAAAAAACCCGACTGTGGTTATATGATGTACTAGTATGTCACTTTCAGCTTGGTCCAAAGTGAATCACCATTTGTGAAATCCATTTCAGTGCAAGGTTTGGCTAAGAGAAAAGGCTGCAATCTAAGTCCCTGACTTGGCAAAAAGCTTAGGTTCAGTATGAGATCCTTTGTAAAACCAGCTCCTTTAGTCCCATTGTGGATCTAGAGCCCCTTTAAGGAAACTGAGCCACAGATTGGACCTCATATTGACAATATAACCAAGATCATTTGTATAGATTCATACTTATATGTGGATAATGGACGAACTAGCAGGTGTACTAGAACACTTTTGTTCCTTGCCTTTTAGGGGTCAAAGGTATATATATTTCTAGGGTAGCTTAATATAAATTCAAAAATGGAAGGTGGATCATGCAAGTATTACACAGGTGTAAACCCTTTCTGGACTGAGTGACACATGAGAGAGGCTGTGAATAATAGTTTAAAAGCAAGTATGGATTTTTTGCTATGATTCCCATCAGCAATTTTGTATGTGACATCACTTCTATCACATCAAAACTGTCAGTTACGCAGATTTGGCTTTGTCAAGTAGACTTTCATGTTGTTTTAATTTACGTTGCAATTTTGTATAACAATTTCATTAAGACACAGTTTGAAACATCTTTAATGTGTACTGACCTTACAAGATTCTTTGTTTGTGTCATTCCACGTTTACATGAAATTCTGTTTTTAATATTGCAATATCTCTTGTGTCTGCTTGCTTGTCGCAAATATATTTAAAATATGCAATCAACATTGTGCAAAATACGAGTTAATAGTAGTTACTAATAATAGAAAAAATCAAGCACAGTTCTCAGTTTTCCTAAACATTCTGTTTGAAGATTTTTACTTTGTGATCTGGTGCACACAGCAGCTTTTGACAGAATATATTGACAATAATTTCCCATTTAAGACTGTTGTATTCATATTTAACATTCAGAAAAGCATTATAATATGCATTCTTCTCATGTCCTAAATCAGACTACAGCTGGTAAGGGTTATGGTTACTGGTGGTAGTGAGACCTGCTCTTTCCACCACATGCCCTAGCTTAGCCTTCACACATCCTTCCTCAATTGTCTCATTCCTCCTTTAATCTCTCTTTCCTGTGAAATTAGCTATAGTTAAACCTTTCCTCATACAACACTTGGTAGGAAGGTCACCGCCCATAACTTCTCTTAACTGCATGTTGTTCTATGATTTCTGTTGCTCTTCCGCTGGCCTTTATGTCAATTCTGTGTCAATCTATCTCTTTCTGCATCCCAGACACACTGCAGTTGTATAACTGCTATAGTGTTGCTTTATGCTTAGTTTACCTTTATAATATCAAGACCATTGACAAACTTGCCTCAATTTGGATATTGTCCTTAACAAATCTAGTTTTCTTCTGAAGCAATATCTACACAAGCAGTGGGCGGTTATGATTTCAAAGAAGTTACAGCACTTCACCATTATATTTTCTGTACTCCACCTCTATATATTCTGTACTCCACCACTATATATTCTATACTCCACCACTATATTTTCTGTACTCCACCTCTATATTTTCTGTACTCCACCTCTATACTCTATATTTTCTGTACTCCACCTCTATATTTTCTGTACTCCACCACTATATTTTCTGTACTCCACCTCTATATATTCTATACTCCACCACTATATTTTCTGTACTCCACCTCTATATTTTCTGTACTCCACCACTATATTTTCTGTACTCCACCTCTATATTTTCTGTACTGCACGTCTATATTTTTTATACAGCACCTCTATATTTTCTGCCCTAGTTAGCCACCTGAAACATAACTGAATCGTTAATGGGTCGTTAGCAAGAAGTTTGAATGCAAATCTGGCGTTTTACCCACACCAGAACTGTACAAAAGTGGTCAAAACTGTACACATGTATTTGGAATGACATACCTGATGTATATTCGTCCACTTCTCTCCATTCATTTAGAAAGAAGCTCAAAACCTAATTCGTCGCAAAAGCATATCTGCCCAGCCTTTTGGTCTCTCCAAGGTGCTGAATGTTGCTATGTCTCAGGTTAATGATTATAGTCATTGTTTTTTTCTGTTTGGTGCGCCTAGAGTTTGTCTTTAGATGGAGATTAAGCACTGTAAAAATACTATTAGAATTAATTCTAACAGAAATGACCTCTATATATGGTGTAGCTTGAAGAGTTCCAGACTGATCGATGAAGTGTTTTTTTCAATGTTTTATTGTCCCATTCAGTATACGTTTGTACAAAAATAACATTCACTGTTTACTTATACAATAGTCAAACTAACAAAATTGACTGTAATTCTGGAAAAAAATCTTGGATTTGCTTAGACGGCGATGACTCCTACGTTTGTTACATTACTCTGGATACTTTTGTTTCATAAAATCTGAATTACATGTTCAATTCTAATATCTTTTAACCATGCACAAAATACCATTAACCATGATCAGAACCAGGTTTCTATATCACAAATCCATCATATAATATTCCAAATTGATGGGTAAAATTTTCTAAATCATTACTGAGCATGTAACACACTCATACTTTGCAGTTCTTTCCGTAAATATTTTCACAAAATGCTGAAATTAAGCACCACTAGGCCTGGTTAGTACCAAGATGGGTGACCATCTTAGTTCTGGGCCAGGTAGATGCAGATACAAAAGGACTGAAATGATCACTTAAGTGGTGGTAACCTCTCAATATATCCAAAACAAGGTGTTAGACTCAATGTCAAATAAATCAATCTGAGACAAGTGAGTGTATCGTGTATAACATTGGTTAAACTCCATAATGATAACGGATTGCCCAAACTAGCAGGAAACTCCTGAAAAAACAGACACATTAATAGCCTTCAGACACTGATGGCATAGCATGCTTCTCTATAAAAGAAAAGTTGGATGTCACGTATTTTAGCTTGTCTGTACCCAGTACTAAGCATACAATATGGGAAATTGCCAAAACTATTTTATGCCTTGGTGTGCCAGTTGATATGTCCAGAACTCACTTCTGAACCGATTTAAATTTTTTCATATTTTCATTCATTTTTAAAAGGACTTCTTTATGTATAAATATTACTGTATGATTTCTGACCTGTTTGGTGTTTTGCAGTCTGCACAAGGATAGCTGCGTAAACACTTTTACTGAGGTGTTCAAACAGAGGTTCATCAGAGTACCATCAGAGTACCAGAGTATCAGTCTTATAGGCGTGTATTAGGAAAATTAATATACGTCTTTACTGGCTATTATCAGACTCAGGACTATTCACCTTGTTTGTGTTCAGCTGCGCCTAAGTCTGTCAGCTGATGAAGATTGAGCTGTGTGAGAATCCACATTTAATTATGTTAGGTTAATGCAAAGCTTATATCCTTGTAAAAATGCGGAAGTATTTTTATTTCCTTCATTTAAAATTGAAAGTCAAAGGTTATGTGTCACATGACCGGTGTCCTAGTTTTAGTGCTATCTGTTGGCTGTTTCAGGAATCTTTGGAACTGAAATTCATTCCACATGACAATTCACGCATTTGGTAGCAGTTCTCAAAAAATAGCCTTTCATAGGATTTTTAACGAGAGAAAATGGGTCTTCTTGACAAATTTGGAAAACAGCTACAGATCTAGAAAAAAAACCTTTTCAAATGGGCCAAAATATTGAAAAAATGAAACACCAATAAATATCTAAAGGAAGAGATTTTGGAATTTATTGATTCAGTTCACAAAATAATATTTGAATCGTTGTAAAGCTAAAATATTTATGATTGGAGACAGTTTTTATTTGAAGACATTTGGCTGTTTATTGAGATATTGTAAAATATGTAATAGTTGAAAGAATTCATATTTGACTCAGAGGAGGTTTTTTCCTAGAAAGTAGCATTTGCAAAATTGTGTTGGCCCTTGTTTATGAACTTGTTATTAGTAATTGAAGTTAAGATAACCTTAAAGTAAGATATCTATGTAAAGCCATATTAACTGATACATATTTTAATCTCTTTTAATGTGGCCTTAAGTGCAACACGTATCAGTGTGTAAATAATAACCTAGCAGATCTACTAACAAGAATTAAACCACCTCAATGTTTCATTTTTTTCTTAACTTAGCCGATTTCATTTCAAGGTCAGGACACTTATTATATTTCATTTCAACAGAAATCCAAATTGATTTACAGAAACTAAGTCAACATGTAAAATAACAGACCACAACATCAATATGTGTCAGAAAAAAACGGGTTAGCCCTCGAGACTGTCTGGCGGACATAAATCCATACAGAAATCTCAATGTTTATAGTTTCTGTAAATGCTACCTGACATGTCCCCCCCACCCTCCCTGGGTAATGGTGACATACAGCTAATCGATGTCCCAAATTGCTGACAGACATATATACTTAAATTCCAGTTTGATATTCCAGTTACACAACTCCACAGCAATCACTCAACACTATAAAACCTCATAAAATCTCATCTGGTGAGATTGCTTTGTCATTACCATAATCTTTTAAAGGTCCACTAATAGCAATTAAATAGGAGACTTCCTGAATTATATTTACGGAAATAAATATCACAAATGAAGATGACAATAAATGTGTAACCAAAGTATTACACTGTAAACTTTTCAAGAGTGATGTTTTCTTTGTATATGTCTGAGGAGGGATGTTTTGTTTAAAGTATCCGCCATTTTGTATGAAGGATTAAGTTATAATAACCTATGAAGTAAATAAAGTCCACATTTAAAGAATGAATGCAGAAAATACTGTCACATATATAGGGCCAGACCTGAATAGAAAAATCCACATAAAAAACAAGCACACTTTATGATATTTAATTTATATCACAAGTGTTTTGAATATGGACTTTTGATATTGCCACCAAGATAGGGTGTTCTTTTGTCTGATTTTATAAGATAATTGGGAGCAAACTTTTTCAAAAGCGGATTCATTTTGACAACTATTGCATGTTATAGTCTATTTGAATGATCTCAAGGAACAACTAACAACCCAGCTGTGTCTTATAATCTGACGTTCAGCAATAAAACATTTCAATTTAATTCACAGAGGAATTGTACACATACTGTTAAACTGAAAAAAGGAGATTGTTAAGCAGAAAATAACTTGGATAGTGCAAAATTCTCTAAGGCCAAATTCACCCAATAGGCTTACAAGTGCAATGACGGTGATCCAGGTCACGTGTCCCTTGTGTCATTGTCAACTTTTCCATATAATATCATCAAAATTCATATACAACAACTTTTACTCTGCAAAAAAACCTTTAACGTTTATATTCTCACTGTGAAATTTGAATATCAGTGCTATTGGAAGTTTGAGTTTTTCACATTTAACTATTTTCTCGGCTGTTATGGGATCCGGTCCAGTTCATGTCACATATGTGTAACTTACTAAAGACCTGTCTAGACATATGGTCGTCTGTGCATGAACATGTTTTCCCTTATTATAAAATCATATATCAGTCCAATTAACACGGCAAGCATTTCAAATACTCTTGGATTCAAAATGATCAGTAAAGCTCTCAATAATTTAAAGAGTGGACAACTTGTGTCAGTTAAAATTCTAACTGAACCTCACAGGCCAACTCATGACACAAAGCAAATCTCAGAAACATCCATTAAGGCAGTAATTTGCAAAAGCTTCTGCTCCAGTGAACATCAAGGATTTGTCTGCTTGGTGACGGGGAGACATTTCCGGTAGGAAGTAAACATTTTCACTCCACATATGATTTTGACAAGAAAATGATCTCTGTCAAGGAAACACAGTGCGGTGTCTCTGGCCCAGTTTATATCCAAGCAACTGCTTTAGTTAATATTCTTACCTGAATATACATGCAATACTTTGACACATAACAGAATATTTAAATCAATTGTGTATCTGTTTTTTTATTTATTAGAATTATACTGTGTTCCGCTGTCTCAACTTTGCCTAACGACTTCCCCAATCGCATTAGTTGGAAATACAATACGTCCACTCATACGGCTAGCCTTTATTGTTGTGAGGTTTGGAAACACCATCATTATAGCTTCTCTTACATCCCATTATATGTGTATACACACGTAAGTGTGCTGCAAATATTGGTGAAAAATATGAGCGTAGCATGGTAGTGAGGTAGCAGAGATTTGCATGTGCAAACAAGGTGTATTCCCCCCCCCCCAAGAGTGTCAGTACTTGAATATCAAAGAACAGACTGCAACTAGCTACAGATCCCACAGTGGGTTAATATGGATGCAAGCTACACGTGAGTGTATTATACGGCACATTGCAAACACTGCAATGAGTGGGAAGATCTTGCAACACTAGCAAGGAGAATGCACATGCACAAGTCTCTCATAAGTTACCCTTGAGACATGGATGCATTTATAGCCATATAGTGCATACACACAGACAAATGTGCATGCCAATTTTCATTGCGAGGTCCGTGCAACCTTGATATTCTGTCATAAAATTGCAAGCGTAACTTAAGTGTCCCTTGCAAATCAGCCGATTTTTCTCTGTAACCAGGATGTACATGCACATACAATTGGATGTAAGAGAGGCTTATGACTGTAAAATATACTTAAGGCTTTTTCAAAAGTTTTGTTTGTGAGGATTTCTGTTACGGACACTCAAATTTTCACACGTAAATCCTAAGTAACCTATTGCTTTCCACCTTAACTTCCACACATTGGATCAAAAATCCTTATTTGTGGTTATTGCTTGTTTAATATCGTGGGTTTCTTTTGATTGACATATGCATTGACAAAAGCAAAATCGATAAAAGTATTTTAACAACAAAAAGTTAAAACAAACATTTTAGAAGGATTTTTAAGGGGCGATAATATAATTTCTACCTGAAAATAGCATCCCAACTTGGCATAATTTGCATACGGAAAATCCCGAAGATATTTAAATTATTTCTGTTGTCACTTTGACTAACTTTTTTTGGCATGCGTTTTTGGTGTGCCTTGGTATGACCCAAAGAAGTATAGCTTAGGTGCTAGACCATTGTTGACACTTTTGTTACCTATCTATCTCCTCATATCTAGCCCCTCTGTGAAACTGGAGTAGAGCCCTCTTGTCACCAGAGAGGATTAGTTATATCAGTCGATCAGTTACTCCCAAGACTGATCGTGACTTAGTGTTAAAAGCGACCTTTATAAATCTAGGTGGTGACCAGCAGGTTGTAGGGTCTGTTTTAAGAATGTTTTTAAGAAGAACAAATCAAGTGTTTTAGCAGCTTTCCATACATTAAGAATCAGACTTTTCCACAGTCATGAAAGTAGAGTAATGATATAATTTAGGAATATTTACCATAACAACTATAACAAGTGTTTTCAAGAATTTCTCAGAGAGATTTTACACTACTTCTTGGATGTAAATTGTGAATGAAAAACAGTGGAGTAGAATTCCTGCTTATCTGAACTTTGGCCTACATTTTTTTGCTTCAGGGAGTTTGGATGATGTGTTCTTGGAATATTATGCAGAACAGAATGTGATGTAAATATTTAACGCTCAATGATAGGAGAGAGTTATTGTGGTCGGTTTCATTCCGTCTTTCTTCTTTTCTGTTAACTCAAAAACTTTAACATTGACAGATTTGGTTGGCACATATTTCATAGGATACAGACAGATTCCTCCATATTTGGTGAAATTTGACTAAAATTAAAGCAGGAGAAAGGCTTCTCTGTCTCATATACAGCACAACTTCATGGTTTAACTTGCGATTTCTCTACCATTTCTGCATGGACTTTTACATAATAAAAACTAATAGAAACACTGTAGTAATAATACCCCTTTCACACTACAAAGAACTTATTTGTAGGTTACATACGTTTGAAATACTACCAATAGAAAATTATGAAGAAAAAATTCTGTTGTAATATAGCTGGCACTGTAGCACTGCCTGTAGACCCTTGGATTTGTGATCCTAAGGGTCTGGGTTCAAATCCCATTTGGGTCTGTGTCTGTCTTTTTGTCCTTTTTTTCTCTGTACACATTCTTGCCCTTATAACTCAAAAACTATAATATCAATTAAGTTCAAATTTGGTGGGGAGATACCGGATGGGGTATATACAATTGTCATTGTGAGGTGACAAACCTCTGCTATCTTAAGTTAAATATATTTCTTCTCATTTTATGTCTTGAAATTGACATATAGATAATCAAGAGAGTGGTGGTGTATTCATGATTTTTACATTTTTGATTAATTTCTCAATTCAATTCCCAGACAGGCCATCACAAAAATTTTATACTGAGTGATTTTCACCGAGAAG
Organism: Sabellastarte sp. h YS-2021; assembly: GCA_964017235.1. Classification (NCBI taxonomy): domain Eukaryota; kingdom Metazoa; phylum Annelida; class Polychaeta; order Sabellida; family Sabellidae; genus Sabellastarte; species Sabellastarte sp. h YS-2021. Next base: position 118,033,219 of record OZ024933.1, on the reverse strand, counting down.
TTGTTTTTATCCAATATGTTTACCTCCGCTAGGAGTTTATGCCTTTGTTGTTTGTCTATCTGTCTGTCTGTTTTTGGTATTTAGATTAATCCAGAATTAATGAACATATATTTTTATGTGGGAAGTACCTGGTCAAAGGTACTAATATTTGGGAAAGATCTGGATCATATTTTGGATACAAAAACTTATGAATTTTCTGAGGTCCTATTTTATTGACTTTGGCTTTCTACTTGATATTTCTTCATAAGTAATAAACACATTTTTATGATAAATTTTTAGTAGGAAGGGTCTAGCCATGGGAAGAAGAATAACATTTTAGGAAAGATCCACTATTCTGGATAACAATAAACCTCCAAAAGTTTGGAAACGCCACTCAGGTGGGCATAAGTGTTCAGTGGTTTCTAGTACACTTTGTGCTAATTGACGTTTATATTATGTTTTAGCTAGAGAGTAAGTCACGCTATTGTGAACTCACTTAATGTCCACAAAATATTTATTCAGTGTTGAAGTACGCATGTGTTCCTCAGTGGACATAAATCTGTTAAATGCCATTAAGGTGGCATTGGGCTCATTTCGGCTGCACCTGTCCTTGCTTTAGTACGGCTGCTAATTTGCATACATAATTGCTATTGGTCAAGACTGACCAGCGTGGGACCTCTCTGTTTTACAGCTCTCAATCCTCCATTCTGTCATTGGAAAGCAACGAGGACACACTACAATTTTCTACATTATATGCTGTGCAATACTACACGTGGTGATTCACTGACTGCATGGTTTTCTTTTTATATCTTATTTTATTTTAGAATTTTATATTTATGTGTTACAATTTCATTTTGTCCTTGTTGTGTTGTATTGAATCGTTGTCCAATGACGAATGATATAGTTTAATTGTTTTACTATTTTATGCATATTGATTCATATTAGGATTTTACTGCATGATTCGTTATGTACAATCTCAGATCGAATAAAAAAGATACAATTTAATTTCCTGTGCAGATTCAAGTAACGGATGATGAGCAATTTTTGACTGATTTACTAAATCAAAACTCTTCTTTGCTTAATAGTAGTGCAAACATGTCGGATTCTGTGCATGAAAGTTCGGATAGTGAGGTGGATTATGATGCTTTGGTGCAGGATTCAGATAATGAAAAACAATCGACTTCAGGCAAAGTTAACAAAGATATTTCTGACAACATATCTTCGGATAGTATGGATATCAGTTCACACTTTAAAGTTCTGTCGGTGATAAATTCACAAATTTTGGAACAATTGCAAAAAACTGGGAAAAGACTTGATAAAATTGAAAATTGTGGATTGCAAAAAGACATCGGACAAAAGTAAAATCAAAGGGGTTAAAGGTGTTTCAAAATCAAAGAAACTGGTTTCAACAAGGTCGGATTCAAAGTCGGATTCAAAAATTGAAACACATGTTACCAAACTTCCTACATTTGATTCTCTGAAAGATGATGCTATGATTCAGTCAAAAGTGGGACAACACTTGCAAGAGCTCTCAAAATTGGCTAAGACAGGTACGGCTCAAAAATTGAAATCTCAAAGAGGTGGCCAAGTCGAGGTTTTGGTCAAAAATAGGGTCAAATGGCCCCATGAATACGTCTTATCCGGTCTTAACAAAGAGAGAGTTTCATATGATCAACTTTGGGTTACTCAGTGGATGGCTGGCTTTGGCCGTACCATGAGGGAGGAATTGGATCCGGAAATTAGACAACATATGCTTGATAATATGATCTCCCTCATGGATGATGCAAATGATTTTTCGTGGATTTCAGCCAAAGCCAGCCATGCGGTGTTATTATGTCGTATGGAACAGGGCGAAATTAAATCATACTCTGATGTCTTGGCAATTGATCGGATTAGGAGAGCTAATGCACAAAAACATGTTGCTAATTCAGTAGTGACTTCCCCTCAAAATTCAGTCTTTCCTAAGAAGTTTGGCAAGACCACAAAATCTATGCCTTGTACATACTTTAATCAGGGTACATGTTTGCAGAAAAAGTCTCATGAGACTAGGGGGTCCTCTACAAGCACATATGTGCTTCCTGTTTTGCTTCAGCAGGGAAAACCTGCCCACATGCTGAGGTTGATTGTAAAAATAAGCATAAAGGTCAGGCAAAAAACAATTGAGCTTGGGTGATCACATAAAAGTGTTCACCCACAAGGATAGAATTTTTGTGAACAAAAAACACAATGTCAATCAAATCAATGAGCAGTTGTTAGCAACATGTGACACATGGTTCAGATGGTTTATGGTTAACAGATCTGTTACCACTTCTGTTAACCATAGATCACATGCTGAAGTGCTACAAAGTCATTGTAAAAATAATTCTGCCATAGGTCGGGACAAATTTCATAAGTGTCAACCAAATAAGGTCAAATCCTCTACTGGTATGTCTATTGTACATAGCAGTGTAAATTGCGTTCCAGTCAAATGCATTCCTCCTCAACGCATTCCTCAGAAACTTGTCACTAATCACAAGGCATCAGCTCGCGAACGCAATGTTGTTTCAAAGGGGAAGCCCTATATGCAAGAATCATCTCTGTCATTGCAAAGTAGATATGAAGTATTACAGTCTATTGTACACAGGGAACCGCAGCACTTGTCTCATCAACATGGTAATCTTTTGCATGAAACTTTGGAAAGCAATAACAACAAAAATAGCAAAACTGTGGGAGAAAAGCTATGTGGTAAGCACACTTCTGATGTAACTGCTTTGGTAACTTCCAGGGGTAATCAAAACAAAACTGGGACAAAATTAGGACAAGTTACACAGGAAGTACCACATCTAGGTCAGCCCATGCACCATATTACTGATTCCAGGGGCAATAAAAACGGAATTGGGGCCAAATTGGGTCAGGTGCTGTATCAAAGGGCTGGTCACAATCAATCGTGTACTGAGAATAAAGCACAAAAGGCTTTGCCACATAATGACTTAATACAAGTACAAGACATACAAGACATCTCCACTTGTCATGATTTAGCATGCGTGGAAGAGAAAAATAATGACAATTATGTCTATCTTTATGATGTCTCAAATTTTCCTGCCAGGCGTAAATGTAACATACCTCATTACATTTATCAGGAGAAACTCCTATCTCAGGATTATGTTACCTGTGTTCGACAAAATGGCAAGGATTTTGGTTTCTTACCTTTAAATAATCTCATGGTTTACACAGGTGCTGGCCAAAGTTGCCTTCTATTGTTGAAGCTCATCATATTGTTAGAGAGTCTGCTAAGCCTAATTTTATGGGGGCTAGGATCCCTGTGGCTAGTCAATTCAATATTAATGCTTGGAAATTTTACCTTGCTCAATATTGGGATAAACAAATTGTAGATCTCTTGCAATATGGCTTTCCCCTGGACTTTGACAGATCCGTATCACTGCAAAGTACTTATCTTAATCATTCTTCCGCTTTAAAGTTTCCAGATCATGTACAAAATTATATTGAAACTGAGAAGTATGGAGCTATCTTAGGTCCTTTTGATGAGTATCCTTTTCAATGCCATGTCTCCCCTTTTTTAACTAGAGATACGCCTAACTCTAACAATAGAAGGGTTATACTTGACTTAAGTTTCCCTCAAGGTAAATCAGTTAATGATGGGGTTCAGAAGGACGTATACTTGAATATATACTTTTAATTGAACTATCCTTCTGTAGATGCCGTCGTCAACCGTCTTAAAGCACTAGGTACTGAGGCCCTTCTGTACAAAATCGATATTATTCGTGCCTTCAGACATATCAGGATTGATCCTGGAGATTTAGATCTCTTAGGACTTAAGCATGATCAACAGTTTATCGATTGTATGTTACCGTTCAGATTTCGGCACAGATCCGTATTCTTTCAGAGATGTATGGATGCGGTACGGTTTATCATGAAAAATAATTTTAATTTTCCTTACCTCTAGAACTATATTGACGATCTCATTTATACAGGCCTTCCACATGATATACATAGGTCTTACAGCACACTTATTGCTCTCTTACAACAACTAGTCCTGGAAATCAGCCAGTCCAAGTTGGTTCCCCCTACTACTACTGCAGTATGTTTGGGAATTGAGATTGATAATAGTAGTCGTACATTGAAGATACCTGGTGAAAAATTAGTAGAAATTCTAAGTATTTGTAAGACATTTGCTAGTAAAATTAATGTTACAAAAAATCAGTTGCAGTCCTTATTGGGACTGTATATCACTAAGTGTGTTAAACCTGCAAGGTTCTTTCTCAATAGAATGCTTCAGTTATTCAGAGATCATACATCAAAGTCCATTATTTGGTTAAACCATGCTTTTCATAGAGACCTTAACTGGTTTAACACCTTCTTGCTTCAATTCAATGGCGTTACATTTTTTGACTATAAACAACCAGATCATATTGTGTATCTAGATGCATGTTTAACTGGCTTTGGGGCAGCTTTTGCAAACAAGATTTATGCACAATAGTGCATTTAGAGATCCTTAACATAGTTGTAGCTATAAAAATTTGGGGCGAAATTTGGCAAAATCAGGCCATTGATATTTAGTGTGATAATATGGCTGTTGTCGAGGTTCTTACATCCGGCAAGGCTCGGGATCGCATTCTGGCCACTTGTGCAAGAAATATCTGGTTGTTAACTGCAATATTCAACATACAATTAACGGTCACTCATATACCCGGGGTACAGAATGAGATAGCAGACTAATTATCTAGATGGAAGGGCACTGATTCTCAAGTTAACACATTGTCTTCTTTCATACCCAATTATCAATGGATGCCAGTACACCTGGACCATACAAACTTGAATGAATATGTATAGCATGTGCTTTGTATTGTAGATGTATTACCACATACTTCACAGTTTGCACCCTCGACCCTGGAGAGGCTCAAGACAGGGTTTAGACCAGCCACATGGCTTCAATACAACAGAATGTTTGCACAGTTCATAGCATTCCTAGAAAATCTTTTCACCTTTTACAGGTGAATTCTATTGTTTTGCTTTCCTTTATGGAGTTCTGTTATCAGAGTGGTCTCTCGCAAGCTAACATTTCTAACCATTTATCTACAATCAGAGCCATGTTTACAATTCATGGGCTGAATACAGAGCCTTTTAAAGATCACAGATTGCATTTATACATTAAATCTATAAAAATTAATGCAGTTTTCAAACCCAACACTTCAAAAATTGTGTCTATTGACATGTTGCATCACATTGTGCTATTGTGTGATGAGAAGCAGTTTCCAGTAGTGTTTAAAGCATTGTATCTCTTTTGTTTTTTCTCTTTTATGAGACTTTCCAATGTTTTGCCACATTCTGCTGCTCAGTTTGATGTAACTAGGCATTTGACTAGAGGTGATGTCATTTTTGGTCCCCAGGTGTGCACAGTCATAGTCAAATGGTCCAAGACAATGCAGGACCGTAAAGCGACCACTACCATTTCATTACCACTTTTGGGTTCTTCACCCCTATGTCCCGTATCAGCTTTAAAAGCCATGTTCCAGACCATGCCAGCTTCAAAGAATTCGCCCTTATTTTTAGTTTATAGACAAGGTTTGTTATTTCCATTGGCTGATTCTGCTGCCAGGAAGCATCTGAAGTCCATTTCTATTATGCTTAATATATCCCCTCACTTAACCTTTCATTCCTTCAGGAGATCTGCCACAACTTGGGCTTTTCAGAATGGCATGTCCCTGCAAGAAATTATGAAGCATGGCACCTGGTCATCAGAGGCATTATGGAGATATATCAAATCTGTCCCTTCTTCTTCTTCTCAAGTTGCCCGTACCTTCCAGCACCATCTTTTCCTTTAGTTTGGCATTTGGCGCCTTATTTTGGCATATTTTATATTTTTCATGGTGAAAACGTATATAATACAATTACATTGTCATTTTAAGCCATGTATTTCTGCTTTGAAATAAATTCTTATTCCTTAACATGGCTGCTCTGTCACCTTTTAATTTGGGGAAATTATATAAAATTCTGTTAACTTTATTGATTATTTGTTTTGGGTTTGCAAATTTCATTTGTGCACCCGTAACTTTATTGGGTTTACAAGGAAACTTGGGGTTTAAAAATTTATTTTTGGTTAGGGGTACTCTTATACTGTGTCTTTTTGGTTACATGAGTGACAGGGTTAGTCTTTCTGTCATCTTTCTGTTATTAGTCTAGTCTTTAAGCAATATCTCATATTGATATGGACACTTGCATTTAACATGTACACCTGTAACATGGGTGGCCATTATGTTAACTTCTTTTGATATTATTTACTAGTAATGTTATTCATTTCATTATTTGAATTTGGGGCCATTGGGCCATGATATCTGCAGTAATTTAATTCATAGTACGTGAGGTTTATATTTCCATTTTCATTTTACATGTCTCATTACATACTACAACTATTGCTCATGCAGTGTCTTGCATATGTTCATAATGAGTCATGCTTCCTTTTTATTCTTTTAGTTGTGATGCCTTATTGGCACCTTATTTTGGCATATTTTATATTTTTCATGGTGAAAACGTATATAATACAATTACATTTTCATTTTAAGCCATGTATTTCTGCTTTGAAATAAATTCTTATTCCTTAACATGGCTGCTCTGTCTATTAATTTTTATTGTCTTGGGGGGGGGGGGGGGGGGGGGGGGGGAATGCTCTGAAAATTAATTAACCTTTTTTGTTTTCATTTTAATATCTTCCAACATAGTTTCAAATACAAACAACGGATGGTCGGTAATACAATACTTTATAATACTTCCGAGACTGGTTACATCGAGTCAAACGTTTTGCTCTTTATAAGTACATCTTGTTCAATATTTAGACAGTTTAAGTTTCTCATATATTGATGACATACATTTATTAAATGTACCAGTAGAAGAGGGTGCTCAGGAAAAGCTAACTTCTTGTTGATATACTAGAACAACATGATAAAGGATTGTGGGTTATTACTTTATGTTGATTTAGTATTTTAAATTACCCCTAGTACCTTTGTATCAGTTATATTGTGATGGTCAGTTGGAAGGGCAGACAGAAACCAGAATGTACAGTTGGTCAAGGTTCTGTACTGTAAACAGCCGACCAACGGAAAGCAACTACCAGCTTTCCCACTTGAGGTCAGGCAGGGATTCGAACTCCAATGTCAGAGATGGAAAGCGAGTCTGTTACCACTAAAACTTCAGTTTATGTTGCGATACAAAAGGTTATACAGTAAGAAAATAACAGAAAGATGAATATATGTTTATGTTATCAATGAACAATCCAAGTCAATACACATTAAAATAATGGGAATTCTCTGTTTTGCTCTCTCAAGTGATAACATTTAGTAATATCCACCATGGGGCTTGTTTTAGGTTTGTTATCCAACACTTTGCTTTCATAATGAGTAAACCAAGTCCATTTTTACCAAAATGATGCAAAAAATAAATCAACTGTCAAATGTTTCCATAGTTACAGGCACTAGTTAATTAAAAACGTAAAGTTTCACCCCAAGTTTTCTCTAGCCTTACTTCTTAGATTTTAATGGGATTAAAAACCCTTGTGCTCTTTAACAGTAGGATTCTAATGATGCATATAACATATGTGTAGGTTATAACAATGTTCAGAAATATTAACGAAAAAGTGACAAATTTTAATAGTAATTATGTATATTATGTGATACAGTGGAATGAAAAAAATAATTCCCGGTCTATATTTCCATTTATTTTGAGAAAGTATGGTCTTGATTGGATAATAATGATCAACTCTGATCCATCACTTTATTCTGAAGTGGACAAATCACTTTGTTGGGACTGTATGAGGTCTTTCAGAAGACTTGACGTTGTTGAAAAACAATGTTAACACAAAGTATAAACAGGATAATGCAAGGATGATGTTTATGACTTCCCTCATATTCTAGGTGATCTGTCGTAACAGTGTCCATGATAGTAACATTAAAATGAAAGAGTACATAACAACTGTAATTGCTTCTATGATTCATCTGTAAACGACTGTAAGCATCTTATGAGTCCATTATGTACTGTTATGTACTCATGCTATACATGGTTAATTTCTGTGATAATGGTATACACTGTATGAGTTATCGTTTTAAATATAACATTTTAGTTCATTTACACAGTAATCATTGTTTATCTTAAGTAACACCTGATAATCAGAAAATTGGGGCCAGATGCCATGTACTAGCAATTATACCACTGGCCATGATGTTATGTATATATTATACACTATTTCTAAACGGCATTATAACATTATCAAATGCTAGAGGTTCTATATTAAAGGGTAATTCATTGTTAAGCATTAGTCAGCTCAGAACCTGTTTTAGTGACCTTTCAACCCAACGATCTGACCTTGGTGTCAAATCCATATATTACGTGTTTTTATAGTTTATAAACATAACACACAGTGAACCAATTATAATTAGTCATGTCATTTACTTATCGTACACTGGTATGCCTGGTTAAATTCAATTCAGTAAAAATTTTAAAAAATTACCATGTCACCACTTTAACATTTTAAATATCTCTTTTATTTCTGGTACAGGCCCACCTTCATTATGTAATCTTATTTTCTTCAAATCTGTATGAGGTTCTTTTACCTCCTTTAACTAACTTGACCTGATATTAAAATCAATTTAAGGTCCCCTTAAATTCTACTTAAATTTAAGGTGACCCTGTGCCAGACTTAAATGTTTCATGAATTGTAAATAACCTGTAGTGTGGCTTCATTGCTGTTTAATGATAATAAATACATATATTAACCCACAATGCATCTTTGGTTTTGACCCTAGAGGTCACTTGGTTGTGTCACTTGGTCTGACCTTGAGGAACTGATGACAGCGATACATCCTATCTTGTTAGAAATGCTGTTATCTCTATCTTTATTGAGGATTCCCTAAGAAATATGAAAGGTAAGGGCATTGTTATTGCTGATGGTGGTATTTTACAAATTGTAATCCCTCGGTCACAGAATAACGTGTAACATTCATACAAACATTGATGAAAGAAGGTTGTGTGTGGGAATCCGATATTTGGTAGTTCCTTGCTGATGTAAGTTGATTTGCAATGTAGAATGAATAACAGAGTGTATGCACTGCTATACTCCACCTTCTCCACTACATAGGTAATAATGATAATAATAATCACTTGTGGAGTGCAGACCTCCATCGGCAAAGAGGGCGTTGCTGGATTTTTTAGATAATTAAATGGCTTCATCCTTTGCCCAGGCCCACCAACAGGAAATATTCAGAAACATCCATTCTTACTTCTGCAGTTATGATGGAGAAAGACAAACAAACAGATAGACAAACAGGCAAAACATGATCTCTTGGTGGAGGTAACAAGAGGACTCATATCGTTCAAAGACTCCTAGTGCTTTTAATATTACAAAATACTATTTAAGAATTTCCCTGGATAAAGACGGTGATATAAATTGCCTTGTATCGGCTATAGCCATAAATGTAGAGTATACGACTATTGCCAACTGCCATTAATTCACATCATTCAATCAAATTAAAAATGCGATAATAACATAATGTTTGTTATTTTATTACATTTCACACTTGTTTTGCCTGGTTATATCACTTCATTTTTATTAGAAATTTTTTGTTAAATTTTTGACGTGGGAGGACAAGGAAATCAGTAAAATGTGCTACTACAAAGGTTAAACATCTCCAGTTCTTGTCCCACTAGGAATTTTACTTAATTTGCCAGGTCATTTGAGGATTTTAATCCAATCAGAGAAATCCATGTAACTGTTAGACACTAGTTGACCCAGTTTTCCACTAGGCCTAAGTCTGGACTGTTTCTTCTTGTTTTACTTCTCGCTGAAGAGACAGCAGGTCTGAGATTATCAAAAACATTGCAGAGTCTTAAGACTGTCAAGATGCCCAGATCTTTAAATGAAGGGTGAGGTTTTTCTGGTTTTTCTGCAGACAAATACAAATCTGCAAAACATTTTATCCTTGTTAAAGGTTATAAGTATAGAAATGATAGAATCAGACGAGGACAGTGACCGGGAAGTTAGCTTGTTTTTCTTTGAAAAATTATATTTTTGATGATTTCTGAGGATTTTTTTAGTATATTCCACAGCTATTTTAACATTAAATACAGTTTAAGTTGTAAGCAAAAATTGTTTATTTCTTTGAATACCTTCCGCGAAAAGAATGATTTCTCTTTAAATAACTAAAAATAATAATTTTTGAGGCAACTTAAAATTCATTTTTCTATAGATCACATGTTAATCATGTCTTTGTTTTGAATATAATACTCCATTAATTGACATATAGATATTAGTCACGTGAGAATATCTAGTTCCCTATTTTAAACAAATGTTATTTTTGTGAAAACTGCTTTTATGGGATGTATCTTTTTGTGCTATTTGTTTCCCAATTCCAATTCACTAAATATCTGGAAATGAATTTGACACGAGTAATAGCTTGATGTTTCATGTCACTTATTTTTTATAAAACATACATTTCTTGTCAGGTAAGATTTAGGTTTAAAACTGCTGTCTGCTGACATCCATTTCCTACACTTTGTCACAATCTTTATTGTGATTGCAAAATACTTTCTTGGTGTGAGATCATTTAAGAGGAGTGTGTGTCTGTGGGGAGATCGGGTATTTGGGACACCAACATAAGCCAATTAGAATTAAGGTTTCAACAAGAAAACTTAACTTATAAAACGCTAACCTCTGTATGATGAGTTGGTTAGTTTCACAATATATTTTTCTGAAATCTGAAGATCGGCATTAGACTGTGCTTTCGTTAAATTTCCCTTCAAGGGAGGGAAGAAAACAGTTTTCCATACAAGGTTAAGGTGAAGACGTTTAGATGGGAATATGGAATCTTGGGATTTGTCACAGGGCACTTGTCAAACAATATGGGCGAATTTATTTGAATGATTTATATATGAAAGAGAGAACCTATAATAAGTGTATATCATATAAAAACAAGTTTGATATTTTAAACATATACTTTCTGGTAAAAGACATGTCAATAAATGCCTTCTTTTGTTTCTGTTTTAGGTCAGGGGACCAGTGGATTCTGTAACAGCTGCGTCCACTCCTGTATTTATGATATGCCAATACTGGAGTCAGTTGTATAGCTCTGTTGTCACACTCTAATGTATGTGATTCAGTTTTTTTCAATAAATGCTTGTAGAGTATCTCTTATAGTTCAATGTACCCTATTATAATATCTACCATCTTTGGGCTAAGGAAATTAATACTAAATGCTACTTTCATTCACTCCCATTACAAAGGCCAATAGGCATGTATTGGCCCTTGCATTGCTTTGGGGTCTTCCAAATGTTGGGTTTTTGGTAAATATTGTTATATCTTCTTTGCTGATGCATTGGTTAGTCCTACGGTCGGGGTAACTTAACATAATGATGAACTGTAAAATAGATATTATTGAGGTACCACACGAATGTTTTACAATTATATTTTAAACAAAATCATTGTTACATATATATATATATATATATTTCTTGTCTTGGGGGTGGGGTCTTGGAAATGTCAATAAATGCTTGTAGATCTATGTGTTGTTAACCCTCGTCCTGGGCAAGTATAATTCATAAACCGTAAAATAGAATCTATATTATAAATAGAATTTATAAGGAAAACACTCAACTCATTAACCTGCATCTGCAAATTTACGGCATGTGCAAATTTACTCCAGGCATGCATATTATACCTGGGGTATCTTTTTCCCAGATCACCGACATTCAAGAAATAGCACAGACTCTCATAGAACACTTCCTGGCTTTGCCCATAAGGTCTACCACATATTGAAATCTCTCATCTTGCATAGAACCTGTATGCAAATGATGCTTAGATTGTCATTTCAAGCATATTTTGAATCACTTTGTTTTCTTCATTAACATGGATTATTATGTCCATCACAGAAGTATTATTTTTACAACTGTTTGTCTGTTTGTCCATTTGTCTGCTTGTTTCTTAGCAGGATTACACAAATACTACTGGTTGTAAGTTCATGAAAAAGACAGAAGTCAGGTCTTGGTCCAACTTAGACTCCATTAAATTTTGAGACTGGATCGCTGCCTCAATACAAAAAAAAACAAAACAAATCCGGATTTGCCCCTAAACTTATAGTTAGGTGCCTTGACGGGAGGTCTGTACGTTCCAAATGCTATTATTGTTATTAACGCTCGACGATAGGAGAGGGTTATTGTAATCAGTTTGTGTCTGTCTGTCTTTCTGTCTGACTGTCTGTGCACCGTTTTGCCCTTATAACTCAAAAACTACACATCAACAATCAATCAATCTCAAATTTGGTGGGCAGGTGTTTCATGGGGTACAGAAGGATTCTTCCAAATTTGGTGTAATTTGTTTAAAAATTAAACTCAGGAGACAGTTTTTCTTATTTTTAATTGGGAATACACAGTGAAACTGCTTCTCTTCATCACATACGTAAAAAATCAATATTTTGCTTTCTGATGATGTCATTACTCAGTGATGTCACAATGCAATTCTCAGTGTGAGGTCACAAACCTAGCTTGTGATACTTGCTGTCTTTAAGTAAAAATATTTCTTCTCATTTTATGTCTTGATATTGAGGGAGGTGGTATATTCATCATTATTTATTAACTATTATTTCTGTCTTTATTTTCTCTTTTTTTTCTTTCAATTCCTTGACAGTCCATCACAAAAAAATACCATGCGTGATTTTCACCAAAAAGTGACCTTTAAGCAATATTTTTACCTCCACCAGCAGTTTATGTTTTTGTGTGCTAATTGTTTGTCTACTGCCTTGTGCCATATAATGGCACAAACTTTAAGTTGGCACAAAATGGAAGCTAAAATATTAAGTAATACTTGTACTTTATCGCCCACTTTCGCACATTTTCGTTTAACAAATAAGGAAGTGGAAGTGACGAAAGAAATAATTTAAATATCATCGGCAATTTCCGTATGCAAATTGTGCCAATTTGAGTCGCTGATTTCATGTAGAAATTATATTATCGCTCATTAAAAACAAGTGTAACAGGTTTATTATTTTGAGTTTATGCCAGTAAAATGCTTTTATAACTTGCGCTTGTGTCAATACATCTTTTAATAAAAAGAAATCCTCGAAACTACACTCGAAACAATCCAAATTAAGCTTTTTGTGTCCAAGGTGTGCTAAGTTAAGGCATGAAGCAGTATTTGTCTGTTTTTTTTTGTTTTTTTAGTGTGTGTGTGTTTAGATTACTCCAGAACTAATGAACAGATCTTTATTAAAAAATTTGTGGGTAGGACCTGACCGAAGGAAGAAGTTACTAAAAGAACGATTTAGATCTTATTTTGGATACAAAAAAATCATGAATTTTCAGAGGTCCCATTTCAATCTATTTTTAACAACTTTGGCTTTCTACTTGATATTTCTATGAAGATTAATTTACATGTTTGGTTTTATTTTATTGTCTTCCTTACAATACTTTATATCACTTGAGAGACTGGTCACATGGAGTCGAGCGTTTTGCTCCTTTTGAGTGCATCTTGTTAGTATTTATTTTTTTGGCTTCAAGTAATTTCAATGTATCCTATAACACAATGATTGTCTAAGAATTAGTAGAAACAGGTCAAAACCAAAATAGTTCCTCCAATGGAGGGACAGATAGGGCAGTGAGCAGACCTCTGTTCTTTTAGTTTATTTCATTAGGAAGCCGCAGTTGATTGTGACTAGAAGTGGCAATATTTTCCATTCCATTGATTGATTGTATTAGGTTTTGGTAACACATACAGGTCATATCAAGAAATTCCAGGTAATGGAGGGAAATAATGCATACAAAATGGTCAACATTATGCACTGAAAACCATTCCACTTGAAATGCACCATAATTGCAAACATTCCTGACTGCCAATTTTACTTGTGAATGTTAAACATCGATACCCCAGTTTCATGTAGAAGACACGTTGTAAAACCTAATCAACTTGTATTTGTAGAGGTTGCTAGAATAACTCCTAATGAGAAACTGGTACATCTGGCATCACATGTGATTTATTTATACCAAAAGCATAATTATTAAGATTAAACAGATAAGTCAAAAGTTTTATTTATTAATGATGCACTTCCATAAGTAGTCTGTCAACTGGGCAAGTTGGCCCCATTTCATTGTTTTACAGACAGGTCACAGACATTCTGCAAATGCTAAAATAAGTGGTAAAAGCCTAAAGGTTAGATGTAGGTGACATACGATCAAGTTATTGTTGTTAAAACATAAATGTTTGCTTCCAAAGGTTTTTAAACTTGTTTGGAAAATCAAACAACTCCCATTACTTGCTGTGATTGAGCGCTCCACCTTCTCAAATGAAAGGACACACTATAAGACTTCTACGATTTGGCTTTCGGGCACAGACTTAGGGGCGGGCAATAGGCAGACTTGTGGAACAGGGATGATAGCAGCAACAGTCTGATGTAATGGCTGTGTTTGCTGGTAGCTAGCAACGACAAAATTTGATAAGATATCTCAGTAAAGGTAGACTGAAACTGTAAAAAGTAATGGCCCAGTAATGTGATAAACACTTGTTTTCAACCAAGGGTTCAACGGCCTGTTATGTTGTAAGCAAGGACAATCCCATTACAATGGGTGCAAATTCTGTCTTTGGTTGGAAAATTGTAAACACAATAAGAAGTCCCATATAAATAATGGACAGTTGTATGCAATGCCCCCTATGGACGAATAATTCAATATTGTATTTCATTGTATTAGTATGTAGCATATGTGTTTTGCAGAGATGTTGGCCTTGGCTAGTATGGTTTGTGACATTTTGTGAGCACAGGCGTCTAATCTAAGACATTTATTCACCCAAATAAACATAAACAAGAATTTTAAAATCCTCAGAGAGAAAAAGGGTCAGTCTCACATCAGTGGTCGCTGGTTCTAGCCCAGCTTCTGATAATATGTGGGATTGACTGAGAAACTGACCTCATTTGACCCTAGCTGTAACAAGGGATATAAAACAATAACATTGATCACACTAAAGTGAATATGTTAACCATTTGTTCAGAGTAGAGAAATCAATTTTAGGTATGTGTTTCAAACTGACATGCCCACTATGTATATAGTTATTTGACCTTGAAATATATTTTGAACTTCCTTGTTGATTACATTTCCCTCTTTCAACTGTTCATCTTTCAGTCATTTTCTTTGTGCTGATTTAAACCTTCAGGTTATGACATCATCATGAAGTTACAATGCTGAGGTCTAAGAAAGTATAAGGTGTAAGTAAATTATATTGTTAATCTTTATGCATTGGATTGCTTTCTTATTCATTGTTTTGTAGCTCAAAACCTATATTCTCTGTTTCTTATTTACTATCTGTTTAAAGTGATTTATAAGCCCATATTGCGCTGGGTATTACTTAAATACTTTTTTATAATACTTACAACATAATAGATGTCAATATAATAAACAAATAAAATAAAGTAAGAAATGGTGTTTGTTATTTGGCCTAGATAAAACAAATAAATAAACAACTTCACTTACAATAAATAGACATATATATAAAAACAGCTTATCACAGAATACAAATTGACCTGACCAAAGTCTATGTGTAGGTGTTTCCTATTACGGGGACAGTGCCCTATTAAATCATGAAATTACCTGAAAACTTGAGATGCCCTCATAGCAATGTATTGTAATTAGATATATAATGGCAGACCCATAAAAGTGTTGGCTTCATTACGGCTCTAAATGAACTCTACAGTAACAGAAAGGTTTCACAGCTGAATAGGAAGATCTATACTGGTAATAACATTAATTGTCCACCAATGAAATAATATAAACTAGTTTAGTAGAATGAGTATATTGTACTTATTGGTTTAGTCCCTTTTAAAATGAATAAATGTTGAAAAATTATCACAACTATTTCAATACTTAAGTCAACTACAACTATGTTATAAGATTATTAGCTAGGATTGTTTACAAAGCTTTTTCTGTTTCTGTTAGATTCAAATTCATACAGTAATGTGGAGAAATCCAAATCTTTTATATATTCACTGGTGCTCCTAACTATGAATAATTTTACAGCTAAAAGTTCTTTTGCATATTTGAACTACATAGGTACTTATGTTTTTTAATTTTATCACTAGAAAAGAAGAAAAAAATAGACTCTAATGGTTATCTGTCTTTACACATGGGACAATTTTACAAAAAAAAAAATTTTCATTTTATACATCTGTAAGATTGCAGACAAAATAATGGTTTTTCTTAATCCCCAGGTATTGCACTTTTAGATCAATCCCAATACTTGCAGCACTGATAAATGCTCCCTGTTTGACCTTTTATTTTCAGCTGATAAGAATGATTTATCTTTAAAAGATTACCGGAAAGACCTGGAAATACAAAAGATATCTTAAGACAAAAAAATCAACCTGCCATCAAATATTGTCTCTAAGCTGAGAAATGGCATCTGGGTGAAATCTATATCATGCAATAAATCAAAACACCCCTCTTAACAAGGAATATAAGTGATCATTGGCAAAGCTGTTCCTATGTCCATTTTAGGTGTGCTGTATTTAGTCAAACTGCACGTATTTCTCACAAGATATCAAGGATTTCCTCCCCAGATGTAAGAACTAAATTATACCATAAGCTTAATAGCAATTTAGATATCTTCAAGTGATAAACAAACCCCACAGTTTGTTACAGTAAACAAAAGAAAACACACAAAAAACCAGGTCAATGACCGCTACAGATGGTCTAGTTTTTGCACCATTAATATTCTCGAGACACCCCTTGGTTGAGTCGTGCTGTAATTACCTGGATAAATGAAACATTCTCAGACCATTGCATAGCAATGTGATACATATGGTTTTTTAAGCAGCTTAAACAGGTGCTTAAGGCTATGTCACATATCTCCGTTCTGCAGCTCAAACAACCCTTCCTTACAAATAAAGCATAAATGTGAGTCTCAAATATTCCTATGCAATGTCAGTGAATAGCATCCCTGAATGAGTGGCAATGTGATGGTATTATCATCAATAATGTAATGAGTGGCAATGTGATGGTATTATGATCAATAATGTAATGAATGGCAATGTGATGGTATTATCATCAATAATGTAATGAATGGCAATGTGATGGTATTATGATCAATAATGTAATGAATGGCAATGTGATGGTATTATCATCAATAATGTAATGAATGGCAATGTGATGGTATTATCATCAATAATGTAATGAATGGCAATGTGATGGTATTATCATCAATAATGTAATGAATGGCAATGTGATGGTATTATCATCAATAATGTAATGAATGGCAATGTGATGGTATTATCATCAATAATGTAATGAATGGCAATGTGATGGTATTATCATCAATAATGTAATGAATGGCAATGTGATGGTATTATCATCAATAATGTAATGATATTATCATATCAGTAATGATAACTATGTGGTTTCAGAGGCGTTTGTGAAAAGTTCTGTTTCAGTGACAATTACATTGGCTTTATCTTTATTTTATTATTTTTTTGAAGGAGGGGAATGGCTCGATTTAGATGGTCAAACATGATGCAAGGTAGAAGTCTCCAGATTCCGCCATTGTTCCTACAAAAAGTGGATGTTGTTTAGGAGGTTGAGAAAGTTGGCAGGAATAACGTCATGCTAAGACTAGCATAAAAAACTTTGTCATTTATGAAACAGCCAAATAAATATAATGATAAGATAATTCAGCTGAATAGGTGCAGAACCCTGGCTTAAGTTACTTTTACAATTCATCTAGTGAGATGTAATCCCAAAATACTTTTTGGTGCAGAAAGTATCATGTTTAATTACTCTCTGGCTATATCATTTGTAAGATGTTTCAACTACAAAGCAATATATTATAGAATATTACAGGCAAGGCTCCTATAACACTACTACTATTAAGGGTCTACAGTTACCGGTGGTAGATATACCTGTTCCTTCTTCCACATACTCCAGCATAGTCGCCTCTTCACCTTTCTGGATTGTGTTATTCCGTCTACAATCTCCCCTTTCCTCCGACAGCAGATGAAAATTCATAGAGCTTCCTATGCTATCTGTTTCTCTTCTGCAGAAAAACATTGCTAGATATTGGGGCTGGTAGATGATTGAACCTATTTTGCCTGTCAGTGATTACTAGTGGAAATGTAATAAATTGCAGCTGTGTTTTAAATATACAGTAAAATATTTTGGAATGCTACAAACCTTTATTAAAATGTGAGGATGTTTTAGATAAGCATTAATATATTTTCAAAGCACAGAATTAACAAGTTGGTTTACACAAAGTATAACACATTTACAAGGTTAACATAGTGATAATATATTCTGGTGAAAAAGGGAAATAGTAGCAGATCCACCAAGGTGCCACAATTACATCCATATAGGTCCATACAGTAGGTTTCAATTATTCTATATCTAACATTTACATGTGCTCTTGAAAATATTGCATTTAGTAGCTTTTAAGTGAAATTCTTCTTTCTTAATTCAAGTGAAATAATATGAACAATAACATGGGCACCGTCATTGCATTTACTGAAGATACCATTTTGTTGTTTACCCTGAAGTTCGAAATACCTGGTATAATGGATAGGCTGATATTTACCTATGTTAAAAAGTTTCGAATCATTTACCAACCAATACATCACCTATTTTTATTTACTATCTGCTTTGGTGCAATCAATGTCCCGGTAAGTGGAACAGTGTCATCAGCATAATGCCCCTTTCACAGTACAGGTGGCCCATTTCGTACGAGTTGTTCATACTACAAGCAGTGTAATTTAAGGTTATACACCTTTAGCGAAACACCCCTGTTCTTCAACTACCGTTCAAGATTTGTATGCAACCTTGTGTAACAGTGGAAACACATCCATGTACCTCCACTCACCTTATGTCGCCGTATTACACCAAAAGACGACCAAATCACAACCTTATGTACACTGTGGACCACACCTTCGGTTAATGTAGTAAGAAATTCATATGCACATGCCCAAAATCGTCTGCATATACCCACAGTACTAAAATCACAGGCAGAAATTTTAAACACAACAATAAAAACCTTGTCCTTCTTTCTTTTAGTTAAAGGAAAAGATCATTATAAAAGGTAAAAAGAATAGGTGACAGGCCACCTTCTTTTATTTCATTTGATACACAAAAATCTGTTGGATGGAGTAAAGTCATGTCTGGAAAAAATAATAAAGAAAACATGTTCAATTCCACTGGCAATGTGTTCTGATCCTCATCACATGAACTTTATTTCAGTTCCCAGTAAGAAGACATGCTACATGTGTTTTCAGTAAAACCCAGAGGGAAATCTTGCATGCAAAAGTATCTCCAAGTTTATAAAATGCTAAACTGTGGAGGTTCACACTTTCTAGTACAAATGAAAGTTTAAGTATATTACTAGATGCAGTGCCCTGCACAAAATGCTTTTTGATACTCCTACATTTGGCTGTCCAAACGTAACTACAGTGCAACCAGACTTTTTCTAAGAAATTCAGGGAGTACATAGAAGCATTCTTTGTGTAGTCGTTATGTTTAGTAGGATGTACAAAAATAAAGGTTTAAATAACTCATATGTACCGACAGGGTCTGAATTATCTTTGCATATGAGTTTTTTTATGAAAATATAAGTAACACTTAACTAAGGTTTTGCTTTACACAAGAGTTTGCTAAAACTTGTTGGCAGAATGAAGGCTTTGATTGAAAGGCCCCTGGTGTTTGGAATTCCTTACCCTAACATATAATATAATATGTAACATGTAATATATGCTGTCACACTAAGCATATATCATTCATGTGTGAAAAACTTAATCTTTGGACTTGTGAAGCAGAAATGAATTATGTACAGATGCAACTGCATGGAAAAGTCTGAACTAGACATCAGATTTCTCACCCTTATCTATTTTGAACTTTTGATTTTTACTGTTGCACCTTGGATTTTGCTTGCAAAGATTAAGCGCATAACAAGTATATAGATTGGATGAGAGTGTATATTTCCTGACTGATTTCATAAAGAGTAGTATAAGTACAGTAGTATGAGGACTACTTCTGGCTTACATTTTTTCACATATAAAGTAGTAGCTCTTCTAATTTGCTACTTAGTTGTGCAAAGCTTGCCTAGAAGTTTAAACTGTTTGCAAACAAGACATTAAAGGCTTCTGGTGTAAATTGGGTGCTTGATAATATACAAATATTTTAACATTTGCAAATAACGAATGTTTTCTAACTGGAAATGTTTTAAGAAAGTTTTAATAAAAATCCAGAATGTCATGTTATTACTATTGGTTGTTTGTCTGCCTTGTCCCCTCTTCTCACTGTGTGTCCAACAGGACTGTTCCTTGTAATTCACCACCCACGGTTGTAACAGATATATAAATAAACCTGAAATGAACATATTTTACTTCTTCATTAAATGTATAATTTTGCTATTGTAACTGTTGTCATGATTAATGATATCTGGAAACTTTATAATTCAAGTGTTAAGGGGTCAACACAATGTTTTATGACATCAGTAAGGTAACCGGAAATCCTAAGCTTCACGGGAAGTTATTGGCAAGAAAACATTCAAACTACATGTCTGAGGATGTTTTCTCTGCAATATATTTCCATCATAATATGATTCTCCTGTTTCATGACAATTTACAATAATTAGTCAGCTTGTATTCACGTTTACTTTCCTCCATTGCAGCAAAATTCTCATTAAAATCAAATAAGGACAATTCTTTTTTTTTTAAGTTTATATCTGACAGATCAAAGTAACTGTTTGTGTCGTGGATTTTGTTAGTTGTTTATAAATTAGGTCTCCCTGTAGTCAAATGATGTTTCACAAAGACTTTTGAAGATTTGCCAAAGGTTGGGTGTCCAATCATAAATAAACTTATAAGAGCATTTCGAGCCGCCACACTGGTGAAGTGGGTAATCTGCCAGTCATCCACCCCTCAGATAACAGGTTCAAATCCCCACCTCAATCTGAAAGTGGAAATAGTTTTCAGTACATAATCTTGACCAACATGTATGCATTGACTTCCTCCACCCCTTCAGATACCTCAGATACATCAATCAATCAGTCAATCAACAATCAATCAATCATTGAAATTTTTGAAATAAAAATTTGGTCATTTTTTAGAAATAGTTACTTTTGAATTACTTGGAGTTTGTAATACTGAACATTATATACATTTTGTAGTTCTGTTGGCACCTGGTCCATCAAGGGTACATATGTATTTCTGAAAGAAGGTAACAGACTCTTCTGATATGTTACGTAATTCTGTTATTGTGTTGTATTTGTTGACTGGCTTTAAATCTGCACATCTTACAGCAGTGGAAGCTGGTTACAGCTAATGACCCACATTCACAACCATCAAGGCACCTAAAAACTGAAGTACACATCCGGTGAATGTCATAAACTGGTGACCAATAAGGACCCATAAGAATTTTGCTATTTTTGTAAAATACCAGATGTGACGCTTTGAGTTTTGAGGTTATTTCTCATTAAAATCCCGTCTATAAGCGAAAAATGTAGTGTATAGAAACATAGTGGTGTAAACAAACGTCTAAATAAATATGTCTTTCTAATACAGCAGAAATAAAAAAAGTGATTTTATTTTACCGTTTACACTATTTTAACGTTGTCGTATACCATCCTAAATATGGTGTTATTGAGAAATGTATTAGGAATAGTTCAGGTCACAAACTGCAATTCGTATTGGGGTGGGTCTCTATCCAGTTTTTTTAGAATACATAAACTTGGACAAATATGTTTGGTCTTTTCAACAAAGCTACTCGAGTCGAGTGTACAATTTTTTTCTAGCTCAAAATAATATATATTTAAAAATATAAATAAACAGGGGTGGTATTCCCTAACATGGATCAGTGAAGATCAGATCAAATTTGAACAAAAATAATCACTTTTTGATCAGATTTTTGGATCAGCTCAGATTGGTATTCGTGAAACATTTGATCTGATATTTTGATCAAATTTTAGATTAACCATGATCCATGCTCTTTGATGGATTAACTTTTGGATCAAGACAGATCAAAATTAACTGCCAGAAGATTTATTTCTCAGGGAAGATGAATGTTTTAATCAGTTATTACAGAGGCAGACAGTATTTCAGAACTGAATAAACTTTTTAAAATTGTGTGAAATTCATACAAAATGAGATCAATTATTTCATCTTTTCAGTTCAAGTGATCCATGGTTTCTGCATAACTATTTGATCCCATGGCTCACTTGAAACTTTTTTCTCAAATTTGATCTGGGGCCGGATTCACGAACAATACATTTCTAACTTACATTTTAAGTATTACTTAGATTTCAAGTAAGAAAATAAGAAACCTTATTCACAAACGTTCCTAACTCTAAGGTGACCTTAGAACCTATACTTAGATTTTAAGTAAGGTCAGAAGCTACCTTAGGAGGACAGAATGTCGATATCACATGGTTTAGTTTGTAAATATTGGTGTTCTTTTTGGATGGGGGGGGGGGGGGGGGGGGGGTTATTTATCCAAGTGGTTACTGTATAAGTCAAAATTTTAGTTAGAAGAAAATTTCATTAATTCTTCATTTTGACGAAATTTACTAGAATTAATTTGCACTGTTGGTTAGATTCTACTGGAGAAAAAAAATTAAATTTTCACTAGGAGTTAATTTTCACTCTTCAAGCTCACCAGTTAAAATAGTTAAAATTAATGCCCAGTTATAATTTCAACTTATACAGCAATTTTGTGTATGTCCTAACAGGAAACAATTGCAATTTGATTTTTGTGCATGAAGAAAGATAGGTGAATTTTGTAATTTTTTTTTTTTTTTGGGGGGGGGGGGGGATAATTTGCCATGTTTGAGCATGGCGCTAATTTAACATGAATTACTGTTAAAAATCTCACAGTAATATAAAGCTGTAAGTAATATTCTTTGCAGAGGGTGATTTTGATAAACAGCCAAATGTATACACCAAAATATTCCATAGCTCTTGGCCAATCATATTCACTGATACAACCTGATCTAAAGAGTTAGGAGAGGTTTTTTCCTTACTTAAGATCTAAGGTTACCTTATCTAAGTATTGTTTCATGAATAGCAATTCTAAGAAAAACTTAGTCAAGTGAAAAACCTTCCCTTACTTGGATCTAAGGTCACCTTATCTAAGTATTATTCGTGAATCCGGCCACAGATCTTGATCTGATCTTAATCTTTGTTAGTGAATACCGCCCCAGGACTATAAATTGCATTTATAATTTATATCAAGGAAAATATTACACCAGAGCTCTTGCGATTACTGTAAGGGCAACATTACAGTGCATCATGAGCCCTTGTTAGCCACACATTATACTGTAATTTACACTTCTTCTTTACAGAAGCACTGTATACTAAAATCCACACTTGTCTAGTTAATCCATTTACTTTGTAATAAAATGTCATTAACGTCTGACATACTATGAAGGGATAAGTGACTGCTCCCATAAGAAAATAAACACAAAATTTTGCTTACTGTAGAAACTCCGTAATACTTTGTGGATATAAGTGTTTATTGATGGAAAGAAGATAAAAAACTAAAGGAATGTATATTTAAACTAGCAAACATTTGTAGAGTGCAAACATCCACCAGCAATGCATTTCTGGAAATTCGGGATTTTTTTGAAGCAGATCTTTCCCAAAATGTAATCACGTCCTATCTACATAAAACTTGATGAAGATCAGCTCAGTGAGAAAGACACAATCATTGAAAAAACATTGAAAATGGGACCATTGTAAACTTGAGATATTGTTGTGTGGAGAAACTAATTTAGTCATTTCTTGTTTGTTCGGCCCACACCCAAAGGGAAAATTTCAGAAAGATATGTTCATTTCTTTTGGAGGTATCATAAATATGGGCAAACAGACAGAGAAACAAAACACACATAAAACATATCCACCTGATGGAAGTAAAACCATGTCTGACTCAAATTCCGGTCAGCAATATGACCCACTTACACAGTGTAAGTCAATCTGAATCAATGTGAGTACAATACATGTATCACTTGTGTTTTTCTCTAAGTATATTTCAATCAAAAGAAATTCTCTTTATAATATATGAGCCCAAATAAGGATAAAACACTTCCTAGGTGGTATCCACACCTCAATCTGATATAACGTTGGAATCTCCGCTAAAAAAGTAAAGTTTGTTGTAACTTTTGATAGTATGGCCATGTAGAGGCCTACTATGGGAGTTGGTAGAATACCGTAATTTTATATTTTTTACTGGGGCCTATCCCCAGTTTCATTGTTTACTATCCAAGCCTAATCAGAATTCTTTACATTTCATTAGAGCACCCCTTATCCTTAATTTTCTCACATTTAAATTTTGAACCCACGGTGAATGCATCAGAAATTTTATTTACGATTATGTAAGGTTTTTAAGTTTTCATACACTGTAATGGATCAAATAGCCGAGTTTCACTGTATTTATTCATTTGGGGTTTTACGTCGCTTTCAACACTGTACAGGTCATATCACGATGGGTAGTTGGAAGGGCAGAGGAAACCAGTACATACAGTTGGTCAAGGTTCTGTACTGTAAACTGCTGACCAACAGCAAGCAACTACCAGCTTTCCCACTTGAGGTAGGGCCAGGAACCAAACCTCGATCTCAGAGGTGGGAGGCGAGAGTGTTACCTCTCTGCCACTGTATAACCATAAATTTAATCACAATTCTTGGCAATCAATCACTCAAACTTTGCCTTCTAGTTAAAATAAACCATCATCAAAATTCTACATATGTCATAGTTTGTCAGATATAATTGCATTAATTATTATTATTTATTTTTTGGCACCCAGACGGTGATCCAGATCACTCTGAAACTTTAATGGGATCTAAGTTGGGCCAAGAGAAATCTTCTGATTTTAGTATTTTCAGTGTTTGTAGTATTTAGTAGTTATACTGCTAAGAGACAGACCGACCAACCGACCGACAGACAGACAGACAGACAGACAGACAGACAGACAGACAGACATGAAAATAATACCTGCTTGGACACAGTGATAGAAATACAGTGACATGGCTGGTCAGGCCTTATGTACTCATTGCATGACATGGTAACAAAAGCTTATTGCAAACATCAGAATCTGACAATGAAAAACTTCTAAGTTGAAACAGTCTGGCTGCAAAAGCTTCTCATTGACACCTGATATAAAACAGCAACAACGATAAAAGCCTTTAAACACGCTTAACACCATTGTGTACAAACATTTATTTATTTATTTGGGTTTGACCTTACACCTTCCTAACTAGATTAACTCAATAACAAATTGTGATTACAAGTACCTCTTGTGGGTGTGAGTTTACACACATAAAAACTGAGATAAATAGAAGTTTTACGAGAAGGATTGGTGAACAGTCTGTTAGAATCTGTTAGAATATAACACAAAAATTGAAGGCTATTCCAGAGTACATTCACTTATCTGAAACAGATCACACATAGAAGGGCTAATACACTGCACTCAGCAAATACACTGTGACTTCATGAGGGAAAGGTTTTGTATTAAGACGGGGTTATTGTGCTAGTTTGGCCTTTGGTGTAACATATTTACATGGCGGCAGTAATTTATTGGGTCACTCTCAGGAAATATTAGGTGGGTGGCTGAGGACAGTATATAACAATTGTAATATGTAGGTCTTGGTAATTCTCAGAAAGTCTTGGGTTTCCTTGAGGTTTTGTTTTCAGTGACAAACAAATCAATCCCGGATGAGCGGCTAGTGAAAGGCATTGATGTTTGGTGTGAAAAACACAGACTATTGAAAATAACATGAAAAACCTAAGTTTGACCTCAGTCCAAATGTCACACTTGTCATGTCATTCTGATTCAGAAGATTCTAGACTATTATAAGGGTAGTTTCTGTAATGTGCTTAGATTGCTTCCGGGTTTTCACAACAAGACCAACCTACGCTAGTGTCAAAAAGGTTAAGAGATTCAAAAATCAACATAAAACACAAATCAATCAATCAATTGATCAGTTAATCAATGCTTATTAGTTCGAAAATACATATACTTTGATCTCTCAAATCTCTCAAGGTTTACTGGTGCTTGAATCTAAAATTATAGGTCTTAAGTTCCAACCCTAAATACAATATCAGTTACCTGAACCAAGGACTGCCAAGATTTGTAAATTTCACCTTGCAAGTAAACAATACTACCTTAATATAACCCCCTCCTTGGAGTGGATGAAATAGCAGCATAAATGCCATATCTAACTAAGCCTGATAAACCATTAGCATTTCCGCCATGTTGCCATTATTAGGTAGATTCTAGCCAGCAGTGCCACTGAGAGAAGTGATTGTTTACCAAGTGTGCTTACTAGAAGGCCACCCGGGTGACAATAGGTATCAAGGATGTAGTATAAATGGGTTCTTTATGGAGTGTAAATAGACTTATATCCATGTCACTTACTGATTTGTCTGAGGAAGTCTCCAGTTTATTCCAAACAATCAATTAGATGAGTAAAAATACTGTTAACTATTAACACAATTCATTGGTACCTAGTATTAATAATTTTTTGTGCAATTTTGGCTGAGAAAAAAATGTTTTATTCAACATATTTTTAAGCATTCTATTTTTTTTAATGTCGCAACTTTTTATTAACCTTTTTCAAATATAACCAAATTTTAAACTTTTTTCAGTATAAGATAAAAGTGTTTCCATTAATCTGACCAAAAGGCAGCACTGGTCTTAAAATAAGAGAGGAAATCAAGGCCTAACCCATCAGGATAAGTGACACAAGAAGTGTGAATTCTAATATTTTTGTTGAGTGATTATTTGTGGATTTGTAATACCAGTTTGGTGTAGTGATTGTATAATCTTTCCTTCAAATGTCAAGGTTAACATTGTAGTCAGGCCAATACACTTGTATCGATAGATATTGAATATCGATGAATAGTCGATAGACATCCAATGTCAGGTGCAATAAACAACTTTACCTTCCAACTGTGCTTGATAAATTGAGGTAATCA
Source organism: Sabellastarte sp. h YS-2021 (assembly GCA_964017235.1). Classification (NCBI taxonomy): domain Eukaryota; kingdom Metazoa; phylum Annelida; class Polychaeta; order Sabellida; family Sabellidae; genus Sabellastarte; species Sabellastarte sp. h YS-2021. Next base: position 118,006,279 of record OZ024933.1, on the reverse strand, counting down.
TCTTAAGTAACTTTTCATTTCAACCTACTAACTCATTCTATTTATGATGGTGGAGATATTACATGCTACTCATACACTCCTTGGATAACCAAGTTAAAATTTGGCTGTACAAATTGAAGAGAAATCGGATGACATTTATGTGTAAAATGACTTCTGAGGTATAGCATATCATTTATCTCACAATGAAACCCTCTATCATTCTATTGTAAATAGTGTTATTGTGTTGATGTGTACTTTAATTATTTGACACCTTCCATATGTATGCTAAGATGTTTTCTCGCATTCAAGAGGAAATGCATGATGATTAGTGACTCTAAATGGATAGTTCACGAACTTTGACAGTTTGGGACAAAACATCAAAGCAGGTTTAGTTTGAGACCAGATTCCGACACTTAGATGCCTTATACTTCCTACATTGACACACGAGTGGCAATAATAAACATGAGTTGTAATAAAATTTGCCTTACGACTTTCTCCCAACTGATTTGTAACACCAAGTGTTTTTGGTTGGAGTGGAATGTTACCATGGAAACTTTGTCAGGTGTTTGGCATATCCTGTTAGTTGTCAAGGCTCAAAAGTATAATAACATTGTTGTGAATTCTAGTTGTGTTTTTTTTAATGTGTTTAAAAAATCTTTGCACTTGTAACTCATTTCCTTCTTATCCTTTGGGCATTCAACATATTTTTTTTCAACCCATGCCATTACATGGCTTATTTTCCTGCAAAAATCTATAAATTTTGAACTGACAGATACTTTCTAGTTAAACTCAGCTGCATGAGGTCCCAAAGCCCTCAATTATACATTCAGGAGTAAAATTAGTTAGCAAAGTTGTCTGGCCAGTCGTCAAGGACCACCTGAGCACATCGGACGCTCTGTAATCCTGTCTGCCTGTAGTTATATTTTCTCCTACTAGTTGCAATACACCCCCAAAAGACTCTAGCTACACTCAATAAAACCATTGGACATAAAAACCCTAACTTTGATCTGTGATCTTGGAAATTATCTACTTCAATCATGGTTGTACGGTTTAAATGACCCGGCTATGCAACTCATCGTCAAGACTACCAGTTCCAGTCAGGCCAGATCATTCATTTTTTTCTGCTCAGTAGTAACCCAATTCATGATTAATTGGAATGTTAAAGTTTTCCACTCTTTGGCAAAGGGCTGCTCATAACAATGGCCAAATTTTAAAATCGGCTAAATCTTGTGACCGATCCCAAAAGTGGAAGAAAAGGACCCTTAGCCATCTGTACTAACTTACAATTTGAATTCTAAAACTTACATAATACTGAAGCCTTGTCATGGCCTTCAGGTGGATATTTTATTTTAAAATAATGTTAATATTAGTTGTAAAGCAGGAAAGCTTGTTTGTGATATCTGATCTGTTCTTTTGCTTGTTACAACATTCCAATGTAAGGTAGGGACATATTCACTTTACTGCAATTCAACATCTATGGGGTCAATTTATTTATCACCATGTGCTTGTTACTTTGCTATTGACTGAAAAAATGTATCCTTTGCCTGGTATTAATAGCGTGGTGCTTGAGGTTCCACACTTTGCCTTATCAGTATGTAAGTCCACTAAGCATTTTGGTCTCAGCTTTGCATCTGATTCCAATGATTTAGAATGATCTGTCTGAAGATCTACTTTCAGCCACGTCTCCCTCATCGTTCAGAAACAAACTGAAAACTTATGTATTTGCAAAACACTAACACAACTTATTTTTTTGGCTTCCCCCTGGTGTATCTCCATGGCACTGACTCCCACTAGGTCTCTGGTCAGTTGCGTATAGATCTCTGCTTTCTGTGCGACAAAATTTAGAGTCCATCTAGAGATTAGTCTGTGTTGGAAATATTGCACTATGAAAGTACATTTAGAATTAGAATAAATAAATAAAAGGATATTCAACTCAGTGGAACTTAATAGAAAAGTAACAAGCTTCTGAAATCAAATTTCCAGCTGACTAGTACTTTTAATCTAGTGTCTTGATTTTATCCGAAAGTTCTCAAGACACAAAGAGAAGGAGTCATTAATCAGCAGAAATAGACGTCAATTTATTAAAATGTTTACTCAATGTCTATATGATGTCACATGTTTAAACTAAATATAGTGTGACCTCTCTGCATGTATAGAACTCTAGCCACTCAAGAGGAGAATAATGTTTGCTAGATATTCAGCAATACCATAAAGTGATATCTGAATACCTCCAGAGACTTCCAAATTGCTACTAGATCATTTTATGTAATTCTAGGTGCACCCACCCTTTACAGATGAAATATATGCTTGAATTTTTAAATCTGTTATATTTTGGTTGCATTCTGACAATGTGTATTATAAACTTTTGCTGAATTCAACACTCAATGGCCTTGGATTTAGAAAGTGTAATTGTAGCAATCAATTATGCTATAAATATGATATAGTAGGATATATTACTTCTATGGACTTAGCAACTTTTGAAAAGAAACTGAGCCATTTATGTATCAGTAATATCACTATGAATTCAGCAATATATGCTGAAGTTGTTAGAGAAATGTTGTACCTTATTAACATTTAAACAGTTTGATATTTTCTCACATGGAGAAATTGAAGAAGTTTTAAGGGTTGTCTGTAGCAATTAATGTTCTCCTATTCTTCATTTTTTCATTTTCATTTCTTCTGTTTTTTTCTATATGTTTCTATGTTCTATTTATATTACAATAACCTTTATAGTATTTGTATATTTAACGAATAAATAAATAAGTAAAATAAATAAAGAAATAGGTAAATAAACAAATAGGGGGTTTTCTCACCCTCAACATCCGATCCCATCCCCATCACCTATATCTGTCTCTACTTTGTTTAGAAACCTTGAATAAGTAAAGCCCAGTCCTCCACTGTGAGCCATATTTAATCCATTTAGGGGGATATACAGAGCGGGATATATTTTTTTGTATACACCAGCGCCTACGTACTAATTACCAAGAATATTAACTGGAAAAGATTTGCTTAATTTTTTCATGTTGTATTTTTGAACCAAAAATAAATGAATTCAGTTTTGTTTCTGGGTTTAGCTTCCAAGCAACTTTTCAGTCTGTCAAAAGCATGAGCCACATTCTTATGTGTGAGATGAACATATAATTGCCTATAGTCTGCATAAAAGTGGAAACCGATGCCAGGACGATTTTGAATGACTTTGCTGAGGGGAGTAGTATATAAGGAGAAGAGTATTGGACCTATGACAGAGCCCTGAGGCACACCAAACAAGAGCGCTTTTTCCATCAGACAGGATAGAGCCAATCTTAACACACTGTGAGTGATCAGAGAGGTAGGACTTGAACCAGTCCAAAACTACACCACCAACGCCAAACCAAGAACTCTAGACAATCTAGGAGTGTGCCATGGTCAATTGTATCAAATGCTGCCGATTGGTCAAGCAGAACAACAACAGTGGTCTAACCTTTAGCCAGAGAAAGATAGACATAATTTTTTATCCACAGCAGCACAGTTTTGGTCAAGTGACCTAACTTATAAGCCGAATGTTTGAGATTCTAAAAAACCACTTGCTCAACAAGTTTTGAGATAAAGCACAAGCCTGACACAGGTCGGTAGTTCTTGAAATCTTCAGGTGGTAGTGAGGCTTTTTTGATCAGTGGAGTAACAACAGCTTTTTTGAACTTGGCAGGAACAACACCTTCAGACACGGAACAATTAAAAAGTTTGGTGATTGAGGGCAGAAGAATGTCTAAACACTCCCTAACCATAAAGGTAGGCCATGGATCCAACAAACAAAATTTTGTTAGCAATTTCGTACTTGCCTTATGAATTTCTTAATCAGAAACTGTTTTAAAGAAATTAAAACTGGGTAGGTCCAAAGCAGCAGGTAGTCTGAAAGAGTCAGTGCTGGAAAATGAATGCCTAATCTTGGTAATTTTGTCTGAGAAATAAGTCACAAAACGGTAAGACATTCCTGGGACTCATGAGAAGGGAGTACACTTTCGGGATCAGAATATAATGCAGAATGTAAGACCTACCACAATTTCTTTTAATCCTTAGCATTGTCATTTGAACTGGCACCTGACAGCCTTTGCCAGCAGATAAGAATCTGAGAGCCATTTAGCAGGACCTTTAATGAAAGTGTGAGACACCTTAGGAGCGTGTTTGTCAAGCACATCATTTTAGTCATTTGTATATTGCTCGTAGACAGCACTAGCGGTATTACCAGGGACTATAACAAATGAACAATTTGCCATATCACTACTCCAACTGTCCATATCTTATGATGTCCAACACTATTTCCCAAGGTTGTGGGGTATGGGCATCTCTTATGCAATTTGTGTTTATGTTTACCATAAAACAGAAATTATAATCAGCACCATTTTGTATTAATATATTTGCAATTGTCTTTGACCTTACCTGCAAAGAAACATCAGAAGGGCTTCTATGCTGAATAACTTGTTAAATCAAACTTCTGCAATGTTGACACAGTTTAGGCTGTTCACAGTATACTGCTCCTTTGCCACAAGATGAACACAAAGTCTTTATCTATGTTTGTTAACAGATTTTACCTACAAAAGGGTCAGGTTGATGACCTTTTCACTGTGTCCATACTTGGCACAAGAGTCGGAATTTGTATCCACAAATCTCGAAGACATTTAACTTATGTACATGGTTGCTTTGGCTACCATTGTCTTCACCTTATATGGTTTACAACTCAGGGAAAATGCGAAAGTGTTGTTGATGACAACCAATCATAGCTTAGTATTCTGTATTTTGCTTGTTGCTAAGTTACGGTGGGCTGCAGTAACAATCTGTGGCCAATTTCACAAAAAGCCTTAATCCTGCAGTCAGACTCAGGTCTGACACTTTGGATTTGAGACTATTTTGCTGCATCCTCAGTCTCAAAGAATTTCACAAAGAGACTCAGTGTGAGGTCAGGATAAGTCATTGGCTTAACTTAAGCTTACCAGGCAAGTGGCTTAAGTTCTGAGGCTGACTCAGAGTCTCAAGCCTTGTTTATAGCAATGAAACAATGAACACAATATAGAATTATATTTTTGAATTTACAAATCTGTACCCTTTAATGTAACCACGCAGTGCAATGTAATTACAATGAAACCTAAAAAAGTTGATCTACTTTTTCAAGTTTCACCATTTCTCATGTAACTAATCGCAGGAGGCCGGAGGCTTAAATCCTGACATAGTCACAACTCCTGAGCTTCTTTACAATGTAATTAAAGGAAATAATTCATGTTTAATCATTCATGATAAATGTTTATGTTTGAAACACAAAGCACAAGGGACAGTGTCAGCAGACCTTTATTCAATATTTGCCCTCTTCGTGTCAATCAATAAATCCCACTAACGGTACTGCGTGGTTTTGATTCCATGCCTTATGTGCCAACTACGTATGGAGTTATACATATATATGTTGTATTGAATGTAGATAACCATTGAATGTGTAGATTCAATGGGTTAGTTATTGAATGTGTACATTCAACGGCTTGGCCATTGAATCTACACATTCAATAGCAAGCAGCCATTGAATGTGTACATTCAATAGTTTAACTGCGGAATGTGTACATTCCACAACCATAGTCATTGAATGTGTATATGAACTTCAGAAATTGAAATAAGTAACTGATATTGTGTGAAATGGAACTTATTATTGTCATTTTCTTAATAAACCACATCTGTTGATATTAACTTAAAATAAACTTTTGCATTAGTTGATCATCTGTGGTCAGTTACATAGTTATGCATTCCAACAAAAACTGTTTTGTTTTCTAATAATGTTTATCTTAATCTGTTTTCTAATTATATTGTCCCACTGAACCTCTTCAACAATACAGGGGTGCAACCATGGAGCTAATTACAATTAAATACCCAAATTTCACACTTAATTAGATAAATTACTTGCTATCACATATTAGAATCATACACTGAAAGACCAAAAAGTAACTACTCAGGCTTGAACTATTTTTCTTTCATCCTTTCACTGGGAGGCCAAATATTTCAATATTTGTGGATTAAAGTAAAGCTTATTATATAGTTTTTGTAATGACTTTGATCAGAAAGGCTTGATGCATCATAAATAATCCAATGATATATATGACTTTTATTGCATAAAATTTTTTTATAATTTATGTCATTACATATATGTTTATTCATTTTAATGTTCTAGATTGATCCTTCTTTATGTCACTTCCTGAAATGTAACACTTTTATTCCTATTAATTTAATCACTTATTATTATGCTAAAAATATCCAATATAGGTTATAAACTAATTATTTATACATTCCATGGCTTGGGTCATTGAATGTACACATTCAATGACTTTAGCCATTGAATGTACACATTCCACAGTTCAGCCATTGAATGTATACATTCAATGATTTGCCCATTGAATGTACACATTCAATAGTTTGTGCCATTGAATGTATACATTCAATGGTTATCCACATTCAATACAACATATATATATGTTGTATTGAATGTGGATAACCATTGAATGTATACATTCAATGGGTCAAGCTATTGAATGTGTACATTCAATGGGCAAATCATTGAATGTGTACATTCAATGGCTGAGCTGTGGAATGTGTAGATTCAATGGCTAAGATCATTGAATGTGTACATTCAATAACCTAAGGCATGGAATGTATAAATAATTAAATGTGAAATGCTGATATAGATTACAAAGACTAAATGTATAACCTACATTGGATATTTTCTAGCATAATATTAAGCAATTAAATTAACTGAAATAAAGGTGGTACATTTTTCATGAACTGACATAAAAGAAGGATCAATTTACAACATCAAATTAATAAACATATATTTCATATATTTCATCACATTATTTTCTTTACTGTCTCTTTTAAATCACTTATTACTGCACAATGAGCTTTTGAGGCTTCATTCTCCTTTTGCAAAGAACATTTACTAATTTTTGCACATCAGTCCTTTCTGATCAAATGAAAACAACACTGTTTGTTAAAAGACATAAATGTAGGACTGTCTACAGATAATAAACTTATTGCAAAGATTTATTTTTAAGTTGATATCAACAGATGTGATATTAAGAAAATGATAAAATTAAGTGACGTTTTATACAGTATCAACTTCTTAAAATTTCCATTTATTAAGTTCCCTTACACATTCAATGACTTTGACTGTTGAATGTACACATTCCACAGTTAAACCATTGAATGTACACATTCAATGGCTGCTTGCTATTGAATGTGTACATTCAATGACCAAGCTATTGAATGTACACATTCAATGACTGACCCATTGAATGTATACATTCAATGGTTATCTACATTCAATACAACATATATATATAATTATACAAATATATTAGTGGTTAAACATGGATATAATAACTTCAGTGTAATTGTCAAGTTATCTTCAATTAAGAAGTGAGTATTGTATTGTATAAAAATTTCAATATATCAACTGAAATATATTCTGTCAAATGTTTGTGGAGATTTTAATTGGTAAATCTACTAGGAACATTTGAAATTGTGCAGAATTTCAATCTCTGTGTGTGAGACATGTGCATATATAGCTTATTATAAGCAGTAAGATCCAGTATGAACTGAAGTACTGAGTTCAAAGACAAAATTCCATTTACATTTTTTCTGACAAAAAGTAAGTTTATCGCCCCTATTTATTAAGAGGTATGCAAGTATGCATCTATCTGCCACTGTGGCCTAGTGGGTAACACACTCGCCTAGGAACACAGAGGACTTCGGTTCAATCCCAGGTAGAGGCAGATACATAGTGGCTTGGATCACTAGTATCCCCAGTGGCAGGTTAAAGGACCTCAAGGACGTTGATAAATGGTGATCCTTGAGCCTCTGTCTTTCAGGTAGTTGAATGTTAGTAATGTGAGAGTTGGATTGTACTTGCACAGTAGGATGGGTGATATAGAGCTTTGAGTCCTGAAGTACATGGAGATATTCTGTATAAATACAAATACAAAGGTAGTTTAGTCACCAGAAGCAAATGTTGTTGGTTGTAACCCTGAAAAACGGACTTCACAAATTCTTTCACCTGTAATTCTTATAGGTTTTATCAACAGGTTTTAAACACTTACAGACACGTAAAACATAGGCATAACACCCCCCCCCCCCCCCCCCAAGTATGCATATATATAAGATTATACAATGCATATTTGCAAATTTTCAACAGAGATTTAAATAAATTACATATAATTTAAATACTTGCTTCAATTCTGGTCTCTCAGGTTATATACTTTTGAATATTTTTAACTACTGATTCGGCAGCTTCACTTCTTTTACGGAAAGTGGTTTTGTTTTATTTTGGACACAAAATATCAAATCAAATTAAAAAGTAAGGGATTTCTCTTTGGCCCATCAAGTTTTAATTTTCTTCTGTTGGAGGAGGATATTTTCTCGGTGCATTGGGTCGTCTGTTTGTCTATGTTACTGATAGCTCCAAAAGTAATGAAGGAATCTTTCTGATATTTTATTTGGGTAGGGCTTCACCAAAGGAAGAACGGCGTACATTTACAGAATGATCTGGGGTCGTACTAATGAAAAGTCTTAGCCATATCTTATACTTAAGTTGGCTATATCTGTATACAAAATTTAAGCCTAAGACCTTTCTGATACCTTTCGTGAATTCCACCTCTGCATCATATTCTGGATACAAAATATCCAGAATTTTTCAAGGATCCCATTTTCTATGTGTTATGAATGATTTTATTTCTCTGATTAAAAGTATTCGAAATAATAATCCAATCTTCTTGAATTCTTTATGTGGGCCAGACAATAAGTGATTTACATCTTGGAAAAAGTTGGATTATAATCTGGATACTAAAAACCCTGGGTTTGGGAAATGCTTCCCCCGGTGGAGATTTGCCCTCAATGAGTGTTTTTAGTTTTGGTTATATCATTCATTTATAAACTCAATATTAACTGTAACAATACTGATGGCAGTTGACACTTGCTTAGTTGAAGTATGTGTACTAAGATCCCTACTTGTCTGCTGTATTCCTGTAAATCAATTTATCTTGCAATAAAGTGTGCTAAACGTCAGACATTGCATTAGAGGATCAGTAATTCCTACCAGAAGTAAAATAAACAATCCTTAAATAGTTTATGCATATAATGTCCCCTGGTGGATAGAACTATGCACGGGGAGAAGTTAAGTGGATTTCTCTGATTCAAACTGTAGACTGCAATAAGATCTGGTATCATATAGGTGTCAAACCAAACTTTAGTTTCAGTGAAATTAACTCTAGAATCTGCCTGCCCTATATTGTCTAATTGATTAATTTAACATCTTGTTTGGTACTGTATTTTGGATACTTTTGCAATGGGACCGCCATTTAAATGATCACACTAAGTTCTTTATGTGACCAATAGCTATAACCTAAACGTAACCTTAAAATTTAAACTAAAGAGCTAAAACTTTACAGAGACAAAGATCACATACACAAGTTATATTTAGTACAGTTTCAGGTTGTTTAGACTTCCCATGACCATGTTAAAACACAGAATTTGTAAAGAAAAGCAGAAAAAAATGTTAAGGTTGGGGTTTTTATGAGCATCATGCACAGGCTAATTGTCAACTTAAATTCTTGATTTTTGGCATTTTGAAAAATAGCAAATTAATGTATTATCAGATAAGATATTAGTTAGATCAGGGGCATAGTGTGAAAGCTATAGGGCTTAGAGTGGAAAAAAATCGTAAACTTGGTCCCTGGGACCATATTTAGAAATCTTAAGGTAACCTTAAAATTGATGCTACAGACCTCAATTTTTATCACATATAGAACATATATCTACGATAGTTTGAGTCTGGCCAGACTTGCAATTTCTAAGTTAAATGCTAAATGTATGAAACATGCAGAATATAGTCCATCAGATGAGGTGGGTATGGACCTCATACGCAGGTTAAATGTCAACTTAAATGCCCTGAATTTTGGTACATGTAACAAGAATATATTCTTATATTCAGGGATTAAATTTAGATGAATGAACCACAGAGTTTGTGAGCTATAGGGCTTAACATAGGCAAAAGGTCCATAATATTCTGAAATATCAATACATCTTGGATGAATGTTTGAATACTTCCGTAAACAAATATGATATATTTCATTGTAATGATTTTAAATTTACAAATATAAAACATCAACATGAAATACAAAATTTATATACAATTATTATAATTGTATATTATTATTATACACAAAGAAACAAGGCCAAAAAATCCCAGGTTGGTCTGTAAATGTCAAAGGACCCAAGGAAAACGCTTTTTTCTGGCATTCTATTTGGAAAGCAAATGGATATCCCAATTATGGTTTATTAGCAAGTTTTAGGAGAAGCATCAAGGCTGAATATCACAGAGCAATTAAATATGTCAAGAAACAGAAATAAACTATCAGAGCAAAAAATACGGCAGATACTTTGCTTCATAATAATTCATGTCAATTTTGGTCTGGTGTTAGGAAAACTTGTAAAAGTAAAAATGTTGTTCCTGCCAATGTAGACAAAATGCTCTAATAATCTTGATATTAGTAACCTTTTCTCAGAAAAATACTGTGATCTTTATAATATTTTGTCCTTTGATGCTTCTGAGTATGACATGTTAAATGATGAAATCTATGAATGCATTTCATTGAAATGTGCAAAGGGTTCTTGTCACAATGATCACTGTTTTAATATTGATGATATGGAAACTGCAATAAAGAATCTGAAGCAGAATAAAGTGGATGTATTAGACAATTACTGTTCATCATATTTTATTTGGAGGTAAAAGACTACATATTCTGTTGTTGCTACTTTGTAATTGTATTATACGTCATGGTATTGTTCCTAAACAGTTTCTGGGCTCTGTTATTATACCTATACCCAAAAATAAAAGAAAATCCCTAAATGATTCAAACAACTATAGGGACATTGCAATTGGAAGTATTGTAGGAAAAATTTTAATGTCAAATAGGGTGATAAAATTTAAAAAAATGTGAAAGTGAACAATGAAGTTCGCCAGGATGGGATCCTCTCTCCAAATTTGTTTTCAGTTTAGACTGATGTGCTTTTACAAAATTTAAAAGACAGTGGCTTTAGTTGTCTTGGTGACACTTTTATGGGAGCAGTAACTTATGCTGATGACGTTGTGATTGTTGTTCCCTCTCTTACCTCTTTAAAGCAAATGTTAAAGGTATGTGACAAATTTAGCGACAATTACGATGTTTTGTTCGACAAATACCAATTGTTTTGTTGTACTAATGACAAAGAAACAGTGGATGGTTTTTATTACAAAGATGTGTACAATTAATGCTCTACAAGTGCAGTTCACTTAGGTGATGTTCTCACTGCAAAGAATGATAATCAGATAAACACTTACGCTAGCGATAATTTTGATAAAATATTTTTATGGAATTACCCATATGAGTTATGCTCACGTGAATGTCAAATATAAACTGTTTAGAACATTTTGTATGTTATTATATGGTGCCCTATTTTGGGATTTGGGAAGTAGAAATACTGCTAGATTCTATGTAATTTGGCGTAAATGCAAACAATAATTGATGAACCTACCTTATAGGACTCATTCAAGGTTTCTACCAGTGATGTATGAAAATAATCCTATTGATTATCAGTCATTTAAGAGAGTAAATAAAATGTTTTGGAATCTGCTTCGAAGTGTTAATCCATGTTTAAATCTATGTGTAAAACTACTAGAAAAAGGTAGTATGTCAAATTTTGAAAAAGTTTGTGCTATGTAAGTAATGCCCTTGTTCCACCAAAGGATTAAGCCCCGATCCTGTCGGCGACCCTTAATCGTGGGTAGTCTTGGAAAAAATGGAAAAAAAATTGACCAATGGGGTGGAAGACAGAATCGGTATGAAGGTCTGGGATTAACTACAGATCGGCCTCAGGACGCCCCAGGAGGCCCCAGACAATCCCTAACTGGTCTGGGACTAAGAACAGACTAAGCCATTTTTCTGGTCGGTTTGAACCACGATCCTGTCGTAGACAAACCGACTGGGTCCCAGGACGCCTCAGGCCTCCTGGGACTAAGCCCCGACTAACCCAGGGTTAAGTCCCGACCCCACAAGGTGTCCTGAGGCGTCCCCAGGCGTCCCCAGACCGAGATAGCCGATTTTTGCTTTGCAATGGGACTAAGGGTCGCAGGAAGCCTGGGACTAAGGTATAGAGGGTCTGGGACTAAGGGTCGGCGACTAAGGGTCGCAGGCGGCCTGGGACAGCATAGGACTGTGTAAATTTGATCTGAGGAGGCCTGAGGAAGCCTGGGACTGGACATTTTGTTTATGGCGGGAAAAAATAATCGGTTGGGGTCGGGAGAAATATCAAACATGTTTGATTTCTCACACGGCCTCAACCGACCACAACCGACCCTTACAGGAAGCCTGGGACTAAGCATATTTTTGAAACCGACCCTCAAAAACCCTTAATCGGGAGCCTTAGTCGTGTGGTGGAACACCCACATTAGAGTTTTAAACTACAAAGGTTGAGTTTAGGTATGCATCCAGGTAGCTTTGACAACATTCTGAAATTTATAAAAAATTATACACTGAGTCTGATTTTGTCACTATGGGAAACATAAAAGATTTACTTCACATTCATGATGTTGGAAAAAATATTTTTTCTGTATGTGAAATTAATAATTTACTTGATGTACTTTGTACTGATTAGCTGGTGTATGCCAGTGGAAAAAAAATCATAAATGTGGTCCCTGGGGCCATATTTAGAAACCTTAAGGTAAACCTTAAAATTAATGCTACAGACCTCAATATTTTATCACATATAGACCATATTTTTATTATAGTTTGAGTCTGGTCAGACTTACAAGTTTTAAGTTACAAGGCCAAATATATGAAACATGCAGAATAAAGTCCATCAGATGAGATGGTTATGGACGTCATACACAGGTTAAATGTCAACTTAAATGCCCTGAATTTTGGTACATGTAACAAGAATTATTATACTCAGAGATGAAATTTTGCTTAACATAGGCAAAAACCCCAATGAACTGGGTCTCTGAGGGCATGTCAGAGACCTTAAGATGACTTTAAAATTAAAGTCACATTCTTCAAATTTTCCACAGACAAATATTGCATATACATTTTCTATCTAGCACAGCTTGAGATTCATCAGAATTACCATTTCCAAATTACAGGGCCAAATATGTGTAAAATGTACCAAAAATCCCTAAGTAGGGTTTTATGGGCCTCAGACTCAATTTAACCTCAGCATGAAGTATTGATTTTTGGCATACACCAGAAGAATATATTATATACAAAGGTGGCCCTAAGTTAAGACCTGTATAGCAGTTTAAGATGATGTTAAAAGTAATAACATAGTAAAGAAATATTAGAGCGAGTGGGCAGGGGTCACTGTTGATGTGTATGTAATGTGTGTGGGGGTGGGTGGGGGTGTACATGAATGAAGCCATTATCAATAGGATACCATTTTTAAATGGCCTTCTACTTTGGTGTCCATGTTTAAAAGCAATCTGAAGTTCTTTCTGTCTTGTGTGTCTCTTAATATATTTTATATTCGTACATTGTTCCAGTAAAACAATTATATCAGACGACCAACTGAGAATTACTTTTCCAAATCAGTCCATAAATGTCAGGACCAATTTTCAACACTTAATCAGCACAATTTCTGTTCTCTTAAACTTCAGTATGTATTGCGTGCCAGAATATCAACACAGATTAATCAACATGTATTGCAATTCCCATTGCCTGTCTAGATTACTGTAATTGCTGGTCATTTTTAGCATCATAAATATCACTAAAGGGAAGATTAATAAGAAAATGCTTCATAATAATAAACAAAAAACAGTTATGTAGATCTTTTGTCCTATTGTAGGAGGGGCGGTTGACCGGATAAGAAACTAAAACTAGTCCTAAAACTATTAAAGCAACTTCAATAATAAAATATTGAGCATTTTTATGAATACAAATATCAAGAGGAGAACTGTAATTAGTGGATCACTTGATTAGTATTGACCCCTTTGATGTTTTGCAGTTACCTTTAACACCAATCAAATGATGCCTTATATCCTGTTCTTTCAGACTAATTGACATGTGAATTGATATTCATATTGGCATAATACTCACAGGCTGCACACACTTAGTGATTATCCAAGCACTTCATTCCCCATTACACATGACATTCAAGCCATCAGTTCTTCAGTAAGGTAAGCATTACATATTAGTGGTAACAGATCAAACTGAGTTTGATGTAGTATGACCCATTCCAACTAACGTGTTTAGCTTGCTATGTCGAGTGTGATGAGGATAAATCTTGCGCATGCGCAGATTGCATATTCTGAGATGAGAAGACAAAGAGCTGGGAATATCTTGTCGGATTAAAGTAAACAATCTGCAATTGCGAGAAATGCTCAGTTTTTGTTTTTGCCAAAATTATAATAATAAAGATAATGAGTAATAATAATACTTGTGCTTTCCTTTGTGGTGCTAGCAAAAATGCATAAACATGACTATATAACTAGTATTTACTGGTCTTGGACTCCACTTTGTTTACACCGCCATCTTGAAATTACAAATGCACCTACCAGTAATGGAGCTTACTCAGCTTGGATATATTTTGTCTTTCGCAGAAGAATTCATAGTCGTTTGGCCTCTCTTCTGCATGCGCTGAGACACTCAACATACAAAGCCAAACTCCCTCACTGTTTCATGCTGTCACATCAACTTGTATTTGAATTTTCCTTCATAAACCATGTCCTTATTGTTCCAAAAAAGACCTAGTATGTGGATAGTGACATGTACTCTAAAATACTCTACTCCACCTTCACTCTTCCTGCCTGTATATTTCAATACAACTTGTGAGAGGATGAAACAACTATTTCAAACATTTCAAAACAACCATCCCACCCCCAAAATCCTATCTATAAGGGTTACCATTTTATTCACTTCAATCATGATCTAAGTGATCATCTTATTCATAGGATCACTTGATGTAATGATTTTACTTACATAAAAGTACACAATTGAAAAGAAAAGATCACTTCAAATCACTTACACCACTTCAGTCAGTTGAAATCGAATATGGACTTTCAGGGTTATGATGCATCCTACGAATATACAAATCCTGACTTAGAAATGGATACTACTAAAACACGAAATGCATTGAGCCAGAAAGGAATCCTGAAAAGTTACAAATTTTGCATTTGAATGTCACCCGCAAGGCCAGCATGAAACAATGTGACCTAGGTAGTAGTTTACACAAATTTTCATTACACTGAATACAAAAGTAATTCTTACTTGATCAAAAAGTCCTGTAGTATAAGTAACCATAAAGTGTCTTATGATAGGTTTTGAAGAGATTGTGTTTAATCGATCAGTAACAAAAAGGAAATATTGATAAAAATTTCAATCACAGATGCGGTCATGTGAATTAACTGTATATTTATTTACCTATTTATTTACTTATTTAGTTAGTTAGTGTATTTTTTGTTTATTTTTTGTTGAAAGGCATCTTTTAGGGTGTTAGGGTGCCTGTGAGTCGCCCACAGGACGAGGAACTGTGACTGTGTGATGTGTAGGGATGTATTTCTTGAGGCCTACCACTGTAGAGTTTAGACTAGGGCTTCATACTTTTGAATAATCCCACCAGTCACGTTTTGTCTTCGGGTACTCCTCTTTAAGGCACTGTTGCAGTTGCACTGGGTCATGGGTAAGAGTGGTTCAATACTAGAGTATCCAGTACATCCTGTCCTCCTTTGATTAGAGTTGCAAAAAAAAATTTCATATTCTTGTTGCAAATTTTCAACCTTGGTTAATAGAAAAGGTCTTACGTTCTTACTTCTACTGGGAGGATATGTGTCCCTCAACCCTGGTCCTCTCATACTGAGTGTTGTGAATGCCAGATTAGTAAGGAATAAGTTATTATTACTTCAAATAACCTTGACTTTCTCTGTCTTACTGAAACCCATATTCATCTCTTTGATTCTTTGATTCGTCTCTTCACGGTCTATATCATCTCCTGATTTCATTTTTCCTCACAGGCCTCATCCGTCAAACATTAGTGGCAGCATTGTTGTTTTTTCATTAGATCCTCCTACAGACCCCATAAAATAGAATCTCCTTCTTATCAGCCATTTAGGAACACAGTGGTGACAATTGGGCTTCATGGCCATTCATTGTTGCTTGCCTGTATCTACTACCCTCCAGGATCATGTACCTGTAACTTCCAGGAAGAACTCATGTTATTTGTTGGTTTCCTGTCATCTATTAACTCTTCATATTATATTTGTGGTGATTTCGACATTCATGTTGATGTTCCATTTGGTGATGGTAATAAATTTATGACCTTTCTTGATTTGTGTGACCTGAAACATTCATCTGCATGGTCAGATATTGGACCTCATTCTATCCCCCAGTGATCAAGATACTATTGTTGAGGTCAATATTTGTGACTTTGTATGTAATCATGCATTAGTCAAATGCTCCATTGCCTTTGCTCGTCAAATGGCTCATATTCTAAATAAAGTTCAATATACGAGGTACCACCATATCAACATGTCTGACTTCTGCTCAGATCTCAAAAATATTTCCTTCATCAAGTCTCCAGCTGATGCTGTAGTTAATCTTTATGAACAATATGTACATGATTTGGGTAATGTTCTTAAGAGGCATGCACCTCTTATATCTAGACTGACAAAGAAAAATTCTGTGGCTTGGTTGTCATAAATTACAGTACATCCAAAATAGTGCAGCCAGAATTGTATCAAACACCCGTAGATACATCAGTATAACTCCTGTGCTTGAGAAATTGCATTGGTTTCCTGTTGAACAACACACAGTGCTTAGGACAGCCATACTTGTTTACAAGTTTCTTCACACATGTTTTCTAAAGTATTTTGCCCAATATCTTTCTCCCTATAGCAGTTCTTATAGTACCAGGGTGCAGTCAAAGTGGTGGTAATTTCCTTGTTATTCCAAAGTTTTACCCTTCTGTTCATAAATCTGTCAAACATTTAAGAAATGCTTTTGCTTTTGATGCTCCCACCGTTTGGAATGCTCTTTCAGGTGAGATTCGTGCCTTTTCCTCCCTAGCCTCTTTCAGAAAACAGCTTAAACCCTACCTGTACATCAAAGCATATCCACCTTAATCTCGATCCTCCCCTGACATTGTCTGTGGTGCCTGGCCTATTTTCTGTTTGTGGATACTGAAATTGGTTGACTACTTTATTGGTTTCATTTCACCTTAGAGTTCGCTTTGAATGGGAGATTAAGTGCTATTAAACTCTAATTATAATTACAATTGAGGACACAGGTAGCAAAATATGTTTGTGATGGGATTGCAATCCACTTCTGGTGTTCCCTGGGGGTCTTCGTGATTTTTTTTCATATCCAATCTGGATCCCTATAAAAGGGGTCACTGGAGAGTTTAAATGCATTGACCATTTCAATACTGACCAAGATGAGCAGATCAGTAAATCAACTGCTACAAATACAGGTTATATTTCTTCAACTGTTCAGGCAAATGTTACAAGATATGATTATGGCTATGGCTCAGTTGACAAGAGGACAGGGGTCAATACCACATCCTGATTACTGAACTCTACAAAGAACACCAGCCTGCTTTCAGAAATTTTATGCTGATGTCTCCAGAGATCTTCTCTGAGACTGAGCACCAACTGACACGAGTTCTACAGAAGCAGACAATGTTTTTAAGAAAACCACTCAGCCCACGCCTGAAGTTGGCTATTACATTGTGACATTTGGTCACAGGAGAGAGTTATGTATCCCTGCTGTACACCTTCTACTTTAGACAGGTGAACCAAAAACCGCCTGACCCCTGAGGTCTGTGATGACATCATCATGCTCTACCTGATGGATAGGTTTTCCAGTATAGTGATCTCAGGCCAAAGATAGAGGATAACACCATTGGCTTCCCTCTTGGTGAATCACTTATGGATAATAGACGACGACGCCTTGTCCTCAGAACCTGGCTAATAACAGAGATCAGATGCAACAACCTGCAATTAGACAATTTATGTATATGAATGGGGCTTAGCTGAAGGGAAATATGTGTGTTGGAATTGACTCAAATGAAGTGTCTGATGTGGAAGGTGGCAACAGCTGTAATATCTGTTGATGGCAGGCAGCTTAGTCTTCAGCTCTGGAGTGGCTGCATTTGCTGCCGATTGGGCTGTTGCATTTGTTGTTGAACTGACTGGTGCATATGCTGTTGAACAGGTTGTTGTATCTGCTGTTGGATGGACTGTGTATGTTGTATGGGCAGGTGCCCAGTGACTGTTGCTGAAATACCTACTCCAGTTGGTGCTGGAGCTGGACTATCATCAGCTGAAGTGCAAGTATTGACTCTGTGAAAGTGACATTCAGCCCAAATATGGTGCAGATGGCTTACTGGCTCTGTTGCTTTTGTTTCTGCCTATCCTTGCATTTAATCTTACATATAAGTGGAATTCTCTCTACTTTAAAATCAAAGGACTTTTTAAAGATTCTTCAGTTTGGAGTGCAACCACTCACTATCGGAAGCTGTCAAGCCATTCCACAAATATGATAGCAAATCACTGATCACAAGTATTTTTATTGTCAATTACAAAATTAGAAAAATGTGGAGTGGAAAGAGGTAAAATGCTGAATTTTGATAAGAGAAACATTTTAAAGAATAGATTTAGATTTATTTGTTCAACAGTGTTACATTTGAAGTGATCATTTTATGTACAGTAGTGTATTTGAAGTAATAGTTTTATGTACAGTAGTGTAGGAAATTTTCAATACTGTCCAAATGGTGACTTTATTCTTGTTAAAAGGGTTTATGTGTATATAGAGACTCTAGACACTGTCAGGTGATTTACTCAAAGCAGTCATGTATGTAGATGTATGAAAAAGTAGTTACACATCTGATGATTTCATCAGCAATGTATATTGTGGTTAAATATGAATAAGATTGTTTAAAAGTTCAAATTTTGATAAGTTTATAGTAGCCTAAATAGTTGGAAATTAGAGTAATATTATTATTGGTTATAATAATCTGAGTACAAGTGTCAAATATTTTCAAATTCAAGAACTGACCATTGCTGACTAAACTGTTGAGTGTAACCAAACCCTATTATAATTTGTGATTGACAGACATCTGTTCAATGCAGTTTGCACATCTTGATTTCAATATTGAAAAGTCAAACTCTGTAGATTTAGGAAATAGTTTTGGCAACTTTAGTGTGATTTTGGAAGCCCATGTGAGAGGCTGTTGTTTTTTTTTGTTCTGAAACATTGGACAGTGGACACACTGTAAGTGAAGTTTTATTTCTTTGTTAATGATTTGCAGAGTTATCAAAGTAATTGTATTTAAATGTGTCTTATTGTATATTTTTTTAATGATGTATGTTAAAGCAAGATTGTATTGGTTAATATATTTTAAACATTAAAAAATATTTCTAGAGATATTGACATTAGAATACTTTTGACTTTAACACATGTTTTCGTAACAGGAAAATACAGTAATAGTAAAACCTTGTTGTGTAGAATAGTATTCTCGATTGTACAACTGTAAACTACTAGCTGCAATGTGGTTTTACTTAAATGGAATCAAAGACATTAGTTATTAAATGGGTATTATAAGAGGTGTATACTATTCTATTTAGCACGAGTGCAGTACAACCCATTAGGGACCACTGGAGCCCATTCCATGTCAACATGCTTATGGTTACTGTGGATGGAGGAGCTCGGGAGTCACATGTACGTTGACCACATTAGGACCGGATTTGTTAACATCAGAGACATTGCCAATTCATTCAACATAACACACGTTATATGACATCATTTCCTCGTTGCTATAAAGGATGGACTTAACATTGAAGTGAGAATCAGAGACACCGTTTCATCAATGGACGCGTATCTTACTATTACAGTTTTCATTACATCAAAGGCAAGTGGAGAACACAAAGAACATTCGTAAGACTTAACTCATGCTATTAGGTGGTTTATGGTTGAATGTTAATTCAGTTGTGTACTTATCTTGGGGCAAACTATTTACTTTCTGTTGTAAAATGTAATAAATTCTTAGTTAATGAAACTACAGTATTTCTTAATCTACAAACACCACTATACGATACATAAGCGTAACAAACAGCCAGGGTCATATTGCGACGGGTAGTTTACAGGTGGAGGAAACCAGTGAATACTGCACTGTAAACCACCGGGCATCGGCAAGTAACTACCAACTTTCCAACATGAAGAGCCCGGCCCGAGATTCGAACCGGCGGCCTCAGAGGTTGGAAGCAAGAACTCTAACTGCTACACCACCGAGCCCCCCTTTTAAAGAATAGGCAAGTTTTGAATTTAAATATGTATTGTAAATAACATATGTCAAATATTACTTCAATCTTAGGTATAAATTCTTAGAATTACTGATCTGCCTATGCAGTGTAGCTTGACCAGTTCCTGTCTTATCGAAGTGGTTAAGCAGCACTTGGCTTGGTTAGTACTTGGATTGGTGACTGTCTGAGTTACAGACTAGGTATTGGCAGAGATACATACTGATATAAATAACTGTCCTGTCAAAATATAGCTGAAACAAGGTACTAGACCAGACATTAAATCAATCAATTGAAAAAAAAAAAACGATTAAAGGTCATATAGACAAGTTCCCAGCTGAATAAATCCCCATCGCAAGAGTTCCCACTGGGACAATATCAGTTGGGGAGAATATTTGAAGAAAAACTTTTGGAGATCAATATTTATTACGCTGGCTAACCATCAAATTGTTAAACATGGAAATTAAAGTCTTTCAAAATCCAAACCTAAACCAGAATACAAGGCTTTCTGTAACCATGGTAACACCATGTTTAATGTACTAATTAAACTCTATTTTGTTTAACTTATTTATGAGATATGCCTTACAACCCTGGATTTGTGAATGTGTTCCTTGCCATTTTGCAACTGTGACCATTTCAAACCGTTCAAACGGCCAAGTAAGGTATCTCTTCATTTCAAAACCTCAAGAGCCTTTCAAACAGCCTGGCCATTTCAAACCAGAAATGCCCAGGATATATACACATGATTAGATTGGTAAGATTTCCTTAATCACTGAACAAATTTGTCTGAAAAGGGTTACCTAAGTAGGCAGTTGGTGAAGTTAGTAGTTATAATTAAACATGATCTTTAATGGTGTCCTTTGACTTGAAAGGATTTTCCGGAGTAGGCCATTAATGAAGTGAGCAGCTGCAACTAACTGTGATACTCAATTATGCATTTGGGAAGGAAAACAAAATATAAATATTAATACAGAAATTTTAAGCATTCAAATTTTATCAAAACATAAACGTTGAATTAAACCAGTTCCAAATTTTTAAACTATTTACATTACAATACGAAATAAAATAGTAATAAATGTTTAATTTGAAACACATCTACTGACTTGAACACAGAAGCTGAAAACAGAAGTAAGGTGGTTTTGAAATGGCCAAGCTAGTTTAAAAACCATATGTAGGTTTGAAATGGCTACGGCTGCTATGAAACCTCAAGTTACAGTGGCAAGTAAGATTCTCTAATGCTGTATTCTATTTATTGTTGAAGGATGATTGAGAACTCAGCTTTGAACTTTGTGTGTTTCAGGGAAGAACTAGCTTCACGTCTGTTTTACCCTTTATTGTTTAAAGATGGCCAACAGAACTAATGCTTGGTTTCCGAGGATCATCTTGTGGAAAAAGGCGAGAAGGACGATCTACTCTAAAATTGCAGTAATCTACCTAGTCACTTTTCTGATAGTCTTACCAATCATTTGCAGGGATATAAAATACAGCTTGTTTTATATTCGACCGGATCTAGAGGAGGCAAGAATTAGGGAACTGGATCTAAATGCAAAACGTATTCAAGATGCTCAGACTTTTCACACTTTCCTAGACACATCAGATGTCATACCATCAGTTCATAATGCCTCCTTTAGTAGTAATATAGATATTGTGATTTCCATTATCACCCAGTCTCGGAAAACTGACAAAAAGGATAAACATGCTTGGAAGGCTAATGGCACCATGTACCTCACTCAAACCGTGGTACATATGCTTAAATTACTCCAGGATCTTAAGAAACCATCTTCTGTCTTCCCTTACACTGTGAAGTTGCAAATGTGTAACATAGATGTAAACATGGAGACATTTAGTGAAGCCAAAGATATGCAGAGATATCTGCCCATGATAGCAAGATTCCCAGATGGAAACAAAATCAACTCTAATGTAAGCTTACTGGAGAAAGAAAAACAGGACTATGTGTTTTGCTTAAGTCATAGTGTTGAACAAGACAGACCAAGGTAAGAGACTGTGTTATATCTAATCTAATGAAATTTCATATGTTAATCTCAGCACTCTATTTGCAGATGCCAAGATACATAACAATAAACCTTTAAATAGCTTTGCCAAAAAAGTCTAGCAAATGAACAAGCTTAGGCTGTTAATCATGTAAACAAATGTACCAACAAATGTACCAAACAAGTGCAGAAACATTCATAAATAATGTTATAACTACAGACCTGGCAAATGTGCTGTACACACCATTGGGAAGGTTTCTTCGCAGTTTCAAATTTTGGTAGTCTTTATTGCAATCATGCTCATAGTAACAAAGCAAAACCGCTAGTTTAAAACGAGCCAGTTTTTATCACCATTAACGCCCATTATCAATGATACACTGTCAACCAGATTTTCATGAATATTTGAAGAATCACGGAGCCATCAGCTATGATAAATACCATTTTATAACTCTTCTCCATTGGCACACACATGAATCCAGAAATGTGAGTAAATTGCTCAAAGCACCCAAAATAAAATATTGCATTATCCAACAATTTTACTCTAATGCCATATGTTGGGGCAATTTTTAAGCCCTGGTAAGAGGGCCTTCTGTCATCTGTGTGATGGCGTGTTCAAATCTCTAGCTTGGTCTTAAATAGGCTGACAGTTGATAGTTGCTTATCACTATGCTGATGTTTACAATAAATGTCTGCTCATACCAGTAAACCATTTTGCAATAAGGCTCAGACCACCTAAATTTTAGTTCAACTGAAAGCACCATTAATTCAATTGTATTTAATATATATACTGACTGATTCGGTGGTTTTGGGTTAATGTGACTGTCAACATTTTATATGCATCCTACTTTTATGGTTAGTTCATACAAATGGCAATGTTGAGGCCCTGTGGGTTGAATGGGACACAAAACACCAGCTTTGACTCTGAGAGTACTATGTATCAGTAATAATAGAACTTTGTTTTACTTTTGGCTGTGGAGTGGTATTAGTTTAACTTCCAAACTCTGCAGTCCTAATGCAACATGGACCTAAAACCCCCATCACATTTACACCAAAAGTGGCAACTGCTTCTTTCTCCCAAAGAGCTAAATACACATGTTTTTTATTAATGGTCTTCAACCAACCTATAACTTTTATAATAAACAGGTTAAATGCACAAATAAACTACTGTAATTGTATCACATCTCACTGCTTTGTTTGTGGGTTGAAATCTGGCACATCATGCCATGTTGAATGCAGTTAGAATCTGTCCTGATCTGTCCTGTTGAAATAAAATAATAATTATTACAAATTTTATAGCAAAACAGTTATGGCAGCCATAATGAGCGATAATTGAAACCTACCAGGTTATGCTTAATTTACCAATGAAATATTTTCTCGATGTACCAATCATAATCGAGGACACAGCCGTATCTTATTAGAATGATTCTTTCAGTTGGTTTGATCATCACTGTGGACACATTGTATGGGTAACAACATGACAAGTATGGGGATGGAGGAAATGTGTGCATATGAGTTGTTAAAGCATCCAGCAAGCACCTGCCAACTCTCCTACCTTAAGCTAGATCAAGAATCAAGCCTTATGTATCCCTGATGGAAAGTGGGGGTATCGACCACTATGTCGTGGTATTGTCACTGCAGTATTTTGTTCCTGACATAAGGAATCATATGTTGGATTCCAATGCATTCCACCAAATAGGATACACTGAGTGTCTGTGTGTATGTATACTCTGTCCTTCTTTCAGATATGTCTTGGTCATAGAAGATGACACTTTACCTAATCCAAATTTCTTCCCTGTCCTGAAGAGAACCTTAGATTACCACCTGGAAAAGTCATTTCTGAGAGGATCCTTTGCTGCTAAATCCAGACAAGATATAGCCTATGTGAAATTCTACCATCCAGACAGATTACTTGGTTACATAAGTATTGATCCTGAGAGGTTAACTGAACTGTTTGGACTGGCGTCAGTATGTGGTATTATAGTTGTCAGTGTCTTCAGAACTCCATGGAACAAATCAGTAAATGCGTTTATTGGTTGGATAGTGTACTTTGCCCTGCTATTTCTAGTTCTAGGACGTGCCCATGTGAACAGTATCAGGAATTTTGCATCACCTTATTTACATAGCTTTTCACCGGCTCCCAGTTGCTGTACCCCGGCAGTTTTATTTCCTCGAATAGGAGGACAGGAGGTGGTCAGGTTTTTGAACAGTACAACTTGTAAAAAAGGTTATGCCAAGGACTCCGCTTTGGACACGTTTATAAAAACCACACATTTTAAGGCCTACATAGTACAGCCCAGTGCCTTCACTCATATAGGCATGTATTCTTCATTGAGGCATAATATTATTCATCCTAGTAATTTGCAAAGTTTTAAAAAATATGAGTTCAATTAATGCATATGCTAAGATAAAAACACTTCAATCTAATTTCCTGTCAAAAAATTGGGATTTCTCTGAGATTTGAAACTGAATAATTTTAAATACGACATTGACAAAACAGTTACATTTCAGCATTATCTACATAAACTTTTTCATGAATATTGAATTACTTGCTCAATGGTGAGGCTTTTTTCCTCTGGGAAGCTACTGAAAGAAGGTCTTGTTCACTTTTTATAAAGGGGATTAAACAGATGTCCCCACATGGTTTAGACTTTACTGCTCAATCATAAAATCTAAAGTAACCTGGTCTAATATGGCTTAGTTGAAAGAAAAACACAACTGTTGTAAAATCAAGCAACAAGGCCAGATTTTATGTCTCAGAATATAAACTGTTCTGTCAGCATGGAATCAATTGAAAAGAAATCAGCTAAAGTTAGGCTCATTTTGGAAAAAGACTAATGAAAAAAAAAATTAATAGTGTGCTATATGTTCTTCTAATTTCTGTTCATTTTGTCAGTAAGTCTTGTGTATTTGTACATTTCTCTGTAACACAGTTAAGGTACCTGTTTTCAGGAGTGTGTATTGTCAGGAATCATAAAAGACAGATGTTTGATTTGATTTATTTGGGTTTAACATAACTTTGAACGTATTTTATAGGTTATTTCATGATGGGTAGTTTTAAGGACAGAGAAAATCAGTATAACTAACGAGAATTGGTAAGCGACTAGGAAATTCCTAGTGCTGGGTTTTTGAACTGCAGACCTCTGAGGTGGGAGGCGAGTCTGTTACCTAGTACACCAACAAGCCCACCATATAAGAGAGAAGTGAGGTTTTCTAGACAATTCTATTTTGACCTTGTATTATTGTGAGGACGCTGATATATTTTTGTCTCGAAGACTCCGTTCTGTTGTCCAAGTTCGGTTTTTGAGTCCAATCAAGTAATCACAGTTCTAATTTGATTATGACACTAGATTTCTTGAATTTAAATTTAAAGACTGATAGTTTGGTAAGTACACTCAGATAAAGGACAGAATTTAATGATAATAAAACCATATTAATTTACTAACAACAGCACTCTTTGAATCCATTCCTCCGCCAATGAATAACAACTCCAATAGCTTCTGAGTGCAATGAGGAAAAACCCCTTGAAATTCTAGGATCCAGACGATGATCAAGATATCCACATTTTATCATCAGGTTGTGGCACCCTTGTTCACATTGTTCACTAAAAAAATTCTTCAAATTAATTTCATAACTTTTCAAGTTCTTTTGCAAACCAACGCATAAACAACAGGACACACCACTAATTATGTGACCTACTCTGGGAAGGAAATTAAGTGAACATTGTAATGATTAGGCAACTAATTAGGATAGCAATGTACATGATAAAAGAGTTTTCATCAAATCTAAGTTATAGTTTAATTTTATTTATTTATATTTATTTATTTGGGTTTTACGTCGCTTTCAACACTGTACAGGTCATATCACGATGGGTAGCTTTATGGGCAGAGGAAACCAGTACATACAATTGGTCAAGGTTCTGCACTGTACACTGCCGACCCACAGCAAGCAACTACCAGCTTTCCCACTTGAGGTTGGGCCGGGAACCGACCTTCGATCTCAGAGGTGGGAGGCGAGTGTTACCACTCTGCCACTGTGGCCCCTAAGTTTCATTTTAAAGATTGCTGTTTGTTGCAACTGGTGTTGAACTGGCCACCGGTTGTATTTTAGTCAAATAATTTCAGAGGCATTTCATTCCAGCTGTTGCAAAATTTTGCAATTCCCCATTCTTGCCAAAGTCATGAAGAATGGTGCACACAAGTTTCATTCTTATATTTCCTCAGGAGGTAATTACCTCCCCTGTAGTATTCTCACTCTTTTCTCTATAAGTTTGGGGGTCATGTTGGCACAGTGGTAACACACTCACCTCCTACCTCTGAGGACGGCTGTTCAAACATCCCGAACCCTATGTCACAGGTTTTCATCCTAGGGTGACAAACAGTCTTGAATGTGTATCTTTGTTTGTGGAGTGTTGTAGTATGGCCTGCTGTATTGGTAAGATGTCTTTGATGCAATTCAGTGGGATTCACAACAGAGTACGAGATGCTTTGACACAGTGTGGTATGCAATATGTGAGACTGCTCTACTTTTTGAGAATGTTTAAAAATCACCCCATTACCTCAAATGAGCTGTACTACATAAGATAAATGATGGAAGGGTAAAGAAGGGGGATGACTCTAAGGGTGTATTTAGTTCTTCAGTGTCCTTTATCAAGATACGAGGTGTCTACTCAGAGTCATTAATACTAGGACATCAGCCAGAAATCAACCATAATAAGATACTACCAGAAGGTAATATGTGACAGAGGTATAAAAGAGCTTTCCGACCAAACATTGATTGGCAATTCTGGCAATTGAATTTGTATTCCATACAATACAACCACATCAGTACAGAATAAAAAAGCCAACATTTTCATTAATTTAAAAACAATAGGTATTATACCCCTGGAAATGCTTCCCATAAGAATCAGATGCTACTTTTATTCTTACAAATATGGCAGGAATGACTTTATTGTTGATATAATCTTTTCATTCTTTATAGCTTGAAGTTTTGATTGTTTTAGTGGCCTCTGGTACAACATGTTATAGTTTCTTGAACACATCAATTTAATCCAAAACTATTTTGTCTCAAACTTACAATAGAATATTTTCCTGCAGTTGTAAAAATTATTCAATCCACAGGTAGACGACTTGACTGAAAAGTTCTGGCCCAAAATGGAACAGTAAAGTATTATCAAGATTACAAATATGTGTATTTGTCTCTATTCTATCTCATACAGAGGTAAAACAACTGGAAAATTATCCAGATAAGGTGAGCAGAGATAAGATAAGGTTTTGCAAGGTACTTACTCAATATAGGTGTACTGAAGTCTGGACAGTTTGTATACAAAGGTATAACTATCTTAACTTTGATTATCCAATACTGTGCTACAATAATAAAAATAAGTAAAAGAATGTGATCAAATAACTGTGAAACCATCCATGGTTATGTATCACCAGTGAATTTAAATATCTATTCTTTCTCCACTATATTTTCTATAGGTTTTAATGCAACTAAACAAACATTTTTGAAGGTTACAGTATCAAGGAAATATGTACAAAAAATTCACTTATTTATGCGTATGTAATGCTCGACGTCCATAGAACAGGTCTCCAGGGAATATAAAAAAAGATAACTTGGTCTGTGTCTCCATATTAAGGTCAAATAATGTATGTGGTGGATACTAAAGTGTAGGACACATAACAAATGCTGTGGACCTGTCCCAATATAAAGCTGGCTGATGATATGTAAAACCCTTACCTAATATTGGAGGCGAATTCTCCAAATACATCAAAGTTAAATTTAACAGTTGTTTTTATATTTCATTTCTAAAAAATACTTAGGGGCTTAAAAAGGATTAGGGATTATTAGGATCGAAATTCAGAATTTAGGGTTAGGTATAACAGTGGGGGACAGGAAGGTATCAATTTTGCTCTATGCTGATGATATTGCAATATTAGCCGAAAATGAGGAAAATTTACAAATTATGCTAAACAAACTAAATGAATGGTGTGAAAAATGGCATTTGACTATAAACAATGAAAAAAGTCAAGTAGTTCATTTCAGAAAAAAGAGGAAAGCAAGAACAAGCTATCCATTTAAAATAGGACCAATGGCTATTGAAACAGTGGGAAAGTATAGATACTTAGGGGTAACCTTGGATGAAAACCTGGACTTTAAAGTCTCTGCACAAGAATTAGCAGAGGCTGGAGGTCGGGCACTTGGAGGTCTTATCTCAAAATTCAAAACACACAAAAATATCGGCTATCATACTTTTACAAAATTGTTTAACCAAGGTATAACTCCAATAACAGATTATTGTAATGGCATCTGGGGATTCAAACAATCATCATTTGCAGAAAAAGTACAACTCAGAGCAGCACGTTACTTTATGGGTGTGAATGCTAAAACTCCAATTCATGCACTTACTGGAGATATGGGATGGATAACCGCTAAGCAAAGAATGTTTGAAAACATTCTCAAATACTACAATCGACTTATTAACATGGACCACAGTCGATTAACCTATAAAGTTTTTGAAAATGACTTGCAAAACATCTCAAATGAAAACTGGTCCGGTGACGTGGAAAATGTTTTAAACCAAATTGGTATGTCTGAAAATATCTTTACAGGTGCTGAAATTGACATAAACCTGGCAAAAGAAAAACTCAACACCTTAATAGATTTTGAATGGCAAGACTCTGTGGCTTTTAAACCTAAATTACGAACATATACATCATATAAAAGTCATATCAGTAAGGAAGAATACTTAGAAATAAACCTTACCAAAATGCAAAGATCCCTCTTGGCAAAGTTACGATCCTGTACTTTACCATTGGCTATAGAAAAGGGAAGGTATAAAAATGAAAAATTTTCAAAACGAATTTGCACTTTATGCAATGAAATGGAAATTGAAGACGAAATTCATTTTGTTATTCAGTGTCCAAGATATCAGAATCAAAGAGAAACGTTCTTTTCATATATTTGTGATAATGTTACAGTTGAGTTTAACAATATAGATGTATTTGATAAATTTATGGTTCTAATGAATCTAAAAGGTGTACATATTCGTCGCTTGGCGAAATTCCTTGTGTCAATTTGGGAATGTAGAAAGTCCATATTATATACAACTAATTAATGTTAGTTGATAAAATCCTTTGTCAATTTATAAATGCTGAGAATTCATTAGAAGAGAAATAAGTAATAATTTTCTTTTTTTGTGTATTGGAATCTTAAATTGTAACGTAATTCTTCCTGTCACACGTGCACTTTCTACTAAAGATTTTTGAATTAAACTGACTTGTAAGCCTTTATGGCTGGGTGTTAAGAAATGTATTTAATGTCTGATGTTACTTTATTGTATAACACAACGTCAGTAAAATAAAAAACTATCTATCTATCTATCTATCTTATTTACGTGAACAAGGTTTCGTCTGGATGATGTAACAGATCACTAATTGGTGAAATGGGAAAGTTGGCATCTGGGGCTAACACTTGTTTTATCATCTAATCTTTCCGCTGTAATATACACAGTATTCAATGGGTTAAAAGGTGATGTCTATACCACATCACTCAAATTACTTGCTCCTTTTAACCTTTTGCTCTGAGCTCATAAAAGTGTGTTTCCTGTTTTGTTACTTATATATATATATTTCCATTCCACTCTTGTACTTGCTTTGAAATACTCTCATGAGTGACCCAGTTTGATGCAGACATTATTAGTCTTACTCTGTATATTTACAATAAAAATTGCACCCTTACTGTTTCATCCTTAGAATTATGACAATAAAAAAAAATACCAATAAAATTTTAATGTCTCCAAATCACATATAGATTTATATGTTTCATGGCATAACTGAGAAGCTAATCTAATAAAATGTAACAAAAACATGTGCTTAATTTTCATCATCTGACAGACTTTATTTATTTGGAGTTTTATGATGCTATCAACACTGTACAGGTCATATCACCACGGGAATTTTTGTGGGCAGAAGAAACCAGTGCATACAGTTGGTCAAGGTTCTGTACTGTAACTTGCAAACTATTGGTAAGCAACTACCAGCTTTCCCACATAGGGTCCAGGGTTTGAACCACCAACCCCAGAGGTGGGAGGTGAGTGTGTTTTACCACTGTGCAACCATGGTCCCCTGAAGGACTCTAAGACAGAATTATCCAAAAACTTAAATTGGTGGTTAAATTGGATAGAGTTTTACCATCAGGTCATTTTTGATTTTTACAATGGTCAGTGTATATATAAATAATCAAGTAGTACCTTAGTACACCAACTCTTACCAATGGGTATTGCCAAAAAGTACCAAAAATGTTTCAGATTTAAAAAAAACAACTGATTACAATACCTCTAAACCTCCTTTATGGAGTGTGTGTGTGTGGGGGGGGGGGGGGGGGGAGGTTGGCTGAGGCAAGGCTACAAATGAATTATAATGCATGACACATCTTTTGTAACAAGACTGAGCAACAATTAGTGTACATTAATGACTGTGTTTTTGCTGTGATTTATTTCCACGTTCTTGTAATTACTGGTTCTTAATGACCCGTTTGCACTTTTCCGTGCAGTTCTAGCAAGTCGTATCTTAATATTGCCTCTTGATCTTGGGCATTGTACCCAAAAAGTGACCATATTAATGCACATTTCAATGCACATTTTCTCTCCCCCGCCCATATTTTTACATCCAGTATGTAAGTTCCAATTTTGCACCTAATTGCTAGTGGCAGGTTTTTCAAGCACAGTAAAATTCCACCAAGTGCTGGAAATGCTGTCGCTACCACGTCCTAAATAAATAAAGATCTTAACTTATTTATCCGTATATGAAATCTCATGGAGACTGCCGAAACATAAAACACACTGAAAAACAAATATTCTTGCTTGTTGTTCATGAGAACAGGACGGAATCATGTGAACATGGTATTAACAAGTTATATAGAATCACTAGAAGGGAAAGTAGATAAGGTACCTACAATGAAGACCTGTCTGTAGGCCTGATAGGAATACATTATTAGTATAACATAGCTTTGAGAGAAAGTATCTTCAGGTATAACCTCGTGTAAGTATAAAAACAGCACTTGGAGGACACACATTCGACAAGTTCACACACCTCTAATATTGCTTCTGAGTTTCCTGATAAACCAAATTTTTTATAAAATTCCTGGACCCAGACTGTTAGCCAGATCAGGACAAAAATGTAGGCTATTCTATTCGGTTTTGTTCTGTACTTTTATAGCGCTTAATCTCAGCCTGACAGACACTAATCCGCAACACACCAGTATCCAATTACAGAAATCATCATTCCATAGCCATTGCTAAGTCCAATACCACAGAGATGCTGGATAGAGTGTATACTCAATTTCGAAGCCTTTTTGAAGAAATACGAGTTTTAAGTCCCAAATTCCTTTTGTCTCATTTGTCCAAATTTCCTTAATATTTCAAACAGACAAACATACACCCCTAATTACATAACTCCCTTTGTGGAGGTCATTCAGTCCCTGTGTTTCTGCTGCTGTGTTACTACACACACAGTAACATAGACTGACTCATTCGCAGCATAAAAAAATCCCAAGAAGTTAAAGTTTCAATAAATTTTTAAGCAGGAGCTCTAGTGTGGCTTGCACTTCTAGAGATCACTTTTTTCATTTTTCTATCTTGTTTTTTTGTCTCCGGACATTCATGAAGCGTGATGAGTACCTGTCTAATCACTGAAGTTAAGCTGCAATGGGCTACATTAATACTTGGATGGGTGACCCCTTCAGTGCACAAGTGCACTACTCTTGTCTCTGATGGTTTACCTACGGTGCATAATAAGTGTTACAAATGTGTAAACTAGTGCCGATTGTTTCACCTTACATTTCAGTAATTATGTAAGCTTTATAATGTTATATGCATTACAAGAAAGGTGTATTCTTACAGAGCTTGCATTAGTTTTGTTTTCATTGAAATCAATGTACAGATGGTTGAGAATGAGAAATGTCAAATTAAACTTTCAAGATTTTACGGTCACCCCCTGATATTTAACTCTTTTTTGCATTAAAATATGGACTATTTACATCTTTATCATAAAATGGTGGATAATAAAAGTAAAACAACCGCAATGCACCCATTTAAAAGAAATCACTGATGAAGATATATAACTTGGGATGTTTTCCAATAAACAATATTCTTCACTAGATGCTCTTCATTATTGATGGCAGTTCTGGGCCAATATTCACTAACACGGATGAAACGGAGGGAAAAATCAGCTCAATATCAGATTAGGATCAAGAAAAATGGCTCAGCTGATCCCTGGCTCAAATATGTATTTACAAAGGATTGATCAGCTGACCTAAAAATTGAAAAGATGTTAATATGAACATATAAGTTAATTACTTTTATACATTTTAAACAGCCTATTTATGCCTAAATTTACACAAAATATACATTAATATTAATTTGGTTCATTATTTTCTTGCAATGGAAAAAATTAAATATTTCCTATTTAATCCAAAAAGTTAGGCACCTTCCATTTTTGATCCAGAATAAACAACAAAATCTAAAGTTATATATCAGTATAAGGATACTGAAAAGATGAAACAAGTATTACAAACTTATTAATTAACAATATAAAGGACTGAATATTATTCAGCAATGATTTATTTTTCATATCTTTGCTATTTTAGGTAATTTTCAAGCTATAAAGTTAAACTGAAAGTTGAGCCAAAAATCAGCTCATAACTTGATAATCCATTTGTTAAGCTCAATTTCAGCCAAAGATCAGCTGAAGTCGAGCTTGATCCCTTTTGTTAATAAGTACCCAGTAAACTAAATATTGTCTGGCATTTGCTACAAATCTACATAATGTTTCTAAATTCTGTAGTTATGTCAACAGAAAGAGATGTGATTACTTCAAGATGAAAGCAGGC
This sequence comes from Sabellastarte sp. h YS-2021, assembly GCA_964017235.1. Lineage (NCBI taxonomy): Eukaryota > Metazoa > Annelida > Polychaeta > Sabellida > Sabellidae > Sabellastarte > Sabellastarte sp. h YS-2021. The sequence continues at coordinate 117,973,099 of OZ024933.1, read as the reverse complement.
AGGTAAAACATAATACGTCTCATATATCATAAAAATATACCCATTTCAGGTAATGAATGGCATTCATTGGGCAATTTTGAGATCTGATAGAAGATTTAACTGCTAATTTGTCCCAACTGGGTCAACAAATTGCAAATAAAACAAATACATCAGAGAACCAATCTATATCATTTTAAGCCATGGCATGGGGATGCCAGACCCTCCGGCAATTTTCAAAGCTGTAGATTTAATGAAATGGATTTCTAAAGATTTTTATGAAATATGCTCGGGAAAGTATATTGGTAATCAACAGAAGAGTTAGGTATCTAGATATAACCAATAAGCTTCCAAATTGCATGGATCTTTATTGGCTGCAAAACAAATACCAGAAGATCACTCAGAGAGCCTACACCTCCACGTGGAATATTGATCTAGTTCACTATTAATAATGAACCATCTCTTCCTTGTGGCTCTATCACATTTCCTGAAAATATCAATAAAATCCTTCTGTGGCCTAGTGGGTAATATACTCGCCTAGGAACACAGAGGACGTGGGTTCAATCCCAGGTACAGGCAGATACATAGTGGCTTGGATGACCACTTAAAATGGCGGTCCTCTGTCATTGGTCCTATTCCCAGTGACAGGTTAAAGAACCCCAAGGACGTTGATAAATGGTCACCCTTGAGTCTGTGTCTTTCAGTTAGGGGAATTTCAGTCATTTGAGAGTTGGGTTGTACCTGTACAGTTGGATAGGACATATAGCACTTTGAGTCCTGTCGTACATGGAGATATTGCACTGAGTATAAATACAAATTCAAAATCTTTAACTATTTGAGGTATTTGTTCAAACCAATAGACATACAACACCACTTATAACACAACCTCCTGTGTGGAGGTAATAATTTGTCTTCATTACTTGATTTTGCCTCAGATAAATAAACACTAAGAAGTAACAGCATTTGCTGATAAAAAAAAATTAGATAGATCAATTGAAAAACAAAACACCGAAATTTTATAATGTATTTTCATGTATATCCAAGAAGATATTTTTATTTACTTGTTATTGATGATGAAACAATTATTTTTCCTATTTATTCCACTTAAACCAAATGAGGCAAATTTGGTTTAAATACAACAACTAAATGAATTATTTACCTCTCCAGGTAAACTGATAAAACCAATTTTTAATATATACTGATATGTAAGTTAGACATACATGAGGCAATAGTTCATAGCAATTCAGTAACTTTTGATTAATTCTGTTTTTGATGTTGAGCTCAAGATGGCAATAAAATTTTTCCTTTCTTAGGAAGCCACCATTTTGTAAATTGATGATCAGTGTTATATGAATTATTCATATGAACTTTATCCAAAACAATTTTTGAGAGAGGAGTGTTCCCTGTTGATATAATGTAACACATAGTCAAGATATGTCACTTTTTCAGATTTCCAGTTTAAAGTCTGGATGACATATTAAAGCTGTTTGATACATAGCCACCATGTATAGAGTGAATGCAGTTTGAACAGAATGTTGAAGGTATTTTTTTACCAATATTCAATATCACTGATCACATATATCTATACAAGTCAGGCGATCGGATGAGGGCTTGTGCCCAAGTGCTACAAATATCACAAAGACACCTGGGATGCATTCTTCAATAAGCTCATAGACATCTGTTTCTTTTTCTTCTTCTTCCTGACCTCTTTCTGTTGCTGTAACTTGATGTAACTGATGAACATAGTGACAAAGCCTAAAATGAACAGCACTGTGGGCCAGAGGATGATGTTGACCATGGAGTTGTGGTCTTTCACCAAGACACTGGAGAGTGACCTCTGGTAATAACAGAATAGTGGCTGATGTTGATGTAGAGTCATTGAGGCACGGTGGTGGGACAGCATCATGGTACAGTTTGTGTATGGGGTATCTTGGGAGTCTGACAAACATCCAGAACAGCAATCCTTGAAAAAAGAACCGAAACACGTGACAAGTATGTGTTAACTGTAAAGGGTTATAGGACCGCGCACTTTACGAAGGTAATTATCTTGATTTATTGAGATAATAAGAAGACAATAAGAACTATTTTTAACCTCGGTCCTAATATATTTCTGAATATTACTGTTGAGCAACCTCCCCCCCCCCCCCCCCCAAATAACCCCTTATTATGAAATAATGCATATCAAGAAAAAATATTGCTAGTGATACTAGTAAGACTCTTTATAATTTTTCTTTTCTCAAATGTAACCACTTCATGTATAAATAATCAAGATACTCTCATTTTAAGATAGGATGGATTAGCCTGCATTTTTTTCCAAATTAACTAGTACTGTAGTGAACCTAGATTACAGAGTCTCCAATATGTTATTGTGATTAGACAATACATGTGATGTACTCACATGGGTATACCAGGTGATAAATCTTACTGGAAATATCTTATTATTGTATGAAATATGGTATATATTTACATGTAAGAAATTAGACAACACATATTTTTTTTAACTTTCTGGACAAGACTTAACAACAGAACTAGAAAAATGTTTTTGTTAACAAAAACAAAGCGTCCCCAAAGGTTAGATGCAATATAGTATAAAGGAGAAAAAGCTTTTTGACCCTTAAGGTGAGGTGGGGTAGAGGGGGGCAAGGAGTAAATCTGACTGGCTATGTAGACTGTCTGTATTTACTTTCCTATTCCCTCTCAATACATTCTACAGCTGTAAAAGCAATAATAATGAGATAAGGCAAAAGGACCAAATCTGCTATTTTTATGACTCCAGTTTGACAATTAAGGGTAAACCTGACCGGCTAAATAGATTCTCCACATATGGTTTCCCAATACCTCTTAATACCTTCTAAATTTGTAAAAGCATTAATAAAGGAGATACAAGGTAAAAATACAAAATCGGCTATTTTATGACCTCACTTTGGCCCATAAAGGGGGTCAGGGGGAAAATCTGACCGGCTATCGAGACTCTTTACATAAGGTTTCCTCTTAATGCCTCTTAATGCTATATTCCACAGCTGTAAAAGCCCAAAAAAGGAGATATAAGGCCGAAAACCCCACATAGGATATTTTTTTACCCCAGTTTGACCCATAAGGGGGTGTGGGGTCAGGGGGTAATTCTGACTGATTATCTATACTCCTCACATAAGGTTTCCCAATACCTCTTTGTACATTCTAAAGCTGTAGAGCAAACATAAATCAACTATAAGGCAAAAAACACAAAATCGGCTATGTTATTTCCCCAGTTTGTCTGATAGGGGGGAGGGGTCATGGGGTAAATCTGAGCGGCTATCTAGACTCTTCACATATGGTTTCCCAATACCTCTTAGTACATTCTAAAGCTCTAAAAGCAATAATAAAGGAGCTATATGGCAAAATGTCAAAATCGGCTATTTTATGATCCCCATTTAACTCCCAAAATCTAATCAGCTCGTGTTTTTGATAGTGTAAACATGTGTATGAAATTACAGGCCTCTGCAGTCAGTGGATTTTGCTGAGCGGTGATGAAGGGAGGGTGTACCCCCCAAAAATATTTTAATCATGTGACCTTGATAAAGATCAAAGGTCAAATTTAAGCATATGGAAACATGTTCCAACACCTAAGGTATATAACTGCCAAATATGGTTATAAAGCTTCTAATAATAAGGGAGATATTCAAGGGAGACCATAATGCTGCGGCGGCGAGGAAACTGAAGCGCAAACAAATAAGCGCCTTTTCAGGGACGCTTAATAAGTACTGAAACTGTTTGCTAAGTGTTAGAGTTTTCATCCAAAACATGTTTATTGGTTTTTTGAACAAGTTGTAACAAATCCTAACCATCAGAACATTAGGAGGCATATTTACATCTGTTGCATGCCTTGTTAGTTGCAACATACCAGCTTAGAAAAAAACATATCACTAATGAAGTATCTATTGTTATGCAAAAGCAGGGAAATAAGTGTAAGAAAAGTACTAGTGATGTCAATGACTATCCGATTTTCTGGATATCCGATCATCGAATATCTACCTTATTCCAAAATCACATACCTCAGTAACCCCCCATCTAAGCTTTTAAAAATAATGTTTTCTCCTCACCCATCGGTGCATTCAAAACACTAGGACATGGAAGAAATGTTAAATAAAAAAGACCTCTGTACATTCAAAACACGGTTTCTATGTTGAAAACGCCAAAAATATCAACAAAAGACATTGAAATATAGATTCTTGTAATATACATGAATAGTGTGTCATTCATTAAATTTTAAAAGGTGACAGATTAGAAATGGTTGAATCTGATGATTTTTGCAAGTTTTAAGTTTGTAAATTTGGAGTTTTTTGTAGCCCAGCCTATTATCCAGGTACCCACCCCTTTAAAATCACTTCCCACCTGGTCCCAGAAAAATTGGTATATTGAGAAAATTAACAATACTGCTCACTGCCACTTACATGTTGTGTTGACCCTCTTTCTTTGTACCTTGCTAGGCGAATTTCATCACTGAGAGAGCCACTAGCAGCAATATTTGAAAGAATGCCCAAATGGTATGTCTCCTTATTGTCCATAGTCCTAGTCACATAGGCCACTCTGACTTCAAGGCACATCCGGGGGTTTACTAGTGCCTCAGGAGCACTTGGTATATCGGGTAAGTTTGTGATCATGTGACCACTGCATGGCTTGGCCAGTGTTCTTACAGGTGTCAAGGCCACCACAGTGCACTCTGTGAGGACGAGCTCTGTAGCAAGTCGGTAAGGTACCACCAGGTAGTATGTGATGAGAAGCACTACCAGAAAACTGGCAGTCACAGAGACTGTACTCAGTACAAATAGCAGCTTATACTGCAATAGTTTATTCATGCTTGAATTGAGCAGGTACAGCAAATAAGTATTAATGATGAACTAACATATGAAGCGCTGTCTATGCAAGCTTGGTGCTTTACTCAGAAGAAATAATGTATCAGTTTTGATCAGATTATGAGGTTAGCATAAAATGTTAATCTGTTTATCCATGAGTAAATTTGGTGTACATTGTACCTGGAACAAGCTATAATTTGTCAATTGAATATCTTATCCTTGAATGATGATTACCGTATGCTCTTCTAAGAACAGTTTGCAAATTGCCAAGTAAAGGTTTATCCATGAATGTCATTACCAAGTGCTTTAGTCAGCATAATTAAAACTTGTCTCTTAAAATCTAACTACTGTAAGATCAACTAAGAACAAGTTGATAAATGTCAACTAATGGTTTATCCGTGTATGTTTTTAACTGCACATTTTTTGGAAGAAGAAATTTCAATCTGTCAAATGTTCACCCATGCTCAAAAAGTTACAGACAATATCCATCGGTGGAAAAAAAACAGTCTAAACTTATACAGTATCCACGTAAGAAATAGCCATGTTTGTGAGATACAGAAAATGTACACTCCTGGTGATTAAATATGATAATTTCATGGTAATTTATCCCTCAATGTAATGGTTCTACACACTCTACTTAGAATAAATACCATAAGTTATATTATTTCTGAATGGTACTCTTGCAAGAATTGGACAGGTTTAAGTGAATGCTTTACTGAATAGTACTGTATATTTTTACATAGTAAAACAAAATTATTAGCTAGACCATTTGGTTCCAGTCACTGTTTGAAGTTTAATGACATAGATGCAATGGTCCGGTCAAATAACTGCCTGAACTACACAGTTATTGTACAAACTATAACAACCAGCAATGTACAAAAGGCTGATATGTAAGGCTTTACTGGTGTGTTAATTGTCCACATCAGTAGATAAAATAACTGTCTAAATTATAACAGCTTACAATAGTTTATCCATCTTATGTGCACTATAGTCAGTGGAGATTATAACAAGTGATGTAAATATGTGTTTTGATATTCTGTCCCAAACTGTGTGTTTGGAAATACAAGTGTCTGATACCGTTAACACTACCCAGCTCAGGTTAAAAAAGAAGCCACTTGCAACTGCCAGAAGGTTCAGGATAAAATTTTTCTTTTGCAGAATTGCTATGGAAACCACATTTTCTTAAGACGGCACCAAGAGGACCCTTGAAAATGAATCCTGAGTTTAAAAAGTATTCCTAATGTAACACACTGTCAATACATATGCAATTATTTATATCTTTCAGCTTTATCTTATGATTTATAACGCGTTATTCTGCACTGTTTGTATCCCAAAGTAACCTTTAACAGATTGACATCAAATGTACTTTTGTCTTTCCTCATAATTAAAATTTTGCAATACTTTTGAAACAATGAGATAAACTCTATATACTGTGTAGGATTAATACAAGCAAATATAACTGCTATATTATATTAATATAAAGATAACTTACATTCACTATTAGAATGATAATATAATAGTTTAAAATAGTGTTCTTAATATTGTCATCCACCAGCTTTGTGAAGCTCTTCTGTGTATATTTAAATTAACCCAATATAACATGTCACAAACTGAATGTACCCTTTATTGTACAAATTCAAATCCTTTTTGAAATTTTCGCCAGAGCAAATTATAACAAGGCTCTGAGACAGTAGTAAAGAAAAACCAACTTAGGTGTCACTTTTGAAAAAAGGCAGTTGTAGAATATTATTCCAGTAAAGGCTTCAGGTTACTTTTGCAGCATGTTAGTTGTATCTGACACCTGTTGTAAATATCTATACTTGTAACATTAACCCAAACAAATCCCAAAAGGTTAAAATCATCAAGATATTTCTAAACCTATCCTTTCAGATAAAACTCTCCTCTGCAATTGAGTCTATTGTACAACTGATTATGAGCTTTTAGCTCCACTCCAGTTAGACTTTCTGGTCTTTAGAGGTAGACCTCTTTGATAAAACATGTGTCCTTTTTATCTGCTCACAGAAAAACCACTACTCCTAGAAGGGGGAGGGGGGGTAACTGGGATAAAAGTATGTGTTATGGAACACGTGAACAGCCAATGAAAAAAGGCGTCTAAGGTTCTATTCAGCAGAAGAGTGTGAGTGACAGATGGGGGAAGGGGGGGATGCACAGTAACTATATTTTAGAGGTGAAAATTAGCTCCAGGAAAACATAAGGCACAAATTGGCAGAAGGGGAGATGCAGGAAAAATACCTACAGAATAGAGAAATGGAAAATCAGATCACTCAATATTCATAGATAAAAAAACTACTTAAGTCAGTTATATCCCATATGTTCAGATGTTCTTTCATTCATGTATTTACACCTGCAATTTTTTCAACAGAGATATTACAGAAATGCACTTTTATACGTCATAACTTTAGGAAACTTGGACAAACAATAAAATCTATTGATTTTTACTTGTTTTTTTGTGTAACTAAAGAAATACTCCTGGGGCACAGATATCTGCCAAGCAAGGAATTTTAAATCAGACTTTGATAGCCCTTAATCTTCCTTTTATTAGGGGGGACCCTGGGGCACAACAGTACAGAAGTGGTCAATCAATTTACAGTATTTAGGGACAGAAACATGGCCAGGCAGGAACCTCAGAGACCAGATATATCAAGATATTCTAAATTCAACATTTTTTGTATACAGAGTCTGATCCTGGTCTTTCTCCAAATTTAATTACTCTTTCCATTGGCCATATCCTAGCCATATAAATAACCCCTAACTGTAGGGTGGTATTACATTTGTTTACATGAAACAAGCACCCCAAGGTGGCACAGAGCTCAGCAACTGCAAAAAGGAATTCTTCCAATCAATTAACTTATGTTCTTCCTTACATGGTAGAAATTACTACTGCTAAATAGATTACTGTAACTGTTAAGTTTAAACTGGCTGCATTGAACTTCATTTCTGCGTAATATGCTGTGAAAAGCAAGTTGGATTTTCAGATGTAAATGGTGTGAAAATTATTCCAGCTTAAAATTGAAGAATTGAACCTATTAATAAATATTTACTTGGTCAAATAAGAGACTTTATTGTTTTGTCAGGACATTTTTGTATTAACTGGTAGGTGACCCAGATACCTTGTAATACCTAACGTCTCCCCCATCTTCAGTATGTTCTTCTCTGATTTAATGCCTAGCAACCACACCCTGTATAATCTATGTTGAAATATTATTATTTTCAAATTAAAATGTAACTCAAATTACATGGGGGCGATTCCCACCCGTTTAAAACATGGTACATTTTGCATATTTTGGTTGGTTTAAGTACAATTATAACTAATGTTACTGTATATTTTGATAAATATTTATCCATTTTACAACACATAAAAACAGCACAATTAAGGATTTTGTGTTCATGTTGTTCCAGGAAGCAGGAAATATATCTATCCCTGTGGAAACTATTAAATCAAATCCAAATCTTATTAAATATTCATCCTTGTTACGTTGAAATTAAATTGAGTCTAAGAACAGACTACTCTGACCAAAGTAATGATTTATTTTTTCCTGTACATTCAGTTTTTGTTACTCCATTAGTAATCAGTAATTTCCACTTGTTTTGCAGGCCATAAAATATTCAGTGCCAAACCAGATCTGTGAGAAAAAAGACTGTTTATTCTCGTCAGTAATGAAGGTGGAGCCTCTTTCAATTGTCTTTATTCAATACTTTATGGACTTTTCCCTGACTAATAGTTTGTGGCAGTTCTTCATGTGGCTAGTAATTTTTAAAGAGGGCTGAGGGAATTGTCAATACGATATAACTCAGTAAAATCCTCCTCAAATTACATTTGCGTTGATCCAGGTTTTAAAATGACTAAGAGGAACATAAGAGGGGCTAGACATATAAAAATATCTTTGGTTGTATAATTAACTTAGTGAGTTGTATGTTTGACTTATTGAATTGCATATTTGACTTAGTGAGTTGTATGTTTGACTAAGTAAATTGAAAATTCGACTTAGTGAGTTGTTTACTCGACTCAGTAAATTGTATGTTATTCACCTTGAAGTAAGTTTTGTAGATATTTTAACTGGTCATTAATCAAGTCATATATATAACTTAATGATTTGTATATTGTACTTACTAACTGATTTATATGACTTATTTATTTCTTTAGGGTTTTACGTCACTTTCAACACTGTACAGGTCATATCACGATGGGTAGTAGTGTGTACAGAGGAAACCAGTACATACAATTGGTTAAGTTTTTGTACTGTATACTGCCGACCAACGGTAAGTGACTACCATTTTTATCACATAAGTTCAGGGATTGAACCACAGACATCAGAGGTAGGTGGCGAGTGTGTTACCACCGCACAACCATTGGTCCTCCTTATATCACTTACATACACTGGATATATAATAATATTCTGGGAAGGCTTGTGTGTATTTCATTAAAATATATCAATTGCATTACATGTTTGAAGTTTTAAGACATTCATTTTCTAACCCCTGGCAAATGCACATAAAAATGTCAAGCGTTGAGTTGAAGCCAATTTCAACCACTTTTACATCTATATGCACTCGTATATATCTGATACTTGATGGGTACATTATGACAAAATATTAATTTTTTCTTGATATTATAAAGTGAGGTAGATGGAATGAATTAATGGATTGTTGAGTAAATGTAGGAACTTAAAAAAATTTCAAGTAGATTAAATTGAGAATAGCTAGACAGACCAGGAAACTCAGATTACTACTGGCTTAAGGGTAGCAGAAATTTCTTTGTAAACTAGAGACAATGAGGGTCTTTTAATATCGTAAAAATGTCTGCAACTTGTAATATAATGAGTATTTTTATAGTGGCTAATCTCTTTTATTATGACAAACTATAAAGCATAAAAAGAGAAACAAAAAACACATCCAAAGACATAGCAAGCCAGCTACAGACATGCTAGGGAGATATCACCAGGAAGCTCATTCCACAAACTAGCAACATTGTGCGCAAAACTGAGGCTAAAATAAGTATATTTTATTGGTACAAATTAGCTACACAAAACATAAGACACTAATTGGCAAAAACTAGAAATGCAAGAAAATGGCTACAGAACTGAGGAGTGCAAAATAAGATCACTTAGCCTTCATAGAAAAACACTTGAGTCAATTATTTCCCTATATGTTTTGATTTAGTTTTTATTGATGTGTGTATATTGGTAGATTTTCAACAAAGCATTACAGGAATGCACTGCTAAATGCTATAACTTTGCGCAACTGCATACAAAAAAGTTATTTTATGCTTGTTTTATGCTTAGTTAGGAAGTCCACAGAGAGTGCAAACCTCAACCAAACCAGTCCAATATCCATATATTGTAAATCCAGGCTTTTTTCTCTTTCTCCAAATATACTCACTCCTTCCTCTGATAAAGTCTACCCACATATATGTAATATATTGAAAGAAGTATATTCATTATCCTGTGAGTAGTGGCAAGTGCAGACACACAGACATTCAAGCGAGTGTACCCAAAACATAACCACCTTAACAGTAATATTATTATCCTTTCATTAAAATACGCATTGACAAAAATGTAAACTATACTAATATTTGACGATATAAAATCAAATCACTGGAAACATGAACTGTGGGAAACCTTTAGGTACTTCCTGTCACATTTGCTGTGTCTTGTATTATAGCCACACAAATCTTTATTAAAGTAGGCTATCACATAATTTGGAAAACCTGGGGCCGGATTCATGAAAGGTCTCAAGTCTTAGCCAAATCTCAGCTGAGATTTTGCTCAAATCTGAGATTTTTGTCTCAGCTGAGATTCTGCTTAAGTTGAGATTCATGAAAGGAATCTCAGCTGAGACCAAAATCTCAGCCAAGTTTTGAGTCTGGACCAATCAAAACTGATGTTAAATTTGGTTAAGATTAGTGGAAAGTATACACATTTATATTTTACCACTCTACCATATTTTAAATATTTTCAATCAAGCAAAATGTTGTCTTTTTACTATATTTTGTAGTGACATTCAAAAGAACTGATTATGACAGCAAAACAAGCCACTCATGTGAATTTGTAATGTAAATGTTTACTGCTGTTTTTGTACAAACGCTTGATATATATTCATATTTTGTGTTACAAGTTAAACAATATGTCATACTTCACTATTTTCATTTTGTTTTGCGACTTTTTATTACATATACTCTATTTTATGAAAACTTAAGTCACCCGTAGGCAGTCTTAGATTTGAGACCAAATCTGACAAAAATCTTAGCCTGAGATCTTTTGTGAATCCCAGCTGAGCAAAAGGTCTCAAATCTGAGAAAAATCTAAGAAAAATCTTAGATTTGAGACCAAAATCTCAGATTTGAGATTTGAGACCTTTCGTGAATCCGACCCCAGCGCGGAGGTACTTGCACATCAGAGTCAGACCTGCAGCAATATTTAACACTGAACCAGTGTAGAGCTTTAGGGACATCTGTGATTCCAGAAAATTTGTTACTGTTTGTTATGATTATAATCAGGCTATTTGGGGCATGCTGTAGTTTTTTTATATTGGATTTGAACATGAAAACCCTGCATTGAACCAAAACCCCAGGTTATATACTGTCAACAGTAGACAAATAAGTACCCATAATATTGATAATGAAATAAGATTTAAATTTACTTCTTTGCTATGTAGACCCAAACAGAATAAGTTCTGTTTTGTCAGGATTAAGCTAGAGTTGCTAAAGCTTCTCTTACATCCTATCATACATGTGTACACACGCAAGTGTGCTACAAAAATTATTAAAATTGTGCCTGGTAATTGTTTAGTAGAGATTTGCACGTGCAAAGAAGGTGTATTCTCCCAACAAAGTGTCACTACTTGAATATCCTAGAACAGTCTGCGACTAGCTTGAGGCTGCACAGTGCGTTAATATACATGCAAGGTACACGTGAGTGCATTATACGGCACACGCAAACCCTACAATTGAATAGGGAGCACTTGCAAGAAGGAGAATACACATGGCCAAGCCTCTCATTAATTTCCCTTGAAACATGGATGCACTTGCAGCCATACTACCTGTATGCAGAGAATAATATGCATGCCAATTTTCATTGAGAGGTCTCTGTAGCCTTGATATTGTGTTATAAAACAGCACGTGTAGCTTTAGTGTCCCTTGCAAATCAGGGATGTAACAGATCCTTTAGTTGACATCCAATTGTTAACATCATGCAGGCATTAAACGAATTAAAGCAGCAGTTTTACTATGTGAAAATGGATGTGTAGGGACAACAGGATCGGCCCAAGTATGGAACCCTGTAGCACATCATACAACAGCTTCCATAGGTCACATACAACAGAAATGATCTTCACTACCTGATAGCTACTGGCTAGAGAGATACAAAACCACTGTAATGCCATACAACAGACCCCAAGAGGCATGAAATAAGTGCTGAGTGGCCCATTATGTGAAAAGCTGTTGACAAGGCGAGCAACATCAGGACTTTGGACTGACCTTAAGCCAGAGACAAAGGTCACTGTTGAGCTTTACAACCTTTCAATAGTTGAGCCAGAGAATAATGAATCTCATTTATTTTACACAGCAATGCAGTTTTGGTAGGGTGTGTCCTTTTATATAATGATTGATAGGAGTTTCCTAGGCAGTTGGTGTCAAAGTATTGAATGAGCCTTGAAATGAAACAGAGATCATACAATCCGGTGGCTCTTTAGCGCATTCTTAGGTAGGAAGGATTTCTTCAGGGGTAACAATAGATCTATCTTGACAGTGGAAAAAGCTACATTATGGGTACCAGTGAATATAAGCCATTACTTACTTTTAATTTCTCATACATTTCTCCATGCATTTAACGCAACAAAATCGAGCAGAAGCTATGTAAAAATATATTTCAGAGGTGTACATTGGATATTTGTAGCTTAAAAAATTAATGAAATATTTGCGAAAAATCGGCACCAGTCATATTTGTAATGATAAATATGCATGGTAAGTAGCCCTGGGGATTCCAAGTAAAATATGTCCAAGTCGGTATGCCCTGTTATTAAGGCCAAATACAGCTTATTGTGGACAACAAAACAATCTATAGTTTCAAGATTTTTTTAAAGAACTTTTATCGAATCATTAGGCATTATCAGCACATAGCAAAAATGTCAATTTTAAGTGACAATAACTTTTCAAATCTCGCGCAATTTGAATTTATTCATTATATCATTCATTTTGTGTCTACATGTGCTGATCTCTTTCATGTTTGCAAAGCTTTACAGTACAACATCTTAATCCCCTTTCACACTACATGTGGCATAAGCCGTGGTTATATGCATTAGACAAAATAACCCCTGCCCTTCAACTACTATCTATATGCGAACTTGTAACACAGTCGCCAGCCGTTCCACTGTGTGAGTGTCCAATAGAAGTTTTAAAATATTCAAAACTACTGCCTCTGAATTTCTCACCTTCAGTCACGATCAGTCACCGTCTCTTTTTTGCTCTACCTCCATTCCATTATAAGTGTATTTTCATCCATGCCCGTCCATTTCAGTGACCTTCTATAGATAATTTTTGCTACACAATAAGTGAAGGTTAAATAAGGTGAGATCAAGGTTGGCCACTGTGTAACCGTCAATAGTGGTAGCATGAGAGTAGTGAAAACATCTGTCACCATGACACCACCTCAATTTACCTCCACTCACTTGATATAGGTAATGGAAGGAACACCTACTACCAAAGCAAGACGAAGTCAAAACCTTCTATAAACCACTGACACCATTGTGACAGTATCAACCCCGCGGGTACAGATAAAAGATATGAGAGATCCTGCCACCCAGTGAAACTTCTAACTGTAGGTTATACCGCCCGTATCGTGAAATGGGTATAACCCGGCTATCAATCACAGACACTGCAACAAGGTGTGTAGATGTTCGATAGTTCACTCGTTTACTGCCCCAAAATCAAAGTTTGGTTTCACATATCGCAAAGGATCTTATTTTCACCCATCTAGAAAACTTAAAAATATCAATGGATTTTATAGTTTTTCCCATAATTTCACAAAAGTGACAATATTTTATGTTTGATTTCTGTGTTGTAACTGGTTTTGAAAACATTATTTCGATGATAGAACTAGATCAAAATTTGCTAGTTTATACAGATGCCAAACAATGAACCTAAAATTCTAAATCAGTTCACACCACTAGTAATTAGAGCTTCATTCTGACCCTAAAACTCCCCACAGTTATAACATACCCCACATGTAGAAAATCTAAAGCAAGCATTAGCAACATAAATTCCTTGACAAAGAACCTATATCTGTATATTAGGCTTACAGTAGGATATAACTAGACACTAATGGATGCACATAATGCTACTTACAGGGTAAGTAAGTGACAACTGTGGCTTTACATCAAGATCAACAAGTAATGAAATAGCTTTGGTAGGATGTTGGGCTTGGTTTACTAAAGGATGACACCTTTTCACAGATTGTTATCCCTGCATGGTTCATGGTTGAATGTTGACATATGGAACCCCTACACCTGCTTGTACAAGGTTTTGTTGATTCTCTTTATGGCCTTGAATATTGGTCAATTTACTTAACCTCTGTTAAACTCAAAATCTATGAAATAATTGTGGCGATTGTCGATGGTCACCAAAAATATTTCACCTCTTGCAAGTCGGCATTTCTAACCAAACTTTTAACGACTGATGTTTAAGTTATTTCTTGTGAAAAGAAGCATTACCAAAAGTTTATGTAAATCGATATACCCTAAATGTTTTACTTGATTAAACTACAATTTCTCATATTTTCATAAGAAACAAGGTGGAAAGGGGTTTTGGTCTACTATCTACTAGCCACAAAGCCATCAGAGACACGAGTAGTGCACTGAGGCAGTCACCCATCCCAGAACTAATGTAGCATATTGCCAATTAACTTCAGTGAAGAGACAGATACTCATCACACTACCCCACAGTCCATGAAACTCCTGAGACAAAAATAAAATAACTAACCTAACTGGGTAACATACCTTGTCAGGATTTATGCACCAATGTATTAATAAGCTTCATCATCATAAACAAAGTTTTTTTAAAAAGGTTGCTTCACTTTGTCATTGAATTAAACGGCTAGCTGCAGTTAAATCGTGAAAAAGCATTGTCAGTCCATCAGGCTAGCCTTTCCAATCCTTTGGATGGTTTATTTCTGATGGTTAATCCAGTTCTTCTCTTGAATTAATCCATTTGGACAGTGGCTTATGTAACAGATTGTAACACCTTGCCTATAGCATGCTTCAAAGCACTGTTTATATATCAATAAGATTTATACCTACTATCTGTGACAGACAATGAATTTGGCCCTAATGGTCTGACAGACAATCCGGAAAATATTTTTTGTCTCCTGAGTACCACTTACTGTGGGTAATTGGTGCTACGAGTATGTAAACAAGTGCTGAGTTTTGTTAATATTTCTCAGTTAATGTAACCTACCATATTTGTGTGCAGTATTAGAAAGATATATTTTGGTGGAATTTATACTGTTCTTATTACATTAAAATCTATGCAGAAATGTTTAAATAATCTTAAGCTAAAATCGAAGTTTTATATTCACTGGTGACTGTAATTACTTTTATGCCAAATGTTGGCATTCTTTTTGTAAATATGGACTTATTATACTTATTATTCAAATAAAGTTGTTAATTATATGGTGGCAACAGTTAAAGTGTGTTATTTATGTTCTTTGTTCATATTTTTATAAACTACCCAAACATTTCAATAGGTAACTATCAAGATAATCTTCATGCAGATATAGGCCACTGTTGTGGTTAGCAAGCTTCTGTCCAACCTCTGAATGGGTAATTTTTAATTTAGGTCAACTTTTAATTGCTTAGCAAAGAATTAGAACCTGCCAATGGCCAATAATGTAATTATACTAAAGTTTGGTGTGGTATTATAGTACAATTATAATGTACACACAAAATACAACATCTAGCTATTCAGAATCACTATAAGCTATGCGGTGATTGGTCTAGCGCCAATCTGGGGCTGCTACCTTCAAGAAGTAACTGTATTATATCGCCCATTAGAATCCTCTAAATGGTGAACTGAATGAGGTGAATTTAACATTTTATCACTGAAGTATTTATTTGAGCCTGTATCAATGCATATATATTTATCAAAAGAAATCTAGGCGAAAAGCAAAAATAACTTTTTGGGTTAGTTACTACAGGGAGTCATTTGTTCTGAAACCAGTCTCGCTTTGATATCTGACCCGCACACTGTATTATAGAAACTGTATTATAGCCAATAAAGAGTCCTCTAAATGGTGAATTCATTTGACTACATGAGATACTTTTATAACATTTGCATCGGTCAACGTATATTTTAATCAAATCAAATCTGTACAAAAAGCCCAAATGTTTGTTTGATTTGTGACAAGTTACTACAAAGGTCACAAACCAATCTTGCTTTCCTTTGAACTGTTCTGACCCTATCAAAAGTGAATGCGACACCAAACGTGGATAAATCAAATAAAAGTCCAATTTTAGACTCACTGACAAGGAGAATTGAAATATTTTGTCAACAAACTCTTGTTGGCAGATATTTTCAGGACAATGTCAACAAATGAACGGATTTCTGAATTCAGTTCAGATTTCTCTGCAAATGAACCCATTCTACTACTAAGTTGTATCATTTCCGCCTCTGTGTGATTATTCCAGTCATTGATGGCTTATAAGGGCTGCTATTTAGTGTCTAGACACAGATGACTCGACCTCAACCACCTCTATCAGATATATATGTTCCAAATGATCCCTCATTAGCTGTACTTGACCTAAATATGGCAACATACAGACCGGGGAATATTTTATGTATTCACTCTTGACACTTGCTGTTACATATATACATCATTAGAAAGAGTTTTTACATAGCTTTTGCTCGTTTCAAAACTATTTTGTTGCATTCTCTTGATAAATATGGACGTGTTTAAACTATTAGTTATGCAAAGTGTTGCTAAATAAAACATCCCTTTTAGACATATTTAGTTTTCATTTTATATTTTTTTCGTATGCTTAATGAACTAACTAGAACATAAGATAGCCGTTCTGGTACAGTAACAAAGCACCTATTATTCACTTCTAAAGTGACGGGTTCAATTCCCAGTTTTAACCTTCAGGGAGAAGAATATCTTGACTTACTGGCATGCAATGTTTCTGGCCACTCCTTCAGCTACCTGTTGGGAAATGATCTCTCTCCACACTGTTGGAAGTTACATCAAATCTCCTTACTTGTGACAGTAAACATTAATGTCATAACATCATTACATAGAAAATTTTCAATCATTACTGACAGATATATTTCTGTATCTTTTGTATTTTTACACATTATTTACATGTTTTTTTTTGTAAATGGTTCATACTAAACTATTTACAGATGTAACAGATACCAGATATTCCCATAATTAGCTTCATGTTTACACAATGTGTTTGAAATCAAGACAAGGGCCGCTATTTATTGACAAAATATGATCTTAGAATGATAATTGTTTTTCTACCTAACGTCCAAGTCACATCTCAAGCATATGACAAAATACTGGAACACCAGGCGGAATGCTGTACCTCCTATAAAACTCCCCTACACACCTCTATCTACTAATAGCCCACCCCGAAAACACAAATATACCAAAAAAAATCTTACAAATATACACTAATGAAAAAATCACTTAACGTCACTGGAGACACAGAAAAAGACAGAATAACATAGAATTAGGACAGAAGAACTAGAGAAGTGATAGAACACTCTACAGTTACAGGCAGTTACTTGAGGTTATCTTGATACCACATATAGCAGGCAAAAGTATGCACAGGGGGTTGCCATGGAAATTTAAAAAATGACACAGTATGCAAAGTTACCTCGCACAAGCCCCGCAGTATACGGGGGATTATAAAGACCGGAAGTGCGCAGACTACAGAAAACAATGCAGTGCGCATATTTTTGCGTACAATTATCTGAGGCAATAATTGGACGATCGCCGATAATACAGAATCAAATGATACAGACAAAATATAGTGCGACAACTTGTTGTATACATAAACATATTTACAATAATATTTTGGAAATAATAAATGAAACCGGTCTTTATAATAGAAATAAAGTCCTCTGTTTTGTGACACGCGCTCGTCCGTTATTCGCCGGAAATTTGTGAATTATCTGGGGTTATAAATCACAAAACCTCGGACTTTATTTCTACAATGAGGCATTAAAAAAATCAACTACAAATATAGGCAGTATCAGTTATATTGTGATCAAACCACTGAATAAGGAACATAGATTGTTTTCAAATGTGTAATCAAATCCCTCCAAACCTCAGACCATTTTAAAAATAGATTCCATTTGGACTTTTATGGCCCTCAATGTCCTCTTATTGAGGGGACTCTAAGACATAACAGCACAAAACGGTCGATTTTCAGTATTCAGACACAGAAAAAGGGTTAAGCACCATGGAAATGCCAGAAAAACGGAGAACACTGGGTAGATGACCTCGGTATCAACGTCCAGATCAATCAGAGCTATCAGCAATGTCCAGGCAAGTTGCAGAGAGTATTTATCAAATTGACAAATATTGTGATTGATCTCAAAGCCACAATACCTGGGGATCTACAACAGACAAGGTGTCTCTGCTGCAGTAAGCTGGTTTACATTTTAAAGGACAAGGGGTGAGTACACGTTTTATCACAGCAATAACTACCATAGTGGTGCAACCTTTGGACTGGAAGGGTTTTCTGCTGTGATGAAATATATAAAAAGGTCATGCTGTGTTCTGATGAAATATATATGGACATACCAAGCATCAAAATATTTGTTTCACTTTTATATATTATACGCCATTAAAAGTAGCATTTAGACAACTGACACTGTTGCAAAACAATATTCAAATATTATCAAAAAAATTGCACTTTGTAATTGTGGTGCTTGGAGTCGATTGTTGTCAGATAAATGTGTGCGCATAGAGCTAAAACTCGTTTCTGTGCACATTGTCATGTTAGAATTTCATTTGAAACTCTTGTTTACTCTCATACAGCAGATAAGGATGTATGAGTAACGTCAGAAACACACAGTTTAAATATAAGAGCTATTGGTGAATATAAAAAAGAAATATACTACTATAAAATAGAGAGTTGCGCAGTTGACGAAAATGTGTGTCATATTACAGGAGTTATTCAAATAGGAACATTGCTATATTTCCTGAACACAATTTTACAATATAATCTCAAAAACAAATTTTAAAAAGAAACTATATAAAAAAAATTAAATGACATTTTACAATATAAATTAACTACTGTTGCTTAGAATTTAACCACAAAATAGCCTCTTAATAGCAGAGTTTAGAGGTTATTTTTTAATTGAAATAAAACCTGTACATTAGTAATTTATTTTAACGGTCTGTTTGTTCTTCAATACAATTGTTAAATACAAGGACAGACAACAAAAAATAAGACAGCATAAGAAAGAGCAGGTTTGTGTTCCTATTCTGTTGTAATTTTTTCTTCATTCCTTCTTTTCATGTTAGTTATTTTGTTGCTTGCAGGACTAATGTTTGGCTTTGTAATGTGGTTTACTCCTTTAATTGGCATAACATGAAGTGAACAGTCCATTCAGCCTGCCACGGTGACCTATTGGGCAATACACTCACATAGGAACATACATTTCTTGGGTTCAATCCAAGATATGGGCAGATATATAGTGGCTCAGATGGCCACTTGTAATGACAAAAAAAATGCTCTATCATTACACTCGGTCAATGGTGGTAAATTGAAGAACTCGAGGGACATTGACAAATGGTTTATCCATGAGATTCTGTCTTTCACTTAGGGGAATGTTAGAGCTTGGCTATTGCAACAATTTATGACTGATTTTGTGAGGAATTGGACTCAAACACCAGACCACAGTGGAGTGAGTTCAGTCATCATTTACAGAACTTGCTATCCACCAGGATACTAAGACTAAATCTAACACCTCAGTCACATTACAGGTGATATTTCCTGTAGTTACAAATGACCATTAAAAGAAAAGCTGGATGCTTTATATCTTGCCTAACTGAACAAGGAAACTGTAGCTACAGTATTGATAAAGACAAACAGAATTCGGAAGGATAAGTGCCACAGTTTGTCACAGAAAGCATACAGAAAAGAGACTGTAAAGGTAGAATAATGCTACGGAAAAATATGATTTCACTGGATTTCACAGAGGCATAATAGCACAGAATGTGGTGGCAAAACAGCAGAATAACTACAGAAAGGATATCCTGCATTTACCTTACAGGCCTTGGTACCACTTATGTCACATGGAAATTTAAAAACACTTTAAAACATCCTCTTCGATGGCCAGGAAAGCCACTGTCGCAGTATGTGACATCTTTACTGACAGAATTGCTGCAGTACTTGAAGAAATGAGGAACTGAACAATCAACGTAGGCAATCCTGCCTGCAGTATGGCAAGGGCAAAGACAGTTTCAAGAATGATTAATTTCACAAAATAGAATAACAAAAAATATTTTCTTTGGTATTTTGTCCTACACATGTGGTGCAAATGAGTTCTTTGATAACCACAAAAACTCAGTGTAATCTACAAAACATTTTTTTCGGTGGAAAACAAAATTAAAATTCTCAGTTTACTGTTTTCTAGTTTCTCATTTCAGAAACCAGCCCTAAAATTGTCATGACATTCACATTAGACAAATGGGAAACAAACAGAGATGCTATTGTTGCATACACCAAGGTCAGGACATATAATGAAATTTCTGTTTCCAAAATGACATATAGCAGTAGAAAACATTGGTTGTGACTAACAGTACGTATGGCTGAATGGCTAGCAAATTTGAATGCTCTATCACTTAGTTATAAGTTAGTTGAAATGATAATAGATTGGGCTATGAGAGAGATGCATATTTCAGATCATAACTTTAACTCTATTACTTGCCTTGATAATTTGGCATACGCCTCTGTTTGACACAAAGTGAATTGACCAATAAATTCATGGTCCAGTCAATCACAAAACCTCATGTTATAATTCTGATTACTAAGCTACATGTTTGTTAGTCTTGTCAATTTGGGTGTCAATTTCATATACAGGGGGGGACAGCGATTCGCCCATAAAAACAGCAAAATGCAGTTTCTTGAGAACAAATATGCAGTGTGGTATTTTAAAAGTTATCAGAATGAAAAGAGGTTCCTCAAACTTTAAAATGATAGTAGCATCATGAAACATATTTTGTGATAAGTACAAATACACCCATAGAACTTGTCCCATGGCAATAAGTGTAGGGCTGTTGGAAAGTGGACAGCATTTCACCGATCATTTTATATTGTTCCCCAAAAAGTTACAAAGACTGTTAAACACTTTGTAAACAATAATTAAAGCTAAAGATTAATTCTTCTTATTGTATTCTAGCACTTATAAATAAAAGTTATAAATAGTATTTATATTGACTCCAGACACAGTTTAGAGAACATACAGCCTTCGCATCAGTCAGATGCAGTTTGTTAGGCACATTTCTCACTGACATATAAACTTTTTTATTTATCTTTATAATCCTGCATGCTGTCAGTTCTAAAATCTTAGAAAAGTATCAAGACATGTTGCACACTTTTCTATGCTATAAGGCTCCTTCAGTATCAACACAGATATTAGTTTTAAATGAGGTACAATAGAAATTGGCGAATCGCTGTCCCCCGCGAATCGCTGTCCCCCTCTGTATAAGTGAGATCACTCAGCGAGTGCATACCTTTGTCAAAGCTAACACATATTGCTTGTAAAAGTATCCTTGGGCAATTATCTGGAATGTGACGGTGATCTTGATCGCCAAGAAACCAAATATCTTATTCATTGTGTGATTGTCAACATTTCCCAGAATGTCTTCAAAACCCATTGTTATGTTATCGAGTTGTTTTGCAAGAAAACAGGCGAATAAACAAACAGGCGAACTAACAAACAAATGTACACAACTAAAAACATAACCTTCTCATAAGAAGTAATCATATTATCACCACTTAAAAATGCCTTTAAAATTGCCTTTAAATTGAATGTTGTTATTCTTTTTCAAAATAGCTATAAGCTTTACCAGTATTAATGCATAGTCTGAGAAGTAATACATGTTTGTGTACATAAAACCTTGTTTTAGTGTTTCCTACAAGAGCTAGGGTCATGTCAGGACTGGTCTTCCAGGCTGTCAGATTTGAACCTGTGACTGTATACATTAGTGTCAAGGAATTGAATACCACAAGTACCCACTCTGCCAAGGTATCTTCGATACTGTATGGAATTAAGTTGTGAAACACTTGCTCCATTTTCTTGTTAACCCTTTCGGTGATTTTAATGCTGAGTGCATGCATTTCTCAGGGAGGAAATTGTTCCACTAACGGCTAGGAAAGGATCATTTTTTTATTTAACTGTTAAACATATATTGTAAGATTACTTTGATTTTTCACATATTTGTTACAAACATTGTCATTTAATAATGTAACTGATTTATATGTGGAAGAGAATATGTTATTTGGTATCTTTCTGTTTAGTTAAATAAAGTCATATATTCTGCAATTGTGATGCTTTGATCTTTAACCAGATGTATTGTTGGTATCTATTGACTTTTAGTCTGACCTAGTCTAGTTTTCTAAGATTGTATGTTATTGTTGCACTTTGAATGAAAGTAATTTCTTGTTTTGACATATTTCTGTTAAAATACAGCTCCACAATGATCCTAGCGAATTTAAAAGATCTTTAACTTATCTTTGTAGCACTGATGGTTATAACAGCCTTCTATAGTGAAAATTAAATAGTTCTGTAAATCCCCTTAGTGAAATGTTATGAAGATCAATAAATAATCAACAACTGAAAGTTGAAGAATTAAAGGATATCAAGACACACCTATTCCTTAGAGAAATGCAAACACCCTATCTTATACATGGAAACAAAATTAATACAGACGTATTTACATAACAGTAAATCAGATGATATGTAAATATCTTAGCATAGAGGAAAAATAGGTGACTGCTGAGTGCAATACAGTCAGGATAATAGCCATAAAATCTCATACAAATTGGTTGATGCCAATTGGGGCCAGAGAGTGCAATTTGAAAATCAAGCACAACTCAATATGCTTTCTTATGGAAGTGCTATCAGATTCAAATTTTGGTGTGCATCACTCCAACAAATTGAACTACATATGTTTGTGTGACTGTGTCCATCATTTCTGAACTGATGTGATACTGCTGTGGATTATCCATCCTTAAGGATATGAGCTATATAATCATATATCCTGTATCTAAGTGCCCTGCATGTGTCACTCACATAGTGCATATGGCATTTAGTGCAAGTAATAGTTGTATCTGAATCCTGGAAGGTATGTGGATTATTTTAACAACGTGTCCTGAAGTTAATTTTTGTCAACAGGAGCTTAACCTATATAGTGGCACCTCTATTTTTTCTGGTGTCAGAATCTGTGGTGGGGATTTGTACCAGGGGTGTCATCGAGGCTCTTGGGACTGAACCTGTTGTGTACCTGTTTAATTGGTGGTACAGGAACTTTAGATAGAGTTCTCTATAGAGGGGTACATTTTCTGGGGTTAGAGGTACTGGCTCTAACTTGGAATTGACTTTAATGAATATGTCTATTGTCTCTGTTGAGATCTTGCAAATAGGGATGGGTGTGTCATAGTCACTAAATGGTTCTGCATAGACATGGACTTTAGACATGGCATCACAGAATTCAGTCTGGCTGGCAGTGGTAGAAGGAGCACTCATAGTGGAGAAATACTAGAAAACTGCTTCCTGCCAATTGTCAGACTAGGCAATAAAGGAATATCTGCCTGATATAATTTAGCACATAGGCTGAATTGTATTTCGACTGATTATTATTAACAGTCTCTTCAGAGGCTATGGTATTACTAGGGCATGCTAGGGTCCCTGAAGTACTTTTTGGGAGCCTGTGCTTAACCCCCGGTTCAAACTGGTTGTGAACAGGTTCTAGAACCGGCTCTCAAGTTAAGGAGCCTGTGGAAAGGGGTTGCAGGTTTTTTGTACCTGTATTTAAGCCCATAGGGGTTTAAGACTCTTTAAGGTCTTATTCAGTTTTTAAGAGCTATTTAAGTCAAAATAAGGAGTCTGCTTGTTTTTTATATAATTTATATTTAATTCGTAAGGTGTTTATTACAAAATCCTTTACAAATGTGTCCTTTAAAATAGGACATTTTATTATAAAATATAAATTATTTAGCAGGTCCATCTATTAATTATAATATTTGTGGTAATGGTTATAGTAATGTTACTTATATGTTTCTCAGGTGTAAACAAAGTACATTAAATAAAACATTTCACATTCAGGTCTGTGTATTCTTTTATTCTATTATAATTAATTTTAGTATCCATGCTTTAATTTTTAAAGTATGGTGTGAATCAAATATTAATTTGTTAATTATATTAACATTGATTTATTTTACTGACATTTTATTGTGAATGTTCCTTAATGGGTAAAAAATAAATTTAATTTTATCCATGTTGGATTTATGCTTTTTATGCACTATAATCCAGATATATTGGCATAGTGACAAAAATTGTGATGTCACAATGTAACACACCCATCCCTATTTGCAAGATCTCAACAGAGACAATAGACATATTCATTAAAGTCAATTCCAAGTTAGAGCCAGTACCTCTAACCCCAGAAAATGTACCCCTCTATAGAGAACTCTATCTAAAGTTCCTGTACCACCAATTAAACAGGTACACAACAGGTTCAGTCCCAAGAGCCTCGATGACACCCCTGGTACAAATCCCCACCACAGATTCTGACACCAGAAAAAATAGAGGTGCCACTATATAGGTTTAGCTCCTGTTGACAAAAATTAACTTCAGGACACGTTGTTAAAATAATCCACATACCTTCCAGGATTCAGATACAACTATTACTTGCACTAAATGCCATATGCACTATGTGAGTGACACATGCAGGGCACTTAGATACAGGATATATGATTATATAGCTCATATCCTTAAGGATGGATAATCCACAGCAGTATCACATCAGTTCAGAAATGATGGACACAGTCACACAAACATATGTAGTTCAATTTGTTGGAGTGATGCACACCAAAATTTGAATCTGATAGCACTTCCATAAGAAAGCATATTGAGTTGTGCTTGATTTTCAAATTGCACTCTCTGGCCCCAATTGACATCAACCAATTTGTATGAGATTTTATGGCTATTATCCTGACTGTATTGCACTCAGCAGTCACCTATTTTTCCTCTATGTCTTATATGGCCATAAAACTCATCAGAGTTCAAAATAACTGAAAAAACACATAAAGTTGAATAAATTAAATTAACACTTAATGAGTTAATTAACGTTATTTAACGAACCCAGTAAGTGAGTTATTAACTAAATAAAATTTATTCATTAAAATAAAGCCAAATTTCCCACCCAGAGGCTAAATAATTACCAAAACCCATAAATATGAAAATAATCAATAATAATTTTTCATACTTATAAATCAACATATTTGTGACATCACACATAGTGTAACCAATGACGCAACATATGCAATGACGTCATATGCTAATTACGCTGTTGTTACATTGTGACATCACAATTTTTGTCACTATGCCAATATATCTGGATTATAGTGCATAAAAAGCATAAATCCAACATGGATAAAATTAAATTTATTTTTTACCCATTAAGGAACATTCACAATAAAATGTCAGTAAAATAAATCAATATTAATATAATTAACAAATTAATATTTGATTCACACCATACTTTAGAAATTAAAGCATGGATACTAAAATTAATTATAATAGAATAAAAGAATACACAGACCTGAATGTGAAATGTTTTATTTAATGTACTTTGTTTACACCTGAGAAACATATAAGTAACATTACTATAACCATTACCACAAATATTATAATTAATAGATGGACCTGCTAAATAATTTATATTTTATAATAAAATGTCCTATTTTAAAGGACACATTTGTAAAGGATTTTGTAATAAACACCTTACGAATTAAATATAAATTATATAAAAAACAAGCAGACTCCTTATTTTGACTTAAATAGCTCTTAAAAACTGAATAAGACCTTAAAGAGTCTTAAACCCCTATGGGCTTAAATACAGGTACAAAAAACCTGCAACCCCTTTCCACAGGCTCCTTAACTTGAGAGCCGGTTCTAGAACCTGTTCACAACCAGTTTGAACCGGGGGTTAAGCACAGGCTCCCAAAAAGTACTTCAGGGACCCTAGCATGCCCTAGTAATACCATAGCCTCTGAAGAGACTGTTAATAATAATCAGTCGAAATACAATTCAGCCTATGTGCTAAATTATATCAGGCAGATATTCCTTTATTGCCTAGTCTGACAATTGGCAGGAAGCAGTTTTCTAGTATTTCTCCACTATGAGTGCTCCTTCTACCACTGCCAGCCAGACTGAATTCTGTGATGCCATGTCTAAAGTCCATGTCTATGCAGAACCATTTAGTGACTATGACACACCCATCCCTATTTGCAAGATCTCAACAGAGACAATAGACATATTCATTAAAGTCAATTCCAAGTTAGAGCCAGTACCTCTAACCCCAGAAAATGTACCCCTCTATAGAGAACTCTATCTAAAGTTCCTGTACCACCAATTAAACAGGTACACAACAGGTTCAGTCCCAAGAGCCTCGATGACACCCCTGGTACAAATCCCCACCACAGATTCTGACACCAGAAAAAATAGAGGTGCCACTATATAGGTTAAGCTCCTGTTGACAAAAATTAACTTCAGGACACGTTGTTAAAATAATCCACATACCTTCCAGGATTCAGATACAACTATTACTTGCACTAAATGCCATATGCACTATGTGAGTGACACATGCAGGGCACTTAGATACAGGATATATGATTATATAGCTCATATCCTTAAGGATGGATAATCCACAGCAGTATCACATCAGTTCAGAAATGATGGACACAGTCACACAAACATATGTAGTTCAATTTGTTGGAGTGATGCACACCAAAATTTGAATCTGATAGCACTTCCATAAGAAAGCATATTGAGTTGTGCTTGATTTTCAAATTGCACTCTCTGGCCCCAATTGGCATCAACCAATTTGTATGAGATTTTATGGCTATTATCCTGACTGTATTGCACTCAGCAGTCACCTATTTTTCCTCTATGTCTTATATGGCCATAAAACTCATCAGAGTTCAAAATAACTGAAAAAACACATAAAGTTGAATAAATTAAATTAACACTTAATGAGTTAATTAACGTTATTTAACGAACCCAGTAAGTGAGTTATTAACTAAATAAAATTTATTCATTAAAATAAAGCCAAATTTCCCACCCAGAGGCTAAATAATTACCAAAACCCATAAATATGAAAATAATCAATAATAATTTTTCATACTCATAAATCAACATATTTGTGACATCACACATAGTGTAACCAATGACGCAACATATGCAATGATGTCATATGCTAATTACGCTGTTGTTACATTGTGACATCACGTTATGCCAATATATCTGGATTATAGTGCATAAAAAGCATAAATCCAACATGGATAAAATTAAATTTATTTTTTACCCATTAAGGAACATTCACAATAAAATGTCAGTAAAATAAATCAATATTAATATAATTAACAAATTAATATTTGATTCACACCATACTTTAGAAATTAAAGCATGGATACTAAAATTAATTATAATAGAATAAAAGAATACACAGACCTGAATGTGAAATGTTTTATTTAATGTACTTTGTTTACACCTGAGAAACATATAAGTAACATTACTATAACCATTACCACAAATATTATAATTAATAGATGGACCTGCTAAATAATTTATATTTTATAATAAAATGTCCTATTGTAAAGGACACATTTGTAAAGGATTTTGTAATAAACACCTTACGAATTAAATATAAATTATATAAAAAACAAGCAGACTCCTTATTTTGACTTAAATAGCTCTTAAAAACTGAATAAGACCTTAAAGAGTCTTAAACCCCTATGGGCTTAAATACAGGTACAAAAAACCTGCAACCCCTTTCCACAGGCTCCTTAACTTGAGAGCCGGTTCTAGAACCTGTTCACAACCAGTTTGAACCGGGGGTTAAGCACAGGCTCCCAAAAAGTACTTCAGGGACCCTAGCATGCCCTAGTAATACCATAGCCTCTGAAGAGACTGTTAATAATAATCAGTCGAAATACAATTCAGCCTATGTGCTAAATTATATCAGGCAGATATTCCTTTATTGCCTAGTCTGACAATTGGCAGGAAGCAGTTTTCTAGTATTTCTCCACTATGAGTGCTCCTTCTACCACTGCCAGCCAGACTGAATTCTGTGATGCCATGTCTAAAGTCCATGTCTATGCAGAACCATTTAGTGACTATGACACACCCATCCCTATTTGCAAGATCTCAACAGAGACAATAGACATATTCATTAAAGCCAATTCCAAGTTAGAGCCAGTACCTCTAACCCCAGAAAATGTACCCCTCTATAGAGAACTCTATCTAAAGTTCCTGTACCACCAATTAAACAGGTACACAACAGGTTCAGTCCCAAGAGCCTCGATGACACCCCTGGTACAAATCCCCACCACAGATTCTGACACCAGAAAAAATAGAGGTGCCACTATATAGGTTAAGCTCCTGTTGACAAAAATTAACTTCAGGACACGTTGTTAAAATAATCCACATACCTTCCAGGATTCAGATACAACTATTACTTGCACTAAATGTCATATGCACTATGTGAGTGACACATGCAGGGCACTTAGATACAGGATATATGATTATATAGCTCATATCCTTAAGGATGGATAATCCACAGCAGTATCACATCAGTTCAGAAATGATGGACACAGTCACACAAACATATGTAGTTCAATTTGTTGGAGTGATGCACACCAAAATTTGAATCTGATAGCACTTCCATAAGAAAGCATATTGAGTTGTGCTTGATTTTCAAATTGCACTCTCTGGCCCCAATTGGCATCAACCAATTTGTATGAGATTTTATGGCTATTATCCTGACTGTATTGCACTCAGCAGTCACCTATTTTTCCTCTATGTCTTATATGGCCATAAAACTCATCAGAGTTCAAAATAACTGAAAAAACACATAAAGTTGAATAAATTAAATTAACACTTAATGAGTTAATTAACGTTATTTAACGAACCCAGTAAGTGAGTTATTAACTAAATAAAATTTATTCATTAAAATAAAGCCAAATTTCCCACCCAGAGGCTAAATAATTACCAAAACCCATAAATATGAAAATAATCAATAATAATTTTTCATACTTATAAATCAACATATTTGTGACATCACACATAGTGTAACCAATGACGCAACATATGCAATGACGTCATATGCTAATTACGCTGTTGTTACATTGTGACATCACAATTTTTGTCACTATGCCAATATATCTGGATTATAGTGCATAAAAAGCATAAATCCAACATGGATAAAATTAAATTTATTTTTTACCCATTAAGGAACATTCACAATAAAATGTCAGTAAAATAAATCAATATTAATATAATTAACAAATTAATATTTGATTCACACCATACTTTAGAAATTAAAGCATGGATACTAAAATTAATTATAATAGAATAAAAGAATACACAGACCTGAATGTGAAATGTTTTATTTAATGTACTTTGTTTACACCTGAGAAACATATAAGTAACATTACTATAACCATTACCACAAATATTATAATTAATAGATGGACCTGCTAAATAATTTATATTTTATAATAAAATGTCCTATTGTAAAGGACACATTTGTAAAGGATTTTGTAATAAACACCTTACGAATTAAATATAAATTATATAAAAAACAAGCAGACTCCTTATTTTGACTTAAATAGCTCTTAAAAACTGAATAAGACCTTAAAGAGTCTTAAACCCCTATGGGCTTAAATACAGGTACAAAAAACCTGCAACCCCTTTCCACAGGCTCCTTAACTTGAGAGCCGGTTCTAGAACCTGTTCACAACCAGTTTGAACCGGGGGTTAAGCACAGGCTCCCAAAAAGTACTTCAGGGACCCTAGCATGCCCTAGTAATACCATAGCCTCTGAAGAGACTGTTAATAATAATCAGTCGAAATACAATTCAGCCTATGTGCTAAATTATATCAGGCAGATATTCCTTTATTGCCTAGTCTGACAATTGGCAGGAAGCAGTTTTCTAGTAAATATCTTAGCAGCCACTTAGTGTGGGCTGAGTCTTGTAGAAAAATATCAAAAGTGAAATTTCAGTGAGATTTTTAACCCACAAAAAATAAAACTATTTCCTTTTAAGCACATAGTGTGTCTTAACGTCTGCCAAGTATTGAGGCCAACACATTAACCTGCTCTGTGTGGGATCTCTTTCAAGTTAATGGATGTTTCCTAGAATTACCTGTAACTACTGTGAGATCTAACAGTTTATTACAAGCTGCATATAGTGTAACAGTTTTGATTTTACTTTACTTGTAGCTTTGATCCTTTATATAATCATATCCACAATTGGTACTTACATTATCCACCACCACCTCCAGAGGCAGATACAGGATTTCCCGAAAGGGGGGGCGTGGGTTGTCACGGGTATGGATATTTTATGCATGGATATTTTGTAGCGGGACATATCACGCAGTGCACAGACAAAATGTCGGCGGACAAAATCCTGGGGGGACAAAACGCCAGTTAATATTGCAAGGGGGGACAAAATGCTGGCCATTTTAAGGGACAAGGAGGGCAAAATGCCAATCTTATCTAAACACTTAATATATGATATTGATGGTCAAGTAAACTGAAAAATCTCTAGCAGAAAAAAAGCCTTTGTGAAAACCTGCAGTAGAAAATACCGCAATACAAAAGCCCACTAACTAAATGGTACATAACACATTTACACAATAAACAATGGTATAACTGTAAAAAAATGGAGGGAAACATACTTGAATCTAAATTTATATGCCACAATGTTTCTACAACATTTTTTATTTTAAAACAACTGATTCTTTCATTGTTATTCTTTAAAAATACATAAACCAATTGATTAAATTTGATTAAACATTTTCGGAATTTAACTTTTTTTGCAATTTAATCTTATAATGGCTAGTGTAGCAAATTAGAACTGAAATATAGAAGTGCAGTAATAAATTATTAATTGGGGTGAGTGATTCCAGTTTCAGTTATCTCATGTTTAAACATACACGGGTAAACAAAGGTTTGTAAACAAAGTCATTCACGAAGGATGTAATCCTCAGTTTGTTTGAGGATGAGACCTAACATAGTACACACACAAAAGAACCTAATCCCCTTTGATACTGGACAGTGACACAGGTATAATGACTGTCACTTTAAACAGACATATTACCCTAGTAAAAACAGATTTTGGGGTGGGGGGGATTGGAGGGGGGTGTGGAGAGAGATAAAAAGCAACAGGACTAAAGGTTTCAAACTCTGAAAGGGGGGGCGTGCGCCCTCCACGCCCCCCCCCCTAGATCTGCCACTGACCTCCAGCTGACCCAAATATCATAAAATAGAGTCAAGGCTGTATATAGTCCTTTCATACCTTTATATTCATTTAATCTCTTTTGTTAAAACAAGTTGAGATTTTTATAAATATATGTCATAATTATGTAGCCTAGGAGTATCTTATATTAGTATAATTAGGGAGGTTTTGTTACAGAGCTTCTTTTCAGTTTTATTCATCCTCCCAATGAGGGGAGAGGTATTGCAATTATGACCATCTGTTTGTCTGTGTGTCTATCTATGCATACAACTCGAAAGCTATATACCGGATATGGGGCATATTGTCACACAAGGTGGGGTCTAATTCTTGCTCAGTCTTCCTCAAAGATGGTCTGGATCTGATAGGGAATCCAGAATTGTCATTCTGATTTTTATCACTAGGATTAAGCATTTTCCAACATTGCTGTTATTATATTTAACTCCATACAGAAACGGCAGCGAGTTGCCCTGTGAAATATTGAAACTTTAACATTCTGATATCCCTTCATATTTAAATGTTTGATGGCTGAATTATTTGACTTAATAACAAATAAACAAGAACACTTGGAGGGGTAAGTTGAGTGCAGACTTTGCAAACATTTTGCGAAGGGCATTAACTGAATGATCTCATTTCACCCATCTGGCATTATCGGCCATGGGAACTAACAGGGAAAAAACTTAACAACTGTAAAAACTTAATAAATAATCAAGGATATTGACTGGATGATGCATTTTATATAAACCAGTTCTTCCCTGTAACAGTTCTGATGCAACCAGAGATTTTCATAACGATCTGCGCAGTAGATTTGAGTTATGATGTAAACAAACAAAGAAGCAAATAGACTTAGTAACATAAATTTTTGCAAAAATTTTGCAAAGTAATAAATGTCTCTGTGGTAATTCTTCTTACATATCTTGCATGTTTTATTGAATTCCTACAGTCCGCAAATGAGAGAGTTCATTTCCTTCTGTCACTTATCCCATTACTTAATACACATGTATTAGACTTATGGCACTTAGACCCAACCAAGGTACATCCATTTTACTCCAGCTGAGCAATTTATTTCAATTCTGATGCAATTACAGTCTCACTGATGCTCACTTTGAGTAAGTCAATATATATGTACACAAACACTGAACAGATATACTGCACTCATTAGTAAGTACACTAATGGAAAAATATTTACAAATAATAAGCAAAGTGATCTGTAAAGGTTCACAACTTTTTAGCAAAAAGGTCAAAACATAAGATGCTAATATATGACTACACGAAATCACAAAGACTAGACAGAATGATTAAATGTATATAAACAATAAATGAAATGTAAAAATATAATAATATTCACTTACATAATATCATATTTTATTGCAGTGTGAAATCTATTGGGGGATTGGAAAACTAGTATTGTTAATAAGTTATGACTATTTCTGTAAAACCTTACTAACTGATGTAATGAGTCCAAAGTTGAGGAGGGACAGTCCCTAGAAATTGTTTTAGTGCATTCAGCAAAAATGTATATTTCAATTTGTATTTTTCATTTTTAACTACCTTATATTTATATCTGTATTCCATACCTGTACTTGGGTATATTTGGGCAAATGCAATCATATACACATTGTTCGCCTTAAATTTATAATGAGGATAAACATTGATATCATGCTTGTCTGTGAAAAATACGTTCAGTGAAGCCATCTTAAACAAGACTACTGCCGCGGTGGTTATCTCCTGCCATAGGATCAGTAATAATGGAGAACTAAGTGAGATGTAAGGCCTTTGTAGTAAGATGACCCCACTTGATATTGAAGAAGGGGTCAAAGGTCAAAGTCCGTCACTGGAAAAGAGACTCAGGCCATGACTTCCTATAGCTTGTTTTCACATTCGCAATGAAAATGGAGATATAAGGCCTTTTAAAAAAATCCCCATGTGATATAAAATGTGATATGATTTCCATTTTATTTTCAAACCTATATCCAATTACCATCATGCTAGCTTTCCTATCTATGTATCTTTTGTGAAACTTTGATGATGCGAGCTTTAATATTTTAAGATTTAGAGCATCTTAATGATTTTCAAGGCATCAGCTATGGTGGCCATTTTGTTTTTGAAAATGAGGTCAAAACTGATCACAGACAAAACATTTGCAGGCCAGGACTTCCCATCGGCTATTTTACATTCTAAAGCCGTAGGACAAATAAGAAAGGATATATCAGAACATTTTACTATACTGACACCAATTGGCTTTGAAGCAGTGTTCAAAGGTCAAATTCAACACCTAGAAAAGGTTCCCAGCCAATGAATTCCTACAAGTTGTCTTCACATTCCAAATTACGAGTAATAGTAAGGGAGATATAAGGCCCTTTTAATAGTATAACCCCATTTGACATTAAACATGTGATATGGCGACCAGTTCGATTTTAAAACCAAGCCACAATTACTAACAGGCTAGCTTTCCAAGCTATATATCTTTTGTACAAATTGGATGAAGGTAGATGCAATATATCAAGACTTAGAGCATCTTAATAATTTTCAAACAAACAGCTGTGGCGGACATTTTCTGTTTCAAAATGAGGCCAAAATTTTGCATAGTTATGTTTTCATAGCCATAAACATTCCTTGCAAATTTGGTAAAGATATCTTTATGAATGAATGAGATATTAAGGTTTATGTAAAAATGTGACAAACAGACGGATGGACAGATGGGCGGATGAACATTTGGAATGTATTTGATCATCTCCCGCCACTTGCAGGAGATAATAAGGGTCACCATATGACAATGCATTGATGTGGCTGCTAGAATTTGTGTACAACAGTGAATGTGTAGAACATTAGTCTATGTAAATGTGGCCACTGTGGCCTAGCAGGTAACACACTTGTCTAGGAACTCAGAGGACGTGGGTTCAATCCCAGGTACAGGCAGATACGTAGTGGCTCGGATGACCACTTAAAATGGCGGTCCTCTGTCATTGGGTCCTTTCCCCAGTGGCAGGTTAAAGAACCTCAAGGACGTTGATAAATGGTCATCCTTGAGCCTCTATCTTCCAGTTAGGGGAATGTCAGTTACTTGTGAGTTGGGGCTGTACCTGTACAGTCGGATTGGTTAAATAGCGCTTTGAGTCCTGTAGTATATGGAGATATTGCGCTGAGTATAAATACATAATAATAATAATAATAATAATGAATGAAAAGACATCTAGTAGTCACTCCTCTGCCACTAAATCCTTATGAATTATTTTGTTTACAGAAGAGACATGATTTTATTAAAGTTTTAAATAATGATTCTACTTTTGACTAAAATGATAAGCTTTGTGAGTCAAAACTGATAATAAAAAACTATTTACAAAGTCATTTTAATATTCTAAACTTTAGCTATAAAAATGGCTGCTTTTGTATTTTAACAAATCCGTTACGAATGCCCGCCAGGAAGAAAGCCCATTATATACCCTGCCCATCAGAACAATTCCCATCAGGAACTTTGCCATCACCAATTTTTCTGAGGTGGAACTTTGCCCATCAATTTTTTACTCATCATTTTTTTTTACTTTACTTTATTCAACCCTACTGACTTCAATAAAGTTTTAATAGTCAGCTAATCCATAGTTGAAAACCATCATGAAGCACTCTAATATATCAGTTATTCCCATATTGATAATTATTTAAAGCTTTAAATGGCCTTTTATGTCCCTTGCAATTTTGTGGGCGGGTTTTTATGGGATTGCGAAAAACACTGTTTTTTTATGGTGGGATATTTTTGAGTAATCTACAATGGATTAGGTCACTTAAAGAAAATAGGGCTACCTGTCCTTTTCAGTGTTTCTTAATATAGTTCTTTCATCAAATAGTCAGTATCTAAATTAAGGTCATACGTGTGGCAGAAAATGGTAACAGTAATGAATCATTGATTGAAATAAAATAAAGTTACTGAAAATCTGAAAGTTACAAGAAAACATGAAAATAATGCATCTTTGGAGTAAATCATTTTGTCTTACCTTGTATTGAATGAGGTTATTGATTGTACAGTTAACATTTGTTAAAATTTAAGTACAACGTATTTTATAAACAGCCAGTGAGCATCAAAATTTCATTTTGCATATTTACTGAAACTAAAACCAGCAAACTTGAGAAATAACACAAACACTCAACTAGTAAATACACAGTTTTCCTGATATTGCAGATTTACTGTAACCAATATATATTCAAAATATTCTTTAGGGTTTCTCATAATTGTATTTTACTAATTAAACTTTTTTGATGGAGGTGCTCAGTTTCCTTTGTATCTTGGTTATTTGTATAAATATTTGAGTAAATTATACTTGTATTTGTGTGTGTATTTGTATTTGTATTCAGTGCCTCAAAATATTGATGCATTTGTATTTGATGTATGAAAACAAATTAATTTGTATTTGCATTTGATTCTCATTCCATGTATTTATACCAACCCTGATCCTTTCATGTTTGATATTTCTCACGACTCAAACCGATTCATATTTCCCGCCGTCAACAAAATGTCCAGTCCCAGGCATCCTCAGGCCTCCTTAGACCCAAATTTACACAGTCATGTGTTGTCCCAGGCCGCCTGCGACCCTTAGTCCCAGACCTCCGTAGCTTAGTCCCAGGAGGCCGGTTGTTAATCCCAGACTCAAATATGATGCGTATGAATTTCATGCGTGTGAAAGTGAGTCGGTTCCATTAGTCCCCGGAAGCCTCAGACCGTCTGCGGTGTCCTGGGACCCAAAAATCAAGGTCTGGGACTAAGCCCCGATTAAGGGTAACCGACCCTAACCGATCCAAACCGGCCTCCCCAGGACACCTGGGACAGCACAAATTTAGTCTGCGACAGTCTGAGGACGCCCCAGGAGGCCTGGGACTAACAACCGATTAAGAACCGACTATTTTCCGCGCGTCGGAAATTAAAACGAGGCAATGAGCAGGTCTGGGACTATATAAGTGACCGCGCACACTTTGTCATTGTTACTGACTGGTTGGCTACTGAGAGACGTGTGTCACTGATTTGTAGGGGTTTTCAGTTTTTATTTTATATATATTATACTTGAGCTTAAGGCAAATTTCACAGTTAGACACATTTTACTATTTTTTATTATTTTGTCGACTGGATTATGAGGAAAGAGAAAGGAGGGAAGAGAGGAAGGAAAAAGATGGATGAGAGGGAGAAGGAAAGTCAAGTAGAGGAAAGAGTTGAAGTTACAGAGGAGGTGATTGAGAGGAGAGAGGAGGAGGAGATTGAGGAACGTCCAGCTATTGAGGAAGCTGTGGAAGAAGAAGAGAGGTGTGAAGAAGATATAGAATGCCATTCTTCAACCAAGAGAGCCAGGGTGTATGCAACTTTTACTGACAGTCAGGAAATTTCCATTGTGGAATTTGTAAAGCAACACCCAGAACTGTATGACAAGAGACATCCATGGTTCCACGACAGGACCAGAAGAGAGGCTCTCTGGGCAGAAATATCTGCAGAACTCAAGCTCCAGCCCTTTGATGTGAGACGTTGGTTTGAGTCCCAGCGAACGCGTTATGGAAAGCTGTCTAAGCTCCAATCTGGCCAAGCCCCGAGGGAGATGACCAAGAGATAGTCCTGGGTCTACCAACAGATGGGTTTTCTTAAAACCCACATCAGAAGAAAGGGGGCCAACAGAAGTTCAGGTTTTGAGGCCAGTCCAAATACCAGCAGGCAGGACGAATCACGTGGCGCAACTACTGACACAGAACACCTTGAGTCCAGTGTCCTGAGGGAGAGGAGTCAGTCCATCATTACATCTACACCCGTTTCAACCACAGACTCCAAGATTCTCGAACACTTTGAGCAGATGAGGACACTTATCTCAGGTTTTCTTCATCAGAAGTCAGACAGGCAGCCCTTCTTTGACTACGTGGCATCAGAGGCCGAAAAGATGACTCAAGAAGAATTTGAAGAATTAAAGGGTAAGATATTTAGAGACATCGAAAGTATTAAGAGTAACCGCAGACGTCAGCCATTGCCCAGAAGATCAGCCACTGTTACCACGGAGTCCCAGAGGGTTGGCCTACTGCTAACAACCACTCCACAGGCGTCTAGTTCCACTCAAGCAGCAGCTAGCAGCAGTTTTGTGTACTATACACGAAGCCCCATTGGCTTCAGCAACCCTACATCTGTCCTAACTGTACAGGAGGAAGGGAGCAGACACAACCTGAGTGGAATATTAAGCCAGCTACCTGATCTGACATCAACACAGATCGTCGAGCAGCCTCAGCAGCAGCAACCGCAGCAGCAGCTCTTTACTATCACCACTTCAGCACCGCCTCAACAGCAGCAGCAGCCTCCTC
Source organism: Sabellastarte sp. h YS-2021 (assembly GCA_964017235.1). Taxonomy (NCBI): domain Eukaryota; kingdom Metazoa; phylum Annelida; class Polychaeta; order Sabellida; family Sabellidae; genus Sabellastarte; species Sabellastarte sp. h YS-2021. Next base: position 117,935,423 of record OZ024933.1, on the reverse strand, counting down.
AGTAGCCATCCAGTCAGGGCGGGTCTTTGACCTGCCAGGCCCTTTTCAGGGCCACCAATTCTTCCAAAAACAATTATTCAGCTGCAAGTTATTCCAATTCCCCTCCCAAAACAAAAAAAGTTCAGTACAAATACTTATCACAAGAAAAAAAAATTAAAGTCCAACACCCACACCACCCCAAACATGAAATAAACACATAACAAAAAAGACCACATAAAAAAATTAAAAAAAATTCCCAATATGGCCATTAATCAGCCCATTTTTAGATTAAAATACATGGGATAGTTTAAAATCTGTAATTGAAAAGTCCAACACTTACACCTTCCCTAGAGTTAAAAGGCATTATCACATACTTACCAACCCACAAACAGACAAACCCAATACCAAACATAACCCCCAAGTAACAAACCCACTACCAAACCTAACACCCAACTACCAAAAGCAAACCCAACACCAGTAACCACCAACCAAGAAACACACAAATCCAAAAGTAAACAGAACCCATGCCAACAAACTGACAAACTATTTTGCAAACACAATCCCCCATTATTGAAAACAAAACCAGCTCCATGGTTATATTTTCCACATATTTGTGAATAGAAGTGAAGATTTTAAATTGAAGATTTCCAAGAAAACATTTCTGTTACAAATAATGTTCCAACTCCCCCCAAAAAAATTTGGTGAAATTAGGATGTGGATTTCAAAATATATGAAAAACTAATTCCATTTAGGATATTATGTGTGGCTTTGTGTCTGGCTTTTGTTTAACACTGGGTTTGTCTGTTTGTTGGGTGGGTAACTTGTGCTTGTCTGTTTGTCCGTCTGAACAAGTTATGTTTGGCATGGGGTTTGTCTGCTTGTCCGTCTGTACAAGTTATGTTTGGCATGGAGTTTGTCTGTTTGTCCGTCTGAACAAGTTATGTTTGGCATGGGGTTTGTCTGTTTGTCTGTCTGTACAAGTTATGTTTGGCATGGGGTTTGTCTGTTTGTCCGTCTGAACAAGTTATGTTTGGCATGGGGTTTGTCCGTCTGTAGCAAGCATAGCTGATTAATTGTTTTTGGAATATTTGGTAGTCCTGAAAAGGACTTTTTGTTAGTCCTGAAAAGGACTGTTATAGTTAGTCCTGAAAAGGACTGTTTACTGCAACAGGACTCATATTCTGCCATCTGCCACTGCTCCCTCATTATTGAAGTAGTCCTTGAGGTAATCCCTCTGTCTCTTGGCTTCTCTAGCAGGGTTTCTGTCTTGGCCTCCACCAGCAGCACCACCAATCAATCCACAATCACCAGGCACATCATCATCATCATCATCATCCTCCCCAGGCTGCGGACCACCATGTTGACCTTGAAACTGGCTTCTCAGTATGTTGTGCAGAACCACACAGGTGAATACCACTTCTGTAACTGTTGCTGGGGGTAGTTCAATGGTGGTCCTCATCACTCTGAATCTTGAAACTAGGATACCAAAAGCGTTCTCAACAACTCTCCTGCCCCTTGATATTCTGTAGTTGGCAATCCTTTCCTCTCTTGTTAACATCCTTCAGCCATAGGGTTTCATGAGCCAGGTCTTTAGGGCAAAGGCATCATCTGCCAGAATGAAGTAGGGGACATCCCGACCACCCTGGGTTATAGGAGCTGGGTCAGGGAAGCCTATCCTGCCATCTTCAATCCTCCTCTTCAGCTGAGAGGCATTAAATATCTGGGCATCTGAGCAAGATCCAGCTGTCCCAGCATCCAGCCATCTAAACTTGTACTGTCCATCTACCAGGGCCAACATCACAATGGAAAAGAACCCCTTGTAGTTGTGGTAGAGGGCTCCAGTGTTCTTGGGTTTCTTCAGGGCCACATGCTTGCCATCAAGGGCTCCCAGGGCATGTGGAACATTCCACCTGATCCTGAATTCCCTTTCCAGTTCTTTCCACTCATCTGGAGTAGTAGGACATTTGAGGTACTCTCTGGTGAACTCATCCTGGATGGCCCTGCAGACCTCTGGTAGAAACTTGGAAATGGTGGATCTTCCAACCCTGAACTGACATGATAATGATGTGTATGACTCTCCAGTGGCCAGATATCTGATGGTGAGGGCTAACTTCTCCCCAACACTGATTGGTGCTCTGTAGTTGGTGGCCTGCCTGGGTAGATGTGGTTCCAGTCTGGCCTTTATCATTTCAAAGAATTCTGGGGTCATCCTCATGTAGTTGGTGAATCATGGAATGTCTGTGGCATACAGATCAGCCATAATGTTGTGGTAGGCCCCCCTCTCCTCTCTCTGCAGTAGCCATGGCCTGACCCACATGTTATGCCTTCTTCTAGGTCTCTGTATGGGTGCTGGTGGTGGTGGTTTTTTGACGTAAAAAATGGAAATACATGATTATTTGTAACTGAATAAAAACCAAAAAAGCCCTAAGTTGTTGTTGAATCTGTCTTCCATTAAAAGGTGGCATCCTGCTGTGTTCCTAGAAAAGCAATGTTGATTAGATCGCAGATTTTATATATATATACCCAGAAAATCCAGGAACTTTGCAAAACAAGAATCGGCGATCCTGGTCTGGGGAAGACTGAGGAGGCCTGAGGACGCCTGACGACGCCGGGACTTAATTGTGGGTTAGTCGGCTCTTAGTCCCAGGAGGCCTGAGGCGTCCTGGGACCCAGTCGATATGTGTACGACAGGATCGTGGTTGAAACCGACCAGAAAACTGGCTTAGTCGGTTCTTAGTCCCAGACCAGTCGGGGACTGTCTGCGGCCGCCTGAGGCGTCCTGAGGCTTCCTGAGGACAATCTGTACTTAATCCCAGACTTCAATACCGACTCAGTATTCCCGCCCATTTTTGTTTTTTTTCCACCGACTGTCCCGATTAAGGGTCCCAGACAGGATCAGGACTTAATCCTTTGGTGGAACAGGGGCATTAGTTTTTCAAACTTTTTTTGTGTCGGCGGTTTAAGCCCCGGTCACAACTCTATGTAGGAAAGTTGGTAGTTGGTTACCAATGGCTGGCAGTTTACAGTATAGATTCTTGACCAACTAGTATGCATTGGTTCCTGTACGCTTAAAACTACCCATTGTGACATAACCTATACAATTTGTTGAAAGAGACATTAAACTCAAATATATCAGATCAAAGTATAAGATGAACTGATTTAGCAAATATTTTTTCTCATATTTATAAATGCTCAACCATCAGAATTTTTGCAATTTTTTTTCATATCAGTATGTTTATAAGAACTTGGGACCTGTTTCACATAGGGTCTCAGACTTAGCCTGGACTTTGTCTAATTCAGGGAATTAAATCTGAGCTTTTTGTCTTTGGTAAGTTCTGGGCTTAAATGGACTTCATAAAGCATTATTAGCTATGTCCAAGTTTATCATATAACCATAGTGGTTTTCTATGTCATGTGACTCTAAATATGAAGTCAAAATATTTTAGTGGTGACATACATCCTTTGTGTAACTCATTTTAACTTTGACAAATGGACAAACTTTTTTCAATGGAAAACCTTGTAACCACACAAATATGTGGAAATACCAAGCTAGGGGGTGTTCTATATATTTAAGTCTTCTTTTACAAAAGTTAAGCCCACTCATGGGTCGATTTAACCAAAGCCTAGACTTACCGGGCTTTGTGAACCCTCTAAGTCTAAGAACACAAACTCATTTAAAGACAAAAGTCTTAACTTTTAGTCTAAGTCTAGGCTAGTCCAGGCTAAGTCCTTTTGTGAGCTTCCTAATGAACAGAGCCCAGCTGTTGGCAATAATTGGTAACCAGGTTCTGGAAAAATATATTTATTTTTAACAAACAGAACCAAGAAATAATAATAATAACAATGACGTCACTCCCAATTATAGTGGAATTGGTATTTTAGCCATTTATTTTCTTGAAGTTTCTCCACATCTCTTATTTTAGATTGTCAACACAGTGTTTGCACTTTAGTAATCTCCAGTTCCTTTAGTTTCATATCCACCAATAATCTGATACTCAGAATTGCCCTATTTTTTCTAAGAAAAATAGGAATTTCCTAAGAAAAAATGATTCTAGACGTGAGAAAATATTCTTGAGATAAAATTTAATGCCACAAAAGAGAACATTCCTTAAATAATACATTTTTGTCTGTCAACAACTAAACTACTAATCTGAACTTTATTCCACAAAGCTACTATTTCATGTTTGTCATTAAAAAAATAATAAAAGTGCACGAAAATAGGCGCTGCAACATGTTATTTAATAAATAATTGAAAGTTTGCATTAGGTTTTATTTCAATTTCCTAGCCCTAGATTTACAAAATCTCAATTTCCGGTAATATCTTATCCTTTTCTCCACATATCCTTGGCTCTTGGAATAAGATTGTCCCTAACATAATTTTGTTATGAATTTAAAAGGCTAATTACTTTGTGTTAAAAGCATTTGATTCTATATTTTGTAAAATTACACACTACCTAATACATTTAATCGCTCATCTCCTATCTCATAGGGTTCGGATCCCTCTTGCGTCAATTTATGGTGTTTACATAGGGCTAACTAGCTGTTATAGGGACACAGATTCCCAAGTTTGACCTTTCATTTGGAAGATGTTCTGACAACTGACTATCTGCAGTGTGTTAATACTTCCAGTCGTTGTTGCAGATTCTGTTATGATGGAAAAACTCTCCATTTATCTTGCCTGTAGACATGTTTGTTTTACCACCACAAAAAGCTGTTTATACATTATTCAGCAAGAGACGAGGTTAGTGAGGTTTGGGGGTTTTTACCACCAAAGTAATGGAAAAATATATGTCTATTTCTGTGATGTTACTTGCCTTAAGCATCAGCACATGTTTTTTAAAATAATGCTTGCTTTTAGTTTTTCCAAAATTTACACATTTCCGATAAGGCATCCGGATTTCCATTCATTTTGGACAAGGGTGTTTTACAGTGTTGCCACATGTTGTATTGCTCACTTTATCAAAAAGACAACATTTGTACAACCATTTATTACTTCAAAATCTTGCGATTTCAAAGTATGTGGATTGTCTGGTTAGTTTGTTTTCTTGCTAACGTATTCTAGGTCATAATTATGGAGCTAGGATTCTCTTTTTTTGCTATAACATTGTCATCAGTCAGAATAGTGCATGACAAAATCAATACCATTTCACATAGCTATGACCATTTTAGCTACTTAGCTACTGCATTCACAAATAGGCGGCGAGATTTCAAAGTCTGCAACTCGATTGACTGGATGCATATGTTTGTTTTGCACAGTTTTTCAGCTATGACTCCCATTATTTCCTATGACATTATCATTGGCCAGAATAGAGCACAGACAAATTTGGACCCAATTGCTTTGATTTTGACTTCACTATGAGATTTTTTAATATACGCTACCGTATATTTAGCTTTCGAGTTATGCAGACTGATAAAGAAACAAATTAAGTCAATACCGATTAGAACTAGAGGACACTGTCAGAGTGAGCTCGGGGGACAGTGGGAAGGAGACGGTTTAGCATTTATTCATGACAACATACCGGAATCACTACAGGCCTGTTATAATCTAACCTTAGCTTCTGACAGACAATATACCATGACTATAGTCTGATTGATTGGTTGATTTAACTTCTTGCCTGGTACCTTGTTTCACTTATATTTCGAAATTTGCCTCCATTTAGGTGATCATTCGATTAACTATGTATCTCTGTCCACACCTGAACGCAGATAGCTTAGCAACAGAATGTCCTGGTTACAAGAAGATAATTGCACACTTTACTTTATAACAGTATGTGGACAAATAGGGAGGAGAGATTATTCGAAATTGAAGCTCTGAGCTCTAATATAACTGTAATACTTATTCAAAGCTATTTTTTCTTAGTTTTAAATAATATTGGTCCTTTATTGGTAGGGTAATTTTCACATTACAGAAAATTCAATATATTCTCTATCATTTTAAAGCAAATTGTCTACACCACTAAGATATAAATATCAAATGTTTATTGAATTTTAAATTTTTCAAGCTTTTTAATAGTTCTTTTTGGAAAAATCCTTTAGTAAGAAAGATTAACGCTTAAAATGGAGACTTATTATTCTTCTGAGTGGATAGTATGTAACGAGGACCAATTTGTCCTTTACTCATTTACAGTGCACATATCTGAGCCTGGAGGATGTAAGACAATGAGAAAAGACAAGTGCAAAACTTTTTAACTGGGTCAGAGACCCATCTCTAATAGATTACTTGACATTACTTCAAATAGATTTTTATTTTATTTGGGATTTTACGTCACTTTCAACACTGTACAGGACAAATCACGACAGGTAAAGTTGAAAGGGCAGAGGAAACCAGTACATACAGTTTGTCAGGGTTCTGTACTGTAAACTGCCGACCAACAGCAAGCAACTACCAGCTTTCCCACTTGAGGCCTCGCCGGGAACCGAACCCCGGCCTCAGAGGTGGGATACTTCAAATAGAATTGAAAGTCCATGTATATGAGAGAAACATTTCATTACTTACCACTGGGTAATGACTTGTCTATTTGACATCACATAATAACAATCGTGTAGTAGTTTTCAAAATTGAATTGAAATTGCCCTATTGAATATATTGGAATTGCTACATGTCTAAAAGGCACGTTTTTTCCATCCAGGGGTATGTAATGACCTGGTCACATCTTTTTTCATCATATTTGTAGAATGTTTACTTTCCGCTTGACAATCTCATCTATATTGGCTCTGGAAAGAGAACCTATATTTGGAGAGCACACGCTGTACAATAAACTGCCCCTTATATCCATTCTGGATCCATTCACCACTCTCAGTGTGTACATTTTCATGCAAAAAGTGTCATAAATGTTAATTCAAACATTTGAAAAAAAAGATTCTAGTTGTATTCTTCCCAAGTTCAAATCCAACCAAATCACAATGAGGATGTCCCACGAGATCACAAGGTGGAGCAAACCAAAAATGAAAGTATACCTGTTTGGATGTAGGCTATGACTCAAAAACGGAAAAGTGTGAAGTAAACTTAAGGTAGATCTGTTCCGTTATCTCAGAATACTTTTTTACACTCATCTCACGAAGGTATTGTAATTGGGGCCATTTGTCTGTGAGCATTATAAAAAGAAAGTGTATACTTCAGATGTGGGTTATATTTTTGAACAAGGTGGGTTCTTATGGTGACCCAGTCCTCCTCAAAGAAAGTCTGGGACTTGGAGCTGTATTCTAATTCTAATTGGATTTTTATAGCGCTTAATCTCCCCTATTCAAAGGGGACTCTAAGGCACAACAAAACAAAAACAGTCAACCAATTTCAGTATCCAGGGACAGAAAAAGGGCCAAGTACCACAGAGAACACCTGGGGTGAGTAAGACTAAGGTGGGTATGCTTTGGTGTACAGGTAGGTTTTAAGCTGCTTTCAGATAGAGGCTAAGGAGGGGGACGTACAAATCTCATCAGGCACAGCATTTCAAATAGTGGGGACATCAAAAGCAAAACTCTAACCAAACTACTTGACAGATTTATGGATAGAGGGTGTGAACTTTGGAACCACAAGGAAATTACCACCACTCCGACTGCGCCTGGTACTGTAAGAACTGCTGTAGGAAGATATATATAGATCAAAATACTTTGGAAAACCAGTGTGAACAAACTTGTAAACAAGGGTGGCTGTTTTAAATACGGGGCGATGTTCAACAGGAAGCCAATGCAATTTTTTAAGCACAGGAGTTATACTAGTGTATCTACTGGTATTTGATATGATTCTAGCTGCACTATTTTTATGCACTGTAGTTTAGGAAGATTGAACTTAGAGAGACTCCTGAAAAGTGAGTTGCAGTAATCCAACTGACTATTAAGAAAGAGCATGGAAAACAAGTACAAAGGCAAAATGAGTAAGAAACTGCCTGACATTCTGAACGTGTTTGGAAAAGGAAAAATCAGAATCGAAACATGCTCCAAAATTCTTTACTGACTTAGCAAGCCAAAGGGGATTTCCCAAGATGGTAGTTGGGAAATTTGATGTCAGCTTATCCCTCTGCCTTTCTGAACCAAACACAATAAACTCAGTCTTATCTGGATTCAGTTTGCGCTTACTAGTTGACATCCACTCTTGTGCATCATCTAGGCACCTGTTCATCTGTTCAAAGGAAGCCGATGAATTCGTTTGGGATAGATGGACATTAACCTAGGGATCATCTGCATAAAATGTATCCTCAATACAGAATTATTTTTTGATTATTGGCACCACCACTGGGTAAGGTTTTGTGTGATCTCATGCACTGTCTTATGTGTTATAGAAACAGGCAACGTACAAATATAAGGGCAACAATAAGAGTGCCCAGCCCTGAAGGGTTTGTAATTTCCTCTTGGTGAAAACTTCAATTAATATAGCTGATAATTTGAGACAAAACACAATGTTACCAGCATTGGGCTTAGAAAGCCACTGCAATAGAATACTGGAATACAAATAACAACTGTTACATTAATAACACCTTTCTTCTGTCCATAATAAAAAGGGAAATATTGGTGACTTTATTCTCAATGCTTGAAAAGGGAAAATGCTAAATATCACAACAGAATAACATATCACCTAGCCATGTCATTACAAAGACTTCCTGTTTACATACTGGTTTCAGACAACAGTGTAATATCCTTCTCAGATGTGCTTTGTTTACACCTAAATTTTCAGGTGTACCCTTTTTCAGCTAAGTTGGTTAAAGACCCAGACTTCTGCTGATTTCTGATTGTGAAGGCACTAGGATGATTTTTCTGCAGAAGCATAACATTTTGCCACTTACAAAACAAGTAGCTCAGTTATTGTTAAGTCGTAAGGCTAGTAGGGGCGTCATGACTGGCCCAGTAATCTATGACTAATGCAAAGTATCGGTGTTATATTTTAAAGTACGAATAATTGCTAAATGTAGTAAAAGATTGCAAAAGGTCTTAGTCCATAAAATGTATGCATTTTGTCACAGAAAATAAGTTAAAAATCCAACTACAACTACGATTTCTTTACTGTTAATGCATTAACGTAAAACAGGAAGTACAATTTACCTCCTACATCGCCCATTTCCTGTCTGAAATAAATGAAGCAGACGTCACAGGAAAACAGCAAAATTATTAAATTTTAAAGATCATGTACATTTTCATTTCATTTCACATATTTATCATTTTCCTTGCTTTTTACAACATGAAACTTCCGATTTGGGGTAGTTTTCAAATTTGACAGAAATTTGGTGTCGACACGAATACTAATACTTGGCGATTAGCTGACACCAAATATTTGTAGTCGTGACACCCCAAAAGGCTAGTGTCATATACCAACACATATCTTTACAAACATGGCACACATCAAATGACATTATGATTACAATATTATGGTTTCTTTCTGAAATAAACATTTTTTTTTCTGAAAAGAAACTGTAGAGAAAAATATATTTTAGGAATCTACCATAAAAGTGTATTTTCATATACTTCAGACAAAAGCTCATATTATTCAGTAACAAAATAATTAATTATACTATAATCTCATTCTTTGATTTATCCCCCCCCCCCCCCCCTTTATTTTGAGACATGTTTTCTGAGAAAATGGCTGCTTTCTTGAAAATAATCAAAGAATTAGAGTTGTTTAAACAATAAAAAAATTATGTGACTATTGATACAAAACTGTTTGAACAATGTCTCGGGCTGATCCAGCTGACACAAATAAGGGACAAACTGGAATGAATCCACAATTTTCCTAATTTTGATGTTGAATGTCACAGTCGCAACATAAGTCCATGCGAGTTCTATTACATTTAAATATGTCACTAACATGTCAGACCTGGACACCATGATGGAAGTCAATCATTAATGCATTTAGAAGCGTGGGCTTTCACTTAAACAAACTCTGTTTAATGTCCCTGTGTTTTTCCTCCTGCCTGCTTAAATAATTAGTCTTATTAATGGCCATAAACCTATCTAAAATAAATCAGTGATTTTTTGTTATTTACCCGAACTTTTCAAACAGAACCATTTATAGCACGCCATATTTAACAGCATCTAGGTCTTGCAATCGACTGTATAAGGTGATATAAAGCTGTAATATGGCTGCTGCAGAGTATGTGGACTAGAATACTAGGTTTAATGACAGTCCAAGCTGTAAATTATGCAGGATTTAAAAGGTTTGGTCATTACCAAGTGGCCGCCATTTCTGTCCAGAGGAGAAACCAATAAAAGGCAAATGGGTTATCAATGTTTTATTACAAATGACACCTGGGAGATTGGATTTAAGGCTTGGACACACCAACACTGGTACAAATATGAGACAATGTGGTAATAACTTGAAATTAGTATAACAGACCTTATCTACGCGGAGGAAAATGGCTTTTTTCAAGGCAAAACAATTTTTAGGATTTTGACATTTTATCACTAGCTGGTGTCAGCATAAAGAATTTACTTGGTAAAATAAACACACCTTCCTAATTTTTGGTCTGATTTTGAATATTTTTACGCCATTTTATTGAAGGAATTGTATCTTATCATATCAAATTGAACTGGGTTGTGTTGTGTAGGTCTCGTGCATGTAAATCATAAGTTTTGGATTATGAATGGAATTAGAAGAGAATAGAAGCATTTATATGAAGCAAAATTGATATGAATCCTTTTATGTACTAAAGGTCTAAACGGGAGAGTCCAAAGACAAACAGGGATTTTTACTTATGAATCGCCCACTAGGGAGGGGTAGTAGTAGTAATAGTAGTAGTAGTAGTATTACCAGTAGTAGTATTACCAGTAGTAGTAGCAGCAGTAGCAGTAGTAGTAGCAGCAGTAGTAGTAGCAGCAGAAGTAGTAGTAGTAGCAGTAGCACTTGTAGTAGTCAGCAGTAGCTCTAGTAGTAGTAGTAGTAGCAACAGCAGTAGTAGTATTAGTAGTAGTAGCAGTAGTAGTATGTCTTATATATATGTACACCTTGTTTTGCCGGATCCAGATTTGTAATGTTTTTAATTTGTTGTGGATTAGCCTTGACTTTAGCAGAACTATCTTCGCCAAACTTTAAAGCATCTGCATAAGACTTGTTTGCACTTATTGTTTGATATGCTTTCTGTCTGGTGAAATATCTGATGGCCGTATTTTTGTCAATGTTTGAATGTTGCCTAGCCTTTGACACAACAGACGAGTAGTACACTTTCGTTTTTTGTCTTTGGGTGATCATATTTGTATGACTGGCCTTTGCCGCATCCCAAGAAAAATCGTTGGCATCATCGAACAACGAAATCATGTAATCTAACATGTTTTCCCTAATATTTATTTTTTTTCCTCCTTCATGATGCGACAAAAGCCAACCACCCACTGTGTGGTTGACAACTGATCGTATGACACACATTCTTTACTCAAGCCAGATAACACATACTCGTGTGGCCATTTCACACGGTTGGGAACCAGAACCTCTGCAGAATCCCCACGCAAAGATTTTATTTTTGTACCTGTTTTTTCAGTATCCGCCAGCTGTTTGAGGCGCAGATCTACCAATGCTTAAACCAACATATCTTGCCTAAGTACATTCAAATCTGGAATTTTTTTAACTTGGTCACGGGGTGACACTGTGACCGAGGAATCAGCCTTCCTCTTAGCCTTTTTACACTTTGTTTTAACGACACTTTGTTTACTAACATTACTTTCAATACTGTAAAGTCTTTTACCAAGTTTATCAAGTTGTGCAAGAATTTTTGCATTGATAGCATCTTGGGTTACGGAACTACTTTCACTGGAGCTAGCAACCTTGTCTTTACGGGAACTACTTTCCGGCTGTTCAGCATCCGACTCAAGATCAGATGCTATTAAAGCTTCACAGTCTGACTCACTAATTGACGACTCAGAATCTGATACTTGCCCATTCTGTGGCTTAAGTAGCTCAGTCAAAAATTTCCCGTCGTCCATCTGCAGCTGCACTGGAAACTGTATTGTTTCTTGGTTGCCTGATCTTAGATTATACTGTCGAGTGGAAGTGCCAGCCATGTCAACAGAAATACAATGTAAAAAACTAAAAACCTAAGATCAAATAATAAAAAGTGTAAATTTTTTTGTTTCTCAATGTCACCTTCTTGCCCTCCAGATTTGAAATGGCAGAAGGGAAGGGCAAGCTTACATGTGAAAGAAAACTAACCAATGAGATGGCAGGACACAAAACCCATGCTGGTACAAACTAAATTTTCACTAATCGATAATAGGACTCCCCTATGAGTGATCTGCGCGGCACCTAGATGCAGGACCGAAAATAATAGTCCATGTCCATGTTAGTGTCGGATTGGGGAGAAAGACTATGGTTCTGGGTAGGCTAACCTAAATAGTTAGGTCTTCAACTACTGCCTAAATCCATTAATACTAGCAGCAACTGCAAAACTACACATGCCCATACGTTCATTTGGTCTGACTGAGGAAACTGAGAGGTGGTTGCCCCAGTTCACTACAGGTACAGATAGGCCTCGAGTTAGCTCCTGAACTCCTTGATGGTCTGCTGTGATTGGATATTAAGTGGAAACATGGTCCATTCCACTGGTGCAGCCGTAGCAAAACCAAACCTGCCAATTACCCAGAATAATCCATGGGGGAGGGGACATTACATGTGAGTCCATGTCTGTCCTTAGTTGGCAAAACAACTTTATTACGTCATTTCTGTGAGCAAGCAGGGTATATGAATTATGCAAAGACTGCTTTTATTTTGAATGGACATTAAAGTGTCTGTAGGTAACATCCATGCAACCACCAAAATGCTATCAGTTAGAATCAAAATTCCCTGTTTTCATGTCATCTTACATGCAAACACAGTCTACCAAATTAACAGCCATTCCTTCTGTATGTGTTATCAATTTTGTAATCTTTATAAACATAAGAATTTTATTGGTGTGCATTAAGTGGTCTAAAACGAATGAAAGAATTTATGCTTTGCTTAGTTTCATTATTCGGCAGACACCTAAAATTAGCACACTATAAGTTTAATAATGAAATATAATGTATTGCTGATATCATGCTACACAGGCAGTCACCTATGTGTGGGTTTGACTTCCTATGACAGATAAAAATACTTTAAATAACACCCCTTTCACAGTACAGGTGGTATAACCCGCGGTTAGACGTTTTACTCAGTGGTGGAACCAACTCTGAGGACACCTCATATCTTCTGAGATTTCATGTACCTATAGGGTGGGCACTGTGGTGACACAGTAATATACAAAGGTTTATATATAGAGAAGGAAAGCAAGGACACACTGTTTGAAGGTGTGGACATTTGTACCACTGTCATCCTACTGTTACACACCATGTGCCATCAGTTATACCTTATTTAACCTTCTCTTACCATATGGAAACCTATCTATAGAGGATCACTGAAATGGATGGACAGTGACTTACACACATGGATGGACACTGACACGGTGGCAGGGTGGATACAAGGCCGTGATTGATGGTCACTGACGGTGACTTATGGTTAGGGATTCAGAGGCGGTAGTTTTGAACTTCTGTGGGACACTCAAGGAATGAGATGGTGGGCCCTTGTATTACAAGTTCACATACAGATGTCAGGCACTAGCTGAAGGGTAGTTACTTTCTTTTAACGTCTATAACTGCAGGTTCTACCACCTGTAGAATGAGAGGGGTAGAAGCAGAATTAGAAGCTATGGACAAAAGGAAATGACTAAATGAAATACAGTTATGGACTAGATCAGAACAAAATAAATGTTACAAAATAAATAAGATGTACAAAACAACAATAATAATAAATTATTATAAATTAGGACAAAATGCAGAATAAGTTAAAGGTACTAAAACTTGGACACAATGGCTATGCCAATTTATGGCACCACACATTCCCATTGTGCAAATACAGCAATTTTAACAAGTAACAGCCCCACATAGTACAGTTATACCAAGTAACAGTACCATATGTTACAGTTGTACCAAGTAATAGCCCCACACACTAGAACTGTGCAAGGTAACCTTACCACACACTTCAGGTGTACAATGTAACAGTACCACACAATTCAGTTGTACCAAGTTATAGTACCCTACATTACAATTGTACCCAGTAGCACACAGTATAGTTGTACCAAATAACAGTACCATACACAACAGTTGTACAAAGTAACAGTACCATACACAACAGTTGTACCAAGTAATAGTACCACATGCTACAGTTGTACCAAGTAACAGTACCATACACTAGAGTTGTATCAAGTAATAGTACCACATGCTACAGTTGTACAAAGTAACAGTACCATACACTAGAGTTGTATCAAGTAATAGTACCACATGCTACAGTTGCACCAAGTAACAGTACCATACACTAGAGTTGTATCAAGTAATAGTACCACATGCTACAGTTGTACAAAGTAACAGTACCATACACTAGAGTTGCATCAAGTAATAGTACCACATGCTACAGTTGCACCAAGTAACAGTACCATACACTAGAGTTGTACCAAGTAATAGTACCACATGCTACAGTTGTACTAAGTAACAGTACCATATTTTACTTGTGCCAAGTAATATAGCACTACACACTAGAACTCTGCAATATAACAGTACCACATACATCAGTTGTACAATGTGACAGTACCATACATAACAGTTGTACCAAGTAATAGTACCATACATTACCATACACCAAATAGTACAGAGTAAGAGCTATGGAGTCGTTCATTACATCTTTTAATGTTGTCCATCAATACTGGGATATAACTTGGATGGATACATATAACCTATTGCCTCATTCACTATCCAGGTGGTACGTCCCGTGGTAAGAGGTTTTACTTGGCGGCAGAACCGCCTCCAAGAATGCCTCATATCTTCGAAGGATTGGTGTTTCTGTCACACTGCAGGAGAAATAATTCAGGACAGGATACCGCTGTCCTTCAACTGCCGTCATAGGTCTGTGTGTTTCCTTATGACACAGTGGTGAAATATCCATATACCTCCACTCTTCTTATGTTGCTGTGTTACACCGAAAGAAGACCGAGTCACAACCTTACATACACCGTGGACTACACCTTCAGTTACTGTAGCAACAAATTCATCTGTGTATGCTGGGATTTGTCTGTGCATGCACACGGTACCAAATTCAGAGGGATAAATTTTAAACATTTTAAAACTTCCGTAGGATGTGCAAGGTAATGGATATTTTGGCACTGAGTCATACAAACCTCGGATGGTAGTTGAATTACAAGGGTGTTTTGCCCGGCGCCTATAACTGTGTGTTATACCACCTGCAGTGTTAATTGGGTTTTAGGACCAGATTCATGGAGGGGCTGAAGACTCATACATTGGCTTTTTGGTTTAATTCCAAGGAGTGTAAGTTTTAGATCCAGTTTTGTCTTAAGTATGAAAATGTTGAGCAGGCTGACTTAAATGTTCTTAAATATAATTTTGTTACAGTGGCTTGTATAAGAAAAATTCTCACAGGACTGTCATTAACAGGCAAACCCTCGACTTGTATGTTAGTTTGTAATAAGATCTGTTCTGTGAAAATATCATTTCTTCTTATGTAAACACCCAGTTGAAAAGAAAACTTTAAATTTGAGGCTGAAGGCCGTTCACGAATCTCTCCCCTGAATGTTATCCTCATTATATTGGAGTTTAAATCAGTATTCAACTGACACTCCAACACAGTCTCTAGGCTAACTGTTTCCTTTTTGCGAAAAACTGGCAATTACAGTTAAGATCAATAAACCCCTGTCACAATACTCAGGCTGAACTCTGCAACAACAACAACAACAAAATGTTTCTAAACATATTGTTTAAATATCAAATTTGTCCAAAAGTCTAAAAATGATGTAGATTGTATCCATTTTGAAAGCCGCTAGAATGACATAATGTAGCACAAAACCTTAAATAAAGAAGTTTAAAGCCCAGTGAGGGATGAAAAGCATCAGCATTTTGGTGGCTTAAGGACAATGTGGCTGCTATACCGTCCATGCTTTAGCTTGATGTTTATAGTTCTCAATTGCAAAAGAACTCTGCGCAAATTTTATATGACAGCAGACAATACTGCCTGGCTTTGAAATTTGGCACAGACTTCAATTTGGCATAAAATGAAGTAAATGGTTGCTTCAAATTACAGCCAATCAGCAACACTAATACAAAAACTTGGTTTCATAAGCAGGATATGGAGTGGTCATATGCCATTGTCAGGGGCTGATGTAAACTCCTTTTGTTAAAAGGTCCTGTGGAAGGTATTATAATTGCTGTCTTTTATAAATATTTATACATTGTCTCCCTGGCAATGAATATTCTTATATTTTCTTTCCTGTCTTGAATTTGTGCATCCCAACCAACGAACAATTCATTCCTGGGTGCATGACGTAGCTCTTCCGTTGAAGAGGTCTGGAGTGTCTTTAGGGTGATTGCAAATGTATTTTAAAATCTTTGCACTTCTGTTCCATGTTGTCATGGCCACTCCTTTCACTTTACGTATGAGGACTTATTCTTAGGCTGATTCCACGTATCTTTAATATGTTAGTGCTAATTTAGCACACTCTTTTCTATACAAAACTGGAATAATCTTCCATTGTGAAAAAATAAGTCATATTAATCTACCAATCAATACATACAAGTTATGAGGTCTTTGTTATCTTAAGTTATCATCTAGAGTCATCACAGTTGGGAGCAGGTCGTAAAGGCAATTTTATTTTGCCAGAACATTTATCTGTTCAATCATGACTAGCCAAGTACTTTATCAGTTTCCTCTCCAATTTTCTATGGTTGTAGCCCTAACAGACTCCCAAGGTATGGAATAACTGGCTCTTATTGAAACTCACAAAAGTGGACATTTGGTAATATGAAAAGAACTCCTTGCTGATTATGACATAATAAGGGAAATGATCTTCTCTAATTTTATCACATATACAGATTTTCTCCTATTTTGTAAATTGTTGTTTGTCAAAAACAATTTCAGCGAGATGACAATTTTTTGTCTCTCGACATTCAGAACTTGTGGCATAGTGTGATGAGTATCTGTCTCTTTAGTGAAGCTAAGCAGCAATGGGCTATGTTACTACTCGTGTCTCTGATGGCTTTGCGGCTCACGCTAGTAGAATGAAACCCCTTTCAGCCTCGTTTTGTTTATTATTATTCATAACACCTCACAGAAATCTGAAATAACTGGAACTAGAGATTATTATTTATATTTGCATTAAATAAATTAATAGCTACAAACATAACTTATAAATATAGATTTTCAGAAAACATGTAATAATTGATCATTCTTTTAAGGGGGTTTAAGGATGCTATAGTATAGTTTCTACTTCAAATCAACTCCCCCCCAAAAATCATGTGATCAATTAGCACTCAGTGTAGTAATACTATTTTTATGCCTGTGCCCCCAACTAGCCAGAATTTTGAATTAATTTCTTTCTTTATTCTATGCTAATTTAAGGCAGTTGCCAAATTGTCAAGGTAAGAAGTATGGTTCAGATTTTTTTCTGAACTGATATATCTTACTTCTATTTTGTATATATTTTTTTTCATTTTAAGCCTTTCTTGTAATAGATTTTTGAGATCTGTCAGGATTGTCACACAAAAGATATGTCCACATAGGTGCTGTACTTAGACTCTTACACTGTTTACCAGCTTAAAGTCTAATCTAATTTAATATGGACTTTTATAGCACTTAACCTCAATCAATTGATAGATTCTGAGGAGCAAATGACCAAAATCAATGTAAATAATCATAGACCCAATGACACAGCCAGGCCATACCAAAACAGCACTCTATATTTAAATCTGCAATATTGGTCTACAGGTGCCTTCAAACTGGTTATAATGGATATTTGAGTCATTTTTGAATATCTGAAGTTCTGGATGTTCTGCAGTGTTTTTCCATCAGTACATTAGTACAGCAAGCAATTTGGTTTCAGATTTGCTTATGATGCTGAAAAATTTGGAAACAATTGCTTGATAATATCCGTTCAGCCACTTTTCTGTCCTCATTCAGAAACAAGCTGAAATCCTGTCTCTTGGCACATGCATGTCCGCTCAAGCTTTTTACATATATGGATCAGTTTACTCCCATGGTGCTGTCCATATTCAGTATCTCTGATTTTTTGTTTAAATAGAGATTTCTGGTTTTTATGTCTGAAGCGCCTTAGAATCTGTTTTAATTGAGATCTAGGGCTATGAATGTGTTTTTAGAATCAGAACTTTGTGATGAATTAGTACCCTTGCACACTTTTATCTTTTGAAAATGGAATGCAGAGCTCGGATAATATTCATACTTGAAAATGAATATGAAAAGATATTATTGGAAAACTGAAAAGAGCTCACCAAAAACCCCAAAAGGAATTCATAGATTTAGATCAAACACACATCAGACACCACAAAAAACCTTTTTAAAAATGTGAGAACATGTTATATCATTTTCTTAATTGTGCCGATTGCTTGTTTTGGGATGGCTCACAAAAGTCACCCTATATATGTAATATTATGTAAAATTTATTGTGAGCGCAAATCTTCAAAAGTCCCGATTGTTTTTGTGGGTAAGTTTCATAGACTTCCAAGGACATCAGAGGTCCATCACTTGCTGTTGCATCATTGGAGCTACACTGATAGAGAAACTGTGAAAATTGTACCTTACATAAATAAAGTTTGAAAAAAACCATTTAAGGCAAGCTAGAATGGATCATTGATTCTTACTTGAGCTCTTTTTTCAATTTGAAACTTATCTTATTTGTTGTTTTAAGCCTGTGTATAAACATGAAATAAAATAAGGTTACTTGTAGCCTGGTGTTCTCATAGAACTAGAGAATTTAAGTATATACAGTGAATTCAATTAAGCTGTTTTACTTTTCACACTGTGAAATTAAAAAAAATAAATAAACAACAATTGTACAGAACGTGGGGTTGAAGGTAATTAAGTTTAGAGGTTAGGTCTATAACTCAAACAACAATTTTTTAGTTTTTTTCAAAACTTCACTTCTGATCCTGTCTGCACCTATTGAACTGCAAGAACCTGAATAGACACCAAATACAATGTAGTGAAGCAGTGTGACCACTGTCTTGACTAACATAGAAAGATGTGAAGGCAATTACGAAGGCTTGAATTATTTTTAGCCCAATGTACTTAATTACAAAAAACAATAAAAGAACAAAACAAACTCCAATTATTATGTCTAAGTCACGTTGTGGGTCACATGACTTGTCAGCTTTTATGTTTCTCAACATCTGAAAACATAACCATTATGAGTTTTTATAGATACGGAGATGCAATTGCAGAAGCAAATGCAATTTGCAAG
The DNA here is from genome assembly GCA_964017235.1 of Sabellastarte sp. h YS-2021. Classification (NCBI taxonomy): domain Eukaryota; kingdom Metazoa; phylum Annelida; class Polychaeta; order Sabellida; family Sabellidae; genus Sabellastarte; species Sabellastarte sp. h YS-2021. The sequence continues at coordinate 117,916,203 of OZ024933.1, read as the reverse complement.
GGCTATGAAAGCCTTTATATGGAAATTAAATTCCTTGCTACCTTAATTTCGGACAAGTTTCGTTTTACAATAGAAATTGTCTATGAAAATAGAATTTATTTCATTCATCATAATCTACGGAGTCCCTTATAGGACAATAACATATATATGTGTTCATCTCTTTATTTGTTGTGATCACAAGAAAAATAAGTCATGATCACCAGATGAAATAGTGCTCCTACATGATCTTGAAACCCCAGCAACATTGGTGAACATGAGAAAATAAGTGATGATCACATTGACAGCTGATACAATTTCACAAGATCTTGTATTAGTCATCATGGGGGGGGGGGGACCTCTGCGGCCAGGGTTTGGTTCCCGGCTCGGCCTCAAGTGGGAAAGCTGGTAGCTGCATGCCGTTTGTTGGCAGTTTACAGTACAGAACCTTGACCAACTGTATGTTCTGGTTTCCTCTACCCTTCCAATTACCCATCGTGATATGACCTGTACAGTGTTGAAAGTGACGTAAAACCCCAAATAAATAAATGTACTAGTCATCACATAATGAGTAGTGCTCACAAGTTGAACTCATGGCAGTGAATTTTTCCTGTAATATCAACATGGTGTGTTCTAAAATAACAATGCCCACAGAGGTTTTGGTCTACTAGCACAAGCCGCAAATCCATCAGAGACACGAGTAGTGCACTGAAGTGGTCACCTATCCCAGTACTAATGTTGCCCATTGCCGCTTAACTTCAGTGAGGGGACATTTACCGATCACTCTACGCTACAATTTATGAAAGCCTGGAGACAAAAGAAATGAAAAAAGTGATCCCTAGAAGCGTGGGCCTTGCTAGATCTCGCCCTTAAAAATAAGAAATTCCTAATAGGGATCTGTATGAATTTTATTAGCCTATGACACCTTGATAAGAGCTAGAATATTGTCACAGCAATGCAGTCCCTAATCATTGCATTGTCTTATTACTCATACAACTGCAGTTGCAATGTTAAGGAGCATAATTGTGATGATTTTAGATATTCGATAAAAGTAATGGTATGTTGAGAAAACCTTTGTATTCGGAGTAACTCATGACTGAAATAATTAGAACTACAGTCATATAGGTGCTGTGAACTCTCAAGTTTCATTAGTGGCCAATCCCTTGGGTCATGTGACCTATATTATCCACTTTTCTGTGAAAATGTAGTGGCTGAGTGTTTTAGTCACACAATAGGGGCAGTTGTAGGCGTGCCTTAATTATTAGAATGAGTATTAGCACCACCCATTATTATTTACTTCCTGTTAGCAGGCCAATTCAATTGGTGTAATGCTAGAACATAATTGGAATAATTACTCTGAAAATTAGTCTAATAATGCGGATAACAGACCAGTTAAATGGCTTCAAAACATGCACCAGAAACCAATATTAGTTGTGAATTAAGTGATCCAAAAAAGGCGGTACTTGCTTAAATCACAATGTCCCAAGGTAAGGTCTCTACTGAACAGATGCTGTAGAAAGTGTACATAGCATTCAGTTGCACTGTATTTGTTAAAATTATATAATGTCCCGATTTAGGATGATTGGAATTAAATGGCATCTTAAGCTTAAAACTCACTAGACTTAGGTATGCGTACACATATATGTACGTAGCCTTGCATATGCGTTCAGTATAAACTCATCTGTTTTGATTGTGCATACATAAATTGTGGTGAAAGATTTATTGTGACATTTAGCCCGGGGCGGGCACTTGTCTTAAGTCTAAGATAAAAGTCTTAAATGTTAAAAAAAATTGTCATAAAGTTAAGACAAAATTTATGCTTAGACAAAATGGAATTTACAAAAGGTCTAAGACAAAATTTTGTCTTAAGTTTTGTCTTAACTTTAAGACCACTGATGGCAGACTTAAGTCATTTTTGAAATATTCCATTGCATGTATTTACATTTTACCCTTTGTTATGCCAACAAAAATACACGATGGGGATCTATACTTAAGTAATTTCTGTGCATTGTAATAGAAATTTCCATCATTCAGTTTCCTATAAATTTTCACATTTTCCACCCTGTGGCAAAAATATTGTCATTAAAATAACTGACTCATAATAAAACACAAAGATTACTATTTTAACATAATTTTACAAAAAAAAGTAACACATCTGTTTTATAAGTTTTAAGAGCATGTTTGGTGTTTATATTGATGAAAAATATTTTGTTTTGCTAAAATTTGTTAATTTGTATACAAAATAGTTAAGACTTATTGCATGAATTTTGTCTCAGCTAAGATTTTGCTAAGCATTTTTTGTGAATCCAGACTTAAGATAAAATCTCAGCTAAGACAAAAGTCAGAAACTTAAGAATTAAGTTTAAGCCAAATACTTGCCTGTCCAGCCAGCTACTGTGGATGAAAATGACACACGTGCCTTTAAAAGCAGTTAATAGCTACCTGTAATGCCACTGGCTTGAAGGAAGATGAAATACAAACTACTTGTTTTGGATTAGGGGTATAGTGTATAGTAAGACATTCCATACAGTCTGATCCTTCAGGAAAAAATACGCAAAACCCATTTGGAACAATTACTTCCTTTTGCACTAAAAAGCATTACTTTTCAAAGAATTACTGTAAATTTGCAAACATTTGTGTATATAGCTAAATTGTATGTACCTTTTCACTGAAGCAAAATATTTATACAATTTGGTACAATATTTATCAAACTTGTTTTACTGCTGTTCCACTGTTACAACTTGTCATAATACCAGTAGTGATGTATAGGCATCCCGTTTGTCAGTCCGCCATCCCAGGGAGGGCATCGGAACAGTGTGCTGGTACCTTTAGGTTTGGTAGCCATGATGTCATAATTGATTCTTATTGATACAATGGGGTTTGTCAAGGTTGCTATAGTCTTGTTTATGTTACTAAACAGTAACCCCATAGCAAATTCTATCGTGGGGTTCAGTTTAAAATTAAGTCTTGAAGTTGACGGACATGTTTAATTTCCTTGGACATTTACATGAACTTTATTTGATTTTATATGTTTTCAGTTTGCTTTTAGTCAAGAACATTTTACAGTATTGCAGTATTATTATCTATGAATTGAACTGTGATATGAGCTTCATGCTGAGGATGGATGCTTGATTGGCTACTTTGACAACCTAATGCTTGATTTGATATAGTACATAGGGACGGTCTAACCTAACTTATTTGTCATCTTATTTGACATTCATGTCAGGTTTTGCTCCATTTGTAATTTTATAAACAAACATACTTTGCAAGTTAGGAGAGGTTTTTTCCTTACTAATAATCTAAGATGACCTAATCTCAATATGTAATATTTTTGTGATTACCGATTTCATGGGAGTTCTTCATATTGCCACTTGTTAGACTTGTTAACCACTATGTAACATATTTGTACATATTGGGGCAGGCTCTCATCACCATAACTTGTGGAAGTCATACCCACATAGATACACAGCCTGTGATTAGAAACTCAACATCTAGGCCACAGAGAAGCCCACATGACTTGGGAAGATGATTGAGGTTCAAGCATTATAAAGTCTGTCATAACAAAAATTAGGCACTATGTAAACCTGATTTCATCACATTCCAATTGGCTAAACCTTACCTTAGTCTGTCTCCTGTGAGACTCTGATTCAAGCAAAACACATAATCATGTTTCTCCAATAATGTCACATGTGAGTTTATATTTTTTCATCTGGGAATCTTACTATCATGGGCAGATATCTCTGCATATATTTGGCTTCAATAAATGTCTCTATATTTTGGCCTATGTTACATATTTGCAACGTCACAGTGTAAGGAAAGACAAAAGTTGGTTTCTTAAGATCCTGGAGTAATTTAAGCATCTGTGCCACAGTTTGTGTGAGGTAGATTGTGTCATTAGCCTTTCCAGCATATTTATCTTCTGAGTCTGTTTTCTTTGCCTGGGTGATAATAGAAATCATAATATCTACATGATTACTGAAGGAGCTGTTATGAACTGACAGTATGACATCTGATGTGTCTAAAGATTTGAGAAAAGTTTGAGCATCTTGAATACGTTGTGCGTTTAGATCTAATTCCCTGATTCTTGCCTCCTCTTGGTCTGGCCGAATATAAAACAAGCTGTATTTCATATCCCTGCAAAGCATTGGTAAGACTATCCGAAAAGTGACTAGGTAAATTACTATAATTTTAGAGCAGATAATCCTTCTGATGTTTGTTGGTGAGAAGATCTTCAGAAACCAGCCCATGGCTCTGTACGCCATAATTATATGGTTGTGCTGTGAAGTGGATGTGAAGTCTATTCTAGCCAGTTGTTCACTGAAACACAAAATATATGCAAAGATGTTTGTATGAGCAAATACTTTATGTCAGTTATTCCAGATTTTGCAGCAGTGTTAATGCAATGGTCTCTTAGCTCATAACCTAGGCATTAGGTCCACTCTTTGATTATAAAGGAAAAAAGTTCAATCATAGTTACATTTACTTAATCTATAATTTAATACATTCTTACCAAAGTCTGTGACCTAATATCCAACGTCAAAGACCTTTCTTTAATATCACATTCACAGATAGCATTATATTTGAATGGAGTTACAGTATTCCATGAATTGAACCAAGACGCCAGTATAGTCCAAGGCCTAGGCTAGACGTATTAGTACTTTGAATGTACAATGTAATACATAAATGTGTTGGGAGAGTCTTTTAAATTCTCCGTGTGCAATCGTGGAGAAACATCTTGTGTAAACTGCCTACCAGTATTCCTTTCACAGAGGTTGAAATGGAAGTTTCTTGAAGTTCAAAGAAAATAAACATTTTATTTGCATGTAAAATTGATAAAGCTTTAAGATCAATAGAGCAGATGTGCACTTCAGTAAAGAGCTTGTAAAGATTTAGGCCAAATAAATTTAAATGTATATTTGATGAGTATATGAAACCTTTTTTAAACCTGTCAACACAATTATAAATTGTACAAATAAAGTATGTTTTGTCTAAAAAAGATGAAAGCCAACAAAAATAACGTTTGAAAAAACCCCCAATGTAATGTAAACAACATTATATAACAATGTTGGCCTTAGACAGGTTGCTTTGAAAAAAATATTCAGTTGCTGATTGTTTTGTTAGTAGGATGGATATGATGAATGTTAGAGATGATTCTACAGACATTTGTTCAGACATATATTTATTAATTTTCCAAATATAAAAGTTATACACTAACATGGTTCTCCCTCTTAACTGATCCATTTCTTATAACAATCAATGGCATACTGACAAAAACCCTACAGAGAAATGCCCTACATAAAAAAGCGCTACAACTTCTTGACACCTGTTGAGAAAAGCCTTACACCATTTTTTGAGAACCTCAAGAAAAGCTCTTTTTACATGGTGTAAAGTTCAAACAAGTGCTCTTTCCAAATTAGGTATCATTTTTAGTATTTCAAAATTATTATCATTTTTGTAACATTTACAACTTATACATTTATTGTTTACCTAACAATAAAGTAAACATTCATTGTATTACTAATCCCAACCAAGTAAACAAATCTCAATGCTCAAAAAATACACTGTTCATTTGCTTGTCAAAAATCTAAAATGAAAGTGTTTGCTGGAACCTCTATTTCTAGTAGGAGATTTTACTATAATATTCGAACCTCGGTTGCCATTGTTTTAGGTCAGAATGAGTAACTACAATCCAGAATAGGGCTTACCATTTTAATTCAAGTAATCTATTTTATTATTTGTAAAAGTAAAAAGGGGCATTGGAATTTAAGGTTACAGTGTAGTGTATTTGAATAACAATTAAGGGATATCCCTTAAAGTAATGGTCAAAAACCTGAGTAGCCATCTTTTTCATTGGTAAACTACACACGATTTGTTGGGCTTTTCTCCACAATCTAGTCCATTTGGTATCCAAAACTAATAGGGAGGTTTCATCTCTTGAATTATTTCATAAAAAAATTAAACAAATCCCATCAAAACAAGAAATATCGGGACCATAGTGGCGCTGTGTTAACACACTCACTTCCCACCACTGTGATCGGAGCTTGAATCATGGCCTGACCTCATGTGGAAGAGTTGGCAACTGCTTGCCATTAGTCAGCAGTTTACAGTACAGAACCTTGACTAACTGTATGTACTGATTTCCTCTGTCCTTCCAACTACCAATATAACCACTAAGGTACTAGGCACTAGTACAATAAATAGTCATGGATGATTTAATAATATATAAACATTTATTAAATCAAAAATATGCACCAAAATAGGTAAATCTACAACAAAATTAATAAAAAAATTAAGAAAACCACTTGGTTTATGAAATTCTTACTGAAATGACACTACATAAAATCACATTCAACATTATCATTATGCTTAGTCTCATAAACTCATCAAAAAACTCTTTGTGAGCTATATCACCTAGTAATAAAATCAAACAAATCAAATATAAATCTTGGCAACATAGAATTTACTCTAAAATATTGAAAGAAACATGGATGCTACATAGAGTCTGTAACAGTTACATAGTTGGTTAGATCAATACTTCTAGTGGGGGCCACGGTGGCAGAGTGGTAACACTCTCACCTCCCACCTCTGAGGCCGGGGTTCGATTCCCGGCATGGCCTCAAGTGGGAAAGCTGGTAGTTGCTTGCCGTTGGTCGGCAGTTTACAGTATAGAACCCTAACGAACTGTATGTACTGGTTTCCTCTGCCCTTCCAACTACCCGTCGTGATATGACCTGTACAGTGTTGAAAGCGATGTAAAATCCCAAATAAATAAACAATACTTTTAGCAGAATTAAATTTGTCCTTCACAACCCAACCTTTGATTGGTAAGAAATACTGCTATACTCAATCTAAAAATACTGTAAACACAATACAAATGCTTTGACTTTAAATGAAGGCCTGTATACAAATTATACTAATTAATATATTCTTATATATGGACATAGCCATACTGACCTTGATTCAGTTAAATGTGCATTTGTCTGTAAATCTGATACTGATCGTATGTCTGCCCCAGATAATTAATCAAATAATTTCCCATATTAAATTAATATCAGAATAAACACAATATTGAATGTAAAATTCCAAATATGACATTTAGTTTATAATCCAATACACACACAAAAGAATCTTATTATAACTTCAGGTATAACCAAGAATAATTAGTTTACAGCAAGACAAACTACACACACAAAACATGAAATGTTTATATACAATTTACCCTGTTCATATTCTTAATTTCAGTAATCTAATCATTCCAACTTCATTTGACCACAATGACAAAATTATGTTTAAAAGAATTATCCATGGATCACCAAATGTCAGCATGGTTAAAACTTACTTCTTGTCTTTATCCCAAGTTAAGCACTTGTAAAAATCTTTTTAACAACTCCTCTCCTCAACTCGTTCTTAATATGTAGATTCATATTGAATTCCACCAGCCTCTAATAGCCCTGATGTTTTTTATAATTGGCAGTTGATTTTTCTTCTGCTAATATATCTAATTATTTTTGGAGTTATTGCAAAATATTGCATTCCTGTATTAAACTTGTCATGCAATTAAATTGATAAATATCCCCAAGTAACAAAAACAGGCTTTCTCTTTTGCAGTGTAGGAGTCGGTCCTCGATCTCCCAAAGAGGGTGTGCTTATTTTGAAACTTGGAGGGTACCGGGCTAATGTCTTAAATTTCTAGGGAATAACATGCCATGCTTTGCCAGGGGTCTCAATAGCTGCCAATGTGTGGCTCCATTATATTTGGTAAGGGTTAAATTCGAGGGCTTTTGGGTGGTTTAGAGGGAAGGACTCTTCACTTTGAAGCCAGAGTACAACATTGAAACATTTTAACTCTGGCGGCTATGAAATGGATTTTCCAGGGGGACTTGACACCATCGAGGACCAAGTGCAAATACCAAAGGTGCAAGGGAGGAAGAACAGCACACATCGACTTCACATTCAAAGTAAAGTAGTGGTTCCTGCAAACAAAAAATATAAATAAATTTAGTACAGTGAATCACTGTAGCACCACTAATAGTAATTCTAATTTTAACTGGACTTTTATAGCACTTAATCTCCCCATACAAGAGGACTCTAAGGCACAACAAAACCAAAAGAGCAGTAGACAAATTTCATTATCCAGAGGGAAAAGAGGGGTCAGAGAACACCAGGGGATGATCCAGGCTAAGGTGGGTACGCTTTTGTGTATAGGTAGGTTTTAAGCTACTTTCTGAAAGAGGCCAGGAGAGGCCATGGAGAGGCATGAATCTCATCTGGAAGAGCATTCCAAACAGTGGGAGCATCAAAAGCAAAACTATTACCAAACTGCTTGACAGATTTATGAACAGAAGGGTAGAACTTTGGAATGATAAGGAAATTGCCACCACTTTGGCTAAGCCTGGTGCTGTAAGAACTGCTGTAGGAAGAAAGATATGGAGCAAAATACCTAGAAAATCTGTATGAAGAAACTTGTAAACAAGTGTGGCTGTCTTAAACACCATACGCTGTTCATCAGGAAGCCAATGCAATTTCTTAAGCACAGATGTTATACTGGTGTATAGACTGGTAGTAGATACAATTCTGGCTGCACTAATTTGGATACACTGTAATTTGCATAGATTGAACTTGGAGAGGCTCCTGAAAAGTGAGTTGCAAAAATCCAACCTACTACTAACAAGAGCATTAGCCACAAGTACAGCAACATCATGAGCAAGAAACTGACTTGACATGTCTGAAATCACAAAACAACTTTTGCAGACATTCTGAACATGCTTGGACAAGGAAAAATCTGAATTGAACCACACACCCAAATTCCTGACTGAGTCACCAAGGCAAAGTGGACTACCCATGATATTAATTGGAATACAAGCTTTCAACTTGTCCCTCTGTCTCTTCAAACGTAATATGATAAACTCAGTCTTGTCAGGATTCAGTTTGAGCTTGCTAGTAGACATCCACTCTTTAACATCATTTAGGCACCTGTTCAGTTGTTCAAAGGCAACAGATGCATTCTTCTGGGATAAATGTACATAAACTTGGCTGTTATCTGCATAAAAATGAAACTTTATTCCTTTATGTTTACCGATAATCAAGCTGAGGGGGGGTGGGGGGTGGTGTACAATGTTTATATTTACCGATAATCAAGCTGAGGGGGTGGTGTACGATGAGAACAACAAAGGGCCCAGGACAGAACCCTGGGGTACGCCAAATAGGAGTTTACAAAAATCTGACAAAGTAGAACCAATTTTTATTCACTGATAACGGTCTGTTAGGTAGGAAGTGAACCATTTCAGAACAAAGCTACTGACACCAAACCAAATTTGGAGGCAACTGAGAAGAGTGGAATGATCTATGGTATCGAAGGTGGCAGACAAGTCTAGCAATACTAATGCAGTGGGTTCACCTCTTGACAAAGATCAGTAAACCTCGTTTTTTATGAAGAGAAGAGCTGTCTCTGTTCAGTGACCTGCTTTATATGCTGACTGGTACGGGTTGTCTAAGTAATTTACATTGATATGTTCTAACAGCTGCCTAGCAACCACACATTCTACCAATGTAGATATGAAAGTGAGACTAGATACAGGGCGATAATTCTTGAGGTCGTCTGAAGTAAGATTTGCCTTTTTAATGCGAGGAGTGACTACAGCAGTTTTGAAAGCATCCCTCCATGAGCGAGCAATTGACCAGCTTAGTAAGAGATGGTAGCAAAATATCAATTCACTCATTGATAAGAAATGTTGGCCAAGGATCTAACAGGCAGGATTTTGTTGGTGAGGTTTTTATTATTTTACCAACAGCATCTTCAGAACTTGCCTAAAGACAGTAAGAAGTTTCAACACTTGAAAACTCTCGTGATGAAAAACATCCCATCTTTTTTTTTTTCCTTTGGACATCATGCTTTTTTTGTTACTTACATCTTGTGTATATAGTGTACATATGTTCTGTTTTCAAATTGCCAGTGAAGAAACATTCATATTATTAAGGGCTCTAATGTATGTTTCATTTTCTAAAGAAATTAACATTAAAATGTATCTAGAAATTTACAGGAAGGTGCACATTTTAAACTTGATTATCTATAAACTATGTAATGGATAATGTAAGAGATAGTTTTAACATTTATAGCTTAAATGCAAGAGGCTTGGGTGATAAAAAGAAAAGACAAGCAGTCTTTACGTGGTTAAACGAAAAGGAACCTGGTATCTTTCTCATACAAGAGTCTCACTCACTGAAAAAGAGGGTGAGTGGCGATCTATGTGGGATGGTACGATTGAATTCTCTCATGGTGCTTCCAATAACCGGGGAGTAGCAGTTTTAATTTCGAGGAAAATAAATTTTAATATCACAAACATTGAAAGACATAATGATGGAAGAATCTTACTCCTTAACTGTACGGTTTCTGAATTGAATATTGTAATTCTGAATATTTATGCAAACCCCATTGATAAAAGAAAAGAGCAATTAGCTTTCGCAAATTCAGTCTGCAGCACTTTAGAAAACTATACTGGTGATAATGTTATCATTGGGGGTGATTTTAATGTTGGTTTGGATACATTTCCTGCAAATATAGAATGCAGCAAAAACCTGGGTTACAGTAAAAAACTGTCGGTAATAATGGAAATGCATAATCTTGTTGACATCTGGAGGATTCAACATCCAAACACTGTCCGCTACACACGTCGAGAAAAGACTAAATTTGGTTTCAAGCAGACACGACTAGATTACTTTTTCATTCCTAGCAGTATGGGTTACATTACAACTCTTACAGATATCAAGCCCAGTATAAAATCAGACCATAGTCTTCTCCATATTCAGTTATCTCTTCTTGACCAACAAAAACGAGGTAAAGGAATGCGGAAATTAAATGTTAAATTATTAACAGATAAAGAGTATATTGAATTTATGAAAAAAGTGTTAAAAGACTCTATTTCTGATGCAAAAAACTTAACACAAGAATCCTTAATTTGGGATTTTATTAAATGTAAAATATGATCAGAAAGCATAACTTATTCAATAAGAAAACGAATGTTACAAAGAAAAGATTTTGAAAACTTAACAAAGCAGTTAAATGAATTGGAAGAAAAAGTATCAATTTCTCCCACAGCAGAAGTATTGGATGAATACACCCTCATTAAAACACAAGTGAACGAGTATTATGATGAGGTTGCTATGATAAGATCGAGATGCCAACAAATACATGAATCTGAAAAGCCAACCAGATACTTTTTCAGTCTTGAAAAAGTAAAGTATAACATAAAATATATTAGATCTTTAAAGCACAACGGTAACCACATTTTTGATCCTCAAAAAATTTAAGATTTACAAAGAAGTTATTTTTCGCAAATCTATACTGAAACAAGCAATGGAAATACAATGTCTCAACTGGATATTACTTCTTATTTAAATAAGGTTAATGTCCCAGTTATTTCAAATGATAGCAAGTTACTTAGTGATCTACCTATTACATTTGAAGAAGTTAAAACAGCAGTTAGTAGTATGGCAAATAATAAAACCCCTGGTCCAGATGGCATCCCTGCTGAGTTCTACAAAATGTTTTGGCCTGACATAGGACACACTGTGTATAAGAGCTTTATACTTGCCTTTAAGCGAGGTGAATTAAGTGACAGCCAAAAGCAGGGTGTAATAACCCTCATTCCTAAAAAAGAAAAAGACTTAACAGATTTGAAGTCATGGCGGCCACTTTCTATTTTAAATACAGACTATAAAATTATAGCCAAAGTTTTAAGTAATAGATTAAAACCCATATTAAGTGAAATCATAAGCCCTGATCAAGTAGGCTACATGAAAGACAGACTTTGCGGAGAGAATACACGACTAATTTCCGATATCATAGAGTACTGTAAAATTAACAATCTTCCCAGCATTATCTTATTGGCAGACTTTGAAAAAGCATTTGACACTGTGAAGTGGTCATTCTTGACAGAAATCCTGGGATACTATGGCTTCGGACACAATTTTCAAAGATGGATTTAAATACTATATAAAAACTCTGAGAGCTGTGTGACCAAAAATGGCTATTCATCCCCCTTTTTTAAACTGTCAAGAGGTATAAGACAAGGTTGTCCGATTAGCGCTTTGCTCTTTTTGTTGATAGCTGAGATTGTGGCTCTTGTATTAAGAAGCTCTGATAAGATAGATGATATAAAAATTAATGGCCAAAGTATAGCACCGAGTCAGTTTTAAGTGCAATAGCAATCTTTGAAGAATTTTATAGATATGCTGGTTTGAAATTAAATAAATCTAAAACTGTTGCTTTTTTGGCAGTAACTGATACAAATAGAGTTTACCTATACCAAAACATTGGTATTGAATGGACATCCAAACCCTTCAAATCATTAGGTACTTGGTTTTCCTTCAACACTGCTGAGGCCTCGCTCCTAAATATAAATGAAAAAATGACTGTTATTAAAAAAATCCTAAACTCCTGGTCCTCACGATGCCTTACTTTACAGGGAAAGATAACAGTCATTAAATCTCTGGTCATCCCACACATTTTGCAACTTGCCTCTTCTGTAACTTTCAGTCAAAAGCTGTTGTCTGACATAGAAAAATTATTTTTTTGAATTCATCTGGAATAACAAACATTTGGTTTCAAAGTGCACTTTACAGCTGCCCCGTGACCTTGGGGGTTTAAAAATGGTATCTGTTAAACATATTGTTGAAACAGCAAAAATCATGTGGGTTAAAAGGTTTTGTAATGACATCAATGCAAACTGGAAACTTCTAGCTTCAGTATTGATGGGACTGGATAAAAGTAATTTGCTAAAAAAGCAAATTTTTCATAACTTGAGGAAAAATATAAAGACCAGTTTCTATGACAATTTACTGGACATTTGGTTCCATTTTCTGTTGAAAAACTTGAACAGTATGGATAGCTTTATTCAAGAACCAATTTTTGACAATCCACATTTTTTAGTAGGCAATGCCCCAATATCAATTCAGGGCGAACACAATCCTGGTTTAAGACTCATCACTGTTAGGGATATTTGGGACTGCCAAAGCAAAACCATCAAATCCAAAAATTATTTAGAATGTGTATTTGATACTACTATACCATGTATGCTTTATAATCAAATTGTATGTACAGTATCATCTGTATTAAAGTCTGTACGCAAATATGCAGGGAATATAGCCCTTGCAAAAATCATTAACATTCCTAATAAGTGCCTCACTGACATAAGTCAAATTAAAAGTTCAGAGATTTATTCTTATTACTTAGCCCTTGAATATAGTCCTCCCAAGAGTCAAAGTAAATGGATTGAGTATTATCCTTTATTAGAAACTCTAGACTGGAAACCTGTTTATCTATTACCTTTTAGAATTATGAATGATGCCTATCTGATAACTTTCCAATATAAAATACTTCATAGAGTATTTTCTTGTAACTACAATCTCTTTAATTGGAATATAAAAAATTCCCCTCTCTGTGATATCTGTCAAAAAACGGATAATCTTGAACATTATTTCTACTTTTGTAGTGATTCTAAAACTTTTTGGGCCCATGTTAACAAGTGGCTGAGCCAGTTGTTATCCAGCAAATTTAATTTCACTGTTCTGGAAATTCTATTCGGGGTTATAAATATGGAGCCAAAGTACTGGTTTCCAATTAACTTTGTGTTGTTGACAGGGAAAAACTTTATTTATAAATGTAAAAAGAATAACAAAGAATTGTTTTTAAACAATTTCTTGCAGAATTTGACTTGGAATCTGAAGTTAGAGGAGGGAATCTTTATCAAACAAGGGAAATTGTCAACTTTTAATGAAAGATACAAAATCTTGTTTGATTCTCTGAAATAGCTTAACAATTTTATAAATGTCTACGCATAAATGTGCATCTTCCTGCTTTACCTTTATCTTATTTCTTTTTCTGCTCTTTTCTGTTTTCCTTGTAGATTTTTGAACCTTGAAAGTAAATATTATTGATACATTATATTAGTCTATTAATTTTTAAGGTTTGTGTTATTGTAAACATATATAACATTGTTTTGTGGCAATAAAAAAAAAATTTTTTTTGGAGGATCTGATGGAGGGTGAACCTCATTGTCAGTGCCAGAGGAAGCAAAAGTATCTCTAATTTTCTAGTAATAGGGAGTCTGATATTTGCCTAACTTGTCTCCTTTAAGAAATTAAATATAAAAAGTGTGGTTGATGGTTGATAGTTTGGTCAAACACAAGGTAGCAAGGCCTCATGAAGCCATGAACCAAAAATACTGCCAATGGTAAACCATGGTTTTGTAGTTTTTCCAAAGTGGCTTGTGTCACCCCATCAAGGACCAAAAAGTCGGTGGCAGATTGCACAGGCATATATATGAAGCTTGTCTACAGCAAGGTAAGTTCATGCCAGATGCCAAGAAAGACTGTTTTTTTCATTATTTTATTGTAACATGAAAACATATACAGTACACAATATATCTACAGGTACAATACACTATGTATATACAAATATAATCCAAGACATAAACAACACATTAGCCATACACAAAGTGAAAAAAAAGAAAAGAAAATACTATACATATCAGACAATTCAGTAGTTGTGTGCCAGCCCCGAGTAAACCATAAAATATTTTTAGGAAGGATTGTTATTCAAAAGCTCATAAAAATTTAATTTTTCATGATTTTTTTCAATTCTGTGCAAGATTTTTAAATTTTCTTTTAATATATACATAAATCCAAGGAATACAAGTTCTTTGTTATGGTTTTTCTTATTATTTATGAATTTTTTTGCCAAGATAATGACATAGACTTCTAGCAGAGGGTCCTCAACTAAAGGTAATCCAAATAGAATTTCACAAACAGTAAAATGGAATTTGACCTTTAGTTGCTTGTATAGCCACTCTTCCAGGTTTTTCCAGAAAAATTTGCAAGCATTACATTCATATAAGTGGTGACCTACTCTATCCACACTTGTGCAATAAATACACTGTGATGACTCTTTAATGCCCCATTTATGAAGATTAGAATTGCAATTAATTATTCTGTTCAAAATTTTGTATTGGAAACTTTGCAGATGTGTTTCTCTGAGGACTTTATAAGGAAGAATAAAAGTATCAATCCAATTAAACTGTTCAAGAAATGGGTAAATTTTAATCCATATATGGATCGATGTTGGTGGCCTAGTAATTTTTTTAAGCAAACTTTCATATATTAACTTTAAATTAGTTTTACTAAGGGGAGTCCATTTACTGTTCACTTTAATGTTAATTTCATCTGTACCGTGTCCTTCTTTAGGGATTTGGACTTGTCTCAACCTCTTCTTCCATACTTGTAGTATAGAGCTTACAACAGAATTATAAAACATTTCGCTCAAATGTGTTTCAAGTTTCTGGTTTAACAGAGATCTTTTCAAAATATTTCCCTCATTGTCCAGTATATCTACTATTTTAATGTCATAGGAATATTTATTTGGAAGCTGGTCTAATGCAATAATCTTTTTAGCTATTATAATTTATCTGTTGTACAGAATGTATTCGTTTAAGATTTCTGTAGTAGTTTCAGGTTTAACACAAAATACTTTTATCCAGGTTTCCAGGACTTGTCTATGAAAAGGAGAGAGATAGTTTTCTGCATATTCCAGATTTATTTTTTTGTTTAGCATATTTTGATTTATCGACAACATTTTGAAAAATAATTTTTTCCAACTACCATTTTCCTTTGAAACTAACCGTTTGATCCAACCACATTTGGCTGCTACATGCATGTTATACACATCTATCATTTTTAGTCCACCATCTTCTAGCTGTCCAATAATAGTTTCTTTCTTTATTTTTGGAGGTTTATTTCTCCAGAGAAAATTTAAAAATTCCTTATTTATTTGATCAAATATCTCTTCTGGTACATAAATAAGATTGAACAAGAATAAAATCTGTCGCAATACAAGTGCTTTTATAATGGTTATTCTCCCTTTTAGTGACAAAGTCCTGGAGTTCCAAGTGAAAAGTATTTTTTTAATATTCTCTATTCTTTTATTAAAGTTAAGAGTTACCATTTCTTTTGGATTTTTTGAAAACCATATACCTAAGGTTTTAAATGGACCAATTTTAATATTAATCATTGATAATGAGTCTGGAACTGCAATATGTTTGGAACTATTACTACCAATGGGGATTATTTCTGTTTTGTCAAGATTAATTTGTAACCCGGAAAATTTTCCAAAGTATTCAAATTCCCTAATAGCTAGTTCCACTGATTTCATATCCTTTAGTATGAGACTTGTGTCGTCTGCTAACAATTTAATTTTAAATATACTTCCATTGACAATAAGCCCTTTAATATTGTTATTTTCTCTCAAACGTATTGCAATTATTTCAGCTACTATAAGAAATATAAGGGCTGAAATTGGGCAGCCTTGTCTGATACCTATTGTCAAGTTAAAATAACCAGAATAAAAACCATTGTTTCCTACACATGAAGATATGTCAGTGTATAGTATTTTGATCCATGTTACCAAAGTTAAATTTTTCTAAGGCTTTAAAGAGAAACTCCCATTCTATTGAGTCAAAGGCCTTTCTAAAGTCGACCAGCACAATATATCCTGGAATTTTGTTTTTACAGGTATAGGTCATAATGTCCTCCAGCGTTCTTGTACTTTAACCTATATATCTACCAGGTATGTACCCAACTTGGTCTGAGTTAATGATATTAGTAACACTTTTTGTAACCGTATTGCTAAGCATTTGGTCAAAATTTTATAATCCGTTTGCAAGAGACTAACTGGTCTCCAATTTGATAGATAACGAAGGTCTTTCCCAACTTTTGGAATAAGGTTGAGAACCCCTCTTCTCTGTTCTTTGCTTAATATTCTATTTTCAAAAGAATACTTAAAGCTTTGAAACAGTAGGTCTTTAAGATCAATCCAGAAAAATTTGTTAAAATTTGTACTAAAACCATCAGACCCAGGTGACTTATTATTTTTTTTAAATTTTTAGTGCTTTAGTGCATTCTTCTATTGTTAATGGTTTATCACATAATGCCTTTTCTAACTTGTTAAGCTGTGGAATATCTAATTTATTAAACAAGTTTTCCATACCTTTTTTTAGAGTTCCTAGTGCTTGTATATAAGGTTTTGTAAAATAGCTTTTCTTCTTCAATTTGTAAGTTCTCTATTGTCCCCTGATATCAATTTCTTTATATATTTATTATTGTAATTTCTTTTTTCTAGATTTAAGAAAAACTTAGAATTTTTTCATCGTCTTCTACCCATTTTGCTTTAGATCTTAATATTATTGCCTCAGTTTTCTTTTTAATTAAGGATTCCCATTCTTGCTTAGATTTAAGGTAGTGTACATATGTGCTATCATCCAGATTATCATCAGTTTTCTCCAAAAGGGTTAATCTATTGGATAATTCTATTTCTTGTTTTCTCATTTGCTTTGCCTTTTTTGTAGAATAAGTTATAGTTTGACTTCTAATTTCACATAGTCCCAAAGTGTATTTTTGTTTTCAAAATTAACGTTATCCTTTATGGTACCAATTGTGTCTTTTATTAACTGTACATACATAGGGTCAGTTAAAAGATCATTGTTGAATTTCCACAGCCCTTTTCCCCTTTTGTGGCTTTCCACTAGTTCAAGTTCTAGAGATATAATACTGTGGTCAGCGCTTTTGCCAGGTGCAGTTGTGACACATTTTACATGGTATTCAAGCTGAACTGAAATTAGCTAAAAATCAAGCCTAGACTGCACAAGTCCAAGTTTTGTTCTTTGTCTTCTTGTGAATCCAGGATCATTTTCATGCCTTATCCTCCAAATGTCTGTGAGCGACATTTCATGGCAAAAGCCTTGTAATAATTGACTGTATTCTGATTGTCGCTCTGATGTACCTCCTTTTTTGTCAATAGTAACGTTCAAATATGTGTTAAAGTCACCCCCAATTATTATTGCATTATCAGAGCCTATATCTAATAGGTTTTGAAGATTCTTCAGAAATAGCAACTGTTCCTGGGGATTATCTTTGGTAGGAGCATAAACATTAACTATTATAAAACTTTGACTTTCTATTTTACACTCAATCATTAATATACGTCCATGCAAGTCTCTTTGAATTGATATTATTTCGAAGTTAGTATCGATATCTTTAGGCAGAAGGATTGCAACCCCTCGACTGTTAGCTGAACTATGCCAATACAGTATTTCCCCATCCCAGTCTTTCTTCCAAATTTGTTCATCATTAGTTGAAGAGTGAGTTTTTTGCAAAAGTATAATACCACAATGGTAAGACTTTAGCCATGCAAAAATTTGATTTCGTTTATTCTTTTCACGTAGACCTCTGCAATTAAAGGATTTAAAGTTTAATATTTCAAGCTTTTCAAGCCAAGAAAGACTGTTATTCTCTTAAGAAAAGTAATCAGAAAACTATTTTGACTTTCTTTTCACTGAGGAAAACAAAATTTTAATAGAACATAATTATTGCAAAAGTATGGTAGCAGACGATATTATTGTGGCTGAGAAAAAAGAGTGAGTTTCTTGCAAAAGTATAATACCACAATGGTAAGACTTTAGCCATGCAAAAATTTGATTTCGTTTATTCTTTTCACATAGACCTCTGCAATTAAAGGATTTAAAGTTTAATATTTCAAGCTTTTCAAGCCAAGAAAGACTGTTATTCTCTTAAGAAAAGTAATCAGAAAACTATTTTGACTTTCTTTTCACTGAGGAAAACAAAATTTTAATAAAACATAATTATTGCAAAAGTATGGTAGCAGACGATATTATTGTGGCTGAGAAAAAAGAGGAGCAGGTATTTGAAACAATAGAGTCAGACCTGCTGGTTGAAGAAATTGATCCCAGTATTTTTGATAATTTGCTCAACACAGATTTGAAAGAAGAATATGTTTGCACTTGTACTGAAAATGTCCCTGTAAATTTGAAACTCCAAGCTCAAGATATCATGAACTAGGTGAAGAAGCTTTAAATGTTATTGCTGATGCAAATTCTGAGAAAACTACAAAGAAATAAACGAAATGGGCCATATATATTTTGAAAGATAAATTTTAAAAATTATTTTTACAGAAAGGTCTGAGATTGATGAATCTTTTTCAGTAATACTCATTTAATCAATTTAATTTGATTAACATCAATATTTTAGTAGATTAGGGATCAGTTACTGTTATTTCAGATTGGCTTGCAACACGTGGGTTTTCCCCTGAATTTGAGGATCTCGATGAGATAACTCCAGCTGACTTACTCCAGTGTTTTTTTGGGGAGGTCAACTCCAAAGATAGGAATCCATATTCCAAATCTACACTGATTGGGATCATAGCAGGCATCAACAGACACCTACTTGAACCACCTACTAACAGGTCCATAAATATTGTGACAGATAAAGCTTTCATGGCAGCAAACAAGGTGTTTACTGGGCGGATATGAATGGCTAGAGCAGCTGGCCATGACAAAAGTAAACATTAACCCACTATTCTTCCAGGGGATATAAGAAAATCGTATGATACTCGAGTCCTCTTCAATGACAACCCAACATCTTTACTGCACAAGGTTTTTCAAAACTATCTTTGCATTTTTGCAGAAGGGAGAGGGAGGGTTGGCTAATCTGAAAAAAAAGATTTTGTTGTCTCGAAAGATGACGAAAATCCCAGGACTGAATATGCAATAGTCAACTTCAATGAGTCCACAAAACAATCATGGTGAAAATAAAGGTCAGAGGCTTTACTCCAAACCTAATGACCCCAATTGTCCCATAGCATCCCATAGCTGTCTAAGGAGGAAGACTCCTTTTTCCAATTGCCCCAAAACCAGTCCTTTAAGAATGTCTGTGTGGTACAAAAGAAAATTAGGGAACAACACTCTGGACTCCATCATGAAAAAAACATCAAAGTTAGGTGGTTTATCCCAAATATTTACAAACCACATAATGATATATCACCAAATGACATTATTCATGTGACAGGTCACAGAGACCCAAACAGTTTAATCCCACATGTTGGATGGTCCGCAAATAAAAAAAACAAAGGCAAATGGATAAAATACTTCACAGATTTGGTAAATCACCAGCAAGTGCTGCTGGTAACATATCAGCATCAGTACAAAATACTGCCACTGAAAGTAATCTGTCTGTTGTCAGGGGGCAGTAAACCTGTTAGAAAAAGCAAATATTACTGATAATGTTACCATCAACATCTGTCAAAAGTAAAATAAATACAACGGACAAATACATAAAGTAGTTAAGAATAAAATGAGGCAGTTTTGAAATAAACAATTTATGAACACAAGGAGATGGTTGGTGAAAGGACAGTTAAAGCAAAGCTGACAGTTATTTAAAAGATAGTTAATGCATCAGGTAGACCCTTTTTAGAATAATACAAAATATTATTGTTTTCTGTTGGTAATCTTATATGTTTAAATTGTCATTAATATTCTCATCCAAATGTTGTTGGTAATATTATTAAAATATATGTTGATGTTTCATATATTACTGTACGTTGGTAATATTATTATGTTTCACATACTGTTTAGAAATGTCTTGATTTTATTAATTTTATTGATAAACCTTTCTGATAATTATTGGTACGTTTTATTGTTTTGACTCTATCAACAAATGTGCTACTCTCTATTTTTACTGTATGACTCATAGTGGTGGGATAATGTAAGATTTAAGGAATAGCTATGTATTTCTAATTTTTTTATCTCAAGTAGAAGTGGTTTTATTCCTTAGAAAAGATAAGGTTTTATATTATATTAGAGTATTCGCCTTCGGGGTTTATAGCCTCAAACCACGGTAAAATTCTGCGTATACCACTGTTTTGTCGGGGATTATTCCTATATTTGTCAGTATTTTTCTACCAGAAATGTGTACAACAAATATTATTACCCAAAATTAGTGGAAAATTTGCTAGTTCACCCTCTTATTGACCCATTAAGGGTGTATAGATCTGCATCTACCAATAACAACAAGTTTTATGCTAATGTGGTTACTAGTGGCAAAAGAAAAGTCTCATATGATTTTATTCTGGTGTCCAAACACAAGTCACTGCACATGTCTTGCTCAACAACACTATAAATCTCAAGCATAGTTCAGGCAAAATACAGCCCATGGACTAAAACAGCAAGGGAGACCATGTAATGAACATGGGTAACAAAGGTGACACAATATTGTCGAAGACCTTGACAAAATCAACAAAGATACAGTTAGGGGTCACAATTTGTAACAGTCTTACAAGGCAATCGCAAGTATCTCACCTACCAACGCCCTGTTTGCCATTTCTGATTTCAAGGCTTCAAAACTATTGCCTGGCATTTATGATGCAGATGACAAGTTTATGCATTCCATTTTATTTGGTGGTCGCGAAGACAGTTCTGCTACACCTGAATGTACACTTTACACCACAAACTGATTTTCATTCTAGGTTTATACCTTTGTCAGATCCAATATTACCTGACTCTGATATTGTGATTGCTATGGATTATGACTCTTTGGCCCAGATTCATGATAAAGAAAATGAATTTAATTCCCAAAATTTTTCGATGCTCCAATCCCTGTTAAAACTCAACTAAATGTAACTAATGGTATAAAATCTTACACAAGTATTGGGAATCCCAGTTTCGTGAGGAAATCATAAGGAAAATCATATGTCAGCAATTTATTTTCTGCTGATGTGGACGCATATTTGCACGTGGAATTTGCACAAGGGGCCATTGTTGGCCCTTTTAAGACATCCAATTCACAGCTGCAATACCTCACCTTTCATGACCAGACCTAACCCAAGTGCATCTAAGACATGCATCATTATGAACCTAAGCAGGCTAAAGGGTTATTCTGTAAATGATGCCTTAGATCGGGTCAGAGTTCAAATTTGTTATTACAACTATTGATGACTTGATGTCACAGTTAATCATAATTGGGAGAGGGCACATATTTACAAGATTGATGTCAGTAGGGCTTTCTACCACCTTTCCAGTGACCCTCTTGATTTTAATTTTCTAGACTTTCATTGGAATGACGCCTATACCAGCATCAGGCTTCCATTTGGCACATTCGGCATTTTTTTCAGAGGGCCTGCAATGTCATCAGACACAATTTTGAATTCATTCTTTTCACTATTCTATGATAATTCAAGGCAGATGTCAAATTACCAAGCGAAGCTCTATGGGTCAGATTTTTTTCTGATATATCTTAGATCTGTTTTATATATTTTCCTCATTTTAAACCTTTCTTGTAATAGATTTTCGAGACCTGTTAGGATTGTCACACAAAAGATATATCCACATAGGTGTTGTATTTAGGCCATTGTATTGTTTACCAGCTTAACAGTACTTGTTTACAAGTTCCTTCAATCTGGTTAAAATGGATATACGAATCCTTTTTGAAAATCTGAAGAAGTGTGCATAATGCAAGTAGTCACCACTATAGCCTCCCCGTCACATCTGTGTCTTCTTGGTACGACCTGGCTATGTCCCTTGATTAACGCTAACTGCCTTGTTTTATGTTTAGATGCGCCTTAGAGTCCATCAGTGATGGAGATTAAGCACTATAAAAGTCCACATTAGATTAGATTAGATTAGTCACACAGACAATGAAGTTCTGGGGGTTTGGCAGTGTTTTTCAATCAGTACATTAGTACAGCAAGAAATTAGGTTTCAGCTAAAAATTTGGAAAAGAATTGCCCAATAATTTCGGTTCAGTCACTTTTCTTTCCTCATTCAGAGAGGGGCCACGGTGGCAGAGTGGTAACACTCTCGCTTCCCACCTCTGAGGCCAGGGTTTGGTTCCCGGCCTGGCCTCAAGTGGGAAAGCTGGTAGTTGCTTGCCATTGGTCGGCAGTTAGCGTTTATCAAGGGACATAGCCAGGTCGTACCAAGGAGACACAGATGTGACGGGGAGGCTATGGTGGTGACTACTTGCATTATGCACACTTCTTCAGATTTTCAAAAAGGACTGTATGTACTGGTTTCCTTGGCCCTTCCAACTACCGGTCGTGATATGACCTGTACAGTTTTGAAAGCAACATAAAACCCCAAATAAATAAATAAATTCCTCATTCAGAAAGAAGCTGAAATCCTATCTCTTGGCAGATGAATATCCACTCTAGAGGTTTTAAATATATGGATTAGTTTACTTCCATGGTGCTATCCACTTTTTAATATCTCTGATTTTTTTGGTTTGAATAGAGATTTCTGGGGTTTTTCTGGTCTGAAGTGCCTTAAAATCTGTTTTTTTAATGAGATTAAGTTCTATAAAAGTCATTTTAGATTAAAAATTTTGTGATTGAATTAATACCCTGGCACACTTTTAACTTTTGAAGATGGAATGCAAGGCTCGGAAAAGATATTATTTCTTGGACACATCTCAAATGAGCTCACAAAAAAAAAACAAAAAAAACTCATAGACTTAGATCAGACTTATTTGTCTTAAGTTAACATAGATGTATTTAATATTTCGATATTCTTGTCGGAACATTTCCCTTATTTGAGTATACCTCTCCGATAAGAAACCACTATATACCTTGGTTGAAAATGTGAGACCTTGTTATTTATTTTCTTCATCTTCCTGCTTGCTTGTTTTGGGATCCATCACAAAAGTCACCCTAAATGTGTAATACAACGTAAAATTTATTTTGGGCGCAAACCCTCAAAATTACCTGTAGTTTTTTCACTATGGTAACTCCATGAACTTCCAAGGACGTTAGAGATCCATTACTCGCTGTTGCGTTGTTGGAACTGCATTAATAGAGAAATTATGTAAACCATACCTTAAATAAAGAAAAGAAAAAAGACAGACATAACAAAACAAACAAATAAAACATTAAGAAAAAGAAAAACATTTAAAGTAAGCTAGAATGAATCTTTGACCATACTTGAGCTATTTTTTTTTCAATTTGCAACTATCTTATTTCTTATGTTAAATATGTAGATTAGATTAGATTTATTTGTTGTTTTACGTCGCGTTCAACAGCCAGGGTGATATTGCGACGAGTAGTTTACAGGTGGAGGAACCAGTGCATACTGCACTGTAAACTAATGGGCATCGGCAAGTAACTACCAACTTTCCAACATTAAGCGCCCGGCCCGAGATTCGAACCGGCGGCCTCAGAGGTTGGAGGTGAGAACTCCGCTACACCACCGAGCCCCCGTTAAATATGTAGAAAACAAAAACATATAAACAGTAAAATAAGTTGACTTGCACACTGGTGTTCTCAAAGCAATAGAGAATTTAAGTATACACAGTTTGACCAATATTCAATTCCACATTGTGAAATCAAAAAAAATAAGCAACAATTGCACAGAGTAAGGAATTGAATGTAACTAAGCTCCGAAGTTGGGTCCATAACTCAAACAACAAAATTTATGTTTTTAAAAATTCACTTCTGGTCTTGTCTGCACCTATTGAACTGTAATAACCTGAACAGACAACAAATACAATGCCGCGAAGCAGTGTGACCACAGTTTTCACTAAAGTTAAAAATAGAAAGAAGTGAAGGCAATTAAGAAAGCTTGATTTACCACAATGTGCTTAATTACAAAAAATAAAGACCTAAATAAACTCTAATTATTGCCTCTAAGTCACGTTGTGGGTAACATGACTTGTCAGCTTTTGTGTTTCTCAACAGCTGAACACATGACCATTAAAGACACAGAGATGCAATTGTAGAAGTAAATGCAATTTGCAATGGACATGAAAGCATTTATATGGACATTAATTTCCTTGCTACCTTCGTTTTATAATGAAAATTGTCCATGAAAATGGAATTTATTTTATTCATCACTGGTTTATCTACGGAGCCCCTTAAAGGACAATAATATATTTATGTGTTCATCTCTATATTTGTCACAAGAAAAACAAGTCATGGACACAAGATGAAATGATGCTCCTACATGATGTTGCAACTTCCAAGAAAATAAGTGATGATCACATTACGTGCTGATCACGACATACTAAGATGACTCTCAAAAATGCCCACAAGATCTTGTAGTGATCATCACATAATGAGCAGTGCTCTGAAGATGTGGTCATGGCTATGAATTTGTCCTGCAATATCAACGTGGTCTGAGTTAAAACAAAAATCAAAATATATTTTAATAGTCCATTACAAATAACATGCTGGCTAGAGCTAAAATATTTAAATATAATTTCTCCATTCAAATGTTGCCAGTCTGCATCCAGACTGTCATAGCAATGTAGTCCCTAATCATTGCATTATGTTATTACTCATACAACTCATCTGTCCAGTTGCCACGGATTTGAACATAATTGTAGTGGTTGTAGATAAAACTAATGGCATGTTTAGAAATCCTTTCTCTTCGGACTACTCACGACTAAAGTAATTACAAATACAATCTTATAGGTGCTGTGGACTATATTATCCACCTTTCTGTGAAAATGTAGTGGCCGAATGTTCTAGTCACAAGATAAGGTCAGTAGTAGGTGCGCCTTAATTATTTAATTAAGAATAAGCACCACTCATTATTATTATTCACTTCCTGTAAGAAGGGATGTTCGATTGGTGAGAACAGAATTTTGTTTTGGCATCACTCAATGGTATTCTCAGGGGCCACGGTGGCAGAGTGGGAACACTTTCGCCTCCCACCTCTGAGGCCGGGGTTCGGTTCCCGGCATGGCCTCAAGTGGGAAAGCTGGTAGTTGCTTGCTGTTGGTTGGCAGTTTACAGTACAGAACCCTGACGAACTGTATGTACTGGTTTCCTCTGCCCTTCCAACTACCCATTGTGATATGACCTGTACAGTGTTCAAAGCGACGTCAAAACCCCAAATAAATCAATGGTACTCTCAGTACTCGATAATACTAATAACGTGGACAATACTCCAGTTAAATGGCTTCAAAACATGCATCAGAAACCAATATTAGTTGTGAATTAAGTGATCCGCCCAAGACTGTACTTACTGAAATCATAATGTCCAAATGTAATTTCTCTACTGAACAAATGTTGCAGAAAGTTTAAATATCACTCACCTGTACTCTTACTGTTGAAATTATAAAATGTCCTGATGTAGGATGATTGGAATGACATGACGTCATATAAAGTGAAGATTTCATTTTCAGGGACTGTTTTGTTTATGATACAATAATGCGATATTACAGGGTGGAAATACATCAGTACATTATGCAGACAGTAAATTACTACTGGGATTGCATTGCCTCACTTCTTAATTTCATACAAAATTATTTGAATTCAAACAATCCAGCAAAAATTCAATGTTTAACTCTCCAGGATAGCCAGTACAAAAATTTGGATCTCTAAACTTTCTTTTCATTGGTCGTGTGCTAGTTTGGGGCCATGCTTGTACTTTGTGAGTACAGCATATATACTGACATTAATGTAAGTATCCCTGTAACACCCAATACACCCAACGTACATGTTAAAAGCACTGATAAGATTTGGTCTTTCTTTGTGCCACATTAGTAAGCCAAATACTATGGTTTCTTCAAAAAAAGACATGGTTACCACTGCTGTATTTTACCTATATCTAGAACTCAGGTGAAGCAGAACTTGAGATTTTTGCTAGCATAACCATGTAATATGTTCATCCAACCCATGCGTTTCTAATGTTGTTTTGTAATATTCCCCTTAAAATGAAAGCCAAGTAACAATGATATTTGGGGGGTTTGGGGGGGGGGGGGGGGGGGGGGGTTCCTAATATAATTGAACATATCCTTTCGTGGAAACTGTGAAATATCGAATAAATCATATTAT
This sequence comes from Sabellastarte sp. h YS-2021, assembly GCA_964017235.1. Classification (NCBI taxonomy): domain Eukaryota; kingdom Metazoa; phylum Annelida; class Polychaeta; order Sabellida; family Sabellidae; genus Sabellastarte; species Sabellastarte sp. h YS-2021. Next base: position 117,889,556 of record OZ024933.1, on the reverse strand, counting down.
TTTTTGCTTTTTGATTGATATTAATTCCTTCAACCCCCCAAAAAGCAAATTGGGGGGCCATAGCCAATTGTTTGAAAATCATAAAGGTGCTCTAAATCTTGAAATATTCCAGCTAGCTTCATTAAATTTGCACAAAAGCTATATGGCTAAAAAAGCTAGCCTGATAGTAATTTTGGCACTGGTTCAAAAAACAAAATGGCCGCCATATCACATGTTTAAAGTTTGGCACGTTTTTGCATAAACCTTAATATCTCATTCATTTATAAAGATAATGAAGATATCTTAAAGATATCTTCACCAAATTTGCAGGGAATGTTTATGGCTATAACAACCTGTCTCTGCAAAATTTTAGACTCATTTTGAAAAACAAAATGGCCGCCATAGCCAATTGTTTGAAAATCATAAAGGTGCTCTAAATCTTGAAATATTCCAGCTAGCTTCATCAAATTTGCACAAAAGCTATATGGCTAGAAAAGCTAGTCTGATAGTAATTTTGGCACTGGTTCAAAAAACAAAATGGCCGCCATATCACATGTTTAAAGTTTGGCACGTTTTTGCATAAACCTTAATATCTCATTCATTTATAAAGATAATGAAGATATCTTAAAGATATCTTCACCAAATTTGCAGGGAATGTTTATGGCTATGAAAACCTGTCTCTGCAAAATTTTAGACTCATTTTGAAAAACAAAATGGCCGCCATAGCCAATTGTTTGAAAATCATAAAGGTGCTCTAAATCTTGAAATATTCCAGCTAGCTTCATCAAATTTGCACAAAAGCTATATGGCTAGAAAAGCTAGTCTGATAGTAATTTTGGCACTAGTTCAAAAAACAAAATGGCCGCCATATCACGTGTGTAAAATTCGGCACGTTTTTGCATAAACCTTAATATCTCATTCATTTATAAAGATATCTTCACCAAATTTGCAGGGAATGTTTATGGCTATGAAAACCTGTCTCTGCAAAATTTTAGCCTCATTTTGAAAAACAAAATGGCCGCCATAGCCAATTGTTTGAAAATCATAAAGGTGCTCTAAATCTTGAAATATTCCAGCTAGCTTCATTAAATTTGCACAAAAACTATATGGCTAAAAAAGCTAGCCTGATAGTAATTTTGGCACTGGTTCAAAAAACAAAATGGCCGCCATATCACATGTTTAAAGTTTGGCACGTTTTTGCATAAACCTTAATATCTCATTCATTTATAAAGATATCTTCACCAAATTTGCAGGGAATGTTTATGGCTATGAAAACCTGTCTCTGCAAAATTTTAGTCTCATTTTGAAAAACAAAATGGTCGCCATAGCTAATTGTTTGAAAATCATAAAGGTGCTCTAAATCTTGAAATATTCCAGCTGGCTTCATCAAATTTGCACAAAAACTATAAGGGCTATGAAAACTTGTCTCTGCAAAATTTTAGCCACATTTTGAAAAACAAAATGGCCGCCATAGCTAATTCTTTGAAAATTATAAAGGTGCTCTAAATCTTGAAATATTCCAGCTAGCTTCATCAAATTTGCACAAAAGCTATATGGCTAGAAAAGCTACCCTGATAGTAGTTTTGCCACTAGTTCAAAAAACAAAATGGCTGCCATATCACATGTTTAAAGTTTGTCATGTTTTTGCATAAACCTTAATATTTCATTCATTTATAAAGAAATCTTCACCAGATTTGCAGGGGATCTTTACGGCTATGAAAACCTGTCTCTGCAATATTTTAGCCTCATTTTGAAAACCAAAATGGCCGCCATAGCTAATTGTTTGAAAATCATAAAGGTCCTCTAAATCTTGAAATATTCCAGCTAGCTTCTTCAAATTTGCACAAAAGCTATATGGCTAGAAAAGCTAGCCTGATAGTAATTTTGGCCTAGTTCAAAAAACAAAATGGCCGCCATATCACATGTTTAATGACAGGTTATCCTATTAAAAAGGCCATATATCTGCCCGAATATTGCTCCAAGAGGTTTGGAATATGAAAACAACTTGTAGGAAGACATGGACAGGGAATCTTTTCCAGGTGTTGAATTTGACCTTTGACCCCTGCTTCAAGGTTAAATGAGGTCGTCACACTAAAACATCCTTATTTCTCCCTTATTATTGGTGCTATGGCTTCAGAATATAAAGACAGGCCATCAAAAGTCCTGCCCTTCAAATGTTTTGCCTCAGAAAAATTTTGCCTTATTTTGAAAAATAAAATGGCCGCCATAGCCAATTATTTAAAAATCATTAAGATGCTCTAAAACTTGGAATATTGCAGCTAGCTTCATCAAATATGCGCAAAATACATATGGCTAGGAAAGTTAGCCTGATAGTAATTTAGCCTAGTTTCAAAAACAAAATGGCCGTCATATCACATGTTAGATGGGATTATCCTATTAAAAGTCCTTATATCTCCCTTATCATTGCTACTAGGGGTTCCAAATGTGAAAACAACTTATACCAAGTCATGGCCTGAGACTATTTTCAAATTGCTGACTTTTACCTTTGACCCCTTCTTCAATGTCAAGTGGGGTCATCTTACTTCAGAGGCCTTAAATCTCCTTTAGTTCTCCATTTTTACTGATTCTGAGGCGGGAGATAACTGCTGCGGCAGTGGCCTTGTTTATTTGTGATTTTTAAGATGTTGTTTACTTTTCATTTCAATATTTCTGGTATGAATTTTTGGGCTTTTATGATAATTTTAGTTGAAAATAAAAGAAGCCACTGCATATTTATTGCAGAAAAAATTCTGCATTTGCTCTGAGTCTGTTTTTTGCATTACTGACTGATTGTGTCTCATCATTGAGGGTCGATGGTACCTCTTTCAATAAATTTACTGGACTTGTTTCCATATATCCGTTCAGGCATATTTTCCTCTTGCATATCTGGTCTTCGATTTAATTCTCAGTCCAACAGGAAATAAGGATGTTGGTAAATGCTTGCCAATGCTCAAACTTTTTGACCAACTGGTACACACTGCGCTCCTCCATTGCTTACACACTGGGATATAATCCATGTAGAGACAAACAATCAGTCAACCTTGACAGGCCAACATATAAAAAACAAATTTTCAATCAAGTTTATTTGCATATTATATAGTATATATAGAATTGTAATGTGTTCAATGCTATGGTAAAATATATGTGTAAAAATCAAGACACATGAAAGTATGTATACATACAAGACCAGTCTTTAATATATGTTCTTTGCAAAACTTCAGAAAAAAATGGATCCCCGAACATAGCAAACCTGTAGAAGCAATAACAAAGGAGGTCAAGGCAGTTTGGGATTCTAGAAATGTTGTTTCACCTTCAAAGAGGCATATAAAAAGGATAAAATGTATAGAAATCTCTGGAAATTTCAAACCTGGAAAAGTTTCCACATTTTTGAAAAACAGGGGCCCAAGATCAAATCTGACCACATCAGAAGAATCCTCGCCCAAAATAGATTCCTACACCACACCACTAGATTCCCAGCCCATGATTTCCTATAGGTTGTTTTCACATTTCAAACCTCTAGGGCCAATAATAAGTCAGTTATAAGCACTTTAAGTTTAGCTATCCTCGTTTGACCTTGAAGGAGGGGCCCAATGTCATATCTGACCTCATCAGAAGACTTCTAGCCCATGATTTCCCATAGTTTGGTTTCACATTGCAAACCTCTAGAACCAATAATAAGCAAGTTATAAGCACTTTTACATTTGGCTATCCTCATTTGACCTTGAAGGAGGGGCCCAAGGTCAAATATGATCACATCAGAATATTCCTAGCACATGATTTCCTATAGGTTGGTTTCACATTCAAACCTCTAGGACCAATAATAAGCGAGTTATAAGCACTTTTAAGTTTGGCTATCCTTGTTTGACTTGAAGGAGGGGTCCAAGGTGAAATCTGACCATATCAGAAGATTCCTAGCCTATGATTTCCTGTAGACTGTTTTGACATTTCAAACCTCTAGGACCAATAATACGCGAGTTATAAGCACTTTTGCAACAGTTTTCAAGTTACAATTGGTTTACTCAACAGTTTTTAAGTTACAAGTCTAAATTATTAATGTTTTTGACTCCCCAGACCATAATTTTGACTCCTGGGATTAAAATAGCTATTACTCGCTTGATTTTGACCCTAAGCCTACACAAAAATAGGGTGGCAAGATATCATACCCACCAATTCATGCACTAAATATAAAATAAATCTGAAAGAAACTGTGGACTACAGCTTGAACACAAGCAATAGTAAAAATTTCAGACATTTTTGATTCCCCAGAGCCTAATTTTGACTCCTGGCCTACCAAAACAATAGGGTGGCCAGATAGCTGCAATAGTAAGCCACTTGTAAAGTTTAAAAGAAATCCCAAAAGAAATATGGCTTGTAGGTTGAACACAAGAAAATCTCTGCGGACACGGACGATTACCATGCGTGAACCATAGTATCCCTGCTTTTCGGGGATACAATAAACAAAAAAGAGCAACATTGAGGGGGACAAAGCCACAGGTAGATCAAACCCCATGTAAAAATATAACCTCATTCTAAAGAATAGCTTTACATTTATTTTTGTGAGAAACAAGAATAAATCACACAGTTAAAAAACAAACACAGACAGATTCATGCTATAACAATACATTTGCCCCTCCCATTCAGGGGGGAAGGTAATTATGGAGTTATATTTATCGATAATGGTTTAGTTTGCAATCATTTAATAGCATTTAACATTGTGTTAAAAACTCAACTTTGTGCATTAAAACCTGCCTTTTGGCAGAAGCTCACAGATTTAATATCAACAGACTGTTTTGCATTAGGGAAAAGGTGTATAATAAGAAAGACATACTACACAAACTTCCATATAGCCTGATCCCTAAGGCAAAAAAAACGCAAAACCCATTTGGAACAATTACTGCCTTTTTGCACTAAAAGACATTAGTTTTCAAAGAATTACCGTAAATCTGCAAACATTTAAAAACACAACTAAACTGTATATACCTTTTCATTGAAGCTAAATATTTTAGTAATATGGCACAATATTTATCTAACTTGTTTTACTGCTGTTCCCCTGTTACAGCTTGCCATAATACTTAGATTTTAAATGTGGGTAGCTGCTATGACAGGTCTGCTAAAATGACTACAAACTAACAGTTCACATGGTTTTTGTCCAGAGTATTAAATTTATGGTGTTTTTGCCACTGTTATGATTCATAAAGATCACCCTTAAAACTTAAGTCAAGCACTTTTATGCTATATATCTTCCCTTTTTGGCAAAGTTGTGTTAACAAAATATAAAACATAGATCTTACTAGCTAAATATAAATTGTAGTCTTTTTAGGATCAGTATTAAGTAAAAGTTCAAAGTCGGAGTTTACATCCCGTTCAACAGCAAGGGTGATATTGGGACAGGTCCACAGTATTTGTCACTTGTGGGAGTCGAAGCCACACAAAGGTGACCACCTGTGATTAGATGCCAAACTTAGTAAACACTTGACCACTGAACCTATCAGTATTAAGTAAAGTAAGTAAGCCAGAAGCATTTTTAAAATGTCAAATTAATGAAGACAACGTCTAAGACACTCGCCTCCCACCTCTGAGGTCTGTGGTTCAAACCCTGAACTGTATGTGGAAAAGATGGTAGCTTTTTACTGATGGTTGGCAGTTTACAGTACAGAACCTTGAGGAAATGTATGTTCTGGTTTCCTCTTCCTATAAAACTACCCATCATGATATGACCCATACAGCGTTGAAAATGATATTTAAAATCTAAGACACTGGTGTAGCACACAAACTATAAGTTGTAACTGGCCTTTACATTCAAAAGATCTATCCTGATTACACAATACTGAAATAATCGTGTGCAAAGGATATTAAACATGTTTTCATATATTTTCAAAAATTGTTTACATTCACTGCGACAATGCTGCTGAACCTGCTGAACCTACAAGAGTGGAAAGAGATCAGAACTAAACTAGACCTAGCGCATCGGAGAACCGATGCAAATTGTATCCACCGTAAAGACAATGCACCAAAACCTCTAGGACCAATAATAAGCGAGTTATAAGCACTTTTAAGTTTGGCTGTCCTCATTTGACCTCCCAGAACATGATTTCCTATGTTGGTTTACTATCCCAAACATCTAGGACCAATAATAAGCGAGTTATAAGCACTTTTTAGTTTGGCTGTCCTCACACTTGACCTTGAAGGAGGGGCCCAAGGTCAAATCCGACCATGACAGAAGATTCCCCGCCCATGATTTCCTGTATGTTGGTTTACCATCCCAAACCACTAGGATCAATAATAAGCGAGTTATAAGCACTTTTAAGTTTGGTTGTCCTCGTTGGACCTTGAATGAGGGGCCCAAGGTCAAATCCGACCACACCAGAAGAATCCCAGCCCATGATTTCCTATAGGTTGGTTTACCATCCCAAACCTCTAGGACCAATAATAAGCGAGTTATAGGCACTTTAACCTTTGGCTATCCTCGTTTGACCTTGAACGAGGGGCCCAAGGTCAAATCCGACCACACCAGAAGATTCCCAGCCCATGATTTCCTATAGGTTGGTTTACCATCCCAAACCTCTAGGACCAATAATAAGCGAGTTATAAGCACTTTTAAGTTTGGCTGTAATCATTTGACTTTGAAAGAGGTGCCCAAGGTCAAATCCGACCACACCAGAAGATTCCCAGCCCATGATTTCCTATAGGTTGGTTTACCATCTCAAACCTCTAGGACCAATAATAAGCGAGTTATAGGCACTTTAACCTTTGGCTATCCTCGTTTGACCTTGAAGGAGGGGCCCAAGGTCAAATCCGACCACACCAGAAGATTCCCAGTGCATGATTTCCTATATGTTGGTTTACCATCCCAAACATCTAGGACCAATAATAAGCGAGTTACAAGCACTTTTAAGTTTGGCTGTCCTCATTTGACCTTGAAGGAGGGGCCCAAGGTCAAATCCAACCACACCAGACGATTCCCAGCCCATGGTTTCCTATATGTTGGTTTACGATCCCAAACCTTTAGGACCAATAATAAGCGAGTCATAAGCACTTATAAGTTTGGCTGTCCTCGTTTGACCTTGAAGGAGGATCCCAAGGTCAAATACGACCACACCAGAAGATTCCCAGCCCATGATTTCCTATATGTTGGTTTACCATCCCAAACCTCTAGGACCAATAATAAGCGAGTTATAAGCACTTTTATGTTTGGCTATCCTCGTTTGACCTTGAAGGAGGGGCCCAAGGTCAAATCCGACCACACCAGAAGATTCCCAGTGCATGATTTCCTATATGTTGGTTTACCATCCCAAACATCTAGGACCAATAATAAGCGAGTTATAAGCACTTTTAAGTTTCGCTGTCCTCATTTGACCTTGAAGGAGGGGCCCAAGGTCAAATCCGACCACGCCAGAAGATTCCCAGCGCATGATTTCCTATATGCTGGTTTACCATCCCAAACCTCTAGGACCAATAATAAGCGAGTTATAAGCACTTTTAAGTTTGGCTGTCCTCGTTTGACCTTGAATGAGGGGTCCAAGGTCAAATATGACCTCACCAGAAGATTCGCAGCACATGATTTCCTATAGGTTGGCTTCACATTGCAAACCTCTAGGACCAATAATAAGGGAGATATAGGCACTTTTAAAGTCCGCTATGTGGGTTACTTCGGCACTCCGTGGATGACCTTGAATTAGGAGCTTCAAGGTCAAATGTGTGCAAGGTTGTAGAGGACATGTATATGTGTCATACATATCACCTATGAAGAGATTCAACTTTCTACCTATGAGGAACAGCCAGTAGAAAAATGTAGATTATTTTCAAAGAAATGCCCGTGGCGGCCATCTTGTTTTTCAGAATGAGGCTATTTTCCTTCCCAGAGAAGCTTACCCCCCAATGAAGATATCCTGCAAATTTGGTGAACCTAGCTGCTGTTGTTTTCCTCTTAGAGCGTTAACGCCGAAAATCTCTCTACGCGCGGCGGCGGCGGCGGCGTAGCGGACGCTAAACCAAAGGTGGATACAATTACTAAACAGTTGGGAGGCATATTTGTAATAGTGGAACAAAGGTATTGTATACCAGACAGACATCTTGTACAAACTGTTGTTGATATTATATGCATTACCAGAGTGTTTTGCAAACAGTCATGAACAATAAATACTTTCCTGATGTTTCAATGAACATAACAATAGGTATATACTTCCACAGCACACATTTTTTTACCTTTCACAGCACATTTAGACTTTAAAATGTACAATCAAGAAAACAATTATTTTTTTTATATTTACAACATAATCAAATTATCAGCTTTGCTATAGCTCATAACTACATCATGTATGTAAAATACAAACCCACATTAGAGTGGTCTTTGGGCACTGTATCAGCTGATATTTCTTTAAAACAGCTTAAACAGTATAATGGCATGACAAACCATCAAGAATGTGCCAAAAGTGAGACCACTATGGGGTGAGAAACAGACACTATAGACTACCCTTTGGGGATACCGCTGACCTTCAGGGTGCTCAGTCTCTTTAAGTTTCTAAGATCATATTTTCAAGTGATGGAGAGAAAATGACCAATAAGATTTAAAATATTGAGAAAAATCTACAATTCAAATATCACTCACAAAGAGTTCAGTACCTGACTATACTAAGAATTCCCCAACAAAAGGTGTTTAAAGTTTTACAAAAAGATGACAGGTACCTCTGACAGACAAACAGATTTATATGCCATGAAAAAGCTCCAGTGGTGATATATTTGGAGGATATTACACTAACGCAGAAGTTGCCAAACCATAATAATATCTGACACAATGGAATACTTCAACAATCTTGACTAACTATAGTGTTTTGTTTACATAAACATCACTCTATTTATTATCCACCACAAGCTGTATTTGACCTGTGTGTGTGGGGGGGGGGGGATACACAGAGCAAAATATATTTATTTTTGTATACAATGGCGCCTCTTTACCATGGATAATGAGTATCAATAACTTCTGGTTTTCAGTTATACTTCGAAAACTATATAACCTACAAATATGTATTATGTATCACTAGAAAGGTCTTTTACAGCACTTTAGCTCATGGTCCTTGCATAAAAATCCATCCAGAAATGACGGAGATATTGTAAGTTAAAGATTGAAGTTTTTATTTCACTCTTGCCCATGTTTTTGACGGCCATTTGCACATTCTCTCTTTAAATATTCATTTATTTAACTCATAAATCACACAAGATGGTGGATAATTAAAATAAAACATCCCTCATGAGACATACGTGTACAGAAAAAATAAATCACTCGTGAAGATTAACTACATAACACTCTCGCTACACACTTGTATAATATTGTTGTCTTCATTCATGATATATTTTTTCTGTACATGTCATTCAGGAAGTTTTCCTATTAGTAATTACTGCTTTCAAAAAACTGAAACCTGACATATAGAGAAAATATTTTGCAATTTACACAACCTCTCTCACAATACACATGAGCTTATCACATCTGTACATACAAAAAAATAAAAATAGTACAACGATGTTGCTGAGATTTTGTTTGAATAATAACTAAAAGCCACATAATTATACCTAATTACATCTAACAACATATTTACTGTGCAATTTCTATTTATTTAGACATATCTTTAAAACAATTTTCATAATATCACTTGTGCCACCTATATTTTTGCTATGTCGTGTATGTACATTTTGCTTATAAATTCAACATGAATGTATTTGTTTGCAGATGCAGTAAAACTCCTGATTTAAAGCATTTCATTTGGTTAAAAACCTTCTCAATAGCCCCATAAAACTTGTGTGTATAGGGTAAAATTTCAACTTGGAACAGAAATCCGACTAAACCTCCATTATTGTATAAGAATAATTATACCCCAAGTGGCTGCTGAGGTATGCCAGATCATCTATGAGTGACAGTGAAATCCTCTTGAAACTCTTACTTATTCCTAAAAGTATCACTAATATAATATATACTAATTGTTTGGCACTTGTCACAAATATGTCAGGGTGATATTTGACAGAGGAAAGAATAATTTTATATTTTCATTGCAATATTCTCTTTGATGTACTTTAAATGTCTGATGTAAACATCCTTGAGGTAGTTTACACACGAAGAAAATTTGGAAACCCAAAACAGAAATTCGATGAAAACTGGATTCATCTAAATTAGTACACACCAAACTGTAAAATCATATGTGATTCAGGGTTAGCAAAGAACTGGGGCTGATTTCACAAAGGGACTTAAGTCCAGATTCAGACTTAAATCTAAGACTTTGGTCTTAAATTTTTTCAAAAGAATGTTAAGTCTGTGGTCTTAGACTTAGCAGATTTCACACAAAGCAGCTAAGTCCATGAAATTGCCAAGTCAGTGGACTTAACTTTAAGTCTAGGAGATAGGGGGCTTAAATTTTGTACAGAGGACTTAAATATGGCCGCCATAAACCTTTCTCCACTTCAAAATTTGAAATGGCTGTAAATAAATTATAATTATACAAAACACCTCACTAAAGTAGTGTTTAGGATGTTATATGATGTAACAGGGTTTTCTATTTCAAAGCAGCCCTTATCCTTAGATAAAATGCATCAAATGAAGAATTTGTGGCACCAATATTATATTTTGAATAGATACAAAAGGTCACATGACACAGAAAACCACTCTGGTTATTTGATAAGCCTGGACTTAGCCAAGTCACCTTGTGAAATCCATTTTAAATCCCAGACCTAGCTAAGACCAAAGCCTTAGATTTAAGTCCAAGACTTAGCCAATAAAGGGACTTGGTTTAAGTCGTTTAGTGAAATTGGCCCCTGGTCAATAAGAGTATTGACCAGGCCGGTGGTTAAAACTGCCTTTCGTTGGTCGAGAGTGGTCAATACTGGTCAATTGAAAAATTATTAAATAACTTCATATAAGAATACACAATATAATTGAGAAGCTTTTCATGTTATACATAAACCATTATTGTTATAAAAAACCTGTACACGATACAATTTACACAATTCTACTTGTGACAGAGATAGGATTTATAGGGTTTCGTGATGTTTGAACTTTATCTGGTCAGCACTGGTTAATTGAAAAAAAAATTAGAAAAGGGATGTATCTATGGCCAGATGTATCCACCAGAAAAGGCCAACTAACATAATTTCAAAGATAAACAGCATTTTTCAATAGTAAGCAATTTGTAAGCAATTTAAAGTTTGGCTACCCTCATTTGACCATGAAGGAGGGGCCAAAGGCCATATGTGACCACATCAAAAGATTCACAGTCCAGGTTGGTTTCACATTGCAAACCTCTAGGACCAATAATATGCGAGATATAAGTATTTTTAAGTTTGTCTATCCTCATCTGACCATCAAAAGATTCAGAGCCCATGATTTCCTATAGGTTCGTATAAGCATTTTGTTATAACTGAAAAGAAATGCCCATGGCTGCCATCTTGTTTTTCAAAATAAAGCCAAAAATATTCCCAGGCAAGATTTTATGGTTATGAATGTATCCTGCAAATTTGTGAGGTCTACCTATAATACCCTGGCCTCTAGAGGGGTAACTAGAAAATCTCTACACACTGCAGCGTACTCATGCATAATCCATAGTATCCACCCAATGCTATCCGGTGGATACAGTGAAATAAAGATACACCATGTTGTTGAATAGACATAGTTTACCTATTTTAAATGAATGGTTGTCACTCTAATATACCAGTACCTGCTTCACTTTTAAAAATTATAATTTTCACTGAGGCTGGATTCATAGGTTTAGTTTGTATTTGAACCTCATCTGGTCAATACTGGTCACTTGAGGAAATAATGAAATAAGAATATTCCATACTTGTCTGCTGAGTAGATCTATTCTTGCCTATTTTGAGTGAAATGTTATTATTATTGTATACTGTTTCATTTTTCAATATTTTATCAGTGACAGAAATTGCATGTGTAGGATTTGTGTTAAAACCTCATGTGGTGAATACTGGTCAGTTGAAAAGAAATTTGGATGAAGGTATATTGTACTGATAAATTGACACTTTTTTCCTATTTATTTACAAGGATTATTGTTGTACCTGTGCCTTCTTAAATAGAAATTCTAATTCTAATAGCACTTTTATAGCGCTTAATCTCCGTCAAAAGACAGACTCTAAGGCGCATCACACAAAAACATTGTTCAATATTCAAAAACCAGAGACATTGCAGGGGTCAGAACCGCGGAGAAAGCAGAAAGGAGATTGGAAATTTAGGGTGGGTATGCTTTTCCAAAGAGGTATGACTTCAACTTTGACCTGAAAGAGGCAAGTGAGTTTGCAGAGCGGACCTCATCAGGAAGGTCATTCCAAATCATAGGTGCGTCATACGCAAAACTGAGTCCAAAATGTTTTCGAGACTTGAAAATTGAACCAAAGTGGGGAACCTCAAGAAATATGCCATCAGATTGACTTCGACGAGTGTTATATGCACTATGTCTGGGGATGAGGAAGGGTTCAAAGTATTTGGGGTTACCACTGTGTAGGAACTTATATACCAGCATGGCAGTCTTAAAGATAGTACGGTACTTAATTGGCAACCAATGTAGTGCTTTTCTAACTGGAGTGATGTGTGAGTACTTGGTGGTGTTGGCAACAATTCAGGCAAGGCTATTCTGAACACATTGAAGTTTGCGCAGATCTAGAGCTGAGAGACCTCTGAACAGAGAGTTACAGTAATCTAGTCGACTTCCGACCAGAGCATTGGCAGCCATAAGAGTAGCTTCATGTGTCAGATGTCCTCGGAGTCGCTTAAGATCCCGGACATGAGCAAAACAAGCCTTGCAGACCTTCCTAACATGGCAAGAGAATGAGAAATCAGAATCAAACCAGACACCAAGGTTCCTAACTGCATCTGTTGGTGATATGAGATTACCAAGTATATTGACCGGGAAGGACTGATTAAGTTTTTCGCGCTGAGACTTTGAGCCAAACACAATGAATTCAGTCTTATCTGGATTTAGCTTGAGCTTATTTGTAGAGAGCCATCTCTTTACGTCTTCAAGGCAGTGTGACAGCTTATCAAGGGCAGAGGCAACATTTTTATGTGTGAGGTGTACATACAATTGTGTGTCATCAGCGTAGAACTGGAAACTAATACCAGGATGATTCTGTATGACTTTACTCAGTGGAGTAGTATAGAGTGAAAAAAGGATTGGCCCCAGGACAGAGCCTTGAGGCACACCATACAATAACTTTTTGGCATCAGATAAAATTGACCCAATCTTAATGCACTGAACACGGTCTGAGAGATAAGACTTAAACCAATCGAGGACAACCCCGCTCACACCAAACCAGGAGCTAAGAGAATTAAGTAGCGTATCATGATCAATAGTATCAAACGCTGCTGATTGATCCAAGAGAACGACAGCAGTAGCCTCACCTTTAGCAAAAGCCAAATGAACATCATTCTTAATTGAAAGCAATGCAGATTCAGTTGAGTGACCTAGTTTGTAGGCAGATTGCCTGACATTCTCAAGTCCGTTCAAACTAACATGGTCATTCAACTGAGAAGCAACAACACGTTCAACCAGTTTGGATATGAAGCCCAACCCAGAAACAGGTCTGTAGTTTTTTAAGTCATTGGGTGGTAGTGATGACTTTTTAATCAATGGGGTTACAATAGCCTTCTTGAACTCATCAGGTACAACACCTTCTGACAACGAGCAGTTAACAAGCCTGGTGATAGAGGGCAGTAAAATATCAATACATTCCTTAACAAGAAATGTAGGCCATGGGTCTAACAAACAAGATTTAGTGGGTGACTTCATGATAATTTTTCTAATTTCCTCTTGAGAAACTTGTTTAAAGCAGCTGAAATTGGGTACATCAGGTGGAGGAGGCAGAGTGAATGAGTCACTAGAGGAAAATGAGTTTCTGATTTTATCTATTTTGTCACTGAAGAAAGTGACAAACCGGTCAGCAAGACCTTTCTTAGATTCATGAGAAGGGAGTACTGCTTCAGAACTAGAGTGCAGTGCGGAACGCAAGACCTGCCATAGCTTCTTGGAGTCATTGGTATTTTCTCTGACCAGGTTTCTGAAGTAATTTGCCTTATCTTTGTTGACCAGTGAATTGCAGCGACCAATCTGTCTTCGAAGTCTAGCTCGATTATAGGCAGATTTATCTTTACGCCAGATTCGTTCCAGCTGTCGCCTGATGGTTTTTGCCAGCCTGTAGGTGTCAGATAGCCAACCAGTAGCTTGCTTAGTAAAAGTGCGAGTAACCAATGGTGCATGCTTGTCGAGCAATTTGCTCAAATCATCTAAGTATTGTTCACACAAACCACTGACTGTATCACCAGGGCATTTTACGAATGCGCTATTTCCCAAATCCTTACGGAAACTGTCCATGTCAATTTTATGATACCTCCTGAAGGTGACAACTTTTGCCTTATGTGAAGGAGGATTAACTGAGTCAAGCTGAGCAAGGACAAGAGCATGATCAGAAATAAATTCAGCAACTCGTACATTAGAGATGACACTGGCATCAGTAGGAGTGAGAACAAGGTCTAGGATATGACCATGTAGATGGGTAGCCGTTTGAACATTTTGTGTTATATTGCATGATTCTAAACAGTTTTGGAATTTGATACTATCATTTGAAGAAGTATCCACATGAATATTGAAATCCCCACAAATTAGGAAAGAGGGAGAAACAGAGGATAAATATTCCAAAAGATTGAGAAATTGGTCCAGGAAACTTTCAGAGCATGAGCCAGGTGGACGATAAACACAAGTCAACACAAGCTGTTGAGCCGCCGACCCAATTGCAATGCTAACATTTTCAAAGGAACTGAAAGTAGGTGTATCCACAGATCTAAACTGTATAGCTTTGTTGATAAAAAATCCGACACCACCACCACGGCCATGAATACGGGGTTTGTGGCAGAATTTGAAGCCTGTCGGGGTGATGGAATGTAGAAGGCTGTCCGTTTCCTCCTGGCGAATATGTGTTTCAGTGACAGCAAGAATGTCGACAGAATGTACTGTTACAGCATCATCGATGCAGGGTCCCTTGTTTCTTACAGATCGGCAATTTACCACCCCAAACGAGATTGGTCCAGGATTAAGGGAGATGTCACCACAAAGTAACAATAAGGTCGCAAGGCCATGACGCTTAGCAACACAAGGGAAAAGATGTGTATTCAGGACATAGCTGTGGAGTCTGTAGGGGCGTGGTAATGAAGTAAGACCATGAGCAGACAACGGAATAAACACATTAGGATCACTGCTTACTGACTTTCTCCAAAACAACAGTAAGAGGAACAACCAGCGGATGGTACTCATTGCACTCCGGTTCCCTAAACTAAGAACAGGACCGTGAGGAGTAACACCAGTATGCCCTAATTCTAAGTTAGTTACTATGTAACACAGTCTGTCCACTCTAAATTCCGTCCCGTGGGCGACTCACGGGCACCCTACACTCCTCACTGAGCCTCTAGAATAAACAATTTCCCTAAAGTGAATCAAAAGAGGGGATGGCCTTAAGCTTAAGGAAAGTATTGGAGTGACTAACAAAATAGTCAATGGTATTCAGTAGATATTTCACAACAGTGAAAAAACAACAATTGGAATGACCAGAAACTGGAGAATGACTATGATATTCAGGTGATATTGACAGCCACTACAGTGAAAAACAACAATGGACTAAAATATCAGTAAAATAGGAATAACTCACAATAAATCTGGGCCGATAATTCCCGCTAAATGGGCGATAATACCCGTACTATCAATAAACATGCAAATACAAGCTACAGCATTGGTAATAGGAACACAGATTACACATGTTGTGGATATTATTTAGTTTCCTTGCAATATATATTGAAAGCTCCTTATATTCGCCTAGACTTATGTACCAAACAGGGTTTCTTTTATTATTTACAAAAAAGACGTCTCCGCGGTGCGCACTAAAACGTAACAAGTAGAAAAGTATACCCAATCAATGTTTATCATTTATACATTTAAACCACTAAATAATACTTTGATGGTTTAAATCAATCAGGGCATAGAGGCAGAATAAAAGCTGCTTCATTAAAACACCAAGTGACAAAATTGTCATATTTACAGTCTGAGATTATGGGATATATGTAAAAACAGCAGTTGTGTATAGACATTCTTACTTTTTATTTCACTGTTTCTATAATGTGTTAATAACTCAGATGTGACATGTGTCAACCTTAATAATAGCATGTCAGGTGACAAGTGATATTTGTGCGCAATGATTGCAGAGGCACGGGGTGTCACAATATCCATGGCTTTTATTTTATGTTGGCTTTTGTTTCATAAAACAATTGATGTAAAATTCATTGTGAGGGGTTCATGCAACCCAGGGATTATTGCGGTTGTCATCTGCTGTGATGAACACCAGTTACTAAACTCCTTATTGCAATTGTGTCTACTATTCCTTGCTACCAAATAAGGAAATCAAACATTGCTTACAACTGAATTTTACAATATGGTTTGCAATCATTTTCCTATCATTATATTTTCTAATATAGTGGAATAATGGAAAAATGGTATGTTAGGTGTAAATGTTGTACCTATGAACAAAGTAACAATGTTTGCAGAATTAAAGCTCAGTTTTATTGAGCAAACACAACAGAAGACTTGTATAATTTTAAATGTTTTACTGTTACTGCTTTGTACTAAAATGTATTCTATGGAAATACTAGGTAAAAAAATTGATAACAGTGTAGCTTTCTTAAAGATCTAGGAAATTCTGAATGAAATAAAATGTTTGAATCAAATTGTACATATATTAGACATTCTACCATGTGGCGATACTTTGCTGTCTTGGTGGAGGACTGTGTTCTATGATTACTTTCTAGTTTATTTCACTATTTCAGTGGAAAGTCTATTATATCATTGTGTCGCTTTCAACACTGTACAGGTCATATCATGATGGGTAGTTTTGTCAGCAGAGGAAATTAGTACATACAGTTGGTCAAATTTCTGTACTGTAAACTGACGACCATCAATAAGCAACTACCAACTTTCCCACATAAGGTCCGGGGTTTGAACCACTGACTTCAGAGGTGGGAGACAAGTGTGTTACAACTGTGCTACCGTGCCCTCCACTATATCTTTTGAAAACAAGTCTTATTACTGCTGAAATAAATATTCGCATGTAAATTTAACAAATGTAAAGTTACAACAGTAACAGATACTTTTCCAAGTTTCACACCTTTCCTTACTTGAGTCACAAGCTATGAGTGAATACACTCGTCTGCTTTTGACTGTACTTCCGTCCACCTTGTACTTTGGTAGGACAATGTTTTGGGGATTTACATATAAGTAGGACATCCTCTTTGCCATTTGGCACCAATTGAAAAATGTTTTGAAATCAGCACAGCCTTTAGAAATGTTTGAAAAAACTCTCTCAAGCCTTCTTGTGTGGCAGAAAAATACCTGTTACAAGAGTGAAGAGGGGCTGGATGGATATTTGGAGCAACCAATTCTATAATGTGGGATACTAAGATATGAGGGTCATCTTGTCGAGATGTAAGAACAAGGTTGTCAAGTGGCAAACATATACATACAGATAGGACAGTAAGGGAATGTGCAACTGGTCCATTACAAAATACTAGGATGAACTACACTTTTCCGTAACGATGAATACATACCTATGTGTTTAAATGTGTTGGGCTGTACTATGTAGGCCTTGAAATGTGTGGTTTTTATAAATTTGTCCAAAGCAGAGTCCTTGCCGAAACCTTTTTTGCAAGTTGTACTATTTAAAAACCTAACCACCTCCTGCCCACCTATGCGGGGAAATAAAACTGCCGGGGTACAGCAACTGGGAGCCGGTGAAAAGCTATGTAAATAAGGTGATGCAAAATTCCGGATACTGTTCACATGGGCACGTCCTAGAACTAGAAATAGCAGGGCAAAGTACACTATCCAACCAATAAACGCATTCACTGATTTGTTCCATGGAGTTCTGAAGACACTGACAACTATAATACCACATACTGACGCCAGTCCAAACAGTTCAGTTAACCTCTCCGGATCAATACTTATGTAACCAAGTAATCTGTCTGGATGGTAGAATTTTACATAGGCTATGTCTTGTCTGGATTGATCATCAAAGGATCCTCTCAGAAATGACTTTTCCAGATGGTGATCTAAGGTTCTCTTCAGGACAGGGAAGAAATCTGGATTGGGTAAAGTGTCATCTTCTACGAGTAACACATATCTGAAAGAAATACAGAAACAATCAAGCACAGTATATTTACACAGGTTATTTACCAAATATGGTAATGCATGCGGTTCAAAGGAAGAGGTTAGATTAGGAGAGGCACTGAATAAACCTAAGATGTTCCCATTAGATGGATTTGGGCCTATGACCACACAAGTATAGGTGATGAGAATTGAATTTCAAAATAAGGCAAATACTTTATGGCTGGCTCTGGTTTTGAGTGACATTCCAATCAAATCATATTCAAAAGGCAATTAAACATAAAATTGACAATAAAATAGATTTGTTTGTCCTCAGCAAGATTCGGAAATTTCTGGTTCTGTTGTTTACAATATAATGTGGAGGCAATGGTATCCAAAATTTTAACAAGTATAAATTAAATATTTTTTACAAACTTTGGATGCTCATTTCACTAAAAATTATATTATTTCGGCATAAAATACTAAAATAAAAAACTTATTTGATTTTTTTAAGTAAAGTTCTTTTTCTTCTTGTTTTCATTTGCACTTCTGTCTGTGCATATCAAAATACATCCACATAATTATGCATCACACAAGCATAAATAAGGATTCTGTTTTCATATTGTGCCAAATTAGGGCAGTACATAAATGATTTATTAAGTCACACATATTAATTTAGATATAATATACAGTAATACATATGTTACAACCATTAACGTATCAATAACCAATTATGTATCAGCTAACCAATAATGTAGTAAAATTGACCAATAATGTATCATCAGCCAATAATGTATCAAAATTAACCAAAACTGTATCAATTCTCTAACCAATAACGTAAAAATCACTTGCTCCAATAACGTATCAACAAGTAAGCAGTAATAATGTATCAACCATTAATGTATTAGGAAATAGTTCATATGCTAAGGTTTCAACAGAAGACAATTAAGGGCATAAGCATTAAAAAGTAACGAAACTTGCCAACCAGCAGCTTGGACATAGGTTAGGTAGTTAGCTGATACATTATTGGTTATTGATACATTAATGGTTGTAACATATATATGACTCACAAAGGACCTTTTACACTTAATAAGTCCTACATATGAATAAATATATCATATATACATCTTAATAAATCATATGTTCAACTTTGTGTAAAATAAAACTTGGCAGAGCCTAAATAATTCGTATGATTTAATGTATTGAACCAACAATCTAATAAATCATTTATTAACTTAACATTAGACATGATATTATGTTGGGGTAATAAATTGGATACACTATCTATTCAGTCATTTTACTTGAATGTAAGAGATATATTTTGTGTTTATGACATATAAATTGAAACATATGATTTAGTACTTAAATATAACACTTGACACACCGTATACTCCATCTTATGAACTCATACACATGACTTGATACAAAATACTAAATTGAATATTTAACTTAATTTAAAAATAATTTTGGCAGATAAGAGCTTTAATAAAAAACAAGAGGAGAGTGCCCGTGAATGGGCACTGTGTCAGCTGACAGAGTGTTTTTGATTTGTGAAGGTAATAATGAGAGGAAAGCATAATTATGAGGGAAAGTGCTGTACAGAAGTACAGAAAATGGTAATTGAACAGCATGTTCAAAAGAAATTCTGAAGCTGACAGAAGAAAAGGACAAAAAAGTTGTGCCCTGGAAATGGTATTATGAAGGAAAGTAGGGGTCCAAGGTCAAATCTAACCACACAAAAACATTCCCAGCCCAGGATTTCCTATAGGTTGGTTTACCATCCCAAACCTCTAGGACCAATAATAAGCGAGTTATAAGCACTTTTAAGTTTGGCTGTCCTTATTTGACCTTGAAGGAGGGGTCCAAGGTCAAATCCGACCACACCAAATGATTCCCAGCCCATTATTTCCTGTAGGTTGGCTTACCATCCCAAACCTGTAGGACCAATAATAAGCGAGTTATAAGCACTTTTAAGTTTGGCTATCCTCATCTGACCTTGAAGGAGGGGCCCAAGGTCAAATCTGACCACACCAAAAGAATCCCAGCCCATGATTTCCTATATGTTGCTTTACCATCCCAAACCTCTAAGACCAATAATAAGCGAGTTATAAGCACTTTTAAGTTTGGCTATCCTCGTTTGACCTTGAAGAAGGGGTCCAAGGTCAAATCGGACCACATCAACAGATTCCCAGCACATGATTTCCTATTGGTTGGTTCCACATTGCTAACCTCTAGGACCAATAATAAGGGAGATATAGACATTTTAAAGTCTGTTATGTGGGTTACTTCGGCACTCGGTGGATGACCTTGAATTAAGAGCTTCAAGATCAAAGATCTGGAAAATTGTAGAGCACATGTATATCTGTTATACATATCACCTATGAGGAGATTCAACCTGCTACGTATGAAAAACAGACAGTAGAAAAATGTAGATATTTTCAAAGAAATACCCGCGGTGGCCATCTTGTTTTTCAGAATGAGGCTAATTTTAGTCCCAGAGAAGCTTATCCCCCGATGAAGATATCCTGCAAATTTGGTGGACCTAGCTGGTGTAGTTTTCCTCTGAGAGCGTTCACGCCAAAAATCTCTCAACGGGCTGCGGTGGCGGCGTAGTGAACGCTAAACCAAAGTATCCACTGGATGCCTCAGGTAGATACAGTAAGCATCCCCTTTTCAAGGGACACTTAATTACAATACACTAGCCCCTCACTTTTTTTTTTTTTGGGGTAAGCAAGTGCAGAATAGTTAAAATTCCTGAAGTGTAAATAAACCAGAGACTCTCAGTTAGTGCACACCCCTCCAATTTAAAATTTTATAAACAAATATATCTTGCAAGTTAGGAGATGTTTTTTCCTTAGTTATAATCTAAGAAGAACTAATCTAAATATGTATTACTTTTTTGTGAATACCGATTCCATGGGTCAAAGGTCAAAGTTGGGGTTTTACGTCCCGTTCAACAGCCAGCCGATTCCATGGGACTTTTTCATATAACCATAAGTTGGACTTGTTAACCACTCTCAATATTTTGGACAAAATTGGGGAAGGCCCTCAGCATTTAAACCTCTGGAAGTCAAACCCACATAGATACACAGCCTGTGATTAGAAGCCTGTGATTTAACAACTACGCCGCGGAGAAGCCCAATGATTTGGGAAGATGACTGAGTTTCAAGCATTATAGAACCTGTCATAACAGAAATTAGGCACTATATAAACCTGATTTGATCACATTCAAATTAGCAACACCTTACCTTGGTCTGTGTCCTGTGAGACTCTGATTCAAGCAAAACACGTAATCCTGTTTCTCTTTCTCCAGTAATGTCACATGTGAGTTTATTTTCTCTCCATCTGGGAATCTTGCTATCATGGGTAGATATCTCTGCATATCTTTGGCTTCACTAAATGTATGCATGTTTTGGTCTATGTTACATATTTGCAACTTCACAGTGTAAGGGAAGACAAAAGTTGGTTTCTTAAGATCCTGGAGTAATTTAAGCATCTGTGCCACAGTTTGTGTGAGGTACATTGTGTCATTAGCCTTTCCAGCATATTTATCTTTTGTGTCTGTTTTCCTTGACTGGGTGATAATAGAAATCACAATATCTATGTGACTACTGAAGGAAGTGTTATGAACTGATGGTATGACATCTGATGTGTCTAGAAATTTGAGAAAAGTTTGAGCATCATAAATACGTTGTGTGTTTAGATCTAATTCCCTGATTCTCGCCTCCTGTAAGTTGGGTCGAACATAAAACAAGCTGTATTTCATATCCCTGCAAAGGATTGGTAAGACTATAAGAAAAGTGACTAGGTAGATTACTGTGATTTTAGAGCAGATGATCCTTCTGATGTTTATGGGAGAGATCTTCAGAAACCAGGCCATGGCTTTGTATGCCATATTTGTATGGTTGTGCTGTGAAGTGGATATGAAGTCTACTCAAGCCAGTTGTTCACTGAAACACAAAATGCAAAAATGTTTATATGACAAAATATTTTATACCAGTTATTCTGGATTGTGCTTATATTTTTAAACAATGTGTACTTCAAATTGATGACATAAATCTGAACTGGTAGATTTACATAATTTGATAGTTGTGACTTTTGAATCAATCACAGTTGAATCAACTTTAGTGAAACTAATTTGAACCAATAAAATCATATCCGAGATGTTATTCGAGGGTTGTGAAGGAATGGCTAGTCAGGACATTCTCTAAATCCTGTTTGGCTATTTAGGCATTGCCACACTGCCATTTAATTTTCATACCCTTCTTTAGATTGAACCATGATATGCACTTCTTATAGTATGAGAGTTTATTAGTGCAGATCAGAACAAAGACTTTTCCAAGTAATTCTGTTTCACTAAGCACTTGTTTCCCCATGAAACCACACTTGATACTTAATGACTTGATATCAAAACACTCTAGAAAAAACTCCAGAAATATTATTGATTTCTAAACCAAACTAGAGTATTGCTTTGCAAGAGAAAAAAAAGCATCCCAATGAATATTAATGATTTTGTAGAAATGACCATCTTCCTGTATTTAATATGTTTTTCCATTTATCCCAAAATACAAGGTTCGTAGATGAATGTGTATTTTTTTTTTTGTTATTGCGTTTTACACAGAAATTCAAGATGGGTGTCAAAAATGGCGGGAAAATTATTTTACTGGAAAGTGGCCATTGGTCTCTGCTGATACCCTGCAGGTCAAAAATTTCGTTAAAATCGATTTATGTCACACCATTTCTGAGACAAATGTGTTTTTGCATTTTACGCAGAATTTCAAGATAGCAGGAAAACGATTTTTGGGAAAAGTCGCCAGTAAACTGCAGATACCTTGTGGGTCAAAAATTTTGTAGAAATTACTCTAGCCAGTAAGTCAAGCATAACGTAGATCACTCAACATGCTTGTGTATTTTATCAGTTTCAGATCCTTTGGGACAGGCTAATTTAAAATAAGGGGTTGGACAATGCCCAATCATACAGTGAAATGTAGCAAGTTCCACATACAGGGAAAAATTTAAACTTCTGGAGCAAGATGCAGTTTCAAGTGGTGCTGAGGGAGACTCAGATGTTAGGACCACAGTTACACATAATCAGAGAGAGGCAGCTGCAGCGGATGTACAGATGCAGATATTACAGCAACTACAGACTGTCAGCAACCGTCTAGACGGTATGGAGGGAGAGGTGGAGTTCACCTGGAGATGATAAATATCCTGGTCACTTTGAAATTGTTCCGTAACAATTGGGCAAAACAAGGGGTGAGATTATTTTGTGATAACAGTGCTGCAGTCCAGGTCCTACAATCTGACTGCACTCGAGATCTATATCTGGCTGCATGTGCCAGAAATGTGTGACGTCTGGCTGCAAAATGTGATATAGAAATCACTTATGTTCACATTAGTGGTATAAAAAATAGAACTGCCGATCTCTTGTCAAGATGGACTAATAAAAGATATAGTGTAAGAAATATTCAGGAGCTTAACTCCTTGGTACCAAAGTTTTTGTGGATGAAAACTTCATTGTCTTTGTTAGACTTAAATTGTAAAATTTGACACTAATGACATGATACTATGCTTTGTTTTAGGTCAGTCAAGGCTGGTGAACCTTACAGCTCAGGTTATGACAAGGCTCAACTCTGCATTCAGGTCTTCTACTCAGGCGGCCTACACATCCATGTTTAGAGTGTTCATTGCTTTTGCCTGTATATGAAAGTTACCATGGCTGATGTTCATGTTGGTGTTCTTCAGGCCTTTCTCGGATGTTTACATGTCAATAATGTGTCTGTTAACATGTTATGTAATTATCTATCAGCAATTAAGGCAAAGTTCATTATGTATGGGTTATCTACAGTATCATTGAGTGATAGAAATTTGCATTACTTTATTAAATCTTTAAAAATTTAACCTTCCTTTTTCCATCACAAAATTTTATATCATTAGCATTGAGGATTTATATCCGATGGTAGCTTGCTGTTACTCTCTGTATATGGGGCAATTTTATAAAACATTATTTCTTCTGACTTTCTTTGAATTTTTTAGGTTGTCATATTGCCCTCATTCTCTTAATTCATACGATTTTACCAGACATTTGGTGGGGATGTGTTTTGGGATGATAATTCTTTGAAAATTTTAGTGAAATGGTCTAAGACATTGCAGTCTCGAGATAAGATAAAAGTTATTACACTTCCATCTCTGGGCAGAGCAGCCATTTGTCCCTTGTGAGCAGTTAAAAAGATGTATAAATTATATAAC